>OX463226.1:123013947-124283947 GCA_949820135.1 Sylvilagus floridanus
GGGTGTTCGGCAGTGAGGACCAGAAAGCGCCCTCCTGGCCAGCTTTGGCCTTGTAAATATCCCAGTGTTCTTCTGATGTAGGCCACACTAGAAGGGAAGAAACCGTGGGAAGTGTTCAGTTCTCTATTCCTAAAGAAGACACGAGAGCCAGAAACATGTTTCCAAGACCAAAGTAAGCAAAGCTCAAGCCATGATGAGGAAGGAGACTTTAATTCCTTTTGGATTTGCGTTCTACACTTTGTCGGGGCAGCTGCTTTATTACGACAGGAAAGCATTCTCAGGTTGGGTGCTGCTGTGTTTCATGGACAGTCACGGTTCCCATGGCTACCGGGATGCAGGTTCAGGGAGCCACAGGAGCAGTCACCATCCCCACGCACAGAGGCCTGATGAGCTAGTTCTGTCCCCTGGCTCCAGTCCCCAGGCAGACAGCACAGAGACAGAGCGTGCATCTCACGCCGCTGGGAACCTCAGCAGCTCCACCGTCCATCCCCAGCCCTGCTGAGCTCAGATCCTCAGCAAACTAGCAAGGACTGAAGTGAGAAGTCAGCCCTTGGTGCTCCCACTGCCGCTGCCTGCTCACAGGGACACACCAGCCACCCTGGCAGCACCTGGACACCAGTGCAGGTGTCCTGGGAGGCTCAGGGCATGAGCTCCCCACCTGGGGTGGCCCCCACTCGCTCTTGAACGTGACAAACTCCTGTCCTGCACACCTGCCGGCCCCCCCACTGCCCACCTGCAAGGCCCAGAACCCAGAGTGTGGAGATGGACGTGCAGCGAAAGAAGCAGGAAGTCAAAGATTAAAATACTCTTTAAGATTTTTGCTTGAGCAAGTTATTAATCATCATAGTTCAAGATATTTAAGAAAAAAATCATTTCAAATCAGGCTAACAAGTCTTGGCATGGATGGACAGATGGACAGATAGGTGATTACTTGATAGATGATAGATGGTAGATAATTGATATAGACAGAGGAGAGAAGGAAGATGATTTACAGAAATAAATGACAGATATATAGATGATTGATACAGATTATTGATAGATGGATACATAGATTCATAGATAGATGATGGATAACTGATACAGATACAAAGATGAGAGAAGATAAATGACAAATGAGTGATAGAAATAGGTGGTAGATATATAGATGATTGATGCAGATGATTGATAGATGATAGATGGATACATAGACACATAGAAGATAGATATTTGATAGACAGATGATTGAGATAGAGAGATTGAAGACAGGTATGTCGATAAATAGGTAGGTGGGTATTAAACGCCGGGGTCTCTGTAGTAACACAGAAGTGCGATGGCAGCTGTGTGAGACGGAATCCAGGGAGAAAGGCAGTACTGGGGGGCCGAGCGATGTGCCCCACCCCCACCCACACAGACACACAAAGCTGAGCCTGCCACCTCCTGCATCTGTGACCATCTCTGTACATGCTGGAAGGGGCCAGGGCCAGGGTCAGGGTTAAGCTAAGGGGACGGAAGGGGACTCCACCGTGCAGCAGGTCCAGGATGTTGAGACGGGGAGATGACCTCGGTTGTCCAGGTGAGCCCCAGGTAAGCCCAGGTGCCATCGTCAGGGTCCATGTAAGAGGGGTGATGAAGGCAGATGGAGCTCTGAGGAAGAGGAGGGACAGAGGTTGGAGGGATCTGCTGAGGGCGCCTGGGCTGCCAGGGACTGGAAGGAACAGTTCCTTCTTCCTGGGGCATTGACCCTGACCTCTGACCCCAAAGTGTGAAACAATCAGCGTCTGTCGCTTCAAGCCTCTAAGTTTGACATCATTGGATACAGTGGTTCTGAGACAGCGACACCACAGACACCTGCACAGGGAACAGATGGCAGCAGCACCTGCAAGGGGACAGGCTGGTGCAGAGAGGGGCGACGTGGGTGGGGCTGGGTCAGGTGTGTTGGGGCGGGGCCCTGTCTGCCCATTATCACTGCAGGCTGTGGCTGCTGGGGGCTGGGAGGCACCCACGCTCACCTGTGCCACCCACACCCACCCTGTTCAGCTCGGAGGTCCCTTCCCCAGCTGCCCTGGCCTCAGAAGGGGGCAGGCTCCCCCGTGCTCCCACCCCCTTCTCCCCTGGGCTGAGAGCACAGGCCCTGAACCCCCAGAGCTCCCCACACTGCACGCCCTTGTCCTCAGGCCTCCACACGCTCTGCTGCCTTCCTCCTCCCCCTCCTCCTCCTCCCCCTCCTCTTCTTCTTCTTCTTCTAAGGTTATTTATTTATTTATAAAGCAGAGTTACAGAGGGGCAGAGGCAGAGGCAGAGAGAATCTTCCATCCACTGGTTCACTCCCCAGATGGGCACAATGGCTGGAGCTGCGCCGATCTGGAGCCAGGAGCTTCTTCCCAGGTCTCCCATGTGGGTGCAGGGGCCCAAGGACGTGGGCCATTTCCACTGCTTTCCCAGGCCATAGCAGAGAGCTGGATCAGAAGTGGAGCAGCTGGGATTTGAACGCCTGGGATGCCGGCACTGCAGGCGGTGGCTTTACCCGCTACGCTACAGCGCCGCCCGGATCTGTGCTGCCTTCTATGGCAATCACCTCTCCCACTCTCCATAGAGTGACCTCCAGCGCTCGGAGGGGGCGTTATGTTCTCAGTAAGGTGTTTCTCTGGTACTTCTTCCTCCTCCTTTGAGCTCTTCTGTCCTGTTTCTCCCTCATCACTCTTGTCGCACGACAGCATCACCATTTCGTGGCCAGCTTGCTACCTACCACACTGTAACCTCCATGAGGACTGGAGACAAGTGCTGCCAACTCATGGCGCTTTCCTGAGTAAGACTGGGAAGGGTGGGGCACACACCCCGGGCAGATATTCTCCTGGTGGGGGGGGGGGTCCATGCAGGGACAGTCTTCACCCCGTGGTGCTGCAGCAGAGGGAGGCACATGGAGAACCTGGCGCTGGTGGCACGGAGCACCAGCCCCTTAGCTCTTGGTTGGTTCTTACTCCTCAGACCTGGGGAACTTCCTGATTCTTGTTCTTTATGGCACTGTTGCTCCAGTCTTCCGCTTAGTTCATCACAATCTTTCAAACAAATAATCTTCTGCTTATGTTGGTCTTAATGATTTGTTGTTGCTTGCAACGTGAGCTTCCCAGTGGATGAAGGGTCGCCTGCCGCTCTCACGACACAGAAAAGGAGACAGAGCTGCAGACAGAACAGGTCAGGCGGCCGGAAGTGACAGAACTGCACATCCTGTTCTTACAATAGACTGCCTCCCTCCGACATGTTTCCATCCTTGAAATCGCCCCAAAGCTTCCACTCAGCCGAAGATAGTAGGGTTAAAAAGAGTCCGTGGAGATCAAAGGAGATCAAATCTAGAACTCTTAAAGAGGTCAGAAGCTGTTCAGAATGCGAGCCCTGTTCTGCGTTTCTTTGTATCCCAATCCATTCCTCCAAAGCACGTTTTCATGTACAGTGTGGTCAATTAGACGCATTTGCCGACCAGATATTGATAAACGCTCGAGCACTGCTTAACTCCCAACCTCTTCAACGCAGCGTCTCCAGTTCCTAGACCTTTCCAGTCTAACCCACTCCTGCTGTCATTCCCGGTCTTGGCCTGTCCACGCATCCCCTTTGGAGACAGCCTGGCGCTATTCTCCATTACTGTCCACCCACACTCGCTCACTTCCCGTGGCTCATCTGTGCCGTCACTCCTTGCCTAGACCTGGCCCCTCTGGGGCTGGACGCCCTGTCCACCTGCCACCTGCCACCAGCAGGTCCCCAGGTCCCCGTGCGTCACCCTACCCTGAGAGGAAGATCCAACGGGGAAGGGAGTTCTTGACTTTTCTCCGACCTGGGTTTTTAAGATTTCGCCATTCAGGTAAGCTCCACGTTTTTTCTATTGTTGTGACATTGTCTGACCAGTTCATCTTCAATATCTACTTGTCACTAATCACTGTGAGGTGTATGTGTATAGTTCTGGTCCCTGCTCAGCCTTTCTAGAATCCTCTACTAGGGACATGTGTTTTATAAGACACTGTACTGTCCAATTAAATCGTGAACTCCTGCGAGCTCAGAGATTCTTCACCTTTAGGTCCCTGAAGCTCAGCAAAGTACCTATTAACGTGGTGAGCATTTCTGATGTGTTTGCTATTGAATGGATTAATTAATGTATCCAGGATAAAGCATACCCATGCATGCTGCATTTCTAAGCAAATATATCTTTTTCTACATACAATATTCATGCCAGTCGTGATCTCTATTCTGTCTCAAGCTCTGACCTTTTATATAAACTCTAATAATGTGTGAGTGAATTTGTGATCTGAGAAGATAGTCTGCAATTCCAATTACATTAATTACGGCTACCAAATCAACCCAGCGTACGGCAGGAAGTGGTAGGATCAGGTGACGAGGTGGCCGCTGCTGCCCCTGGCCTCGTGGCCTCAGTACAGTGAGGCGTGGGATCGCGACGTGAGTCTTGCATCCTACTCGTCATTCCCCTGGGCCACTTGTAGTCTGTTGGCCGCAAAGTGAGTCCTGCATTTTCTGTTCGCTGTGTTGGCACATGACGTGCTGTGTTTAATTCTATAAGAGGACTCTCTATCTAGGTGGAAAAGCAGGAAAAGGCTGAATTCGAAGGTTGCATGCGCTTCTTTGTGAAAATCACTAAATAAAAGGGTATGAACAGGCTGCATGTTGGACACAGAATCCAGCGAATACGAGGATCTATTTCCTTTTCGAAGTTGGTTCCCATTTGATGCAACTGAAGTAGTTGCCAGTGACCATGTCCCCACTGGCCAGCTTCGCTCCCTCGGAACTGGACACTAATGTGGGAAAGAAAAATATTTCAACTCAGACTCAAGCTTAATTCAAGAGAGGCCAATCCAAACGCACAATACCACTTATCTCCAATTCCGAAGCTCCTTTATCCTGCCTTTTCTCCCTAAACCCAGTCTCCATTCATCGATTGCTATTGGCCCATCGGACACACAGCGGCCGTGGTAGTATGCTGCTTGGCGTCTTCTGGCTAGGATAATCCAGGCCTCGGATGAGACGGCAGGCTTCCTCTGTAAGAGAGCCTGTGGAAACGCCGGCTGCCATGAAATTCAGCTGGAGAGATCTGTGTGTGGATGTGTGCAGATCTGCACGAGCCTGTGTTTGCCTGGGCATGACAGCAACAGGAAATGATCCCTGACCGAAAGTGCGCGAATAACGGCTAATGGGGATTCCAAACACCACAGGACACCCGTGTCCGTGTGCGGGGAGATGCTTAGCTCCTGAGTTGTGGAACTCTGGGAAGCAAGGCTGGGAGCAGGTCTCGGCGGCACTTAGCGCTGGGAGAGGACAGAATGGAAAGAGCAAAACAGAGTCGGAATGGACAGTGGAGCAGAGGAGTCCAAGCTGAGAAGCATCCGTGCCAGGGACCCTTGCTCGGCGCACACGGGGCCAAATGTAAAAGGGGTTTTGGGACCGAGTGGCTGAAAAATTCAGCAGACAGAACGCAGCACAGCACAGCCCTTCTGGGAGGCTTGATTTGGGGTGAGGGGAAGGCGCTTGCATGGCTCATAGATCTACGCTTCTCAGTGAGAGAGCGTGATGACGACACCACGTGGGCACGGCAGGCACCAGGACTGAAGGACGAGAGGCCCGCGCTCAGGCGAGCCCTTTCGGCTTGAAAGCACCAAAGGGCGACTCCTACAAGGGCGGATGGACAGGAGCCCCCAGGACGGAAGACTGGTCGCGCTGGGTGGGACGACTCAGGGAGGCTGCCCTAGTTCTCCTGGCACAGCCTGCACGGGGGTGGAGCGTGCCTGGGACCCTGGGCCTGCGTCACTCCTGACCCCTTCCCGCACTTTCCAGGCACTGCCAGGGAGCTCGCCCGGCTGCCCAGCAGGCGGCTTCTCCAGCCCGGCCAGCAGCCTGCAGGTCCCCCTCCTCTCCTCGCTCCCCGGCTCCCCTGTCAATGCCCCCAGCCCATCTCTGCATCACACCCAGAGGCACCCTGGCGTCAGCCTGCTCCCCGTGCCTCACCAGCCTGTTGCACGCCTACTGGGGCAGTGGGCTCTGCCCTCCACGCTCCTCCCTGTCCAGGGGTCCCTTCTGTAGCCCCACCCGTGCCGCCTCTCTGAAGCGCTGGCCGTGTCATCTGCTAGGGCTTCTCCCCGGCTGACTTCCCAGGCCCCGGGGTGATGTTTGCTCGCTGCCTTCTCAGACTAACTTGGCCTTGAGGACCCCCCACAGGAGCCCGCCTCCCACAGCATCCAAACACCACACAGGAAAGCGCAAGTCCTGCTGTCACCAGCAGGCTCCCCCGCCTCACGGGGACGGGACCAGCGTGCCCTCCGCTGGCCCACACACACACAAGATAGGAGGACTGGGAAACATATCCTTAGCGACTGATTAAACCCTGAAGTGTGCGAGAGCACCATGGAGAGTCCAGGCTGGGCCAGGAGCTGGAAAGCCCATGAGATTCCCTGGGGTGGACTGAGACTCAGGCCTGGTGCCCAAGGCACCGGGGGGACCATTCCTCCTGTGCTTAGACCTTGATCTCTCTCGCTAATGTGAAGGCACAGAACGGGATGGACCAAAGACACTGCTCCGGTTCCGTGTTGTTTTTTAAGATTTATTTATTTATTTGAAAATCAGAGTTACACAGAGAGAGGGAGAGACAGAGAGAGAGAGAGAGAGAGAGAGAGAGAGAGAGGTCTTCCATCTGCTGGTTCACTCCCCAGATGGCTGCAACAGCCGGAGCTGTGCCAATCCGAAGCCAGGAGCCAGGAGCTTCTTCCAGGTCTCCCATGCAGGTGCAGGGGCCCAAGGACTCGGGCCATTTTCTACTGCTTTCCTAGGCTAGAGTAGAGAGCTGGACAGGAAGTGGAGCAGCCAGGACTTGAACCGGCTCCCATATGGGATGCTGGCACTGCAGGCAGCGGCTTTAGCCACTATGCCACAGCGCCGGCCCCTGCTCTGGTTCCATCTTGAGCTGGCAGCAAAGCCCCTGCAGGGCCAGCTGAACTGGGGCTGGAGGAAGCGGGCAGGAGGGAGCTGCTGCCCTAGCAGTGAGATGCAGGAGCCGTGAGCACAGCCAGAGCCCCGCCGCAGTGAGGAGGGGACCAAGAGGGCAGGGGTGGTCAGAGAGGGACCAGCAAGGAGAACGGACCACTCAGCATTATTCTGGGGAATAGGTGCAGGCTGGGGGTCACAGGCAACATGAGCTGGGTCGGGGGAGAGGAGGAAGCAGTGACTTAAATCAGAGGCAGACGACCAGCGCGGAACCATGGCCGGGCAGTGGACAGGCAGGGGCCTGTGGGAATCGCGAGAGCGTCATGCCCATCCTTTCTGGCAAGGCTAAGACGTCGTGCCCAGAAGGCCAAGGAGAAGGCTGAAAGCCATGGCTACACCCCAAGACGCTGCCCTGGGTCTGCCCCGGGTCTGCTCCTGGGGGTGCGGCTGCCGTTGGTCAGCCAGAGGAGGGAGGGGGAGCTGGACCCTCCACGGCCACTGGATAGAGCAGCTCTGGGTCTTCTCCTTTTCCTTATTTCATTTTACTTACTTACTTACTTACTTACTTATTTATTTAAGAGGGAGAGAGAGACAGAGAGAGAGAGACAGAGATCTTCCATCCGCTAGTTCACTCCCCAAATGGCCACAGCTGCCAGAGCTGGGCCGCTCCAATCCAGGAGGCAGGAGCTCCATCTGGCTCTCCCACTTGCGTTCCGGGGCCCAAGGACCTGGGCCATCTTCCGCTGCTTTCCCGGCTGCGTTGGCAGCAAGCTGGATCGGGCCTGGCGCCCCCGGGACGCTAACCGGAGCTCATGGGGCAGCAGCCTTGCTTGCTGGACCACAGCTTCTGTACTTGGCAGTTTTCTCTTTAAATCTGCTCATTTCAATTCTATTTGTATGAAATATGAGGTTTAGTTTAATGCTAAAGCTCTGTTAAGAGGGCGCTCTGTCTTCCATTGAACGACTTCAGTACCTTTGTGTAAAGCCAGCTGGCCTCACTCCTGTGGACGGCTGGAGCCCTCTGCTCTGTCCCGAGTCTCCACGGGCGGCTCCCAGTGCCGTGCAGCAGGCTGGAAACTCCTCCCACTTCATTCTTCAAAATCGCTGTAGCTGCACTCGGGTCTAGGCCTTTCCATACAAATATTAGAATAATCGTATTTACATTGATACAGAATTTTGCTCGATTTTTGACAGGAATTATGCTAAATGCATTTATCAATTTGGGGAGAATTGATATCTTTCAATGGTAAGTATTCCAGTTCATTAGCAAACACCCATTTATTTAGATCTTTGATTTTCTTCACCAGCATTTTGTAATTTTCAGTATATAAATCTTACACATGTTGTGTTAGATATACACTTAAGCATATGAAGAATTTTGGAGCTATTATTATATTTACAATTTTGGTTTCCACACCTTTGTTAGTATTTAGAAATTCGATCAGTTTTTAATGTTCTGTTTAGTGTCCTGTGACACTGTTTGTTTTTTGGATTCCTTGAGGCTATGCTTAGACAATCACATGTAGGCATATAAAAAGTGACAGTCTAATTTTTTCTTTGTTTGCTGTATGCATTTTATTGTCCCATCTTTTCTTTTTTTATTTTTTTTTTTATTGACAGGTAAAGTTATAGACGGTGAGAAAGAGACAGAGAGGGAGGTCTTCCTTCCGTTGGTTCACCCCCCCAAATGGCCGCTACGGCCAGCGCGCATCCGAAGCCAGGAGCCAGGTGCTTCCTCCTGGTCTCCCATGGGGTGCAGGGCCCAAGCACTTGGGCCATCCTCTACTGCCCTCCCAGGCCACAACAGAGAGCTGGACTGGAAGAGGGGCAACCGGGGCTAGAACCCAGCGCCCATATGGGATGCCAGTGCCGCAGGCGGAGGATTAACCCAGTGAGCCACGGCGCCGGCCCTCCGTCTTTTCCTAGTGTGATGCTAGTCTCCTGTGTGTGGAGAACAGCACTGATGGAGTGAACACCCCTCCCCGATCCTCAGTCTCAGGGGGAAGCATTTACTCTTTAGTTACCGTGAGTACAGTAGTTGCTATAGAATTTTGTACACGGGATATTATCAGGGTAAAGAACTTCCCTGTATTCCTAGGTCACTGACAATCCCTACCATTAATGTACTGAACTCCGTCTAATGCCCTCTAATTGCCTCGACTGACGAGACCACGTGGTTTGCGTCTTCAGCCGCTAGTAGAGCAGCTCGCGTGGAACTGGTCTGGCTTCCCCGGAATAAGCCCCATCCAGGCGCGCCGTTTTCCGCACACATCACTGAGTCCTGTTTGAAAAATGCTTGATGATGAGGTTACCCCACACTGCTGATAGGATCTGTCTGTAAGGCATATGGCTCGCTTGCTGGCTTACGTCTTGTCAACTTCGGTTTTTTCAAGAACAGCGTTTAGCTCCCTAGTTTCCTTTCCTGCCTCTCTGTCTTCGCATCTGCTGACTTCGGCTCCGTTCGTTGTTGTTTCGCTCCTTCCCTTTGCTTTCGGTTTATTTGCTCCTTTCTGGTTGCTTGGCAGAGGAGCTTAGAGTGTGGACTGAAGCTTTGCTTCTCTTTAATGCCTTCACCTAACGCTGTGAATCCCCCTCAGCGATGCTTGAGCTGCATCTCACAGACCCCGTACTCGTTGGCTTATTTTTATTTAGTTCAACTTAATTCTTTGTTGCCTGCGACTTCCTCCCTCATTATGGGTTTCCTAAAGATGAGATGCTTTGCTGCAAGGTTTTAGAGATTTTGCTGTCATATTCCTTTCATTAATTAATTCCTGGTCTGACTCTCGTATGGCCAAAGAACACACTCCATGGTTTCAATTCTTTGAAATCATTGAGGTTTGTGTAATGGCACAACGCAGATGTGGTCTACCTGATCCTGTGTTCAGTAGGAGCAGGAGACGAACACTTCCTCTGTTGTGATTTGTTACTGCCTTCTGCAAGTCTTAGTTAGAAACTGTTGGACAATGACGTTGTGAATGCGCCTATATTCTTACTGATATTCTAATTATTTTATTAAATATTGGAAGAGGTGCTGTGAAGTCTCTAATTATGATTTTTTCCATCTTTTCTTTTAGTTCCACGAGTTTTGCTCTGTATATCTGGTAGATTTGTTTAGTGCACTATTGCATTGCTTTGTCTTTTTTGGGAAGTTGGCCCTCTTATCATCACACAACACTTGCCTCCTAGTACGATAATTTACTTTGCTCTGAAATATACTGTATTAGGCATAATTTTGGTCACTACTGGTTCTTTTGACTTATGTTTTCATGATGTGCTTTTTTCAACCTTTTACTTTCAACCTCCCTATATCATTGTATTTGAAATGAGAGTCCTACAGAAAAAGAGTTGGGTCATCCTTTTCCATCCATTCAATGTGTCTCTGTTTTTTATTCATTAAATTTATATCATGTACATTTAATGTAATAGCTAACATATTATGGCTTAAATATGCTATTTTGTTTTTTATCTAGTTTGTTCTTTTGGATTTTCTCTTTTCTTTTCTGTGATTTCCTATAAGTAACCTGAAAACACTTTAAAAATTTCCTCATGATTCATCTATAATATTTTGAGTATATTTATTTGTATTGCTTTTTAATGTTTGTTCTAAATATTATATTAGAGAGAGCTTATCACAGTCCACTGACATGAACATTAACCGCTATGACTGAAGCAAAGAAAAGCTCTGTATCTCCTTTAAAGTGCCTTTACTCACCTTATTAATAATATAATTGTGTGAAATATTCCCTCTACACACACTGACACCCATATTAGAGGTGTTAACGATGCTTGCTTAGCTGTTACATACAAGTTAGAAAACTCAGGAAAAGCAGAAAAATGCGATGCAATAATTCATATTCTTTGCTTTTTCTGCTGTGCCAGTTTTCATTCTGGAGACTCAAGGAGACTTTCTTTCATCACTTACTCCCTGGCTAGGGGAAGCCCCTTCAGACACGTTAGCGCAAGTCAGTTCTCCTCCATCCAGGATGCTTGAGTTCCCCATCATCTGTAGGGAGGTTTTCTTGACTCTAGGTTGACTGCTGTTTCCTACAACCCTGGAGACACATTCCACTTCCTCCTGACTTCCTTGTCTCTCCTAATCCGTCACCACAGAGTGGGTCTGACGCACTTGGGACGTCCGCAACACAAGTGGAGTGCCTGGCTCAAGTCCCAGCTCTTTGGTTGCCACTCCGGCTTCCTACCACTGTGCACCCTGGAAGACAGAAAGTGATGGCTCACGGACTTGGGTCCATGGAAGACTCAAATTGAGTTCTGGGCTCCTGGCTTTGAGCTGGGCCCAGCCGTGTCGCAGGCAATCAGGGAGTGAATTAGTAGGTGGAAGACATCTTGCACACTCTCTCTTTCTCTCTCTCTCTCTCTCTCTCTCTCTCTAATAAAATGAAAATAAATAATCTAAAAAAGAAAGAGCTCAACATCACTTGAGTTGTTTTTCCCCTCAAGTTAAGATCTAGTTTCCACTTCCTCATTTTCATCATCTTTAGTTCTCGGAAATTTGGCTACCATGTGCCTTTCCTTGGGTATACAGAATAGTATATTTCAGCCTATACTAGTTATCGCATCAAATGCACATGACCTAAATGGGAAATTTTTTAGCATCATTTGAACACCTTCCTACTCCTGTCCCTCTGCCTTCCTTCCTTCTAAGACTGCCGACACAAACTCGCATTTTCGCCTTTAGTCCTATCTACCCTTCAGATTCTTGTTTTTCTTTTTCTGGTTTATCAACTCTTTGTGCTCCTAATGGGCAACTTTGGTTTTCTATCAGGTTCACTGATTCTCCCCTGCTGCTCAGTCCTTCCATTGAGTTTTAATTGTGATCAGCTCATTCATCACGATCAGTATTCAATTTCAGCTTCACTGTGGGTCTTGTTGTGTCGTGTGTTTCCTGTTGTTGCGATGCTGTTTATCTGCTGAGACTGTCATCTCTCCATCTCTCACAGGCAGGCGTGTATTTGCTCTTTGAAGAGATTTTCTGATGGCTGCCTTAAAACGCTTATCATCGAATTCCAGTATCTCTGTGGCTCAGAGCAGGCATCTGTTGATTTAAATTTCTTATTCACATTGAGATTTTCCTGCTCCTTGGTGTGATGGATGATTTTTTTTTATTGAAACTTGGACATCTTGGATATCATTTTCTGTGATACCAGATCTTACACAAACTTCTCTCTTCGCTACTCTGCCTTGTTTAGGCTGACCTCCTCGTGGCTGGGAGGAAGAGGAGGAGAATTCTTCTTCCCCCTACCATCTCCTCCCACATGGAAGCCCTGGGCGCCTGCGGGGGAGTTTGTTAACCTCCTGACGCTGCATTAACCTCCTCTGCTCCTGCCATTATGGAAGTGGCGAGGAGGCCAAGAGCGGACTTGCAGGTGGTCTCCACACCCCCGACACTGTCCCCGGGAGGGGCTGGAGTTCCTCCTTACACGCTGCAAGGGTGGGAGTCCAGCGCCCACTCCGCCTTTGCGGCTGCACTGCAGGTTGAAGGAATGCTGGCTGTGGGATTGGACTGAGAGCAGTGGGTGTCATCGAAGAGTTCTGGCTTTCCTGGGCTGTCCCCTTCCCTGGTCCTTTGGGGGACGGAAAGGGAGGGAGCCGGTGAGCAAGCAGGCTTTAGTTGGGGCTACTTTTTTTTTTAAATCTGCCCAATGGTGCATTTGGTTTTCTACCTTCTTCAGTTCCAACTCTGAGACATATAAGGCGTGATGTTGCCCAAATCTTGGGGTCCTGAGCCCCTAACTTTGCATTATCTACTCCAGCTTTTGGAGTTCCAGTGTTTTTGTTATATTTAATGGGGGAACTAGAGAAAAGTACGTCTATGGCAAAAGAAAACCCACAGGTCAATTTTGAAATACATTTCAAAAGATTTAGAAATGTCCAAAATTATATTGCATTCTCTGATTATGAGGTAGTAATTTGAGAAATAATTAACAAAGTTTTAACAAAATTCAACATTCTGATCAATAAACAACTCAGATAACAAGAAATCAAATAGGCACAAGGTATTTAGAACTAGCAATACTAAAAATTTGAGGCCAAGTTCTCAAAGACATAGTCAAAAGATAATGTATCTGTAGTATCCATTTTTAAATAAAAAAAGGTGAATATGAATCCCATAAATGTTGAACTCACAAGGATTTTTCAGGAAGAAAGAAGCCAAGAGAAAGAGAAAAGTTAAAGCAATCAATGAATCAGAAGATTAGAAAAAAAGTTACACTGAAAAGTTTACAAAATAACCAAGCACACAGACAAATCCTTACAGATAGACTCAAGATCCACAGAGATTAAAGCCCAAGATAACAGAAAATTAATAGCAAGAGAAGAGTCCTTCGGGGGTGGGGACATTTTCCTGCCATGGCCATTTGGATCAGTACAACGTCACCCGTGGGCCACACAAAATGATCAACTTAGAGGTCCCTGAGTCTGGTCTGAAAACCACCCCTACGCCTGTTCCCCTTCAGGAACTGGGGTCTCCCAGGCCTTGGAAAGGTTGCACAGTGCAGTAGAAGCCCCTGGGGCCATGCCCCTGCTCTGCAGGAGCCCCTGGGCCAGTGGAGGGGCAGTGGTGTGAGCAGGGAGTGCGGAGCAGAGAGAGCAGGTAGGGATCCCAGTCGTCGCCGTCAGTCAGCCTGCTTCCAACATGCTTCAGACAGCACACGTAAAGGCTGTTTCCTTAATATTAGGACCACAAGACAGCCAACAAGGGGTCTCCCCCTCAGAGGGGGTCAACGGGCGGCGGGGCAGTCAAGGCTTCACGGTGTTGTGGGCATCATCACTTGCTCACCACAGTAGACATAAATGAGGTGGATTTGATCAAGCAAGATTGTCATCATGAGAATTAACACAGATGCACAATTCTTGAATTACTTAGCAAATGTTTAACCAATAAATAAAACCTAAGGTATCAATAAAAAAATAGGGAAGAAGTTGATGATTAATGAATGGCTGAAGTAAGGTGGCAAATAAAATAAGTGTATAAAAATAAATCTTTGTTTATGACATTAACATCCTAGACAAAAATATGATTGAGAAAAGATTCCCATCACAATTAACTGGGGACAGCGTCGTGTCTCAGCTGGTTAAGCCACTGCCTGCAATGCTGGCATCCTACACTGGAGAGCCAGTTTCAGTCCCAGCTGCTGCACTCGCGGCCCAGGTCCCTGATGGTGTGCATGGCCCAAGTACTTGGGTCCCTGCCACCCACATGGGAGATCTGGATGGAGTTCCAGGCTCCTGGCTTCAGCCTGGCCCAGCACTGGCTATTGCAGCCACTGGGGGAGTGAACCCGTGGGGGGAAGATCTCTTTCTCTAACACGCTGCCTTTCCAAATGAATTAACACGTGTATATACACACTGCTAAGGAATAAGAGACAAAGTTTTACAACTTTTGCAGATGTTATAAAGCTCTAAAATACATAAAATCTTGAACAAATGAAAATATATGCATCGTATTTCTCTCTGAGGTGACAATATTTTTAAAACGTTGTCATTTCTCCTGAAATTAAAGCAATTGCGATCAAAATCCTAAATTACTAGGAAATAATGAAGGCGTGTGGATATACAGAACATCTTGAAAAGCAGGCGCGTGGGGGAGGCGGGTGAATCACCGCGGAGCATCAGTGAGCCCTTGGACCTGCAGCAGGTGCGGCTCGCGGATGGGGCAGAGCGAAGGCTGCGGGCACCCCCGGCCTCCATGTCCTTAGCAGTAAATAAAGTGTGTGCTTGTCACCATCGAAGAGGAAGTTATCATATCCGAGACTGGAAGCCCTGTGTGCCTCCCACACCACAGACCACGTGAGCACCCGGACTGACGCACGCATTATAAACTGAGGAAGGAGAGGCGGGGGAACCTAAGGCAGCCAGGCTGTCGGGGGAAGGGGCCTCCTGGTCGTAGAGCCCAGGTGGAAACCATGACGGAGAGGAACAGCAGTCACAAGGTTTCCAATGAGCCCTTCCCCCATACGCCACGCAGTGGGTAAAAACAGAACTTACTGGCAAACACAAGGCCTTTCAAACTTAGCGCAAATACCTCCTCACTGCGTGAAAGCCCTTGCACATCCGAGACCCTGGGAAATGACAATGGGGAAAGTAATGAGAACAAAAGCCGTCTTCTCTCCAATTGGCATTTAAATTATAAACCCAGAGGGCTGACCATTCTCAAAAATAATTTTAATTGAAAATTAAGTAAGCATCTACAGGCACATATGCATACATACATGTATACACTGTGCAAAGTTTTTATCTCAAATATCACAAGGAAAAGCAGAATTTCCCTACATGACAAGGGTAAGAATTACTGCCACTGACAAGGGAACACCCACCAGCCATGACGTCAGAGACCGAATGCCCTCAATGGTCCTGTTCCGTGGGCCGCGGGCCCTGGGTGATGTCTTCGCCCATTGGCTACCTGAGATGCTATGCTGTGCCTCTCACATCCATGCACCTTGGGGGCACACTGAGACCTCGAGACCAAGAGAGTGACCGCATGAGCCCGTGGGTCACCACGTCCAGCAGTGGCAGGAAGTGACTGCTTTGGCTTCTCCATGCAGTGCCAAGTGACCAGTGCAGCCACCACCTGCACACAGGGGCCCTGCGGAGTCAGCCCACCATCCCTGCCATGCTGCCCTGCACCTGGGGTCTCTGCTCTCCCCCTCAAACACAGAAACTCTCTCTCCAGTGATTTTGAGCTTTTTTATCCATAAAAATTCCATGCTTTTAAGTATTTCACTCCGTTCCATATAGACCCCAAAATATCTCAGTTCTTCCAATCATTTCCTATTTATTGAAGGTTTTTATTAAGAAGCAACGGGGAAAGAGACAGCCGTCAAGTACTGGAATCCTGAGAACACAAGAGTTGGCACCCGCAGGGCTGAGCTCCAGCCTGAGTCTCTGCAAGGTGCATCTCTCCCTGCCCCGCCTCTCCCGCGGCTCCTTCCCTGCAGGTCCCTTCCCTAGAACCGCACGGTGACACCTGGCAGCCCTGCTATGCACACGACCACACCTAGGTGTCTGCAGAGCACCTGAGCCGCGTCGGAAAAGTTGGGTAAACAAGGGACCTGGAAGCGGCGCCTGTCAGAGGGGCCGACCAGGGCTCCTGATCCAAGGCGGGCTTCAGAAGTGACTCCTGGTGGCCTGGCCGTCTGCTGGAGCCTCGTCTCTCTCAGGGATGCAGGGGCGTCTTCGCAGGTGTCAGGAGAGGCAGCAGGCACCCGCCGAGACCTGCCCGCCTCGGGTTCCTGACACGCGACACACAGTCGCAGACGGCTGGTCGCTGTCATAAAATGCTTCGTTTCCCCCTGGCTGCTCCCTCCCTGACGGCCCCGGCTAGAGGGAGCGGATCTCACCTGTCAGCTCAGCTGGCTGGAAGGGGCTCGCCGAAGAGGAAGTAAAGCACCGTGCGGTTTCGGCAGGATGGGAACAGCCAGCTTCCTGGGGAAAAGTCGGCAGCCCAGATACATCCTAGATCCTTTCTTGTGAGTAAATTCACCCATTATCTCTGCCCTGCGCTTTCCCCTGGATACAGCACACCCGGGAACTGTCACCCACACGTGGCAGGTGCACACACCTCCCAGGGCAGCTTGCTTGAAGGGGGTCCCTGCCCCGACAGGGGCTCACACCGACCCAGGCGGCTCCGGGTCTCAACCCCCCAACCTGCAGAGCAGGGCAGCCGACGCTGTGCTCCGGGAGGTGGTGGTGGCTGGCAGCTGCTTTGATTTTTTTCCAACTGAGGATGAGGATGGAGGACAACAGCGCAGGGGACCACAGCAAAAGCTATAAAATGAGGAAAGAGAGGCAAATTCCCGAGATCTAACAGAAACAAGAATGCATGGAGGATCCTAGACCGTGGCTGCCAATGAAGCCGCCTGGGTACCTAAGACACCTGCACCGCATCCGAAGCCTGCAGATATGATGGGGCTGCCAACCACAGGTCTGTGCACGGTGCCGCTCCCTGCGGATGATCTGGAGGGAGGGGCAGGGGTCCCCGGGCAGGGGGCAGCAGCCAGCATCCTCCTCACCACCTGCAAGGTCAGCCCTGAAGGGCCTGTGCTTTCAAGGCCACCCCCAGGGGTACGATCGACCCTAAGCGATCCCATAGCTCAGCCAGGAAGTGCGCGGAGGGCGGTTTTCCTGGGGGACGAAAGGGCTCCTGGCAGAGGACCTCAGGCATGGGCAGCAGGAGCCGCAGAGGGGCTGAGCAGCTGGTCGAGACCCTGGGCGGCCACCGAACCCCCAGCAAAAGGAGTGCCCAGGGCTGGCTTCTCTCCTTTCCTTTCCAAACTTCACTCTCATTAAACCTAAAACACCAGCGGGTCGGGTTTGAAGGGACATAATTGTCTTTTTTTTTTCTTGGTTTGAGAAGACTCTTGTCCTGTGTATTTTAGTTGAAAAGCGAGGTGATCTTGCGGACAAAAGAGAAAAATGTCTCACTGAGAAATCACCTTCTCTGCCCTAACGGGGCCCCGGGCACTGGCTGGGTCTGCGTTGGGGGAATGACACAAAAACTCCAGCCCCGAAGCGCCGGCCCTGCCGACGTGACCTGCTTTGTGGCTCAGGGGACGCCGCCGCAGCAGGATTGTTCGCCAAGAGCCGCTTTGCAGAGAGGGGCGCTGTCAGAAGTTCTGAAGAGCTCCCAGATAATTGCTGACCCTAAGGAACCCAATTAACTGCTCCAGGCTCTGCAGGGGGCCCTGGGACCCGCTGTTCCCCAGGCTCCCGCCCCTGGCCTTTGTAGCCACCTCACAGCCGATCAGAGGCTCACGGGAGGAGAGATGCTGTGTGGGCACCCCCGGGCCTGCACACGGCCGCACGCACACCACAGAGCAGCCCACCGTGCCCACGGGCACAGGCCAGAGCGCCACGCAGCAGGCAGGCCTTGGTGGCTGCCATCTGATGAAGGCGTCCCAAGCATTTAGTGCCAATAGACTCCCCGAAAATCTGCGCTGGCTCCCGCGCACTCAGGGCTCCTCCTTCTGCGACTCCGGGACTTGTAGGACGCAGGCAGAGCCTTCCTCCCTCCCTGCACCTGCCTGGCCAAGGACTCACCACCCCCAGGAACACACACCTGGACGTGCTCTTCCAGAAGCTTCCAGGGTCGTGTTAGACAACACAGGAAATGGATGGGTGGGAGAAGAACGAGGAGGATCCCCCTGCTGTCCCTGCAGGAGCTGGACTTCTGGATACTGGGGTCCGCCCACTTACATCAGCGCCCCAGAAACACCAGGAGGACCGGCCACCCACGAGGCCATCATGGGCCGCCTCTACCTCCCGTTCCCTATTACTCTTGGCCACCTCACCAGTTTTTTATATTTTTTCATTGGTAGGATCATTGTTGTAGGCAAACCTTACCCCCACATCTTTTACTAATTTTTTTTTTTGACAGGCAGAGTGGACAGTGAGAGAGAGAGAGACAGAGAGAAAGGCCTTCCTTTTGCCGTTGGTTCACCCTCCAATGGCCACTGTGGACGGCGCACTGCAGCCGGTGCACTGCACTGATCTGATGGCAGGAGCCAGGTGCTTCTCCTGGTCTCCCATGCAGGTGCAGGGCCCAAGCACTTGGGCCATCCTGCACTGCACTCCCTGGCCACAGCAGAGAGCTGGCCTGGAAGAGGGGAAACCGGGACAGAATCTGGTGCCCCAACTGGGACTAGAACCTGGTGTGCCGGTGCCGCAAGGCGGAGGATTAGCCTATTGAGCCACGGTGCCAGCCTTTTACTAATTTTCTCAAGTTTACTCCTAAAGTAAAATTAGGTCAAATTTTGACCTAACCAAAATTAGGCCAAAGGGCACAGACCCAAGTTCCCCAGCGGCTTGCCAAGGGAGGTGAGACTGTGTTTTCCACCTGCCAGCGTTGAAGAGTGGTTTACTATGTATTCACCTGCAACCCACGTGTTGTCTTTCAAGGGATATTCGCAAAATTTAGATTATTGTTATCGCTAAATTCTTCCATGTGTTTGTTAGTGGTTCTGTCCATGGGCTTCTCATTAATTGACTGTTTTAATGAATTTCCTGATCGCATCACTTCTGCACCTAGCACACCTATTCCTCCTTTGCAACTAGGAGGCATTTCACACTGTTTCATTCAATTTCAGATTCTCTTGATGAACACATACGTACACAAGGCTCTTACACTTTCAGGTCATGAAATCTATGTGCATACCTATTCCATTGGCTTTAGGCTTAGAAAACTTCTACATCAAGGGATTAAATGCATATCAACCTATGTGTTGCAGGTTGAGTAGGATTTGTCTCCTCAAAACTCACACAAACATTTAAACTCTGATGTCTTAGGATTAGCAGTTGGTTGGTGAAGGGTGGAGTTGTGGTCTAACTGTGGTGGCTAGAAGGTGGGGCTTCTGGGAGGTCTTTGGGTCATGGGGCAAGTGCTCCCAGAGGGTGGTCGTCTTGTTCAAGTTCAGTCCTGGCACGCAGGCTTGCTCGCTCTCTCTCTCTCTCTCTCTCACTCTCTCTCTCTCCTTCTCTCCTACCTACTCACCATATGATTGCCTCTTGACAACCGCCACAGCCAGCCTCCAACACATGCCAGGCCATGGGGCCACCTGACCCTGTAACCTCCAACCGTAAGCTCAAACTCACCTTTCCTTCCCCAGGGAAGCTGCCTAGGGTCTGTGGTTAAAGTAATGGAGAATGGACTAATTCATTATGCTTCTTCTTAGTTGTATGTTGCTTATTTATTATTTTTTTTTTTACTTTGTATTATGTCTGGAATCTTGTTTTGTATATATAATGTCTGGTAAAGATCTGAGCTGTTTTCTAAATATGAAAGTGATTTTCTTGGAAAATCCTTCCCTTCCCCACGGATTTGCTTGCTGTCTTTAAAGTGTCTTCAATTTGTGCAGCTTGCATGGTGGCACAGCGGGTTTTACACCACTGCTGGTGGTGCCAGTTACCCCATATTGGAGAGTTGGCTGAAGTCCTGGCTGCTCCACTTTCCACTTCCAATCTAGCCCTTTGCTAATGTCCTGGGGAGGCAGTGGAAGATTGTCTAAGTCCTTGGGCCCCTGCCGCCCATGTGGGAGACCCATACAGGGTTCCAGACTCCTGGCTTCAGTCCGAGCTATTGCTGCTATTTAAGAGGTGGATTAGCCCATGGAATCTCTCTCTCTTTCTCTCTCTCTCTCTCTCTCTCTCTCTCTCTCTCTCCCTCTCTCTTGCTCTCTCTCTCTTCCTTTAAATAAATACATAAATCTTTTTGAAAAATCTTTAATTTCTATATAAATTGTGCTTTATATCTCTGAATCGTGTTTTCTTCTAATATGTGTCTACTTACTCTGATTCCACACAATTTTTATAACCGTCTCTTAAATTTTACCATCTCACTACTGTTTTGAAATTTTTAAGATGTTTTAATGTTGCTCCTTAAGGTGAATTTCAGAATCATTCTGCCATGTTCTACTAGAACTGCTGTTTGGGCTTTGAAAAAATTATCTTAAATGAACGCATTGACTGTGGCAGGTTGTTTGCAAACATGATGAATTGTTCCTCTTCCTGCGTTGCATCCCCCCTCAATGTGACTTTGCTCCTCCCTCACTGGGACCCAGGTGGGCGCCTTCCTCTCTGGGAATCCGGGCTGCCTGTGGTTCACCTTGGCCAACAGCATCTGGTGGAAGTGGCGTTGGCCCAGTTCCAAGCCTGGCCCTGGAAGGAGCTTTGAGCGCTTCTGCACTTCCCCTGGGAGCCGTGTGACCAAGCCAGAGCCAGCCTGCTGGACGGTGAGAGAGCTGGGGAAGGGAGAGTCATCTACCTGAGACCACGCCAGCTGGCTGCTGGGGCCTGAGCCACCCCACGGAGCTCACAGGTAAAACCCACAGAATCGTAAGGAAAATAAGCGATTGTGTGGTTTAGTTTTAGCAAAACATAACTGATGCCTATAAAATTATACTTTTTGTTGGGGTGAACTCTGTCCAAATTCTTAATCAATGAATTCATTTGTTGAGACCTTAAACCCCACTGTGACTGAATGTGGTTCAGGGCCTTGACAGAGGTACTTAAGGTTAGATGATGTCTCAGGGTGGGGCCCTAATCCAACAGGACTTTTACAAGAAGATTTATTTATTTATTTGAAAAGCAGAGTTTTAGAAACAGATGGAGAGAGAGAGAGAGAGAGAGAGAGAGAGATCTTACATCTGCTGATTCATTCCCCAAATGGCTACAACAGCCAGGGCTGGTCCAGGCTGAAGCCAAGACCCAGGAACTGTACCCTGGTCTCCCCCGGGGGTGGCAGGGGCCTAAGTACTTGGATCATTGCTTATGCTGCTTTCCCAGGTGCATTAGTAGGGAGCTGGATTGGAAGTGGAGCAGCCAGGACTCCAATCAGCACTCATATTGGGTGCCGGAGTTGCAGGCAGTGGTTCAACCCACTGTGACACGATGCCAGTCCCCTTGACTGATGTCCTTGCACCAAGGGAGAGACATCCGTACTGGGTGCACACAGGAGAGGCCATGCAAGGTAGTATCAGTGATGAGGTGGCCACCTGCCAGCCAAGGGGAGGAGCCACAGGAGGAGCCACACCGCCGGGACCTTGGTCTCAGGCTTCCATCCTCCAGAACACCTAGAAACGAACTTCTGTTGTTTATGCTACACAGTCACTGATGTTCTGCTATGTCGAAGCTCACTAAGCAGCCGAATTCCTTCCCAGGACAATCTGTGCCTCTAAAACCATGCAAGCCTTCTTTTGTGCCCCTCACTGAATTCTGGGTCCTGTGCTCTCCCTCCCCAGACCACACATAAGTGCTTAATGCTTTCTTCATTTCTGAATGGGATCTACTGGGCTTGCTCATGGGTCAATGCCAGGGGTCAATGCCAGCCTGCTCTGCCGCTGGGCGGGGGGCTTGGCCTCATGGTTGAGACATGTATCTCCTACGCAGGGTGCCTGGGTCTGCGGCTGATTCCAGTTTCCTGCCAATGCGCACCCTGGGAAGCAGCCGGGACTCCAGTAGTTGGGTCCCTGCTACCCACGTGGGGGCCTCGGACTGAGTTCTTGCTCCCAGCTACCTTCTGGCCCGGCTCCAGCTCAGCAGGTGTCTGGGACGTGAGCCAGTGAGTGGGAGATGCATTGCTCACTCGCGCTCTCACTGTTTTTCTCTCTCAATGCCTCCCTGCCTTTCAAATTAAAACAAAAAGTCTGATTTTAATAAATGTATCTTGACAAACTACTACTTCAATGAACTCATATTTGAACAGTATTTAAGTTCTGTTCCTGGGTTTTCTAGGTCTACAACTTTCTCAGCTACGTTTAGGATTTTTTTTTTAACTTCTTTCAAGTATTTATACAACTTGTATCTATTTAGCTCTCATGACTTTGGCAAAAACTTCTAGAACATTTTAATGAATAATGGCAATTACCTTGTTTTAGCCCCGTGGGTGGCAAGAACTCACAGCCTGGAGCTCTCATTGGCTGCTCCTTAGGTGTATCAGCAGGAAGCTGGCTCATAAGTAGAGCAGCTGGGACTTGAACCAGCACTCTGACAAGCGATGTGGGCATCCCAGACAGCAGCTTTACCCGCTGGACCCCCATGCTCACCACTATCTCTATTAGTTTCTATAATAAAGTACAGATTCTCCTGTTCTTTTCCCAAATAAGGAAGCCTGTTTAAACACGGTCAGTTTCTGGTAGATGGTAGAGCCAGAATACAAAGACATTATGTAGGAAAAGATGTAGCTTCCAGAGAAACTGAAGGGGTAAGGCTGCTTTTTCTCTAAGAATTATTTATTTGAAAGGCAGAGTTACATATAGGGAGAGTCAGAGAGAGAGAGAGTAACAGCAAGAGAGGTCTTCTATCAGCTGGTTCATTCCCCAAATGGACACAATGGCCAGGGCAGGACCAAGCCAATACCAGGAGCCAGAAACTTCTTCTAGGTCTCCCATCTCCCACAGGGGTGCAGGGGCCCAAACACTTGGGCCATCCTCCACTGCACTCCCTGGCCACAACAGAGAGCTGGCCTGGAAGAGGGGCAACCGGGACAGAATCCAGCGCCCCAACCAGAACTAGAACCTGGTGTGCCAACGTCACAAGGCTGAGGATTAGCCTGTTGAGCCACAGCGCCGGCCTGAGCACTCAGTGTTTACCAGATTCTGTCAGGGATTTTTCCATAGCTGTTGGTGCCTCCTCACTTCTCCTGAGCAAACTTTAGGAATTTACATTTTCTTAGTAAAGTTTACATTTTCACAAGATACTGGCCACTTACAAAATGGCATACTTCATTCCAGTTTTTTTCAACTTATGTCATAAAAATGGTTTTATTTATTATTTTGTTTATTTAAATGATGGAATTACAGAAAGAGGCAGAGAGAGAGAGAGAGAGAGAGAGAGTGAGAGAGAGTCTTCCATTCACTGGTTCACTCCCCAGATGGCTGCAACAGCAGGAGCTGCGCTGATCCAAAGCCAGGAGCCAGGAGCTTCTTCCAGGTCTCCCATGCTGGTTCAGAAGCCCAAGGACTTGGACCATCTTTTACTGCTTTCCCAGCTCATAGAAGTGGAGCAGCTGGGACTAGAACCGGCACCCATATGGGATGCCTGTGCTTCAGGTCAGGGCTTTAACCCACTGCACCATAGTGCTGGCCCAGTCATAAAATCTTTTGAAGACATAAAAGAGTTGGAAGTAAAGTAAAATCAACACATATTTAGAAACCAATTCAATTCACAAGTGAACATTTTTGCTTTCTTTTTAACTGAATATTTTGTTCTCAAATTATCTGTGGACATAACGTGGCTGCACCAGTCAGCACTTGGGCATGGGGACAGTGTTGTGGTGCAGCCGGTTCAGCCATCGCCTGCAATGCGGCTTCCCAATTGAGCCCCAGTGTGAGCCCCACGATCCTGCTTCTGATCCTGCTCTCTGATAATGCACTGGGAAATCGTGGTCCAAGTGGCCCAAGTGCTCGGACCCCTGCCACCCACAGGAGACCCAGATGGAGTTCCAGGCTCCTGGTGTCAGTCAGGCCCAATGCTGACCACTGTGGCCATTCGGGGAGTGAACCAGCAGATGGAAGATACCTCTCCCTCTCTCTCCCTCTCTCTGCCATTGAAATAAATAAATAGACAAGAAGAATTTACCATACATGTCATAAGATGATAAAAGAATACTGGCATTCAAATATATGATCACTTCACACCTAATAAAATTAGCAATAATTCCAAACATCATAAAATACAGGTGTAAGTTCCAGTTAGCTCTACAGTGCCAATGATGTCATACAAGCTCTTTAGAAACTTAAATCACATCCCTACCAATGTTGTGTATGATGTTCAATTAGGAATGTCTCCTTGTCTCTCTTTTTTAACGATTTTATTTATTTATCTGAAGGGCAGAGTTACAGACAGAGAGAGGGAGGGACAGAGAAAAAAGTCTTCCATCTGCTGGTTTACTCCCCAAATGGCAGCAATGGTTGGAGCTGGGCTGATCTGAAGCCAAGAGCTTCTTCCGGGTCTCCCACACTGGTCCAAGGGACCCAAGCACTTGGACCATCTTCCACTGCTTTCCCAGGCCACAGCAGAGAGCTGGATCAGAAGAGGAGCAGCCGGGACACAAACTGGTGTCCACCTAGGATGCCGGAGCCACAGGTGGAGGCTTAGCCTGCTACACCACAGCACCAGCTCCTCCTTGTCTCTCTTAATGCAGAACAAGTGCCCAACCCCCTCTTGGTTTTCCTGCATGACATGATTTTCAGAGATGTTTATGTCCTGGGCATTTGAGAATCTTCCACAATCGGGGCTTACCCGAAGATGGTGACACTTGTTTCTCCAGGCCCTGCATTTCTCTACACCTGAGATTGTATCTAAGGCTTGTTTAGATCCAGGTCCAGTATTTTTGGCAAGGATGCCGCGTGGATGTTGAGACATCTTGTACTGTAACACACATGCACGTCAGATTGTCCACCTGTCAGGGATGCAAAATTCAGTCAGTAGTTGAGGTCCATGTTTCAGCTGGCAATTAAGAAATAATCTATGGGGTCAGGTAATCTGCGGTCCTACCATCTGATTGTGACCTTGCCTGAATGAGTTATTTCAATTGTAGTTATAAAATGATTTACGAGTCAGCGACAAGGGCAGAAATTAAGTCCTGTCTTCCGCCTTTCCCAACTCCGTGTGTGTGAGTGTGTGTGAGTGTGTGTGTGTGTGTGTGTTTATGGATATGGATTCAGCTCTTTTTTTTTTTTTACTTTTGACAGGCAGATTGGACAGTGAGAGAGAGAGACAGAGAGAAAGGTCTTACTTTTGCCGTTGGTTCACCCTCCAATGGCTGCCATGGCCGGCGCGCTGCGGCCGGTGCACCTTGCTGATTCGATGGCAGAAGCCAGGTGCTTCTCCTGATCTCCCATGGGGTGCAGTGCCCAAGCACTTGGGCCATCCTCCACTGCCCTTCCGGGTCACAGCAGAGAGCTGGCCTGGAAGAGGGGCAACCGGGACAGAATCCGGCGCCCCGACCGGGACTAGAACCTGGTGTGCTGGTGCCGCAAGGCAGAGGATTAGCCTGTTGAGCCTCAGCGCCAGCTGGATCCAGCTCTTGACAAACATGGATATCTAGGTAGAAAGTGTTTTAAAATCAAATGCAGCCACTCTTTGTCTTGCTCAAATTCCCCCACATTTGGTTGACATGAGTCGTTATGTCCGAGCACTTGGGCCACTTGGACCACGATTTCCCAGTGCATTATCAGAGAGCAGGATCAGAAGCAGGACCGTGGGGCTCACACTGGGGCTCAGATGGGAAGCCGCATTGCAGGCAATGGCTGAACCTGCCGCACCACAGCACTGTCCCCACGCCCAAGTGCTGACTGGTGCAGCCACATTATGTCCACAAATAATTGGCTCGTCACGTTTTCCAGACTCCTCTGCTGTTCCAGGAGCACCTCCTGTCTTCTGACACCAAAGCCCCAGCTTCACCTCCTACTCTCTCTGCCCTGGACTTGAAGCCCCTGTTCTGCAAGAAGTCTTGGTCCTTTTCGGCAAGCAATGGTTTCAGCAGCCAAGAGCGGCTCACTGCTCCTGGAGTGGCGGTGCTCACAGGTCTAACCGGTAGGAAGGAATGATAGACGGATAAGAGAGGACCTCCAAAAGTCCATGTAAAAAATGGAATTAAAGGAATCTGGTGAAAGCAAATTAGAAAATCATGCATGCATTTTCCACAGTATGCATTTCCATGAGTTTCCGGAAGATCCTCATACATAGATGATAGAGGAATACATAAATGCGCTGATAGATAGATGATAAATAGATAGATTCATATCTACTCTGAAAACAGTTTCCAACATATTGTCATTCCTCAACCAGTGTTAGCAATTATTTTATGGTTGTAATATTTTACTAACTTTGACATTGCTCCCCCATCGATCATTTTTCCATGATAAAGGGTCTGATTTTTTTCAAGTTCGGTTTAAAATATTGAAATGCTCTAGACTCTCCCACAGATAATATAAAATACAGTAATACAACACCCACCCAGCTCTCCATGTCTGTGGATTCAACCAAACATTGATCAAAAACCACCCCAAAGTAATTGCATCTGCACTGGACTGCACACATGTACAGGTGATGCCCTAAACCATAAGGTTGAGCAACCGCTATTCACACGGCCTTAGAGGGCACCTAACGGACACAGTGGGCTGTGTATGGGTTATAAAGAAACGCTTTGCCATCTCCCATAGGGACTTGAGTATGCACAGATTTGGTGAACTCGCGAGTCCTGGAATCCTCTTCGGATACCATGGGAGGACGGTACATAGATTCTATACAAGAGCAATAAAACAGCAGATTATTCTAACAGATGCTGCGAGCTGGATGAGACAAGCAGGAAGGGGAGAGGGGGCGGTGGAGACCGAGCTTCCCCTGCCCATATCTGTACTTGCAAATTGCTGAATATTTTTGCTGTGAGGGAAAGTGTGCTTTCTTTCACTGCTCATCTTCCAGTTCCTTCTGGCCATCCAATATCATGTCGTAAGAAGCTGTTGAAATGAGTTCTACTCTGCTCTAATACCAAAGTCCTTGAGGTGCTAAAGAAAATACTGCATATAAAATGCATGGACAGGCAGAATGGGTTTACATAATGTTAATTCAGACAAATGACATGTACAAAATTATATCTAGCTGCAATTTAATTAGATTAATTAGATCAATATAATTAGCAGCGCTATATTACCCTAGTTAGGCGGGCTCTCTCTTAGAGACTTGGGCGTGCTCTCTCTCTTTCTGTCTCACACACACACACATGCATGCTTAAAAATGGTTTACAACACTAAAACATCACAATAGCACATGGAGTACCAATGCAATCACACATCAATTTCACCGTGAACACACCATTAAGAGTGGGAGTTTGTAGGACACTCGAGAGACGCATAAAATGCTACCCTGCTAGGGAAAAATTTGATAATATAGACTGAAAAATATCCCTACTGTCAAAAACAGTGCTTATTTCCCATTCATCCCAAGTTTAAGTCTGGTCATGATTACACAAAAATGAATTTAACAAACAGGTTCTGGAGTTTACCTAATGAATAAAACAGACGTAGTGTGGCTTGAGTTAAAAACCCTGCAGAAGTCAGGTTGCAAACACCCATTAAATCACACATGTCTCGGGGTTGCTGAGCCATCCACGAATCACCCCAGGCATGGCACAGTGTACGAGCATCCCAGTCCCAGAGGAGCTGCCGCTGAGTTATGTTCTCAGCCAATGGGAGACTCGTGGTCAGGCCAGTGGGTGTCCTGGGTCACACCGAGGGACACTTCCGCCTCTCTCGTTTGCTCTTTGCCATCGATACCACCGGAGCGCTTTAGTCGTGAACACTAAAAGGCATCGCCTGCGTTTCATCCAGATGAGCCTGGGAGCGATGAGAAGCCCCTCTGGCTGGAGCAGCGCTTGTCCACCCAGTGTTGGTAACAGCTGATCTGTCGACCCTCAGAGTCAAAGTTGAGTGATTAAGTTCTTCTAGAAGAACCAAACATTGATCAAAAAGAAGAACCCAAGATGGCTGAAAACAGCCACAAAATGGCAGTCCTGAAATGGACAGAAAGTGTGGACAAGTAACCAGATGTCATCAACTCAGAAGTTTTCCTGATGTTAGTGTTGTGATCAACCACTATGGGCTTTAGAAAATCAAGCAATGGAGGAGTAGAAGTTACATCAATTCTCGTGCTCTGCTTCTATGACGATCAAAAGGAAACACTTCGCTCACTTCTGGGGCTCAGCCTGCCCCAGACACACAGGATTCCAACCCCCGGATGGAAATGCCCCCTTGTTTCTGGGGCTTGACTTGTGTTTTGATAAATATTGACATTTATTTCAAAGAGAGTGCAAAGAAATCTGGTGTTTCTCTGATTTTGTTTTCATCTTGCCTTTCCAAAGCATAAATTAAGATATTCTGTTTCATGTTCACTTCTGTAGCCTAATTACACGGAGTACACTGTGGTTGGTGGTGTTTGCACACAGAAAGCTACTTACCAGCGTGTGGGTAGAAGGGAGGATGTGCTATCCTCATGTTCGTGTTTGTGCTTATGGATCTCTGAAATAGACTCGAATAACTACCAAGCATTGCCATCTCTGTGCTCTTTCGAGTTATAATTAAAATGTTTCATTTCATTACACTGGATTTTTGCTCTAGAAAATGTTGAATTGTGACTGCACATTCAGGTTTCAATGAATGTACTCCTTCGAAAACGCATTTGAGCCACCTCTTACCTGTAACTGCAGTTTGGCGGGGTGTGCGCAACAGAATTTGCATAAATATTTAAACGAGTGCGTGAAAAATGTTAAACACTTCTACTAAGTTTAAGCTTTGAATTGTGAGCATTCCTTCAGAAATGGTGACATCGCATCAATCTGCATTTGCCCGTAGCCCTTGGCCGGCAAGCCTAAACTTGAGCTTCCAGATTGTCTTCTAAGCTCTTCCCGTGGGCAGAAGTGAAGTGTTTCCCTAATCACCGTTTTCTTCTCAGACTGCCTGAGTGCCGAAGGACTTCCTCGTGAAGACATTCTGAAAGGTGGTCGGCAGGGCTAATGCATGGCCTCTCACTGCCGGTTGCTAAGGACACAATAAATATGAAAACCAAATAAACAAAAGTAAGGACTGGCGATTTTCTGGGTAAGTGCTGATGTTAGCTCACTTAGGCAGTTTGGGTAGGGAGAGATAGGTACTCACACACGCTAGATAGAGTAGGCAAAAGCCGGAGTTCACTGTAGGGAGCTGGGCTGCTAAGAGGAGTGGATCCCGAGAGCAGACTCTGGTAGGAAATCGGGCACAGCTTAGCCAAAGACTCAACTATCAGCAAAACGAGACGGCAAGTCCGCGCCTCCATCTTCTCTCTCCACGTTGGCCCGGACAGAAGACACAAATGCTGACAACTCCTGACTGCCTGGCTCACACCCCAGTGCTAACTCTGTTCCCTGGATGAAAGGGAGTGTGGCCTGTAACACAAGTGGAGTCCCCTCCCTCGCCCTAAAACTATCTGTACAACTCCCTCTCACCGACGCCTGCACTGTTCATGCTCACCGGATCTGATGCTCGGCCGTGCGTGGTCTTCTCTCTCCCTCCAGGGCTTGCACAGCTCCTGAAGCCGGCACTGGAGCACAGCAAAGAGGGGAGGAAGCCTTCGGTCTGATGCAGAGACATCTGGTTTTAGAGCCCTGTTTAGGCCATTGGATTTCCATTGCAGGCTGAGGGGAGGCAGGGAAGTAGAATACGTGCAGTCATGGTCCCTCGGGTCGGAGGTGACGGGTTCAAATCCCCCATGCAGCACAGCTGAGCGGCTGTGCGACCCGGGATATCACTTCTCCTCCCTCCACCTCTCCTCACTTGCAAAAAAACAAAACAAAACTAGAGTGGTGAGCGCTAGGCCTGTGGAGGCGTACTCCCTCCAGCATCCGTGCCGAAACATAAGGGTGACTGCGCTGGGGTGAGGAGGTGAGGCCTGAAGGAGGAGAGCGAGCGAGCGTGCTGCCCTACACAGAGGCTGCCCCCAGGTGTCTCTCCCCTCTGTGCCCCTCTGCCCTTGTTCCTGCCCCCATAAGACCCCATAGGACACAGCAGAGGTCCTCACCACGTACAGCCACGGATCGCAGGCATCCAAACTCTAAAACCATAACCAAATAAAGCTCTGTCCTTTCTCGGGGAGCCAGCCCCAGGTGTTCTGTGACAGCAGAGACTGCTGGCGACAAGGCCATTCCCTGTGGAGTGGCCTGATGTCCTCATTTGCAAAGCTAGAGAGACAGAGGCACAGCGTTTTACCATCATCACCACCCCAGGTCCCGATCGTCAGTTACGTTTTACTTAGAAAGGAGTTGGGAGACGGTGCTTCCACACCTGTGCGTTCTGCGTCTGTTTTTGGAAAGAGAATGGGATTTGTAGGGCAATCGGTGCCCTGGTAGACCTTTGTTCCTCACATCCCATTATTCCCAAAACGGGGAAAAAGTTCAGATAACAGCACATCACCCGAACACACACAGATCTGAGTCAGCCACACGGACAATGATGTGCTGCATTGCAAGACTGCATCAAGCAGCAGTGAGTGCCAGCTTAGCCCTGGCTACAAGCTGGGGTCGAATTCAGTGACTTCAGAAAGCCCTTGATCTCCCCAGCACACGAGGGCACTGTCGGTCTCCAGGAACTGCAGGAGCGTGGAATGGGGTTGACAGACGGAGCCATCTTCTGTGCATGTCTCAGCCGCCCGTGGTAGCTGGTCCCTAACAGACCTGGTAAATGCCAGCCTGCACGATTCCACTCGGTCTCCTTTTCCTCCACGTGGCCCTTACCGTTTTGGCTCGGATGAGTACAGGAAGGGCAAGGACGGTGGCAATTCACTCACTCCTGCAGGTCAGGGTGGTGACCGAGGGCCCTGGCCATCACCTGGGAAACGAGCAGGCACGCCCCTTGTTCCAGGCAGGGTGAGCTCAGTAGTACCCGGCTCTGATGGCCTCAGGTGGAAATCCACGTGTGGTAAGGCGTGGGCCAGTACACGTGCCTTCATCCTAAGTGACTATTGAACGCTGAGGTCCCAGCGCCTGCCTGGCCCCAGGATCAGAGGTCAGAGGGCAGACAGAAATCCCTGCCTTCACTGAACTTTCGTTCTGATTCATCAACCTCTCTGAGAGGAGGGGCACTAACACTGCCCACCTCATTTTGTTATCACCATAGTTAGGGCAACACAGGTGAAACACTTCAAATGAAGCCTGTCATTTTTTTTACAGGGAGAGCAGACAGTGAGAGAGAGAGAGAGAGAGAGAGAGGTCTTCCTTTTCCGTTGGTTCACCCCCCAATGGCCGCTGCGGCCAGCGTACCACGCTGATCTGAAGCCAGGAGCCAGGTGCTTCTCCTGGTCTCCCATGGGGTGCAGGGCCCAAGCACCTGGGCCATCCTCCACTGCCTTCCCGGGCCACAGCAGAGAGCTAGACTGGAAAAGGAGCAGCCAGGACAGAATTCAGCGCCCCGACCGGGACTAGAAGCGGGGGGTGCCGGCGCCTGTCATTTTAAAAGCAGTTGGAAACTATTGGTGGATACAATTGTTGTTATCATGATGTCACTATTTAGCGAAAGTGCGCAGCTCCGGCTCCCTCCTGCACCTCCCCTGCCTGGAGGAGGCGTGAGCTCTGTGCTAAATTCCTCTGCAGTGCAATCAGGCAGGTTGAATTGGGGCTGTAACAGGAGCCGTGCGATGCACCGACAGCCGGGACGGACGGAGGGGTCTGCCCTATCGGTGCAGCGCCGTGTCTGATCTCACACTCTCAGATGCCGATCAGAGCGCATCAGGAACATCTTGCAGATCTGAATGTGTGCCGTACACCCAAAACGACAGCCAGCACTGAACGGACGTGGGTGGGCTTCACACAGACTCCTCACTACTGGTGTTTGTAGCCTTAATGTAAACATGAGTGAAATTAGAACATTACGATGTGAGGTTAGAAATCAAGAAGTTCTTCTTTGGCGATGCTATCAAAGGCAGCACAGTTTTCAGAGCACATCCTACTGCACGCCACCAAAGAGAGATGTATTCATTCCACTTTGTTTCTTTTTTTTAATATGTATTTATTTATTTGAAAGTCAGAGTTACACAGAGAGAGGAGAGGCAGAGAGAGAGAGAGAGAGAGAGAGAGAGAGAGAGAGAGACAGAGAGAGAGGTCTTCCATCCACTGGTTCACTCCCTAGATGACCACAATGGCCAGAGCTGCATCGATGCGAAGCCAGGAGCCAGGAGCTTCTTCTGGATCTCCCACATGGGTGCAGGGCCCAAGGACTTGGCCCATCCTCCACCTGCTTTCCCAGGCCATAGCAGAGAGCTGGATTGAAAGTGGAGCAGCCGGGTCTCGAACCGGCGCCCATATGGGATGCTGGCACTGCAGGCAGCGGCTTTACCCACTACGCCACAGCACCGGCCCCCATTTCACTTTGTTTCTATCATTTTAAGTTGAGTTTTTAAGGTACTATGTAATGGTCAAGATGTCTTTTTTTTTAAGAAACCTAAATGAATTTCAAATTTTCTGAGGCACATGTGAAAGTTTTGAATTAGGAAGGAGCCTGACATTGGAAACATATTTTCCATTTTAATTTATTCACACAGTGTTGCTGAGCCTTTAATAAACCACTTAGGAGTTACTCTGGCCGTTTCAGTGACGGCGACAAATATCAGGAACAAATGTGAAACAGCCACACATCCAAAAAGCAAACGCATGGGAGAAACTGCACAGGAAGCCGGGGAGGGGGCAGCCATGCCCCTGAGTCCTGTTCTCACCCCAGGCACAGGAGGCACTGGAGACCCCGTCCTTCTCTGCTTAAAACATTAACTAGGAGGGGGACTTACCTGATGGCTCCTGAGTAATCTCTCTGGCAACTGGGTGCACACGCGGCACCCGACGGGGTGGGAGACGGAGGGGAGGCCGAGAGCTCCCGCCCCGCAGAAGTCGTGTGTTTCCGGCCTCCTTCTAGGCAGCGTGGAAAAACCACTCTCTGCCTGCCTAAGCTGCTGCTGTGATGGGCACCGTGGTCCCCACCTGGGATCTGGTGCCGGGACGGCTCCCACGGTGTCACCCAGCCCTCCCATACCCGAGTGCACCGGGAAGCACTGCCCTAGCCCATGCTGTCCGTCCCTGGCTCTGCTACGTCCCTGTCTCAGCCAGCTGGGACACCCCCGGGGCCCAGGAGGGTGGGGGCTTCCTTGGTGCTGCTCCTTTCCATGCCGTAGGGCGCGTCCTTGCCCTGAGACAAGCGGGAAGCATCGTGTGGCCAGCACAGTGACCAGAGACGGCCCATAAAGTCCTCCTTGAGTGCCAGTGTTTGCCGCTCTGTGAGATAAAAGTTCGCTGGCGAGTAACCCGCATTTTACAGTTCTGCACTATTTCCCTGCTTCAACTCACAGAGGGCAGAGGCTCCGTCGGCTCTCCCCACACGGGCGCCCTATGTTAAACTGCCTTTACTTCACCCGGGGTGGTGCCTGCTCAGTCCCCCTGTCTCTGCCCTTCTCAAAGCTGTCCAGCTCCGGGCCGTCTCCATTTCCCAAGACCCCGTGCATGAGTCTTCTCGTGCCTGCTGTGGGGCACCTGCCTCCACCTCAGCGCACCTGGCAACGAGTCAGCCCATCTAGCAGTGCCTGTCCCAGAAAGGTTTAGGTCCGAGGAGGGTTTAGAAATCCATATGTTCCCCAGGAGACACCAGGGAATCGGACGCGAGATTTGCGTGGGGTCTGTAGCCAGAGCTGGAGCCCTGTGACAACCTGCTGGCTCCTCTCTCCACACAGCTCTTCAGTTCTGCTCTTGTCTTTCCTGCTCCAACTACTCCAGTGATACTCTGTAATAAGGCTGCAGCCTGAGCCCCCCAGTAGCCTACACAGCATCTTTGGGCAAAGACGCTAGGAGTTCAGAATGGTGTCCCCACTCCACGATCCAGAGCCACCGGGCACAGCTCCACATCGGCTCAGTGCCTCCATGCTCTCGGCCACCAAGCAATCTCACGCCTGCGGCGACCCTGGCTCGGTTCATGGGGTCGAGAACAAAGATCTCCCTCGGCTGACCAATTCGGCAGTGTTTGGATCTCCTGAATGGATTTACCTCTGAAACCTGCCCAACTGTCAGAAAATCCTGTGCTCACAGAAATAACATTCCCAGGGCCAGGGTTGCCAAGTAGTGGGTAAAGCTGCCACCTACACCACAGGCATCCTCCTGGGTGCCCGCGCACGTCCGACTGCTTCACTTCTGATCCAGCTCCCTGCTGATGCGCCTGGAGGGCAATGGGTGACGGCCCACGTGCTTGGGCCCCTACGATCCCACGAGGGAGATCTGGATGAAGTCCCCAGCTCCTGGCTTCAGCCTGGCCCAGTGCTGGCTGTTGTAGCCAGCTGGGGAGTGAACCAGCGGATGGAAGACCCCTCTCTCTCTCTCCTTCTCTATAACTTGGACTTTCAAAATGGATAAAGAAATCTTTTAAAAGAATATTTTCCACAAGTGTAAGGAGAAGGAAGAGAGACCCAGGGTGATTTCTGAGACCATCAGGAATAGAGAATGCAAAGACAGGGAGAAGAAACTCGGAATTGCCAAGGCTGGTTAATCAATTGCCAAGTCTTTTTCAAGCACTGACTAGGTGAAAGAGATCTCCTGGACACTTGGGGAAGAGGGGGACGAGCCACCGGTGGTACCCAACCAAATTAGAGAGCCACGAGAGTTATAATTAAGACAGTGGAAGCCCCCTCACGCGGGCCTCCTTAGCTGCGCTGCGGTCCCGTGGCTGCGTCCTTACGCGTTTGTCTCCTCTCCGTCTCAGCCGAGGCTGAGTGCTGCAGCAGTGGCCCCGCGTGCGTCCCGTGCACGGGCTACTGGGTGCTGGTGTCGGGGGAGGAAAAGAAGCAGTTCCTGCAGCACCTGCTTCTGACGCTCGAAGGACAGGGGCCGGGATACCAGGACGGGGGTGAAATTCTACTCATGACCACAGGGAGACCAGGGCGGGAAATGCCTGCTCACTTGCAGAGGGGCTCGTCAGAGGCCTGGAGTGGAGGTGGAGAGACGGGGCTCCCCACCTGGCTGGGAGACCTGGGGAAAGACCCCTCCTCCCTGGATGTCAGGGTGCTCCTCGCACAGAAGGGCTGAGAGCCATACAGCGGGAGGAGAGAGGAGGTGGCCCGGGGCACTGGGGCACATGAGACGGCCGGAGGGCGGGCACGGTCGGCTCGCTGGAGAGGCCGGAGTGCGGGCACAGTCGGCTCGCTGGAGAGGCCGGAGCCGGGGCACGGTCGGCTCGCTGGAGAGGCCGGAGCGGGGCACGGTCGGCTCGCTTACTGATTATCTGTCCCACGGGGATGCAGGCTCCACCAGGGAGGAAACGGAGCCCGTTGTTCCCCTTTGGGGCCCCGTGACCCAGAGGAGAGCTTGTCACAGAACGGGCCCTCACCAGACAGCTGATGAACGGGGGGGGCTCCCGGTCCCTGCAGCCATTGCTGCTGTTTTTATTACTGTCATGCTGGGCACGGCCGTCAGTGACAGATGCAAGGACAGAAAAGCTGCGAATTCTCTTGTCCTTGAACGTCAGGAGAAGGCCCGGGAGAGAAGAATCAGCACTGAGCACAGACGGGTGCGCCACCGGGGGAGGGTCTCTGGTGGTTCTTCCAGGATCCCCGCACCCCACTTTTTCACATTTTCAGATCACGCGAATTCTAAGTAAAATGTACTGAAGTTTGATTTTTTGCCATCACAGCCTTTCCCGACCTCAGGCCCAGCGTGCGGCCATGTACGTGCTCGGGTCATCAGAGGATCACACGGCTGAAGAGTGCACGGCAAAGGGGTCAGCCGCGGCCGGAGGGGCGGCCCGGACGGCTCCACGTAGGGGCGGAGGGGCCGCGCTCTGGGCTCTGAACCAAGGCCGCGCCTGCTTTCACACCCTTCCCTCCCCCGGCTTCAGGGCTTCAGTGACGTGCCAGGGCAGGTCATAATCCGCCAGCCTGCAGCTCCAGCCCTGCCCCTCCCTGAAGGAGCCAGCCCGCCCCTGCGGCGGCCAGGCCTGCTCCCTGTGCGAGCTGGAGGCTGACTGTGCAGGGCCCGCTGCTTGAGAAGACCCTCAAGACCACCTGAGCCCCCGGCAGGGGCCCCCATGACCCCTCCCTCTCAGAGGTCCCCTTCCTCCCACCCGAGGACGATCCTTTCGTGGGAGGAGCCATGACTGGGAATGTCCCTGTGTTAGCCAGTGCTCAAGCGGGCTCGGGGTCTCTGTGCTGGGACCACCAGCCGCCTGGTACCTAAGCGTTTCCCCCAATGTATTCAGCAGCTTTGTGGACTGCTGTTTTGTTGTTGCTACAGGCATATGAAAGGAAGTCAACTTTTGAGAAAAATGGGAGATTGTGTTATCAGTTTACGTGATTTCAGACTATGTTCTCCCCAAAGGAAATTGGATCCGTGTGAAGAGCGTGTCGCCAGCGACAGGGAATTGTTTTAGAAAATATAGAAAAGACGACGACTTCTTGGAGAAGGCTCTGCTGCCCTAGGGGTACTGCCGGTTCCACCTAAGAGCTGGTGAAGAGCGAAAAGGAGTTAGGAGAACAAGGCTCAGGCGAAACCCAGTCCCCAGCAGAGCGCCGGCGCGCAGGGCTTGAGCCGCGGTCCACGCGAGCACCCTCTGCGTGCCCCGACACAAAGCACTTCGGGGGACTGAAACCGGCAATGTGTGGGGCCTCAGAGGACCCCAGTCAGCAATGTCTCCCGCTCCAGGGCAGTGGCCACTGACACCTTCCACACCTGGCGCCGTCCACTGAGCTACAGTGAGGTAGAGGGACGCTCGTGCCGCTGGAGGGCCGTGCAGGGCGGAGAGTTCAGACTGCTTCGCTGGGGTGGGTTCTTCTGCACCTGCGCAGTCCGAGGACCTCCTCAGAAACCATGGAAGGGGACAAGAAACCATGCTCTGTCCTATGCTGCTGCAGTTCCCACAACGCACAGGCTCCAGCGCTCGGGATCCCCGTGGGGCAGGACGGAGGACGTCCGCGCCCGCGGCTCCCAAGTGCACCTCTCAGCTTTTGCTCACAGGTGCAGCAGGGAAAACAGCCTCTTAAAATTCTCCCAGAAGAAGACACCCCAGCCCCCGTGTGGAAGACAGGGCTAACTCGGCTTTGTGAGCTGTACGGAGCCAGGTGTCCGGGGTTATTGCTTAAAGAGCCCCTCCCCCGTTGTCTGCTTGCCTTGCTCTTTTTCTGTCTCTGGCTCTGTTTGTACCACAGCTCCAAATATGGAACCGAGTCGTGTTTATCCCCTGCTATGCAGTTTTCCCAGGACTGTGAGCCTGTTTAGGAAAAAAAAAAATAAAAACACTTTTTTTGGCTCGGAATGCATCCTGCTCTGTAGCGTTTCAAATTCAGGATCCCACTTAGCGGCAAAATGAAAACAAAGAGATAAAGTGTGGTCTCGTAGGTTTCAAGTTTGGATGCCTCTCAGCCACATTCCATAGATTATTTTGATTTAGTTTTAAGAAAATACCACCTTAAATCACTCTAATGAGCTGTTTCTGTTCCCCTCCCCGCGCAAGGTCATTAGGTACGAGACTGCATCTCCCCGCGCCGGCTCCACTATTTCATGTCGGAGATGTCAGGAGACTGTGATGGTCCTCATGCTGGGGAACGAGTCCGAAGTGTCCCTGCGGGAAAGCGGTTTGTTACACTCGGCCCGACTGTCCTGGGGCTGGACGGCTGTGAAGCTCGGGCCATGTGTGGGCCTGGGAGGAGAGCCCTCCATCCCTCTTGACCACTCAGGAACGTGCCCTCCACGCGTGTGCTGCAGGCGGGCAGAGAGCTGCTGTTGCAGACAAGGACCTGTGACTCCGTGAATTGCGCGTGTCCTGGGTAGCGAGGGTTCAGACACACACGCTCACAAGCCATAGCACCGCACGTTCCGCTCACCCCGGCAGGCCGCGCGAGCTCTTCCCCTCGCGATGGGTGCAGACGGGGAAAGCCACGGGGTGCATGTGCTGATTACAGAGGAACAGCTCGGCACCGGCTTCCTTCCCATTAGGGTCTCGCCCACCCTCTCAGCGCCTGCCTCCACTGTTAGCGGGACCCACAGTGTATCTCCTGGGGAGCAGGTGGACTCCCAGGGAACCCCAGAGGGACCCCAACAGCCTTCAAGGAGAGGCTCTGGGGAGTGTGCAGAATTCCTCATCCAAACAGAAGTACCAAGATCTCGCCGCCAAACGCCCCCTGGTGGGGAGGTCTATTCAGACACCAGAGCGACCTCATGGAAAGGGTTTGCAGGCAAAGTGACCCCGAAGTGCGCGTCCCTGCCTGCCCTGGGCTCAACAGAGATGTTCAGAAAGGGGGAGAAGCAAACCCTGCACGTGTCCAAAAAGCACGAGAATCCTTCTCACAGGCTTCCAGTGCGTGGGTCCTTTGTCATCTGGTCCTCTCGACAGCTCCGTCGTGGTGGAAGAGGCGTGTGATGCAGGATGTGGCAGAGGTTGGAGGAGCAGGGGTCCTCCAGCAGCGGAAGGGACAGGAGTGGCCGGGGCCAGCACGGATGCGTGGGGAGCCATGGTGCCTGGGAGGCCCCATGGGCTGCTCTGTAGGGACCTGGGAATCAGCTTTCCCTCTGAGAACGGAGCGGCTCAGCCAACAAACTCAGGCAGGGCGAGCGGCCAGCCTCAGGTCCAGCGGGCACGCACAGCGCCCTGATTGCGTACATCTCTGGGGTGAACGTGGAGGACTTTGGCACGAGGAGAAGGTTGGAAATGGGAGTCCAGGAGAAGACAGAGATGGAGGAGATGGCTGCAAAGCTCATCTCGGTGCCGATTCTGGGTGTGAGTCCCCAGCCCCCTCTGCCTAGCAGGTGTGTCTTATTACATGGTCAGGCGTTGGAATAATCAAACTCTGAATGCCGTTCCCCAAGCTTCCTGCTGATGGTCTGACTTCCCAAGTAGCTGGCCTGCAGGGAGCGAATGTGTTGGTCAGGACGAAGCCGACATCTGGTCGGCTTGACACTTATATTACTCACTGTAAATTCAGGACCCGGCACTCGGGCTTCCGACGTCCGTCTCCAGCGAGATGTGTTAACACGACTCCGTGTTCTTGAGCCAGATCAACTCTGAGACCCTGAAATAGCCCAGACCGACCTGGCCCATGCTGAAAGACCGCTCGAAATTTTTAGAAGGTCCCAGTTGAATTAAAATGTCAGCCCCAAAGATTAGCACATAAATAATCATTTCTGCAATCAAAGCTTGCTCCCAGAATGTTGAGGCACTGTGATGTAATGCAGACACACTGGCCAGCAGTTGGGCTCAGTCGCAGACGGCTGATGTCATACACAAAATGATGGGCAGGGCGGGGGGCTGTTGAGACCTCAGGACCCTTAACGGCCAGGCCAGAGCAGGGGCTGGGGGCTGGCATTGTGCTGGGGCAGGTTAAGCTGCTACTGCTGTGCCATTGGCGTGCCGCATCCGAGGGCCAGTGCAAGTCCCCGCTACTCTGCCTCCCATCTTGCTCCCTGCTAATGCGCCTAGGAAAGCAGCAGAGGATGGGCCAATCCCTGGGCCCCTGCCCCTCCATGTGAGAGACCTGGATGGAGTTTTGGGCTCCGAGCTTCAGCCTGGACCAGCCCTGGCTATCATAGCCATCTGGGGAGTGAACCAAAGGACGGAAGACCTCTCCTTCTCTGTGCATTTGTGACTCCACCTTCCAAATAAACAAATAATATTTTTTAAAACCACCAGGGAGTGGCCTGGAGCACTTGACAGTGAGGGACAGCCTTGTGAGGACTGAGAGCAGGAACTGGGAAACAGCAGCAGAGTTCTCCCTGAGGACGGCTTTTCTTACCCAGCAAGGACGACGCTGCGACCGGAACGTACACAGAACTACTTATGAGAACGTGCAGGCATCAGGGGTCTGGCTCCGCTGGTTCAGCACCTCAATTCAGGAAGCAGCGGGAGCGGGCCCAAGGAGGCCTAGCGGTTGGGGCGGGCTGCCTTCGCGGGGCCCCTGGCAGCCAGCAGCCCAGGGCACGTGCTCCGACTGCACCTGCTCCAGGGAAGATTGACAGCCCCTTCCTGGGTCTTGGCCCTCTGCAGTGGAGCTCCCCAGGGGGCAGGACAGGACAGACAGGGCAGCCCTTGGGCAGAGCCCCTGGTGGCCCTGGGAGGGAGTGTTCAGAAGAGCCCCTTGTCCTGAGTGCCCTGCTGAACCACAGTGAAGCCCGCAGGCAGGGAAGCGAAGGCGGCTGCAGCTGCAGTGCCACACCCACCACCTTCCCTGGGTGGAGCCGGCGCGGCGCAGGGTGGTAGTCCCAGCACCATGCAGACATGGCTCTCTCTGGCTGCGCGGGGAAGGTCTACCCTGAAGGTGCTGCCCTGGCCTCACAGCACGCGTCCTCCTCATGAGGGGCGGCCGTCCTTCCACCCCTAGGTGCGCGACCCCTTGGGCGCTGGCTGCAGTCGTCGGGGTGAACTGAAGCAAATGACGCCTGCAGACGATGATGCCCTGGGACCGCGCCGAAGGCAGGGAAGAGGAGTCAGAACCGAGCCGCCTGTGCTGTTTTCGGGAAAACAGTGTTTGGAAACCTCAAAGTCATGTGCGAATTCTCAACTCAGTCCAAACGGAGGGGCTTCGGCGTCTGCTTTCCTGGGGCTGCAGCGAGGCCCCAGGAGGGGCTCTGCAGGTCTGGGGGAGCCATCAGCCCACTTTTTCCTAATGCTGCTTCATAACACTTGGCAGAGTCACAGTTCCTGAAAGCCCCATAAACGTTTCTAAAGCGCTCTGTTTTATCAGGGAGTTCTTAGAGCCTGTGCCTGCCATTCACCGAGTTTTCCTTCCGCGTTCTGTGTTTATCTTTATGCCTTTTCCCACCTAAGGAGGCCGTCATTAGGGTGGTAGTGTTCTCGCGATGGCCATGATGCTAGCCACCGACGAGAAGCCCCCTGTGTGAGCTGGAGGTCCCCACAGTCCCGAGACGCTCCCCCCCCCACCAGCTCCTAAAATACACAAATAAATAAATAAAGCCACCTACGGGCGAATCTAAAGACGGCTCAAGTTTTCATGCTGTTCCAGGAGAGATACACACGCGTGTCTTCACTTCTTAGGTGCTGCTGGGGGCGAACAGGAGCCAGGACGCGGTGCAGCCAGAGACCCTGCGACATGCTTCATCGCATCCACTCACCTGCAGGAGTAATTTAAGGGGGTGTGGGTGGGAGAGCGGGCAGAGATGGGGACGGGGTGCGGGGGAGGAGGTGGGGAGTCCGGGAATTGCACTGGGGATCTGAAATTATGGGCCTGTTCGGAATATGAATCCCCACAGCTGTGAGAAAGAAACTTGTCCAGAGCACTCTCCCAGACGAGTTCTATTAAAAATGAGATAGTGGCCTGTAAATACGGGTCCCGTGTCCCAGCATCATGTCAGCCCTCCTGCACCTCATTCATCCCCCAAAGGCACAATCCAGAGGATATTACCGCCGGCCTGCAAGGAGCGCCGGGGCTTGTTTCCATCACTCAAGAATTGCTGCCTTTTAAACACAAGCATGTAAATGAAATATTCTCCCCAGCAAGCCAGCCTCCGGCCAGGGACAGAGCAAACACTACGCCCGGCAGCGAGCGGGGGGCCGTGCAGGTCATAGTGCATGCAAACGCTGTTCACCGAGCCCCCCCAGCCCAGCACCCAAAGGAGAACCGACACCAGCGAGGGGCCAGGCCGGCTGCAGCAGCGGCCCCGTTAAACGACACGGAAATGCAGCTGCAGCCGGTGTTTAATTTCTGCCCCGCAAGCCCGCTCTGCAGAGACCATAGTAATTGCAGCAGAGGATGGCCGCGGTGATAACACAGCAATAATATTTCTCTTCCCTCCAATCTCACGGCCGGGAGTCAGGGCGATCACCAAGATATTTCACAGCACTTTTGAGAGGGCCTAGACTTTTAGGGGGTCCGTGGGCAGCGTCGGAAGATATTGTTCCCCAAATGTCCCTGGGCAGGGCCCTCCGCTCGCAGCCCATCCACTCATCTCGGTGCCGCCCAGGGAAATCTTGGAGCCGCTCTCTGAATTCCTCATTCATTTCCAGGATGGCCGCATCTGACGGTCGTGGCATTGGCATTAAATCACAGCCCGGATGCTAAATCACACCCTGAGCAGGAACAAAAACCCTTGTGACCGGGCTGGAACGGCTGGCGGGCTCGGGCCTGGCACTGCAGCACCCCAGCACCCAGGCTGTGGCTGGACGCTGGGTGGCTCCTGAAGCGAGCAGGTGCACCTGCCCCCCGGGCTGTCCCGACCCAGCTCAGTGGGGGGATTGAGGGGAGGCTGTCCAAGTCTGCTCAGGGCCCAAACTCGGGTGCTCCTGTGCCCCACATCCTTCCTGTTCCCCGGGGGCATCTCAAGGTCAAGTAGAGGCTGCTCCGTCCACTCAGCCTGCTGCCTTCCCTCCTTGAGCGATGAAGGCAGCCCTGAGGAGGATGTGCAGTCCAGCAGGGGAGGGGGGCATCTAGGACCCCGCACGGCCCCAACTCTGAAGCTCCAGCAACCAGCCTCCATGGAAAGAGAGGGTCGCCTAGAACAGGAGGAAAGGTCACCAACCCCCCCCATCTTACAGCTGCCTGGGTGTGGGGAGGAGGGGGCTCTGGTCTGAAGGATGCCCCTTGCCCCTGGGTTGTCAGAGCTCCCACAGCAGAGGTGACCCCGACACAGGCCCCCAGGCGCGGGGTCTCACGTTGTCCCACGTCGCAGGGCTCTGCTCATATCCTGTGCGGTCCTTGGACACTGCACGGTTATCACCAGGTTGTAAATCCAGGAGGTGAGCGCTGATGAAGCCCGGGAACTGGCGAAGCCGCAGCGTGGGGGCCTGCAGAGCCTAGCCGAGCGCTAACCCTCCAGGCTCGGCTGGCCTCGGAGGCCCAAGGGAGGGCAGCTTGGGAGCAGACGGGCCCCAGAGATGTGGCCTCCGGACCCCCAGAACGCACACGCGTGCAGAGAGGGACCTTGCTTGGAAAAGGGGTCTTTGCTGGCGTGATAAGTGACATGGAACCAGGCTGGATCAGCGGGTGGTGCCGTAAATCCAGGGACAAGCGTCTTGGCAGAGCGATGCATGGAGGACCTGGGCTGAGAAGAGGAGTTGCTTTATGAAGACAGGCAGAGAACAGAGCGGGGCAACCATACTCCAAGGAGCTCCTGGAGTCCCCAGAACCTGGGCAGGGAGGAAGGGGCCCCCCAGGGCAGCGGGGGAAGCCAGGCCCTGCTCCCACCTTCATCGTGCATCTGGGCCTCCAGAACTGAGAATTGAGCCTGCTCTGTTTATGACCCACCCAGTCTGCAGCAGCCCAAGCAGACTAAGGCACCCACTAATGGAACAGAGGTTAGAGCCCCAGGTAGAAGTCCTAATCCCCCAGTCTAAACCAGCCACATCCCTATTGTCTAGCAGTTTCTCCATAAATACAAAAGCAAGTGCTTTACATCTGCAAAGAGAAGACAGCAGGTAGAAATTGAGCGTTGGCAAAATCTCTGGGCCAAAGGTGAATTCTTGCCCCTGCTCTGAATTGTGACAACTCCGAGGAGGGAGAGATGACCGTATGCGAGACTCCCTTACATGCAGGAATCAAACAAAAAACACGCATGGCGCAAGCTGCCCCTGATGCTTAGTGTAGAGCCAGGAGCAGCGTCCACTGGTGTTTTCTGTGTCCCCATCACGGGGTCCTTGGGCACATGGTGGACAAGCTCCGCCAAGCAGAGAGCTGGGAGCACCCAGGGTGAGACGCCGCACCCTCACTGTCAGCTGCCAAACGCACGCAGTATCTAGCTTCTCTCTGACTCCACGATCTCACCTGTGAAACGGAGCTGGTAGCAACACCTAATTGAGAAGGTAATCAGACTGTTGGTCTTTTAAAATTGTTGACCACACGGAAGAGTGGTCAGCGGATGCCTGCTCCCACTCTGACGTCTCAACACACGGGGCGTGGAGAAGGCTTTGAGTCTGTTCTTACACTGTTGGTCCAACAGCCTCAAGAATTCATGGGTGAAGTAACGCCACCCCATTAGCCCATTCCCTCGGGCCACAGAGACCCAAGTCCTAGGATTGCTAAACTCTGCTCAGCAACCTTTGGGCAGGATCATGACTGTGACGTGTTGGTGATTTTGCATGTTTTGTGTCTGCTACACTTAACAACTCATGGGTTTCCTTTTGAATTTCATTCAGGTGTTTGTTGCTTTTTTAAAATTCTGGTGACATTTGCACAACATGAAATGAGCTGTTATAAAGTGAACGATCCAGGGGCATTGTACTCATTGACAATATGTGCCAGTATCTCTTCTATCGAGTTCTGAAATTTCCCATCACCCACACAAGGATACCCCCTTCCCGCCAATCAGTTCTCCTCCATCCCTCCACCCACGAGCCCCTGGGAACCACCAACCTGCTCCCTCGCTCTGTCTCTGGTGTCTGATTCGGTAGCTCCCGTTCACACTATCTTATATTAGAGGGCACTTTGTATCCTAGCTTCTTTGCCTCACAGCGTCTCAAAGCTTTGTGTATCCTGTGGTACCACTATGATGCCATTCTTTTCTGTGGCTACGCACAAGGTGTTCCATAATGTGTGTGCACACCGTGTTCCATCCTATGTACGCACAGGGTGTTCCATTGTATGTGCACACCGTGTTCCATCCTATGTACGCATTTGGTGTTCCATTGTATGTGAGCACACCGTGTTCTATCCTATGTATGCATATGGTGTTCCATTGTATGTGAGCACACTGTGTTCCATCGTACATACGCATATGGTGTTCCATTGTATGTGAGCACACCGTGTTCCATCGTGTGTGTGCACAGGGTGTTCCATTGCGCCTGAGCACACAGTATTCCATTGCGTGTGTGCAACGGGTGTTCCAGCATGTGTGCACACGGTGTTCCATCGTGTGTGGGCACCACCATGTGCTCTGCTCACTCATCGTGCTGGAAGATGCTGGCGATGCCTCCACCTTTCGGCCATTGGGGATGACCCTGCCATGCACATGGCTTCTGCATCTTTCTGTGAGTCCCACTCACAGTTCCCAGGGCACCAGCTGGGTGGCAGGAGCAGTGCACGTGGCACACCCATGCTGAGGATGCCGTTCTTGTCTGTTAACCTGCTGAGGAGTTCCGTCTTACATTGCCCCCACATATATAAGGATTCCAATCTCTCCACACTTATGCCGTCTCTTGTTACTTGCTGTTCTAAATTTTTTAGGATTTGTTTCATTTATTTTGAAGGGGGAGAAAGAGAGAGAGAGAGCGCACTTGCAACTTTTGGTTCACTCCCAAAATGTCCACAACAGCCAAGGCTGGACCTAGCTGAAGCCAGGAGCCAGGAATTCCATCCAGGCCTCCCACATAGGTGGCAGGGGCCCAAGCACTTGGGCCACCTTCTGCTGCTTTCCCAGGCACAGTAGCAGGGAGCCAGATGAGAAACGGGGCATCCGAGACTCAGTCGGGCTCTCTGATGTGGGGTTCTGGTGTGGCAGGCAGCGCTCAGCCCTCTGTCCTCAACTCCAGCCTCCCTGTTTGGGTTTATTGTTTCCTCGCGGGTTGCTCGCTTTCTTGGAGCCCTGCTCCAGCAGGTGTGAGTGATATTTCATTATAGCATTTATCTGCATTCTCCGAAAGACGTTGAGGACCTATCTATTCGTGTGTTGGTTTGTCACTTGTCTGTCTTCTTTAGAGAAATGTCTGTTCCAGTCCATTGCCTCGTTTCTGATTAGTTTATTGGGTCATAATGATTCCTTATTTATTTACATATGAATTCTTTATCAGGGACGTCCTTTGTAAATATCCCTCCCATCCTTGGGTTTTTTTCACTTTCATGATTCATTAGAATTTTATTTCACACATTGGGCTCACTCTTCCTTCCCTGACACATAGGTGAAGCCTGGGTCAGGTGTTCTTAGGGACGTCCAAGACTTTTCCTCCACCTGACAGGCCCTGTACTCCTTCCACCCCAGGACTCAGGGATGAAAGGGGCGTTCCTGAAGGAAACCAGCTGCCCACACCACAGCAGAAGGTGGCAGCGTGTCTTCTCCCATTTAAACTGCAGCTCCACGTCTCGGTGTCCGGGCAGCCCTGCACTGAGCCCGGCTCTCCCCACCCTCAGCTCCTCCCCTGCGTCACGGTAGCACAGGCCGCACAGAGTGAGGCATTTAGGGCTACGGGGAAATATGCTTCCATCCCTATCTGTGACGGAGAGATCCTTTCAAAAGGACATACAAATGATTACGCAGTGTAGCCACTTCAGAGAGCAAACTAAGCAGGGTCCCAGTGTCTACACAGCTGTTCCCTTCATCTGCTCAGCTCCTCATTTGACACCTGTGTCTCGGGTCTGCAGATGTGTGGAAGGGGACTTGGGAAGCTCTGGTACCCAACACCCAGCAAGGGCAGTGTGGGTGGCAACTGCCTGCCTCCCGCCTGCGAACCGCAGCCAGGGCAGTTTGAGTGGCATCTGCTGGCACTGGAGCTACACCGCCTACCCATATGGAGTGGGATGGCCAAGGCCACCACTGCCCACCTCCACATAGCCCGCCTGGGCCAACTAGAGATTTGGCAAGAAAACCAAGACCAGCAAGAAATTAGCCAGAAACCTTAACAACCCATCCATGCGGTATTCACGCTCATGCTGAAGAGATACGAGGGACAAACTCCACCCAGCAATGCACATGATCCACAGGCAGGTACCAGGTATGAAGCGTGATGACCCTCTTAAGGGGGAAAGATCAGGAATGGGCATTTATGGGTGGGGGAGGGAGAAAGAGGGGGAGAGAGGGAAAGAGGGAGAGAGGGAGGGAGAGAGAGAGGGAGGAAGAGAGAGGGAGAGAGGGAGAGAGGGAGGGAGGAAGAGAGGGAGGAAGAGAGGGAGGAAGAGAGAGGGAGGGAGGGAGGAGGAGAGGGAGAAAGAGAGAGGGAGAGAGGGAGGGAGAGAGAGAGGGAGGGAGAGAGAGGGGGAGGAAGAGGGAGAGGGAGAGAGAGAGGGAGAGGGAGGGAGAGACAGAAGGAGAGAGAGAGGGAGAGGGAGAGAGGGAAGGAGAGATTAAGAGGGAGAGGGAGAGAGGGAGGGAGATAGAGAGAGAGAGGGAGAGAGAGGGAGATAGAGAGGGAGAGGGAGAGACGGAAGGAGAGAGAGAGGGAGGGAGGAAGAGAGGAAAGGAGAGAGAGAGAGGGAGAGGGAGGGAGAGGGAGAGAGGGAGAGGGAGGGAGAGGGAGAGAGAGGGAGAGGGAGGGAGAGGGAGAGAGAGGGAGAGGGAGAGAGAGAGGGAGAGGGAGAGAAGGAAGGAGGGAGAGGGAGAGAGGGAGGGAGGGAGGGGGGAGAGAGAGAGAGGGAGAGGGAGTGAGAGAAGGAGAGGGAGGGAGGGAGAGAGGTCCTATTCGCAAGCTCACTCCCTCAATTCCCACAAAGGCCAGATCTGTACCAGGGCTGGATTCAGAGCCAGACAGCAGCTCAGTCCAGTCTCCCAAGTGGCTGACAGGAGCTCAGGGGCTGGGCCCCCCGAGCTGATGCTAACAGGAAGCTGGAGTCAGGAGACAGCGCTGTACAGAACCCAGTTGTCCTGCGACGGGGCCCAGGTACCTCACCCTGCATCTTCATCACCAGGCCAAACAGCTGCCCCCAAATTGTAGTTTAATAAATAAAAAGTCACCGTCTGCAACTGTCACAAACATCTACCTGGGAGACGACAAATCCCGTGAGGCCTGGGCCAGGTAGGGATTGTGAAAACTGCTACTGCACGGACAGTTCTGAAGGAACACCATCAAACCAGCATCAGACCTAGCATTCTAGTAACCTCTCTTCTTGGCCACGACTCCCTTCCTGTCTAGAGGAGGGAAATGTCATCCCCAAGCATCCAGTCCACCTCCTGAGACACGAGCTCCAGGCCTGCTGCCAGGGGCAGCAGCGGCCACGCAGATGAGCACGCCCTCTCCTCCAGTTAGCCTTCCTGGCTTTACATTTTTATTTTCACTGTAACTGAAAGTTGAAGAGACAGAGTCAGGCAGACGGACTGAGAGAGATCTTCCATCCACTGGTGTGTCCCCAACTACCTGCAACAGCCAGACCTAAGCATGAGCCTGGCGCTCCATCTGGGTCTTCCAAGTGGATTTCATGGATCCAAGTATTTGAGACTCCATACGCTGCCTCTGGGGTGTGCACCAGCAGGAAGCTGGCCTGGACGGGGCGCAGAGCTGGAACAGGCGCTCTGACGCGGGATGCCGGCGTGCCCTGTGGCATCTTCGCAGCTGGACGAAGCCCTGCCCTTGGTTAATTTTATTTTCTTTCCGTCCCACCACCTAACATTCCTGGGAGAAAGTCCCAAACCCAGGAGTGTGGCTGCACGAGACGACCATGCTGCTTCTCCGGGTTCCCGCCATTCCTTCAGCCCAGCGACAAACACTCATGCCAGTCATTCCACGCGCTGACGCTCTCACAGTCACAGCCTGACTCCCGCTGGCGAGTTTTTACACGTCTATGCCCTCTTCACAGGGATGCTGCAAACCAGCCAGCAGCAGAGCCCTCACTTTGGGCAGACCTGTCTCCCAGTGCCTGCTTCCTGCTCTCCTCCTTGTCCTCCGGCTTCCGCCTGGAAGCGCTGCCTCGCACCGCAGTCCTCTGCCTGCGCCCTCTCCGTCCGTGTGGAATTAGTTCCGGTGATTCCTCTGGTTGCAAGCACCCCATGGCCCGGCACAGTCCCCTCCCTGCCATCTGTCTCACCACTACTCCCCCATGCCCACCCCCTCAAAGCAGCTCAGCACCCTCGCTCCTCTGTGGCCCTTGGCACCCATTTTGAAATATGGTCTCTATGCATCCTGTAAGTATGTATGATAACCCCCTTAACATTCTCACTGTGGCTTTGGAAAGCCTACGTAAGTCAAGGTGTTTGTCCTTTCTGGGGACCCACTTCTCCCATCAGCGCAATCCTTCCATCTGGAGGCACGCCCTGCACTAGGCAACAAATCCTCTGAGCTTTTGTCCAACCGAATCCTTTACTTTGTTTTCACTTTTGAAGGATGACTTCTCTGACTGTAGAATTTCATACGATATATTTTTTTTTTTCCTTTTCACGCTTTAGAAATGTCACTCTATTGTCCTCTGGCTTTCATAGCTTCTGTTGGAAGTTCAGTTTCAAGTCTTACTGCTGTTGTCTTGGGTCCTTTAAACGCGGCTATTTTTAGTTTCTCCTCATTTTCTCTGCGTTTCAGCACGCTGTGTCTGAAGCGCCTTGGCATGGCTCTCATCACGTTCATCATCACCAGCTTCGTGGAGCGTCTTAGATCTGTAGGTTGATGTTGTTGATCCATCTTGAAAAACTCTCAGTCCAGTTTTTCGAGTCTCTTCTTTGCTCCCTCCCATCAGTCCCGGGACGCCGACCCCACACCCACAGACCTTCTCGTGTCTCGTCTTGGTTTTGTTTTTATCTTTACCTTTAAATTTGGACACTTTCTGTTGTCTCTCTTCCAGCTCATTAAATCTGTTCTGTATAGCGTTCAGAGCACCGTGAAGGCCGCCCAGTGAGTTCTCATTCTCCTGAACCATGGTATTGGGTTCTGCGATGTCCATCAGTGACTCCGTGGGCTCCTAATGGCACGTGCTCTTCAGAAATGACGTCATTCCCAGGGTCTTTCCCTTGTTTCTAGGGCCTGGGCTCTGGGCTCTCAGTTGACAAATGGCAGAGCCTGCCTGGGCCGCTCCTGCTTGCCAGGGCCTGAGCTCCATGCACTCTTCCCTAACCACACACAAGAGTGAGCCCTGTGTCGTGTCCATGCCCGCCGGTCCACTCTTCCCACGGCACACGAGGGTGAGCCCTGTGTCGTGTCCATGCCTGCCGGTCCACTCTTCCCAAGGCACACGAGGGTGAGCCCTGTGTCACACCCGTGCCTGCTGGTCCACTCTTCCCATGGCACACGAGGGTGAGCCCTGTGTCAAATCTGTGCCCGCCGGTCTTATTTGCTGCGCAGTTGCTCAGGGAGTTGTCTGGCGCAGCACAGCCTAGGAATCACCCAGCCTTTTGAGAGAAATGGTCCACGGGCATCCGAGTTGGTCCTCTGTAATTTCCCTCTTCCTGGCATCTTGACTTCCCAGTGCCTTTGGCTTTAACAACTGGCATCTAAGTGATGACTCCTCGGAGTGAAGTGGCCACTGCCTCCTGGGGTTCGAGTCCCTCCATGCTTTCAGGCACGAGGATGGAGCTGACTTTGTGGATTTCTGTCCTTTGGGGGCTGTGCACGCTCGAGCCTTGTCCACACCACCTCTCCCCGTTTCATTGGACAGCTCCCATGGTCATTTGGAAGGGGCAATGGGACCGATCTGGCTGCAGTCAGAGATGTTTCTTTCTTTAGGCAGAAAAAAAATCCACCAGCAATTTCAAAGCTAAAATCTACCCTAATTTTAAGCTCCAAGCACTTCCCCCACTGAAATTTTATTTCATCTTTAATTCCCAATATCTCTTCCCACCTCTGATTCTTTCACATCTGAAATAAAAACAACTCCTAACTCGGAAGCAAACAAAACAAACAAGCAAACGAGTGTTCCCAGGTCTGGCTGCCTGTTCCTTGTCTCCGTATTACCCCCCTGTTTGCTCTCCAAGTCTCCTTCTTTATTATTTCTTACTACCTCTTCCCCAGTCAGTCTGACTTTCCCTCCTCCATGATCATTCCTGAATTAGAAGAAAAGCATTTTGCTCCCACTTTAGCACATCTGAGATGGGACCGAGTCCCAGAGAGATGGGACCGTAAATTCAGTGGAGTGCGTTGACCACGCTCTCCAGTGTCACCGTTTATTTCCAGGCACTAAGCGGTGTGTTTCCTCGTCTTAGCTCCTCCATGGCCTCTCAGAGCCGGGGCTTCTCCTCAGATGTCCCTCCCGCACCTCCAGCGATGCCCACAGCCCTGTTGGTCCCCTCTGTCGCACATCTCCCTCTGCCCTAACCTGTAAGTTCTCTCCTGAGCCGGCTTCTCCTACCTCTGCTTTCCCTGTTAGATTCACATTTCACCTCCTGTTGCCTCTGGCTTCACCCTCTCAAATCTATTCCAATGCTCTTGCCTATTATGGGCTGGATGTTTGCATTGCCCAAAAATCCTGTGTTGAAACTCTGATGACCGATGCGATGATATTCAGAGAAAGGACCTTGATTGTAACTTGGGTCAGATTTGGTCATGGGCACAGGGCTCTCACGATGGAGACAGTTCCCATGAAGGGCAAGAGTGAGAGTGAGAGAGGGGGAGAAAGGACAGAGAGGGAGAGGGGGAGAGAGAGGGGGAGAGAGGGAGAGAGAGAGATCTCCCCAACAGTTTTTATGTGCACCCAGGAAGTCATGTGAGAACACAGCAAGAAGACGCCACCTGCAGGCCAGACACAGCCATGCCGGCGCCCTGATCTGGGATTTCCAGGCTCCAGAGACCAAAGCAGACAGGTTTATTTTTAAGCTACTCCAGTCATGGTGACCCAAGACAAACAAGACAATGCTAGTCAGTCTCCTGCAGTCCATCACTTGGTGATGAACTTGTTCTCTCTTCCCAATCACCCCAGCCAAGATCCACTTTTTATTTCACCCAAGAGTCACTTTCTGTGTCGTGATGAGATTTCCCCGTTCAGTGAGTCTTCAGGACACACTCTCTCCTTTGCTGCCTTGGTCTAAGGTCCCCCGTGAGCTGCTGGCTCCTGGGCACTGACTCGGCAGCCAAGCAGCTTGCTGCCCTGTCTCCCGGAGCACCCTGGAGGGTGCCCTCCGCTCTGCGCCCTGCGGTGTGGGAACGCGTCTCTCGGGCTTCAGCATCTGACAGCTTGGACTTGCCAGGAGAGTAGCCGTCCACTGGCTTGTGCTGAGTCACAGTAAGCAAGAGCATTCAGTAAGCCGTCCCTTCCCAGCAGTGGGGTCTAAGGGTCAGGGGTGGGGGCTGAGGAACCTGCGGAGGTGGGCTCAGCCACAGCCTGTGACCTTCGGAAGTCACCTTCCGCTCTCTGAGCTCTGAGGAGCCCATCCACACACTAGACAGGCTTAAGAAATGGAGGCCAGTGCTTGACCCAGTGACACCGACCAAGTGCTCACCAGACTGCAAGCGTTTACCATCTGTCAATCGTTATTATTATTGTTGCTGTTACCTGTTGACACTGAATTAGTTTCCTTGGACTGGTATCAAATTGCCATTAACACAGTGGAACAAGAGGATTTGGTCTCTGGTTATGTGGAGGCCGGAAGTCTGAAATCAGTGTCACACCTGGGCCAAAGTCAAGTCAGCAGGGAGCACGCTCTGAGGGCTCTGGGAAGGAATTCAGCCCCACCCTGCCTCTTGTTGCTGCTGGGGCTGCCACATCCCTCAGCCCACGGCCACACCATTCCACATCCTGCGTCTGTGCTCACAAAGCCTTCTCCTCTCCTTCTTTCAAATCCCTCCACCTCCCTTCTGTGACTGCATGTTTTGACCACCAGGATAATCCAGGTAGACGCTCTCTCCTGATCTAATGCTAACTCTAAAGACCCTTTCCCCACAAACAGGACGGGCATCACATCTGAAATATTTCAGGTGAGAACTGCCTCTGATTCCCGAGTTTTTCAGATTTTGAAATGTTCATATATATAACGAGATGTCTTTAGAAAGAACCCAACGCAAATCCAAACTGGAAGTTCACTTTGGTTTCATGCACCCCTCATCCACACGGGTTGAAGGGCTTTGATATGGCATTTAGGGCACCTGTGTTTTGACCATGACCCATCATGTCAGCCAAGTGTGGAACTTTCCACTCGTGGTGTGCCTTGGGGATCTTGGAGCAGGGATGCTCAGCCTATGAGGTCACACTTACAGACTCCAGGACTGGCATGTGTGTGTCTTCTTCAGTCTCCCACAGGCACAGAGCAAGTTGCCACAACTTTGGCAGCTGGATTAGCACACGAGTTCTCTTGCCAACCAGGCATGGCTCCTGGTCTAGCAGGGCTAGGATCACGGGACCTCCCTCCTTCCCCTTCTGGAGCTCACGGTTCCCTTCCAGCTCCCAGGGGTGTGGGGGAGACATGCTACCTTGCCACAGGAAGGCTGAGACTCCCATCCTGCTGGTGACTCTTAGCCAGGGCTGACCATGCCCTGGCTCCTGCCCAGCCCTTCCAGATGGGGAAGCTCAGGTTTTGAGTGCAGGTAGGAGACTCTCGCTCCAGTCTGCTTAGGCAGAACCTTACATGATGTCACCCAGTTGGGGGGAGTGACCGCCCACCCTTGGCTCTGACTCTTGGAGAGTCATGGGTTCTACTGGAGTCAACAGACGGGGCTTGGGCAGAGCACAGCCCATAGGTCTGTCTTAGTGTAGAATTCACCATGGGAAGGAACAGAGTACATAGTAACAATGGTGGTAGTGGTGTTAAGTAGATGGAGAACTGCTAGGGTTTCAGTGTGTCCTCCAAAAGTGCCTGTTTTTTTTTTTTTTTTTGACAGGCAGAGTGGATAGTGAGAGAGAGAGAGACAGAGAGAAAGGTCTTCAGTTGCCGTTGGTTCACCCTCCAATGGCTGCCGCGGTCGGCGCACCGCGCTCATCCGATGGCAGGAGCCAGGTGCTAGGTGCTTTTTCCTGGTCTCCCATGGGGTGCAGGGCCCAAGCACTTGGGCCATCCTCCACTGCACTCCTGGGCCACAGCAGAGGGCTGGCCTGGAAGAGGGGCAACCGGGACAGAATCCGACGCCCCGACCGGGACTAGAACCTGGTGTGCCGGCGCCGCAAGGCGGAAGATTAGCCTGTTGAGCCACGGCGCCGGCCTCAAAAGTGCGTGTTAATCAACAGTGGGCTGGGAGGCAGGGCCTAACGGGAGGTGAGTATTCCAGGCTAGCCCTCCCACCAGGAAGGCATTGATGCCCATACCATGGGAGGGCTTGAAGCAGCCAGTTCTCTCTCATGCCGTCTCTCACCACCACTTGCCTTTCCGCCTTCCACCATGGGGTGAGGCAGTAAGAAGGTCCTCGCCAGATGCAGCCCCTTGATAATGGACTTCCCAGCCTGCAGAACCGTGGCCAAATACACTCTTGTGAGTAGTAATCCCCCAGTCTGGGGTATTTTGCTAGAGTAGCGCAAAATAGTGTCAAGCAAGAAGCACTGTTGGTGGATGCAGAGAAAGGATAAATCATGGGAACAAAGTCAGAGTGAAAACAAAATAGATGGTTTAATTATTTCAAGCTCCTTTCCAAATCACTGGCTTCCAAGTTGTACCTACACAGCTACGATGCTGCTCCTACTGTGACCCAGTATCCCAGCTGAGAAATCTGCACTAAATTAGTGACGCAACAGAACCCCTGCTCCCGATGAGAAGCTCTGACTTGAAACAGGGGCCTTGAGTGTGTTAACAGCCCCAGCGATGTCTCTGCCGCTCCGTCCAAGGGAGGTGACTCTGCTGCCTGCCAGCCAGCTGCAGCAAGGAGACGGTGTCCAGGTCAGCCCTGAAGGTGTGCCAGGTGTGTGGAGAGGACAGAAAAGTCTCCCAGGTCAGAAAATCTAATGTGTGCTAGGCATGTTCACAGATACACACACATGACCTGGCTACAGCAGAGGATGTGTGGAAGCGAGAGGTCACACAACCTGGGCACCCCAGCTCCTGCACCCCCCAGCAGTTACATTTCCATTTATTTTATAGATAACGGTGACCACAGGCACCTCCCATCCCAACAGAGGCAAGCTGAGCCTTCCCGCATTCCCCCTGCCCAACGTCTGAGAATCCACCCCAGTGTCTCCTCTGTGTTCTGTGATCTGTGAACCAAGCATTCCAGCTGGGCTGCCATCTCTCTGCTCATCGGGATTCTTCCGCAGGTCACCGCAGGCCACGGGGAGAGTCAATGCAGCCCCTAGGATGACAACCACAGAAACGCAACTCCATCTGACACCACACACTATTCTCTCAAGCCATGCACTTGCTCAATGGTTTCAATCTCCTTTATTGAAAAGCAGAAGCCTCACTAGAATGCCTTTTTTAACCAAAACAAAGATGTGGAAATAGAAAAGTATCAGCAGTGATTGGCCATTTCTTCTTACTATTAAATATTAGGGTAGGGCTTAAAAATGATTAATTCTGCTGCATTAATGTGATCACTCAGGTACACAAAGGCAAAGTCAGTGTGAGGGCAAAACGAGATCCTCAAATTCCAAGCACAGAGCACTGAATATTTCTCATAAGCAACAGAAAATCCCTGAAGACTTTGGGGGATCCGGGCTGAAAGCATACATTGAAGACAACTGAGACTGCCACAGCAGCACCCGCCGGAAGGCTGCTGGGGCTGACTGATGGTCCCCGCAGAGCCGCTCTAAGTAGACTGGACGTTTCCTACCTGTTGGGAGAAAGAGACAGAGGAAGAGCTAAGACAAACTCAAGATCCCAAACAGGGACAGCGGGGTGAAGAAGAACACGTCCACGGAACATGCCATGGGCAGGAAGACACGAGGAGCAGCTGTGCACAGCCAAAACCCCGTGACTGCAGCCACCCTCTGTGCACACGTGCCGTGGGCGTCCGCACACCTGCTGCAGCACTGGCAGCCACACAAGCACATGGCCTGTGCCCTGCTCGTGAGAGCCACGCCACACGGGACCGGAAAGACTGGAAGCATCGGTGCATCTCCTCTGGTGGGAAGGCGTGAAGATAAAAGAGGACACCCCCTCTCGTGGGCGACAGGTCTCCGTGCTCACTGACTCAGAGCTCGGTCCGCAAGCGACAGTCACCGCTGTCAGTGAGCCCAGACCAAGAAGGGGGACGTAAGGACCTCCTCCTGTACTTTCCTATGGATAATGCATTGCTAAAAGGCACAACAGAGCTTTCAGAAAAAGACAAGTCCAGGTTGCATTGCTTAAAACAGGAGGGATGGATCTGGGCAAGGACCCAAAGACTGACTCTGAGGAGCAGGGAAGGATCAGGAAGCTGCCCGTGCGCGGCCCTCAGGGGCTGAGACTCCCAGCCTCTCCGACTCTGCCCTCCGGGGCTGCGCCTCTTGGAAAACCACACAGATGAGATGTCCTTGAAGATGAAGTGATTCAGACTAGAGAAGTGGTCAGCAGATGAACAGCTGCGTGAGGGTCGACATGCCATTCAAACTCAAGATCTTCAACCGTGTTAAATGTCTACGTGGGACTTTCGAAATCAACTTCCTGCCTCATAATCAGACAAGAGACCCCCAGAACACACGCTCTCTTCCAATAGGTCCTCGGCTTTGCACATCACAGGCGTGAGGGAGTTGGGGACTGTGTTTGTCCCTCCACCCAGAGATGCAGTGCCCACGTGATGCGCCAGCCTGTTTTCATCCAGACTCTGACCTTAGTACAAGGCTCATTTGGGGTAGGAGTGGGTATCAACATCCTTCCGACCCTGCCTTGACGAGACAGCAGTATTTTACCAGGAGAATTTCCGAGTGGGGCCGGCGTTTGGCACATGGCAGCTCACAGCAGCCCAGGTGCACGTCCCCACCGCTCTGGCCTCACTCTTCCACGCACAGCGCTCTCCTCCGACTCTCCCGAGGCATTGCCCGTGCTCTCCTGCAGCTCTGATGAAACCAGGGCTTAGCCTCCCACTCACTGTCCTCACCTCCTGAAGGTCATGGCACGAAAGCAGCAGACCGTCTTACAGAACCGTGCACACATTCCAGAGGAAGCGCTGCATCAGAGCGCTCTCACAGCCACGCCTCTAAAGGAAACAGAAGTCAATCGGGCCCAGCAGCGACACCAGGAGTTCCCGCGTCGGCCGGCGCCCAGCCCCCTGCAGCAGTGCCAAGCTGTCCGTGTGCACTCGGTGGTGCTGTGCAGAGAATGGGCAGAGGCGGGGTGCTGTCACCTCCTCAAACCGAGGCTTGTGTGCCGGGGCGTCAGTTCCGTCCACTCTGTTGGGTCCCTGGGATGCCCGTGGGTGGTGCTGATCCACAGAAGACCGGGTGCAGCTCTTAACTAGGTGTCAGTCTGCACCCACGGCTCCAATAAGCCCACACAGCACCTTCAGGCAGGGCAGACGGAGCTGCAGTCACACTGACAGAGGACCCAGCTATTAAGCTGTCTGCAGACTCCAGAGTGCGTGAAATGTTTGACAGTACAGGGACGAATACGCATTAGCAGCGCTGCTTAATCCATGTTCCAAGGGCAGACTCTGATGCCAGGCTTCGCCATCACATGGGCTCAGACGGCGGGGAGGACGGTGTGGGAAGAGTGGCCGAGCCGTGACATCCAGCCCTGCCCGCCGTCGGCTCCCCACACCCCTCGGGCACAGAATACCTCATAAGACAGAAGGTGCATGGTTCTGAGGTGAAGAAAATAAAAGCCAAAATAACTTAATAAAGCTTTTTATCCGAAAGAATGATCAGATTAGCTTCGCCCTGTGTTCCTTCCCAGGTGAGCAACGTGACTGGGGAACTCAGTGTGTCTCCACTGTGGCGCTGTCTGCTTACTTCTAAGGCAGCCAGAGGCAAGGGTCCACTGGCACAGCACACTCTCCCTGCCCTGCACACGCCGTGACCAGAGGCGCAAGCCAGGGAAGAGCCCAGGGTCAGGGCCGGCCAGTCGGGGAGCAGAAGGCACAGGGAGTCCTGGCGATGGTACCAGGCTTCCCGTGATCGACAGCACGCAACACCATCCCTTAAATGACGTGTTCCTCCCCCTCAGAGCCAGCATTTCCCAGCACTGGCAAAGCCGGCGGGTCACACAGCCAGCACGGCTCTGTCTCCTGGAGCAGCTGTGCTCCTACACGTGGGAAAGCTGTTCCTGTTTCCAGTCCTTCCTTGTGGATCTCACTCGAGCAACTGCAGTGCCACAGAGCTGGTCTGCAGCGCCGTGGCCTCCCCCAGCCACAGCCAGTGTCACTTTGGGTGACACAGGATCCAAGGCAAGAATGGAACGCGGGGAGGCACGGTGCTAGCAAACCTGGCTGTCCTCTGGTTCCTAAACAGTAGGCTCCCTTCGCTCAGACACCTGCGGACAGCCTCAAGGCAGAGTCAAGGACATCAGGGTTTGTGGCCCGGCACCCTGGGACGTCTACCAGGTTTTATTCTCTCCACTGAGAGCAAACAAGGATATAGAAACCCAAAGTTTTTCCGCTGGCTTTCCATTCTGCCTGGTCCCCAGGTCCCCGTGCCTGCGATGATGACCTGCGTGGGTCCTGGGATGCTAAGAGCAGAAGGTGGCCGCCCCTGCACCTGGAAATCTACAGGGGCCGAAGCCTGCAAGTGACAGCAGGACACCACCGCTCCCCCCAGCCTCGGCACCAGGAAGAGTGGGAGCTTGGAGCCCAGCGCTGGGCCGTCCGTGGCTGATAAGGTGAGCAGGCAATGAGCAGCAGGCCCGGCTCCCAGGTTGGGGACCAGAATGGACGGCCAGCAGCTGAACCCATGGCTTAGGGGCCGGTCCCAGTGCCCTCCATTGGACCGGCCCCTGGCCCCGGAGGCCTGGCAGAGCCGCCCCTTGGAGTCAAGGTGTGCTGGTGGAAATAAATGATGGCTTTCAGGACGAGAATTGCACCCACTTCACACGTGGAGGTGGGAGAGACTCAGGCCAGCGAAAACGGGGCAGGCTCCACGGAGCTCCTCCTGCTCTCTCTCCCCAGCTTGCTAGCCGGGTCAGGAAGATTAACTGAAGGAGCAGCTATCGATCTGTGACACAGAATCTAATTTCAAAAGAAAAGCTCTCCCGGGGTGGCCACGGCGGCCGCCAGACTTCTTCAGACCTAGGTGGCCTTTCCCACGGCCTCCAGTTCCGCAGACAGACGCCAGGGAAGGCGGAAGGCAGCCCGGGGCGCTCTGTGGTCAGCTTCCCCAAGTAGGCACAGGCCGCTCCCTGTGATGGCGCCGCCATCAACACTGGGTTAGGGATCTGGGGGCTCCCTGGGGCGGTGACCACCGGCCTCGGGCCTGGGGAGGGCAGGAGCGATGCCAGTCAGGCCGTCCTCTCTGGAGGAAGCCGCACGCGTGTCCAGGGGGCGCAGGGCGGCACCAGCGAGGGGGGCGCCGCCACAGGTGCACTAGGAGCCAGCTGCCTCCCTCCTCTTGGGCGGCCAGACGGCAGGACACGGTCAGCTGGGGGTGCTGGGCAGCCCGGGCCTGTGCACGAGGACCGCCCCGAGGGTTCTCAGCGAAGCGCACCGAATGCGCGCTGGGGTATGCTGAAGACTGCACACCAGGGTCCCTGCGAGCGCACGCGATTAATAACCAAAGAGGCGGCCTGCACGTCACTTTCCAAACTCCCCTGACCTTAGAGGCCCTTAAACCCTGGAAATTGAAACCCGCTACTCAGCAGCCCCTTCGGGGTCTGGAGACGCGGAAGCCCGGAGCCACGCCGCGTCCTCGAGGATCAGAACGCCGCCACTTCCTGGTGGCGTCGGCCATGTGCGGGGGCACCAGGAGACTGCGCAGGCGCAAGGCGCAAGGCGCACGCGCACTGCACACCGGGGCTGCGCGGCTTCCCGCGCACCAACTCCTCAGCGCGCGGCCGGTCACCTTGCGGATGGGGTCAGAACCGGGAGGGCGGGCAGAACCGGGGGGGCGGTCAGAACCGGGACGGCGGTCAGAACCGGGAGGACGGGCAGAACCGGGAGGACGGTCAGAACCGGGAGGGCGGTCAGAACCGGGAGGGCGGTCAGAACCGGGAGGGCGGGCAGAACCGGGACGGCGGTCAGAACCGGGAGGGCGGGCAGAACCGGGACGGCGGTCAGAACCGGGAGGGCGGGCAGAACCGGGAGGGCGGTCAGAACCGGGAGGACGATCAGAACCGGGAGGGCGGGCAGAACCGGGGGGGCGGTCAGAACCGGGACGGCGGTCAGAACCAGGGGGGGGCGGTCAGAACCGGGAGGGCGGTCAGAACCGGGAGGGCGGGCAGAACCGGGAGGGCGGGCAGAACCAGGGGGGGGCGGTCAGAACCGGGAGGGCGGTCAGAACCGGGAGGGCGGGCAGAACCGGGAGGGCGGGCAGAACCAGGGGGGCGGGCAGAACCGGGAGGGCGGGCAGAACCGGGAGGACGGTCAGAACCGGGAGGACGGTCAGAACCGGGAGGGCGGGCAGAACCGGGGGGGCGGTCAGAACCGGGACGGCGGTCAGAACCAGGGGGGCCATCAGAACCAGGGGGGCGGGCAGAACCGGGAGGGCGGGCAGAACCGGGAGGACGATCAGAACCGGGACGGCGGTCAGAACCGGGAGGGCGGGCAGAACCGGGACGGCGGACAGAACCGGGAGGGCGGTCAGAACCGGGAGGGCGGTCAGAACCGGGAGGACGATCAGAACCGGGACGGCGGGCAGAACCGGGAGGGCGGGCAGAACCGGGAGGGCGGTCAGAACCGGGAGGACGATCAGAACCGGGACGGCGGGCAGAACCGGGAGGGCGGTCAGAACCGGGAGGACGGTCAGAACCGGGAGGGCGGGCAGAACCAGGGGGGGGCGGTCAGAACCGGGAGGGCGGTCAGAACCAGGGGGGCGGTCAGAACCGGGAAGGCGGGCAGAACCGGGAGGACGGTCAGAACCGGGAGGACGGTCAGAACCGGGAGGACGGACAGAACCGGGACGGCGGGCAGAACCGGGAGGGCGGGCAGAACCAGGGGGGCGGGCAGAACCGGGAGGGCGGGCAGAACCGGGACGGCGGTCAGAACCAGGGGGGCCATCATGATGAACCAGGGGGGCGGGCAGAACCGGGAGGGCGGTCAGAACCGGGGGGGCGGTCAGACCCGGGACGGCGGTCAGAACCGGGAGGGCGGGCAGAACCGGGAGGGCGGTCAGAACCGGGAGGACGGGCAGAACCAGGAGGGCGGTCAGAACCGGGAGGACGGTCAGAACCGGGAGGACGGTCAGAACCGGGGGGCGGTCAGAACCGGGGGGGCGGTCAGAACCGGGAGGGCGGGCAGAACCGGGGGGGCGATCAGAACCGGGCGGTCGGAACCGGGAGGGCGGTCAGAACCGGGAGGGCGGTCAGAACCGGGAGGGCGGGCAGAACCGGGGGGGCGATCAGAACCGGGCGGTCGGAACCGGGAGGGCGGTCAGAACCGGGAGGGCGGTCAGAACCGGGACGGCGGTCAGAACCGGGGGGCGGTCAGAACCGGGAGGGCGGTCAGAACCGGGAGGGCGGGCAGAACCGGGGGGGGCGATCAGAACCGGGCGGTCGGAACCGGGAGGGCGGTCAGAACCGGGAGGGCGGTCAGAACCGGGAGGGCGGGCAGAACCGGGGGGGCGATCAGAACCGGGCGGTCGGAACCGGGAGGGCGGTCAGAACCGGGAGGGCGGGCAGAACCGGGACGGCGGTCAGAACCAGGGGGGCGGTCAGAACCGGGAGGGCGGTCAGAACCGGGAGGACGGGCAGAACCGGGAGGGCGGGCAGAACCGGGAGGGCGGGCAGAACCGGGACGGCGGTCAGAACCAGGGGGGCGGTCAGAACCGGGAGGGCGGTCAGAACCGGGAGGGCGGGCAGAACCAGGGGGGGCGGGCAGAACCGGGACGGCGGTCAGAACCAGGGGGGCGGTCAGAACCGGGAGGGCGGTCAGAACCGGGGGGGCGGTCAGAACCGGGAGGGCGGGCAGAACCGGGAGGACGGTCAGAACCGGGAGGACGGGCAGAACCGGGAGGACGGACAGAACCGGGACGGCGGGCAGAACCGGGAGGGCGGGCAGAACCGGGAGGGCGGGCAGAACCGGGGGACGATCAGAACCGGGAGGGCGGGCAGAACCGGGAGGACGGTCAGAACCGGGGGGCGGTCAGAACCGGGGGGCGGGCAGAACCGGGAGGGCGGGCAGAACCGGGAGGGCGGTCAGAACCGGGACGGCGGTCAGAACCGGGGGGCGGTCAGAACCGGGAGGGCGGTCAGAACCGGGAGGGCGGGCAGAACCGGGGGGGCGATCAGAACCGGGCGGTCGGAACCGGGAGGGCGGTCAGAACCGGGAGGGCGGTCAGAACCGGGAGGGCGGGCAGAACCGGGGGGGCGATCAGAACCGGGCGGTCGGAACCGGGAGGGCGGTCAGAACCGGGAGGGCGGGCAGAACCGGGACGGCGGTCAGAACCAGGGGGGCGGTCAGAACCGGGAGGGCGGTCAGAACCGGGAGGACGGGCAGAACCGGGAGGGCGGGCAGAACCGGGAGGGCGGGCAGAACCGGGACGGCGGTCAGAACCAGGGGGGCGGTCAGAACCGGGAGGGCGGTCAGAACCGGGAGGGCGGGCAGAACCAGGGGGGGCGGGCAGAACCGGGAGGGCGGTCAGAACCGGGGGGGCGGTCAGAACCGGGAGGGCGGTCAGAACCGGGGGGGCGGTCAGAACCGGGAGGGCGGGCAGAACCGGGAGGACGGTCAGAACCGGGAGGACGGGCAGAACCGGGAGGACGGACAGAACCGGGACGGCGGGCAGAACCGGGAGGGCGGGCAGAACCGGGAGGGCGGGCAGAACCGGGGGACGATCAGAACCGGGAGGGCGGGCAGAACCGGGAGGACGGTCAGAACCGGGGGGCGGTCAGAACCGGGAGGACGATCAGAACCGGGACGGCGGTCAGAACCGGGAGGGCGGGCAGAACCGGGAGGGCGGTCAGAACCGGGAGGGCGGTCAGAACCGGGAGGGCGGTCAGAACCGGGAGGGCGGGCAGAACCGGGACGGCGGTCAGAACCGGGAGGACGGTCGGAACCGGGACGGCGGTCAGAACCGGGAGGACGGGCAGAACCGGGAGGACGGTCAGAACCGGGAGGGCAGTCAGAACCGGGAGGGCGGGCAGAACCGGGACGGCGGGCAGAACCGGGGGCGGTCACGGAGAACGCGCCCAGGAGGAGGACGGAGCGGGCGGCGATTCTAGGGAGGAGCGTGCGGACGGCTGTGGCTCGCTGACGCACCCGCGGGAAATGCGGCCTGGAGGCCTGTGGCTTCCGACTCCCGAGGCGGCCCGGGGCGGGTTTCCACCCGCCAGCTCCTCCTCGCGTGAAATCCTGCTCTGCCGCCATGTTGTCCTGCAAGGAACACGCGAGACTATTTTTAGAAATTTCCGTCGTGTCTGTCAGGGCTCTGCAAATTCTGTTTCGGTCGGTGAGCTTACCGATCAGTGGACTTGTCCTGACCTGGTTTCTATTTGGTCCGCGCGGCGGTCATCCATCATTTAAGTCACTTTTTCCCGCAGTGTTGCGATGAGCTGGATTTGCCAGTACGCCGCCCAGGACACAGCCAGGAAGGCGAGAAGCTGCAATAAGGAGACTTTTTTTTCTTGGGACGTGTGTGTTTAGTCACGTGAACCCACTGGTGAACCCACCTGGTGAATCTACACGTGGCTGGGACTTCCTTAACCCATGACGTGCAGGTCAGGATTTCTCAACTCTTACACCTCAGCGCTAAGGTTGCCATCAGCTTCTAGACATACAACCATCAACGTGCTTTCGACTGAGCACAAAGCCCAGCCCTGGGATGGTTCCTGTTGGCGCTGCTTCCCGGCGACTCTCCAGCCACCAGATTCTCCTGTCCACGATGCTGCCCTGCCCGTGCAAGATCATCGCTGCTGAATCACCTCCTGTGGGGTCCCCACTGCAAGTCCTTCTACACGCCACAGCTAGAATGTTCTTTATTTTTAATTTTATTTGAAAGGTAGAAGGACACAGAGAACAGAGAAATCCTCCATCTGCTATGGAGACGTCCTCAAGTGCTGGAACTAGTCCAGGCTCAAAAGGAGCCTAGGACTCAATCCGGATTTCCCATATGGATGGCAGAGGCCAAAATACTTGAGCCGTTGCTGTTGCCTCCCAGAGCAAGCAGTAGAAGGAAGCTGGATTGGAAGCAGAAAAGCAGGTACTCAAATCAGGCACCCTACTGAGAGATGTCAAGCAGTGTCTTAGCTACTGCACCAAAGCCCCTCCCCTAGAATGTTCTTAAATGACCCCAGACCTCTGCTCCAGGTGTGCTTTAAATATCAGATTTTAACCTTCCCCACAGCTCAGTTCAATTTCTTTTCTTACACCAGACCTATGTCTCTGTCACATCACTGCATTGTAATTCTGTGAATAACATCAATTCATCATCTTCCTTCCCAAAGTAAATGAGTATTTTTTTTCCTGAAAAACTACAAGTTAGTGAAGGATGAAGATATAAAAATCCATCCAAGGTGGAACATTGTAAGTAATATTGTACAGAAAAAAAAATCATATGAAATACAAGAATGAGAAAAACATGGGCAGGAATTTGTCACATAATTTATAATCATTTTTAACTTCTGGGTCAACCTGCGAATTTAATAAATAGGAATTCTGTCTTCATTGAGACCACTGACAAAACATTAAGAAGAGATGAGGCGGGAGACATTCCACCCTCAAAACAGCCAGCACTAATCAACCAAAAATGATTTAAACATGTATTATTTTTTAAAATATCAGAAAATGTTAATTATAGTTTAGGATCATGCCAGACATTTTTATATTGATCATCTTCCCCAGTCTTGATACCAAACCGATGAGTTGGGTTTTATCTATTCATTTTCACACAGAAAGGTCAAGTAGGTCAAGTGACTCTAGAAGTTGAACACAAGAATAGTGACTCTAGAGATCATAACCTTCAATCACTGTGCTTTAAAAAGCCAACATTGGGAAGGATGAAATAGACTTCATGAGAACAAGCAATGAGATGAGAATGTGAGATCACACATTCCCATCAGTGGGACACTGCTCCATTCCCAACCCTTCTTTCCAAAAACTAAAGACACTACAGCTTCCCTACATTTAAATAGGCTCCTATAAACAAAAATCCATGCCTACATTGTAATTCGAAACAAATAATGCCCAAACTTCAAATCACCTATAAGTAGAAGAAATAGCCAGTAGAGTATTATCCACACCACTCAGTGTTTCTGTGGAGAAAATGGAAGTCCAAGAAAAATTCATGGGAGAGAGAGAGGAAAAGAGCTCAGGAGACAACTGTAGGCCAAAGACTGACCCAAAACCACCACAAGAAAGAGAAAATCCACCACATGTGCAAAATAAAAGGAGCCCTGAAAAATCTGATACCATACAGATGATCCTGTGGATGGAATCCATCAGAGGTGGTAGCTGGGAATTCAAGACGGTGCTTCTCAGGACTGGTGCTATAGTGTAATTGGCTAAGCCTCTACCTATGGTACCAGCATCCCATATGAGCACTGGCTGGTGTCCCAGCTGCTCCTGTTCTGATCCAGCTCCCTGCTGATGGCCTGAGAAAGCAGTAGGCTTGGGCCCCTGCACCCATGTGGGAGGCCTGGAATAAGCTCCTGGCTCCTGGCTTCGAATCACCTCAACTCCAGCTATTTCAGCCATTTGGGGAGCAAACCATTGGAAGGAAGATCTATCTCTCTGTGTCTTCCTCTCTCTATCTGGAACTCTACCTTTCAAATAAATAATAAACAAAATCTTTAAAAAAAAAACTATTGGAACTTAAAAAAAAGGGGGTGATGCTTCTGGAAGAAGAAGAATGAATAAAGTAATAATAAATCGTGCATTGGGTTGTGAGTGTAAAAGGGAAAATAAACAAGGGTTGATATTGGATCTGTGAGGATGCCTCCACTGATGGAAAACCACCTCAAGAAACATTTCCAAGCAAGAATAAAGAAAACACACACACACACATACACACATGAAAAATCACATGCACACATACACATACCCACTCCAAACCGATTAAATATGGAGGCACTTCAAAAAGTTTGTGGAGAATGGAATTTTAGGACGAGTTTACTTGGATCCAAAAAGCTTTGAAATCTATGCATTTTTTAATATTGATTTTCCATGCACTTTTTGAAGATCAGTCATATACATGGATTTCCATTTTTTGCACCAAAATAACCTTACCTTTTAATTTCATTTTCCATGAACATTTTGTATTTTGCTGTATTTATTCAAGAGACAGAGACAGAGTTCTCATCTACTAGTTCACTCTTCACATGTCCAAATTGGCCACGACTGGGATAGGACAAAGCCCGGAGCTAGGAATTCAATCCAGGTTTCCCACATCAGTGGGAAACTACACTGGCAGGAAAACAGAATTGACAGCCAGAGACAGGAATCAAACCAAGGCACTTCCATATGGGACATGGGTGTCTTAATCAACAGTCCTAACAACTAGGCAAAACACATTTCCCCCCAGTGAACTTTTGAGGTACCTTATATATTAAGCAAGTACTTGGGAATATCCATCACAAACCACCTTCCATCAAAGTGTCACCGTTCAACAACCATCCTAATCATTGATTTAATCACTAACCACACAGGATCCTAAGAATGCTCAGAATTGGGGGTGAAAGTTTAATGGGTAAGGAAGTAATTATATGGTCTCAAAGTAGTTTTCCTATAAGACACTAATTATGGGTAAACAGAGTGCCTTTAAAGCAACTTTGCTTTAAAAATAAGAAGCAACTTTATAGCAGAGAAACATGCAGATTCCACCTAAATTGGATGATAAATTATTTTCACCAGAAATGCACAGCTGATATTCTGTGCCTCCTGATATATTATATAAATACATCATTTTGTCATATAAAAGTACATAGGTAATCAGAATCTAATCATCAGAAACAGCAGATAAATCCAGATGAAGATTCATTGTGTAAAACAAATGACGTGGGCCTGTTAAAATATCAAGGTAATAAAAGGCAAGAAAAACCTAATGAGCCGTTGGTGGTTAAAAGATGCTGTAGCCACAGTGCTGCATGTAACTTCCAGTCCCAGACTATGTTTCCCTCAAATGAACATTCTCAAGAAAACTGGAGACATTGGAATAAGATCTGTGATCTACCTAATGGTCTAATATGTTATTAAATTTCTTAATTTTTATATGTGTACTATGTTTTGTAAAAGAGAATATCCTTATGTATTTAAGGGTAGAAGAAAACACTGTCCACAAATTTCTTTCAGATGGTTCAAGAGAAAAAAATAAACCATAATTATAGGTAGTAATGATGGAGCAAAAGTGATAAAATATTAACATTTAAGAAACATAATGAAGCCAGTGCTGTGGTGTAGCAGAAGAAGCTGCTGCCTGCATCCCATATGAGTGCCAGTTGGAATCCCAGCCTCTTCACTTCCAATCCAGCTTCCTGCTAATGCTCCTGGGAAAGTAGCAGAAAATGGCGCAAGTCTTTGGGCCCCTGCACCCACATGGGAGACCTAGATGGAACTCCTGGTTCCTGGCTTCGGCCTGGCCCAGCCCAGCAGTTGCAGCCTTTTGAGGAGTGAACCAGCAAAGGGAAGGCCTCTCTCTCTCTCTCTCTCTCTCTCTCTAACTCTGCCTTTCAAAGTAAATAAATCTTTAAAAAAAAAAAAAAAGAAACGTGGATAAAGGGTATTTGGGTAGTTGAATTATTTCTGCAGCTTTTCTGGAAGTCTAAAATTGTGTCGACATAAATGTAAAAATATGTCGAATTAGACATTGCCACTTCCATATAAAACAATCCAGTCCAGGGATTTATCATTGATTTTTTCCATTCAAAATATTTCTCAATAAAATAAAATCTCTGGCATTATTGTAAAACTGTGCATAGGACACATCCTAAAACATACAGCATTTAACATGGAACAGCATGATTATTAAAACATTTCATTGCCATGATTTTTTCTTTTTGTTATGATTTATTTATTTGAAAATCAGAGCTACACAGAGGAGAGGCAGAGAGAGAGAGGTCTTCCATCTGCTGGTTCACTCCACAGTTGGCCACAATGGTCAAAGCTGCACTGACCCGAAGCCAGGAGCCAGGAGATTCTTCCAGGTCTCCCACTCAGGTGCAGGGGCCCAAGGACTTGGGCCATATTCCACTGCCTTCCCAAGCCGTAGCAGAGAGCGTGATTGGAAGTGGAGTGGCCGGGACTCGAACCAGTGCCCATATGGGATGCCGGCACTGCAGGTAGCTGCTTTACCTGCTACATCACAGTGCTGGCCCCACCATGATGTTTTAGACCAATATCAAACTCCCTGCTGACCCATTTCACTGTTTCTAGCATTTACACTTTGTAGCTTCTTCAATTTTCCAGCCAACAGTTTTATTTTTGTTTGATTGTGTTTTTTTTTTCATTTTCTATAATTGTTTCCAACATCGTTAAAGCCAATTGAATGTTTACCAGTCTTTATTCAGATTAGTAATATCTCTTAATTAAGTACCATCTGTAAACTTCATGAATTTGTTGTTTTATCTCCTTCTATTGGGTCATTAATTAAGAGATGAATTAAAGCTATTCCAAACAGCCAGTGCCGAGGCAGGCCAGCCGCTCTTCTTGCTGCTGGATACAGGACCAGCTGGGCTGTCCCGTGGTGGCAGCCTCTATGAGTCTTGATTCCAGTTACTGGTACAAGGCCACCTGAGTCAGTGTGGATGTTTGTGTCGTCTGTAGCAGGAATTTGTGCTTCCCCGAAGCGCTGCATGAGAATCACACCCCTGCCTTAATATTCCTGGTTTATAGTCCGATGCAAAAATAAGACCACCATACTGGAATTTCAGAATTGGCTTTTAAATTAGTCAACTTGCTCATTGACCCTTTTTAAATATAGGATTGCTAGTTTAGCTCTGGATCTACTGCAATTTACTGATCCCAAATGTTTACCAAGTCTTGCGCCCAAGGCATCTTGCTTTGTGCAGAAAGGGAAGAAGCATGGGACATTGCTTCTGCACTCTGGGAAGTCTGCAGCTCCGTGCTCAGAGTCTGTCTCCACTACAGAACGTGTTCTGTTCTCCTGTGAGGTGTGTGCTTCCAGTCCTCACTCTCCCATTGGACAGGCATGTGCAGATTTTCATTTTTTAAACCTTGTAACCTGCACATTGAGCAGCGTGGGTACAAACTGTTAGACAAAGCAGCTGAAAGTTACATGAGATGAATGCACAAGAGGGTCTACAGGACGGATGGAGAGGACTGTGGGGGCCAGGGGGTGATGGGGAGGACTGTGGGGGCAGGGGGTGATGGGGAGGACTGTGGAGGCAGGGGGTGATGGGGAGGACTGAAACAGAGGGTCAAGGGGTGATGGGGAGGACTGTGGGGGCAGGGGGTGATGGGGAGGTCTATGGGGGCCAGGGGGTGATGGGGAGGACTGGAACAGAGGGCCAGGGGGTGATGGGGAAGCCCTTAGAGGGCACAGGTGTTTGTGTGTGGCAGTGGGAAAGGCTGGTGCATCTCCCCAGCCTGTCCCATCTAGTCCCAACCTGGGCCAGCAGGCGGGCTTTGGTCTCTATGCAGTGTGCTGGATGGACGATCCTCTCATGGTGAAGAGCTGCAAGCTCAGGGTTCACAGCATGTAAGGGGCTGGTCAAAGCCTTGGAATGCTTAGGATGTCTGTTCTGGCCTGATGTGGGCTGGGAGTGAGCAAGCATGTGTTGTATGGGTCGGGAGTGGACAAGTGTGTGCTGGGAGTGGACAGGTATATGTTGTATGGGGCAGGAGTGAACAGGTGTGTGTTGTATGGGTCGGGAGTGGACAAGTGTGTGCTGGGAGTGGACAGGTGTGTGTTGTGTGGGGCAGGAGTGGACAGGTGTGTGCTGTGTGGGGCAGGAGTGGACAGGTGTGTGTTGTGTGGGGCAGGAGTGGACAGGTGTGTGCTGTGTGGGGCAGGAGTGGACAGGTGTGTGTTGTGTGTGCTAGGTATGTGTTGCATGGGGCGGGAGTGGACAGGTGTGTGCCGTATGGGGCAGAAGTGAACAGGTGTGTGTTGTACGGTGTGGGAGTGGACAAGTGTGTGCTGGAAGTGGACAGGTGTATGCTGTGTGGGGCAGGAGTGGACAGGTGTGTGCTGTGTGGGGCAGGAGTGGACAGGTGTGTGCTGTGTGTGCTAGGTGTGTGTTGCACGGGGCAGGAGTGAACAGGTGTGTGTTGTACGGCGCGGGAGTGGACAAGTGTGTGCTGGGAGTGGACAGGTGTGTGCTGTGTGGGGCAGGAGTGGACAGGTGTGTGCTGTGTGGGGCAGGAGTGGACAGGTGTGTGCTGTGTGGGGCAGGAGAGGACAGGTGTGTGCTGTGTGTGCTAGGTGTGTGTTGCACGGGGCAGGAGTGAACAGGTGTGTGTTGTACGGCGCGGGAGTGGACAAGTGTGTGCTGGAAGTGGACAGGTGTATGCTGTGTGGGGCAGGAGTGGACAGGTGTGTGCTGTGTGGGGCAGGAGTGGACAGGTGTGTGCTGTGTGTGCTAGGTGTGTGTTGCACGGGGCAGGAGTGAACAGGTGTGTTGTACAGCACGGGAGTGGACAAGTGTGTGCTGGGAGTGGACAGGTGTGTGCCGTGTGGGACAGAAGTGGACAGGTGTGTGTTATGTGGGGCAGGAGTGGACAGGTGTGTGCTGTGTGGGGCAGGAGTGGACAGGTGTGTGCTGTGTGGGGCAGGAGTGGACAGGTGTGTGCTGTGTGGGGCAGGAGTGGACAGGTGTGTGCTATGTGTGCTAGGTGCGTGTTGCACGGGGCAGGAGTGGACAGATGTGTGTTGCACGGGGCAGGAGTGAACAGGTGTGTTGTACGGCGCGGGAGTGGACAGGTGTGTGTTGTACGGTGTGGGAGTGGACAAGTGTGTGCTGGAAGTGGACAGGTGTGTGTTGCATGGAGCAGGAGTGGACAGGTGTGTGCTGTGTGGGGCAGGAGTGGACAGGTGTGTGCTGTGTGTGCTAGGTGCGTGTTGCACGGGGCAGGAGTGGACAGGTGTGTTGCACGGGGCAGGAGTGGACAGGTGTGTGTTGCACGGGGCGGGAGTGGACAGGTGTGTTGTACGGCGCGGGAGTGGACAGGTGTGTGTTGCACGGGGCAGGAGTGGACAAGTGTGTGCTGGGAGTGGACAGGTGTGTGTTGCATGCAGCAGGAACAGTCAGGGAACAGCAGCATTTCTCCTGCTCCTGTAAATCTCCCATAGGAAATGGAATCCAGCTCAGAGGAGATGATTAGGGCAAAGCTTTGTGCTCTACATTTCAAGGGGAAGGCAGAGACAAAAGCAGGGGTGGTGGCCCAGGGAGCAAGGAGAGCCAGACCCAGGACTTTGATGCCAACTCCAGGAAAGTCTAGGGGAATCCTGCCAAGTTGAGGCAGAAGAAAGGCAGTGGCTCTGTAACCTGGGAGGCGTGGCACAAAGTTGTCAGATGAGGCAGGACCTGTGCTAAAGTGAACCCTAAAGGACTGTTTGTACCAGGTTCAGCGCTGTGGCCTAGCGGGTAAAGCCTCCACCTGCAGCACCAGCATCCCATAAGGGTGCCAGTTCGAGTCCTGGCTGTTCCACTTCCCATCCAGCTCTCTGCTGTGACCTGGGAAAGCAGTAGAGGATGGCCCAAGACTTTGGGCCCCTGAACCCGTGTGGAAGTCCTGGAGGATGCTCCTGGCCTCCGACTTTGGATCGGCACAGCTCTGGCCGTTGCAGCAATCTGGGAATGAACCAGGGGATGGAAGACCTCTCTCTCGCTCTCTCGCTCTTTCTCGCTCTCTCTCCCTGCCTTCTGTAACTCTGCCTTTCAAAGAAATAAATAAAATCATTTTTAAAAAGAATTATTTATATCACAATTGTAGTAGAGCCATTCTGAGAGTTATTAGGTTTTCTGTGTGCTGAGCCTTTCTGTACAGTGATCCTTGGGTATATAGCAAGACATCTGAACACAGAATTACAGCCAAGCCCCAAGCCGTGGAGGCCAGCCAGGGGATGTTCCCCCTTAGAAGGGAAACATGGGGATGAAGGTGGCCTGGCCCCTCTATTTTTAGCCCAGAGAAGGTGGAGACATAACTTTCCAGTAAGTGACAGTGTACATGAGCATACATTAGGCAATTCCAACTATATCCTGTTTGAATGAGGTATACTAAATACAGAGTACTGCAAGTTTGAATGTGAAAGTATTTAAGACATGTACCCAAAAAGGAGCAAAATTGGTGTGGTTTTACTAACACTAAACAAGATAGATCATAAGAACCAAAAATATAACTTTACTAGATATCACTGGGAAGATAAATATATTTCTAAATTCATATGCTTCCAACAGCATTGTTTTAAAATGTATAAGGCAAAATTTGACAACACTATAAGGAGAGATTTACAAATCTGTCCTCATAGCAGTGGCTTTAATATCTCCCTCTCAGTATATCCACCTGGCAAAAGTATTCAAAATACAAAATGCCTGAACAGTAATAGTAGCAAGATTAATCTAATAAACATATGTCATATGATATGACCATATCCAGGAACTTGATATCATTTTCAATGATGTATCAAAATTTAGAAAAATTACCTATATATTATAGTTTATAATATGTAGTTTATAGGAATTGGATTATAAAGAAATTTCCTTAACCTGATAAAGGACATATGAAAAACAAGGGAAGATCACTTAAAATAGTGAAAGGTATTAGAAGAATTTCCTTTAAATAAAGAGTAAGACAACAATGCATGCTAATATTTCTTCCATTTAATGTTTTTCTAGAGATTCTAGCCTACATAATAAAGTAAGAAAAATATATTTAAGTCATAAGGAAAGAAAGGGGGCAATAGTCATTATTCTTAGACAATATTGCTGACCATGTAGAATACTCCTCAGATAACTAGATTAGTTATTGTTGGACAAGTAAACCCATGTACAAAAGTAAATTGCATTTCTGTACTTGAGCAAAATTCCACATGTGCTGTTTAAAAAGAGATGGCATCACAATATCAAGAATATAAGAATTTGGCTGGCGCCGTGGCTCAACAGGCTAATCCTCCACCTTGCAGTGCCGGCACACCAGGTTCTAGTCCCAGTCGGGGCGCCGGATTCTGTCCCGGTTGCCCCTCTTCCAGGCCAGCTCTCTGCTGTGGCCCGGGAGTACAGTGGAGGATGGCCCAAGTGCTTGGACCCTGCACCCCATGGGGAGACCAGGAAAAGCACTTGGCTCCTGCCATCGGATCAGCGTGGTGCGCCGGCCGCGGCGGCCATTGGAGGGTAAACCAATGGCAAAGGAAGACTTTTCTCTCTGTCTCTCTCTCTTTCTCACTGTCCACTCTGCCTGTCAAAAATAAAAAATAAAAATAAAAATAAAAAGAATATAAGAATTCTAGAAACAGATCAAGATAAATGTTTCAAGAGTTGATGAAAAACTTAGAAATCTTTTTGGAAATTAGAAGTTAACAATTACCTATATAAATGGGTACATAATTATCTGTAAAAACTATAGCTAAGATTAACAATTATCTACACAAACTATATTCATATGTAGGAAAACTGCACCCAGGCCTCCATGGCTCAGTGTTCTCCATATGAGCATATGTTAGCTACCCTGTTGACTCAGATAACTCCCATCCGCCAGGAACATGGTTCAAATTTCAACCTCCAGAGTACAGGTACAGTGGGCAAAGTGGGTGGAGTTCCAGTTCGCTGTTAGCTTTTCAGTCCACAGAGCACTACATAAATAACAGATGCACATGACAGGCAGTGGCCAATCACGTTGCTTCTCTCAAAGTCTGTTAGGGATTAGGCACTACACGTCTGTGGTTTGGTTCACACAGAGGAAAGTGTGAATCTATGCGCCTCCTTGTCTCCCAGTGATGAACCCATTTGTCTCTCTGCAAGTGTCAGTAATGGGAAAGGACGCCAGCCAACTAGTAGAAGTGCCCTGTACTCGAGTGCTACTGCCACCCAATTACCAATCACTTAAAACACATGGATTTATTCTCTTTTGACTCTGGAGGTCAGAATTCTGAAATAAATCCCATGGGGCTGAAATCAAGGAAGTGGGAGGCTTGGTTATTTCTGAAAGTTCCTGGGAGAATCTTCCCCTTGCTTCTTCCAGCCGCTAGAGGCTACCTTGGCATTTCTCGGCTCATGGCTAACATCGCTTCGACCTCCACTCCTGTCCTCACAGCACCCTCCCTCTCTGGTCTCCTGCCTCCTCTTATTGGCATCTCTGTGATTCCAGGAGACTCATCCAGATAACCCAGAACAGTCTCCTCTCCAAGGTCCTGACGCCATCACATCTGCGGGGGCCGCTTTGCCAAGTCAGGTCACGTCCACAGGATCTGAGGATTAGGATGTGGGCTTTGGTGGAGCTGGGGGCTTTCATTCACGTACCTGCACCAAAGAAGCAGAAGCAGCAAAACAAGCAGTGAAACCGTCGGACACAAGTGGAACAGAGTGGGATGTCCACCCCGTCACCATCTGAAACACCCGGATCTGTAGCCAGAGGAACCTGGTGACTCCCAGGAGCATGACTATGGCAGAGGGTGAAGATGTCCTGGGGGACTGGTGCCAGGGAGAGGCCTCAGGATAAAAGAACTCTCTGAATTGTCTCACAACAATCTAAGACAAAGAGAAAAGAGTTTGATGTTGAGCTGTAGGTAAAAATGGGTGTGAGAGCTCTCCAAGGCATGTAAACCACACTCACCTCTCATCACAAGTTCTATGATGAGAAGACAAACACTTCTCAAACTATTCTCACTAAAGCTTTTGCAAAAAAATAAAGTGTTTCAATTCTCAACGTCACCCACTTTTAAAGTTACAGTGCCCTGAATAGACGCATTTTACTATTTTTCACCTCCTGTACATTTACAGTTGACAATGAGAAGTTGCAATGTCTTGACAAAACATTGTGAAGCCAGGAAGCATCGGAATCGTAATGGTGGAGGTGTCAGCGTGGTCTCAGCTTGCACAGTCAGCCCTAGCGTCCGGCTCACCTTGCAAGGGGAGGCCTGCCACGGGCGCCACGTCAGTGCTAACTTGAGATGCTGATTGAGGGCAGGTCTAAGCACGCTACTCACAGGGGTTTTTCATGGAACCCAAGCTGGTGCTGCTACACTTTGCACAGGAGACCCTCAAAGAGCAGCCGCCGCAACGCTGAAGGAGAAGACCAAGACAAAACTGCTCTGCCTGCCCCCAGTCCTGTCAGAGGAGTGGCCAATGAGATGAGGTCACATGGGTGCTGCAGCGCTGGCACAGACCAGACCCACGCACGCTCGTAGGTGAGACATCGCATGTCTACCGGGAAGGGAGGACTTACTCCAGGTGGGAGAGGAGTTGGACCTGGCAGGTAGTCCTACCAGGGGAAGGGGTGGAAGAAACGATGGTGGCTGGGTAGGGAATGGACCCTTCATAGATGAAGCTCCAGGATTAGAGACTGAGAAATTGAACTTTATTAAAATCAAGAATGTTCATTCATCTTCATTCATCAAAAACCACAATAAGGGGAACGGAAGTCCACAGAAAGAGAAAAGCCATGTGCTGCACACATAACTTTGAAAAGGCTCAACATCTAGAATATGAAAAGAACTATAAAAGAGAAATAAATCTACTCAGAAAACTGAGCAAAAAGGCACCAGCAGACAGGTTACAGATAAATAAGGCCAAATTGACAGCAGATGTGTGAAAGGTTAAGCTTAACAGTAACCAAAAAGATGCACATTAAAAATCACATTCACAATATGGACAAAATGTGAATTCTAATGATAGTTGCAAGGAGTTGAAACATTGAGAACTCATCGGTGCAGGCTTGAGTGTGTACGTGAACTTGGAACACAATTTGGCATTGCTTACAAAATGAGATCATCTGTCTGCGTCACGGCCAGCAACTTCACCCATCATCACGTACCCTGGAGAATGTCACCCAGGTGTGCAGGGGAGAAACAGACTGAAGAAAGAGCGCGGCTGACACGGCAAAGCAGAGGCGACTCAACCAGCCATGATGTCTTCGCACAAAACCCTCGCGAACTCCGGGAAACGGAAGGAACGCGGCAGCCGGGGTCAGTCTGGAGGAGTCTCAGAAACCGAGAGGGCTGAACAAGGCATCCAAAAGGCGGTCTGTGTGGTTCCATTCACACAAAAAGTCCAAAAATAAGCAAAACTAGGCTATATGTTGGGAAATCATACACATACACACACACACACACTTGGGAAATTATACACACACTTGAGAAATTATACACACACATATGCACACTTCAGAAATCATACAGACACACACAAGTTCAAGAAAAGAAAAGCCAATGTAAATTTAGTATGTGGGAGACCCCTGTGTGGAATGTGGGTACAATAGAATTCAGAAGAGGCATGCAGTGAGATAAGAGGCATTGTTAACTTTCTACATGTTGTTTAGAATACACTCACTGAGGTGCGTTTCCTGTATTAAATATATACACACATACCTATATGCAGTTTTCATGTACAGCATATGTGTGCTACATATGAAAGACATATATGTAGATGATCATGTGTATGTCTGTGCATGAACTTTTTCAAACCAAAAGTATTTTAAAGCTTCGTATACTTAATACACTCTTCTTCTTGGAGGGCACCCTAGATTTAGTAATGAAGATGGTAACGCTAACACAATAGTACAGTAACCATGATAACACAGGGCTTTGTGGAGGCTGATAAAAGCACGCCATTGCAGAAGTCCCTCACATTTTTCTCTTTGCCACATGGGAGGAAGACATAACCACCAGGGATAACAGGCCTCCTAGCAAATCTCGAATGTTCTAAAGGCCTTCACGGTTCTTCAGTAATTAACTAATGGCCAGTTACAGGTCCCTTCAGTTCAGGCGTGGGGAACATTTCTCTTCCAGGAGCCATCTGGGTATTTGTAGCATCATTTGCAGGCTGTGTAGACTCAACAACTCAAAAGTCAGCCTGCTCTGCATGACTGCATTTCAAGTCCCACCTGCAGCTGCCTTGGCAGGGAAGAGCAGGGGACTTTGCGGACATTGTAAGGCCCGTGGGCCAGACTTCCTGCACTCCCCAACTGGAAGCAAGACAGTTCTGAGAGATGGCTCCTGCAAAGAATCCTAGGTAGGGAGAGAGAGAGGCTGAAGCACAGCCATGTATAAAACCACACCCACCTGGCAAAGTAGCCTGCCTGGCAACAGGCAGTAATTGGTTAGCGCATAAACTGCCCTTTGACTGGATTGGCTGCCTCAGCTATATAAGCTGCCACACCAATTGAAATAAATGAGTCTGTGAGCTGCTCGTCTCTGGCCCGCTTTCACCCAACTCCCGGCTCCCAGTGTCTGTGTCGGGACTCCCCACATCTTGCCCCCACTGCGCTTCTCCTCTCAGAACAAATCCACAACAACACAGTACTTTAGCAACTTTTACGAAATGCTAGAAATTATTTCAAAATAAAAAAACTCTAATGTGATGTAGAAATTCTAGAAAAGGCAACACAAGCATGCCAGAGACACCAGATCAAGCAAGATCTATACAGCCTGGGTAAGGGCTTTGGCCTATCCTGATGGCAAAGAGGAGGCAGGCCAAGGACAGAGGCCATGGCCAGGGTCAGATCGAGCTGAGTTGCCCTCAGTTTTGGGTGGAGAATTGACGGGGGCAGATGGCAGGCAGGGGGCAGGCCGTGGGTCCCTGGGCAATCCAGCCGGGGGAGGAGGGTATGATGCAGGGAGGGTCCCTGAGAGGGAGCCGTGCAGAACTTGCTGACCGGTAGGTGCAAGTGGGAGGACAGCTGAGCAGTTCCGGGTGATGTCAGGGTTCCCACACAGAAAACCCAGGGGGAGGTGCAGAACCTGGAGGGGAAGATTAGGGACTGAATTTTCAGCATGACCAGGGAAAACAGTGACAACGAGTTTGCCTGCTCTTCTTTTACTAACATTTTCTAACTTAGAATTGGGGTCCAAGGGTTGTCACGTATAAAAAAATTCACCCTGTATGGTTTCTCAGTAGCCCCCATGCCTTGAGGACACAGCGGATGGCGACTGGGCAGGAAGCTGAGTTGCAACGTGTCGCCAGGAAGGGCCCCTCCTCACCTTCTGGGAGCTGCTCCTGCCTGTCCTTCCGAGGCATCAGAGGCCATTTTGCCATGGTTGCTTTCCCTTCAGGACAGAACGCTGCCCGTCAGCCATTTCTGTAGCCCCACAGCTGCAGGCTTCCTGAACCATGGCACCCCCTGGAGGGTTCCAGTCCACTTGGAAAAAGTGTAACTGGTTTTCCTATGAAACAGGTTATGAGGATGTATGGGTTACTGGTAGCAAGATGGCCTGTTCGTGATCACACGCGCTTGAACTCATCTGGCCTCTCTGGAAACTCTCCACCGGAAGTCCCACCTTGACTGAATCACCACATGGAACCATGGGGTGCATACTCCTGAGCCGCTAGCTGGACCAGATCAGGTGGATGAGGTTCTGGCTGAAATAATGTTGTCTCTTTGAGCAAAATACCCACGCACTTCCTGGAGCCACTGTGTAGGTTTATATGCATAGATCTGTTCAAAACGTGGCCAAAAACAACATTTTTTTTTTGCTGAATGCAATGGCTGACTTACATGTGAAAGCTTAACTCAGAATACAGATGCTGAGTCTGCAGTACACCCAAGCAAACACCATGCATGAAACCTCTTGAAGGTGTCACCGGCCGCCTCCCTCATGCCAGCTTCCCACCGCGGGCACAGACCTCCCTGCTCCCACCCCACTGGGCCCTGCTCTGAGAGTTGCCAGCTAAAGGAGCCACATCTCCCCAGTGGGTTGGAAATCGTGGACGGCAGAGTACAGAAAGTCGAACGAACAACTTGCAGATTAAAACGCATGTCTGCGTGTCCACGGAATACTCGGCGATAAGAGACGCTGGAAGTCTCAGAATCAATCTACTCACACAACCCTCCAGAGTGGGATGGGATGCCCAGGGGTGGGTGGGAGTCCCTCTCTGCAGGGGGATGCAGAATCCAGTCTCAGAGAGGACAGAGCCTCATCGACAGCGGGCAGTTCTTCAGACCATCGTCCCCCAAGTCAGAGGGAGTTCAGCAGAGCCTCCGGGCCTGGGTACTGTAACTGGCAACCCTACAGCCTTTAGCAGCTCATTTTCTCACTGCCTGCATCACAGGGAGAGATTTTGTCAGAAGCGCCTGCAATGAAACATTTGGGCACTTAGTTCAGGTCCCAGCAAATACCCATGGGATGAGTTCCCTGGGCACTGACTCACTATTTGTGATCTGAATGCTTGAATTCCCCAGAAATTCATGTGTAGAATCCTAACCCCCAATGTGACAGTATCAGAAGCTGGGACCTCTGGACAGTGATTGGTTCAGCCTCCATGAACGGGATCAGTGGCTCAGGGAAGAAGCCCCAGGAACAGGTGTTCAGCACCAGCCGTGACAATGCTGCCTGGACGCCCGCACCCATGGTAGAGCGCCGGGACCAACTCCCAGCTCTGGCTCCTGATTCCAGCTTCCAACCACCATGCACCCCGGGAGGCTGCGAGCTACGGCTCAAGTATTTGTGTCCCTGTCACCAGTGTGGGAGACTTGGATTGAGTTCCTGGCTCTCAGCCTGGACCTGCCCTGGCTGTTTTGGGCATTTAATGAATGAATCAATGGATGGAAAATCAATCTCTCTCTCTCTCTCTCTCTCTCTCTCTCTCTCTCTCTCTCTCCGATTCAAATAAAAACAAGAGGCCACGAATCACCGTCTTGGGTCTGCACCACGTGAGCACAGTGAGGAAAGGCCTAGCCCAGACAGCAAAGCTGCCAGCAGCCGGGGACGGGCCTGCAGGCTCCAGAGGGCGAGCCCCTGTGGGGCCCAAATACCCAGTCTGCGGTGTCTCATCGCACAGGTAAGCTAGGCGGTGACTCACAGGGCTCTCCTGAAGCACCAGGGTCCTTCCACCCCGTCCGTGGGAAGAAGCCCATTCCTTACATGCCTGCTCGACTGTGTTAGGTAGCGCAGGAAGCTTGCAGGGTGAGGGTCTTGCTGTGTGGGGTCAACAGCTAAGAGCAGGACTCTGGATGTTAAGAACATGGGAGTGAACAAGACAGCCACGGACCTGCTCACAGAAAATGCTTGGGGAGGAGGCCCCAAGACTGCAACATAGGAAAGGGAGTGGATTTGTCCACCACCAAGACTATGGGGAGGCTGGAGTCCCAGGTCCTGAGGGAGCCCTGCCCTGGGGAGAGGTGAAGCAACACTGAGAGAAACCTGAGCGAAGTGTGAGATCCTCGTACATGTGTTTGTCTGAAAGGATGCCTGTGTTCAGACATGCGCACATGCACACACACACACACGCACACACACAGAGGCATAGATTCCTTTACTCTAGATATTCCACACATGGAAACTGGCAGAGTGAACGGCGTGGAGCCGTTAAATGCTCTTTCCGTGGACCTTGGACTTAGCCTGGAAAATACTGTGATTCTCTGTTGACACATGAATTTCCTCTGAATTTTTTATTTCAAAAATTATGAAGAGCAATCATGAAAACAAAAACCCGGTCCCTGCTTTTTAGCATCCACGGTTTTCCCAGTGCTTCTCAGGGCTGCCCCCTGTGCCTGAGTGAGCCACGTTTGTCAAGTGTTTATCTGGGCTGGCAAGCCCAGAGACCACCCCCACGTCCTCACCTCCTTCCCCTCTAAGTTCTGTGCTGCTTCTTAATTAAAAGGAAACCTTCAGATGTAATCCAATGTGTCAGGGGAAAAAGGAAGAGAGACCCTTGAGATGGAAAAAGAAAGTCACAGATTTGCAGATTTTTAATGAAGAGGTTTTTAAAATCTCTTCTTACACACAAAGTTAATGCTTGGGAAGGTGAGCTGTAAGCGCTCCTTTTCGTCCCATAATTAGAAGTGAAGTGTACTTTAATGCGCAATAATAATGTTCCAGCTGTGCTGTTTTGCAGCTAATAATTATACACAGCAGCGTGAGGCATGAAGCTAACAGAAAGTTCCCCTCTTCATGTGTTCGCCACGTCTCCTCTCTCCCTGCTACCTGCCTTATTTGCAGTGACTACTTTTTAATCCCCTCTTTATTCTAGGAGTAGAAGCACTAGTTAGTTACTTTCTTAAGGAGAGAATGGGAGGCAAGATTGCTGACTGGATAAAATTGCTCCGTACAAAGCGTCGTCTATAATAGGCTGTCTTTAAAGAAAGGAAGAAACACGCACTCAAACCACAGCTGAGCTTCAAACGTGCGTGCTGGGTCCTCTGTCTCCAGGAGTGTGCTGCGCGCTTTAACTAGATGCCGCTCAAATAAGACGGGGAGCTAGCAAGGAGAGCGAGGCCACCACAGCCTGGCCCCAAGCCTCGGTTTCTTAACAGCCCAAGGAGTAAACTTGTCATTGAACAGCCACCTTTGCCTACATGGGCATGTACCATTCCCCGAACATCTCGGGGTTAGCCGCTGTGCACCCAAGTGAGCTTCTCCCTCCGTTAGCTTCTCAGCCGGAGTTCCCTTGAAATCACTGAAATATTGCGGGTGATTTTCTTGGTAGAAAAAAAGATGCCATGTGTATTTTTAAGAAGCCGACAAAATAAACTAAGATTTGGTTGGAGACATTTGAGGAAACCAACTCGTCTCTAATGGAAGGTCTTATGTAGCTGAAATGAATTAACTTCTACATAAAGCTGAAGACACAGCAATGGATTCAGCAGACACAGCGTCCGATATCAGGACAGCAGTGCCCACCTGGACAGTCGCCTGGATCACTTTGGCCACAATTTACCTCATTTCCACCTGCCATGAACACATTCCCTTCTTGATGGCTCCCAATAACCCGGCCACATGGTTTAACACCAAGTCAATCCTTTATTTCCTCTTGCTATTACTGACTATAAAAAAAAGCATCAAGCTTGTAGTACGTCTTCATCCAGACCCTAAAGAGAACATTCAAGACACTCGCTGCTTTATTTAGAGCTGGGGCAGTTAGGAATTGAAGCCACAGGACCAACTACATTCCCCGTTTCAACATATGGGATCGTTCTAAAGGTGGGGTACGTTCCAGTCTGGGACGCGACAGGCTGTAACGTGCAGGGTGCCACCTTGCAGAATGGAGACATTCCTCCTGATTCTCAGCGGCAGCTGCAGCCAGCGTTTTCCCAAAGCTTTCACTGGTTTCCACCATGACCGGAACAATGAAACAATGCACAGGGAGAACGTCATGTGACCTCTGGTACTGTATAGCCTCCCTGTCATCTCACAGACGGGCAGTATTAGGGTTCAGGTGTTTTGCCCAAGGCTGACATGAGGCCAATCCTATTGTGACATCTGCGACCAAGACTCACCAAAACTGCCTCACACGGCTTGAACACTCCATCCTCGGCGACCCCCCTGTGTGCCTGCTCAGCTTGGCAAAAGCTTTACTGAAGAGCAAGACTCAGGCTTCCGTGTTGGGTAGAGGAGGGCCAGGTCACGCCACAGAACATGGAAGAGGCCGGTTAAGAATTGAAGCAAGAGAAAGCTACGCAAACAGGGAGCAGACACCTTAGGAGCAGCTGCTGACCTGGAAGACATGTCTGAGGGTCTGAGATGTCCTGTTGCCACCTTGTACTTGTGGAACAAAACATAGAACATGGCCAGGATAGGGGCCCTGGCTACAGCCCCGCCTCCGTGAACCCTGACAGTGAGAAGCAGCCGTATGTAAGCCATCGCCTTCGCAGACGCAGGTCTCATTCTAACCATCCGCGGGGCCCAAAGCGGTTGCAAGATGATCTTAAAACACCTTCCAGAGGAAGACAGAACTGTCCCCGGGTGAGGATAACAGTAGCCCAGGCGTCATCTGCATCTCCTGACAACTTACACACAAATGTGTCGTACAAAATCAAAGACAATTCAGCGCGTGCGGACAGAGGCCATCAGGAGAAAAAGATGCAGGGGGCTGCAGAGACGCTTCTGCAGGGACCTCAGGTAACGGACCTTCGAGTCCTGCACCACCGTGTCCATCCTGTTCAAGCAGGTAAGGTGGGCTTCGTGAACTTGGTACAAAGCTGGGGGCTGTGAAAAGCGACATCAGGTTTCTAAATGAAGGTGTTCTGAAATTCAGACGAGAAAAATGATTGAATGAAGAACTCAACAGATGGTTTTTAACAGCAGATTAGAGCTAAAAGAGTGACAAAACGAAAGTCTGTGCTACAAGTGGAATAGAAAAAAATACTTCCTAAAAAGTTTCAACCAATAAAACAAAATTCACTCTTACATGCCTCGGAAATTAGCGCCATGGAGGAAGTTGATGGCACGGCTAAGAAAAACCAAAAATCCAAACAGGAGAAGAAGAGACACCCAGAGACTAGCAATCGGCAGCCACCGTAAAGAAAATTAAAACCATAGAGGGTTAGCATTGGTGAGAACAATCGGCCCAAAAGAGGATAGAGGAGAAAAGTGTGGCAGAGGTAAAACGTGAAGTGATAATGACACAAAACAGCAATCCGCAGATATACCAGCCCCAACTCACCTCAAACAGGACAAGTTAAAAAGAAGTCTGCTCCTACTAGAAATCTTATAGAAGGAGTGTGGAAAACAAGAGAAAAATTCTTGAACAAGGAAGAGACTGAACTTTCCAGGAAATGTTAGCTAACAGCTGACGTGCTATGAACTACAGCGACGCATAGACATCCTGAGATGCCCTAGCCTTCGCGGGGCTGTGCTGGAGGGTGGTGGCCTCAGCCTTAGCTGCACACAGGACCCAGCAAGCTTTAAAACAACCAGTGCTAGAGTGCCTGGGCTCCAGCCCCAGCTCCACTCCCAATCCCAGCGTCCTGCTGCTAACGTGCGTCCTGGGGGGCAGCAGGTGACAGCTCAAGCTCTTGAGCCCCTGCCACCCATCTGGGAGTCCTGGGTGGAGTTCCTGGCTCCTGGCTTCAGCTCACTTGGCCATTGCAGGCATTTGGGGAGTGAACCAGCAGATGGGAAGTTCTCTCTCCCTCCCTCTTCCTTCTCCTCCTCCTCCTCTTTCTGCCTTTCAAATAAACTAATCTATTTTTTTTTAACTGTCAAGGCATGCACCTGCCCCATTACACAGTCTCTGGGGAAAACTGCTGTGCAGTTTTGTTGATCCTGGTTTGAATTCTCTGCAGCTGAACACGATGCAAGACTCGAGTTTGGGAACCGCTGTCGTAGAGGCGTTCTGATGTGGGCAGGAAAGGGTGAGTGCTGGCAAGAACAAAGAGTGGCTGCCCAGGGAGCCTGGTCTTCACTTCCTACCAAAGGCTCTCGTGCAGCTGAGCTGGTGTCGCAGCAGCATGGGACAGTGGCTCTCCTGCAAACCGCCTGTGATGCTTTAGAAAATCGTCGTGCCGCCTGATAGAAAGCTAAACGGCCCACACAGATCAGGGACCCTCCAGCAGGCTTCCTGCCCGTGAAGGTTTCTCCTTCCAACACAGGATCAAAGTTGAGACTGACCTGGGTACAGTGCGAGGTAGACCAGTACTACGCGTGCTGTCGGCTTATAAGTGGGACATTCTCGTAACCACACCACGATCAAGATTCAGGTCTGTGGCATGCCACAGAAATCTCCACACGGCCCTCCCTTCGTAGTCACGTCCATGCCTAACCCTGAGAACCACGGATTTGTTATCTCCTCCCCCAAGCTTTTCTAGCCGTTATATCAACAGAATCAATCACTCACCGCCTTTTGAGATTGGCTTTTTCCACTTCGCATATTGCTCCTGCATGGAGCTTGGTCATGGATTGTTTCCCCACTCATGGCTGGTAAGTGGTGCCTGCCTGCCGGTGTTTAGGTTCAGTGTAACGAGCGGTGCACTGGGGCTCAAGGCTGCCTTTGTCTCCTCGTGGTTCCTTCTAATTTTGAGGGGGATTCTTTTTTTTCCCTACTTTCTTGTGAGTTGCTTAAATTTCTTAGAATTTCATTTTTATTTATCTACAGTGTCTTGGAATACAGCTCTTTATGGAACTGCTAGTGATTGGTCTAAGTATTACCTAATACACACATGACTTACCAAGTCTTCTGGTGTCACCATCTTACCCACTTAAGTGCAGGAAATATACCTCCCTCTGCCCTCCTCATTTATATATAATACCTTAGTTATTTCTCCTATGGATTGAGAACCACATCTGACAGTGAAACACGTCTTTGCTACGCCACCAAAACCATTTGAAATCTCAAAAGAAGAGGAGAATCCGTTGTATTTGCCTGTATTTTTGCTCATTCCAGTGTTCCTTCCGTTTTTCTATTCCTGATATTTCAGGATTCCTTTTTTTATTTCTTTCCTGCTAAGAGAACTTTATTAAGCCATTCTTTAGGGGCGGTATGCTGCTACAAATTCCTTTACATTTCTTACAGTTTTATTTATTTATTTGAAAGTCAGAGTTACAGAGTGAGAGGGAGAGACAGAGACCTTCCATCTGCTGGTTCACTCCCTCCCCCAGATGGCTGCAACGGCCAGGGCTGGGCCAGGCCGAAGCCAGAAGCCGGAAGCTTCTTCCAGGTCTCCCACGTGGGCAGCAGGGGCCCATCTCCCACTGTTTTCTGAGCCAGTAGCAGGGAGCTGGATGGGAAGTGGAGCAGCCGGGACCTGAGCTGGCGCCCGGATGGGATGCTGGCACTGCAGGCAGTGGCTGTGCCCACTACTCCCCAGCGCCGGCCCCAATTCCCTACATCTAAAACCAGATTTCAGTTCTTTTCAGACCATCTCTGACATCTCAGTGCTAACACCTGTCTTCCCTCAGTTCAGGATTTCCTTGGTTCTTGGTGTGATGGATGACTAGTGCAACCCAGACCCATGGAGTACTGCGCATGAGGCCTGGCTCTACGTGAACGTTCCACTCAGCAGTCGAGGGGGAAACTGCCCCTCATTCCTGCTGGGTGGGACCAGAGCCCGGCTTCAACCAACACCAGAAGGTGGAGTCCTTGTGACTGCTGGGTGGGGTTGGGAGTGCCGTCCCCACTGCACCCCAACGCACATCAGCCCGCTGCTTCTAGCCACACAGTCTTTCCTGGAGGCTCTGGGGTGGGCTCATTACGGCTGCCCAGTGGTCGCATCCCAACTCCCACCAGGGTCCTCTCCTCCGACCCCACGCAGCCTGCAGTGGGACCAAGGGCAGGGATCCAGGTTCTGCACTTGGCCTTCGTCAAGGTTCTGCGTAGGATGGAGCCCAGGCGTTTCTGCTGGGTTGAGATGGAGCCGAGCAGACGCCGCGGACTCTTTTCTGTCTTGCTGAGCTGCCCTTCCCTGCTCCTCTAGCTGGAGTCAGGCATTGTTGTGGCTGTGGCTTCTTTCATGTGCACCCATCTGCGGGAATGGGCTCCCGTCTTCTCCAGCGCCTATCCTGGCATACGTGACTCTCCACCTCCCAGAGGCCCAGGGCCTCCAGCTGTGCAGTTCTTGGCTCAGTTTGCTGTTTCAAACCTCTGAGCGTCTTCTCTCGCGTAGTAACATGGGCACCGAACAAACCTTGCTGTTGCACGTCACGGCAGGCTAGGGTTGTGTCTGAGCCAGCGCGCCGCAGCCAAACACTGCCAGGTGCCTCTCCCACGTCTCAGTCTGGAAGGAGATGCCACTCAGAAGTTCACTCCTCCTAACTGCTCAGATCTCGAGCCATTTCGAGTGCTTCACGCCTTTCCATAGACAGAGGATAATACTGTCTTGGAGCCCTCAAAGATAAGACAAGCTCAAGTGGGAGCAAACAAGAGTTCCTTGTTGAAGCACAGCTGTGTTGAACATATTGGCCGAATTCTTCCCAAGCAATAATGATGAACGTAGCATTAATATTTCAAATGGGTCCCGCTGAAAGGTTAGTCTTCCAACACCCTTAAAGTTCCCCAATATCCTGCGGGAGGTTAAAGGGAGGTTGGGCTTAGCAGGACTTGGACTGAATGAAATATCTTTAAAATATCTTTTAAAAGATATGACAGACAATATGCAGCCGGGCAGTGAAACAATAATATGGTTCATAATACAATAAAACGGGCTGGAAAATGAAACTCTTACAAAAAGGTTTTATGGCAAGAGCGTTATGATTAAAGAAGTCATTTGATCCTATCCTCGCGACTTTGAATAACCCCAGTTCGATTTTTTGAAACCAGAAACTCCAATTCAACCTCATTTGTGCTGTCAAGACACGCAAGCCAAAGAACAGATGTGTCTGGGGAAGCGGGGTGAGCGGGAGTGCCCCTCGCAGAGCCAGGGGCCGTGCAGGAGGCGCATCGGGAAACGGTATTTCGGCATTTGGAATAAACCAAAGGGAATAAAATAGTTCACTGGGGGTTTAATTCCCACTTTGACATAAATTCAGATTTACAGAAGAGTTTCGAGACTAACTTGAGGAACGTCTACGTATCTGTGGGACGATGCACCGATTCTTTATGTGTATTTTTCCATGCATATATTTTTCTATGCTCTGTGGTTTTGGCCTTTAAATGTGAGGTGGACCATCCTTGACCTGAAGTGCTTCAGACTGAAGCATTTACATGTCTCTATTGAGCTATCTGGGGGCGGGACCTACATCTAAACAGAAAGTTCATTTGTGGTTCAGACTCGCCCTGGCCGCACAGGCGGAAGATAATTTCATGCCGTACTTTGTGCTGTGTATTGTGTCTTTTATAAGCTATTATGTTCCCAGACCAGGATCCAATTCTGGATCAAATACTGCCATTTGTTTTCACACCTTTCCCGTCTCCTTCAAGCTGGAAGGGTTTCTCGCGCTTTCTCCCTGAACTTTTTGAGGACTACAGCCAGGTTGTTGTGAGCTGGGGTTTGCGTGACGTCCCTCACGGTGAGATTCAGATGACGTACTGTTGGCAGGAAGAGCAGAGTGTGGAGGACCCTGGCCCCTGGGTGCCTGCCCTCAGGTGGCCCTGGTCCTGCTGGGTCTCCACACAAACGATGCCAACTTGATCGCACGTTGTCTGCCAGCGGAAAGCACCGCAATAGTATCTTTTTCCCTCAGTGATGTATAACCGATGAGTAGGAAGACAGTTTGCCTGTCCTGTTTCTCACCAGATTCTCACAGGCCCAGCATCAGCACCCGGTGATCCTCTGCCACCCCCCCCCTCCATCCGTGCTGGTACCAAGGCATTCCACGGCAAGGGGGAATCTCCCTTGGCTTTTGTTAGGTCTGGCTGTATGTGCACGTCACGGGATGCTCGTCTGTATATCCAAAGCATATAGGCGTATGTGTAGATGCATTTTATTGAGTTCTAGGCTATTATTGTCATATGCTTTGGTGCCCACATTGTCCCAGACTTGGCCAGTAGCAGCCCCTTCAGGCTGGTTTCAACATTTTTGCTATAGTTGATGGAGATTCATATTTAAATCATTCTCAAGGGCTGCCTTGTTTTCTGGCACAAGATGTTCCAGACATGATCTCTTCTCTCTGCTCCAGTCCCGGAGTAGACTTTTCCCAGAGACTCCTGGTGGGAGCGCAGGGGTACCATTGCTTCCAGACTCCTTCAGCCAGGAAAGAGAGAGAGAGAGAGAGAGAGTGAGAGAGAGAGAGAGAGAGAGAGAGAGATGAATGGCTCTGTTTAAAACCATGAGCCTGTACTGATCCCTCCAGCTCCAGCGAAGCCCCAGGATATGTCAGAGCTTCCCCTCTCTGTATTTGTAGCTGCTCCTCCAGTGCTGGGAGGCCTGCCTAGCCTTATCTTCGATGTGTTTACTCACTCGTGCAAGCTTAGAATATAAAGTAGTCACAGAAAACCATACCACTGGGAGAGGAAAACCTGACAGCAAGGCTTGAGCATCGCTTTATAGCTGTGTGGTGTTTTCTGAAGCTTATTTACATAAACACATAGCTCTTGCACATCGAGTTGAATAAGTCTAGACAAATGCCTTCAGCCACTTCACCCCCCCTCGTGGCACGATTTCCGTTTTCTTGACTCCAAAAGCTTCCCAGGGGTCCTTCCTCGCCTGACCCCACCCCTCTGAGACACAAAGTCATTCCGGCTTCTGTTCGCTGCCTCACGGTCACCTATGCGTGAGACTAAGGTGCATGAAATTCCGCAGCCTGTTCCTTGGTGTCTCACAGCTCTGCTCAGCGTGCTTTTGAGAGTCACCCTCAGCGCTGCACGTTTGGCAACATCACCCCCTTCCTGGGACTCTCAGCTGTAGGCCCAGGCGTGGTTACCCATTCTCTTGACAGACTGTGGGTCCTCCTCTGATCCTGACTCTTGCAAACAGAGCCGTGAATGCTTTCTTGAATTTCATACTAAACTGCTGGGTGACTTGGTGAATCCACTGCAACCTCTCACGCTCCCACCAGCAATGGGCATGCCTCCTCATGCGCCACATCTTCACCAACGTTTAATGTTGTCTCCCTGTGTTCCCACTGGTTGTGAAATCCTGCCCGTTTGCAGGTTTGATTTGCATTTCTCTGGTGACTAACAATGTTGAGGAACCGCCTTATATTTGTATTTTTATTGGTTTCTAGATGTTCTTCTCCACTCTGCTTCTAAGTTCCTTTCAGGGATGTATACCAAATACTTTTTCCCAGTTTTTGCCTTGCTTGTTTTATTTTTTAATAATGTATTTCAATAAGCACACTTTAATTTTGATGAAATCCAACTTATCAATCATTGTTTGTCTTGTGCATTGCATTTTCTGTGTTATCTAAGAAATACTTACCTCCCTTTAGGGCAAGAAGATATTCCGTCCCCCTGAAAGTGTGGAGTCTTAGCTCTTCCACTGAAAGGCTCATTATCCACTTTGCATGTCTGCATCCTCCGTGCAGCAGGGCTCAATATCCTCGGGTGTTCCCATGGGTACCCAGTTGTTCCAGCTCCATTAGTAGACTTCATTTTCCCCAGAACAAAACCTTGTATAAAATCAACCAGCCACAAGTCACGTGGGCCAACTCCTGACGTCTCTCTTTTGTGCCTCTGGCCTTGTTTCTGATGCCAGCAGTTCTCAAAGCAGGGAAACAGAGAACAGACACCAATGGTTTCCCAGCCTGGGCAGTTGGGGTGAGAGTGCTACTGTCGCATTGTAGATAGGCATGAGGAATGCTACGAAACACCCTAGAGTTCATAAGTCAGGCCTACCACAAGGATGTCCAGCCCAAAGGGTGATACTGCTGTTTGGGAAACATTGGTCTATGATCATATTAATATCACACCATCATAATGACTGTAGGCTTATAGCAAGCCTTGAAGTTGTGTAGTACACATAGAAATCTTCCAACATTTATCTCACTGATATTTTAATAAAAATTTGAAGTCAGATTAGGAGAACTGAGATTTTGAATTTAGGGGTTGGCTTGGAAGAACCGATTTCTTACCAATACTGGGTTCTCCAGTACTTGACTAGGTCATCGTAATCCCAAACATATTTAATTCCAAATTCTCAAAGCAACATTTGATAGTTTGTCCAAGTAGAAGACTTCCAATTCTTTCATTATTATTATTATCTATGTTTGATGTTTATGGATGCTATCGTAGGTGATATGATTGTATTTTGTTTTTCAAATTACATTTTCCGGTTGTTACAAAGGCTTAGAAAAACAGTTGATTTTTATATTGCTTTCATCCTGTGATGTGGCTTCATTCACTTATTACTTATGATAGTTTCTGTTTATTCCTTGGTATTTTCTACATATTCAATAAGATCATCTGCAGTTACCCACTGTTCTAATATTTATGCCTCTGTCTTTTGCTGCACTGGCCCAGGCCCTTTGGCACGAGATGGACAGGAATGGACACGGGATGACCATGGGAAGGGTCCCATGTCTCACCACTCAGCGTGATGCTGGCTATGACACAGACACCTTTCAGAAACTGAAGAAGCTCTTTCTAGTCCTTGTTTGATGAAAGTTTTCACCATAAACTGACGTTCACTTGTAGATCAATCTTGACTTCCAGAATGAATTCCATTTGGTCATAATCGATCAGGCTGAAGTCAGCCTGTTAATACACTGTCAGTGCTGTAATCGTAGGTTAGCATATTCTCAGACATTTCTGCTTCCGTAGTCATATGAGGTGTTCCGGTGCTGTGCTCTCTCCCTTTCCTAACGCTCTTGGCAGATTTTAGCTGTGGTCCTTCCTCATGACAGCAACTTGGAAAGTATTTCTGTGTTTTCTGAGTTTGAGTCCTATTGGTGTTATTTTTTTCCCTGATCGCCTCAGAGTTTTCCACAGGGAAAAAAAACCTGGATATTGAGTGTATGTGTGATGACAACTTCAGTTAGGATTGCTGCCGATTCACCCTAGTTTTCGACTTTACTGGCACAAAGATGTCAACACTGGAAAGATAATACTTTCTGATTACAGTGTCAGTATCTGTAGGCCAGGCTATAATGGCCCCTGTTTTATTCACCATACTGATGATTTGAATTTTCTCTTTTGCTCTTGATCTGTCATGCAAATATTAGAAATTTACTAACTTTATTGATCTTTTCATAGGATTAACTACAGAGTCTCCTTTCTGTATAACTTTTTATTTAATTGAGTTCTGTTCTTTATTATTTTTTTTTTGTTTCTTCCATACACTTTTGAGTTACCGGGCTCTTTTTTAGTTTAAGTTGGAAACTGAGGTAAACAATTTTAAATGTTTCTCTTGAACTCAAGAATTTAAAACTGCAAATTACTCTCTAAGCACCACTTTAACTGCATCCCTCAGATTTTGACATGTTTCATTATCATTCAGCTTACCTATTTTTATTTACCATGGTATTTTTTGTATTATCTAGACATGTTTTGCTTAATTTCCAAATATTTTGAGTATTTGTAGATATATTTGTCGTTGATGTTAATTAAATCTGATATGGCCAGAAATCCTCCTCTGTAAACTTCTAGTCTTCTGAACGTGGGACTCTTGCTTACAGCCCAGGATACGGTCTCCAACGATGGACGTCGCAAACGCTCTTGAAAAGCGCCCAGATGCTGCTGGCTACTGCACTCAGCAGCGTTGCGTCCGTCAGTTCGGTTGAGAGCAGCGTTCAAGCCCTCAGCGCCTCTTCTGTTTGTGTGTCGGGCTTCCAACAGCTGCGGTTTGGGAACTAAAACCTTCACGACTCAGATCCAACCCCAGATTTTTAACATGTTGATTTGATGAGTGTGTGTTTGGCAAATAATGCGTCTATGTGTCAAAATACGGGTTTGATGTCAAAATGACATGTTTGAAGAGGTGACTGAGGATGCTATTCTTTGTAAACAGAAAGGAGAAATATTTTAGACGTTGTCAAGAGTTGAAATAAACCAAGGTTTTTCATTTTCGATGCCTCAGATTAACTTTTAAATGAGAGCAGGTCTCAAAGCCGGATGAATACCCTTCAGAATAGTGAAAACACGCTGAGAGGAGACCTCTGAGCCACAGAGAGCTGAGAGAACGGGGCTCTGGGGCAGGGAGGGCAGAAGGAGCATACAGAGGACACGGACCCGCAAGGTGGCGCGGCCCACGTCTCTCCTGCGGGAGCTGCGGAACCGACCAGGGTAACAAGCTCTTTGTGTCTGTTCGGAGAGAAACCACAACTGTCCCTAGGATAATCAGATTGAAAGACAGCGTGATGAAGACTCACTATGCTAATTATGTGTTCCTTTTCAAAATCAGTTATTTATGTGAAAGGTAGAATTACACAGAAAGAAGGAAAGACAGAGAGACAGTGAAAGGAAGAGAGAGAGGGAGCGGGAACCTCCTTCCGCTGGCTCACGCCCCAGATGACTCAGCAGCTGGGACCGGGCCAAGGGGAAGCCAGGAGCCTGCAGCTCCATCTGGAGAGCCCACATGGGCGGCAGAGGCCCAAGCACTTGGACCATCCCCACTGCTTTTCTAGGTGCATCAGCAGGGAGTTGGATTAGAAGCAGCACAGCTGGGATTCCACTGACACTCCTGGGATGCTGGCGACACAGCAGCAGCTTAACCCACACGACACCAGCCCCTTCCGAAGTGTTTTCTAAGTGTGTGAAGCCACAGCTCACATTTCCACAAAGCACCACTCAGAATTCATGCTAACCCTCCAGTAAGCCATCTTGGGTTAACTATTAACTATTGCATTAGCATAAACAAGAAACATAAATTACAGAAGTGTGCCAAGATTCCTTGTGCTGTATTCCATCTTTAAGGCGTGTGCTTCCAAACTGAATGACTCAGCATTGTTTGCAGTCATCTGCAATAAGTGTGAAGCCCCACCGCGGGGGCCATCAGACACAGGGACATCGGCGTCCCCAGGAGGAGCTGGTCAGCTGATCTTTTCAGGGACTCGCTTCTTCTGGGTGAGCCAGGAACAGCGAGCTGGGAGAGCAAGGGGACCAGAAAGAGACCACCAGTCTCGTGCCCCAGGCAGAATCCATGGTTGTAACTTCTCTCTGCTTGCATCCATTTCCTGCGGCTGCTATAAGAAAAAGTACTGTGGCTAAAACAGCAGGGGTTTACCCCTTGCACCCTCAGAGGCCAGGAGTCGGACATCTAGGCATCAGCAGGGCCATGTGCTCCGGCAGCCTGGGAGCGAATCTGTCTCCAGGCTTTCTCTGAGCCTCAGCCGTCCCCCGGAATCTCAGTGTCCTTGGTTTCCAGTCCCCGGCACTGTCTTCACACGCTGTCTCCTCCATGTATGTGCGCTTGCCCACGCCTCCCTCTCATCACAGGGACACCAGGGATCCCATGTTAAAGCCCCTCTACTGATCTCATGCTAATTTGATCATCTCTGAGGAGGTGGATAGAGTGGATAGGTACTGGGGTAGAGCGCCAGCGTTTCTCTTGGGGGACACAGTTCTGCTGAAGGAGACTATGGGTTTGGGGAGACAGGGAGGAAGAGGTGACCACTGAAAATGAACAGGTGTCATGCTCAGCTGGGGTTAGCATAGCCGGATGCTTGGCTTGCTCCTGACTCCAGCTTCCCACTAACACACACACTGGGAGTCAGGGGCCACGGCACAATGGTTGGGTTCCTGCCACCCATGTTAGAGACCGGAATTGCAGTCCCAGTTCCCAGCTTCAGCTTCCAACTATTGCAAGTGTTTGGGTAGTGAATCAGTGGGTAGGAACACCCAAGTACTTGGGACCCTGCCACCCACATGGGAGAGCTGGATGGAATTCCTGGCTCTTGGCGGGAAGTAAACTAGCAGGTGGGAAACCCCCCCCCTTTCTCTACCCCCCCTTCTCTCTTTGTCTCTCTCTCTCTCTCTCTCTCTCTCTCTCTCCCTCCCTCTCCTTCTCCCCTTAACTCTGCATTTCAAAATCTTTTTCTGAAACACCCGTCTAGCTTTTCATCACACTTCCTCTGCACTCCTGTGGAGTGTGTAACTCGCAGCATGGAGCGAGCCTCCGATCCCTAGCATTGGTTGAAGCCTCAAGAATGTCAGCTTCTATTGCTCCTTGACTTGGGTCCCTTCTATCACAGGGGAGCAGCTTGGGGTCACGCCCTGGTCCATCGAGCTCGCCGTCAGCTTGTCGCTCATGCAAGTTCCAGGGTGAGAACTGTCTTCTGCGTTCAGCCGTCAATGACTGCGAGAGACGCTCTCCAGACGTCTGAAGAGGACTGCGTTCTGTAACGTGCTCTTGTCTCAATTCCACTCTTCACTCATCTGCTTGGAAGGCACAGACTTCAATACAATTTGATCTTCTGATGTTGCATCCTACAGATCCAGAACTAAATTTAAAAGGCGCTGAAGAAAAGAGAGAAATCGCCATTGACAGCCCATGTTACCTAGCAGGCCAGTGCTGTTTATCAGCATAATAAAAGGTGCCAATACTTACCACCATGCTAAAATACGCACTAATAATAAATAGAGCTGTGGCCTATAATACAGTTGCTGACGAGATGAGAACTTACAGCTCCCGGGGGAAGGGAATGAGCGGCTGTCTCACAATGGGCGCAGGTGGCTGGGGAGGAAACCCAGGGCTTTCTCCTTCGATAAGCATCAGATGAAGATAGCATTGATTTTTTTTTTAGTCGCAAAATAATAATCCCTATTTTGTATGATTAAAAAACATAAACAAATTTCCAGAATATTACCTTTCACATCCCATATATTCCTACCTCGCGGTCCCTGCCTGTGCCTTCCGTCGATGGTTCTGAAGCCACGGTTTTACCCCGGGGACGGAGCAGAGAGTTACACACGCTGATCCACGGGGTTTAAAGCCGAGGCCACAGCTGAGTCTGTCGGCCACTCCTTCAAGTCCCAGCAGGGCTCTCTCTACACGTGCACCTCTGCTGCCCACTCCCCTCCGTGTGCACTCTGCAGGAGAGGACACAGGTGAGCAAGTGTGAAACCCACTAACACACACACACACCACATTCTCCAAACCGGGTTAGAGACCCCGCGACCTTGAGGCGTGGGAACCATAGCTGCCTTCCCCACAAACGCTCCCGCCGCGTGTTAACTCCCAGGGCTACCACCAGGCTCAACATGGAGGTACGAGAGCCCCGGCTTCCTGTGTCCTCAGCAGTCCTCCAGCTGCACGTGGACTTCGGGACAGCACACTCTCTCTGACCACGTAAGCGGCGTGGTCCTTCCACACCTGATTCGTGATTTTCCTGTTACAGGTCAGTTACTTTGCACCCACATCTGCCGAACTTTAACTTGCTAAATCTTCATTGGGTTTCGCTTGTAAATGTCATTTTGCTATTTGTTATTTTTTTATGGCCCCTCACTCTAATATGGTGCCAAATGCCAAAGAGACAGCCAAATGCATTGGTCCAACTGGCACTTTTGCACTTTGGTAGTTACCACATCCCAATTCACAACTATTACCAAGGAGATAGGATTGTTCCCAGGCTACAGCCAGTGGTGGCAGAGCCAGCTCCGTCCCCTGTGAAGGGGTTCACCGCCTTAGTCCCACAGGAAAGGAATCAGCGTCTTCTACGTTGGAAGGGAACAGCAAACAGTAATATTTATTAACAATAATCATTTCAATGTTTTGTCTTTGTTGGGCCCTGAGCAGGTGTCAGGCCCTCTGCAGGAATCGTGTGCATTTTCCTCTTTAGTTCTCACAGGGACCCCAGGGGCAAACAGAAGCCTCTGGCTTCCCTGCCTGGCCCCAGCCACGTCTCACACTTGACACACACCCAGAACCGAAGGGCTAAGGAAGCCCCTTGGTCTTCCCGTCTCCAAACGGTCTGTGTCGTTAGTGTCTATGGAGGGTGTCTCCCCTCCATAGAATATGCCCGATTTCCTACAGAAAATGAGTCTGTTGTTAGGGAAGATCGGCACCCACACAGGCGCCCCAGGGCCTGGGTCCTCGGGGAAGTACGGGAGGGGAGGTGGGTCCCCCGGGTGCAGCTGCGGCTGTGATGGCGAGCACGGCTGTGCCCAGAGGCCCGCGGTGTCAGGCCCTCCGTGTGCCTTTGAGAGCGCCCCCTCCCGCAGGGCTGCTGGAGAGCGGTGCGCGCAGCGGGGAGCAGCCTGTGCGTGGCGGCAGGGACGGCCAGGTGCAGGCGCCACGTGGTAGATGTGGCGCCCGCACCGTCTCTCAGTGCGCAGGGGCTGAAGGCAGATGGGCCTCTGGATTGCCCCGTTTCCTGAGCAGTCTGGCTGCTAGCATGTGGGGTCCGTGGACCAGCATTTGGATGGGGAACAGTCCCCTTCTGTGCACCCCGGGGTGTGGGAGTCTCGCTCGGAGCTCCACAGAGGTGCAGAGCGCGGCCTGTGATGAAGGCAGCGATGAGAAGAAGCCAAAGGAAGGCAGGGCCAGGCGCGAAGGCACAGCCAGGAGGAAGACCGAGTCCCCGTCCCTGCAGGGACGCAGCCCAGCGCCTCCAGCAGACGCAGACGGCACCCAACCCCGTCTGTACCATGCCTTCCCTCGGCCTCCGGAGCTAGGACGAAGCTTAATTCATAAAGCCCAAAGGGAAGGGAGGAACAGCGGAGTGGATGACTAAAGCAGAATGAATGGTCCTGAACAGCCTGTCTCCCTGAAAGAACTGTGCCAGGCCGGTGACAGCGGGAAGTGGAATCGCAGATAAAGGGGACTCCTGTGCCATGACACGGGACACAGGTGGACAGGGGTATGGAACCCAGGCCCCTCCCTTCCACGGTGGAGACCCTGTGGGAGGGGACGAGACTCATTCCAGGTCCAGGGAAGCCAATGAGGACCCTCACTCGCGTGCTGGGACTTTTCCACGCATCTGAGAGATGAGCTCATTCCAAACATCAGCGAATACAACACGGGGCCGGCCTTGCAGCCTAGCAGCTGAAGTCGCCTCTAGCAGCACCGGCATCCCCTACAGGCACCGTCTCCTGGCTGCTCCGCTTCCCATCCAGATCCTGCCATCGGCCTGGAAAGCACTAGAAGCTGGCCCAAGTGTCTGGGCCCCTGCACCCACATGGAGACCTGGAAGAAGCTCCTGGCTCCTGACTTTATCCTGGCTCCACTTGGAGAATGAACCAGCAAGGATGGAAGATTCTCTCCCTCCCTCCCTCCCTCCCTATCTGTAACTATGCCTTTCAAATAAACAAGAAATCTTTTTAGAAGGTGATGCCCAACCTCTTAGGGAGACTTAGCTTAGCACTCGTGCTCAAAGTGCTAGTTGTTTGCTCGATGTTGGGAAGCTCTTAGCGCCCAGGGTCCCCAATCTCAGAAGAACTGGCCATTCGTGTGGCTCTTGGTGGCCCTCAGCAGGGCGAAGGTCCAGACGGGGAGACCTTGCTCATGGCCACACCCGTTACAGCCAGCCAAGCAGCACACCGGAGCAAGCCGTCCCTAGTCATACCCTGGAAACGCAGACACCACTGGTCACCTTGGAGAAGACACACAGCGAGGAAGGAGGTCAGGTGCCCCCTCCACCACCCTGGCCCTTGGAGGGTTACGGATCCCACAAGGGCCCCCAGTCCCTGCCTCCAGCACAGAACTCCCAGGGGAGCTGACTGCGAATGCGACCATTGCTGTGAGGCCGGGGTCTGTGGCTCTCGTCCCATTCGGAGGGATTTGTCACAACAGCCGGACGAGAAGCCACCAGGCCAAAACGTTGGTCTCACTGTCCCCACATCCTCCCGGCACCTGCGCCCGTCTGCATACCACAGGGACAGAGGCTCTCACTTCTAAATCCCCACCATCTATTCCATTATATTAATTTTAAAAATCAACAACAACCAAAGGTGTAGGAAAGACAATTTTTAATATAAAAATCAAGGCTACTCCTAGGGCTGTAAAGCAAAGTGTCAGTTTAAAAAAAAAAAAAAGACGACGATGAGGAAATAATAAGTAAAGCTGTTTGTCTTATCACTGCAGGTGAAAATATCTTATGAATAATATAATCATTGTCTCTGCTTATTGGGTCTGAAAGAGATCAGGACACGGCGGGATGTGATAGAGGCGCACCCCCCACACACCCGCTGGATGTGAGGCTGGGAGACGGGGAGGCACCACGGTCATCCGAGCAGGGGATTATTCCATTCGCAGGCCCCTAGGTCAATTTGAATTATTAAATTTATCTCAGTGACCGCAGGGGCCAAGCCATGTTTGCACTTGCTCTTTATCCTTCAGTCTCGTTAGCTCGAGATTAGCAAAGGGGATCAGAGATGACAGAAAAAATCAACCCGATCTGAGACGCCTGTTTGGCCTCGGAGACGCATGGCCAAGTCCAGGGGCACACTCGCTCCCAAGGCCGCCCTCGCTGCTGCCCCCTGTCTCCTGGCACCGACCCCGCCGCTGGTGCACGCAGGAGGGGAAGGGGCAGCTTGTCCCTGCCACAGCTCCTGGGGAATGTTCCCAGCCTCGCAGGTGCCGGCAGCCCAGCGCTGCGGAGGGCCCACTGGCCCTTCATGGTTGTGTTGCCCCTGTCCCTGCCCCGAGCACCGTGGAGTGGTGACAAATCCTCACAGCCCCACTCTGCGGCAGTCCTGGGAAAGCCGAGGGAAGCTCAGGGCTGTGGGCGAGCTGCAGGGGAACAGTCTCAGCCCTACTGTCCCCCATGCCAGTCCTCGCAGCCCTGGGCATGGCACACAGGGAGACACACACGGCTGGCCTCCCTCCCCCCTGTAGGCCCTCCCCCACAACCGCTCCCTCCTGGCATCACCCAAAGCTGAGCCGGCTGCCACCTAAACCCCTCACATCCTCAGAACCCACCAACACAGCCCTCGGCCTGGGATGCCCCAGAATGTGATCTTATTGGGAGACAATCCCAGCAGACGTGATCTGTTCAGTCGGGCCCTATCCCCAGTGATGAGTGTCCTCGCAAGAAGAGGTGGAACACAGGAGGAAGGGGAGCACATGAAGACAGCGGTCCTGTGTGGAGTGGTGCAGCCACAGCCAAGGATTGCCTGCTACCAGCAGAATGTGGGAGAGGGGCAGGGGAGTGGAGTGGAGAGCCTCCCAGAGCCCCCAGAGGGACCCAGCCCTGCTCCTGCCTTGAGTCGGGTTCTGGACTCTGCCAGGTTAGCATCCCCTCTCTCCAGCTCCTGCCAGGACCCTCCCCAGAGCTCACGGAGGGACCCCGCAGCCATGCCTGCGTCTGCCCAGTGTGACGTGTTCGGGCCGACAGCGTGGTCTCGGGGAAGCTCACACTACACTGCATTGCACAACTCGCCTGTTTGAGTCGTTCAGTGGTTTTGCAATTCTCTGGCAGTAAAACTCAAGATCCTGGGTCTTTTCCTGCCCCCCCAGCCCCCTCCGTGCCCTGCAGCTCCCACGCGGCGCTGCCTTGCGTCTCGCCCAGGCCGAGCGCCGCTCTTCCTCGGACGGAACCTCGGCTCCTACTTCTCCGGTTTTCTCTACAGCCGTCAAGACTCCCGGGAATCGAGACTTCCTCCCGAGGCCTCGCTGTCCCTCTGCGCACAGACGGCCGCTCTGTCAGTCCTCTGTGCTGTGGATTTTATTTTTTTTGCCAGAGTCATGACACATTTACCTTCACAACTGTTGGGTTGGTGTCTCCAGCCCCTACTGGGCTGCGTGTTCCAAGATGGTGGAGAACTAACCGTTGTGTGTCCAGTACCTAACACAGCCCCTGGAAAGCACGTAGCCGTTGCCACATCAATGTTTCCTGGACGGATATTGGTTGGGAAATCAGTCCTCCCCCCGTTCTCCCCGTCTCACACCGCAGCAAAGCCGCAGAAGGGGAAACGTCCATGACCCGCCTTTCCAGAGTCCTGCTTCCATTCCCAAACCTGCAGTCTTCAACTACCACTCAGGCCTTCCACCCGTGGGCCCGTGCAGCTCACACCCTGGGCATGGGCCAGGCGGACATACCCGTGACAACAACGTAAGCCATTTGACGCTCTTCTGCTTAATTTACGTGGGAAATTATTGTTTTAAATTCTCAAATTGCCGAAGTCGAATCTGGAGGACAGCGCTTCTCAAAGTGTCGCGGATATAAATCGGCCTACTGTGAGTCAAGAAAAAAAATAAGTTAGATCATTGATTTGAATTTTTCAAACATAGTAAAGGCCAGAAAGTTTACAATTTGTGCCATAAAGCACAAATGAGCACAACCAAGGACCTCGAATCTCCGTAATCAACGATCCTGATAGAATCACACACTCACACCTGGTGGAGCCATTGAGCTGTTGTCATCTGCTCACTCAGCACACACTGACTGAGCTTCTGCTGTGAGCCAGGTGCATAACCGGTGTGGGGATTTGTAAGAGGCCAGTTTCCTCACCCAGCTGGAATTCTAGAGAAGGAGTGGAAAAATGATGAATTATTAATAAATCCGGTGGTGCTGGGGCACACCATTTAGAAAATTGTCTGAAAAGTGGGTGACTGAGCTGAGAGCTGAGTGCGAGAGGACCTTGTGGTGATGTGCATTTCAGGCGGAGGGGGAGCGGGGCCCTGGGGCAGACACAGTTCCGTCGGCCAGGTGGAGCCGGGCTGGCGTGCCTGAGAAGCCGTATGGAAGGAGAGGAGTCACAGGAGTGATAACGGAGACGCCACTGAGCTCCGTGTCATCGGGATCTCTTGTGCCATGAGAACTCCTGGGTTTCAGCACGAGTGGGATGACAAGCAGCTAGAGTGACATCACTGACGTCCATTGGTCAAGGATGCTTCTGCTAATGACAGGGTGGCCTCTCAAGAGCAGTGGTGATTCAGGGAGCTGGAGGGGAAGCCTTGCCAAAGTCCGGATCCAAGGGTGCTCCACAGGGGAGCAGGAGATCATGGGAGGGGGTTTGCTCCGAATTGTTTCAACAACACACAAGAGCAATGAAAAGTCTTCGTCTAGCAAGTCCAACATCTAGGCTCCCTCAAGCACAGTTGATGGAATGGTTATTTTCCTATGTGGGCACCACACGTTCTTGTTTCTTTGTGTGTCTTCTCATACTTTGTGGAAAACTGGGCATTTGAATAACAGATGGAGGTAAGCCTGGAAAGCTGAGCCGATCCCTTCCCTAGAGTTTCTTGGTGAAGCCATTGTATATTTTGTTTTGGTTTGGTTTGTTTAATTCTTTTTTTTTAAAAGATTTACTTCATTTATTTGAAAGGCAAAATTACAGAGAGAGGGGGGTGGGGGGTGGGAAGACAGAGTGAAATATCTTCCATCCACTGGTTTGCTCCCCAAAGGGCCACAACAGCCAGGGCTGGACCAAACCAAAGCCAGGAGCCCAGAGTCATCCAGGTCTCCCACAGGGGTGGCCAGGACCTAAATGCCTGGGCCATCTCCCACTGCTCTACTGGGCCATTAGCAGGGATCTCGATTGGAAATGGAGCAGCCAGGACTCCAACCTGCACCCATGTGGGATGCTGGCATTGCAGGCAGTCTCTCTACCAGGGGCACCACAATGCTGGCACCGTGGTTCATTTAATTCTTAAGTGCCTGGATCCCTGTCACGTATGAGGACCTTTGTCAGTGCTTGGTCAGCTTAGCGGACAGATCAAGGCCAGCCAGCGCTTCACCTGGATGCCTGGGCAGCCCCATTTGCACAAGTTGTAGGCACGCCGTCAAGGCTCGGGTCACTTACGAGGCTTCCTTAGCTCCGTACAGGGTCTCGAGGTGCCTGACTGGGACCTCCTCAGTCACCCCCATGACCATGCTCAGCCTTCCAACCCCATGGAATCTGCCAGAGCTCCCCACACTGCCTGGAGCTGTCTTCTTGTTCCCCCAGAAGTTTTGTTGCTACTGTTGTTCAAACCTTTTTTTTCCCCAACTGAGGTTCCCACTCCTAGGAAGGTGTGATATTAAACAGAGACACACACGTAATTATTTTTAACAGACGCTGTTGAGACAGGATTTTACTGTGAAGCCCTGAGTCAGGTTGAACAAGGACCCTGCCCTGTGAGCTGGGCTTTGTCCAGAGAGCTGCGAGACACAGCAAACAGCAGAGTGCTTCGGCAGGGGCCTCTCCAAAGTGCTCCCAATTTCTCAGACCCATCGGGAGCTGTGGGACTGTCGGTCTCCAGGACATTGGGGTTGGGAGACGGGTGGTTGCCAAGGATACCCCTGTAGGGCATGGAAAGGGGCCAAGTTCACACAGCACAACCACCTCTCCCCACCAAGCTCAGCAGGTCGTTGTACACTTGGGGTCCGTTTATGGGCGGTGCTGACGGAGGGTGATGTTGAGAACGTCGCCAGCAGTGTCCTTGCTATGTGGAGGAGCAGATGGACACCATCTGAAGGCCCCGCCTCCAGGAAGTGATACAAGTGAAAGGTGGAGTCGATATGGAGACACAGGGCTTCCCACACGTGTGGGGGGTGTAAGAAACAAGGGGTCAGGGGTCAATGCAAGGTCTGGAACCTGAGACTGTGAACAGTGGAGCTGCTGTTTGCTGAGAGGCGCAAACATCGTAGGAAGGCAGAGTTCTCCAGGGCGAGCAGAAGCTCAGCTCTCGACGTGTTAACTTGAAGTGCAAACGGGACACGGAGGTGGGGAGGCCAAGCCGGCTCCGCGCACACGTTGGGAGTGGAGATGGTGGAGGGCAGGCGCATCTACAGGTGACCTGAGTGAGAGGAGCGCCCCAGGGCATTGCTACACCAGGGGTCAGGAAATCGAGGCGTGTCTGGTAGAGCAAACCTGCAGGGGCGAGGTGGAAAGAGCTCCAAGAGGCCCTGCCGCCCCGAAGTCCAGCCGAGACGCCGGAGCAACGCAACCACCGTGCAAAGTCGCTGTCGGCTCCAGGAAGAGGAAGTCTGAGCCCGGCTGTTGGAGTTGCATCACGAGGGCATCGCTGCCTTGGAAAGGGGGCTTCATTGGGGTGGGCAGCGGGGATCCAGCTGGAGGAGGCTTCAAGGGAAAAGCAGCGAAGACGAGGAGACAATCCATGTGGACGATGTTCCAGAAACGTGGTGGGAGAGAGGGGTGGGGCCGCGACCTTATGACCTTGCTACAGGATGGTCCAAGTGGGCCCTGGGCTGCTGTCGCCCAGACGGGGTGCGGTGGCTTCACTAAGGAACGGGGAGGGGGGGCAAGCTGCCTCCCCTGCTTCTCTTGATGGCCAGGCACGTGTACCGGACAACGCTCTGTGCCGGACAGTGGGGGAGGCCAAGAGGAGAAACACAGAAGGGCTGTGGACAGGACTCTCACACACGGAAGGCCAAAGGCCTCCACAGAAACCATCCACAGCCCAGCACCCAGGGGATCTGCAGGGGAACTGCGGGACATGTGATGGGAACCATGCAAAAACAGTGACGGTGGGGCGCGCCTGGATAGAGCGGCCTCCCGCGGGGAGAGCCTGGCCAGGACACAGGGGAGCAGATCCAGCAGCACTTCTTCCAAAGATCCCGGGACGTCTTTGGGGTTTTCGACAGATTTTGCTTTTTGCTTGTTCTCCTGCATTCGTCGATTTGTCCGCTCGTCTGTTTTGAGGGTGGCAGTCTCTTGATGAGAAGGAACTGGAATTTGCATCCAATCTCATGGCTGCTTCTTCAGCATTGGACGCATTTGTGACTAAGTTCATACATAACAACCCAACGATAATCCCCGATAGAGACAGGCACGGTCCCTCTGCAGATAGCGAGGTCAGCCTGCAGCACTCGGGGTCCAGTTCCTACCTCTCCCTGCAGGAATGGGCCCAACCACGGGTGCATCCTGGCTCCCCAGCCCCACGGTGGCTGTCTCAGCTACGTCTGCTTCCACATGGTGCAAAACCTCACGGTTCCCCCTCCCATCCATCTTCCAGCAGGCAAGGCGCCAAGCCTCTTGCAACAGAGCGCCCCTCAACAGGGCCTGATGGCTGAAACCTTAAACGTTCCCAAGGACGTTTCTCTCCCTCTTGTCTCTGAGACCTGCGTATGTTCCAGGATCCCCAGCTCACCGTTCCTCCTGCCTCCCACACGCAGACAGCGCCGATGCCGGTCACAACCGCGGCACCCCGGCTTTCCGACTCCCCAGCCACACTTCATCTCCTGCCCAAGCTCGGCAGCTACAGCCAGGAGCCAGGCGGGCCTCGCCCTGGAGTTGGAAGACCCCCTTCCACGGAATCTATAGTTAGTCTTAATAAATAAATGACTTGGACCGTGCATTATCTATCACTCAAATCCACGAGGACACAAATTATGTATAATACATCGGCTGTGTAATTTATTTATTAAGCAAAACGTGAGTTTTGCCTGCTTGCGTCGGGAGCCCCCGTTTGTCACACACGGCTAAATGATGTATCCTTATTAGTCCTACTCAATTACCGAGTCATCCCTCCGCGCGCGGCACATTTGTTAATGGTGGCGCCGCCACACTGCGTCTACAATACCTGTGATTTTAGTGATTCATAACTGCTCTCAAAAACCGTGAACCTGATCGATTGACTGCTGCTGATTGAACGACGCCGACAGCGTGCTGCATACGTGTTCAGCGCGGTTAGGAGTTCCAGAAACAGCCTTGCTCAAAATCATTTAAATATCTAATGCAGCCAAGCAGATATAGAGAACTCATCGGAACACAAGAACGGAAAAACAGAGCAAGCGCAGGGGCGGGGGCCATCCGTGGCGCCACACTCCCACCTCCTCGGCGGGGACAAAGCCATCCTCAGGAGAAGTGGTGTCAAATCACAGAGGGCAGGGGCGTGGGCCATCTGCTCAGGGCCACGCTGAGCGGAGTCTCAGACAAGAGTGGGTTTCCATCAGGGCTGGGCCTGAGACTGGAACGGGTTCACAGAGGCTGGGGAGAGGCAGGGCAGGGCAGGGGTGTGTCCCGCAGCTCGAGCCTCGCCCGGTGGCTTCCGGCACACCCACGTGACCAACGGCAGCAGCCAGGAAAATCTCCTTTCAAACAAAGATTAATTATCTGTGTGGCTCCAGCTAATTCTTTACTCCCCTGCAACGAATCCGCGTAGAGATCCCAGCGCCCGCATTCAAGGCAGCAGAGAGCAGGCCGAGCAGCGAGGAGGCTCCAGTGCCAACCCGCGTCTGCTACTTCAGGCTGCGGGAGCCAGCACATCGGGTATAGAGCAGGTGCCCGGCGAAGCTCCGTGATCTTATTCAGACCAGCCGGGAGGTGTTTATTTTCTTCCTTTGCAATTTTGAAATCAATTGAGAAGTGTAAGCGGAAGGTGCATGATTTCTTTGGAAATCAATCTTCCTCAATTAGACCACATCTCCAGAGCGGTTGGAGCGCAGATGACGGGGGGGGGGGGGGGGGGGTGTCTATTGTGAAATTAGAGTGTGTGTGTCTTCTGTGGGTGCTTGAAACATATTTTTAATTTTCTTTTTATAAAGATAGAACTTTGGGCAACGTCCCCATCATGGCTTTGCCCTAAAATATGGTTTTAAAATGAAGGTGAATGTCAGTTATTAGCGGCACAGATCTGACAGTGACCACGAAGAGTCGTGCTTTGTCTTTGCAAAAGCCACTCCCACTCTATTTTTTATTAAGATTTATTTATTTATTTGAAAGTCAGAGTTACACAGAGAGAGGAGGAGACGCAGAGAGAGAGAGAGAGAAAGAGAGAGAGAGAGAGAGGTCTTCCGTCTGCTGGTTCACTCCCCAGTCGGCTGCAACAGCTGGAGCTGCGCCGATCCGAAGCCAGCAGCCAGGAGCTTCCTCCGGGTCTCCCAGGCAGGTACGCGGGCCCAAGCACTTGGGTCATCTTCCACTTCTTTCCCAGGCCACAGCAGAGAGCTGGGTGGGAAGTGGAGCAGCCGAGAGTCAAACCAGCGCCCATATGGGATGGCTGCACTGTAGGCAGTGACTTTACTCACTACGCCACAGCGCCGGCCCCACCACTTTCACCCTTAAGACTGAGAACGCCACAGAGGGCAGCGTGTGGAAATGCAGATCCGCGAATTACTCAAGATCACATAGTCACAGTTGGAACTGGAGTAGGCACACCAGAGGTGGTTCCCAAAGTCTAGAACCCAACTCCAACTCTGTTGCTGTGGATTTGTTCTGAGAAGAGGAGTGTGGTGGGGGCAAGAGGTGCGGAGTCACCACACAGACCCCGGGAGTCGGGTGAAAGCAGGCCAGAGGCGAGCAGCCTGCAGACTCGTTTATTTCAGTTGGTACAGCTTATATAGCCAAGACAGCCAATCCGGTCAAGGGGCGGTCTCTGCCCTAACCAATCACAGCCTGTTGCCAGGCAGGCTCCGTTGCCAGGTGGGTTTCCAAGCCATTCCTGAGTAACTGACACTTGCTTGGCAGTGGCCATCTTGCATGGCCTTCTCATGCCACCACACACCTCTAACACGTATCTGTTTAAACACACTTAGACGTGAATGCCTGATGATTTCCGGTATGCCAAACATCCCTGGCGTACCAGCTTTGAGGATTTTTATTCTCACATCCGAAAGCAATCCCAGGGCATCCTGACAAGGATCTAGGGGACCCTGGCCAGTCACTGGATCCTCAAAGTAGCTCCTGGCACGGCAAGCATCGGCCACACTCACCACCCAGAGAGGGGTCTGTGTGCCACCTGCTCCTCTCGGCCACGGCCGGCAGGCACTGCAGTTACGAGACAACGAGCTCAGGGGACGTGCCAGTCCCCGCAGGGCCGGTGGAAGCATCCGGTTTCTCTTCCCCCGCAGCTTTATGGCAGCAGGGATTAGAAGGCCCGACGTCCTCCTTTTCCTAATTTTCCACATGGCTTTGGGCAAGGGATCGCTCCCTGCACCTCAGATTCCACGCTCCAAAGTCAACAAAAGCGGGCCATAGGGACAACGTCGGTTTCCGTCCTGACCCACCCTGCAGCCACCACCTCTCCTCCCCTCCACGGCCGCCCTGGGCCCCAGGTGTGCACGTTGCCCAGCTTCCTGGCTGCTCCGGCCACCAGCACTCAGCGGGCTGGCGTCCCCAAAGCTCTGAACCCAGGGAGCTCAACCCTCCACCCCGGGGCCACACGCAGCACTGGGAACCCTCGGGACCCCCGTCCCCACCTCTCTTCCGTGTGTCCTTCTCATCACCCTCGTGACAGGGTCCCTGGGTCCTCGTTCCCGCTGTCCCCTTCTTGACCATCACCCGAGTACTTATGGAAGGTGACTGTGACCCAGCAGAACACAGACATGGCATATGGACGTCCTCGTAGGGGAGGGACTGCAGAACCCCAGGAGTCACCTTTGTGCTCAGCCCCCTCTAAGGCCAAGACCTAGTGATGGAGGCTCTGTCTAGAAATTTCCACCTTATCGGTGATGTCACAGCCCGATTCCCTTCTCAAAACTACCTGTTTCTTTACAAAACTTGTAAAACAGACTTCCACAAGAAAACAGTATACGGAAAAATGGCTCTGAGTTCTATGAAGCAAAGTCCCGAAGCAGCAGTGGTGACACGGGGACGCTGTCGCTTCCCACGGAGTCGTCACGCAGACCTCCCGCGAGACGGCTTTGCAGTGAGATGCGCACGGAGGAGTCCCCGGAGGCTGCTCGGCTCTCCAGTGTGGGGAAAGCCCTCACTCCAGCTGCGGCTGTGCCGTGAGAAGGTGGCCGCTCCCCCGAGCAGATCAGAGGCGACTCGGGCCCAGAGCTGCAGCTGGGCTCTGTGGCGACAAGGGCAGTGGGCGCCTGGCGGCCTGCTTCAAGTCCTGCCCTGGGAGCTCGTTTCAAGTTGAAGGACAGGGAGCTGGAGCGGGACGCTCTTCCCACAGCACTGGGCGCGCGGACGCTGCCTGCAGCCCTCATGGTGAGAGGAAGCGCGGTGGTCGCCTGGCAGCCCCGCCACTCTGCAGCCAGCGCCCACCGCAGCTGGAGGAGGGACTACCGGGAAAAGGCAAATGAAGTAATTCAGATTTTGTGTGATGCTTTATGTATCTGAGGGGCAGGGAGACAGAAAGACAGAGGGCTCCCACTACTGACTCCCCAGATGCCCACAGCAGCCCCACTGGGCTGGCCTGAGGCCAGGAACTCACCCCAGCTCCCCCCTGGGTGTGGCAAGCACCCAGTGGTCTGGGGCATCGGAGCTGCCTCCCGGGGTCTGCATCAGCAGGACACTGGAGCCGGCATCCAGCCCAGGCACACCATCTCTTTCCTCTGTTGTCCATGTCTCGCTCTGGGAGTATCACTCTCCGTTCGCAGTCGTTTGCATTTTAGGACAATTTTCTTTAAAACAATGATTTCTCCCTACTGACCATCACCTGGAGAAGAAAGGCATGTTGGTGGCTGGGGGGAGGGACCATAGGGGATGATAGGGTGGCTTTGAAGGGCAACGTCACTCAACCAAAATATTGTGCACACACGTTTCAACCTGTCACCTCTAAAGAGGCACAGCATCCCCATTTTATAAAAGAAAACTCGGAAAAAATCGGATGGAACTAACTCATCGTAGTGGTTGGCAGAGCTTTGCAGATCCCAGGTCTCGGGACTTGAGGCCAATGATTTCTCACGGTGGGCGGGGACCCCACGCCCCTGTAACCATGCCCGCGCCAGGCGTCGCACCACTGCTGGACCACGCCATCGCCCAGGTCCCTGCCAACCCTATGTCTGTGGTAACCTGTGTGCTACATCAGGCTTTCCACGAAGAAATGATACAGGGAAAATCTCAACCAGACAGACAAGAGCAAGCAGGCGAGCCTTGGAAATGGCTTCGTGGTCTCGGCTGAGATGGAGACAGCGGGGGGAGGTGCCCCCGGGGGCCATCACGCCCCTCCTGCTCTTTGCAGCGAGATGCAATGATGCGGCTTTATGTGTCAGAGATGGAAGGCCGAGAGAGCAGGTGGCAGCCATCAAAGAGGAGCGGGAATGGGAGCCAGGGCCCTTTGGAGCGGCGGCCGACACAGTGGCTGGCTGTCCCCACCCTCCAAAACGCTTGCACCAGCATCAGTTCAGCTTTTCATCCCTTTTCCATGAACTTTCCGGTGTCGCTTCAGAGCCGGGGTCGGCGGCAGACGGGGTGGACGGGACCTGCAGGGAAGGGGGGGCATCCTGGTTCTCCCACTGCCACAGGTGCAACCTGGGCTCTCCCTCGTGAGGACTTCCGGCGTGCGTCTCGCTGCACCAGTGAGGGACCACAGAGCTGTTAGGAGGATGGAAGAGGCCTGGAAAGTAGGACAACAGGAGAGAGAGAACGGCACGTCTCCAAGCTCGCTCCTGCCACCAGCAGCGGGCGGCCCAGATGCCAGCCCCCAGGGGAACATCACGCACAGGTCTGGAGACAGGGCTGAGAAGACAGCCTGGGGTCTGAAGCAGGTGGGGGGGAGGGGGTCCCAGCTAGGCGGAGTCGCATCGGGAACCATGGCTCGCCCGCGCTCGGCTCTCTGGCCAGCAGAACCTGCTCCCGCGAGGCAAAGCTGCCCGGAGCCCAGAACCGCTGACAGGGCAGTGTCGGCTCAAGGCTGAGGGGCAGTGACAGTCACAGGGACCTTTCAACCAGAGCCCGGGGCATCTGCAGACTGGGCGTGGACCAGGCAAGCCCACGGCACCCGTCCAGGGAGAGGGCATCTCGGGTGGCTCAGGGAGGCGAGCGGGAGGAAGCTCAGAGTGCGCCGGCCAGCACCGGCGGTCCCAGGGCCGTGAAGGCCAGGAGGAGATCCGCAGACTAAACGCCAACTAGTGCGAGAAAGGCCAGGCAGTGAAGGCCCATGGGAGGGGTAAGAGGCTCCAGGCCGCTCAAGGAAGATCGGCGAAGAAGGTGATGGCGGCAGGCTGCCGGCAACGTGGCCTGACACCGGGACCGAAAGGGAGTTGTCAGGAGAGAAAGGGAAATGGGAGGGAATAGAGTTGGGATGCGCGAGTCGGGAGCAGCTGCTAAGGGACCAGTGCCATGTCAGGGTCCCACAGGAAGGGAGGGCGGCCAGTCCTTGAGCTTCCCCTCTCAATGTGTCGCCATCGTCACTCCAGCAGGTGTGGGAAAGACACCGGTGTGGCCCAAGGAAAGAGACATCGAGAACAGCCCCTGCTCGCTTCTCCGGGTCTCAGCTCGCGCACTGTCGTCTACACTCGCTGGGATGCAAACAGCCCCCCTGGAAGAGAGAGGGGAACCCACCTCTGGCCCCGGGCAGTGAGTGCTCCCTGGGCGCACTGGGGCTCCGGGTGGATGTCCCTCACCCCGAGACACCAGGGAAGGGCGGGAGGCCGGCCCAGCCCTCCCCAGGGGGTGAGCAGAAGGGAGACGGGGAGGAGTCCCTGTGGCACAGCCGGGGCGGCTGACGGAGGAGGCACCGACAGCACACAGTGGAACAGGCGGTGCCGGCGGCAGTGCGGGAGAGAACCGGAGGCTGGCGGCAGGAAGGGGCCCCTGCAGGTGCACATGCTGCCCCTCGCTCCCCCTCGCTGCCCCTCGCCTCGAAGGCAGAGCCGGGAAGACCCCAGGAGCCCCGTCCCACAGCACCCACGCAGGGTCAAGGGAGCCACGGCAGACAAGAGAGGGTCCCACCGGGGCATGACAGTGAGCCTGGCCACCCCACCCCACCCCCACAAGAGGCAGCGTGGCGTCCCCTCCTCAGCAGACAGTCGTGTGAGACGGACACAGGCTTACCCAGGGCTCTGCTGACCCAGTCCCTGCAGGGAGACGTCTCCAGGGACAGAGTCCACGACTTCCTGTTGGTGAGTTCAGAGCAGTGGGGTGTGGCTCTCTCGCACATCAGATCAACGCTGATGGTCCGAGCGGGTGAAAACCACAGGTCAGCTGGCTTCTGCGTTAGCATCGCAGCAAGCAGGTACGTGCCAGGCAGAGAGGGCCATGGACAGGGCCCTCAGCAACAGCACACACGTCGTGTCCCAGGAGCTTCTGAACCCGAACCAAGAGCGTACAGCGGCATCAACGTCGTCCTGGGCGTCAGCCCGTGGCCCAGCAGCCTCCGCACAGGTGCACCGCCCCCCACACACACACACACCTGCAGAGAACATTCCAGAAAGGGAGGCGCTGCCTTCACAGCTCTCACCGCAGCTTCGTGCAGGACGCGTGAGACCCGGGCCCGCCTTGTGGGTTCACAGAAGCCCACGCAATGATGCCTCAGGCTTGCACTTTAGCAGCGTCGCTGCAGACCAGGAAGACGCCAGCGGCCGGCACTGCAGGCTGACTGCTAAATCCGGTGCCTGTGTCATCAGTTGAACCCTTAGGAGGACCCCAGAAATGGGGAACCGGCAGAGTGTGCCGTGGTCCTGCAGGGATTGTGGCCGAGGAGAGGCAGTCTCCAATGTCCATCTGACTCCACGCCCGGGCCTGAACACTGCCTTGCACTGCTCCCATTCGAACGAGCTCCCCATCAGAACAAGGTCCAGGCCACGTGGCCCGGGAGACGTGGGATGGCCCAGTGTTACGTGCTTGTCCCTGGCTTCCTCCGCTGTCTCCAGGCGCTGCAGACGGCCAGGGCCACAGAGGCAGACGCCGTGGCCCTGACGGCCTCCCCTCCGCCCACAGCAGGCAAGGCCGCCCACCTGCGGAGGGGCTGTGCGCCCACACTGGCCGTCAGCCTGAGGCCCGGGCCCCTGTGCAGGAGCGGCGCGCCGGCTCTCGCTCTCGCTCTCAGGTGCGGCTCTGACCACCAGGCATGCCTGGGGCAGCACCGCCCGCGCCCTCCATCCCTGGTGCACACATCCTGCTGCCTGGTTCTCCCCGGCCTCTGCAGCACCTGATCCGGGCCCCTGAGCGAGGACAGCGCTGGAGCTGCTGGGGCAAGAAGCGGCTCTTCAGCGTGGTGGGGAGTATGCTTGGTTTCTCTCTGAAAGGCAGGGAGAGACAGAGACACAGAGACCTCTCCCCGTCGCTCCCCAAACAGCCACAGCGGTGGGGCGGAGCTGGGACAGGGACGGGGATCCCGTGCCTCATGCGTGGCAGGAACTCAGCTGCCTCAGCTCCGCCTGCCTCCTCTCGCAGGCCTGGCAGTGGGGAGCTGGGACCCTGAGCAGAGGGGGTCCCTAGAACCCAGGGACTCCCACATGGATGTGGGGTACCCAAGCCATGGATTAATCACTGTGCCAAACACCCTCCCCCAGAAACCGGTCCTGACCGGTTTCCTGCACTGCCTGAAGAGGGATCACCCAGTCCCCTCCAGTCCCCTCCAGTCCACCCTCCAGGCTGCCGGCCCCTTTTCCTGTGTTTTGTGCAAAGTCAGTCGCTCGCTGTAAACAGAGCCCGCCATGGCCAGGGGAGATTAAGAGGGAGGAGCCCTGAGCAGGGAGCCTGGGAACCAGAGGGGTGGGCAGCCCCCCAGGCGGGGCCGGAAGGGGCTCCTGGGGGGAGACCCGGAAGTCCGGGGGCCCGAGCCTGCCCTCTCTGCCTGTCTGTTTCCCCCTTCCCACCCTGGGTTCTGCCTTCCAAGCAGAGACTGAACGGGAAGGGGAGACGGCGCTGGCCTCCGCGGTGGTGGCCGTCGGCGTCCTCCGTGTCCTTCCCAGGCCCCGAGTCACACATCCCTCATCTTGTCACATTGAACTCCGGATGCTCCTGCCCTGGAGAATGCTCTGACTCGGGCGATTTTTCTTCATTCTCACTAACAATTTGGTAATGAAATATTGATTTTTAGTTAGATTCATATTGATGCTATTAGGTTTGCATTGATAAATCACGCGGGCCTCCTGTCTGGGAGGCTGGGGAGCGCTCCCGGAGCCCTGGAGATTACAATCAGCTCATTGATGTGTTAATTTGATGGATTTTTTCCTTCTCTTAGAAGGAGTGGGAGGGTAAAGAAGATTTTTCAGTGCAGCCCTTGTAAAGTTTTCTCTGTGAAGTCGGGGACAGGGATGTGGGTTCCCCGGGCACCCTGGCCTCAGCACGGTCCCCAGCCCACAGGAAGGCTCGGGGAGGGGATGGGAGGAGGTGACCCCCAGGGGTGAGCTTCCCAGGGCTGCAGGGACATCACTGGGTTGAAGCCTGGCTGTTCAAGGCCCTCAGGAGAAAGCACCCCCATGTCCAGGGCGTCCCACGCGGGCAGCCTGCGCCCGGGAGGAGGAAGGTACAGGGGGCTCCGAGCAACGGCTGGACCTGGGGCTCCCCCTTCGTCCTCTCCCCTGCAAAGCGGCACTTAGGGAGCCAGGTCCCCAGCATCCGCAGCCTCGCGTTGATTGATGACCCTGCACACATGTAATGCCTGTGATTAGGGACAATAGGAGGCAGCACCGAAGGATCAGACTCTGATTCCCCCCAGACCCGGCGCGTGCAGGGGGTGCGGCAAGCCCGGGGAAGGGCTCTGAAAATGCTTAGCGGGGCTGATTGGCTTTGTCTTTAGAGCTGAGCTTCTCCACATGCCGGCATCACGTTTCCCGCCTCGGAGAGCTTGGCCCAGCGTCGGCCTTCCCACGCCACAAAGGCAGCTTCGCACCCACCAAGTCCAGTCCCCAAATGTCTGTGCTGCGTGTGCAGTGAGTGTGTGATAGGAAAGCAGACTTTCTGAAACCCAGCCGTGTGCACGTGTGCACACGCATGGCTGGGCCTGCACTGTGTGTGCACATGCATGGCTGTGTCTGCACTGCACACACGTGGGCTGTGTCTGTGCTGCGTGTGCACACACATGGGCAGGGTCTGGACTGTGTGTGCACACACATGGCTGGGTCTGGACTGCACACATGTGAGCTGGGCCTGCTCTGCGTGTACACACACATGGGCAGGGTATGTACTGCACACATGTGGGCTGTGTCTGTGCTGCGTGTGCACATGCATGGCTGGGTCTGCACTATGTGTGCACACGCATGGGCTGTGTCTGCACTGTATGTGCACACACATGGACTGTGTCTGTACTGCACACATGTGAGCTGTGTCTGTGCTGCGTGTGCACACACATGGACTGTGTCTGTACTGCACACATGTGAGCTGTGTCTGTGCTGCATGTGCACATGCATGGCTGGGCCTGCACTGTGTGTACACACACATGGACTGTGTCTGAACTGTCTGTGCACACAAGTGGGTTGTGCTTGTCTCCCCACACACCACATCCCCACTCCGCGGGCTCCTGTCCGTCTCTGCTCGCCTCCGCTGCTGGCACAGATGCCCAACAAGGGCAGGATTCATGCCTCCATGAGGCCGGGGCCAGCATCTTGTGCTGTGTCACCACAGGGTGGAGGGAAGGGAGGGCACCTGCGAGACGGAGGAAGCCCGGCCTGGTGAGGCGCAACCTGACCCTTCAAGGCAGGCGCCTGTCAGTGCAGATCGGAGGGCGCATGGGAGCAGACGTCCCCTTTGCTGTGTGTAAACACCACCTGTCCAACAAGACCAATGACGTCACGTGCAGCCAGTCCACACCACAGGCCAGAAGCACAGGATCGGCTCAGTGGGCGCCGTGTGCCCGCCGCTGTGTCACTTTCTAATGACATACCTGCTGCACTCACGCACTCCATTTCTTTTTCTAAACAAAGTTTTATTTATTTATTTAAAAGTCAGAGTTACACAGAGAGGAGAGGCAGAGAGAGAGAGAGAGAGAGAGAGAGAGAGGTCTTCCATCTGCTGGGTCACTGCCCAGATGGCTGCAAAGGCCAGAGCTGCATTGATCCGAAGCCAGGAGCCAGGAGCTCCTTCTGGGTCTCCCATTCGAATGCAGGGGCCCAAGCACTTGGGCCATCCTCTGCTGCTTTCCCAGGCCATAGCAGGGAGCTGGATCGGAAGTGGAGCAGCTGGGACTCAAACCAGCACCCACATGGGATGCCGGCACTGCTTTACCCACTACGCCACAGCGCCGGCCCCAACACATTACATGTCTACGTCTTGTTCCTACAGGTGCTGGACAGCACGGAGCCATCTGCAATCATTGAGACAGCAAATACTCTTTTTAACTTGGGACACGCTTCACCTCACGTGTCGGTGTCTGCAAATGCGCTTGAGGTGACAGCCCTAAGCGCAACGCCACCCTGTGTACGAAGACCTGTCCTGCCCCCACTCCCTCACCTGCCTCACCGGAAATCCAGCCTGCATCCGGGGCCTCTGGTCATCCGAAAGTTCTCTGCTTGAAGCAGGTCCACACCCAGTGCCCGCCCTGTCCCCGGCATGAGCCCAGCCACACGGAACCCCCGCCACTCGCCCCGTTTTGTGCTGCGTTTTAGCTTGAACTTGCAGACATGTTCAAAAATGGGCAGCAGGTGGATTTCTCATAAACATCCGCAGACGTCTCTGGGGAAGCTGGGCAGAGGCTGGGCCGGGAGCCGGACCGGTGGGTGGGAGGGTCAGTGCTGCCAGGGCCACTGTGCGTCTCAGGGCAGTGTCTTAACCCCTCTGTGCCCTCCTCAGGAATGGCATGAACACCATCGGAACACTCGCCTTCTCATGTTGCCTTGAAGGCCTTGATGGACAGAGAGTACCTGGACCGGGACAGGTGCAGAGAGCCGCCCCATGTGTCAGCTGCTCATTTGGTTTGGCCAAGATGGACCCACTTTCCTACGGTTCTTGGTGCAGCAGCTCTGCGCCCTGGAGCCCGTTCTGCTCCTTCCTCCTTCCCGGCCTCCACCTCTGCTGGCCTGCTGTGGGCCCTGCCTGACCACCAGGGCCGGGGGAGTGCATGCCCTGGCCCCACAGTCAGGGCTCGGGGCAGCCCTGCACAGTGTGACTCTGCTGGGACCTCTCTGCCAGGTGCTGCGACATGAGCAGGTGCAGACGGACAGAGCCAGAGTCAGGCAGCGGGCAAAAGCCCGAGGGAGGAGACAGCAAGGCCCATGGCTCCTTCCCAAGTCATGGCTGAGGGTGAGAGACTGCGGCCCGGCCCCCAGCACGAGCCGGCGAGAGTGAGGGCCAGGGACGCCACCACCCCACACACGGGCTGTGCCCCGCGGCCAGACTCCCAGGGGTGCCTGAAAGCTGGGGCCCACAGTTCCTGCTCACTCCAGGCAGCTCGACCATTTCTTAGCCACAGCCAACTCCTGCCCATCCCCTCCGAGACGCGGGGGCCATTTCCACCTCTAGGGAGCCGAGAGAAAACGCAGATTGCTCTTTAAGCCCCAGGGCTGAACGGTAGTTTCCGAAATAGCAGACCCAACTTTCGGAACGTGACATTTCAAATCCAGAAAGCTCTACCAAGGGCAGGGGCCTTTGGCTCTCGGGGAGCGGAGCAGGCTTCCTCCTCCCCCTTGCTTTGGGCTCGCCCCACGCCTGCTGAAGTCTGTAACTAGGTGAGCACAGCCAAGCGCAGCCAACACAACTTTTTAATTGGCACTCATCCCCAGGGGGCCTTCCTCTGAGGCCGCGGGCTCCCGGGCTGGGACCCCCTCCCCGCTTCAGGCATCCTTTGCCACGTTCCCAGTGGGGGCAGGTCACGGAGAAAAGGACAATGGTGGGTCTGACTTCAAGGACTCGCTGACAATGCCCTATCTGGCAAAAATAACTCCTTTCACGGGGAACTGGCGCCCTCGCTGTGGGAGAGGGGCGCGGAGACCGTTCAAGGCGCGGAAGCCGGCCCGCTCCTCTCCTAAGAAACCTCAGCTTAGTGCTGCTCTGCCGGCCGCCCTGATCAAAGGCCTCTGTGGCCTCAAGCAAGACGATGCCCGCTCCTGGGCGTCCACTGCAGGAGGCCGGGCGCACCTGCTAGGATGCCACAACAGCGCTTCCCCAGGGGAATCGTCTGGTAGGGGTCCGCGGTGTGAGGCTCCCCCCTTGGTCCTGGCCTCCCTTCCTTGTCTATGCCTTCCAGGGTCCAGGCAGTCTGGGGGCCCCGTGAACAGTCGGGGGCAGCAGCCGTTCTGCAGGCTGTGGACAGAGCTCTCCATTTCCGGTAGCCAAGCTGAGGGCGGTGGCGAGACTCGGGCCCCAGTCACTGTGGATCCCAGCGGCCCCAGGTCGGAGTCCTTGCATCAATGGTTTAGCTGTCAATGATGCAATCAACCCTCTGTTTCTTTTTTTTTTTTAAGATTTATTTATTTATTTGAAAGTCAGAGTTACACAGAGAGAGGAGAGGCAGAGAAGAGAGAGAGGTCTTTCTTCCGATGGTTCACTCCCCAATTGGCCACAACGGCCGGAGCTGCGCTAATTAGGAGCCAGGAGCTTCTTCCAGGTCTCCCGCATGGGGGCAGGGGCCCAAGGACTTAGGCCATCTTCTACTGCTTTCTCAGGCCACAGCAGAGAGCTGGATCAGAAGTGGAGCAGCCGGGTCTCCAACCATCACCCAAATGGGATGCTGGTGCTTCAGGTCAGGGCGTTAACCCGCTGTGCCACAGTGCCGGCCCCTCAACCCTCTGGAAAGTTCTAAGAGTGGACATTTGGAGGTCAGTGTGGTGCTTCTGTGTGCTGTGACCAATCCAAGGGAAGGAAAGAAAGAGGAGCCGGGAGCCGAGGGCCAGCGTCCTCCCAGGGCTCCCCTGTGGGACAGCAGGGGCCCCGGGCACCTCCTCACGGCCTGTGCGCCCTGCTCTGTGCCTGCTCCTTCCTCCTGCCCACTACCACGCCGCAGCTGCTCTCCCGGACTTGGCCAAGGTCACTCTGCTGTCCGATCTTCCTCCTCACTGGCCAGGGAAGGGTGTCACTGCCCACCGGGCCCCCAGGGAGTGCAGAGGCGCCACCTCCTTCTCCACCCCCTCTCCTGCTGTGCCCGGCACTTCGCTTCCTCGCCCATCAAAATCTCCAGCACCCCACTGCCGATGCAGCCAGGGCCAGGGTCTCGCTTCACCCAGCAGCGCTGGCCTCTGGCACAGTGGACGTGTCTGGCCGGGCTGCCCTCCGTCGGTTTCCCAGCCTCTGTCCTGTCTCCGACCCTCTCAGAATGGGACTGTGGACCCCAGCCACACCCAGAGGGACAGCGGTGCAAGGAGACAGGACATCCCCATGTCCAGCAGAGAGGCCTCAGGGGTGGACTGGCCAGCGCCTGTATCCCGCACGGCAGGCAACCTGCGGGGCTGAGAGAGAGCACGTTTCTTTGGCTGTGGCCACTGGTTCCTGGGACGTGCCAAGCCCCCCAGCCCAGGGACAGCCAGGGGGCACCACGCTCCAAAAGGACACCCAGGACTGGCCAGGCCAGAAGGCAGGGTTCGTGCCTGCCCTCCCATCCCGCTGTCGCCAGGCAGACGATGCGTGCGGATCCAGGACATCTGTTCCTCCCAGCGAGAACGCTGCTGCCCGCGAGTGCGTGCTGTTTGCCTCATGAGCACCTGCGCCGTGACGTGGCTGTGCCGTGACGTGGCTGCACCGTGATGTGGCTGCGTCATAAGTGCCATTTCTCATGTTATCGTTAGATAACACTGTGCACCGTGCCGACTTCCCGACTTTATTTATTCATATGTTCTCTCGTTCACCACCTACCTATTTCTTAGAGAAGCCTGCAAAGTGTCTGGAGTTACATTCTTGACCTTTAAATGACCCTTTCTACCCTCAGTAGAAAAGTGGTCATAAAAATCGTTATGGATCAGTTTAACTAAAAGCCAAAAATTCTATTTTTTTGGTTGCCGTAGCTACTGAAGACATATCAGAAATGACATATAGAAGTTGAAAATCATTCTCTATTACGGACATATCTCAAATACATGTGGCCGGGAATATCCCTTGTAATTGTTAAATTCATTTGATATTCCTGATAGATCGTTCTGTGCGTGAAAGTCACCCATCATTCTCCTCGGACTATTCGCCTTTTCGGGAAGCAGAGCGGGAGTTCCGTGGGTATCCGGTATCGCACGGCTATGGGCCGTCTCGGAACTCACATGCGTTTTGATTGCAAAGATTTCTTCACACCCAGAGCACATTAAGATTTGCTACTGGGGATTTTTCTTCAAGGAAAATAAAGATAAATAATTATGACTTTTGGAGCTGGCCCTCCGACAAAACCCCCTTAACGGCTCAATATCAGCCACTCCCTTCCCGCGCGAGCACACGGGGACAGGAAGCAATATTAAGTGAGCGTCTAGGCACCTGCAAATAGTTTAGAAACCTAATACATCATCTCCGATTTGTTTGGCTGAGAGTGTAGGATCATGCGGGCTTGGCTTCAAGTGTTAGAAGCAACTAGAACAATGCAAAGAATCCAGCAGAACAGAAATTGCCCATCGGAAACCACGGGCCCAGACTGCACATCACGTGTATTTTTAATTGCTGTTCTAGCTCAGCAGAGCCCAGCGACGTCTGTCCTACTGTGCGTCGTAAGGCCGCGTCCGCTACAGCTCCGTACGCGTGCGTGAAGCTTCCTAAAGAACACCTGTGCTCTACGCGATGCACGAGTGCACAGGCTAAGCAGTTTCATTCTGACCAATTTTTATTACTGGATAAAGTGGAATTTGTCACGTCTCGTGGAAATCGTAGCGGCTTCGCTTCCTCTCTGCACCGGACAGCGCTTCTACTGAGCGAGGGTCAGTTTTGTGTGTCCGTGGGGTGGCCAGGCATCCGTCACTGCCCCCATGACCACGCCAGCAACACCACGCCTACGGTCCCATCCCCAAACGTGCGTGCGCCACACGGGGCATACGAGACACGCTCCTGGGCTCCCTCTACCCGTGTGGCTCCGCCTCGGGACGGCCTGGCAGCCAGCAGCAGACTTCAGGCCTGTGGCCGGGAGAGGGGTCAGACACAGCTGGCCGCTGGACGCGGGTGTAGGGGGTGCGGTCATGCAGGGCCACGGACAGGCCTGGAGGGAGGGCCACAAGGCTCCTTCCGTCCCCCGAGAAGCCGCGTATTTGGGAACAGAGTTACCAAGGGCTGCCTTCGGGGTGCTTTGGAACTGAGAGATTGGTGTATTTCGGCACAAAAAACTGTGACGTCCATCAACTTTTCTCCTGACACACCTGTCTTTCCACGGACTTTGTGAACAGCCCTGTGTGATGGCAGAGAGAGGTATCGCTTTTGAGTGTAGACAGAATGCCTGTAACAACAGAGCAGCCGACGCCTCGTGGGATTGAAGGCGACAGGAGGGCCCAGGCTGCGCCACGGCCTCCGGGCCTCGCACGGCTCGGGAGTGGCTCGGCCACAGGAGGGCCCAGGCCCAGGCCAACGTCCCGAAGGTGGGGAGCGGGGTGAGGTGGGGTCTCCCTGTGCAGGCCTCCGGGAACAGGCACCTCCCCCCCGAAATGCTGAGCTAGCATCTCCTAAACAAAGCTGCAGGGCCCCCACGTCCCCTGCTCCCTGCAACAACAAAATACTTCCGCCTCTGATCTCGCAATCTCTCCCTGCTACTCTGCCTCCTCCGGACATAGGCAAACACGGATATGTGCCTACTCACGGTCCAGGGAGAACTGGGAACACCCGAACAGAGCCATATGGGCGCCGGTTCAAGACACTCCTCTCTCTGTGTAACTCTGACTTTCAAATAATAAATATTAAAAAAAAAAAAAGTGATTTGTGCTCCGGTGTTCACGGAAGAAGAATCAGAGTTGCTAACAAGTCCTCCTGAGCCCCTCCCTGTGCCGAGCCCTGCTCTTTCTTTGAATACGTGGGATGCGTTATCTCACTGAATCCTTGTGAGATAAGCCGTGGGAGCACTCGGGTTACTCCCGTGTCACTGTTGGTGGGACGGGGCACAGGGCCTCTGTAACACCCCCAGGCGCACAGGCCAGGAAGGGGGGGATTGGGGTGAACCCCGCCGTTGGGCCCCGTGTCCCGCAGCCTTGCTGCCTGCATCAGACATCAGCTGAGCCACTGTGGCTCGGCCGTGAGCCCATGCTAAGACCTTCGCTGCCTTCATGACTTCAGATCTGGAACCTCAGGGTCGATTCTCGCTGCTTAAGCAATGTATGGCGTCTTACCTGCAGAGCTGCCGGATTCTCCCAGGACAACAGATTCCAAAAGACTCACAAACAGCATCCGCACAGTCAGGATCCCGTGCTACGCCACTCCTCTCTGTTAAATAACGCTGTGTTTCCCCGGGTGTCTCTTTTAGGAGAACTCTGGACGTGAGACGGCCAGAGGCTGCCATCTCGGGCAGCACGATTTGCCTGGCCAGGTTCTGGTGGGCGCTGGAATAAGAGTGATCCTGTTACACACGGGTGGGCCGACGCAGGGAGAGCGCTCCCAGGGGCTGGCCTTGGCACAGTTGTTCACGGGCCACCTGGATCGGCACCGATCCGCCGCTGTGGCCGTGGTCTCAAACAAGAAGCCAGAGCGCTCAGATCTCGGGGTCGTCTAAAGGGTCCTTTAGGTGTCCTGCACTGGGGTGCCGCTAAAAGGCCATGGACAGCATTGTGCTGAGTCAGATCCGCTGACCTGGGTCAGCACGAAGGACCCGGAGGACAAAGCCGTGGATGCGGACGCTTTGTGCCCACGCGTGCCCAGTGTCTACCGGCCACGTGCCACACATCAGAGTCCTTTATGTGCATTTCCTCATCCACCTTCATATCCCAGCGAGGAAGCTGCCCCCAGCCTCTGTCCCTACTCCTTCACCCACCGTCCGCTGCCTCCTAGGAGCCTCTCGGAGGCCAGCAGCTGGCCCAGGGCCACACAGCACCGCAGAAGTACTTACGCCCAAGCCAGGGCCGGCCCACATGTGGGTTCCCAGTCCTGGAGAGCCCAGGCCCACGGTCTCAGGTAGGCAGCAGAAGGCTTCCTCCCCTTAGCTCCCTAGAGCCTACGAAGGAGGCCTGGGTGAGTACCAGCACGGGGCGGGGGGTTCCTGCAGAGTGGCACGAGACGGCTCGGCCGCGTCCACCAGGCAGGCCTCCGGGTTTGCAGTCCTAGACTCTCCTGCCCACCGCTTGCTGCAGGCCACGCTCTCTCTGCACCTCGGGGTGGGGTAAACAGAGCCCCTGCGGGGAAGAAGGGTTTGAACACCCACAACTACCGCGTTTCACAGGAACTTCTCAGTGACTCTGCCATCAAATCCACACCCCGCCCACTCGTCAGAGGCCAAACTCGGGGCAGGGGTGTGTTTTGGCGGAGGCCCTCCCTGCTGGCCTCCCCACCCGACCCCACACCTGGGGACCTGCCCTCTCTCAGGCCTGGCCCCACCGTCACTAAGGAGAGGGGACAGAGCTTTCGACAGCCCACTGCACGTGGCTTCTGTGACTGCCGCCCACCCGTGCTCCATTGGCTACAGCCGGAAACTAGTCCCTCGTGCCCAGCAGAAGCGAGCTACCTGGGGAGGCTGGAGCCAGTCCCTGCGGCGCTCTCGCCTCAGTGGCTGCGAAGTTACAGCCCCTCGCTCCAAGAGGCAATGCAACAAGATCGGCCACAACTCCGTGGAATAAACACCCCTGGGAGAAAGGGGGTGACCATGCAGACCTGGGGAATGCAGGAAGGCTTCCTGGAGAAGGAGGCACGAAGAGGAAGTATGAAGATGGAAGAAGGTTTTCCAAGAAGAAGGCACCTGGCAGAGGTCAGGAAAGAGAACGCCCGCGTCCTGCTAATGACAGCGTTTCAGCCGCTCAAGCCGACAGCAGTCCCGAGGCAGAGTCACCCGTTACCGAGTCTTCGCCGATGTTTGCCAGGTCAGCGCAGCATTGAAAGTCACTGCCTACGGCCCCAAAGCATTCGGCTTTCCTGCCAGAACAGTCGAAGGAGCTATAGACCTGAAATCATTTATTTTTCCTTTGAATAAAAGTCTATTTATAGCCTCCAGTGCAATGGAATCTACCACGCAGATTTTAAATTCCTCATTAAAAAAAAAAAACCACTTAGGGGCAAGTGTGCTGGCAGTTTCCTTCTCTGACAAGGTGACCGTGGCCCCACCAAGACAGAGCCAAAGCCCTGAACGCCCAGCTGTTGGGAAGCAGGTCAGCGCCATCCAGTCCTCAACACACCCCACGCAGCCCGGCGCAGGATGGCGTCAGCCCCGATCCCGCAGCAGAGCGGCCGTCAGGGCCCAGGACCCCCAGAAGTGGGCTTACCCGGCACTGACTGCTCCGCCCTGCTCAGCGAGTGGCTGGCGGTGAGCTCGCGCAGAGCGCCCCGCGGTTGGCAGGGCAGGGCACTACCAGGACGGCTCCGCCCCTTGCCCTCCGGGCTGGGCTGGGGTCTTGGGGTGCCCCTCTCTAGTGTTCCGGGCTGTCTCAGAGGCCATGGCTGCCTCTGTCCCACACTCGAGCTCGCAGGGGTCAGAGGGCAGCACCTGTGCCGCGTCGCCTCCTTTTCGTCCAGGGCTTTCCCATCTCTGCTCAGGAACAGGAGCGGCCGACGCTGACCAATGCCAGGGGCTCTGCAGCCGGGACCTTGCCGTGACCCTGGCTCCGGCCGGGCACCCACATCTCCAGCACCACCCAACTTTGCCGGCTCAGCGCTGCTGTCCCTGGGCCCCATGGTTACCACAGAAGCCAGGGGGATGCTTGGCCCCAGGGTCTCAGCGGCCACAGCACACCAGCTCTCCAAGGGCCCTCAAGGGGCTGTGGTCCATGGAGGAGTCCCTGTGTCTTACCCCGGGTAGCTGCACATTCCAGAACATTCTCACATGTGCCCGCTGCGCTGCCACCTGTGCCTCACGGCCACTGAGCCCTCTGCTAGGGGAGGGGGGAATGGTGCCATGTCTCAACCCTGCCCTCATCCCGTAACAAATGCCCTTGTGTGCGTGCCTGCCTTCTGGAATCTTCCCGCTGCTGTAACACGGCTTCTACCAACGCACGACTCTGGGATGCAGCGTCATTACTCTGCCCGCTGAGCCCAGCAGAGCCCAGTGAGGGACCAGGGAGGAAGCCGCGGCTGGACAGAGAGAGGCGATGCCAGCTGTGCCGCCCGTCCCCAGGGAGGGGAGAGGCTGCCGTGCGCTTTAGACCCCTTTCCACTTCCAAGGACTGCGTTCAGGTGCGTCTTTCAAACCAGAACACACGGTGGGACCCTGCAGACAGGAAGGCGGCTGGTGAATTCGCCAGGGCACCTTCTCCATGCATGCCAGCGGCCGGCTCTGTGTGCCCGGCTCTGCCGGAAGCCGTCAGCAGGCGCAGGAGCCTCCCAGTGTCTGAGAGTCTCCCTTCGTCCCATCCCCCCGGGGAGTGGAAAGAGGATCCACTCCTGAGGTCAAGGGAGAATCCTGGCCTTGACCTGTGGAGCTGTGAGCGCCTGAGCGCTGTCCAGAGTGCCAAGGGCCCCTGCACTGTCTCAGGGACATCTGGGACGCGGGCGACAGCTCAGCCGCGAGCTCCCTCCACAGATCTCGTTGGAGGGTGAACATGGCCCAGGATGGTGCAAGGGGCTCAGAGGTGTGGACGGTCAGGGCTCTTCTGGGTCCCGCGGGAAGATCCCAACTCAAAAGCCAAGCAGGAGCTGCAGCCGCCTTCCAGTCTCCCAGGGGACTGCAGATCCTGGCTTAGGAAATGGGACAGCGTCGCCGTCAAGGAGGTAAAGCTGAGTCTCACAAAGAAATGTGTCCACGAGTGACGCACTGACTAGGGGTCACCTGCCGTGTCCCAGGGACAAAAGGACTCCTTCCCTGAGGAATGAACTAGACTAAGAAACAAGGAACAAAGACAAGCCAGTGACAATCCCTGGCCTCCGCGACAGCAAATCGGAGCCCACGGGGCGGATCCAGGGCTGGACTCTGCTCCAGACACTGTGCTAGGGCAGGGAGAGGGGAGGGGCAGCCCCAGCCAGATCCGGCACAGCGGGGGGGGGGGAGGTGCTGTACCACGGGCGGGACAGTGACTGGTTATTGTGGAGATGTGCGTGTGTGCAGCCGTGAGAATTCTGCACCGTGTCTGCCGTGGCACCTGACACCACAGGAGGCTCAGCCCACGAGGGGGAAGCAAGGAGGAGTCCAGGAGTCCAAGGAGCCCACAGGCAGGGGGCGGGGCCTTCCACCCTGCACTGGCAGCACCTGTGTCTCAAGCCTTCACGTCCAACCTCGGTGAGTCCATGACCTCCAGGGAGCGCCGCCTCCTTTCCCTTGGAGCCAAGCAGGGTGGCTGGATCAGCAGTCTGGCTTTGGCCCCAGGGACACCAGCAGCCAACAGATCTGCTGCACTGTGGCCTGACTGGGGATGACTTTGGGCTCATCCAGGGGGTTCCAGAAAACACCCACTCGGCTTAGCCTCAGCTGCATTCAACGTCTGACCTGCTGGGGGCACCCGATCCCAGGTGAGTGGGAGCAGAGCACGCCTGCACCAGCACTGGGCTGCATGTGTCCAAGTGGAGGGAGGGGTCTCCAGTCCCCACATAGGCACCGCCCATCCTGGAGGCCACTGTGCAGAATTCGGGGCCAGTGCCTCACAGCAGGGGGAGCGCAGGCCGGGAGCCCACCTTCCGGGGCGTCTCTAAGTGAAGAGGGAAGTCGCTGGACACTGCACTGCAAGCCTTTGAATTCGGGCACAGCTGTGTTACAGAGAAGCGACGCTAAGTGTTTTGTGTGATTTAATCGCGTTTATCCCTGCAAGCTTTGTAGGACTTAACGGGCTCGCGTGGACTGCAGGTTTCCACTGGGCGTCTGTACAGAAACCACCCAACCGCTTCTGCTTTCCGAAAGCTAGACTGGACACTTTCAATAAAGGGCCCGTCGAAGCCAGGGCCTCTCAAACTCTGCTGCCAGTCAGAACCGCATCTGTGCGTGGGGGCGGGGCCCAGGCATCTGCGTTCTGGAAGCCTTCCAGGTGCTTCCGATGCGTAACCACATTCAAGAGCTGGGGCACTGCAGACACTGCACTGTGATGGATCAAACGGAGCCAGTCAGTCGGAAAAACTGCACAGGCCAACTCAGGACCCTGCCATCCCTCCGCTCTGCTCTCGCTGCCGCGTGAGCCCACAGCCCCTGGGCGGCCGGCGGCCAGTGCAGGTGCAAGTCACGAAGCCTCGGCCCGCAGGACTGATGGGGACGAGGAGGCAAACACAGCACCGCTGGAGCCACGTGACGTCCGGTGGCCTGCAGGGCCTCTCCCCGGGCCATCTCCCCTCCTCTGCTCCGGAGACGCTGGCTCCGAACACACGCCCAGGGACCAGGAGGCCTCTACAGCGATCTCACCCCAGATGAGCGAGGTGCAGTCCCTCCAGCCTTCCCCGTGGCCCTTCCTCCCCCCCCCCCAACACCACGGGCAGGCACGGCGCGTGGGGAGGCCAGCATGGGCAAGACCCCGAGGCTCAGCTTCCGCAGGAACATGGCTGGCGGATGGGCGCCGTGTGGCATCAGCTCCTGAACAGCCACGGCTGGCACGGCCATGGGGAGGGAGCAGGGCCTCCCCGAGTGACAGCTCTGCCGTCCCCCACACAGGTACACCACTGAGAGGACTCCCTGGTCCAGGTCCCACAGCGACCCTGCCCTGCCCGGGTCCCTCCCAACGGTGGCCTGCAGAGCTTGGGGAGGGTGAGCCAGCTCCGGGGTCCTAGTACACCTCTCAGCCTCCCTCCCTACCTCCTGTCCAGCACCTCTGTCTCGGAGCTGTGGGGATCTGAGGAGCTTGTGGGTGTCAGGTCCACACGCAGGCGCTACAGCGGCAGCGGGAATGTTTTCCACGGAACCTTCTCCACGCGTGTCGTGTTGCCCGGACACGATTTCTCACTTGCTGTATTCGTTGAGCCCTCTCTGCAGCTGACATGGAGGGGCTCATGAAATCTCACTGCGTTGGACGGACGCTGAATTTTTAATGAACTCTAAGATTATTGCTTTAAGTAATGTACCATTTTCCCAAGAGACTTTCCCCAATAGTTGATAGCGGCCTTAGCAGCTTCTGCAAGTTTTCATGTAAGAACAATGTCAACGCTAGACTACAAAAAGGTCAGTGCACATTCGGCTGGGACCCCAGAGCGGGACTGGTGTGGAGAGCGCTCAGTGGACGGGCCCCAGAGCGGGACTGGTGTGGAGAGCGCTCAGTGGACGGGCCCCAGAGCGGGACTGGTGTGGAGAGCGCTCAGTGGACGGGCCCCAGAGCGGGACTGGTGGAGAGCGCTCAGTGGACGGGCCCCAGAGCGGGACTGGTGGAGAGCGCTCAGTGGACGGGCCCCAGAGCGGGACTGGTGTGGAGAGCGCTCAGTGGACGGGCCCCAGAGCGGGACTGGTGGAGAGCGCTCAGTGGACGGGCCCCAGAGCGGGACTGGTGTGGAGAGCGCTCAGTGGACGGGCCCCAGCCTGCCTTCGGAAAGCCCGTGACGGCATCTGTAGGACACGGAAGAAAACAAAGGGATGCCTGAAATGGAGATGATGGAAAACTGAGGTTGGACAGAACAGAGAGAAGGGAGAAGGGGCGTCTGCTTCTTGGGGAACAAACAGGGCCTGGAGAATAAACTGGCACTCCCTGGCCTCTTCCCTCGCCCACGGATGCGTGGACAAAGAACATTCCAGAAACACACCCCCACGTGGCTTGGGGAGGAGGTCCTGAATTCTGGCCGGTGTAGACCGAAGTGGTTTAAGCGTCACATCCCTGCTGTAGATGGCGCTTCGTTGGCTGTGTAAGGTCATATGACTTTCCTAGATTTACTGCCGTATCAAAGACAACAGTTAAAATTTAGTAGTAAGATTCCTGGGGTGAGGTTTAAACTGTGAAAATGTCAGCCTTGTGCCTTGAAATACAGTCCATCCCCTTGCAATGCGGGCTTCCATCATGCAAGTTGGATAGAATTGATCTGATAATTAGCGAACACAGTCTGAGTTACTGCAGACCCTTATTGATGAGGAAGGACCCCCAGCTAGTGTCCGGCAGAGCAGACGCGGTTGCGTCTCCACGCAGGGCGCTGCTGCCACGGCCAGCTTGGAGCAGCTGGAGAGGCTGGAGCTTCTGGGGCTGAGGGAAGCCTGTGTCGCTCTCTGGGGGGCAGCAGGGGCAGTGAGAAAGAGAGAGAGAGACCTCCGAAGTGCGGGTTCACTCCCCAAATGACTGAAACAGCTGGGGTGGGCTGACGCCGGAGAGAGCTGGAAACAACCCAGGCCTCTCACAAGGGAGGCAAGAACCCGATTCCGTGGGTCATCAACGTTGCCTCCCGGTCTCCATATCTGCAGGGAGCTGAGTCCGGAGTCAGACTCGGGAGTCGAACCCAGGCACTCAGATGTAGGCACCGATATCCCACATGGGAGCTGGTTCGTGTCCCAGTTGCTCCTCTTCCAATGAGCATCTTTTTTTTTTTTTTTTGACAGGCAGAGTTAGACAGTGAGAGAGACAGAAAGGTCTTCCTTCCGCTGGTTCACCCCCTAAATGGCCGCTAGGGCTGGCACTATGCCAATCCAAAGCCAGGAGCCAGGTGCTTCCTCCTGGTCTCCCATGCGGGTGCAGCATCCAAGCACGTGGGCCATCCTCCACTGCCTTTCCGGGCCACAGCAGAGACCTGGACTGGAAAAGGAGCAACCGGGACAGAATCCGGTGCCCCAACCGGGACTAGAACCCGGGGTACTGGCGCCGCAGGCAGAGGATTAGCCAAGTGAGCCACGGCGCCGGCCCTCCAATGTGCATCTTAACAGTGAGGCCAACCTCCACCTCCAAGCCTCGGCCCTGTGTGCAGCGTCAGAGGGTGAGCGGTTTAAAACACGCGTGTCCAGGAGTGAGGGAACTCAGCAAACTTGCTTTGTGCACGGCTTTACTTAGAATCCACTCTACATGTTCAGTGATGTTTGTGTTTTATACTTTAACTCATAACTATGGAGTGGCCATAAAGTGCTTTAATTGAAATTCCTGCAGATAAAGTTTATTCTGCAGGAAGTTCAATAAAACGACTGTTTTTGTTGTCTGGGGAGGGGTGGGCTTGGGGAATGTTTGAGGTTGAAATTCCATTGTGCAAAGACTCCTTTCCCAATAGAAATAAATGTTTTATGTAGGCTTTTATAGGGTTTTCAAAGCGATCGGCTGCAAAAGCAGAAATATTTACAATAACGGATTTTACTGCTTCTGATTGAATCTGATTCCATGGAACCAACATTTCCCACAGAAACGTGGGTTTCTGGGCTTTCAAAGCTCTGAGCCGCAGCATCTATTTCCGGTCGTTGGCCTGCAGCAGGCAAAACGTCCGTGGGCAGGGCCTCCCTGGCCCCCACGGCGAGCCATGCGGTCTCACAGGCGTCCGGAAGGCTGCGGGGACCTGGGCGCTGAGTCTGAGTGAGACCAGGCCGGGTCCCCTCGTGCAGGTGGCGCCCCCTGCCGCCCAGGCAGCGCTAAGAAAGGAGAAGAGCCAATGGGGATGGCTGCCCGTGGGCGGGGAAACGGCCAATTCCTGCCTCATCCCTCCACCTGGGGACAGCAGGACCTGCTCTCCGATTGGTCCCTCCTCCCGCCACCCAGTCCCCTTGCTCCTCGAACTCTGGGGGCTGCCTTGTCCCCTTCCATAGGGCGCCCGGCAGCCGCCCCACGCAGAAACGTGCCAGGGATGGTCGCTGGTGGCAGCCGGGTGGAGCTCCTCCTCCGTTCTCTGTTTCTGGGTGAAGAAGATTCTAGAGCATTCAGACAAGAAGGACGTAAAGGTGTCTCTCGGTGGCCGGAGGCCATGCAAACTCAGGGCGGAATTACACAGTACAGTGCTTGCTGATCTTGGGCGGAATCGACACCGGACCACTTGGGAAATGGGAGAACCGTGCAACCCAGAGGGTGAGACCATCTCAGTATCTCTGCTCTCTGCTCCCTTCCTGCGACTGCGGTGCGTGTAAGCTCCCCGGGGTGCAATGAGTATTTGGGGACCCGCTGTGTGTTTAGCCGGACTTCTTTGGAGGTCGTAGGTTGGCCATCACTTACTCAAAGTTCTGCACGTGATAGACTGAAATGAAGGATTCAGAGCTCCGGCCTCTGTCTGGCACAGTGATTGAGCCACCGCTTGGAGTGCCTGCACCCCACATCGGAGCCCAGCTCCACCCTGCTGTGAGCACCCTGGGAGGCAAGAGGAGATGGTTCACGTAGCTGGACCCCAGAAACCCACGTGGGACACCCAGATTGAGTTTCCAGCTCTTCCGTGGCTTTGGCCACGCCAGCCCTGGCTCTTTCTGGCTCTTTGGAGTGAATCAGCATATGGGAGCTCTCTGTCTCTCCCTGATAAACAAATGTGTGTCTGTCTCCATGTGTGTGAGAGAATTATTGACTTGGTAATGGCTGAATAAGCCATCTTTCCCAGTCCTGCCACTTACTCACTTTTTGAAAAGATTTATTTATTTTGGGGCCAGTGCTGTGGCGTAGTAGGCTAAGCCTCTGCCTGTAGCACCGGCATCCCGTATGGGAGCTGGTTCATGTCCCAGCTGCTCCACTTCCGATCCAGCTCTCTGCTATTGCCTGGGAAACCAGTAGAGGATGGCCCAAGTCCTTGGGCCCCTGCACCTGCATGGGAGACCTGGAGGAAGCTCCTGGCTCCTGGCTCCTGGCTCCAGCCATTGTAGCCATTTGGAGAGTGAACCAGTGGATCGAAGACCTTTCTCTCTGTCTCTCCCTCTCTGTGTCTGTAACTCTACCTCACAAATAAATAAATATAATCTTTTAAAGCAGTTATTATTTATTTATTTACTTGGGTAAGCATTTGGATAAATTTACTTACCCATTTAATTAAATCAATTAATTATTTATTTATTTGAAAGTTAGAGTTACAGAGAGAGAGGGAGAGACAGAGACAAAGAGATCTTCCTTCTGCTGGTTCTCTCCCCAGATGGCTGCAACAGCCCACACTGAGCCAGGGCAAAGCCAGGAGCTGGCAGCTTCATGCAGGTCTCCCATGCGGGTGGCAGGGGTCCCCACACAACTTCCTAGACCAACTGCTTTTCCCAGGCCGTGCGCAGGGAGCTGGATGGGAAGTGGAGCAGGTGGGGCAGGACCCAGTCCCCATACAGGACGCTGGTGCTGCCGTCTGTGATTTACCCTCTACGCTGCAGCCCAGGTCCCTCACCCACCCTTCAGTTCGCAGAAGGCCATCAAAGTATTCTGCTCATCACTTTGATCAACTGTAAAACAATCGCCCTGGATGGTTAGGACGCAGCGGCCCTGGATGGTTAGGGCACAGCGGCCCTGGATGGTTAGGGCACAATCACCCTGGATGGTTAGGGCACAGTCACCCTGGATGGTTAGGACGCAGCGGCCCTGGATGGTTAGGACACAATGGCCCTGGATGGTTAGGGCACAATGGCCCTGGATGGTTAGGGCACAGTCACCCTGGATGGTTAGGACGCAGCGGCCCTGGATGGTTAGGGCACAGCGGCCCTGGATGGTTAGGGCACAGTCACCCTGGATGGTTAGGGCACAGTCACCCTGGATGGTTAGGACGCAGCGGCCCTGGATGGTTAGGGCGCAGCGGCCCTGGATGGTTAGGGCACAGTCACCCTGGATGGTTAGGGCACAGTCACCCTGGATGGTTAGGACGCAGCGGCCCTGGATGGTTAGGACGCAGCGGCCCTGGATGGTTAGGGCACAGTCACCCTGGATGGTTAGGGCACAGTCACCCTGGATGGTTAGGACGCAGCGGCCCTGGATGGTTAGGGCGCAGCGGCCCTGGATGGTTAGGGCACAGTCACCCTGGATGGTTAGGGCACAGTCACCCTGGATGGTTAGGACGCAGCGGCCCTGGATGGTTAGGGCGCAGCGGCCCTGGATGGTTAGGACACAATGGCCCTGGATGGTTAGGGCACAATGGCCCTGGATGGTTAGGGCACAGTCACCCTGGATGGTTAGGACGCAGCGGCCCTGGATGGTTAGGGCGCAGCGGCCCTGGATGGTTAGGGCGCAGTCACCCTGGATGGTTAGGGCACAGTCACCCTGGATGGTTAGGACGCAGCGGCCCTGGATGGTTAGGGCACAGTCACCCTGGATGGTTAGGGCACAATCACCCTGGATGGTTAGGACGCAGCGGCCCTGGATGGTTAGGGCGCAGTCACCCTGGATGGTTAGGACGCAGCGGCCCTGGATGGTTAGGACGCAGCGGCCCTGGATGGTTAGGGCGCAGCGGCCCTGGATGGTTAGGGCACAGTCACCCTGGATGGTTAGGGCACAGTCACCCTGGATGGTTAGGACGCAGCGGCCCTGGATGGTTAGGACGCAGCGGCCCTGGATGGTTAGGGCACAGTCACCCTGGATGGTTAGGGCACAGTCACCCTGGATGGTTAGGACGCAGCGGCCCTGGATGGTTAGGGCGCAGCGGCCCTGGATGGTTAGGGCACAGTCACCCTGGATGGTTAGGGCACAGTCACCCTGGATGGTTAGGACGCAGCGGCCCTGGATGGTTAGGGCGCAGCGGCCCTGGATGGTTAGGACACAATGGCCCTGGATGGTTAGGGCACAATGGCCCTGGATGGTTAGGGCACAGTCACCCTGGATGGTTAGGACGCAGCGGCCCTGGATGGTTAGGGCGCAGCGGCCCTGGATGGTTAGGGCGCAGTCACCCTGGATGGTTAGGGCACAGTCACCCTGGATGGTTAGGACGCAGCGGCCCTGGATGGTTAGGGCACAGTCACCCTGGATGGTTAGGGCACAATCACCCTGGATGGTTAGGACGCAGCGGCCCTGGATGGTTAGGGCGCAGTCACCCTGGATGGTTAGGACGCAGCGGCCCTGGATGGTTAGGACGCAGTGGCCCTGGATGGTTAGGACGCAGCGGCCCTGGATGGTTAGGACGCAGTGGCCCTGGATGGTTAGGACGCAGTGGCCCTGGATGGTTAGGACGCAGCGGCCCTGGATGGTTAGGACGCAGCGGCCCTGGATGGTTAGGGCACAGCGGCCCTGGATGGTTAGGGTACCAGGAGATCATCAACGTGATCCTTTGCAGAGCAGCTCTTGACAAACAGTCCCAGTTCCGTCACCATGGAGCATTGCGTGGCAAAAGCAAGCCCTGTGCTCACGCTGGGCCCGGTGCGAGTCCTGCGCACGTGGCAGGTGCTTCACCCACCGCCCCCTTCCCAGGCCCTGCGTCCTTGCAGCGTTACATAGATCACACGCATGGACACACAGCCTTTACATCCCGGCCAAAGGACTGAGTGTGTGATGTAAACTCTTCCCCTGTGGTCGGAGTTTGGTGCGAGGACCAGTTGTGAATGTGCGTCTGGCCTTCCGCAGTGTCCCTTGGAGAACAAGTGGATGGACGCAGGGGCGCCCGTGTGGCTGAAGTCACCAGTGCTGCAGGGCATCCCGTGCAAACCAGCAGGACAAGAGTGAGAAACCCAGGCACAGGGGACATGACCTTATCCGCACGTCAACATATCAGATCACTGTGGGGGGAGGAGAAAAGAGGCGGTGGGAACTAATGTCCTACCCCCTCTCCTCCTGTCCTGCCTACGCAGAGATGGAAGTGTAGACGTTAAGTCGATGGGCCGCAGTGTTTGGGAAACACTGACATAAACCTGGGCTTCTGGGCTGCCTTCGCTCCGGGCTGTGTTCATCCACGGAGGCGGCATTCGCAGTAACACACTCAGCAACAAGACGAGTGGAGGAGCGCGAATTCCAGGTCCACGGACACAGAGTCCACGGACAGGCAGGGCCCTCCGTGCCACAGGCCACGCACCCTCCCTCCCTGCTCTCGGCTGCTCCGGGGGACGCCCTTCACGGCAGAATCGTGGCATTCCTGCAGGTAACAGCCACGCAGCTGTAGCGAGCAGGCGCTGTCTGGGCAGTCTCCGTAGAGGAACCTGCTTATCCCTCCCACACTCTTTCCAAGCAGCTCCTCTTCACCCATTTTGGATATGTGTAAGCTGAGGCTGTGAGGAGCGCTTCTCCAAGGCCCCTCTCTTCCTTACAGCCGGGCTAGGGTTGGGCACAGGCAGCCGGACCCTGGCGCCTGGGCTGTGGCCACTCCCCGATGCTCCGTGATGCACCTGTCACTTCAGCATTTGCTCAATGTCCAGCAAACGTGTGCAAAACAGAGCTCTGCCTCCGAGCCACTTCTTCCAGTTGGTGCTGGGGGCTCCCGGGCCCCTCACTCTCCCAGGCTCATACATAAGCTGATAAAGCCAATTAGCAGCTTTTCACCTAAGTGACCGCCCTGACAATGAGGGAAGGCAGGGGGTGGGTACGAGAGCAGGTCAGACGCAGGCATCTTGCTGTAGCTGGTCACCGGCTAAGGCTCCGGAAAGTTCCAGAGAAAAGCGTGACGGCATTGCAACTGAGGAAGGCACTCGAGTGGAAACAGTTTGAGGACTGACGTGACACAGACTGTCTGCAGACGCGGTGTTAACAGGGCTGAGGAAAGAGAGGGGCTCTGATCCCGGGGTGTTCGCGTGAGTCCTGCCCAGTCCACGTGGAGTGCCCAGGGCAGGCTGCAGGCTGGGGCTGGTGAGGGAGGAAGTGCAGAAGGGAGAGCAGCTGGTCCTTGGCAGTACTGTACCACCACATCCGCTGTCTACAAAGCGGCTCTGGTGGAATGCAGCAACCGAGGGCTTGAAGTCTGCATCCCTGTTGGAGCTGTGAGGGCTCCACGTGGACCTTCCTGTCTCAGGCTCCCGGCCTCGTCCAGCACTCCTGGCTGCTGGACGCCTCCCAGACAACTTCTCCCCACCACACAACTTCCACGAAGAGAGAGCGAGTCGGCTGTGTTCCCATCAGGAGCCAGGGCTGTGCCCACCGGAGGGGCCAGCTGCTCCAGCTCCCAAGCCCAGCCCAGGACGGGGGCTCTGGGAGTGGCAGTCGCTACCGTCACAAGTTATCAGCTGTGACGAGCAGCTCCCCAGCAGGTGCCGTGCTGTGCAGGGCACTGTGCACCCGGAAGTTAGCATCTCAGGAAGTCCACAGCCTGGGGACGACCCACACGGAACACGCAGAAGCCAGCTTCCTTCCATCCGCGCAGGAAGGGCCCAGCTGTGACCAGGAAGTCTGGGAGGCAGGAGGCAGCACAGGTCCCAGGGGAGAGGAAGTGGCCACAAAGACTGAGTGTCGGAGAGAAGTGACATCCCGAGGTGCCCGGGTGGGAAAATGGTGCCTAAGGTCCCCCCAAAATGCAGCTGATGAGGGCACGCTCATGTAGAACCAAGGCACGGGGCAGCTTTCCCGTGGGCACCTGCCCAGGAGCGTGCGCTCTGAGAACAGGCGGGCCGAGCGCGACGGCGGAGACGGCGGAAACTGCCTGCAGTCCGGACCTGACCCTGGCCCTGAGCCGAGGCCCCAGGGCTCCTGCGTCCCTCTCCAAGAGGACAGGTGGGATGGACAACACAGCCAGCGGCGGGGCGGAGAGCTCGTGGTGGGAAGGACCCGGCGCACCAAGAACCTGGGCAGCCCAGCGGCCGTCCCAGAGTGTCCCCAGACAGCGCCCCCGACGCCCGGCCTTCAGGAACAGAGTGAGCTGCGAGCTCTCACTTTAAAGACCTTTTTATCTCATTTTCTGGGCTGGGAATATTATCCACTGCATTTATTTTCAGTTTAGATAAAGTTTCAAACTTCGAGTTCTAAATGGAGAGACTGTGAACGGGTTAACCAGAAAGCACTATGGGAACTGTTCCCTATTTTGCTGTTTCTCCAAATCTCTGTTCACCCACAACACCCGGAAGCTTGTCTTCCGTACTGCACTGGGCTCACTAGCACTCCACTAGCAGGCGTGCGAGCGAAGCAGGCTGTGCGTGCCTGCGTCTCCAGCACACAGGGGACCGTGAGGATGTGTACCGAGCCTTACAGAATGTGGTTCACGTGCACAGCGAGCACTGCCTGTCTCCGCCTGTGGGCCCACTACTGTGTCAGATTTTTCTCTGGGTGTGCATGTGTGCGTGTGCATGCCTACGTGTGTGCATACATGTATCCTGGTGTCAGTCCTGTGGCGTTGGCATATTTCAGCCACACGTGTTATTGTGGCTTGGAGACTTTAGGTGGATGTTGTGCCATTCAGAGCTGACAGAGACAATTTGAGCCCACACCTGCTCGGCTTCAGATCCCCTGTTCTCATTCCATAAAGCAAGAGGGAGTAATGTGACCCCGAGGGGGAGGAGGTGGAACATGTAAGTCTGATTCACACTCAAGATAAAGCAGGGGAACCTCCAGAAAGAGTTCCTGCCCGTGCCAGGAAACGGAAGAAGACCTGGAGTACTGCCGAAGGCGACCAGCCCTGATCCAGGCTGGGCTGGGCCCGCACAGTGGTCACCTGTCTCCGTGCACCTGCTCCGGCTGTGGGTAACAAATCACACGTCAATTATTCCTAAACACAGACTTAACTGTCACGAAACAGTGCTTTCCTCCTTCTAATAAGTCCAAATGTAAAAACAAAAATCCCTTTAGGGACAAAAAGGACACCCATCACCTCCACATTTCCAGTTTTACAGTGGAAAAGCTGCATCTACTCCAGGGGTAGTGTTTGGTCAGCAGTTAAGGTGCCGGCTGGGACGCCCACAACTCCTGTTCATGTGGAACATCACATTTGTTAATCTGTGTGTGTTGAAGATCCTTTCATCCCAGAGACAAATCTCACTCAGTCACGTCATATAACCTCTTAAGTGGTTTTGTTGAGTTTGGCTTGCTAGTATTTTGTCAAGACTTTTTGCATTTAAGTTCTTCAGAGAAATTGGCCTGCCGTGTTCGGTTCCTCTGGTGTGCCTACCTGTTCCTACGTGGGTTTGGGGAGGCCTCTTACTGAGTTAGAGATGGTCCCCTCTCATCACTTCCTTCAAGAGCCTGAGACGTATTCACATTCATACTCGACAGAACTCACCTGTGCAGCCCCCGGGCCTGGGCTTTCCCGTGTCAGAGGTTTTGGTCACTGGTTCCGTCTCACTGCTTACTGCTCAGAGTATGTGTTTCCTCACGGTGCAGACGAGGCAGGTTGTGTCTAGAACTCACGCGTTCCTTCCAGGTTATCAAGCTGACATGCAGTGGCCTGGTAGTGTCTTCTGACCCCCGTACTTCCGTGCTGTGCAGCTGTAACTGACCTTCCACGTGTGACTCATCGGAGTCCATTCTCTTCTTCCCTGACTCATCGAGTTAGAGTTCATCGATTCTACTTAACTCCGAGTTGTAGTGTTTTATCCCGTGTTTCTGCTCTAATGATGTTTCTTTCTTTCTGCTAACCATGAGTGTAGCATATTCTAGATCCTTGAGCTGTAAAGTCGGCTACTTGGGATCTATCTTTTCTCCTAAGTAAGTACTGATTGTTATAAACCTCCCTCCTCAGATGACTTTCGCTGCTTTCCTAAGTTCCATCTCTCCTAGGCAGGACATTGGTCGGTTTTGCTTCCTTCAGCCACTGTTTGTCTGTTCGTGGGGTTTCCTCCGTGCCACTGACAGTGATTACTGCTGGGGAAGGACTGAGGACGGCTCGCTGCCATTGCGCTCACTTTTCACGGTTTATAGCTGCTGTGTCCCTTCCCTCTTCTACGACTGTGCCTCTTGTCATGTTGGATTTTTACCATGGTAGGCGTGGATCCCTTTCTCTGTACCTACCAGAAGCTATTTCTCTGTGGCTTACATAAACCGTCTTATTTTGTAACAGTCTATGTTAAGCTGATGAGGTTTTATCTCAATCACACACAAACACACTACATTTTTTACCCCCTTACCTGTATTTTTCCCCTTACAATGTGTTAGGCTACGAACATCAGCCTTCAAATCTTTTTATGTTGTGTGTCCATTAGCAAGTATTTTAGTGATAACTTTTAATACTTTTGTCTTTTAAATTTCATAGTAGAGATAATACAGTTTTAGAGTATTCTGAATTTGACAATTCTTTTCAATTCTATTTTTCCATGAAATTTTTTTAAAATTTATTTTTGTTTATTTGAAAGGCAGAGTAACAGAGAAAGTGGGAGAGAAAATAAGAAAGATCTTCCATTCACTGGTTCATTCCCCAGATGATCACAATGCCCCAGGGTGTACCAAGCCAAAGCCAGCAGCCTGGAACACCATCCAGGGCTCCTACATGGGTAGAAGGGCCCTAAGCACCGGCACCATCTTCCACTGCGTTCCCAGGTGCATTAGCAGGAGCTGGACTGAAAATGGAGCAGCTGGAACTCAAACTGGTGCTCCTAAGGGATACCAGCCTCACTGCACCGTGACAGCTCCGTGAACCTCCACGAACTTTCTCAAGTACCTTTGTACCACCCCATTCACTCCTCACCTAAAACATGTCTGCTGGAAAATCCACTGATTGCCTTATAGCAATTCTCTTGTATATAATAAGGCATTCTTGTTGCTTTTAAAAACCCCTCTTTGTTTTTGACATTTGACAATTTGATTAAAACATTTCTGAAATTAATCTTAAATTGATCTTGTTCTGGATCCTCTGAACTCCCATGAATCTGGATGTCCAAATGCTGGGCAATATTTAGAAAAACATTAGCTAATATTTTTAAAGATAGGATTTCTACCTCCTTTCTTTTCCTCCTTTCTCCTTCTGTGATGTTCATCACATAGGCCTCATGTGCTTGTTCCTCTTTCAACCTTATTCTTCTTGTTCCAAAACTCACTGATTTCTAATGACCCCATCCTCAGCTTCACTGATAATGTTCTGCTTGACCAAGTTGGCTTTTGAGGCTCCCTATTGAAGTTTTCATTTCCGTCCTTGTATTCTTCAGCTCCAGGATTTCTGCTTAGTTCTTTATTATGGTTTCTATCTTGTTATTATGATTGTAACTTTTGTCCATGTATTATTTTCGTTATTTCACTTGGTTCTCTTTGTCCTGTTGAATTTTGTCAGACTTCTTTAAAGTAATTACTTTAATTATGTTTACTTATTTTTATTTGACACTCAAAGAGTCAGAGACTGAGATAGACAAATGTCTTCCATCTGCTGGTTCATTCCCCAAAAAACAAACAGCAAGGGCTGAGCCAGGCTGAAGCTAGAAACTCAGGACTCCACCTGAATGTCCATGTGGGTGAGAATCCACCTCCTGAGTGGCCACTGCAGCCCCCAGCACGGGCACTGACAGGAAGTCGGAATCAGGGACACAGCCAGGAGTCGTACTGGTCACTCCAACATGGACGCAGGTGTCCGAACAGTGATTCAGCAACTTTCCCTAGTGCCTGCCCAGCGTTCATTTTGAATTCTTTGTCAAGCAGCTCATAGATCTTCCATTATTTCAGGCTGATACTTTGAGCTTTATGAGTGGGTGCGCAGGTGGCGTGAGGACTGACTACTCATGGTCCCTGTGGGCTTGCATTGCTGTCTCTGCATCTGAAGGAGCAGACGCCTCTTCAGTCTTAGGCTGGTTTCAAAGATCAGGTGCCTGGGATGATGCTACTGCCTTTAGGATGCAGGAAAAAGGGTTTGGAGGCAGGTCATGCCACAGGAACCCAGGCTCAGCAGGTCTGTTACCAGGGGCTTGTGCTGGCGTGCATTCTGTTTGGTCCCTGAAAGGACTGGGATCACAGGGCTGCTGTTGAGCCAGCAATCAGCTTCGGGGTCCACTGTTGGGTCCACACGCAGCAGACCTGTTGCAATGGGTGTGGCTCCTCCGCTCCTCGCAAAGGCTCCCATTGGCTCGCTGGGTAGGCAGGACTAACCCCAGACCAGCTGGAACCGCATCTTGTGGAAACTTCAGGACCTGCAGTTCAACCAAAGCTGGCATGAGCACAAACAAGTCTTGTTGTGCTGATGAGTGAGCAAAACTGAGGCAGAGACGAGCTGGAACTGAACGACAGGGGCCTCTCTGGAGCCATGGTCAGGCAAGAGCAGCTGGCAAGGTAGCACATGTCTCTGGGGGAGGCCCTGTGTACACAGCCTCCGGGCACACAGGCCTGCCTCCTGCCTCTGGTGGAGCCTTGAGTACACAGGACTCCTCTGAGTCCACGGCCGGGAGAGCCTGGACCAAATCTGTGGGCCAATTCAGAGTCCACAGCAAGGGAACAAAGCCAGCCGACCTGCGACCCCCAGGTGTGGGAGGATGTGACTTTCCAAGGTTGCTGACGGATGGTGGCAGGACCCATGCCCAGTGGGACTGTAACTGAGTCCACAGCAGGACGGGATGGATTCTGGGCCTGGATACTGTGCTGGGGTTGGTGCGCCTGCCACTTGGCCGCAGATGCACCATCTCCAAACACTCCTCCAGGATGTCACAGCCTCCTTCCTGGATCACAGAGCCCCACACGCTTGTCTGTGAACGGCTGCCAGATCTGTCCTGTCACCTTGCTGATGTCATTGTCCCTGACAGAGCATTCCCCAAGAGGACACTTAAAGATCTGTCAGAAAAATGAGAAAAGGCTGAACACAAAATTCAGCAGAAAACTGTATGGCAATGCTACATGTAAATAATCTTAAACCTGTGGAAAATTGATCCTTAATAATTAGAGAGGGAAAAGTAATTAAATGCTGTCTTTCATGTAATACAACATGGCTATAAGAGACTTTTAATTACCTGCCACGTATTTCTGTGTTTTGGAGTTCCTACAAGACTGTAAGGTATTGACGTCATGGGGGACGATCTTACTTCAGAAGCGATGGCACTGCAGGTGCTGTGAGACAGACTTGAGAAAGCACTGTAGGCCAGGATGGTTTTGTGCATCCCTGTGTCCAGGTGAGAGAACAGGTGAGCCGCATGCCTTGATGTGGCACCTGAACCCACGATGCTCCTTCGTAGGTCAGCCCCCGAATCTCTGAAACCTCCAGAATCAAAACCGGGACGAGTTCTGCAGCTCCGTGTCATCAGTTCAACTCCCCACCAGGCTCTCCAGGGGCTTCACTTGAAATTCCTTCAAGCCACTGCGATCAGAGCCAAGGTCACAGAATCCAAGAGGTGCTCGGCCCGCATTCTCTCCTGGGCACCCCGTTTCTCCCTGGACCTGTGCCCCCGCTGAGGCCAGAGCTCAAGCAGGAGGCCCTGGCTTCACCCCGAATCTCCTGGCTCTTGCGAGCTGGAGTCAGATGTTGCCGCTTTGAACGGAGGATATAATTTGATACAAGTGAAGGAATTCCGAAGGCTGCCTTCAGGGAGAAACTGAGAAAGAGAGGCAGTGGGGCAGAGATGGAATCTACCCGTATTTGATGCAACCTGCATCGTCATCGGCCCAGCCACCCCCAAATCCTGATGACGGCAACAGCGCTGTGCCCGCGTCACAGCTTTGAGAGCGTTTTCTGGGAAACAGCCTCGACCAGCATCCCATCTTAGAGCAGATTGCGTGGCAACAGTGCGAGGCTGCCCTAATCCAGTGACAACTGTGACGGCGAGCACATTTCCCCAGGACTCCCCAGACCAGCCTGCATTTACTCCCTACAAGAGCCAGCGGGCTAAACCCAGGAACTCGCCCAGGGGTTAAACCTTCCTTAATTCGAACGCTTGCAAGTGTCGTGATGTGCGCGATGCGGTATTTACAGCTTTTAAAATAGGACCGAATCACTTTGTGACCAGTGATACGTATCTGTGTCCTACTCAAAATAAAAAAGCATTGTCAAGTTCTTATTCTGTTTAGGTTGAAACAATTTATTAAAAAGGAATAAAAAAGATGAAAGGAGGGGGTGGAGGTAGAGAAGGAGAGCAGGAAGGGGAGACCGACTGAGAGAGCCCGGGGTCCCCTCCCGCCCAGGGAGGGAAGGGAGCGCCCTCCTCCGCCAGCTCCTCCCAGGCCAAGGGCCTCTCTTCCCATCCTGTCCTCCTCTGTCCTCCCACTGTCAACAAGATCATGAGAAAGACTCAGATATAAAAATAAGGAATGGACCTCTCTATTAAATTCAAGCTCCTTTTCACAAAAAATTATGAACAGAGTTTCCAGTTTATCAAATAAATTACCAGCAATTTTTCAAAGACAATCTCTGAAACTTGCCTTAAAATAAACTCTTAGAAGTATTATGGGAATGATCTATATGAAGATTTTTAAAGCTGTTATCTATTGGTACATTTCCCTTCAGAAATATTACACCCATCTGCAGTCCCAACATTGCATTTCACCATTGCCAATACCAACATTAATTTAACTTTGAGCCCTAAGGCCATCATGTTCAGAGACACTATGTATATGTATTTTTAAAGAAAATCATTGTCCTTTCTTAAGATTTGAATTCCATATGATTTAGTTTAATCTAAACTATCTTCCAGGAGAATTAATTCCCAGGGATATGATGTGTAGCAGTATCAGAATGATTCGCTCAGATGAAATATGGCTCAGGGAGGACCGAGCTAGCCCAAGGAGGCAGCGCCTACAGGAGACCTGAGCAGCTGCATGGACTTCACGTTCATGAGCTTCTCGTGGGCCTGTTTCAATAAAGGGTATTTGAAGAACAACACCGAATCCTGGCATTCTTGAAAATGGTATACTATGTAATTAATTACATACACTTACCCTTCAACACATCTTGGCTTAAGTATTCCTACATTCCAAAATTATTCTGTCTTAGCAAGGCACCCACGTGGGCCAGATTTAGCTGTTAGTGATGATTTGCTGCTGTTGTGTAGTGGGTGCATCTCTTCTGCTTTGGACTCCCCATCGTGACGGCACAGGCCTCACGGTCCTGAGTCATCAAGGTCTACCCTCCAGGGGCTAGCTCTGAGCTGGTACTTCTGTGGCCTTGATCCACCCAAATCTGAGCTCTCTGCCTAGAGTTCTTAACTTCAAGAAAGTCATGAGAAACGTTTCAAAGGTCCGTAGAGTTAAGGTGCCCAATACTGGCTTGACCGTTTGATATCCGACACCCATTACATGCGATGTTTTCAGTGCTGGCCATCCTGGCTAATGGAACACTGACAGTTCTTTGCCTTGTCTCTTGACTCTTGATAATCTCCTTCATTTTTTAAGATTTATTTGTTTATTTGAGAGAGTTAAGAGAGAGGGAGAGGGAGAGACAGAGAGAAGTCTTCCATCCACTGGCTTGCTCCCCAAATGGCCACATCAGGCAGAGCTGGGCTAATCCAAAGCCAGGAGCCAGGAGCTTCTTCTGAGTCCCTCATGTGGATGCAGGGGCCCACATCTCCTTCATTTCTAATCTACCTTCTTCATCATGACTATGCTAATTTAATTCACACAGAAATATTCTCTGAACTTATGGTTTTTTAAAAAGTTCTCAGAAACCTAGAAACACATGGGAACCTCATCATCTTGATAAAGAATATGTCAAAATAAAATATATATCATATTTGCTGATGAAAGACTCATTGGCATTCTCCTAGGGTCAAGAACAAGGCAAAGATACCTACTTGTTCCCTTATGCAACGTATCATTAGAAATTCTTACAACAGCAACACGGTAAGAAAAAGACCCCAAAACCTGGAGATTAGAAGGGATGGGACAAAATCACCCCTATTTAAGAATTAATTACTTTCCCCATACACACTCACAAAGAATCAACAAGAAAACTCCTGAAGCTAAAAGGTAATTTCAGAAAGTTTGTAGAATACAAGTTCAGCACACACACACAAGTGAAAATTTGAAATATTAACAATGAACATTTGGAAGTGAAAATTCAAAGCATAATATCAATTTCAATCAACCCCAAGAAAATGAAATATATAGGTATGAACTTAATACATACAGGATCTGTGTACTGAAAGTTTAACCCCGGGTTCTAGTCCCGGTTGGGGCGCCGGATTCTGTCCCGGTTGCCCCTCTTCCAGTCCAGCTCTCTGCTGTGGCCCGGGAGTGCAGTGGAGGATGGCCCAAGTGCTTGGGCCCTGCACCCGCATGGGAGACCAGGAGGAAGCACCTGGCTCCTGGCTTTGGATTGGCGCAGCATGCCATCCGTAGTGGCCATCTGGGGGATGAACCAACAGAGGGAAGACCTTTCTCTCAGTCTCTCTCTCTCATTGTCTAACTCTGCCTGTCCAAAAAAAAAAAAAAAAAGGTTTTAGTGCACACATAAAGAAATCACAGAAGACCTAAGCATGCATAATAGAAGATTTAACATAATGAGATGTCTGTTTCCCCCAAATTAACTATAGGTTAAGTACAATTATTATCAAAATCCCAGCAAGGTGTTGTGTAGGCACAGACAGATTTATTCTAAAATTAATATGGAAGGACACAGGCTCTAAAATAGCAGAAACACTCTTGCAAAAAAATAAATTAAGGGAAACCAGTTAACCTGGTACTAAGACTTATGGTGCAGGTACAGCAATCAAGGACTGTGGTATTCATCAATCAATGAAATAAAATAGACAAGCTGAACTACTTACGCACAAATGTGCCCAGTGATTTTTTGACAAAATACAACTAATGCAATGAAAGAATAGCCCCTTCAAGAAGTTGTGTTAAACAGTTGGACACGCACAGGTCCGAAACTAAAGCTCAATCTAAACCTGATGTGAAGTGAAACTCCCTCAAAAATAAACATGAACCTCAAAGTAAAGCATGAAACTCTAGTCTTTTGTAAAAAGGCAGACATTTTCAGAGTTTATGTGTAGGCGAGTTCTTGAACTTGCCCAAAGCTCAGTCCATTAGAGGGAACATTGACCAACTGGACCTGCTCAAAATTTTACAAACTTTACTCTGTAGAAGATCCCATTTGGAGGAGGCAAAGACAGTTTGCAGTTTGAGAGTAAATATTTCCAGTCACATATCTATCCCGTCTAGTATCCAGACCATGTAGAGTTTTCAAAACCCAGCAAGAGTTTGCAAAGCAGCAAACAATCTGACCAGAACACGGGCAGTCACGAGCAGATGGGGACTCACAGGTGGAACGAGGCTCAATTTCACAAGCCACGGAGGAAACACACACCTAAAACTACATGAGCTGCCCCCGTCCCTGATCAGAAATGGCAGAGAGTAAAACAGACTGGAAACACCAGAATTCCAGCAAATTCTGGCCAGGATCCACAGGAACCGAATGCCTCACACGTTCCTCACTGTAGGAATGGAAAACGGTGGAGACTCTGGAAACCCCTCATGGTTTCTAGAAAAACTGACATACAAGGGCCCTGGGACCCGGCAGCATTCAGTCCAGGGAATGAGAAGTTGCTCACAGGAATCTTCATGACAGCTTGTGCACAGTGACCAAAGCAGCAGAGACAACAAGTCAACACACAGGTCAACACACAGTTGTTCTCCAACAAGTCAACCACAGGACAGCCACGCCATGGAGCTCTGCTCAGCCACAAAACCAGTGCGTGGCTTAGATGGATTTTCAGGAAGTTTCTGTCGAGAGGAAAAAGCCAATCGAGGAGATGCAGATTCCGTTTGTACACCAGTCCTAAAAATGACAAATTACAGAAATGGAGACCCGAGCAGTGCCTGCTGAGTGTTAGGGCTGAGCCAGCACTGTGGCTCAGCAGGTTAAATCCCCTTAAAGGCACTGGTTCAAGTCCCGGCTGCTCCACTTCCTGTCCAGCTCCCTGCTAATGCACCTGGGAAAGCAGAGGAAGATGGTCCAACTTCCTAGGCGCCTGCACCCACATGGGAGACCCAGAAGACGCTCCTGGCTCCTGGCTTCAGATCGGCCCAGTTCTGGCCATTTTGGCCATTGAGGGAGTGAACCAGCCTTTCAAATAAATACAAAATACATCTTAAAATAAAAAAGGTAGGGCTGAGCGTGGGGTGGGAGTGACATAGAAACTTACGGTGACAGAACTGATGTACATTCACCTGTGGAGATGGATGCACGTGTGATGACATCACACAAAGCTCAACACACCCATATCACAAATGCGCACAAGTACAATGGGGAATCCGATTAAGGCGTGTGGAGTGCAGGAATACCAACCTCTGGCTGTGCTTCTGGGCTGTCGTTTTGCAAGATCTTAGCACAGAAGGAACTGCACTATACAGTAAGAGGAGTTCACTGTGCCATTTCTTACAACTGGATACCGACCGTCATTATAAAAGAAAGGGTTTAATTTGTCGAAAAGGCCATTTCAAGAGGGGAGACAGGGAGAGAGAAATGAACAAGGTGGCAGTAGGGCTGGGGAAGAGGAGCTTTTCAAGTGATAGGACGCGGCGGGTTGTGGGTGCTTCATTGACTGGGACATGTGATTCAAGGGGTGAGAGCCGAGGACGGGGCAGGTGACTGCTGGTGCCACCGAGCACCGGCCAGCGGCAGAGCTGGAGGCAGAGGGACAAGTCCAGCCGGCAGCTGTGGGACAGCAGTGGGAACCCCAGTGCTGGGGCCACTTCTGCGTCGACAGGCATGGCAGAGTCAGCAAACCCACTGCTAAAGGAGCAGCATGCAGTCTCCCCTCGATTCCCAGGGCCCTTCCAATCAACCACCCAGTGTCAACTCCACCCCAACGCCCGTGCAGTCGGCCCACGTCTGCCCAGCCATGGGTCCCTCCTCCGTTCTACCACTGTCTGTCAGCAGACGGCTTCAGAGGGCTCCCGGGCATCCCCGATCTTCAGATCCAACCCCTTCCAATCCATTCCCCAGAAAGCAACGAGAGTGAGCTTCCTGGTCATTTTCTCCCCATCAGCGTTAGCACGTGCAGAAGCCAGGAGAGGGCTGCTCAAGGGACAGTGTCCCTGGGGACAGGCAGAGATGGAGGTGAGCACCGTGGGAGAGGGGGTCTCATGGTGGACGGGGGGCCGCACTGCAGGCGCCCACACTCCCTCCCTGTGAGCAGTCACGTGTTAGACGAGCTAACCCCAGGGAGGCTGTTTCCCAATAAGGGTTAAAGCGAAGGGAGAGCAGTGACCGACACAGTTATTGGAGGGGCAGAGAGAAGCTGCCAAGAGTCCCCACACGCTGGGCAGAGACAGGCCGTGCCCCTCCCTCGGGGGGACTGTGCCGTTCACCCCAGCAAACCTCAGAGGCCCAGGCCCCGCGCTGCATGGTCTGCGGGAGGCCTCAGTCCCAGCACTGGAGAACCCTCTCCTGACTCCCTCCTGGTTTGCAAGAGCTTCCGGGCCCTGGGTGCCGGCCAGAGCGTGGCCAGGCCCCCACGAGGTTGCGTTTCCACTTCTACACAATCCTCTTCTCGCCCAGTGCTTCTGGTCTTCTGACAAAGCGCATCCATTGTCCTAGGAGCAGAAAAGATTCCAAAATTCATGTTCTCCATAATTCAGACCCAAGTCGGCACCACGGCAGGCTCGGGTGCCGGGGCCAACTCGCCGGCCACGCTGCCTCCCGCGGTGATCCATCATCATTACGAGCCGCATTCACGACATTTCTCTCTTTGGCATAAAGTCTGAAATGCAAAGGGACTGTTAGGACAGAGAAAGATGGACCAATGAGATACTGAGACCTAAATATGTGCTTTGTTAGAAATGAAAATGGAAATATGATTCCAGGGGAAAAAGGACTTGGTGGCGACATGGTCACACACTCCTTTCAAAACATGAAAAATAAATTCACCCTCAAGAAAAAGAAGAAAAATGGATCTGACAGATTCATTCTCTCGTATCTTGAGGTTTCTCCTCTGAGCCTATGCATCAAGGATCATTGTGAACAAGCAAGGCCACGCCGTCAGGAAAGATAGCCCGGGCTCATTGTTCCCGCACGCACCCTCGCCTCGCCAGTCACTGCTGCCCCTCACATGTGATTAAGTGGCTTGTCCCCGGAATGAAAAAAGTCAGCTCCCGGCCCAAACGCAAATAGATGACACACTCCACACCACGGCCCGGCCCCACGCTCACGCCCAATTTGAATTTTCAAGCGTCCGATTGCATTTCTAATCCAGGAGTGGCAAGGCCCCTCCCCCACGGCCGCTCACTAATTACAAACTGTTTCGTGTGGTCTTCGCCGGAGTGCAGCACGCTGCCCACCAGCAGCAGCAGGTCCCGCCCAGCCTCTGAGGCCACAGCCCAGGAAAGAGGGGACGCACACAAGGCCCAGCGGGCTTCCACCGCACCCCACTCTCCTTCAGCCTCAACACGCAGCCGCAATAGCTGGCACCTCCCCGTGCACCAGGCGGAGTGTTCAGGAACCTGCGGGCGGGTGTGGACAGTCAGAGCCCGGGACAGAGCAGGTCCTCAGCGGCTGCTGACTGATTCCTGGAACTCTGCACGCCGCAGTGCCCTCCAATGTCACGGGCAGCCCCACCGCCAGGTTCTCGCCCGTGCCGGAAACCCTGCCAGCGTCGCCAAACATGCGAGTGCAGTCTGTCCTTCTGTCGCGGGATCCAGTTTGGAAACGACCAAGTCCAGCAAGGACCCTTCTCGGACATCTGAACTGAATTATATCAATCTTCATAATTCCATCATGCTGTTAGCGAATTGCTTTCCTAGAAAACTTTTAAATCGCTTGAAGTCAGCGCCGTGTCAGAACGTGCAAGAGGCAAGATTTAAAGAGCCAATCACACACCAGACATGGACAGGCGGAGTTCCACGGTACTCGCCTTGAGCGGTCTCACCTCCAAAGGGATGTGATCTGACACGTTGCCCACGCGTGGACCAGTTTAAAGAAAGCTGCCCGTGGCGCGGAGTCACCGCAGTAGGCCTGCTTCCTCGGGCTGGTGCAGGGGAGTGCGTTCCACCGCAGGAGGCCAGCGGGGCTCCATCTCTTCTGGTTAAAATGCTTCGGTCCTGGGTGCGATGTTGGGAGTTTGTCTTGCAGTCCGTCTGAGCACAGAGAGGCTGAGAGTTTTCTCCGATGGAGATCCCAGCCTCCTTCCTGCGCACGGCAATCCAGCGCCAGGTTCACCTGTGAACCCGAGACGGGCAGGTGACCACCTGAGCAGCGGTGACTCTCAGAGGCCCACAAAATCGTGACATCGCAGTTGCCTTCTTTCTTCCAAAAGTACTCGCGTCCGCTGATTACTCTGCCATGAAAATAGACCCCCACACACACACACCCCGTGTGGAAGTTAGGGAGAGTGCGTGGCTGACTGGGCAGGGCTGAGAGGAAGCACCCAGCTACGCTGGGTTACCAAGCTGCTGTTACCTGCCCTCGTGGGTCCCACACGCTCCCAGATGGACTCCCGGCCGCAAGGGAGACACCCAGAAGCAAGATGAAATTACTCGGGACTTGCAGCTACGGCAATCTGTGATGTGCCACGTTTCTAAATCAGTGCGCAACCTAAAAAAAAAAAAAAAAAAAAACATTTTTCAAAAGAGATCTGGGTGAAGCAAAATAGTAACCGGCGAATGCTGTCCATCTGGCTGCTGGGCGAGCCCGGCCACCAGGCCGCTCCGCGGGCCCCCTCCTTCGCGCATCCCGAGAAAACCCCCGTGTGCTTCGCGCTGGGCCACACGGCCGGGCCTGCGTGGCATCCACATCTGTTTTCCGTGTTTATTAGAAGCCGCTCGCCTACAGCCCCGCGGGGACTTCCTGCAGAACTCCCATTTTTGCTGCGCAAAACTATTTTCTTCCCCTCTGCTTCCAACAGTCCCTTCCTCCCCTCCGCTGCCCTCACCTCCCCTTTCTAATTTAACAGAGAAAACGCATGTTAATTTCAGCTCCACCTCTGCTGGGTCACTGTCAGGTCAGCGGATTAGAGACAGCCACAGCAGAGAGAAGCCGGCAGGGCAGGGTGACCCAGCCGTCCATCACGCCGATGGCAGTGCTTGAACAATGACAGTCATCTGTCAGAAGCAGGAGGTGGCGCCTCATTCACACACGCCTCACCTGCCCTGAGCTACACCTGCTTATAATAATATCGATCACCCCTGCACGGTGTTGCTTTTTCTCTGATCCCTGAAATAACAAGCATTCTGTTTCTCCCCTGGCTCGCCCAAGAGTTTGCCGGCCGGCGCCTGCAGAGGGGAGGAGACAGTGGCCAGCGGGGTGGTTGGGTCAGGACAAAGGAGGGATGACATCACCAGGGGAAAGGGGCGTCCCCGTGTGCGCTTCCTGCCCAAAAGGGATCGATCATGTCACAGAGCACCCTGACTGTGCAGATGAGGTGGGCGGAGCCTGAGCCCAGCTGTGCCCCTGGGGACACTAGGGCCGCCACCCCCCACCACGCCCGTCCTCCATGGAGGGGGGTCCTCCTGGACACAGTCCACGGCCAAGGCTCAGCTCTCGCCCGATTCCTATGCCACAGTGTGACACAAAGCCGCCCCAAATCTTCGTTCTACAAGATTTGAAATCCACCACTACTCCTGTCCACTGAGTGCGGGACAGGTCCCTGTTTACCGTGTCGCTGCAGCCCCCAGCGAGCTCCACCCAGCCACAGGCTACCCCGCACCAGTGTTTCTGGTTGTTGACACAGAAGAGTTTAATGACGCTCCCTGGACACTTGCTGCCCAGGGCGTGGTGTGACGCAGCCTTCTAGCCCGGGGAACCCTGGGGTCCGGGTGTGTGGGCTTCTTTGATGGGTCCCTGTCACGGCGTTTCCCCATGGGCCCAGATGTGCGACACCCGGGCTGCCATCAGCAGGGTGTGACATCTCCACTGTATGGAGATGTTGTGTGGTGGAAACACACAACCCGCGTATCAGCCATTTTCGGCTCTTGAGAAAAGAAATTAGTAAGACAGGCTGGCTCCGGCTGGCTCAGGTTGGGGAAGTGACTCAAGACCACTGAAGCTCGGCGGGCACTTCCGGTCACAAAGCCGAAGCCAGGAGCAGGGAGGGACCGTGCTGGAACCGCAGTGGGCCTGGGGCTCCCGTTCCCAGCCCGTGGAGGACTTGTCTGGGGCAGGAGCGAGCGATGGCACACAGGGGGCGGCAGAGTTGCCTGGGCAGATGAGTGGGGTCTCGGGAGCAGACTCGCGCCCCACGGTCAGAGACCGCAGACAGTTCCTCGGGGGTCTCGCCGGCCGCTGGCTGGCACCGTGGCTCAACAGGCTAATCCTCCACCTTGTGGCGCCAGCACACCAGGTTCTAGACCCGGTCGGGGTGCTGGATTCTGTCCCAGTTGCCCCTCTTCCAGGGGCACAGCTCTCTGCTGTGGCCAGGGAGTGCAGTGGAGGATGGCCCAAGTGCTTGGGCCCTGCACCCCATGGGAGACCAGGATAAGCACCTGGCTCCTGCCTTCGGATCAGCATGGTGCGCCGGCCACAGCGTGCCGGCTGCGGCAGCCATTGGAGGATGAACCAACGGCAAAAGGAAGACCTTTCTCTCTCTGTCTCTCTCTCTCTCACTGTCCACTCTGCCTGTCAAAAAAAAAAAAAAAAAAAAACCACTGGCCTTACCCAATTCTAATTCCTGAGAACTTAATCTGTATCACTCGGGATTAAAATATTGATTTCCCACTAGGCCGCCGGAAGATAAGGGGGGATTCTGATAAAACCAAACTCCACTCCGGCGGCTGGCACCTCCCGGTGCTCCTCGCCGCCCTCCCCGCCTCCTGCCTTCAGACTCCCAGAAATTCCTGTCCCAGCTTCCTGCATCAGATCAGCCACCTGGCGTCCAAGTCAGACTTTTCCCAGCCCCGGGGGAAATGATCCTGACCCGTGATGCCGTCTTTCCGTGCGATTCCTTTATCAGACACGGAGATGCCACACGCAACGCGCATTTGTTTTTTCAGTAAGTTTCCCTCTCCCTGGCTGTCTCCTCTCTCTGCTTCCCTCCCCCATCTGTGTCTCGGGTCCGGGCTCTCCCTCTCTCGCCTTAACTGCCCAGTCTTTCCAAACGCTTGCCTGGAGAGAAGCTGCCGTCTATTGGCCTGTCAGACGTCCTGGCTGGAAGGCTGCTGGGTTTACAGAAGAGACAAACATTTCAGGCATGCCATTCTGGGGTAATGAAGCATGGCGACAGAATATACCTGTGCAACATTTGATAAAGATGGGCTGACACGCCAGTCCAAATAGGTTCTTTTGTGTGTCTGCACGTGTCTGCCATCATCGCTTTCATCTGCAAACGGGAAGGCACAGACACAGCCGCGCTGGCAGCGACCAGGAGGGGAAAAGCAGCTCACACAATTAAACGTCATTTACCTCTGGCCTTGATTTCACTCCCACTACCCTTAATTTATTGTATGTTTTCTCCCGTCCTTTGCAAAAAAGCAGTGGCTCCATTTTTCTTTCTTTCTCTTGCCATCTAATTCCTCTTACGGGGAACTGCAGAAGACAATCGGCAAAATCCCTGGGCGTTCAGCATTGGATCTTAAGTTAAAATGCGTCTTCGCGGGTTTTTTTTTTATGGCTTTTATTGTTGTTTGATTAATGTAAAGCAAAATTAAACCCTACAGTTACACAAGGTGCATCAGCCAGAGAGGCCAACAGTGCGCCCTGCTTCACTACTGTTGCTTAATCTTCAGACAGAGAGACAGAGAAACACAGCGACAGCGACAGACAGGGCCACAGAGACGGAGGAGAAAGGGACTGGGGAGCAGCCCGAGTGACACTGGGCGCTGCTGAGACGTCCCGTGTGACCGGAGAACCGTTTCTGCTGGCTCCCTGGGCTGGCTTTCTTGAGCTCCTCTCTGCTTTCTTCGGGGCAGTGCTGGGGGCCCCCACAGGGCTGTCACCCAGCCCCGGTCTGCACCTGCAGGACCCAGGGCCAGCTACCAAGGCGGGCAGGGCGTGATGGCCACTGCGTCCGGGTGTCTTCTGCAGAAAGAGCCGACACAGGGCCCGGTTCTTGATTTTTTTCTTCTCCCGCGGAGGGCGGCAGCAGTTGGAGCACGGGACGGCCGCAATGCACGGCTGTTGCTTGGTTCACCCGTGACCATCGCCCTTCGTTATGCCTCGCTCAGACACAGATGCTGCGCTATGCGCTAACTCCAGCAGGAGCCAGGCCGCTCTAAGCCACAGCCTCCAAGCGAAGTGAATAGGCGTGTGGGGTCCACGGTAAAGGTAGTGTTTCCCTGCCGCTTGTTACCCGCAAAGCCTCAGTGTGTGGGGTCTTCAGAAACTGTGGAAATGCTTATTATAAAATACCTACACATGGGCCGGCACCGTGGCTCAATAGGCTAATCCTCTGCCTTGCGGCGCCAGCACACCGGGTTCTAGTCCCAATCGGGGTGCCAGATTCTGTCCCGGTTGCCCCTCTTCCAGTCCAGCTCTCTGCTGTGGCCCAGGAGGGCAGTGGAGGATGGCCCAAGTGCTTGGGCCCTGCACCCCATGGGAGACCAGGAGAGGCTCCTGGCTCCTGGCTTTGGATCGGCAAGATGCGCCAGCCACGGCGGCCATTGGAGGGTGAACCAACGGCAAAAGGAAGACCTTTCTCTCTCTCTCTGTCAAAAAAAAAAAAAAAAAAAAAAAAAAACACTTACCCTACCCATGGATTAATAGCATGTTTTGCACCAAAACAAACTTATCTTTAAGTTCCACTTTTCCACGGACTTTTTGAACTGGCCTCGTCTGTGTGCGTTTCTGCTTCCTTCTAAAGTTAGAAGATTCTAGACCAACCCTAGATGGAATGAGAGGAAATCAAATGGACAAGGAATATTCACACACTTCATAAAACGCACACTGCTACCCACGGGTACACGTCTTTGTTCACGTTTTTTAAAGTAGTTCAGAGATAAACCCAAACTCAAGACACAGTACAGAATAAAGTTGTGTTAAAGCTTGAAAACCTATGATAAAGAGAAAAAAGGCAATACACCCACAAATGGGAATGCTTATGGCCTCACAGTGTTCCGAGTTTCATAAAATTCCCAGTTACTTAAGGCTTCTGTCTTGTCAAAGCCATTACGTCTACTTCATTCTTTTAATTTGCGAAGTAATGGTGGAAAGATCCCTGGAGACTGGCAGGAGTGAGAGCCGTCTAATGGAAGTCATTCCCTGAGCTGACGGTGGCTCTGTGGGTAATGGGAGACGCACTGCTGACAGGAGGAGATGTATTTGGGGAGAAGCTGCATAAACTGAACACAAAATCAGCCTGCTGCTTCACCACACAACAACAATGGCGCGAACAGGAGTTCCTAAGGTGAAGTACGGGCTCTGCTACTTCCTCCTGTTGCAAGTTTCAATCAGGTGCATCGCCGTCCTGGAAGCAGCTTCGGAGTCCAACACAGGACCCTCCCCCTCCCCGTTCACACCCTGCACCGCCTCGGCCAGCCCCGATCCCCAGTCACCGCTCAACAGCTCTCGCTCTCCTAGGTGGTCTTTTGAGTTCAGCTCCCCTTGCTGGGAGCAACCCCAGGATGGTCACCCCTGTGGGACGTGCCCGCGGTCCCTCTTCCTCTGAGCAGCCTCCCGCTGTGTGGACACTCCAGAGCTGATTCGTGCTGATGGATGTGTGCGTTGCTTCTTGATGGGGCAACAGCGGATGAAGCAGCCCTGGACTGGAAACCACGCGCACTCGCTGGCCAAGGGCAGCTCCCCGCGGAACAGGGCAGGAACAGGTTTTGTTCAGACAGGCAACGTCATGTCCCTTGGACTAGCACTTTAAAAACGCGATCTGGGGCCGTGTGATTCTAGCAAGCGCAAGGAGCTACTTGACTGGACGTTGTAAGCGCATGCTCCGCTTTAGAGGATGTGGGAAGCTGTCCCCCCAGTCCTGCACCAGTCTGCACCCCGACAGCGAGGAGAGTCCAGTCCTCCACCTCCTCAGATCTCTGTTTCTGTTTGCCTCTGGGCGATTTCCGCAGGCTGCCCTGGGGTCTCCTCTAGGCTCAGTGCGCGCTTCCCTGGTGGGGATGTCGCACCCTGTGCCTGCCCTGTGTGGCCAAGATGGCTTCCAGCCCTTGGCCCGTGTGCCTGAGTGGCTTCCCTGAGCTGTCAGTTCTCCATGCTCTCAACACCCGGCTGTGCCACAGGCCTTTGCCTCCAGCTCACGGCTCATCTTGTCTCTCTCTCTTTTTTTTTTCTTTTGACAGATAGTGAAAGAGAGAGACAAAGAGAAAGGTCTTCCTTCCGTTGGTTCACCCCCAAAATGGCCACTATGGCCAGTGCACTGCGCCGATCCGAAGCCAGGTGCTTCTCCTGGTCTCCCATGCGGGTGCAGGGCCCAAGCACTTGGGCCATCCTCCACTGCACTCCTGGGCCACAGGCAGAGAGCCGGCCTGGAAAGGGAGCAGCCAGGACCAGAACTCGGCGCCCATATGGGATGGAGGATTAACCATGTGAGCCACGGCGCCGGCCCCTCATCTTGTCTTAATAGTGTCTTCCTAAAAGCAGAAGTTGCTAATTTTCATGAAGTCTAATTTATCTGTGTTTGTCATAACTCACTTTTATAGAGATATTTTAGTGCTTCAATTAATTAGAAAGACTTACTTACCAATTATAACAAGCTCCTCAAACAAACAAGCGTAACTGGTCGTGAGAATTCATCAACGCGACGCCCTCTCTTCCTTGTCGTGAACTCGGGGAGCCCCGAGGGAGCCCCGGGGGAACACGCCCTGTTCGGTACAGCCGAGTAACAGGGCCCTAAAAGGAAGAGGTGGAGGAGGCTGCTCCTCACCCGACTCGTGCCCTGTGTGGGGTTTGGTGACTTCCCACGGAAAACGACCAAGCTCAGTTTACGCTTCCGTGTTTCTCCGTTCCTGACGGGGGTCCTTTAAGGGACTTGGAAAGCAAATTTTGCTGAGTTATTAAAACACCTGTATGAACGAACAGTAAACTTATTCAGCCGCTCACGGATCCACAGGGGTCTCCAGACTCGCGCTGTGGCTTTTCCGGAGGGGTGCACCCCTCCCCCTGACGGGAGTACTGAGGCCCTCCCGAGCCCCGGGGTGGGGAGACCCCAGCCTCCGGCTAGCCTTCCCCTGCAGGCGTCCCCTGCGTCCTGGGCTCCTCACTAGCCCACCCCACCTTCCAGAACTCTCTGGCGCTGTGGTGGCGGTAAGAGCTCTCAGCCTGCTCGCTCAGGCTCCGCCTGCTGTGGTTTCCGCGTGGTCACACGGTGTCCCGGCGTCTCCTTTCCATCCCCGACAGCACGCGTCTAGGAGGATGCCTTCCGCTCGCTACAGGAGATAAACTGCGTTTGCTTCAAGCCCTGAGCTGGTCTGCGTTTTTGGCGCTTGCACAGACGCCGACTTGGCCACACGCGCCCGCCTGCTGCAGCTCCGTCTACACTCGGGAATAATTGGGTCTCTCTCTGCCTTCTCTGCTGGTCCTGGGAGCTCACTTGTTCTCTGCCACCAGGCAGGGCTCCAGGCAAGCATCTGACACGATGCTCCCTGCAGTCCACCCCCTCGCTGCTGGTCAGCACAGGACCCAAAGCAACTCCATGAGTCCCAGGGAAAGCGCTGCCCTGGCCTCTCCGACCTCCACTGAGCGCGACAAAAAGCCAAGCGTTCATGAAGCCACGCCTCACCTGCCGGAGCAGAGGTGAGGATATCCCACCCAGGGCTGTGGAGCAGGGCCAGCCCGGACCCAAAGCCAAAAGTCCATTGGTGGGGACTTTGCCGGGGGGGCCTGGGAAGACTGAGCACAGCCACCCTGGAGAGCCGGGCTGGGGGACAACTAGAGACGTTGAGAGTGATTGACCAAAATGGTTTGGAAATCTGCAGACCAAGGACCATTAATCTGAAAATGGCTCTGAGTCTACTTGATTTCAATAGACAGAGAAGACTTGTTCGGAAATGGGTAGTGACAGCCGAGCGCAGAGATAACAGACGGGCAGCGACAGGATGCCACTTCTTAAACAGACAGCAAACAGCCTTCCCGAGCCGAGCCGGGATTGGAGAGGTTTGCTGAGGACCGAGCCCCTCCGCGGCCCTCCGTGACCTCCCGTGGGGGTGGCCAGGGAAGGTGCAGCCCACCGAGGCCAGCCGGGGGAGGCAGGTGGGCTGTGGGAGCCTCGGTACACAACAGCTGGTGGACCCTGCATGGACACAAGAGCAGCAGCCCCACCGGGCCATTCTTCCCCCACTCCCTTCCCTCAAGGAAAAGAAACCTGCAGGTGCGGAGGGGCCGTGGGGCCAACAGTGAGGAAGGGAGACGGGAAAGAACAACGCAGAGACCCTACCGAGAGGAGAAGTTGCGTGTGTGTGTGTGTGTGTGTGCGTGCACCTGCACACGTGTTGTCAGCCCCTGGTGCACCGACTGTCATTGGAAGGACAATGGGACAAGGTCATGGTCAAACACTCCTCTGAATCACCCTTAAGCAGACAGAGGAGTCGGGACTGATTTATGAATGTATTTCCACAATTTACTTGAAAATTTGTAACGTCCATGCAGCCTGGCAAGAAAAAAAAAAAAAAAAAAAAGGTGAGGCGCTGTGAAGGAAAGCCCTGCTCCACTTTATTGTAAAATTATCCCATGCTACCTGCTCTAATCCCCCGAAAACAAATTAAATCCTCACTAAGCTGACTTTAAATCAATAGTTTCATTTAAGAATAGTGTGACTTAATAAAAATAAAAAACTAACTGGTCCAGCCAATTTAAGAGGGAAATAAATCATTGCCCAAAGAAAAATAGCAGATTTGACTTGTATATGGGCCCCGGCTCGGCCTGGGGGAGAGGCCGCAGCTAAACCCACCCTGGCCAGGGAGGCTGCTCCTCCACCCTACTCACACCTGCCCGCGAGCCCCGAGAACGAGGAGGCCAGGCGCCCCCACGACGGGAAGCAGCCCCTCGACCTGCATAGCGAAAAATCCTCACTAAGCCCCAGAAGATGACGCAGCTGTAGGAGTACAGCCATTCCCACACGTTCCTTAAAAAGTCTCAGTGGTGGGCAGATGCTGAGTGGACCCCGCCAGCTGCAAGAGGCCTAGTGGGCAGGCGTCCGGCCCGGTGCTGGGCACAGCAGTGTCCCGCCTGCGAGGGCCTGGGTTTGAGTCCCGGCTCCAGTTTCCTGGGAGGCAGCCGTGCTGGCTCGAGTCCTTTGGTTCCTGCCAAACACCCGGACTGGTTCCCACCCCCGGCTTCGGTGTGAGCGTGCGGGGGAGGGCAGCCACCCAGGATGGGAGCCAGAGCTCTCTCTCTGCCTCGCAAATAAATATTTTTTTAAAAAGGAAGCAGGGTTGTCATTTTATGAAAAAGAAAGTCGTCCAGCAAAACAGATTGGAGGTCTTTGCAAGTGGGACTCTCTCCTACCCCAGTGCTCAATCAGGATTTTATCCCATTTAGCAGATTTCCTCTTTATTAATCATATAAATTAGAAAAAGGCTGATGACCCGATGCCTGCCCACGTAATTTATTATTATGTATTGGGGATACATAAACATTAAAGTGAGTGCCTTCGGAGCATAACACATCAATACTACCCGTGTCATTGCTGCCGCTGGAACATTTCAACGTTTTCATAATTATCAACGGCGATTCTAGTTACTTGCTGATGTCCATTGCCAGCCGGGCACTTTTATTTATTATCGTGACACGAATAAACCAGAAGGATTTGTTACCTTCCCAGTGAAAGATTCGACGCCAAGAAGCCAGGCGGTCCCTCGTTCCTGCCCACCGGCCCTCTGTTGGGCACTAAATTAAATTTGCCTTTGGTCAGAAAAATACCCAGAGAAATGAGCATATGAAGCCAGCACGGTTTGGTGGGAAAACTCTGGCTCTGATCCAGGCTGCAAAGGTTCAAGTCTCGCTCCCATGTTTATAACCCTGTGGCATCTCATTATTTGACCGCCAGGCCTCAGTCTGTCATCCGTGACATGGGGACAATGCTACCTGCACAGCTGGTGGAGTTGGTGGAGGCTCCGAGCAGGCAATGGAGAGCCCTTGGCAAGGTTACCACAGAGGTCAGGAGCGTCTGGGCCTCCTCTCTGTCCAAAGGATCAACACAGAAAACAGCGGCTCCTTGTGACATTCAGGCCATCTGTCCCATGCAGTGGACAGTGGCCCTGGGTGGGAAGTCCTGCACGCCCTGGCAACAGAGTCCTGTGCTCGGACAGCAGAGGGGGCACTGCAGGCGTCCCCAGAAGGTGCGTGTCCCTGGGCTGGGGGGAGGGGGAGCCAAGGTGTCCAAGTGCCTGCACGGAACTTCTCAGGAGCGTGGGCAGCTGTGGAGACGATCTCAGGGCGCTGCGCAGATTCGACTCGGCACTGACAGCTCCTGTCTGTGGGGAACCAGGGGCGTCTGAGGTTCCACAAGGCCATGTCACCGCTGTCACAGCCCGCTCAAGTGACCACTTCCACCATCAGGAAGCAATCCCGCAGCCTCCCCTTGGGGAGCTGCTTGAAGTCCACTCGTGGGTGGCTCCGACCCTCTTCCAGACACTGCACCTTCCCGCAGGCCAGGACATCCTGACATGGCCATCACCTCCCCGGCATGGGCGTGGTCAACTCCGCCGGCCAGTGGAAGGCTCCTGCTGCCTCCAGGGGCAGGGTTTTAGGGGAGACTTAACACTGGACAAGGGGTGAGAGCAAGAGACACCCAGGGTGGCTCCACAGGGCAAGTCACCCCAGCTCCAGGGCTCCCAGAAAACAAGGCAGAGGCGGGTGGAGAACCCAGCCAACCTCTGCAGTGCGGGGAACAGGGAACACCCCCACCACGCTCCTGCAGCGCTGCCCCGCGCCCTCCTCCGGGCGCTCAGCAGAGGCACAGCGGTGAGGGGTCCACAGCCTGGCTCTGAGGGGCGGCCGCAGGCAGCCAGCACCGCTCCGTGGCGCCCTTTCCAGTGTGGTGGGCCGGTGCCTCGGCCATGCGCACACTCTTCGCGAAGTCATTTTAAAAGCCTCAGGATGCACTACATAAAAACCAAACGATTAAAATATTTTATGAAACACAAACAACAGCAGAAATCATAAAAACAGCATCTGGGCGCGCGCGTCTCCTCCAGGGCCCTGGGAATGGCCGGGGCTGCTGGAGCGTGAGCTCTGGGATGCAGTCTGCCTGGGTCTGCAGGCCCCGCCTCCCAGCGCCATCAGCTGCTGCCCCAGGGGCACATCCCTGGGGACCCTGCCCAGCCCAGACGCTCTGAGCCCGCCCCACGTGCAAGGACCCTCCCTTCGTCTCCCTCTGAAGCCAAAGCCACGAGGCCTTGGGTGGTTCGTCCCAGGGCTTTCAGAGAATCCCTGGCCAGCTGCTCTGCTGCACGCAGGAGGCGTCCGGGGCAGTCGACTGGCACGGGTGCCCAAAGGGAACAGAGGAGAGACAGTACCAGGGGCATCTGGCAGGTGGACCGTGGCGCCCCCTGGCTGTGTCCAGCCACAACACAGATGTCAGTCCTGTCCATTTGTGCACAGCCAGGCCCAATCGTGGGGCGGGGCAGCTCCAGCAGGGGTTGTCAGCCTCAGACACGTGTGGGGCTGCTGTCCTGGGTCGGCCCCTGCGGCACGTGCTGCACCCGTGGGGGTGTCAGGGCCTCACCTCGGGGACATGCGACTCCATCGTGTCTCAGAGGGGGCGCTGGGACAGGAGCATTTGGAAGGACCTCAGGGCTCCTGGCACAGCCACAGTCAGAGGCAGAACGCCCGACATCCCAGCCGGGGAGTCGGGCAGAGCCCATCCAGGCCTGACGGCCGCAGGCTCCACCCTGCAGGCGGCAGCCACGGTGGGCCGGGGGCGAGGCGTCTCTGCAGTCATCAGCCTCTGCAGATGTGTGTGGAGGGGTGTGCGTGCGGTCACTCCAGCTCCAGCCCTGGGAGGGCCCCTCTTCAGTCCACCACTGACAGCCCTCCCGGGAGGAGGGGGAGGGCTGCACAAACCCAAGTGGAGAGACCCCCGAAGCAAACCTCAGCCGTTTCGCAAAGTGCCTGGCCTTGACATTGTGCCCCCGAAATCCTAACCCAGCCTGCACCCGGCAAGGGGGCGTTCGGGAATCTCATCTGTGGGCACATTACTCCTGCTCTCTCCTGCCGGTCATGAAAAGGACGTGGCGATCCCGGCCCTGGTGGGTGCCCTCACGCTCCGTGGTGGCCACCACACCCCGTCTGGGTTCCTGGAAACCTCACCACAAAGGACGCCTTCCATTTCCAGCCGGACCGGGAGGTGGAAGGGAGTGAGGCACAGTTGTCATGCATGCATCAGGGCGTGAACCGTCACAAAGATAAGGCCTTGTGTGAGAACCTGGGGTCGGGGTCCTAAGCCCCTCAAGTCACCTGATCCACCTGTGCCCTCCCCCCGCCCACCACGAGCTCCCTAAGGGTGGCAGTGTGTGGGAGCAGGATACGGTGCTCGGTGTGTGACACGTGACCACACGGCTGTCACACTGTCACACGGGCTCCTCCAGCAAGGAAAGGCTTCAGGGGAGATAACGACCCTGTGCTACTGGTGATCATTTTTGGCTTTTCTCGCGCCTAACAGACACCCAAGAACATGTTCTTTAGGCACAGGGAGTGGCGTGGAGACCCCGCAATGACTGTTGCTGTAACCCACGCCCACGTCTGGGAGCCCGTGTTGTCCCAGGCACTGCACGGCACCGTGCGTGGCCACAGGGCACCACACAACCAGGAAGCTGCCAAAGGCCTTTAGGAAAAGTTCTGAGACCAAGGAAGCATGGCAGCACAGAAGGCGAGGAGAAGACAAGAGGATGTGCCGGGGGCACGAGGGACTTCGGTTCCGCATGGGACAGCTCTCGCTCCGGCCACGTTCACCCCAGGCCTCCCGGACACCGACACGGCCTGCGCCCAGGACCACCAGAGGGGTGGCGGGAGAGGAGTGGCTGGGAGGCGGCTGCCTCCAGAACCAACACTGTATCGATCCTAGGAGTCCATGACATTTAGCTTCTGGAACCTTCTGAGCTTCCAAGTGATATCTCACAATGGCATTATGGATGACAAAATACTCCAGAAACACAAAAGTACATGGAGACGCCCAGACGATCAAAGTCTGAGAATCCGTGAACAATTTTGAAATAGTTATCATCATTATGCATACTCTGTCTATTTCCAAAAACTTTTCAAGGGAACCTTACAATTGAAAAATATGAAAAATTATTTTAAAACAAGGACTTAAGAGGAACAGGAGGGGATGGCGCCATGACTCACTTGGTTAATCCTCCACCTGTGGCGCAGGCATCCCATGTGGGCGCAGGGTTCTAGTCCCGGCTGTTCCTCTTCCAGTCCAGCTCTCTGCTGTGGCCAGGGAAGGCAGTGGAGGATGGCCCAAGTGCTTGGGCCCTGCACCGGCATGGGAGACCAGAGGGAAACACCTGACTCCGGCTTCGGATCGGCGCAGCGCCGGGCGGCCATTTGGAGAGTGAACCACCAGAGGGAAGACCTTCTCTCTGTCTCTCTCTCTCTCACTGTCTGTAACTCTACCTGTCCAAAAAAAAAAAAAAAAAAAGAGGAACAGGAGTAGTGGCACCACAGGAAAACCACCACTTGGCACACCTGCATCGTATATCAAGGTGCCTGGGATGGAGACCCACCTCTGCTTCAGATCCAGCTTCCAGTAAATATGCATTCAGGAGGCAGCAGATGGTCCAAGGACCTGGATTGCTGCCCTTGTCGGGGCCCAGATGGAGCTCCTGGATCCTGGCTTTGGCCTGGCTCGGTGCCAGCCGTTAGAAACGTTGGTGAGTGAACCATCAGTTAGATGACATCTCTTGGGGGTTGGCACTGTGGTATAGCAGGTAGAGCCGCCGCCTGCAGTGCCGGCAGCCCATATGGGTGCTGGTTCAAGTCCCAGCTCCAATTCCAATCCAGCTCACTGCCATGGCCTGGGAAAGCAGTAGAAAATGCCCCAAGTCCATGGGCCCCTGCACCCACATGGGAGACCCAGAAGAAGCTCCTGGTTCCTGACTTCAGATCAGCACAGCTCCAGCCATTGATGGAAGACCTCGCGCTCTCTCTGCCTCTCCTTCTCTATCTGTGTAACTCTGACTTTCAAATAAATAAATAAACCTTAAAAAAAAGAAGACATCTCTTTTTCCTTCTCTCATCTCATCTTTCGAATAAAAACAAGTAAATAAACTTTAAAAATATATTTAAGGAAAAAGTCACAGAACTAAAAGTATAAAATGAATCCATAATTATGTAAGCAGGCAGAAAGTAGACCCTCTCCATAACTGAGCTCTGCACTTGGCGCTGAACTTCCTGGCAGTCATGTCAAATGGTGACGCCTACGACTTCCTAAGGACTTTACAGTTCTCAAGGAAGACAACATTTCACCCCTCGGAAAGTTCCATTTAATTTATGAAGCGGGCTATAAACAAAAAAAAAAAAAGAGGGACATTTACAGCAATTAGTGCCTACATTAAAAAATTGGAAAGACATCAAATAGATCATCTAAAACTGCATTTCAAGGATCGAGCAAAACAAGAAAAAAAATTAATAGGAGGAAAGAAATTATAAAAATTAGAGGAGAAATAAACAATATTGCAAACAAAAAACAATACAAAAGATGAACAAAATGAAGAGCCTGACAAAACGAAGTTTCTTGCAGACTCTGAGCGGTGGGAGCCAGTCCAGGAAGCAGGTGCAGGCAGCCCTGTGCACAGGACTCCGTGCCAACGGACACAGCCCCTCCCACCCCTGCACTGCAAAAGCAGCCCATGCCGCAGGCCCAAAGACCCGCATGGCCCACTTAGGTGGCGTAAGCGGTAAATTTTGTGTTGTTTTCTGATGTTTTATGTATTTTACCACAATGGAAAACAGGCTGAGAAGAGGTAGCAACCTGCAAAAAGTGTGAACACTTGGAATCCAAAGAGGAACACAAATTCATGTTAAGGTTTTACCAACTCTGGCTCCGTTTTGATGGGTTTGCTCTGACATTTTCTAGAGGAGTTTATGATTCCTTTTGAACCAATGACTTGAGTGATGCGAGTGTGGGGTTTGGGTTCCTCTCTGTGAAGATGGCACAGGCTCCGGCAGGGAGGTTGCACAGTTGGGCTCTTGGTCTCACAGGGTCGCCTGCACAGAGAGCGTGGCTCTTAGAGCTCACCACAGAGACCGTCAAATATATACAGGCATATAAAAATCATATCTTATATATTCTCAATGTGCATATAAAATATTATCATATAACTATACATGCATAAATCAAACCTAATTTACCTAATCCTGACCCATAACTCTGCTCACCTTCCTCATGGGAATATACGCAAACTGGTTGAGACCCAGAGTTTGACATACTCATCGCTAATCAGCAAAGATTTCAGAAACCAAGCATTTCAATAAAGAAAAAATTCATAGCAGATGTGGTGTCTCTTCTTGGTAACTTGAGACAAGTGTTCTCAGTACAGAGTAAACAAATTTGCATCGGTACATTTTCCATAACTGTGCAGTCAGGATGTACTGCCCATCAGCGCTGCCCCATGTCCTGTCAACACCACGTCCACAGAGCCTGGCTGTGCGCACGCAGTGACCCTCCTTACGTCCTCCACCTGCGTCACTCTGCATGGCAGGTTACTACCTTCCAAACTCACGTTTCCTCCTTTGTTCTTACCCAACTCAACTCCCCCGCTGTTCCCTGCTCCGGCCTGAAGGGAGAATTCAGCTGAGGACGAGGGAGAGAACTGGTGGCTCTCTTCCTGCTTGCTAGTTCCAAAGGTCTAATCCCTTGGGGAGGGGAGGGGGTGATAAAAAGCCAAGAGAGACTGCGCACTGTGAGGAGAGATGGGCTTCTCCCTACAGCCGTCGTCCTCCTCACTCACCCTCCGACCAAGCACAAAGCACCAGCCAGGGCAGAGAAGACAGACGAGAGCCCAGTGGCTGGTGGTTCCCTGGGTGGGTGTGAGGCCTGAGCAAATTTGGAGGGCCCCAGGCTCCCCATGCCCTAGGGAGGCCACCCACATGCGAGCCAGGCCCACAGCCTGGGAGGAGCCCGGGAAAATGCCTGCATCTGAACGTGGCAGAGGCACGGAGGCGGGTCTCTGTGCGCCATCAATGACATGGACGTGGCACCAGCCACCACTGGGGGCGCCGGTTGAGCAAGGGGCATGTCCAGCTCCCCTGGGAGCAAGGTGAAGGCCAGATGGGAAAAAGCTCCTCCTGGCTCCTCAGTGGGCAGGGAACAGTGAGGCCCCAACCCCCTCAGTGCCTGGCCAGACAGCAGTGGGCATCCCAGGACTTTTACTAAGCTCCCGCCACTCCCAGGGAAAGGGGGACTTGAACAGGAGATGGAATCAGCTGTTAAAACTAAAGATCTGGCCACTCCCCTGCGCCGGACTGAGTCCCGCCTCTCGCAGAGGCTGAGGGTGTCACTCACGGTGAGAGCGCCCACAGCTCCTCGTGCCGGACGGGACAACCCCAGAGCAAAATGCTGGGGGCACCTGCGGGGCTCAGAGGCCGAGATGTCCTGCCTCTCAGCCTGCAGCCTCCCCTCCCACGGCCACTCGCTTGTTCTCTGTGAGCGCTGTGGTCAATACGACAGGCAGACAGGCAGCCCGAGGGGCAGGGGTCGCACTGCGTCAGAGCAGCAGCCCCAGGGCTCTCTCTCCGCTCCCCTCTGCTCGAGTCCCCTCACAAGCAGCCTAAGTGACTGCTAGGGCGGCACTGGAGACCCACGCCATGTCCCTGGGAGGCCACTGGGGAAGCCAAACCCTGCGAACTCCTGAGCCAAGAATTCTCTCCCGACCCCCGACACACCAGGCTGTCACTGCTGGGGTGCGCGTGAGCAGTGATCCACGGTAGGGGAACACGGACATCGGAGTGGGTCTGATCTCCAAGTCCCCATGCTGGACCCCTCTGAGGAGGACCAGCGGATCCCCAGGGCAGCCACCGGAGCTGCAGGGATTCGCTGCTTGTCGGTGGTCTTTACTCCGCATCCGCCCGCTGCATTCCTGACTGCAGGCGAAGGCCTTCTCCTCCGTGGGCTCGTGGGTCTCAGATGCTCCGTCTGCCTGCCTGCTCCACTGGCCCTCCTTCCGCCCATCCCCACGGCTGCCTGAGCAGCCAGCAGCCCCGCTCGGAGCCCAGCAATAGCTCCAGCCCCGCTGAACCTGACCTGCTGGGCCGCTCTTGTCCAATCGCCTGTCCCCATCCCCTCCTGATGGAAGCCAGAGCTCTGACACAGAGTCCCTGCTCCAGCCACACCGACCACGACCCCGAACTCCCACAGAGCCACGGAGACCACGTGCGGGCCGACCTCAGCCTGCGCCTGGCTCTCCGGGACAAGCCCTAGGATAACCTGGGTTTACCTGGGATAGAAACACAGCTTGGGGCAGGCGTTCGGCAAAGCCGCTCAGACGCCGCTTGGGAAGCCAGCATCCTGTATTGCGATGCCTCGCTGAAGTCCCAACTCTGTTCTGGCTCCAGCTCCCTCCTGAGACAGACCCTGGGAGGCGCAGGTGATGGGAGCCCCAGATGGAGTTCCTGGCTCCTGACTTCAGCCTGGCACAGCCATGGTTGTTGGAGGCATTGGGGGAGTGAGCCAGAAGATGGGAGCTCGGCCTCTCTCCTCTCTTTCTCTCTCTCTCTCTCTCTCTCTCTCTCGATGGATGAATGCTCTCAGAGGTCCTGGGACAGTAAGTCCTCTGGCAGACTGAGCATGCACAGAGGAACCCAGCGCGGAGGGAGTTGGAGCCCACAGTTCCCGGTCCTGTGGGCCTCTCCCGGGCGCTGGGGAGGTTTAGAGGCACCTGGGACTTCCAGCCGCTGGACAAAGCAGCGCCCCCTAGTGTGACAACTAAGCGTGCCCACAGACATTCCCAGGAGCAAACCTCTGCCCTGAGCTCCCGCAAGGCCACCCTCATCTCCACCCGACTGGAAGAACGAAGCAGCAGATGCTGGCTCTGTGGCACGTCCGCATTTGTGAAGGGAACGCTGAAGACACCCCTCCTCCTAGAGGGAACCCAGAGATCCCCACAGCTCCGGAGTCCTCACGCCTCGTGCACGGGACGCGGCCCGGGGTGCTGGAACCCTGCCGCCCTGCCTTGCCCTCCTCGGGGGACAGAGCCTCCAACGTGCGCGGGACACCCAGGCGCTGCCTGATGGTCACGGGACGCTGTGGCACCCGATTTATACATGTAGGCATCCGAGCCTGGGGTTATTTCTCTCTAGTCTTGATGGCCTCTCTCTTTTTAAGATAATTCACAAGATCCTGCAGTTAGAGTAGGCGCAAGGCTGTTCCCCCTGCGCCCCTCCACAGAGCTACTTATCAAATGCCCAAACAGATCACCGTGAATTCCGGCCTCCCGGGCGGGTACAGAGCGTCCTGGCCCCGTGGGACTCTCGGAGGGTCCCTTGTGAGAGGCCAACCTGCCAGGCGCCTGCCCTCACGGCTCGCTTCGTCTCTCCCGGCCACCCTTTATCCTCGGTGACACTTCGTGTTTGAATAAAAGGCAGCGCAGGGCTTCACAGAATTTCATCTTAAAGAACGCGTTTCTGAATTGTAAAAAGGAGGGAAAGAGGAGCAGAGATAAGAAAAAGGACTCCTTTATAACTTCGGGCTCCTTGGCTCGGGGTATTGGCCGGCTTCCCGCCCGGCTCCCCTCCTGACAAGCGGTGCTGCCAGACCCCGGCTGAACACACAGGGCGGGGCTCCCTGACTGCGGAACACACAGGGAGGGGCTCCCTGACTGCGGAACACACAGGGAGGGGCTCCCTGACTGCGGAACACACAGGGCGGGGCTCCCTGACTGCGGAACACACAGGGAGGGCCGTGCTGTGCGCAGGTGGGCCGCGGCCACTCTCTCCACGGGTGCTGCCCACGTCCTCCGCAGAGCCCGCTCTCCCAGGCAGGCCTTTGTGCTGGCTTTGGCTTGCCAGTGGCCCAGTTCCCACCCCCGCCCCTCTCTTCCTCTGCAGAGCAGCCTTGTTCCCACGCCCTGCACAGTCGCGTGAATCGGTGCTGTGGGGGCCTCTGCCCCCCACCATGAACTCAGAAGCCCCGTCAACTGTACCCTAAGCTTCCGCCCGGCAGACGGCAAGGCCCCAGTGTGTCACTTTTCTCCCCTGGAGAACCCACGCAGTGTGTGGCCTGCGGAAGCCTCCTGGAGGGGACATCCTCCTCCAACAGACACTGCTGGACCTGGACTGTCCCTGCCTCTCTGCTCCCTGGCTCCTGGACGGTTCCAGCCGGGCAGGCGCCTGGGTCAGTGGGCAGCGCTGCGGATGCCGGTTAAACACACACGGAAGGCGAAGTGCGTGCTCTGGCCTCGCTTCCACGGGAGCACAGTCTCCCCGAGGCCAAGCACTGGCACGGAGCCCTGCTTGTGTTGTTACCCATGATCCCGGCCTTGTCACCATATTTTCCCTTAAACTGGTGTGCAGTGCTAATCTGCTCCACTGACGGTCACACCAGGCGTCTAAACACAGCAGTCTCTGTGCACCTTTTTGTAAGTGGGGGTCTCACAATCTCACAGCGGATGGAAGGCCTCTCTCTGTCTCTGTCTCTCACTGTCTGTAACTCCTCCTGTCAAATAAATAAATAAAATCTTTTTTTAAAATACATTAAACTGAATGAAAATGAAAATATATTAAAACAGATAGATACAGCTAAAGCAACGAGATAAGAAAAATGTAAATCGCTAAATGCTTATGTTGGAAAACAGGAAACTCATCAAATCAGTAGTCTAAGTGCTAATGTTAAGAAACTAGAAAACCAAGCAGCAAAGTAGCTTATAGTAAGAAGAACAAAGATGAGCAAAAATGAGCGAAATTAAACAGAAAAACAATGGGGAGAACTCAATGAAACAAAGAGGTAGTTCTTTGAGAAGATCAATAAAAATGATGAACTTCTAACATAACTGATATGTAAAAGATTATTCCTGTTAAAGTATTAATCTGCTAAATAGAACATGGATACCATAGTAGACCCTCCCTGCAGACATTAACATAATAATGAGGAGCATCACACTCCACTCCACAGGATGAAAACGACAGCTCAGAGGAAGTGAAACAGTTTCTCAAAAATGCAAACCACCCCAGCCCATCCAATAGGAAATAAATCATGTGAGCAGCCCACAAGTATCAGTGAGATGGAGTGTCCTGTGTCTTGAAAAGGCTGCCTCCGGCCCAGATGGTTCCGCTAGAGAGTTCTGCCAAACGGGACAGAAGCAGCAACACACCACTGCGCAGTGTCTTCTAGACATAGAAGTCAGACACCTCTCAGTCCATCCTGTGAGGTCGGCAGGGCCTTGACACCAGAACTAGGCCAGGCAGTGCGAGAAAGAGAAGGACAGGCCAACAACACGCAGGGGGATGAAGCTCTTTAACAGTATGTGAGCCAATGGAATCCAGAGGACCAAAAGGCTTTCATTTAAATATAAATGCATACGAGAGAGAGAGAGAGAGAGAGAGAGAGAGAGATTCGGATGTGAGACTGAGCATGTGAGATTAGTCCAGGGATGCAAGCCTAGGTCAACATTTGAAAATCACTCAGTGTTACTGCTTCGGGCTGTTTACATCCGTCCAGCTCCTCTACTGTAGCCTAACACCGCCCCCGACCGTATTTGGAGTTGATTCCTTTGGGAAGTTACTAGGGGGTGAGAGCAGAGGCCGCGGGAGCTCCCTCAGCCCTTCCACCCTGGGAGGACGTAGCGAAAGAGGCCACCTATGGACCAGAAAGCAAGCCCTTACCACACGCCGACTGTGCCGGCACCGTGGCACTGGCCTCTCCAGGCCTCAGAACCGGGACACACACACACTTCTGCTCTTCATGAGAGGCCTAGTCTGTGGTACTTCATCGTGGTAGCCCAAATGGGCTAAGACAGTAATTCACCATCTTAACAGGCGAAAGAAGAGAGATGGCACATCAACTGATGCAGAAGACACAGGTGAGAGCAGGCTCGCGACAGCAAGGCCTGGACAGCCGCAGACATGGCCAAGTGCTTGTGCTGTCGCCACCCACGTGGGAGACCCACACGAAGTTTCTGGCTCCTAGCGTCAGCCTGGCCCAGCCGAGGAGTGAACCAGTGGATGGGTGAATTCTCTCTCTCTCTTTCTCTCTCTCTCTTTCTCTCTCTCTGTCACCCTATCTTTTAAATCCATTTTTTAAAAAAAGTCAGCAAGAGTATTTGCAAATATGTAAAAGATTAGAATTCATCTGGAAAGGCACAGGCCGTAGAAGAGCTAAAACAAAGAAGCAAACTGGGAGGAGTCACACCGAAGGACATCAGGAGTCACGCTACGGCCGTCCTAATCACGACGGCATGGTATTGACCCAGGCAGACACACAGATCAGCAAACCGGGCACAGAACCCAGAGTCACCTGTGAGCACGGTTAGCTGGTTTCTGATACAGCACAACAGCAATGGCATGGATGAAGACTCATCTGTTCAATAAAGATGCACAGGAAATCGCATATCCATAGGCAAAAGTGAACATCAACCTAACACCACATCTTCTAGAAAAAATCAGACCAAATTAGAACAGACTTCAAAGCAAATGTAAAACCATAAGATATCCAGGAGAAGTATCCTTGGGAGCTAAGGTTTCACCAAGAGTCTGAGACAAGGCACCCATAAAAGAAGCATAGCAATAAGTTGAACTTGAACAAAATTGAGAACTCCATCTGCAAAAGATCCCAGGAAAAGGATAAAAAAGCAAAGCTGCAAACAGGGTGAAAATATTTGCAAGAATATCCAACAAAGAACTCATACCTAGCGTATACAGATGTTCCTTAACTTACAATATACCCAAAAAAGTCACTGGTTTAAAATACCATGAATCAAAAATGCATTTAATAGACCTAACCTATCAAACTCTGTAGCTTAGCCCCGCCTACCTAAACACACACAAAACACTCACATCACAGCTGGGCGAGCTGATCTCAGGGTCGGGTGCAGACCGTCACCTGTGATTGACTGCGTCCAGCACACTGCTGGGCACAGAGTCAGTGGACTCTGTGTGGCCACGCTCACGGCCACTCTCCAGCTCCCCAGGACTGTGGGCACCAAACAAAGGTGGCCCAGGAGACCAAAACTCAAAGTCTGAGGAACGGCCTCTGTTGAACGTGTATTGCTTTTGCACCCTTCAAAAGTCGAAAACCTAAGTCAAACCATCTTAAGTCAGGGAGTGTCTGCATGAAGGATTCTCAAAACTCAACACCAGAAAAAAAAAATAATTCAAGCAGGAAGTGGGCAAAACACGTCAGCTGCTTGTCACCAGATAGTATCCATAGATGGCACCTGAGCACGTGAGGAGACTTTCAGCATCACTAGCCAATTAAAAATGCAAATCGAGACCACAGTGAGGTATCCCTATGTCCTATCCCAACAGCTAAATAAAAACCAGTGGCGACACCAAAGGCTTCCGGGGGAGGGAGCACAACTCAACTTCCGAAGGCCAGTGTGCAAGACCATTTCCACAACACACAAAAATGGCAAAGCCGTGGCAGTGGAGAGATCAGGGGTTTCCAGGAAGACAGACAGGAAGAGGAGAGGGGAGGACAGCTCTGCAAGGGGGGACTTAGAGGTGAGGGACCCGCTCTGGGTCTGGGTTGTGGAGGTGGTTTTCTGAATCCAATGTGGGGGAAAGAGACAGAGATCCGACACACACACAGGATGCAATGACAGACTCGACATACACCCATCATGTGACAGTGACACAGAACTGATGCACACGTGAAAAAACCAGACCAGACACACACCTGTGTGATGAAAGGACACTAGACCGGTCCCTGGCCCTGCAGGAGGTGAGCATGGGAGCAGCTGAGTGAGGGGCATCACCCCCTCTGTGCTGTCTTTTGTTTTGTTTTGTTGTTGTTTTTGGGGTTTTTTGTTTGCTTGTTTGTTTTTTTAATTTTATTTAAAAGGCAGAGTTATAGAGAGGCAGAGGGAGAGAGAGAGAGAGAGGTCTATTTGCTGGTTCACTTCCCAGATGGCCGCAATGGCCGGAACTGTGCCAATCTGAAGCCAGGAGCCAGGAGCTTCTTCCAGGTCTCCCACATGGGTGCAGGGGCCCAAGGACTTGGGCATCTTCTACTGCTTTCCCAGGCCATAGCAGAGAGCTAGATCGGAAGTGGAGCAGCTGGGACTCAAACCGGCGCCCATATGGGATGCCGACACTGCAGGCGGCGGCTCTACCTGTTACGCCACAGCGCCGGCCCCTCTGTGCTGTCTTTACAGCTTCCTGCGAATGCGATTCAAAACAACAGAACTGGTCAACTCCTGCAGCTGTTAATGATGAAAGCAACGCAGCCGTGCGGCCCAGACACTCACCGGCTGTGAGCGCCGACAGCAAGGATGTCCATCCCTTCTCCCCCTTGTCCACGCCCAGTGATGGACACACTCAGCAGGCTCTGCCACTGTGTTCCAGAAGACGGTGCACATGCAAGATGCACCTTCGTTTGCACACACAAAGGGGGCGTGTTACACTTTAGGTTTCAGAGCCTGCTTTCGTTTTCCTCGTAAGCTTTCCTGTGTAAGAAAAGCCCAACTTCTCCAGGCTCTTCCCAAGGGCACAAGGGCTGCTCCTGGACTGGTTCTACGTTTTGGTTGGTTCTTTTACTGCTGCAAACACGGCAGTGAACAAGCATGGACGTCGACATCGCATTTGCCCCCCACAGCGGCATGACACGCCACTTCATGGGACCACACCAACACTGGGTTTTACCCGATGCTAAGGATTTGCCATTACGCTGTTTGAAGCAGTGCCCTCGGCCTGTGACGTCAGCAACGCCACCTGCCTCCCTGGCCCCCATGGTGTCCCGGAACCCTGTGTTCTGCTGGCACCAGCTGCTGGCCTCTCCGGGCCCTCCTTCCTGTCCACCTAAGACCCCTAGAGCTATGGCTTCAACTTCCAAGAATTCAAATGCCATGTGGATGCAGGCAGGTCTCAGGTGTTGGCTGGAGCCCAGCACGCTCATCCAAGCCCAGACCTACCCAGCTTGGTGCCGTGAGGATGGCCAAAGCCCTTCAGCCCAGAGTGCACTGAAGCCTCGGGTCCCCTTCCACACACCCGCACCCCAGCACCCGGTGAACGCCTCTGCACGGTGACCCGGGAACCCCGAGCTGCACCCTCCGTCCCGACCTGAGCCACAGTATCCGCCTAAACACAACCTGCAAAGCCTTCAACAGCCTCCTGCTTCCCGCCCTCCCCACCCAGTGTGAACGTCAGCTGTGTAAGACACACGAGCACACGGGTCGAATCCCTACTCCACTCAAAATCCCACCTGGTTCCTCACTACGCCGTACGCCCGCACCCCGCTGCTTTCTCCCGTTAGTCCCCACGGCGCCGTAACAAACGGCACAGACTGGGTGGCTTCATCAGCAGTGACCGCCCCGTCTTTCAGAGGTGAAGGCCAGGAGTTCCACATCGAGGCCGTGCCCCCTCCGCGGCTCGTGGGAAGACACCTCCCCGCCTCCTCCGCCTCTGGTGTGGCTGCGACCCTGAGGCTCCCTGGCTGGCAGGTGCATCCCCACAGCTTCTCCATCACACGGCCTTCATCATGGAGCCTCTGGGTTATGCCCAACATCCTTCTCCCGAGGTCACCAGGCAGGGGATTAGATCTCTCCAATGCCCGGGATGACCTCGTCTGGACTGGATTACACGGCAGAGATCCTGCACCTGCTACAGGTGCCCTGGGCACCCCGCAGCCTTACCCTGGAAGGGTCTCTGCCTCCTCCCGTTCTCCACGTGGCTGCTCCTTCTCCTCTTCTTGCCACCACTGCCAGCCTCAGCCTAGGCCTCTGCTGGTCCCTGCCACGGAAACCATGGTGCCCTACCGGGATTTGCGTTTTTCTGCCGCTGCCTCCGTGTCCACCTGTCTGCGACAGCACCCATAGGACAGCAGCCTGGACAGGGAACTGCTGATGAGCTCGGGGCCCAGCAGGGCAGCCGCAGCCACCCGCGGCCCCGAGCCCCCAGGAAGCGGGGGAGCGGGACAGAAGAGCTGATGCCTGAACGCTGATTCTGTTCGCTTGCTGCGGATTTCCTTCTCGGTGGCCAGGCGTGACCAGTGGCTCCGCATAGTGGACACTGACGTGCAGGGCCTCCGCACGGGGTCTGCGGAATGGCAGGGGCCACGGCGCCCAGCACAGAGTTAGACACACAGCTCTGGTCCGCTGAGCTACGCCGATGCAGGGCCGTGCCACCGCACTTCTATCCGCTTCCCTGGCGCTGCAGGAGCGAATCTGCCCACGCGCGCATTGACCACCGCAGCTGCTGCTGTCCTGGCAGCTCCTGCTTGCTGTGAGCATTGCAGTGCAGCAGAAGTTCCGCCTTGAGCAGCAGGTGGGAGGGAAACACTTGGTTCACCCCCTCGGAGCAGAAGTTTTACATTTGCACGTGACTGTGCCACTCGGTTCCTTCCTGGTTTCTGAGCAGAACGGCTTCCAGTTTAACGATAGACAGAGAACTTTCCTCCTCACCCCAACAGCTCCCAGAAGCAAAGAAAGCTCATCCAGAGGTTGGGATTCCTGCGGGCACCCTAACATTCCTTTTTCAGAAGAGATGAAATTTCCACAGACCAAATGCCAGCAAAACTCCCAGGAGAGAGACCAGGAAGCCTTCGCATACGGAGAAAAGTCGTTATCCGCTGGGCCGCCATGTCACTGTGGGTTGCCAGGCTGCATTTGTGACTAGGAAGGAGCCTTCTCTTCAGATGCCTGGGCACAGGCACCATCGCTGCAGGTGTGGCCGGCCGCTCGCCTCGCGAGACCCTACCCCGGGGACAGCCTGGCATCGAGACCGCTTTGGGGGCAAGGCACCCCCTGAGCCCCGCTCCTCTGTTTTGAGATCTCCCCAGGGGAGGGGGATTCTTACCACGGCCCCGAGGTCCTGCCCAAACGCACACACTGGAACAGCCGGCCCAGTGCGCCAGCAAGGTGCAGAGAAAGGGCCCTGGACAGAGGACAGCATGGGGGTGCCTCCCTCTGGGCCCCCGAGCTCCCCTACAGGTGGAGCCAAGCTCTGGCGGTGGGGGGCTCACGTCCTCAGCAAAGCCCGGGTGCCTTGTGTGGCTCAGCCACTGGGCTTCAGATGAGTGATTTTTCACTGTGGTTTAATGAGATTTCCTACCACTGTGACACCTGATGGGCACCGCCCATGCTAGTGGACGATCCGCAATCTGAACAATTCCTTGTTGACTGTACAAAACTCCATCAATTTCAGAATGACAATCTCTACTCATGCTGAACTGCAGACAGACAAATACAGACACCCTCTTGATGAAAAGAAATAAAGAAATACTTGATGCACTCTCGTGGCTCGTAGAGGGCTGACCCACACCTAACGCTCTTCTAACGCAGCTTCTCCAAGGGAAAAGAGTGAGGCGGTGAGGGGCTTCAGGCCCCCAGCTGACAGCTCCCTCCCGGGCTTCCCTCCCCTACAGGTCCACCTGGCCTGCCTACACTCTTACACGGGCATTTCTGAATTTAGATTTCATCATATCAAAATGAAAAAAATCAGATTCTGTTACCAAAAAAGTGAATTAGGAAAATGTTTCTGGCTGGCAAAGTCTCTACATCTTAAAAAGAAACGCCAGGATCAGGGCTGGAACGTTGTAATCGCTTTCTTCAACATGAGTAGGCGTGCACCTGCCGAGCCTCCTCCTTAGGAAGCAGCCCTCCCCCGGATGGCCACCCCCTAACGGCTTTGCTGTCTCGGAGTTCATGTCGCTGCGCTGGTACTTGTTACACCCGACATGAGTTAGTGTTGCGCTAAAAACCAAGCAAGGCGATCCTCCACCACCTCCCCCTGCAAAAAAGGAGGGCGATGGGGGGGGGGGGGGGCAAGAAGGGATCCCCTTGGACTCAGGTCTCCCAGGACTGCTTTCAATACCCAGACTGGAGGAAGAAGAGAGAACACCTAGAATGAACACCTGTAAGAAACACATGAGGAATAGTGCTGAAGGAAACACAAACGCTAGGGCCCCTCTGTGGCGCACGGAGCCACGGAGCCAGCCCCTCCAACACTGCAGAGAGCTGACCGTGCAAGCCTGGTGCAGAGCAGGCCCCGAAGGGGAGACCATGGCCATCCACACACACACGCACACACAGGCACATACACACACAGGCATACACACTCACATATACTCTCACACACTCTCACACATGCACACACTCACACTCACATACGCTCACACATTCTCACACACTCATACAGACATCTTCACACACTCACATATACTCACACACATACACATATTCACATATACACTCACACTCTAACATTCATACACACACTCATACTCACACTCACTTATACATGCTCACACACTCTCACACTCATACAGACATACTCTCACATATACTCACACACACATACTCTCACACACTCATACACACTCACATACTCGCATATACACTCATACACACATACACACAACATACTTATACACACTCATATACACACTTATACCCACACTCACACATTCATTCACACACTCATACTCTCACACACACATACAACATACTTATGCACACTCATATACATTTAAACACACTCGTACGTTCACTCACATTCAAGCAGTTACAGAATCACACACACCATACACTTACACTCAAATACAATCACACAGTCACACACACTGACACATACTCACACACACACTCCCTCTGTGCCACAGTAGCCTGCACCACATCGCCCCTCACACAGTCACCACCACACATCCGTTCACCTGGATGTCGGCAGTGGGTGCCTGACTTAGGAAAGCCCAGCAGCAGGGGAGCACCAGGGGAGGCCTCCCCGGAGGCCTAGACACAAACAGCTGCCCCAAACCTAGACAAGAAACCAAGGGACGGAGAAGGAACTTCTCAAGGGTGCACAAGCCAGCCCCTCTCGAGGTCAACACTAAGCCCAGGGCCTCCTGCGGCCAGTCTGGTGGCTGCTCCACCACAGCACACAGCGGCCCTGCTAATGGAAAACAGCAATACTCAGGAGGCCCTGGGAGGGTCTTATTTCTTGGATGGGAAGTGAGGACTTGACGTTCTTTAGGCCCGCTGGTCAGCTCCAGACAAGCACAGTAAATAATGAAGTGGGAACAGGGACTGGGGAAAATCTAGGGGCAGGAAAAAAGGACCTCTTAAAAATAACACATTAGATTTCAAAGCACTAAGAATTATTATTTTCCTTTCATATCCCTGGCTCCTTCATGGATGCCGGGTCCCAGTCAAATGTTAGTTTTACTGGAGTGTTTTATTGAGGCCAAATTAACACCCGGACTGGAATTAATGCTCATCTTTGTTCAGCAAATGCAGACTCCCAGAGCTCAGTGAGGTGTTGAACACATGTTAACACTCAAGGACATTTCACACCAGAAAAATACACCAGTTTACCAAAAAGCAGGGGTGCCAAACCATGCACCTCATCCATACAGGCGCCTGCAAGCTACTGCCTCATCCCCAATGCACGCCGGGGACGAGCACGCTTGCGTCTTGCAGAGCATCACCACTTCCTGGCACTGCAGGAGGATGGTGTCCCCACACACACACACTGCAGGACAGCACAGTGTCACCGCACACACACACTGGAGGACAGCACAGTGTCACCACACACACACACACTGGAGGACAGGACAGTGTCACCACACACACACTGGAGGACAGGACAGTGTCACCACACACACACTGCAGTGGACAGTGTCACCACACACACACACTGGAGGACAGGACAGTGTTACCACACACACACACACTGCAGTGGACAGTGTCACCACACACACACACTGCAGGACGGGACAGTGTCACCACACACACACTGCAGGACAGGACAGTGTCACCACACACACACACTGCAGGAGGACAGTGTAACCACACACACACACTGCAGGACAGCACAGTGTCACCACACACACACACTGCAGTGGAGAGTGTCACCACACACACACACTGCAGGACAGCACAGTGTCACCACACAAACACACTGGAGGACAGGACAGTGTCACCACACACACACACTGGAGGACAGGACAGTGTCACCACACACACACACTGGAGGACAGGACAGTGTCACCACACACACACTGCAGGACAGGACAGTGTCACCACACACACACACTGCAGGACGGGACAGTGTCACCACACACACACACTGCAGGACGGGACAGTGTCACCACACACACACACTGCAGTGGACAGTGTCCCCACACACACACACTGCAGGACAGGACAGTGTCACCACACACACACACTGCAGTGGACAGTGTCACCACACACACACACACTGCAGTGGACAGTGTCACCACACACACACTGCAGTGGACAGTGTCACCACACACACACACACACTGCAGGACAGGACAGTGTCACCACACACACACACTGCAGTGGACAGTGTCACCACACACACACACACACACACACACTGCAGGATGGGACAGGGTCAGCACACACACACACTGGAGGACAGGACAGTGTCACCACACATACACTGCAGGACGGGACAGTATCACCACACACACACTGCAGTGGACAGTGTCACCACACACACACACACACTGCAGTGGACAGTGTCACCACACACACACTGCAGGACAGCACAGTGTCACCACACACACACACTAGAGGACGGGACAGTGTCAACACACACACTGCAGGACAGCACAGTGTCACCACACACACACACACACACACACACACACTGCAGGACAGCACAGTGTCACCACACACACACACTGCAGGATGGGACAGTGTCACCACACACACACTCAGGACAGGACAGTGTCACCACACACACACTGCAGGATGGGACAGTGTCACCACACACACACACACTGCAGGACAGCACAGTGTCACCACACACACACACTGCAGGATGGGACAGTGTCACCACACACACACTGCAGGACAGGACAGTGTCACCACACACACACTGCAGGATGGGACAGTGTCACCACACACACACACTGCAGGACGGGACAGTGTCACCACACACACACTGCAGGACAGGACAGTGTCACCACACACACACTGGAGGACAGGACAGTGTCACCACACACACACACTCACACACTGCAGGACAGGACAGTGTCCCCACACACACACACTGCAGTGGACAGTGTCCCCACACACACACACTGCAGGACAGGACAGTGTCACCACACACACACTGCAGTGGACAGTGTCACCACACACACACACTGCAGGATGGGACAGTGTCACCACACACACACACACACACTCAGGACAGGACAGTGTCACCACACACACACTGCAGGACGGGACAGTGTCACCACACACACACTCAGGACAGGACAGTGTCACCACACACACACACACACTGCAGGACAGGACAGTGTCACCACACACACACTGCAGTGGACAGTGTCACCACACACACACTACAGTGGACAGTGTCACCACACACACACTGCAGGACGGGACAGTGTCACCACACACACACACTAGAGGATGGGCCAGTGTCCCCACACATACACACACTGCAGTGGACAGTGTCCCCACACACACACACACTCAGGACAGGACAGTGTCCCCACACACACACTGCAGGAGGAAGGGGGGTGTCTCTGATCGATACCCAAGAGCTCCAGCAGTGCTACCTCTCTTTGTACTTAGCCTCGAGGCGGGAAGCGTACATAAATCTTCTTCCCTGTGGGTTGTCACCGCACAGGCGTTCTGGGGCCTTCCACCGAGGCCTGGGGACACGGCATGCCAAGGCACAACATGGCTGAATGCGGGCTCTATTTCATCTTGGCAGAGGACCGGATTCCACACACAAATTAACATTGTTTCATCTCATCCTGACACCGTAATGTCTTCTCCATACACCTGCTCTGACATTTTCATGAAATCATTGCATCCCAATCAACTGCGTGGGGAATTAGCATCGTTACCAACATTCTGAAAACTGTGGCTTATTGTTCGAATCTGAACACCGCATCCCCATATGCTGCCTTGGAAGATAAATTCAAGGGCCAACAGCCTGCAGATTTAGAAGTCGATCACACACAGGTCTGAGTTCAGAATCCCTCTATGTCCAGATACGCCAGGCAGTGCAGCGGATCACTTTTAAAGTGAATCGAATTTGGACTTTCCTAGAAAATGAACCCCACTTTTTTCATGCGTGAGCATTTTAGAATTTAAAATGTACTTCTGCATTGTCATTGCTGAAATTTCAAACCATCCTTGTTACTGTTGAGATTCAGGTTCAACGCCCATCTCTTCGCTGTCAGGACACTCTGACGCACTTCCTTCCATTCCCGAGACAACGGATTCAAGTGCGATGACCTCACTGTTGACTTCAACTTCCCGCAGGACGCCGAGTGCAGATGCTGCTCACGGTGAAGGCGCTGACTGAGGGGCGGGGCGTCCACTCCAATCCATTGACTCCCAGATCGTAGCCTCAGAAAGCCCACGCAAGAGAAAACCGCTCTCCGTGACTTTTGTTCTATTTCTAATTGTTGCTAAAATAAATTTGCCAATTTCTCATGTTTTTATCAGTGTCATTCTGTGATGCGAGAATTCTCACCTAATCGTCTGTGTGTGGTAAGTGAGCGTCCAGCAGGGCTCCGGCTGGATGGGTTTGTGTGTGTGCCAGGGAGCAGGACAGCCTGAAAATCCTCGAACTGCAGCGCCCCCTAGGCGTGTCGTGGGGGAAATGCCCATGATTTGCTGATAAAGAAAAATGTAAAGCAAACGTGGAAATGATTCTCACTCCTGAAGAATGGAAAGAATATTCAGTTTGCCAGTGGGGGGAAACGTGTAAACCCTGGAAGCTGGCGCTGCTCCTGCTAAAATGCCTGATTACTCCCACTTTCTCCTGCTCAAATACTTCTCATCCCACAGGACCTCAGCCAATGCTGTTCCTTCTGTTACCTCCTCCAGACAAAACTATGATCAATAACCTTTCATGCATCCATTTCATTAAAACACTGTAATACGTATGACTTGCAGATTTAGGGGTCCATCTCAGTTCCTCACCCTCTCCACTCCCAAAATGTAACCTGTAAAATCCACATGAGATAGCATGCTAGAATTTTCAATCTCCAGTCGGGAGTACACATAAAGCCTGTAAAATTAACAAGGTTTCCAGTGGCCAAACATCACGTCCCCTGACTTCCCATGGTCTCCCAACTTATACACCACACAGGTGGAACAAATATCCTATCTATCTATCTAAATAGCTATCATCTGTCATCAATTTATCTATCATCTATCTATTCATCATCTATCCATCATGTACCCATCATCTTCCATCTGTCATCCATCATGTATCTATCCATCATCTATCAATCATCTATCTGTCACTTATCAATCTATCCATCATCTATCAATCATCTATCTGTCACCTATCAATCTATCCATCATCTATCAATCATCTATCTGTCACCTATCAATCTATCCACCATCTCTCTCTCTCGCTCTCTCTTTCTCTCTCTCCAGATCAATTCGACAAGCAGGGACACCAGGTCTGGGTTACTGAGAGCCTGTGTCCAAGGAGCAGCTGGACATCGTGAGCCGCTCACAGACCACAGCAACAGCAGGGCAGCACAGCAGCAGCAGTGAGTCAGTGACCGGGCTCGGGGGCACGTGCTGGCCTGAGCCAGTGACCCAGCACGGCCGCCTCGTGGGGTGCGAGGCCACGGAAGGGCGTTGGCAGGACGGCCACTCAGGCTGTGGCTCCTCTGGAAACCGGCGCTGTCCCTTCACTCAGACGCCTCTCCGAGGAGCTGTTTCTGGGCCAGGAGCAGACGTGGGTGCCGCCTCCCAGCCCACGTGTGGTCAGGCTTGCCCAGAGCTATCCGGGACTGTTAGAGGTCAGCCCGCGCGAAGTCCCCTGCACCGGGGAGATAAGTGCCCACGGCTCCCTGCGCTAAACACACAGAGCTGAACTGCGATTGAAAACTTCGTGATGCGAAGACTGAAAATCACAAGAAGGAGGCAGGCGGCGTTTAATCTTCTGTTGGATGACAATTCAAGATAGACCGATAGAGATACCTGCCGCCCGATAAACCAGTCAATAGTGCAGATGGCAGATACCGTGGAAACAGACACCGGCCGCCCGCTGCTCGCTCCGGAAGCCCAGCCCCGCGACTGCCCAATCCCGCCGTCACACAGGGGCTGGGGGAGCACCCGAGTCCTTCCCCGTACACCGTTCCAACTGGCACTTCTGGCCACGCGGGGTGACCTCCCCGAGAAATGGGGGTGGGCTGCCGTGTCTGAGAGAAGTCGCTACTTGGAGAAGATGCACACTTTTAGGTGGAGATGTTGCTGGTTAGTCTGTGCTTGAGTTTCCTAGGTTTTTTTTTTTTTTCTCCTAAAACACCAACTGAAACACACAAATGGAAAAACCAGATAAACCACTGGTTCTGGTTCAATGAGTGAAATGCATAGCCTGCAATGAATAAGATGAGACAAGCTGGTGCCTGGAGTTTTGCACTGTGTGTGTGTCTGTGTGTCGACGTGTGTGTGCATGTGTGTCTGTGTGCCTGTGCGTGTCTCTATGTGTGTGTGTCTGTGTGTGCATCTGTGTACATGTGTGAGCGTGTGTATACGTGTGCATGTATGCCTGTCTCTGTGCATCTGCGCAGTGAGTGTGTGCATGCGTGTATGTGTGTGTGAACCCACTACACATATCTAACAGTTCTTAGTAGACGCGTATTGCCGCCCTTACGTGGAGGAGATTGGGGGGCTATCTCTGACCCTGGTTGTCTTAGTGGATTTTATTTATTAAATAATTCACTAGGCATCTCTTCTGGGAAAAATGTCCAATTGTAAGAAAGCCAAGAGCGACCAATGTTTATAGAAAGGAGAGTCCATGACATAGCTTTGCTCTACATCCTTTATTAGGTGAAACTATGTCACACTGCAGACTGTTCGTTTAATTTCCCTGTCTTGTGGCTGTTCTGTTTCCCCCTAAATGCCAGTGTTTGCCGGGGGAGCACCGGTGGTTTCTCTCGGAGCTCCTTGCCGCATGCCTCCACCTGCTGGAAAGAATGGGGCATTTGCTCACCGTGCACTCAGGAACATCTATGTTCATATCACAGAAGAAAAGAGAAATTATAAACACACGGAACAGAGGTTTACTTATAAACAGCACACGCGAATTGAATATTGTGCATCAACCCACTACAAAATTGTGCAATCAAGGTATCTAAAATATAGTTCGGAATGAAAATAACTTCATTTTAGGGAAAACAGTTTACGTTGGTGCAAGTGATCTAGCGTATTTATCAAGACACAGTCAATTAAAGGTGAAATGTAAATCGTGGCATTAAACCACTGGGTGTTAACAAACATTGCCCTCTCCCCAGCTGCAGTGGGCCGTTCCCATGCGTGCTGGGAGGGGTGCTGACGCCGGCCACCTGCGCCTGTCTCGCCCCGAGGTGCTCCCCAGTGCCGTGCAGGTGCGTGGCTCACAGAAACACCACGCATTCCTATAATTTACCCGGCAGATCAGGAGCCATTACCGGCTGCTGCATAAATTCATATTTTGTCACTCTTTAAAAAAGTGGATTATTATTGACCCAATAGACCATAGCGGTTCCAAAGAAGCCATTACCGTGTGTTGTGTAAATCCTTCCTGGTGCGTGTTTTATTGACCCGGTGGGGCCATCAGGGCCCTTCCTGTCAATCCAGCTGTCACGTGTGTGCACCAAAAGAACGTGCCCCAGACGCCTCGGAAACAGAGGGCGAGGCGAATCCACCGCCTTCCTGTCCACTAAGCCACGCCCGAGAGTGGGTGCTTCCACCGCAGTGCCGAACTCGCACTTCCAGGATTGCGCTGCCCTGGATCTCGGAAGAGGTTGGGATTTTGACAAGTGCAGAAGGCAGGAGCCGTGGGGAACGCGGAAGATGGCGGAATCCGAGCTAACCAGTTTCCTGTAGCTCGGGCTTCCTGGAAACCCGATGAGATTCTTAGGACGTTGGCTACGTACTACTTGTGTGGTTTTCCACTGTCTGTGCTCTTCTTACAGTTTTGTAAACAGGCTTTGGAGTATTTGGCTGAGAGAACTCAGTTATCTGTACCTTCAGCAAAAATACAATAGGCCCAGAGGCCTCCTGCTTAGGGCGAGCTCTCCACCTCGGTGCTGGAGAGAGGCCGCGTGGCGAGGCCATCCTATCCACCAGGCGCAGGCCAGCGGCTTTGGGATGACAACCCAGCTGTCGGCCCTTCTGCCTCCTGACGTTGCCAGAACTATGCAAATCAGGGTCTTTCCCAGCCTCAGACAGGACCTGTTCTGGAAATGGAGCTATGAACAACACACAGAGGCTGGCGTGGCCGGGAGGGAGCAGGCGTGGCCGGGAGGAGGCGGGCGTGGCCTGGAGGGGGCAGGCGTGGCCGGGAGGGGGCAGGCATGGCAGGGAGGAGGCAGGTTTGCTGACATCAGGTTCACGCCTTTCCCGCAGGCTGGGAGCAGGCTGGTGCAGGGTTCTGAAGCTCAGGAGAAAATGCGAACGCAATGATGGCTTCCAAGCACACAGACAGCGAAACCCAGCTGCTTAAAGAGACCACCAGTCCCTCCAGGGACAGAAGGGAGAGAGTGGGAGCGGGGCGCTGCAGTGCCTGCATTCTTTCCCTGTGAGGAAGTGGAGACGCGCATTTGTGTTCCTTCCGTCTGTAATCGTGATAATCACTAACCTGCATCCTGAAGCTCGTAGGCTGTGAGACACGGAAGCTCAGACCCAGAGCAGTCAGTGAGCTGGACTGTCGCTTCTTTCCCACATCCGCTCGATGGGCAGAGTCAGGAGCCACTAATTTATAAGAGTCACCAGGTACTTCTCTTGGGAAAGCATCGCTTATTTTCATCTTGCAAATACATGCGAACCGCTGCTTGGCGCCATGTGTGTGCTCCAGAGAGGAGCACAGCGCACCGCCTTCCTAACGCCTGGAATGAAGCATGAGCGAGTCTCCCAGGAGCCATGCGTGACGAATCGCGAGTGGTCCTCCGCCATCCTCCGGGGAGAATTCATCTGAACTCATCCCAAGTTGCTGCCTCTCCACCCCGGAGGTCTCCAGTGGCTGCCGCGAGAACAGAGCCGTATCGCCGGGGCAGCGATCCTGGCTGGCAGCAGCCACGGAGCAGCTGAATGCAGGTGACCGTGCCGGCCTCCCTGGCACCCACAGGGCCTGTCCACGGCTGGGAAACCGGGTCCTACCCTGCTGAACCCTTGAGAGGACGCAGAGATGGAGGAGGGACAGGACACTGGCTTGCAGCTCTGACCATGAACTTGAGGACATGAACTTGAACGTGAGGGCGCACGCACACACACACACACACATGCACACAGTGTGCACGCGGAGACTTACACACCAGTGACTGCCCCTTGCCAACGGGACCCCTACACAGACTGCTCTGGTTTGGAAGTCTGCCAGGCCAGGGCAGGCTGAGGTGCCGCGACCCGTGCGGCACCGCCTCCCAGGAGACCCCAGGCCCACGGTGCTGACAGCCGCCAAGGGCTCCACACTCGCCAGGGACGTACACGTCCACCGTTTCCCACCAGAAAAACAAAGATCACACTCTGCTTCCCAAAGAAGGGGACGGAAGCTTCCTCCTGGGACGCGAGGAGGCTTTTCGCTAAGTCATTTCCCTGCTGTCACTCACGCTCTGGCCCAGCCCGCGTACAAAGAAATTGGCACTCAGTCACCAGCAAGCATTTTCACGTGTGGCAAACGCGATCCGAGTCACACACGAGACAGCTCGATAAAGGAGTCACAAACCCGTCAGAAATGCAGGGTCCTGGAGGCAGCTCCTCAGAACCCGCGTTTCGGAGGGAGTCATGCCCGGAGCGCCCGTGCAGCACACACCACACCGCCCCGCACGCTACATGTGTGTGCAGCACGGCGAACCACAGGCCCAGGGCTGCTCTAATTACAGAGCGACGGCGCGTCTAACAAATGCCTGGGCCCCTGGGCCCAGGATGCTGGCTCACACCTCCCTGCATGCTTCCAAGCTCACCCGTGATTCCGAGTGTCAAGACGTCCACCCCAACATGCCTGTGATTTTCACGCCGAGACAGGGGGCACATCTCTCGGGAGTGGGTGCCGCCACACTGGCCAGGCTCTCCATCTTTACAGCCGCTCATGTCAGGCACTGTTCGGCGCCGTTCTCGTCCCGCAAGAAACGAAACCAAACCACCGTTAACCGGGTTCTTTATTGTTTTTGCAAGCGGGAGATCTGACCTCGATCTCTGTCGGGCGGAGACTGACTACATCCGGCCAGTCGGGGCTATATATGCACAATACACGTCACGCATCGGGTGATCTCTTCCGAGCGACGGGATAGGGAGGTTAGGTAGCAGAGCGGGAAAATCCCTCAGGGGAGAAGAACCCGGAAGCAGGAAATGGGCGCCATCTTTAGGGCCTGGTTCCTCCGGGCCGGTCCCCAACATCTCCCTCCTTTTGTTTAACACAAATCACGCCCCTGACGGCCTAAGCTCTTATAGGCCGGGAGAGGATCTGCTAGACAGAGAGCAGAGGTGCATACCCAGTGTGCTTGTGGTTCGTCTCTGCGATTTCTGAGGGTCCGGCCGCTACCCCCAGTGCTTTCGCTAAAGACTTGGTTTCCCCTTTTCCTGGGACGGGCTGGGGATTTAACCCGTATGCATATGCATATACTCTCCCGGGGCCCCCGGAACTCCCGGGTGGACTCCCGCTGCAGTACCCTTGGTCTCGCATGTCTCAGCCTTTACTCCCGGTCAGGGACGGGTGTTAGGAGCCAATTAGGGAGAAGGTCAGAACCAAACCACGCAAGGAAGGTGACAGGCGGCGTAGAGAAGGGGTGTGCGTAATATAAGTATAGTTTTAACTCCCACTTGTACAGAATTTGTCGTGTTTAAGTTAGTTGTGATACAGGAAGCGTTGATGGGATTGGACACCTGCACCGGAAAAGGTAAGGGTGTGGAGCAACCTGCATAGGAATCAGGGGGCAGGGCTAGGAGTAAGGGTAATACATCTTACGGCCCATCATTATATGAAGGTGTGACAGTCTCGATTGTTTCAGGAGGGACGTCGTTCGCTGGTGGTGGGGTCGTTGGTAGTGGGGTCGAGTCCTCCAGCGGTGGGTCTGCCTTTCTGACCAATCTTTCCGGCACCCACAGAGGTTCTCTTCCAGGGTCCTGTGGGAAAACACAAACCGCGCCTCGGTTCCAGCATAATACCGGATCCGGGCCGTACCACTTTCCTGTGAGGACGTCTTTCCAGCGAACAAAACCTCGTGAGGATGGCTCCCTTAGCATATGCCTCTCAGCCGGGGGCATAGACTGATCCGTTAAGTTTAAAAAATTTATGGTGAATAGTGCAAGGGAGAGGCGCATGCGGGGGGTTTTGCCTACGGCAATTCCCTCCTTTTGTTTTAGAAGGAAAGCCTTAAGTGTACGATGTGCTCTTTCAATTATTGCTTGGCCTTGTGGATTGTAAGGAATTCCAGTTTTATGTTGAACTTGTAATCGGGAGCAAAACTGTTGGAATGACTTACTCGTATAGGCGGGACCATTGTCCGTTTTTAAGGTTTTTGGCTTGCCCCAGGCTGCCCAAGCTGCGAGACAATGGTTAATGACGTGGGACACACGCTCACCGGTTTCCAGGGAAGCAAAAATAACCTGGGAACACGTGTCGATGGACACATGGACGTATTTTAAGGTTCCAAATTCAGGGATATGAGTGACATCCATTTGCCAGACATGGCCTGGTAGGAGACCCCGAGGATTAACTCCTACGGATAGAACAGGGCCTAAGGAAGGGCATGCGACACAGCGACGAACAATGTCACGGGCGGTGGCACGGGGGAGGCCAAATTTAATAGCAAGGGTTTTTGCATTTACATGGAAATCTGAATGAAACTGGCTGGCCTGTTCCTCAGGGGAGGCAAGATGGAACATCCATATTGAACGTGTGGCTTGATCTGCTTTGGCATTGCCCATAGTCATGGGTCCCGGTAAAGAAGAATGGGCTCTTATGTGAGTGATATAAAAGGCAGCAGATCGTTCCCAAATGGATTGTTGAAGCGTAAGAAAAACGGTAGCTATGGGGGAAGAGGGGTTAATTAGCCCTGTGGCTTCAATCATAGAGACGGCATTAACCACATAACAAGAATCGGAGACAATGTTGACGGGCCCAGGGAAATCTAAAAGGACTTGATTAACTATTAAAAGTTCCGTTACTTGGGGGGAGCTAGTTATAAACTGAAAAATTTTGGGCTTGTCCCCAGATTCTATGTAAGCGCCGACTCCTGTCTTGGAGCCGTCGGTATACACCACAGGCGCCCCAAACAAGGGCTTAGATGACGTAGATTTGGGAAAAATAACGGGATGAGATTGAACAAAGGTTAGTAAGGGGTCAGAGGGGGTCCTATTAGTAATGGCTGCAGAAGTAGTGCAGACCAGGATTGCCCAGGGATCGGTGCAAGCGGTTAAGACACGCACCTGCTCCACAGAATAGGGTACAACTATGGTGGATGGCTCACGCCCAAAGTGCTGAATAGCCTTTTGAATAGCCAGGAGTGCTACTTCCGCCACCATAGTGGGATAATAAACGAGGGACTTGGAGGGCGACACCGAGGGGTGTGCCCAGAGAAGAGGTCCGTCTTGCCAGAGGACCGCCGTAGGTTGCTTAAACGTAGCAAGGATCCAAAGGGTGAGGTCCCCTGACGGGTCCCACCGTTTAAGAGCGGCTTTGCTAAGCGCTTCATTGACTGCTAGCAGTGCCTGTTTTGCCTCAGGGGTGAGACTACGGGGGGAAGCGAGGTCCGGGTCCCCTTTGAGAACATCAAAAAGGGGCTGTAAAACAGCGTTAGGAATGCGGAGATAAGGCCGAATCCAATTGATGTCTCCCAAAAGTTTTTGCATATCGTTCAAGGTAGATACACATGTATACTTAATTTGTAATTTCAGGGGTCTAATTTGGGTGGGTGCAACTGTGGCTCCGAGATAAGTAACTATGGAGGATAATTGTATCTTGTTGGGAGCGATATGTAGACCCGCCCCCTCCAGCATCCGTTGTAATTTATCATATAAGGTTTGGAGTCTCTCTTTCGTAGGGGCAGCACATAATAGGTCATCCATATAATGGAGGCACTTGCAGTCAGAAAACTGAGCTCTAATTGGTTCTAGCACTCGGGCTACATAGATCTGGCACATAGTGGGGCTATTTGTCATTCCCTGAGGCAGAACCGTCCATTCCCACCGTTTGTCCGGTTCTTCCTGATTAACAGCAGGAACAGTAAAGGCAAAGCGCAGGGTATCCTTTTTATATAATGGAATGGAGAAGAAGCAGTCTTTGAGATCTATAACTATTACAGGCCAGTCACTGGGAAGTGCCGACAGGAGCGGGAGACCTCTTTGTACAGGACCCATAGGTTGCATTTGTGCGTTGACTGCTCTAAGATCGTGTAATAGTCTCCACTTTCCCGTCTTCTTACGGATGGCAAAAATAGGTGTATTCCAAGGGGAGGTGGAGGGAATTAAATGGCCAGCTTTGACCTGTTCCAAAACAAGGTTGTTAACCGCCTCCAACTTCTCTTGGGATAGGGGCCACTGCGAAACCCAAACTGGGGTGTCGGTCAGCCAAGATATTTGCAAAGGCTGTACCGGCTTAGGAGGCAGTGCAGTGGCCCCTAAGAAAAACCCAGTCCGGCCTTGTCCTGTTTTTGGTTAGGTTGAACAGGGGAGGAGTGTCCCTGGAGGTGAATGCCGAGCCCTTTTCCAGGAATATAGCCCATTTTATGGAGCATAGACTGCACCGCTGGAGAGGTAGTAACTAAGGCTACGTCCATTTCAGTTAGAACATCTCTTCCCCAAAGAGAAATGGGGAGGGGCAAGACAAACGGAGTAAACTGCCCCGTGTGACCTTCATGGTCTCTCCAGGTTAATAAGGCCGCACTCCTCTTGGGAAAGCTAGCGAAGCCGAGCCCCTGTAAGGTCTGCTCCGCAACATCAGTGGGCCACATACTGGGCCAATCTTTTGTAGCTATAATTGACTTGTCAGCCCCCGTGTCTAAAAGACCCTTAATACTCTTTCCGTTGACCTGTAAAATAAGTGTGGGGCGTTCGTTTAAAAGCATATGTAAGCCAGTAAAACTATCCCCAGAAGAGCCAAAGCTACCCACACCGCGGACAAGGTTCTTTGCGGGGGCCAAGGAGTGAAGGCTTGGTAGTAATAGTAATTGTGCAATACGGTCCCCGGTATTAATTAAAACGGGTCCCTGAGGAGCCTGAACCATAATTTTTATTTTGCCAGTGAAATCAGAATCTATCACACCAGGAATTACCACCAAGCCTCGAAGGGCAACCGAAGAGCGACCCAGCAGAAGTCCGGCTGAGTTTGGCGGTAAGGGGCCGGAGCAATCACTCTCCACTAATTGAACTCCCATCTCCGGCGTTAGGAGGAGAGGGGCTGTGGCACAGAGGTCCAGGCCTGCGGAGCCGCGGGTGGCACGGCCTGAAGGGGTGCTGGGTGTGGTGTCAGCAGTGGAGGAGGGGGCACCTGAGAGTAGGCTCCCATTTGGGGGCCCCTCGCCGGGACGGGGGGCCCCCTCTGGCCGTTTTTTGTCCCCTGTTTGTTGTTGGTAAGTGGGTTACCGTCGACGTCGAAGGCGGAACGACATTCTTCGGCCTTGTGGGGGCCTTTGCGGCACCTGCGGCAAGGCTCCGTGTCCGCCGACCGAGCCGGGAGGTAACCGGATGTGAGGGTCGGACAATCACGTTTTCTGTGGCCGGGTTGGTGACATTGAAAGCAAAGGCCAGAAGAGATTGGAGGTCGGGCCAATTTATAGTTTTGACCCCCCCTATTGTTTTGTGTAGGGTGTAGGGTAGTGGCCAACAGAGCGGCAAGGCCTGCATTCGTAAGTGGTCCACCAGTATCCCTGCAGTATTTTAGCCAGGAGTCCACGGATTTATGTCTGTACTGTCGAAGGATAGTTTTACATTCCTTGTTGGCCTGTTCAAAGATAATTTGTTTAACCAATGGTTGGACATCCACCTCGGTGGGGAAGATGCGCGAGGCAGCCTCGAATATTCGAGCCACGAAATCAGCGAAAGGTTCAGTTGGACCCTGAATAATTTTTGTAAGGTGGCTGGTCGTGTCGCCTGGATTGGACGCCTGTCTCCACGCCCGCTGGGCACAGTTGGAGATTTGTCTATACACCTGTCTGGGGAACTGGGTCTGATCGGCCTGGTACGGCCCCCGCCCCAAAAGCATATCGGCGTTCCACGTGGGGTGGCCATCCTCAGCATTGTCGTCCGCTTGATCATGGCAGCACTCCGCGTTCATAGACTGCCACATAAGGAAGCCGCCCGGGCTCAAGCAAGCGCGAGCCAATTGAGCCCAGTCGCTAGGCGTCAAGACCGATTGGCCGACTGACTCAAGCAAGGACAGGGTAAACGGAGCCGTAGGGCCGTAATCATGGACCGCAGCCTTGAGTTGCTTTAATACTGCCATGTCCAAAGGTTCGTGTCGAACCTCTCGAGTGCCCAGGCCTAAGACAGGAAAGGCCTGGGCGGGAGTAGGAAGGTTATTTCTTAACTGTCTCCAAATCTGTTTATGAAACTGTCTTCCTGAGGGAGGTGGGGCAACTGAAGGCCACGGAGGCGCGGGTGTATGGGCATGCCAGATGTCCTTAGTCAGACCACCGCCAGGGGGCGCTATGTCTCCGAATTGACAATTGGGCACAAGGTCACCAGGGGGAGCTGTGGGCACCAGAGGAAAGGCATTGGCAGTAGCTGCCTTTTGTTTTCCTCGCGGTAACACATAAGAAGGGGGTGGAGACTCGGGATCGTCATCATCCTCCTCCTCTGAATCGGAGGAGGCGGGGCTAGGCCCGGAGTCCGGGGCTGATAAGGAAGTTCGGCATCCCGTCTCCTTAAAATGTATTAGGTCTCGGGCAGCATCAGAACTGTGGGAGCGAACTTCCTCCAATACATTTCGAGCCGCCTCAAGCGCCAGACCATGCGATCCCATCGCTCCCTCCTCCTTAAGACATGCTCGCACCAAACCCCACAAGGGAAGAACCATAGGGTTAAGATCAGGTTCCTTGGGGTCATCGGCTGTTCGCCGGAAATCCCTCCCTAGCTTTTCCCAGGAGCTGAGGGTAATTTGGCCTGTGTGGGCAAACCACGGCGCAAAAAAATCAATACATCCAAGAAAGTCGATAAGTGTAGATTTAGAGACTCTAATTCCTTTACTGCATAGTAATGTCTCTAGTGGGTTAACCAACGCCGAATGGCTCGAAAGGTTACCCATTTTAAAATATAGGAGGGAAAACACGTCCTCCGCTAAAAGGGTGCGTCCACCCTCCACCCACGAGACTTACCTCGCTCGCGGGGCCCAACCGGTAAGACTTACCTCGCTCACCTTCCGCTTACAAAATGGCGTGGAAGAGGTTCCCCGTTCGGGCCACCTGCTGTTCGGCGCCGTTCTCGTCCCGCAAGAAACGAAACCAAACCACCGTTAACCGGGTTCTTTATTGTTTTTGCAAGCGGGAGATCTGACCTCGATCTCTGTCGGGCGGAGACTGACTACATCCGGCCAGTCGGGGCTATATATGCACAATACACGTCACGCATCGGGTGATCTCTTCCGAGCGACGGGATAGGGAGGTTAGGTAGCAGAGCGGGAAAATCCCTCAGGGGAGAAGAACCCGGAAGCAGGAAATGGGCGCCATCTTTAGGGCCTGGTTCCTCCGGGCCGGTCCCCAACAAGGCACAAAGGGTGAACTGATCACCAGGGAGAGCCTCTGGTCAGGGAGAAGCAGCAACAGCCGCTCTGCTGTCTCTAGACCCCCGTGCACCCTGCGAGAGCCGTGGCGCTGGGCGTGGCTCACCCACACTGCACACGCCCAGACACACTGCACACGCCCAGACGCACTGCACAAGCCCAGATGCACAGAAGTGCCCCTGTCGACCCCGAGCCCCACAGCGCATCCACGGCAGGGGGCGTCCCCTGGAAGCCCCCTTACCTGGCCGGTGAGCACGCAGACAGAGCAAGAAGGACCTCTAATTCCCCGTACAACGTCACTCAGCTCCCGTTACATTCTGCATGAACATAAAAGATCCGCTCGTGGGCATCCATGCTACAGGTTTACTTATGGTGACACGGGGATCAGCGGGGTGGGGGAAAGCTCTTACACTCGCACAGGTAAAGGGATCTTGGTCCGTTCTGAGGTTGGTGGGATTTTTAGGGACTTAGAGAAGCAGACAGACAAGCAGCTCAAGTGGGGGTGGGGGTGGGGTCTCCTGGGAAGCTGGTGGCTCTGGGGCCCATGGGCAGGCACAGGTTGGAGGACACCTGTTCCCTATGGCCGTTCTGCCCGAGACAGGATTTAGAAGTGGAACAAACGTGTTGTGAGGCATTGTTGCAAGAACAAACAGCAACCCGGAGATCCAGCGGCACGATCAACCCCAGAGATCCAGTGGCACGATCAACCCCAGAGATCCAGTGGCATGATCTCCCTGCTTCCCTGTGCGCCATCTAGCAACAATGTGCCTGCTTCAAACCAGAGAGGATGGGAACCATGAAGCCAAGGACAGGGGGAGGGACTGGGCGCAGCCATGCCCCCGGCCGGCTCTGGCCGGCACCCAGCCTCCGGGCCCAACACTCCCGGACAGTCTTCTCTGCGGGGCTCCCTACAGTGTCACCCACTTTCCTGCAGATCCTGACGCCGCGTCTCCTTCCTCCCAAGCAAAGGGTGCAATTTACATCTCTGTTCCAATTTCCAGTGATCCCTTCCCCTCCTAGGCTGAACCCCTCACCCATCTTAAACACGCCGCCACCGCCAGCCCCCATGAAGAGGAGGGCTCCCTGTTTCTCCAGCTGCCTCCCCTGCCCCCGTAGTGAACTTGAAAGCAGGGGCGCCCTCGCCGGCTGACCCGCCTGCTGTGAGCCATTGTCTAGAGAGAGCAGGAGAATCGGGAGCTTTTGTGCAGGAGGAGAGAGAAGACAGATATTGTGACTTTGGATCCTCCTTTCTTCCCCTTTTTTTCCTTTTTTTCCCGGATCCAACAGCTGCTACCCATCACAACTGGTGACGGCTATCAGAGGAGAGTATCTGTCTCACAATTAGTATCTGTACCACCACAGGCAGCTGTTAGCCGACTTACCATCCATACCTGGTTTAACCAGGGCAGCCCTGATGTATGGGGCCCGATGGCCCTGGCAAGGTCCTCCTCGGGGAGGGCCACACTGTGGGGGTGCTGGCCAGGATGCTCTCGAGTGGCCGGGCTGCCCGCATGTCAGGAGAGCACCCAGGGCACGGCCCCTGGCCCCCCACCCCCCGACTTCAGCACAGACCCCCTGCACTGCGAGGCCAAGATGAGTTCCAAGCTTCACATGCATCCGACCTAAGAGCCGATGCCTTTGGTGGGGAGGCTGTTGTCCACGGTGCCAAATTCCATCCCATATGGGCACCAGTTCGAGTCCCAGTTGCTCCACTTCCAATCCAGCTCCCTGCCAACGGCCCAGGAAAGCAGTAGAAGATGGCCCAAGTGCTTGGGTCCCTGCACCCACGTGGAAGACCCAAAGGAAACTCCTGGATTCGACCCAGCACAGCCCAGCCATTGGGGTCCCTGGGGGAGTGACTCAGCTGATGGAAGATTCTCGCGTCTCCCCCGCTCTCTCTGAAACTCTGCCTTTCAAATAAACAAACGAGTCTGCAGAAGAAAAAGAAGGAGGAGAACAAAACCCTGCAAAGCCCTAGGGGAAAGCTGCATCTCCCACGGCTGCAGGAGAGGCCCGGCTGCCCCCGCCCGCGTCACAGACAGGACTACGCGGAGAGGAGCTGGGAGTGGGGACTGCAGTCTCCCACTCCCACGCCTGCATCAGCCCAAGTGACTCCATTTCTCCCCAGGCCTCAGCCTCGCTGAGAGGGCCCAGGTCCCTGGGCAAGGTCGCAGTGCCAGCCTGCATTCTGTCCTGCATTGAAGGTCGCACACACTCAGCTCCCGCTACAGGTCAACGCCGGCTGACCAGAAAGCCTTGCCAGGGCTCTGCACAGGCCTTAGACCGAAGAACATTCTAGATGGAGCAGCCACACAAGTCTGTACGAGCAAGTGTCAAAAATGCGACACATACAATTAAAGCCACTGGGGACCGGCAGAAAGGTAGTTCAACCAGGAAGAGGAAAGACATAAGAACGGGGCAGGGCCAGGGAGGCCTCAGGACCACAGGTGAGGTCAGGAGCTCCAGGTGCCGCACGGGCTGGCCCTGGACACTCGAGGGACTTTGTGTGCCCACCCTGGCATGCCTGGCATCACGGGGACCCACCACTGCCTCTTCTCCATAATGAAAATGCCACAGAGAGCTCCAACGTGAGCAACAGCCAGCAGGCAGCCTGAGTCCGGTTCCGCCGAGGCTACACGTGATGTGAATTCTGTGATTCGTCAGCCCCGCGCCCCCCGCCTGCAACAACCCCACCGAGCCAGCGTGGTGGCCCAGGCACCACCGAGAAGCAAACACATCACCCAAGATCTCCCTGCTCCGGAATCGGCGCAGAACTGGGTCTGCATCTGTGTTCTTTTACAGCATCATTGCATGTGCAAGTTGGTCTTCGGTCAACATTCTGGATGGTTTCTCTGGAGCAGTGACTCAGGCGCACCTGCTGGGAAGCAGTGGCTACCCCAGGCACCCCCCCCCCCACTTCCTCCCTTTCACCTCTGCCCCCAGCTTGAGGTAAGAAATGCTGTTCCTGTCTTACGGATGATGGATGTGAGGTTCAGAGTTTTTGGCAAAGCACTCAGAGTTGCATAGCCAGGAAAGAGCAAGAATTCAAAAGCGAGCTTACTTGCAACCAGAGCCCAACTCTCTCCCCTGTCCTAAAATCACCCTCGGCCCTTCAAGACACCCTGAGGTGTCCCAGGAAGTCACAGCTGTATACCAGGTCACTCCTCACCCACGCAAGGGTACCGGGGTGCCAATCAAAGTTAAGTCACAGAGTTCTCTTTTTAAGGCTAAAATTCAATTAGAAGTCACTGCTAGTTGACTTCATCCATGCCACTGTCACCAGTGCAGATCTCGCCAAGACTGCCGTTACTCTCACCGCGTCCCTGGTCACAGACCAGAGCGTCCACTTGGGCTCACACGCTCCTCTGAAGAGTATTCTGCATGGCTCCCATGTTGCCGTCAACAAGAACACGATTTTCAAATCATGTCCCAACGCTGTAGACACCCCACCTGCATTGTATGTACGTCCACACTTAGCAAGCTGATCAGCTATGACCTGCCCTCGGGACTGCTAACAGTGCTTTGTCACCAACAACTCTTCCCATTTCCGGGGGTCACCATGTCCTGTGAGCTCACCTGTGGCTTTAACTCAAACCATGCCCCACCATCGCTTCCTGAAAAATCCACGTCTGGGCTCTGAGGAATCGAGCAATCCACTCAATCGAACGCAAGAAACCTGGATCTGTGCTGTGTGTAGGTTAGCAGGTTAACGGGATAGTACCCGAGCACGTGTCTGATGCCGTGGGCCAGGCACCGCTGCTGAAAACCCTCCCCTTGGTTAACCCTAAAACCCAGCTCACCCGTCCCCCTAATTCTTGGCTCAGGTGTTGTGGTCTTCACCCTAGGTCCCCAGAAACCGTGACTTAACCAGACCCCCATCTCAGTGCACTGACGCCGTGCGTGATCACGTCCTGCCCACTGGCTCTGACCCCACCCATGTGCTGAGACCCGAGGGTTCTCCCCTCAAGCTTCTGCACCCGCGCTCCACGCCCAACCTCGGCCCCAGAGGCTGCAGCTCTCAAGTCTCTCTTGTGACCAGCACTGCCAGGCCCACACCTTCCTGGGTCCACACCTGGACCACAGCAGCAGCTGCTGCCTGCAGATCCAATCCAGTGCCTCCCACGCACACTGCCACTCAGACTCCATTTTAAGCTCTTATACCAGGGGCCGGCACTGTGGTATAGCGGGTAAAGTCGCCACCTGCGGTGCGGGCATCCCATATGGGTGCCGGTTCAAGTGTCAGCTGCTCCACTTCCGATCCAGCTCTCTGCTATGGCCTGGGAAAGCAGTAGAAGATGGCCCAAGTCTTTGGGTCCCTGTACCCACGTGGGAGACCCGGAAGAAGCTCCTGGCTCCTGGCTTCAGATTGGCACAGCTCCAGCTGTTGCGGCCATCTGGGGAGTGAACCAGCAGATGGAAGACCTCTCTCTCTCTCTCTCTGCCTCAACCTCTCTCTCTGTTCACTGGTTCACACCCCCAACATGGCCACAACAGCCAGGTTTGGGCCAGGCAGAAGCCCAGGCCAGGAATTCTATCCAGGTCTCTGACCTTGGTGACAGGGACCCAGGTATATGAGCAAGGAGCTGGGCTGGAAGTGGAACAGCGGGGACCCACATCTGGGATGCCGGCATTGAAAGTGGAAACTTCACCCAAATTTCCTCTCTTAAAAGGACACCAGTCAGGGCTGGCACTGTGGTGCACAGGATAGAGCCGCCAGCTGCAGTACCAGCATCCTACATGGGCACCGGTTCTAGTCCCACCTGCTCCTCTTCCAATCCAGCTCTCTGCTATGGCCTGGGGAAACAATGGAGGATGGTCCAAGTCCTTGGACCCCTGCACCTGCGTGGGAGACCTAGAAGAAGTTCCTGGCAGCTCCAGCAGCTGTGGTCATCTGGGGAGTGAACCAGTGGATGGAAGACCTCTCTCTCTCCATCTGCCTCCGCAACTCTGACTTTCAAATAAATAAATAAATCTCAAAAAAATAAATAAAAGACACCCGTCATTGGATTGGGCCCACCCCGCTCTGGAGCAAGGTCATCTGAACTTGAGTTCGTTTGCAAAGACCCAGAGTGCAAACAAGGGCACAGCCGTAGCTTTCAGGGGTGTGGAGCTCAGCTGATCCGTGTGGAAGACAGTTCACACAAGCAGTATCGGGAAACAGCAATGCAAGGGCAGCTTGGGGCCCTGCTGGGGGCCGAGGAAGTTTGCACAGACGATGGATGTGACTGGCGGGGGATCGCCATTTACATCATCCAGGCAGGACACGATCCCCTGCCGAGCCATCTTTGCCCTGCTACCCCGGGGAGGGGGCGGCCAGAGAGGGTGCAGAGCCACAAGGTGCACACTGCCCCAGACCTCCTGGTTAGATGAGGGGTGGTCTTCAAAAAGTTTGTGGAGAACGGAATTAAGAGATGCGTTTACTTTGGTGCAAAAAAAAAAAGAAAACGAGATTCATGCTTGGAGGGAGGGGGGGAGGAGGAGGTGTAAGGAGACCAGGCATGGCTGGGCGTTGCGTGTGACACCAGCAGGCCAGAGCATGGTGGGGCGGGGGTGGGGCTCGGGCGTGAAATCCCAGGATGGGCTAGGAGGACTCCCACGAGAAAAGCAGCCCGCATAGGGGAACTCAAGAGGCCGCAGGGGAGGCAGGGTCCTGGTGCGTCCTGTGACACTGGCGTCCACACCGGCATCCCATGTAGGAGCGCCAGTTCAAGTCCCGGCTGCTCCGATTCCAATCCAGCTCCCTGCTAAGGTACCTGGGAGAGCGCTGGATGACAGCCCCAGTGCTTGTCCCCACGCCCCGCCCCCCCCCGGGGGGGGGGCCGGATGGAGCTCCAGGCTCCTGGCTTCAGCCTGGCCCCGCCCCCACTATTGCAGTCATTGGGGGAGTGAACCGGCAGATGGAAGATTCTCTCGCTCTTGCTCTCTTGCTCTGCCTTTCAAGTCAATCAATCAATCCTTTTCAAGGAGGCAGAGGGACAGACAGCTCCTGGAGGCACTGAGGGAGCCCTGGCTGAGGACGGGCGTTTGGGCTCTGTTTTAATGGCAACTTAGTGTAAGGGCAACATCTGGCACGCCCTCCCCCGCCACGGTGTTGGCTGCAAACTCGCTCAACTCCTGTGCCTGGAAACGCAAGCCGCCGGCGCGTCCCTGGTGACCACAGCCCCCTGCGTGTGCCCCTCCCGGTGCCATCTGTGAATCCCGTCACCCTGCTCACGGCCCCCCTGCCTGCATCTCCAGGGTACCCGCGCATTCGTAAGTGATCCTGTGATTTGCATGAGTTTAGACAAGAAAGGGGCCCCGTGTGCATCCTCACCTTCATAAGAACATGTACTGGAGAATCGCAGGCAACTGGCTCCTCGGAGGAGCAGCCATGCGCCGATGCCACACAGTGAGTGGGCAGCGAGCAGTGTAGTGACATCTTGTGGCTGGAGCCCGTGACAGCCGCTCCTCAAACCTCCGCTGTGATCGCACAAGCTGTCCGAGCATCCAGCCCTGTCACTACTCATCCATCAGCCAGGAGACATCTGGGACTGTGCGAACTGCTGCCAGGACCCACGGATGCGCCCACCCGAACCTCGCCTTCCCTGCTGGGCTTGGCCTCGCGGTCCGCAGGCCTGCCAGCTTCCCTCCCACCCAGGGCGAGTTTGCTGGTAAACTACAGTCCTACCCTTCATTGCATTCACACACACGGACTCTTCTCCAGGGTAGCACAGGCAACTGTGGTGAGCCCTGAACCTTGTATGCGAGCATTTTCGGAGGAGGAGAGGAGAGGCGCCGTCCAGTCAGCGCGCGCCCTCGTCCAGGCACAGAGAGCGGGGCCAGGGCACAGGTGCACACTCGCGTCCCCCACTCCTGCGGCTCCCAGCCTTCGCGCTGCTTCTCACAGTGTGAAGGTCCCTGAGCAAGGACTGCCGATTGTGGACGCTTCCCGCGTCCCTGGTGGTCGGGAAAACTATAAAAGGACAAGGAGTCTTTGCGGAAAATGCAGATCGTGAAGAATCTATGGGGGGATTTCAAAAATTTGCAGCAACAAAACCAAGTTTTCTCTTTAATCCCATTGTTCCATGAATCTGTGAGGGACTCTGCTATTTCATAAAGCAAGGCACAATACGCTTCCTTATTTGTAGTTAAAAGATGTATCACACTGTTTTTAATTTCTTGCATTGTATCTGTGTTAATTTTAACGTTACAAAACAAAAATTGTGAGGCGGGGATACGGGGAGTTCCCATACCCGCTCATGTTTCCCATGGGAACCCAAATAGACCTGGATTTGCGTGACCTCAAGGCCAGCCCCCTTTAAACCTGACCTCCTGAACACGGCATCCGGCCCACGATCCAGCCTCCATGGCGCACTCACCTGCCCGGTGCCGAGGCTCCCATTCTAGGAGTTTTCACAACAGAGTAATTCACCTTGCAGACAATCTGCCGATGTCAGGATTGGGGGCGTCACCATCACCGATTTTTTTCAACAGAGAATATTGGAAAGAGAGAGAACACACTTGCCTCCCACACACCAAGAACCAGAGTCAGCCCTGCCACCAACTCCAGTTCTCTCTCATCAGCCTGCGGTAATCCTGCCCCTCTGGGCAGGAACAAGTTAGCTGGGCTGTGGAAGGGCAGGAGCCGGTGCCTCTCAAGACAGGGCCTGCTGAGCTCCGAGCAGAGGGCTTCATCCCACCCTGAAGCCCCACAGCAGTGGTTCAGGTCGTGCACTGCACAAAACAGAGTGAGAAAACAGTTATGCATTGGTCTATGCAGATGGTGGCTCCTGGGCTGCTGCCCACCATAGTCACCAACAGCAGCTCTGGTGTGTCTGACACTCAGTCCTTCCGCCCCACTGCCCTGGCACGAGGCATTGCATGGCCGGGCTGGGCTAAGACGCCCTGTTTCTATCCCGGGCCTTCCTGTGGCTACGGCGCTGGCTCCCAAATGCAGGAAAAAGAAAATCCAGTGGTTGGTGCCTCAAGGAAATCCTTGCCCTGGTCAAGCTCTGAAAGTCAAGGTCGGACTTGAGGCAGGGGTCTGCGGCGTCAGGGTCCCTCACGCCAGCCGGCATGCGAGGGGCGGCATCCCCCGGGGGCTGCGTCCTGCCCTGTGTCCCACACGCGGGCGGCATGTGACGGTGTCTCCCAGCACAGCCACTCCACACGTCCACATTACTGCCTGATGCTCTTCAACAACACGCCCTGCTTGTGAGCAATTATGTGGACATTCTATGTCCCGTCGTCCGCACAGCTTCCAATCCACACCTACAAAGGGAATTCCCGAGCTCCAGACGTGGGAGGGTTCACGACCGCCCACCAGGAGGTGTGTTCACTCCACACGCAGGGGACCCAGACTGACCACAGGGCCGTTCCATCAGGCACACGGAGGCCTGAGATTTGCAGCTCATTGACAGTATTACCAGGGACCGGCGCTGCAGCGTGACAGGTAAAGCTACTGCCTGCAACACCGGCATCCCCTGAGGGCACCAGTTCGAGTCCCTGCTGCTCCTCTTCCAATCCAGCTCCCAGCTAATGGCCTGGGAAAGCAGTGAAGACAGCCAAGTGCTTGGGCTCCTGCACCTATGCGTGAGACCCAGAGGAAGCTCCTGGCTCCTGGCTTCTGCCTGGCTCAGCTCCGGCCGTTGTGGCCATTTGCAGAATGAACCAGTGGATGGACGACCTCCGCCCTCTCTCTCCCTCCCTCTCTGTAAGTCTGCCTTTCAAATAAATCAGGTGATTGAAAAAAGAGTGTGACTGGACCGGCTTCTGGCTCGGACCTCGGCTGCTCTGGTTTAGCCGGGGACGCTCGTTTGTGGGCTTAGTTTCTTCTGCTCGCTCGATGCGAAGATCCAGGGACCACGCCTCGGGTCAACGGGGCTGGGGAAGTGCCGATGGCCGCAGCTGCCCAACCCACGCTGTAACCGTCCTGCTGAAGCACACAGGCGCCTTCTGGGCGGTAAACCGGCCGTCGCTCAGAACCCGAGCGGTACGTTTTGTAACTAAAAGGATCCAGCAAAACGGCAGCTGAGTGAGTTTCCTGAGAGCCAACGCAGCAAACCCTACAAAGGACGGTAACGACGGCAAGTCAGCGCACACCAGCTGAATCCTCAGAGAAGATGCTGTTTCTTTCTCACGTACTGAAAATCTGCGTACTCCCAAGCACGGGCGTCCCTGGCCAAGGCGCTGGACCCCGCAGACCGCTGTGCTGGGAGCCACGATACCAACCAAAGCCGACAGCGTGCGGGCATCGCTCCTACGAAGTTTACAATCAGGAAGACAAACAAGTGAGCCCTTTCACTGGGGCTGACAACGCCAAGGGGGCACAACCTTGAAATACGGTGGGAAACATCACCAGAGCACGGGCAACCCAGCCCCCAGGGAGTGCGAGAGCCGGGATCCCACCGCACCACGTTGCACGTTGCACCGAAAGACGGGAATCTGTCTCCCGGGCAAGTGAGAAGAAGGGGGCAGACAGAGAGGAGGCAGGACAGATGAGGGAGGAGACACCGAGCCCAGCCACGCTCCCTCTGCGAGTTTTCAATGCCGGGCTCAGAGCTGCCTTCCAGAGCTTCGAGCCGACCTCCCCCGCGCTGGGTTCCCTCGTCTCCGGAAGCGCAGCTAACTGGATGATCGATGGTGAAGTCACTTGGGCAGTAGCCAGCAGCTCTCTCCTTCTGTTCTGAGACCTGCATCCAAATTTGAGCCTGTGAAATGGCTTGGGTGATCTTAATTTGACAGTTGTCAACATTTCAAAATCATTGCCAAGTTCAACCAAATGGAAGTCTGATCAGGCCTGGCTGTGCGTGTGCATGTGTGTGTGTGTGTGTGTGTGTGTGTGTGTGTGTGGTGCAGGGCAGAGAGCTGCCAATCCGAGCTGTATGATACACCTGTGTGCCCTTCAGCCGTCAAGTCCCATTAGCATCTCGCCACATGACGACTTCTGTGGGAGGTGACAGGGAAACAGCTCTTCAACTCCAATAAGTTTGGTCCAGGAAGGAGAAAAATGGGTCCGTGAAAATTTCCAAGTGGTGGGTTAAATTAAACGTTGATAAGGAAGGAGAAAATGAATAAGAAACTAAATAAAATTATTGCACGGAACACACACTTTTACATAAACAGGAAATTGGATATACTCACAGACAAAGCAGGTCATGTAAGTATCAGTTAATCATTGCATGCATTTTGCAACACAAGCATGTCAAGTCCGGCAGAATTTGAGGACATTTTAACCCATTCCACATTTGTAGAAAAAGTAGCGATAAAAGTAATGATGATAGGCATCAACATAAAAAGAATTTAGGAGATTTAACACACACCAAAGGTCTCATTTGAAAATGAAACCCAGCAAATGTGGAGTCACCACAGGGAAGCTTTTGAAATAAAAATGTGACACTAGCCGGAGCTGGGGTCTGCTCCCTTCACCCTGTAACGGCCCCCACCCGGAATCTGAGGTCGCGTCTATGCATGCAGGATATCAGGAGTGTTTGACATCCTTGTTACCTTGCGTCTGTTTCTCAATATTGGGATGATTGATTCCCAAAAACGTAAGCCCTACATAAAAATCTGGATGTGCAAGTTCAAGACCGTGTGTGATAATACGAGGTCAGAAGGCCGTATTGTTAATATCCAACCAGTGTTTGTGGAATAAACAAATGGATGACCAGTGGGTACACACAAATCCACATATAGTTCCAGAGAGTGAGAAAATGTTTGTAAAACCTGGGCTATGGTTTCCTGATGATACTAAAAATATGTCACCAGCTGAACTACGCAGAGTTCCTAGGTCCCAAAGCTATTGCCAGCTGATCCATAGTCAGTCCTCTGGAATAAGGAAACCAAAGTGACTGCCAGCCTCCCGAGCCCTGTCCTGAGGGGCTCCCCAGACTGCTGTGCCGACCCACGGGCCCATCTGTCTGGAGACGCGAGAGTTTCCCATGTGGCCGCAGGGGGCAGAGTCTGGGCTGCACGGAGGCTGTTCAGAGTGGCTTCATGTTGGCTTGTGTCTCCATTTTGGGATTCCATGGCAAGGGCTGAATCAGATTTTGCGGTAGAGAGAGAGATGTGGGGGCTTCCTCCCGGCCTTGCCCACATTTCAGGCTGAGGAGGGGCACCCCGAGAACTGCAGTGGTGGTAGACATCCGGGTGCCCCTCGGTGGGGAGAGTCCCAAACCTCCAGCAAGCACTCCATAGCACGGGGACCAGCTCACTGTGTGTTAGAAGTGATAGGAGCCCAGATGTTCTATTAGTAATCCTACAAATTTCCATAATAACATTACTACTGCTGTAATTATCTTTCTGTGCTGAGATAACTATAGATTTGAAGGTGTCAATAACAAATAATAGAGGAGCTGGTATGGTGGTGTAGTAGGCCAAGTCTCTGCCTATGGTGCTGGCATCCCATATGGGCGCCAGTTCGAGTCCCAGCTGCTCCTCTTCTGATCCAGCTCTCTGCTGTGGCCTGGGAAAGCAGTGGAAGATGGCCCAAGTCCTTGGGTCCCTGCACCCACATGGGAGACCCAGAAGTCCCTGTCTCCTGGCTTCGGATTGGCCCAGCTCTGGCTGTTACGACCATTTGCGGAGTGAACCAATGGATGGAATAACTTTCTGTCTCTTGCTCTCTCTGTAATTCCACCTCTCAAATAAATAAATAAAATCTTTAAAAAAAGAAATCCTAGAGACATCGTGTAGTCTTCACCCCATTTCCCTGAATACAAACATCTCACAAAACCACAGTGTGGGATTGGCACCAGGGTGGCAACCATGATGTGTCGTGACAAGAATATTACCACTCCCACAAATGTGCCTTCCCCTTTTGCAGCTACACCCATGGCCCCCGAGCCCCCACCGTCTCCTCTGCCCCCAGAAACCACTAACCTAGTTGCTGTTTCTGTAATTTTGCCATTTCAAGGACATTGTGTCGATGTAGTCAAACAGGAGGAACTGTGAGTGCTGGAGGTGGGTCCAGGCTGCCTTTCCCGATGAACCTCGCTTCCTGCTGAGCCCGGTCCCTGCAGGGAACGCACCATCAGTGCCTTCAGCCTTCAGCCTTGAACATCTGGCCGCTCCCCGTGTAGGTTACGAAGGCAGCTGCGGTAAACACCCGCGTACAGTGTTGTGTGGAAACAGTCCCATTTCTTGGAGGTGAGCAGAATCCAGAGTGACTTGGGCTGCATGGTAAACGTGCGATTTGTGAAGAAACGGACGGTCGCCGAGCAGCTGCGCCATTTTCCGTTCCAACCAGCACCGTGGGGTGACCTGGCTTCTTCACGGCTTCACCACATTGATGCTGGCTCGGTCGTTCTTATTTTTGCCGCTTTGGTAAATGCAGTGCTATTTCACCATGGTTTTGGTTTGTGCCTCGCTGATGGCCAATGGTGCTAAACACCTTTCCAAGGTGCCCCTGCCCTCAGCTTGCCCTCTTGGGTGCAGTGTCTGTTCAGGATGTTCGCCCATTTCTGTCAGACGCCTTCCTGTCTGCTTCCTTCCTGGAGTTTGCTCCAGCTCCCTGCAGCGTCCCCCTTCCCCTGCACATCCACTGGAATTTTACGTCACCTAACGATTTCAATTTGTTTACGCAGGAGGGGGTTTCCTCCTTCCCAGAGGCCTCTTGTCTACCAGGGGTCACAGGGCCCAGTGCCTGGTCTCTGCACCACCTCAGTGATCCAGGGGAGGAGGAGCCTTGTTACCACGGTGACGATAAATGTCCTTCCACTGGGTCCACTCTGACATCAAACCAGGCGGGCCAGGACGGGGGTCCAGTTGCCCCTCGGCTGCATCCACAAAGGGATACAGAGCAGCAGACACCTGCTTCGTCCCAGCTCTGGAGGCGGCAGCTGTGAGATCGAGGCAGCTGCGTGGTCAGGGGTCCTGGGGGCTCTTCCCGGCTGTGTCCTCACGTGGTCTCTCCGGTGTGCTTCCTCACTGGGTCCAGGTTCCAGGATTCCATCCGTAGGGCCTCATCTAACCTCCATCTCCTCCTCAAGGCTCGGTCCCTAAGTGCAATCACACTGAGGTTAAGGATTCAACAAATGAGCTGGGGGTGGAGACACAGCTCAGTGCACGGCAGTGGCGGACATCTGTGTTCCCCACGCGTCTTCACCAACACAGCTCAGTGCACGGCAGTGGTGGGCATCTGTGTTCCCCACGCGTCTTCACCAACACAGCTCAGTGCACGGCAGTGGTGGACATCTGTGTTCCCCACGCGTCTTCACCAACACAGCTCAGTGCACGGCAGTGGTGGGCATCTGTGTTCCCCACGTGTCTTCACCAACACAGCTCAGTGCACGGCAGTGGTGGACATCTGTGTTCCCCACGCGTCTTCACCAACACAGCTCAGTGCACGGCAGTGGTGGACATCTGTGTTCCCCACGCGTCTTCACCAACACAGCTCAGTGCACGGCAGTGGTGGACATCTGTGTTCCCCACGCGTCTTCACCAACACAGCTCAGTGCACGGCAGTGGTGGACATCTGTGTTCCCCACGCGTCTTCACCAACACAGCTCAGTGCACGGCAGTGGTGGACATCTGTGTTCCCCACGCGTCTTCACCAACACAGCTCAGTGCACGGCAGTGGTGGACATCTGTGTTCCCCACGCGTCTTCACCAACACAGCCGGGGTGAGACTCACAAATGCCACACAGCATCTCCGACTCCTCCCGGCCAGGACTCGAGCCACCTGCTCACAGACACCCAGGTTCCCCACTGGCGTGGGTGGGGAGAGGATAGGCGCACATGCTTTCTGTGGCATTGGTTGAATAATTATTGCCTAAGAGCGCCTGTCTTCCCCACTGCCCCCATCCTGCTCTTTGGTGAGAGAGCGAGCGAGCGAGCAGGTGTGGTCGCGGCTGTCGGTGTGAGCTCGTTGGAGTTTCCTGCTGGCTTCTCCAGCCCCACGTCTGGAATGTGCTTGGCAGAGAGAGAGACCAGAGACCCCAAGGCCGTGCTGTTCCTCAGGTCCCCGGTCCCTGTGGAGTCTGCCTTCTCCTGTCTGCCTTGCGGTCTCCTGCGTGCTTGGCCACACTTGCTGGCAGGCACAGAGGATTGTCCCGGGAGCAGAAGCCGCCATCGGTGTTTGTGGGAAGTGTCAACCAGCTGTCAGCTTCTCCGGTCAGCTGTGGTCGCTCTCAGCACCTCCTGAGGGCAGCAGTCACCGACGTACCCTCTGATGCCTCCGAGAGCCCAGGAGCCGACTGTCTGCGTCCGATCCCACCCGAGTCGTCACCGAGCCCTGCTGGGAGACTGCAGCCATGCTGAGCTGTTGTTCAGCCGTCAGCTAGGATCCAGCCAGAACGCAGCACCTGTAGAAGAGACAGGCGTGCAGATGGGTACGGACAGAGATTTGCCCTGAACGTGCTGGCGCTGAGACTTGCCCAGTGGGACTGTGGGGCTGGATAACTGACTCAAGTCTGGAGGGCAGGCAGTGAGGACAGGCTGGGATGGCGGTGGGAGAGCCGTGGACACGGCTGCTCACTGCAGTCTGGCGTAAGGAGGCCTGAGCCTTCCGGGACAGAGCTCTGCCGAGCAAGCCGGACCCAGCAGACGCTCTCCCTTGACGACACCTGCATCAGCCCTTCAGAGCCAGCCTGGATGAGCGTCTGACTGAATAAGTGTGGGGAGGAGTGTGTTCTGGGGAGTGGGTGTGTGTGCGGGGGAGTGGCGTGGACGCCCACTTCTGCCCTCATCCAGCCTACATCAGTCGACATACGAGAAGCCTGAGCGAACAGTGCGTCACTGAAGAAAACAGGGAAAATTTAGAATATTTTGAAAGTACTAAAAATGGAAAACACCACATCAAAAAGGATGGGATGTAGCAGCAGAAGCAGTAGTAAGAGGAACGTTTATGTGCATCTCACAGGCCTGGAAAACAGGAACAGACAATCCAAAACTTAGGAGAGAAATAATGAACAGAGAATAAAGAAAAAACAGGAATCGTAAACAACACAGAGTGTTAATGAAATGAAAAGTTGGTTCTCTGAAAAGACAAAGTTGATAAAACATGAGCCAAAATAACTAAGACACAGAAGAGACAGGCCTCAAATAAATGAGATCAGAAATGAAAAAGGAGACAGTACAACTGATTCTACAGAATTACAAGGCTCATTAGAAACTATTATGAGCAATTACATGCCAACAAATCGGCATGTAAAAACCTACATGAAATGGATGAATTTCTGGAGACAGAACTTACCAAAACTGAATCACAAAGACAGAAAACCTGGACAGACCGACAGCACATGACGAGGCTGGATCAGCGCCAGTCTCCCAACAGAGCAAAGCCAGCATCAGGTGGCGTTGTCCCTGAATTCTACCAATTCAAAACCCATTCTTCTCCAATTATCCCCAAAACGTGAGAGGGAGGGGCTCTTGCAGACTCATCCCATGAAGTCAGCATTATTTTGATTCCAAAATCAAAGATACAACCGAAAAGCTATAGACCAATATCCATGGCAAATACACATGCAGAAATTCCTGACCCAATACTAGCAAGTTGAATCCAACAACACATCATAAAATCATCCAAAAAGACCACAGGGGATCCATCCAGGGAAGCAGGCATGGTTCAACATATGCAAATCAATAAACATCACACATCACATCACCACAACGAAGCATAGACATCATATAATTACCTCAACAGATGAAGAAAAGGGCGTTGGATAAAATATAACACCCATTCATGACTTCAGAAAAACAGCCTTGAGCAAAGTAGGCATAGCAGAAACGCATCCCAACACAACAAATGCTGCATATGACAAACCCACCCCAACATCTCGTTGAATAGGGAAACTGAGAGCAATTCCTCTGAGATCACGAACCAGACAAGGATGTCCACTCTCTCCCCTCTCACTCAGTATCTTATTCAATACTTTTATTCTGGAAGTTTTAGCCAGAACCATTAAAGAGAAGGAAATAAAAGGTTTGGGGCCAGTGCTGTGGCACAGTAGGGTAAGCCTGCGGTGCCAACATCCCAAATGGGTGCTGGTTCATGTCCTGGCTGCTCCTCTTTGGATCCAGCTCTCTGCTTATGGCCTGAGAGAGCAGTGGAAGATGGCCCCAAGTGTATGGGCCCCTGAACCCATGTGGGAGAGCTGGAAGAAGCTCCTGGTTCCTGGCTTTGGATCGGCGCAGCTCTAGCCATTGGGGAGTGAACCAAAGAATGGAAGACCTTTCTCTCTCTCTCTCTCTCTCGCTCTCTCTCTGTCTGTCTCTCTGCCTGTAACTCTGCCTCTCAAATAAATAAATTTTTAAAAAATATTTTTAAAAGGCTTATTTAAAACAAGAAATGAAGGCTTACAAATAGGAATAGAAGAAGTCAAGTTATTCCTGTTCAGAAATGGCAAGATTTTATATATGGAGGAAAAAAATACTCTGCCAAAAAACTATTAGAACTGGCAAGTGAATTCAGCAAGGTTGCAGGAAACAAAATAAATACACTAAAATCATTAGCATTTTTATACATCAACCAAGCACTCACAGATAAGGTATTCTCATTTGCAACAGCTACAAGAAATTTGAAGACCTTCAAATAATGTGAAAGACTTCTACAAGGAAAATTACAAAACATTAATGAAAGAAATTGAAGATACATACAAAAAATAGGAAGACATCCCATATTCATGGACTGGAAGAACTCATATCATTAAAATGCCCATATTACCCAAAGCAGTCTACATATTCAATGCAATCTCCATCAAAATGCCAATGACATTCTTTACAAAATTGGGGAAAAAGATCCTAAAATTCCTATCAAAATACAAAAGACCCAAATAGGCACAGCAATCTTCATTCATAATAAGAAAGTTGGAGGCATCACAATACCAGAACTCAAGACATAATACAATGCTGTTGTCACCAAAACAGCATGATACTGGCACAAAAATAGACAGACCAACAGAAGAGAAATCTCAGAATGGACCCATGCATCCATAGCCAGCTCACTTTTCAAAGGAGCTAAGAAAACTGCCTGGACCAAGTACAGTGTCTCAACAAATGGTGCTGGGAAAACTGGGTTTCCAAAGGCGAGGTCTGAAACAAGACCCCCACCTTGTGCAAAATATAAAAATCAATGCAAAATGGATCCAAGGTCTTCAAGACCTAAAATTATAAAAATACTATAAGAAAATGCAGGGAAAACATTCTAAGATATTGGCATAGGCAATAGTTTTACTGGATAAGACCCCAAAAGCACAGGGAATGAAAGCAAAAATGGACAAGTGGGTTTCATCACACTGAGACGCTCCTGTACAGCAAAGGAGGCATCGACAACGTGAAGAGAAAACCAACAGGACGAGAGAAAGGGCCGGCGCCGTGGCTCACTTGTTAATCCTCTGCCTGTGGTGCAGCTTCCCATGTGGGCGCAGGGTTCTAGTCCCGGTTGCTCCTCTTCCAGTCCAGCTCTCTGCTGTGGCCCGAGAGTGCAGTGGAGGATGGCCCAAGTGCTTGGGCCCTGCACCTGCATGGGAGACCAGGAGGAAGCACCTGGCTCCTGGCTTTGGATTGGCACAGCGCTGGCTGTAGCAGCCATCTGGGGAGTGAACCAACGGAAGGAAGACCTTTCTCTCTGTCTCTCTCTCTCACTGTCTAACTGTGTCAACTTAAAAAAATAAAATAAAATAAGAACAAAGGAAAACACTTGCAAACTATGCATCAGATGAAAGGTTAATATCCAAAATATACAAAGAACTAAAAAATGTAACAATGACAAGAAGAACAATTCAAACGGGCAATGGCTCTAAATAGACATTTATCTTTTTTAAAAAAAGATTAATTATTTATTTGAAAGGCAGAATTACAGAGAGGCAGAGGGAGAGAGAGAAACAGAGAGAGAGAGAGTCTTCCATCTGCTGGTTCACTCCCCAAATGGCTGCAACAGCCAGAGCTGGACCAATCCGAAGCCAGGAACCAGGAGCTTCTCCACATCTCAAGGGGGTACAGGGGTCCAAGCACTTGGGCCATTTTCTACTGCCTCCCCAGGCCATAGCAGAGAGCTGGATTGGAAGAGGAGCAGCCGGGACTCGAACCGGTGCCCATATGGGATGCCGGCCCTGCAGGCGGCAGTCTTATCTGCTCTGCCACAGCATCAGCAAAGTGGACATCCTTCAAAAGAAGAAAATAAATGGCCAACAAAAGCATGAGAAAAAATGCATAGCGTCACTAGCTGTCAGGGAAATGCAATTAAAAACCCCAGTGAGGCATCTTCTCATCCCACCTAGAAAGGCTATTATCGGGGCCGGCGCTGTGGGGCAGTGAGCTAAGCCTCCGCCTGCAGAGCCAGCATCCACGTGGGCACCAGTTTGAGTCCCGGCTGCTCCACTTCCTGTCCAGCTCTCGCTATGGCCTGGAAACAGTGGAGGATGCCCCAAGTGTTTGGGCCCCTGCACCCATGTGAGAGGCCCAGAGGAGGCGTCTGGCTTTGGATCGGCGCAGCTCCAGCTGTCACAGCCATTTGGGGAGTGAACCAGCAGATGGAAGACTTCTTTCTACCTAGCTCTGCGTCTCTGTAACTCTGCCTTTCATATAAAGAAATCTTAAAAGAAGAGAAAGATTATTATTATTAAAAGACAAAAAAAAATCACAAATGTTGATGAGATTGTGCAGAAAAATTAACCCTAGTACAGTGTAGCTGCAATTGTAAATTAGTGCACCTTTACAGAGAACTAAACAAGATTCTTGAAAAACAAACAGATCTACCATATGACCCAGGTATCTCACTTCTGGAGATGCGACCAAAGGAAATGAACCAGAATTTGAAAGACACCTACAGGGTCGGCGTTGTGGCTTAGTGGCTAAAGCCTTGTCAGCAACACCGACATCCCTCATTGGCCCCAGTTTGAGTTCTGTCTGCTGGCTCCTGATCCAGCTCCTTGTTAATGTGCCTGGGAAAGCAGTGGAAGACGGGCCACGTGCTTGGGCCCCTGACAGCCACGTGGGAGACCCGGAAGAAGCTCCTGGCTCCTGGCTTCGGCCTGGCCCAGCCCTAGCCATTGTGGCCATTTCGGGAGTGAGCCAGCACTCCCTCCCCCTCTCCTCCCCTTCCCCTTCTCTTTCGCCCTCCCCCTCCCCCCTCCTCCTCTCCCTCTCCCCCTCCTTCTCTTTCTCTCTGCAACTCTGCCTTTCAAACCAATGAAATAATTTTTAAAAAGGAGAAACACCTGCACTACTCACAATGTCAAAAATATGCAATCAACTTAGATGTCCATCAACGAAAGAGTGCATAAAGAAATGTGGCATATACGTGCAATGGAATATTATCCAGTCATCAAAAGGAATGGATTTGGATGTTTGTTTAAAAAAGGATGGAATTGGATATCATTATGTTAAACAAAATAACCAAACCTAGAAAAGTAAATACTGCATATGTGGGAGGAAATTCTCATATGTGGAAGTTTATATATATTCAATGTGAATCTAAAATAGTGATCACTAGAGCCCGGGGGTGGGGGGAGACTGGATAATGGGAACCATGGTGCAGTCAGATGAAGGTGAGGGCACTGCGCCCCCTGCTGTCTGCAGTAAAGACAGTGGAAGGGCTAATGCCTGGTGGGATTGGTTTATGCTCCGCCAGTGTGTAAACATAAAAGGTACAAGCATTTCATTTTAATCCAATATTTAAAAAATAAATTTAAGAATTTTTGTGCCATGTAATCCTATATTTAATTCAAAAGAAAACAAACAAGCAACCCCACCACTGTGGGTGAAGGAGCAGGCACACGCCAGGGAGCTGCTGGGCGCACACCGACTCCCACCACACACTGGGGGCTGCTGGGTGCACACCGACTCCCACCACACGCCGGGGGCTGCTGGGTGCACACCGACTCCCACCACACGCCAGGGAGCTGCTGGGCGCACACCGACTCCCACCACACACTGGGGGCTGCTGGGTGCACACCGACTCCCACCACACGCTGGGGGCTGCTGGGCGCACACCGACTCCCACCATGCTCCTCCCACCTCTTTCATCAGAGACACAACACGCACCATGCCACTGGTTCCGTGCTCATCTTCTCAAAACAGCCTCTTGTAGGTCTGTACCCCAAAGAGTTAAAACAGCACTGCGGCAAGCACACATGTGCACGTGGTCACAGCAGCGTCGTTCGAGCGGAGAGAGCCCACATGTGTTCTGGGATGAGTGGTACAGACGCTGTCGTGTGTCCAGACAAGGGAGCAGCGTCCAGGCGTAAAGGAATGGAGGAGGCACCTGGCAGCATTACGCTAACTGGAACAATCCAGACCCAAGGCCCACACACGGTGAGCGTGAACTCCACAGACAAAAAGGCAGAGGAGCGGGCTCAGGGCTCACGGAGCGCAGACAAGGCGGGGAGCCTGCCCAGCGGGCGCCAGGCGTCTCCTGGGTCCTCACGAGGATCGGAGACTAAACGGAGGTGACAGCTCGGCGTTGAGAACATGCTGAATGCCACTGACTCGCGTACATTACACTGGCCAATTGCTGCTAATTAACACAGACGTGGGTTTCTGAAGCTGTCACCAAGGAGAATGTGCCCAGGGGAATAACACCCTCAACCAGCGTTGGTACACGCCTGTGACGCGGCATCCTACACGGGCTCTGGCTCCAGCCCCGGCTGCTCCACTTCTGATCCAGCTCCCTGCTAATGTGCCTGGGAAAGCAGCAGAGGACGGCCTAAGTGTTTGGGTCCCTGCACCCACGTGGGAGACCCATACAGGGTTCCTGGCTCCTGGTTTTGGCCTGGCCCAGCCAAGTCTTGCAGGCATTTGTGGAGTGAACCAGCAGATGGAAGATTCTCTCGCTCGCTCGCTCTCGCTCTCACGCGCGTTCTCTCTCGCTCTCTCGCTCTCTCTCTGCCTCCCCCTTCCTCCCTCTCTCTGTAACTCTAGCTTTCAAATAAGATCAGCACAGTGCGCCAGCCGTAGCGGCCATTTGGGGGGTGAACCAGCGGAAGGAAGACCTTTCTCTCTGTCTCTCTCTCTCACTGTGTAACTCTACCTGTCAGAAAAGGAAAAAAATAGGAAAGCGAACAAAACAGCTATGCCTGCTAGGACCCCATGCTGATAATAGTGTGGATTACAGTCTTTGAAACTAAAAATTTAACACTGCTACTTTTTCTTCCTCTTAAGTATCTCATTCTACACTAAGTGTGTGTATTTATTTTATTTTATACCACTGATCAAAGTGAATACTGGCTTTTTAAAGACTTATTTATTTATCTGAAGGAGTTACAAAGAGAGAAGGAGATGGGGCCAGTGCTGTGGTACAGCGAGTTAAAGCCCCAACATGCAGCACTGACTGCCAGTACCTGCAGAGCAGGTAAAGCCGCTGTCTCCAGTGCTGGCATCCCATATAGGTTCTGGTTCGAGTCCCAGCTGTTCCACTTCCAATCCAGCTCTCTGCTGTGGCCTGGGAAAGCAGTAGAAGATGGCCCAAGTCCTTGGGCCCCTGCACTCATGTGGGAGACCTGGAAGAAACTCCTGGCTCCTGGCTTCAGATCAGCCCAGCTCTGGCTGTTGCAGCCATCTGAGGAATGAACCGGTGGATGGAAGACCTCTCTCTCTCTCTCCCTTTCAAATAATCTACCTTTCAAATAAATTAGTGAAATCTTTTAAAAAGAGAAAGAAAAAGGGAGGGAGAGAAAGAAAGAGAGAATCTTGCATCCACTGGTTCACTCCCCAAATGGCCACAAGGGACAGGACTGAGTCAGGCTGAACCAGGAGCCAGGAGCTTCATCTGGGTCTCCAGATGCAGGGCCCAAGCACCTGAGCCATCTCCTGGTGCTCTCTTTCGGGAAACCTGAATCTAAGTTGTTGTCAGATTTAATTTTACATTTGCTTGTTTGGGTTCTCAAACAAGCTGTATCGATTTTTCTCCATCTCTAGATTTGCATTAAGAAAATAGATCATAAGGAAGATAAGACAGGATAAGAAATATTCACAGCACCTAAAACACGCAAAAAAAAAAAAAAGCATAAAATACAAGGAACTCCAAGTTGATGAGAAAAAAAGCAGAAGTGCAATGGAATTAACTAAGACTTGCAGAAAAGAGAAGGTCAAATGGCACAAAATTTATAAAAGTATATTCAATTGTACCAATAATTAAAAAACTAGAATGAGATCATGAATTCAGCTTCTGGTAATGATAGAGGAGCTTGTACTCAGATAATCTCTTACAGACAAAAAGTATAAACCCTGGGAAAATGTTAACGCTACCTAATTAGAGATTGATAGAAAGAAGGCAGAAACTGGAGAGGAGCCAGCCTTTGTGAAGGGGGGACAGCACAGGAGCAACGTGGATTATGTGGCTTTTCACGGAGTGCACACAGCCACCCGAGTGGGGTGAGGCCCCTGTGTCATAGGCCACAAGGCAGGTAATACGGCCTCGAGGGGTCAGAGTACAAAACGTGGGGTCAGCAGGGTACCAGGCAGTGACGGGAGAAACCACTGCAAGGACGTGCACATGGCGGCTCCAAGCCCCGCTGTGAACCCTGACCACATCCTCAGCTGGCTCCTGACTGACACATGTGAAAGGGAAACCCCAGAGCACTGGGAGAAAACAGGAGCCGTCCGGGAGGTTTCAGCTGGTGCCCAGCACAAACAAGACAAGGTCTGGAGCTTGATTTTAGCCAGGTTAACTGACTGCTGTGATATCATCTAAAGGAAATCCAGTTTCTGTAATACCCACACTTTCAAGCACACAATCAACAATTAGTAGACAAGCAAAAAAAAAAAAAAAAACCAAAACAAAACCAGGATGATAATCAAGAGAAAAAGCAGTCAATCAAAAATGACCCCTAGATGGACTAAATGCTGGAATCAGCTGAAAATGACTTCAAATAAGATATAATAAATATATGCAAAAGCTTGAAGGGAAATGTGGTAATACTACATGAAAAAATTAAAAAGCATGACAGATAATAGAAACTATTAAAACAAGAACCAATGGAAATTCTAGAACTAAGAGCTCCATAGCTGAAACAAAAGTGACAGAATATGGTCAAGCAGAGCAGAACCTCCAGTAAACTGGGAAACGGATTGATACTATGAAATAATCTGAAGAACAGAAAATAGAAGGGGGAAACACCCAGTGTTGCAAACACCTCAGGGAGAATGTTAAGTGTTCTAACTCACATGTCATTGGAATCCCAAAAGGCAGAACCAGAAAAAAAATAAGTAAAAATTATGACATTTTCCAATTTTAGGATGCATACACACTTCCTGATTTGAGATCCTCAGTAAACTCCCAGAAGGAGAAATGCAAAAGAAAAAAAGACACATTCTGCACAGGAAACATCGATGTTAATGATATTAACCTACCAGTAGAAAAAAACAAAAAAGAAAAAAAAATAAAAGAAACATCCCGACGTCTTGATCAAGCACAAGTACTCTTCAGAAATGAGCGTAAAACAGAAGTGGCTGTTTCCTTCTCAAGAGAGGCTAAATATCTCGTTCCAAGCTGAACACAAATGACATCAGAGGGATCCGTAAGAAGGAAGGAAGAACAGGCTAAATGGTGATCACATGGGTACTGTTGAAAGTCACAGTTGTATTTCCTAGTTTATTTAAGACAAACGACCATAGAAACGTAGAGCAGCACATAGTGGATGTGAAGACACACACGGCAGTAACATCTCGGCTGTGTCACTGTTTACGCAGTACGAAAGGCACAACTGGAGCCGTCCTTTCCTCACATCCTCTGTGCTGACCCGCAATGCACTCTTCTTCTCTCCCCCTGGGGAAATGCATTAACGCATTTCAGAAGCGGATCGTGCAGTTCTTGTGATGTAGCCCGGAACACTACACAGACATCGTGGCTGTGAGATAGCAGGGCTCACGGCAACAGCGCTGGAGACGCAAACATCAGCAACACCAAGAGCCAGGAGCAGGGAGAAAAGCCACAGGTGCTCCAGTGTGGGGGTGGGGGCACGTCCAGCCCGTGCTGTGGCTGTCCCCATGGACGCCCGCATTCTAGACACACAGGACGAGGCAGAGCCCTGTGGTCCAACCACCGAGCACTACAGCCAGTCCCAGGGGAGCCAAATGGGCCATCCCTCGCCACCACACAAGTGTCACCAACAAGCACACTTGCCCCAGCAACGCTGCCTGGTGGTAGCTGAAAGACAGGGACCGGGGAGGGGTTTTGTGGGCAGGGGACAGGGACCTTCTCTCCAACAGGGACCGGGCAGGGGCTTTGTGGGCAGGGGACAGGGACCTTCTCTCCAACAGGGACCGGGCAGGGGCTTTGTGGGCAGGGGACAGGGACCTTCTCTCCAAACTAACACATGCTATTTTTTTTTAGCATTTATTTTATTTATTTGAAATACAGAGTTCAGAGAAAGAGGGAGAAACAGAGAGGGATCTTCCATCGGCTGTTTCACTCCTCAAATGGCTGCAACAGCAGGGGCTGGGCTGGCCCACACCAGGAACCTGGAACTCCATCAGGGTCTCCCACACGGGTGCAGGGGCCCAACCGCTTGGGCCATCTTCTGCTGCCTTCCCAGGCTCATGAGCAGGGAGCTGGATTGGAAGTGAAGCAGCCAGGACTCAAACCAGCGCCTTACGTTGACCCCAACACATTTTCAAACTTGCCCAGAAGCAAATGTCCAATCCCAATGAAACAATTCTCATCTGCAGAGTAAGTTTTAACCTCAACTGAAGCAAGAAAGCAGAACATGCTTCATGGGAGAGGGGGAGGGAGAGGGAGAGAGAGAGAGAGACAGAGAGACAGAGAGACAGAGAGACAGAGAGACAGAGAGAGGGAGAGGGAGGGAGAGAGAGAGAGAGACTAAGAGAGAGGAAAAGAGGGCAGAGGGAGGGAGGGAGGGAGAGAGAGAGAGAGAAAGAGAGAGAGGGAGAAGGAGAGGGAGAGGGAGGGAGACAGAGAGACAGAGAGGGAGAGGGAGGGAGAGAGAGAGAGAGAGACTAAGAGAGAGGAAGAGAGGGCAGAGGGAGGGAGGGAGAGAAAGAGAGAAGGAGAGGGAGAGGGAGGGAGAGAGAGAGACAGAGAGGGAGAGGGAGACAGGGGGAGGGAGAAAGAGAGGGGAGAGGGTGGGAGGGAGGGGGAGAGAGAGTCCCAACGAAGGTCAAGCAGCACGTCAGACTCGTTCTAACAAATGCTGAGCCCCGGGATGCAGGACTGTAACACGCTGAAGCTCCAGCATTTCTGCAAAATGTCCCCTCTCCCATTTTTCTTTGAAAACAACGCCATTATTGAAGTAGTTTTACATATCATAAAGCGTATGCACTTCAAGTGTACAATTCAGTGGTTTTAGTAACTAGTAACTTTATGGAGTGGTGCAACCATAGGCATAAATTAGTTTTAGAACATTTGTATCCCTCCAGTAAGATCGCCCACCCCTATCTGCAGTTAAGACTCATTCTCTCCCCGCCTCAGGCAACCACTAATCTACTTTCCAGCTCCATAAATTCGGCTTTTCTAGACACATCACATAAATGAAATCAATCAATACGTGGTCTTTTGTGGCTGGCACCGTCCACGTGCCATGTTCTTGACGCCCATCCGTGACGCAGCATGTGTCAACAGTTCATGCCTTGTAGCTGAGAGGCACTTAGGCTGCATCCAGGTGGAGCTATTTTAAAATAACAGTGCCACGACCATTCACGTCCAGGTGCTTCTGTGGACATGCAGCTCATCTTTCTTACACTGAGCAGACTAAGAGCGGAACTGCCGGATCTTACAGTAGTTTTATGGTTTTGTTTAATTTTTGAGAAGCTCCCAAACTGTTTCCCCAAGTAGAAAACATCCTTTCCATTTTGCATCCTTAAGAGGCACCGTTGCTCCGCACCCTCATCAATATTCGTTATCTGTCTCATTTATTACAGCCATGGTAGCAGCTGGGAAAAGTCATGCAGGCTTTCATCCCCTCCTCTAATGACTGCAAACACCCGGCATCTTCCCGCGCACATCGTCGTGACTGTATTTACCTTCTATGATGAGACATCTGTTCCCGGCTTTGTCCATTTTGTGATTGAGTTATTCATCTTTTTCTTACTGAATTTTAAGAGTTTTTATTTTTTGGCAAATTCTCGATGCAAGTCCTTTATCAGAAAAGATGTGTGTTTTGCAAATATTTTCTCTAAGTCTGTTGCTCACCTTCTGATTTTCTTAGTAGTGTCTCTGGAAGTGCAAGGTTTTACGTTCCGATGGGACCTAATCCACCCACTGTTCTTCTTTTATGGTCCGTGCTTTTGATGTTGTATCTAAGAAATCTTTGCCCGTATCAATGTCTTAAACATTTTCTCCGAGGTTTCCTTCTAAGTTGTCTTGTTTCAGCCCTTATGGTTAAGTCCAGGATCCATTTTGTTTGAGTCTCCTCAGTTCATCATATTTGCATATGGTGTCAAACTGTGCCACCCCCTTTCCCTCAAATCAGTGCCGCAGCACCTTTGTCAAAAGTAATTGGCAGCTGGTGCCATGGCTCACTAGGCTAATCCTCCACCTGCGGCGCTGGCACTCCAGGTTATAGTCCCGGTTGGGGCACCGGATTCTGTCCCAGTTGCTCCTCTTCCAGTCCAGCTCTCTGCTGTGGCCCGGGAAGGCAGTGGAGGATGGCCCAGGTGCTTGGGCTCCTGCGCCCGCATGGAAGACCAGGGGGAAGCACCTGGCTCCTGGCTTCAGATCGGCGCAGCACACCAACCATAGAAGCCATTTGTGGGGTGAACCAGTGGAAGGAAGACCTTTCTCTCTGTCTCTCTCTCTCTCTCCCACTAACTCTGACTGTCAAAAAAAAAAAAAAAAGTAATTGGCTATAAATACAGAGCTTTTAGTTCTGAACTCCCAATTGTGTTACATTATCATACAGACACTTAGAATTTGCTTGTCAATTTCTGAAAAAAAAAAAAAAAACTCTGCCGAAATTTTGAATGAACAAATCAATTTAATCTCCAATCCATGAACATGGAGCGTCTCCCCATGTATTTAGATCTTGCACTTACCTCGGCAGCTCTGTCATTCTCACTGTACAACTCTCACACTCCTCTTGTTAGATCGATTCCTAACTGTTTTATTTATTCTTTGGGATGCTGCTGTGAACAGCAGCTCGTTGTCGATCCAGTCTTCTAGATGTAGAACACAACTCCTTCTTACATTGAACTTGGGTCCTGAGCCCTTGATGCCTCTACTGGCTATTTCTCACAGCTGCGTCTCTCACTCTCCTGCCCACCACAAGTCCAAGAAGATCCTCACTGACCATTCCAGAAACTGTGCCCCTCCCCCTCCTCCCTGCATTCTGCGCTGCTGACTGATCCAGGAAGAATAAAGAATCATTCAGAGAGCATCATCTATAAATTAGCCTGTGAAAGCACTTACCAGGCCAGTACATAGTCTGTTCCAATCACAAGGTCTCTGTGCACAACCCCCAGATGCTGTGTTCTGAGGTGATATTACACATACATTGCAGATCGTGAAAGTACGTTTTTCCAGAGTAGAGTCAGCTTGCATTATTCCAAAACAAAGACCCAGGGGACAAAACCTCAATCGGAGTGTGCAGAGCGCACGGAGAGGGACCAGGTGCAGATGCAGAATCTGATTGGACTTTGCAAAGCAGAGCGTCTCAGCCTGAAGCTTCTAACGCGCTCGAATATGCAAGTTTGGGAAATTGTACAGTAGGAAGTTCCACCAATAAACTCAGAGATGTTCTTAAAATAAAACAGCACAAGGACTGACTCACTGTGAGGGACCGAGGTTCAGTCAGAGTGGCACAATTTGGATGAAGCAGCTCCTTCCCTCCTCGCAGACTAGCGAGAAGCAGCAATCCGGTCACAAGTTTATTCCTAACCCACTGAGGGCGCTGGATCTGACGCCAGCTTGTAAATGTCCAGTGGACGCCCTGAATGGCCGGGCAGACTAGGTGTCCACCCCCCAAGGATGCAGATCGTGGGCGGGTCCAAGCATCGCTGAGCGTCCACCCATATGTGTGACAGAGAAGCCGCACTCTGACCCGGGAGGAGGGGCACAGAGATGCCTCTGCCCCTGAGGTCTGATGGAGGAGCCGCCCTCCCTCTGGTTCCTTCAATCCACTCCCACAGAGCAGAAGCGAAGGTTTGGCTGCGGCCTTTCGTGTGGGTGCCACTGAGCTGGCCCAAGCACCACCATCTACTTCGGTCAGAGAGGGCGGCAGAGCCCACAGCCCCACGTGTCTGGACCACGACCCCCCGTCCCACTCCATCAGCGCAGACCCAGGTCTCAAAAGTAAATGCCTGGGGTGGGGGTGGGAGGGGGGCTTGTTTTGTCCCCATTTTGGAAGACCATGGACCTAGGCACTGAGAACAATGTGCAGAGAAAACCCAACGGAAACTGAAAGCTGGGGCTATCGCTAGGCATGGAAAGGGGACCCGGGCGAGGAGCAATGGTGGCACTGGGACACGGCTGAGCAGGAGGCGGCCTGTGCCCCTCGTGTCGGCGCTGTCTCGCACCCGCATCTCCACAGTCACCCGTGCCCCTCGTGTCGGCGCTGTCTCGCACCCGCATCTCCACAGTCACCCGTGCCCCTCCAACACCTGCCTTTGGTTGCTGCATTTCAGGTCCCGGCTGGGCAGCGGCCCAGTTCACCAGCCAGGTCATCCAGGAGTGGGAAGGATCGGGTCCTGGATCAAGACGCACGCTGGAGCAGGAGGCAGAGCAAGGCGTCCCGAGGGCAAAGCCGTGGACTAGGGGCCACCTCGGCCTCACACTGAGCCTTCAAGGTATCGTGGCAGGTGAGACGACTGTGGCCACAGACCACAGGGCACGCCCGGCCCATGTGACTTTCGCGGCTTCGTCCTGTCCAGGCTGGAGGCCGGCTGCCCCACTGGCTGACAGCTGCCCTCCTCCCCGGAGGATCCTGACCAGCTGCCCCCACTGCCCTCTGACATGGGCCGCTGTGGGTGCAAAGCCACCTCCCTCTTGGTCTGCTCTGTCCCATCCAGACGCTGAATGGGCTTTGAGCCAGTACTTTGGCTCTCAAGAAAGATACACACACACACACACACACACACAGCCCAGGCTCTCAGTGCATAGCCATGGATCTTCAGGGGACACTTACCAGGGGAGTGACCAGTCCCCAGGATGCTGGCTGCTATCCAGTCATCCATCCGCCGGTAATGAGAACCAACGCTCACGAAGCAGGACAGTGACCACCGTGAGCTCTCCAGCAGAACGAGCGGCGCGCACCCACCCAACACCCGTCCACGGTGCCGCACAGGCGCAGCTAGTGGCATGCATGGCTGCAGTTAGATGGTGTCCCTGCTAGCGGCCTCCCTCCGGGCCCTGCACCCAAGCCGCGTCAGCAGGATGAGAGGACCACGCAGCGTCCGTCTCCCTGAACAGGCTCCTGCGGGTCCACGTGCCTCTGCCAGCACCTCCCCCTCCCGGGATGGAGCTGAGATGCCAAGGTCCAGGGACGACAGGCGTCCAGGACGACATACTGTGGCCGAGGTGGCCCCAGAAAAAGCCTGGACAGCAGCCCCGATGCAGCAATGGCCTCTGTGGCAGCTGCGCCCCAGGCTCCAGACAGCAGCCCGCGTCTGCATCCCAGATCTCCAGGAACTCAGTGCTGGAACTCCCTGTGTGCCAGCACGTCCGAGTGCCTGGAGCACTTTGCTTATTGTCGCCGAGCGCGTCTTGAAATCGTGGGACGTCAGCAGGGACTGCAGGTGAAATCCTCACGGGCTGGCCCTGGGCTTGGCCACCTGACAGGTGGCGCTGGAGAAGTGGCCCTGGGAGTCCCTGGTCCCCCGTGGACACAGGTGCCGGCATCCCGTCACCACCTGGGAAGGGCTTGCTAGGTGACGTGCTGCTGGCACTGGCACAGCACAGGCAGGGAGCCGGGGCACTGCGGAGTCGCTCGGCGCAGGCAGGCAGCCGGGGCACTGTGGAGTCGCTCGGCGCAGGCAGGGAGCCGGGGCACTGTGGAGTCGCTCGGCGCAGGCAGGGAGCCGGGGCACTGCGGAGTCGCTCGGCGCAGGCAGGCAGCCGGGGCACTGTGGAGTCGCTCGGCGCAGGCAGGGAGCTGGGGCACTGTGGAGTCGCTCGGCCACCGCTTACTGCACCAAAGAACTCCAAGAAAAGGAGGCAAAGACCCAGGACCTGGGACCCTCGCTACACGCGTGGACAGTGAAGTGGGCTTCCCACTGCCATGTCCGTGGGTGCGTCGGTACAGACACACACCCGCGGCACTGCCGGACACTCTCCGCAGAAGTCGGGTCACTGGTCGGGTACTGGACAGGCGATGTTTGGGAGCACATGTCCAGCTCAGTGACACGGACCATCAGAGTATCACAGAGCTCGGCCCCTGCCCGGAGCGCCAGCGCCGACATGCCTGACTCAGGATCCGTAAGCTGCCACCTGTGCCCGTCCCCATGGGTCCAAGGAGGGATGGGACCTCGCTCCTGAGCCCCCAGGTCTGCCATCTGCCACACGGCTGGATCTGGGTGAGCAGCGCCACACCCTCACGTGTCTTGGGGTCAGCACTGCAGCTGGGAACATGTGTGTTGGCTTTTCAACATGCGTGAGGAACTGTGAGGGCAGTGGATGGACGGACAGACACACCAGGACAGGCCGACGGGGTTGGTGCTGGAGAGCGGCGCGTGTCCGCGAACCTGGAGTTGCTGGGAGCCGCACACCCCTGGGAAGGTCGGGGGAGGAGTCCAGATGGCAGCAAAGGGACAGGGCTCTGCAGGGTCCCACTAGTCCTGTCAGCAGGAAGCCCGAGAGTGGAGGGGCTCGGCAGGGTCAGAGCACGCGGTGCGGGGGCTGGGGCGGCAGGCAGCCGGCAGGTCACTCAGAAGGGAGACCGGGAAGGAGGTTGTCCCAGTGGTAGGGCAGCTGGGAGGGACTCCTGGGCTCTGCCCAGTGTCTCCAAGATGCCAGTGGGAGGGACAAGCCCCGGGAACCCCACAGTGCGCTCACTTCTTCCCGGCCCCTGCCCAGGCCCTCAGGCCACCATGGCGCCCAGAGGACGAGTGCCATCGCCCCAAGGCCTCAGCAGCTCCATCACAGCCACCCTCAGTCAGATCCTGGCCCTGCAGGGACGGTGTCAGGCAAGGAAAGCCAGACACGAGGTTTCCTAAAGCCGTAAAGGAAGCTCATTTAATTTCAAACAGTAATGGCTAACAAGTACAAGGACAGCTCAAAGACAACAAGGAGGGGAACCCTGTCCTGGAAGGAGGGGACCCTGTCCTGGGAGGAGGACGGTGCTGGGAGGAGGGGAACCCAGTCCTGGGAGGAGGGGACCCTGTCCTGGGAGGAGGGGACCCTGTCCTGGGAGGAGGAGACCCTGTCCTGGGAGGAGGACGGTGCTGGGAGGAGGGGAACCCTGTCCTGGGAGGAGGACGGTGCTGGGAGGAGGGGAACCCTGTCCTGGGAGGAGGACGGTGCTGGGAGCAGAAAGGGGAGTGTCTGTGCCAATCGCTCCCCAGCACCCAGAGTGTGCACGCGGGCTGATCGTGAAACAGAATGCCAAGCAGTGTAATGCAGTCATCAGGAGAAAAGCGTAGGCCACACCTCTCAAGGTCTTCAGAAACCTCTGGACACGGTCTCAGCCCAGAGCAGACCGCATCGCCAAAGCCCAGACAGAGCTGGCCCCTCCTCACCCTGGCTGAGAGCCCCAGATGGAAAAGCACCCGGGGCGGGCGTTTGGTCCGTGGTTAAGACGCCAAGTGGGACACCCACATCCTACTTCAGAGTGGGATCCAAGACCCCGCCCCACGACGAGGCCAGCTTCCTGCAGGGGCACCCTCGGGGAGGTGGAGACGGTGGTTCACGTCGTTGGCTCCCTGCCGCCTACATGGGCCACCCAGAGTGAGTCCTGGCTCCTTGCAGTTGCTGGTATTTGGGGAGCAAACCAGCGGCTAGAAGATGTCCCCTCTCTCCCCCTCCCCCTCCCCTCCCCCTCTCCCTCTTCCTGTTTCTCTGTCTTTCAAGGAAAAACAGACAGGAGACCAGTCAATGACCTTTGAACTTGAAAAGGAAACGCCCACTGTGGAAGGAAGGGGAGGGGCTGAGCCTTCTTTGGTCTTTAGCGCAGACTCCTGGTGAACTCTGATCAAAGCAGCCTGCCTGAAGAGGATGGTGTCTCCATCTGCAGCCACCAGTTAATCCTTCAGAGGCCGGCCAGCCGGCCAAGGCAGAAACCTCAGTCGAAGGGGGCCTTCTCAGTAAAATGAATCGTTGCCACTTGAACCACCTTGGCCATGTGATCCCACTGATAGGACACATTCACGTCCAAACCAGCCTGGACGTCAGGGCTCAGCAGGGTTTGAAGTGCTGGATGTTGACTGGACTAAAGAGCATCACCGAATCACCGCACCAGCGCCGTGGGGGAAGCGATCACCAATCGTTGGCCTTCTGAGCTCCACCCCCGAGGGACTCCTTTGTCTGCACGGCATGGTCCATACACGCTTTCTCCTTTGAGTTTGCCAGTGACATCGTCCGGCGCACCGAGACGGCTCATCGAATTCCCCCGACCTGTTGATGGAGCTGACGAGCAGGCTGCCAAAGGCTGCGGATTTCCGTAAGGACGAAACAGCTCAACCATCTACCAACCCATTGCCACTGCGCAGAGTGACTTTTCAAGGAGGAAATTTAACCTAGACAAGATGCGCACAAGCCACAGCAGAGCTCCGCCAGGAAACAAACCCCCGGCCCCCACTGGGATTCCTTCACCATTCGAAGGGAGGGAGGGGCTGAACTCTCTCAAAAACAGTTCCCAACCTTCGATACTCTGGTCCTCCAGCTTCTTCGACAAGACAACGTGCCGTTCTTACCCTCTTCCGAAACACAGTCTCCCACCCGTGACACTGGACACGTGGGTGCTGGGGTTGCCATCAGATTTCAAAGAAGATTGCCTCCCAGTTGGCCTAATTCCCATCGACACCTTCTGCATGAATTAAACTATGCTTGCAAGAGGTGGCCAGTGAAGAAATACAACAGCCTGCCCCACCCAGCCCCCGTACAGTTTCCCATCCCAGGATTTCAGTTACCAATGGTCAATCTCAGTCTGAAAATACCAAGTGGAAAATTCCAGAATCAAACAATTCGTGAGTTTTAACGTGTGCACTGCTCCAAGCAGCGTGATGAACTCTCACGGCCTCCCACTCCGTCCTGCCCAGGACACAAGTCACCCCTTGGTAAGGAGCGTGCGTGTGGCGTGGGCTGCTGGCCCCTGCATCGGTTAGCAGCCGTCTCGTGTTCACATCCACTGTCACAGAGCCCCAAAGCTCGGGAGGAGGGGCTCTGGCAACCACATCACAATACACTGTTAAGTTGTTCTGTTTTGCTGTTGTCCATCTCTTACTGTGCCTCACGTGTAAGTTGCACTTTCCCGTAGGTGTGCATGAATAGCAAATGCATTTACATTCCGGTGCAATCTGGTTTCAGGCGCCCACGGGGGGTGTTGGAACGCACCCCTCAGTTAACGGGGTACTGGAACAGTTGCATTGTAAGCTTCTGATGCTACCCCTTCCTCACTTCTCTGGGTAATGAACGTGGGGATCCATCACCCAGGCATAAAAATGACAGCTGATGAGCAGAGGAACAGGACAGCCAGTGCGGCGAGCGCTCGAAGGCTCCAAGAAGTGGGAGAACGGGCACAGCTCACCTCATTCCCCCCTTTCCACTCCAGCTCCCTCCTATGACCTCCTAACTCTTTCATCCCACAGCCTCTCATTCCCCGCCTTCCAGCCCTGTTTCTCCTGTTTTCAAAAACATTTTCCATCTTTCTGGCTAATTTTCCACCCAGATCATTGTAAGCAAATGACCACTATGTTTTCAAAACACCAAATCTTGATTGCAAAACCGGTATCATATTTTACAACCATAAAAACACAAAGATTATTATCTGTGCTTTCTATTAGTTAAGAAAATATTAAACTAAGTATCCCTTCTCCCTAACATCTAGAAAAGCATGCTAATTCTTGGCTGGGCTAGAGGAGCATGCATGGTTGAAACAGACAAGGGGACTTCAAAGAGTTCAGTAAAATAAAATTGAAATATTTGTTTATTCTGGTATTTAAAAAACTTCCGTCCATGCATAGTTTTTCGTGATATGCATTCTCCGTGACGTTCCGAAGCTCCCACGCACAGGCTACCTTGGAGGGCAGGCACTTTAACCCAGAAAGCACTCAAGCTTTGCTTTTGTCTCTTGTTGCGGTCAGGAAGCTGCTTCGCAAAGCACACTCAGCAGCTGGCAGCTATCAGGCCCTTTCTGTACGCCACGGCAGAGCTGCGCATGTTGTCTATCATGTCACTTCTCACGGTACCTTGAGGCTGGTGAGTCCATTCTCAGCTGGAGACCCTGCCGGAGGTTCAGAGAGGAAACAGACTAGTCTGAAATCCTGGCTGGGTTAGTGGTGGCAAGAAAGAGACCTGCACTTGGGATCCAAGCCAAGTCAGCATTCTTGACCACGAGGCTCTTACAGATGTGTCTTCTTATCCTATTTTTAAAGGGTTTCATATATTTATTTGAAAGGCAGAGTTACAGAGAGGCAGAGGCGAGAGAGAGAGAGAGAGAGAGAGAGAGAGAGAGAGAGAGAGAGAGAAAGTCTTCCATCCATTGGTTCACTCCCCAGATGGTTACAATGGCTGGAGTTGGGTCTATCTGAAGCCAGGAGCTTCCTCCAGGACTCCCAAGTGGGTGCAGGGCCCAAGGACTTGGGCCATCTTCTACTGCTTTCCCAGGCCATAGCAGAGAGCCTGATTGGAAGAGGAGCAGCCAGGACTCGAAGCAGCACCCATAGGAGATGCCAGCACTGCAGGCGGTGGCTTTGCCTGCTACACCACAGCGCCGGCCCCCTGCCTGGCAGTTTAGATGTGCACATCCATATGGGGGTCCCGGATGTGAGTCCGTGCTCCACTCCTGGATGCGGCTTCTCGCTAATGCACTCTGGGAGGCAGAAGTTAAAGACTCAGGCACTTGGATCTCTGCCCCGGGGAGACCTGAACTGAGATCCTAGCTCCTGGCTTTGGTCTGGTCCATCCCCAACCGTTGTGTGCATTTGCAGAGCAAATCAGTAGATGGAGTTTCTCTCTCTCTCTCTCTCTCTCTCTCTCTCTCTCTCTCTCTCCTATAAATAAATCCGTAAGTTTTTAAATACATGGCTTCCATCTCCCCAACAGTTCTCAGGCCCTGTTCCTCGGTCCTGATGGACAACACTCTCATGTTCACGTCCATCCAGTGGGGACGGGGCCTTGGACTTGGGGGGCTAGCCTGGGAAGCTGCTGTGGCTTCAGCCGGGACGGAGCCTTGGACTTGGGGGGCTAGCCTGGGAAGCTGCTGTGGCTTCAGCCGGGACGGAAAGTTCCTCCAACTTCACAAGAAGGGGGCGAGGAGAGTCCCACCCTGTGACCTCCAGCAGGTGCCCAGGGCCCCACTTTGCAGAACCACACTACAGCAAGCCTTAGGAGCTGGCTGGGTTCCAGGTGAGGACAGAGAGGGGAATGGAACCAAACAGTAAATAAAAGGCTCTGTATTCACACACACACACACACACACACACACACACACAGGGAGGGGTCGCCCCTGCAGATCAGCTTGTTCTGAACAAAATCTGATCCACAGAAGCTGAATAGCTCCCCTGGCTTAGAGGCCACCGTGTTGGAATGAGCAAATGCACATTCCCCCCCGGAAACGGACGGGCTTTGTCCACCCCGGATGCGGGCCCACAGCCCTCCTGCACCTGTTACACACACACACACACACACACACACACACACACACTGCTACCACATAGCCAAGGGCTCCAGGGCTGCCCCCACGGGGACTCTCAGCCCCAAGGGGCATGACTGAGGATTCTCAGCTTCTGCCGAATGAGCAGGTCCCACGTGTGGAACAACAGTGGATATCCGAGCACTGAGCCAGTCGGAATCAAGTCTTATTCTGCTCCCGGACGCAAGAAAGGGATATTCTAACACTTGTCTCAAAGGAAAAAGGCATGTGTTAGCATTTCTTTATTCACTTATTTATTTATTTATTTAAAAGTCAGAGTGACAGAAGGGCAGAGACAGACAGAGAGTTCTTCCGCCCACTGGTTCATTCCCGAAATGCCCACAACAGCCAGGGATAGGCCAGGCAGCAGCCAGGAGCCAAGAGCTGAATCCAGGCCTCCCACTGGGTGGCCGGGAGCCTTAGTTAGCGTCTCTTGCCTCCGAGGTGCATTGGCAGGAAGCTGGACCAGAAGCAGAGGACACAGGAGTTGAACCAGGCACCTCGAATTGGTATTCAGGTGTCCCAGTGGTGGCTACACCCGCGGCCGTGCCCGCCGTTACCAGTCCTGAGGACGATCTTGCCTCTGTGGTCATTAAGGTCCACGCGGGGGCGAGGGGGCAGAAAGGCCGGGGAAGGGCGGTGTCGGCGGAGCGGCAAGCCGCTGGGTGTGGTGCAGCGCAGAAGCTGGGTGCTCGCTGTGTGCTCCTCACTGCGGCACCAATGTGGAGCCCACGCCGCCGGCTCAGCCCTACCGACAGCCTCAGCCCGGGGCACCTCCACTGCCACTTCTGCCCCATGCCGGCCGTCTCCCTGTGCCTTCCAACAGCGAAGGAGGGATCCCGGAGCCCATCCGGGCAGACTCCTGGGTCCTGGTGGTCTCTCTTCCCAGGGATAGGGGTCCGTCCTGCGCAGCGTGCAGGTGTGACAAAGGTGCCTGCAAGCTGAGGGGCAGGTGGAGAAGGAGCTGCACCCCCCACCCGAGTCGGGACTCTGGGCAGGAACAGCTCTCAAAGGGGCTCAGCTGGGGAGCGCGGCCGCATCTCCAACAGCCGCCTCTCGCTCTGACGGAGCTCGTGTGGCCGAGTTTGGCGAGCACTCACTGTTCTCCTCCATGGGAATATTTGCTGACGGATCCCTGACAGCTGCAGGAGCCGTACAAATGCGCTGGCTGCAGAAAGCAGCGTCGCACACGATGTGTGCTCATCCGGGTGATGTAGCCCGCCTCAGTGTCGCTTTTGGCTGTGTGCCCTGGAAGAAGTCCTGTGCTCGCAGACTCACACCTCACACCCCTGCTTTGTCTCCCCTTCAAAATGTCCCCAAGCAAAGACCCCCTCCCCAAGTCCTTGAAGAAAGCTGCCCCCATCTGGGACAAATCCACGCATGCGCCCAGCCGGTTTTCAAAAGTCAAGGGCAAATGAGCATCGCTTTACGTACGTGGTGTCAGGGACTGGAACACACTGGCGAGGGGGCGGGCTCCCCTCATTCTCAGGCGCTCAGACACTGCCCAGCAAGTACAGCACGGCGACAGCGCGGTGACAGTGCTGGACCCAGTGCACCTGCTTCTCGCCATTTAGCTGCCTTCCCTGAAGAAATGCTCCTGCCCACAAAGAAAACCAGCATGGCGTGGAAGTTCAGAACGACGGGATAAACAGTCTGGCCCGGGAAGCCTTTTCTATCCCTTGCTTCCTTGGCTCTTTGTGCCTCTGAGAATACCATGAATAATTCCACTTGATGGTGCACTGACCCACAAAGCACACACAGCGTCAGGAACGTCGTTGTTACACCCAAACTGAACTCCCAGCCCGGGCAGGCACTGTGCCGTTAGCTGGCTGGCCGGAGCAGTCATCGTGAGCGCACCCCAGGGGCATTGGCTGTAGACCCCGCTTTGGGGGGCCAGGCGGTGTCACGTCCTGTTGTGGCCACAGATGGCGCACCTAGTGTCAGCCGGGCTCCTTGTAACTGGACGTTACCCGTCAGGCTGTGTCTGGTGAGACAGTGGGCAGGAAACCACACCATCAGAACGCCACCCCTGCTGGAAACCGGTCAGCACTGGTCAGTCCTGGTGTCCGTGTGCGTAGACACACAGCAGGGACAGTCTGGGACATGCGTGCAGCGTGAGCTTTGAGAATGGTGTGGTGCTGGGAGACCACATCCAAAAGATGAAACCAGAGCTGGGAAGGGGCCCCTCCCCGGGGGATCCGAAGGAGGCTCCTCACAGCTCGCCCTGCTCCGGAGCTGTGGATGTCTGTGATCAGATCACGGACTGACCCATGGAGCCGATCTGGAAACTCGGGGATGCCAGGGGTCCCAGCACCTCATGCGACCACGGAGCACTCCATGGAGCAAACAGGGACAGTCGCTTTGGCCTCCTCTGCCTCCGCCTCTCGCGGTGCCCCCGGTGCCCACGAGGCTCAGGTGAAGCCCACGCGTGTCCTTCAGGGCCCGTGGCTGGTAACCGAGCTGTCTTTTCTCGGCCGTGAGTCATTCAAACCAGTAATTACCACCAGGCTAGTGGGTAAATATCACTACGCAGCTACGTGCAGCTGATGCTAATGCGTCATGGTCTGCGATGCTGTGGCAGCGGCTCATAACGATGGAGGAGGAATCGCTCGCCGCCCCCTGCCCCGACCCTGGTGTCGTAGATGGCGCCTCTACGCCTGGGCCATCGACGCTCAGCGCAATGCAGACTTCCAGACATTTCCATGACACCCTGAGCAAGGAGCCGCGCCGGCTGCACGGACGCACTGAACGTGTGGGAGGACTGCACATGGCTCCGAGGGAGCGGGGTCCACCAGCACCCAGGGCGAGTCCCCCCAGTCTCCCACTTCTGGAGAGGCTGCACGAGGCTTGATGCCCACGAGTCAGCGGCTGACGCGGCTGGATTTATAACCTGGGCTGTGTGCGCGCTTCGACGCAGGGAGCTGGACTGCGCCATCGAAGCAGCGCTAATCCTGGATGGGTGCTTTCTGTGCACAGGGAAAGGCGGGCCGACAGAAACGTCAGAGTGTTTTGAACTCTGTTATGTAACAGTCCTCAATTCATCACCGATCGCAGATTTTCAAGAGTCGCCCTTGCTGATTAGTGAAATAAGACAGCAGCTTGCCCGGCTCTGCAGACAGATGCGGTTCCAACCAGTCACAGGGAAATGTTTTTCCCATTGAAGTTTTCAGGGGGGGCTCAGAGCAGTCACTGACAATAACACAGCAGTCATCTAAGCTACATTAACATGCTTATTTCAAAAGACTCCACGTGTGACAGGTTGCTCTGCCTGTACAGGAAAATATTCAGCGCTCTTAACAAAAAGCCACGCAGAGAAACCCGCAGTCTTCCGAGAGGAAAATCTCAACCCTTCCCAGCCACGCAACTTAACCCGCGCTGTCTGCTCGGTGCCTGTGCTTATTCAAAGTGGCCCAAGGCAAAGGCTCTGCAGTGACCAGGACGTCCACTCGGACCCAGTGCTGACCGCAGCCCCGCAGCCCCAGTCCCAGGAGTCTAAGGCGAGCACTGTCACAACCGAGTGACTTCTGCAATGCGTTTCTCACTGCTCAGCCTCCCACACCCGCGTCACTCCTTGCCAAGAGGCTGTGGACAGGAGCCTGTTGCTCTGGGCTCGATTTGTTATCCTAAACGTGCACAATCGAGGGAAATGAGGGAAGCTGAACACCCCAGGACGTGTGACTGACGAGGCCACGCCCACGCTCAGGTGCAATGAAGCGAGTGATGCTGCTCTCTTCCCACAGCGGCGCATCTGACATGTAAAGACCGGATGTGAGATTTTTACAGGGTAAACTCCATCTTGGTAGATGCTTATACCGCAGTACTCTGTAAAATTCTCCTTTTAAAAAGAAAAAGATTTATTTATTTAAAGGCAGAGTTCAAGAGAGGCGGGGAGAGACAGAGACATCCTCCATCCACCGAGCCCCTTCCAGACGGCCAGGAGCTGGATCTCCACCCAGGTCCCCCATGTGGGTGGCAGGGACCCAAGTCCTTGGGCCATCCTTGTCCACTTTCTCAGATGCGGTAGCAGGAGGCTGGATCAGAAGCAGCGCAGCCGGAACTCGAACCCGGCTCATATGGGCAGCCGGTGGTCAGGTGGCGGCTTCAGCAGCCCCTCATTCTTATACATCAAATACACAAAGCTGTACAATAACTAAGACCACACAGCCTTCAGCCACACACCCGTCCCCCATTCGTTCCCTGGGCCCAGAGCTGTTCGGGCTCTGAATCTCGTTGCTCCATGGTACCACCTGAAAGCCACATGTGCTTCCTCCCCATAAGGGACTTAGAGTCCTTGCTGCCGGCTCCCGTGGGTGCACCTCAGCCTCACCCCCAGCCGGTGCTCCCCGAACTCTGCCTTGTCCTATGGGAGGCATTTCCAAGACAAACTGGAACCCGAGTCTGGAAGGATGATCCCGTGTGGCCACTTGAGCCGGGCTCAGGAATGACAGGCAGGGCTAGACGCTAAGCTTCCGGACGTTTCTATGCAAGCCACGCCACTTAAACCCCAGGTGAAGCAAACGCTAATGGGGCATCTACAGCATTACCCCGGGGTCTGAGGACTCCCCCCTCCGGAAGCCGGCAGGCGGGGGCAGAAGTAAGACCAGGGCTGCAGCAAGGGAGCCGTCCCGCGGTGCTGAGTGGCTGGCAGAGAGGGCGTGGTGACCGAGCGCCGGGGAGGTCCCAGGTGCACATCAAGGCCAACATGAGTGCGACAAGGGCCACGCGGCAACAACGCACCGCAGCCATCAGAGATGTGGTTGTCCTCTGTGGCTCCTCCTGGGAGCACCGCGAACACGTCACCCTCGTGCTCACACACACACACACTCACACACACACACACACTCGGGCGTGCGCCGTCAGCACAGCCTGCAGCCTGCGCCCACCGCCCTCTCTGCCTGGTGCACGGCACACAGCCTCCCTTGGGGTGGCACAGCTGGCGCCAAAGGCTCCATTCAGCCGGGAGAGCCTGCCCCCCCCCCATCCTAGCCCTTGCTGAACAAGGGGCTGCTCAGAGAGAGGAAGAGGAGGGTCAGAGGGGGAGGAGCCAGACACAAACGGGGAACAAGCCAGCGTCTCCTTGCCTCTGGCCTCTCACGAGCGGGGTACGCCCCCACCAGGCGTGTGACAGGGACACCAGGCTGCACGGTCCTCGTGTGCAGCTCCCGCGGCTGGCCTGGGCCTGGGCCCTGAGCAGTCCTGCCAGCCGCCGCCGACGGGCACGGGAGCGAAGACAGAGCCACAGAGCCGGCCTCTGAGCCCTGTCCGCCTGTCAGTGAGCCCCCAAACCCAGCGTTCACAGACAGGGGCCTTGGCTGGCCTGGAGGTCACTCATCATGTGTGGGAAAAGTGCAAAGTGGAAACCGAAGTTTGGCTTCACTCTCAAACCTGAAAACATAAGCACGTTCCAACACCTTTCACACTTCCCCTCTGACACACACACACACACACACACACACACACACACACTTCTGTTCTATTTCACACTGATCAGAGCAGCAAGAACAGTCTGAAGACAAGCTCCAGGGGGCCTGTGTTGAGGCTAAGCCACCGCCTGTGACCCCGGCATCCCACGTGAGCGCCGGGTCAAGTCCTGGCTTCCCATCCCGCTCCCTGCTAATGCTCCTGGGACAGAGCAGAAGATGGCCCAGGTGTCCGGGTTCCCGCCACCCACATGGGAGACCCAGATGGAGTCCAGGGCTCCTGGCTTCAGCCTGACCCAGCCCTGGCCCCAGTGGCCATTTGGGGAGGGCACCAGTGGATGGAGGCTCTCTCGATCTCCCTCTCTCTAACTCTGCCTTTCAAACTAATAAAATGACCCAAAAGAGCACTCCACACAGCACGAGCCACAGCTTCCCATGGATGGCTCGGCCCGGGCCTATGCCTCCCCGCAACACTTGGGAGCTCACGGCCTGGTGGGTTTACAGTGCCTGTGAACACTGCTGGCCCTGAAATGTGTAGCACTGGACTCTGCTCCCATTCACAAAGCGGAAACCCCGCCCAAGGCCAAATGCATGCACGTGTCGGCCTTCATTTCCGGTCCAAATGACAGAATCTGAGCGTGGCTTATTGTTTCAGTTATTCAAGTTCATTGACCCAAAGGGGCTGGTAGAACACAGTGGTACCCCCAGACGCCGCGTGGGAACAAGTCTTCACTCACACAGCACAGGGTGGAGGGAGCCGGGAACCTCACGGTGCTGCACCAGGGCCTCGTGCCAATCAGGCACCGGAACTACAGAACGGCAGTGTCCACACCGGCCTCTGCTTGCTCTGGCCTGCCGGCTCCTGCTCTCACAGGGCACCGTGTCCTCGCGAGCTGCCCGTGCGGCCCCGAGACCAACCCTGACATCTGGGGCTGCGGCCGGCCCTTGGTGCAGCCGTTGGCACTTAGGACAGCCTCATCCCGGTTCAAACCCCGGTTCCGCCACGTCTGCTCCAGCTTCCTGCTAACGTCACCCGCAGACAGCACGTGGTGGCTCCCGTAGTTGGGTCTCCGCCACCCACACGGGAGACCTGGTTTGAGCTCTGGGCTCCCGGGCTGGGCCTCACGCCGCCCCGCCCACTGCAGGCATTTGGGGAGTGAACCAGTAGATGGCAAATCTCTCTGAGTCTCTCTTTTCCCCTGCCTTTCAAATAAAATGAAAATAAATGAATGTCTTAAAAGATCATGGGTGATGGAATTGAATTTATTTTTAAAAACAATACGCCAGTGATAAGGACGATTCATGAGGTGGGGAAGGCAAAGTGCGGAAGGTTACTCAGACCAGGAAGCTGTGTGTGGAGTGACCAAACGTGGAAGGTTCTTTTGCAGGCCGTGTGCACGCGTGTTACACCCACGGGGACGAAGGCCGCGCTACCTGTCGGCCCAGGGTCCTGACCACAGCCCTGACACGGACTTCGGCTTTGGAGGGGTTTGCTGACAGCTGTTTCTTGCTAAAGAAACATTTTCAGTCAGAACAGCCTCAGAAATGGGCCTGATGTCCTCTAACGCCCAAGATCATCGGCCAGGTCTGACTCAGCGCTGCAAGGCCGCCGGCCGGCTGCACCTAGGACGCACGAGAGCCAGCAGCCTCACACTCAGGCGCTGCTTCCGATGGCCAAGAAACGCTTCAGCAAGTGGGGCACCTGGTGCCTCCCCCAGACCAAGCTGGGAGGCAGCCAAGCGAGCAGCTGAGTTTGCCCTGGGCACAGAAGCCGGATTGGCCAGAGTGGCCTCTCCCTGTGGAGCCCCCAGGGTCCTCGGCAGAAGACCCTGGGACCTGCAGAGGCCCTGGGATCCGAGACACAGGAACAGTCAAAACCAAGTTGCACGTCCCTGCGAGGGGCTATGGGGGGGCTCCCGTGTCCCGGGGGTGAAATCTGCCACGATAGTAATAAGCATTCCATGGCTACAGCCATGTGCGGTGGCTGGGCTCAGCACCTGTCATCTCTCACACAGCCACTGCAGCAGCCCTGGGTGGTTCGTGCTGGAAGTTGGGGCTCGGGAGCCTAGGCAGCTCCCCAGGGTTGCCCAGCAGGGAAGCGTCAAAGGCCAAGTTGAGCCCGAGCAGCCTTAATGTGGAGCCCACGCTCGTGGCTCCTGACCAGTGGGGAAGGTGTACCCAGGCCGGCTTCATGGGCACGTGACAGGGACCTGGGCTTGGGCCCGGTGCTCTGTGGTCGCCATCACGATTTTATCTTCAAATTTGTGTTTTGTAAGTGAAGCCCGTGGCATAACGGAGCATCGCCAGGCTCACCTGCAGAGGAGGGAGTGCTCTTGGGTTCACCCACTCAAGAGCTAAGGGGGTCTCAGGTGCCTGCGAGGGAAGGTCCTGGGCTGGACTTCAGGGAGGGTGGGCAGCCGGGGGGCACCCTGCAGCTTGGGGTTACACATGGGTGGCCCCAGGGCCTGGGAGGTCTGGACCAGCCCCACAGGCACACCTGGCCGAAGGGGGTGTGATGTTCCACAGCAAACAGAAACCCCGGGACTGGTGAGAGGAGGTCCGGAAGGAGGGGACAGCCTTGTGTGGCACCGCACCTCTGACGACACTCTCCTTTTTCACTGGATTCTACAAATCACGGAACCGGGCCAGGCTGTACAATCCCCATGGGAGCACAGAGGGCCTGACCGCTATGGCTGCATGGGAAATGTGGGAAACGCTGGGGACTGAACACGCGTGATGGCCGTGGAGGACAGGTGCCCGGAGCCGAGGCCGCAAAACAGGTCAAGGCACAAAGAGCCATGCCCCCGGGCCCCTCGTGAATAGGATCCCATTCAGCGCTTCCCTGACGACAGGCACCAACCGCGCTGGTCACCAAGTCCCTCGAGGGAGTGAACAACCATCCGGGGAAGCCCACGGCTGGCTGTGACAGGAAGCCATGGCTCTGCGCTGGGACGGAAAAGGACAGGACAGAAAAGGAGGGCTTGGACGGTCGGTTCGGAGTCAGGGAAGGGTGACTGCAGCAGGAGAACAGAATCCAGCCCCGGGACTCCCAGCTGCACGCGGGGAATCACCGTGACTTCCACAGCCTCCTGGAGCTGCGGGCGCGAGCTGGCGCCCAGCGCCCACTGAGGGTTCTCGGCACTCTCTCCACACACAGTGCACACACACACCCCACGGCAGCACACACATACAGTGCTCACACACACAAACACACACACCATAGCAGCACATACACACGTACACACACACACACCATAGCAGCATACACACAGCACACACATACACATACACACAGTGCACACACACATAGCACATACACACACCACAGCAGCACACACACACCACAGCACACACACAGCATGCACACACACATCAGTAAACACATAGTACACACACACGCACACCACAGCAGGACACCTACACAGTACACACACACATCAGCATACCCACACAGTACACACAGCATGCACACACACATACGCCTCTGCAGGATACCCACACAGTACTCACACACATCAGTACACATACACAGTACACACACAGCATGCACACACATACACCCCTCCACAGGACACCCATGCAGTAAACACACACAGTGTGCACACACACACACCACAGCAGGACACCCACACAGTGCACACACACACAGTACACACATGGCACACACACATCCCCCACCGCAAGACACCCACACAGTACACACACACACATCAGTACACATACACAGTATACACACACATCAGCACACCAACACAGTACACACACAGCGTGCACACACACACACACAGCAAGCCCGTGCCCAAGCAGCACAGAGCATCTCTGCAAAGCAATGGTCCTTGTCCCCCGGGGCCATGGGTCTCTGTCCTCCCCCCCCACCTTCCAGACCTCCCGGGGCCATGGGTCCCTGTCCCCCGCCTCCCAGACCTCCCGGGCCATGGGTCCTCCTCCCCCGCCTCCCAGACCTCCCCGGGGACATGGGTCCTCCTCCCCTGCCTTCCAGACCTCCCAGGGCCATGGGTCCTCCTCCCCCGCCTTCCAGACCTCCCGGGGCCATGGGTCCTCCTCCCCCGCCTTCCAGACCTCCCGGGGCCATGGGTCCTCCTCCCCCGCCTTCCAGACCTCCCGGGGCCATCCATGGGTCCTCCTCCCCCGCCTTCCAGACCTCCCGGGGCCATCCATGGGTCCTCCTCCCCCGCCTCCCAGACCTCCCCAGGGACATGGGTCCTTGTCCCCCGCCTTCCAGACCTCCCGGGGCCATGGGTCCTCCTCCCCCGCCTTCCAGACCTCCCGGGGCCATGGGTCCTCCTCCCCCGCCTTCCAGACCTCCCGGGGCCATGGGTCCTCCTCCCCCGCCTTCCAGACCTCCCGGGGCCATGGGTCCTCCTCCCCTGCCTCCCAGACCTCCCGGGGCCATGGGTCCTCCTCCCCCGCCTTCCAGACCTCCCGGGGCCATGGGTCCTTGTCCCCCGCCTTCCAGACCTCCCCGGGCCATGCAGGGCGTAGGGTGCTGGGAGCACAGTGCAGCCTCCCTCCATGGGGACAGGAGCTGCTGGGAGGGATGGGTACAGAACTGACGACAGGGGACCCAGCACAGCCCACGGCAACCAGAAAAGTTCGTGGGCGTTGTCCGCGTCCAGGTCAGAGGACGGTTCCGGGTGTCGCTCGGCACGCTGATTACCGGCTCCGTGGCAGACAGACGGCGGGGAAAGAGCACAGACACCAGGCACCCACTTCGGGGATTTTCATTGTCTGAATGCATCGTGGAGCAGGACTGACCCAGCATGGGACTGAGGCTACGGGCGTCTCAGGGAATATTTGAGAAAAAGAGAGAAACGATGACTAATCCGCTTTTGGCGGGACATAAGGAGCCATGGAACCCTGCAGTGTCTCGGGGCCTCTGGGCAGTGGGACCAGAAGCCCTGCCCTGCTGTAGCCCTGGACCCAGCACTGCCCCCTGCAGCCCCCACTCCCGTCCAGCCCCACCCGGCCCCTCCGCCCACACTCCACCTTCATTCGCTCCTCCCTTGGCAATGCTCTCCCCCGCCTATTCCCAAGACAAATTCCTCCTCTTCCTCGGGTGTGAGCGCCAACTCACTTCCAGGAGGACTTCTCTGGCCCCGCCTCCAAACCTAAATCAGGACTCCCATTTGACAGACGTCCACGCCGCTTTGCATCTGTCCCTGCGTGTGTTCATTAAACACCTTTTGAATGAACAAACAAACAGAGCATGATGAGATCTTCCCATTTGTACTAACAAGCAGCTCACGGGTCTCCCCTTGTCTGCAAGGACAGCTGGTCAAGTACCTTGCTGCAATCCAGATACGTAATCTCTCTCTTAATTTTCTCAGTTAATAACGTTTAAAGTGTTCAATGGAAAAAAATGCAACGGGACTCACAGCGCTTGTTTCAGTTACATTTCAGTGTTCGACAGACATTTCCAGGACACACTCACGAGAGCCCCGAGCGGAGAGGCGAAGGGGCCGCTGGCCTCGCGCTGAGACCTGCTTTCTCCTCCGGGCTCCTCTCTCCCAGCGACGCCCACAAGACTGCGCCAGCCAAAGAGCACGCCGAGCGGGAGTGGCCACCCGGCTATTCACAACTACAGCGACATTGTCTGTTTCTCGCCACTGCCTCGACTTTGCCGCCCACAGGCTGTTTCTGCCTTCAGAAGACATCAATCCAGTAGCAGACATTTCCATGAATTCCAGATCTCAGAGACGCCACCACGCCTTCTCCTTCCTCTTCCTTGTCTTCTTGCTCCATCAAAGCGCCAGCCAAGGCACAGGGTTTAGCAGCATGATCATGACCCGTCCGCAAGGAGCACTTTCTCACCAGCCAGTTCTCGGTTATATAACCTAGAATGTATCTAAAAATCACAAACGGCCAGACTGATTCCAGAATCTCATATCACAGCCACTTGTTTGCCTAACAATGATGTTTAGGCAATATTTCCGTGATACTGTAAGTTCACAGTAACAGTTCCTGAAATGAGTCCACGATTTTTTTCTCCTCTGCAATCTTGCATTATTAACAGAAGCTTCTGCATAGTTTCTGAAAGTATTACTATCGCAAAAGAAATAGTCTGCAAATCCCCAGTGACAACTTCTTTCACGAAACGATTTTAGAATTACATAACTGATTTACAGTGGCTGCTAAATTCTTTCTATTAATAGTGCAAATTAAATTCTGATTCTCCAAGCAGACGTTCCAGGAGGAGCCTCCTTATTTTGGTTCATTACAAACCCAGCCACAGAGTGGTCGATCTCCAGGGACGCCCTATACCACAGCAGGTGCACCCCCAAGCTCTGAGTTCTGCCCACCACTCCATACAGACACTGCCCTGCCACTTGCACACGTGGGCCTCTCTGGAAGTGCAACGGGCTCCTCTGGCTTTACGTGTCATGGTGTCTGTCACTCAGTACTGACTGGCCCGCCTCCTGCATTCTACAGGAGCAGCACCAGCTGCTGGATTGTGACCTCTTTATTTTTTCCTTAGCACATGTTCTTGGCTTTAGCCATGAGTCTAATCACTCAGATATTTATTTTCAATCTTATCTTCTCCTAAGTGTTCTGTGTTCCCAGGAATCTTAGGATACTGTTATTTGTGTGTGTGTGTGTGTGTGTGTGTGATATAGTCATGAATATGGTGGTGATGATGACAGTGCAGTGCTGAGAGAGATGAGGACGGACGGTGTTGACTGTGGTGGGGATGGTGGTGGTGGGGATGGTGATGGTGGGGATGGTAGTGGGGATGGTAGTGGGGATGGTGGTGGAGATGGTGATGGTGGTGGGATGGTGTGGTGGGGATGGTGATGGTGGTGGGATGGTGTGGTGGGGATGGTGATGATGGCAATGGTGATGGTGATGGTGATGGCGGTGGGGAAGGTGTGGTGGGGATGGTGATGATGGCGATGGTGATGGTGGCGGTGGGGATGGTGGTGGGGATGGTGGTGGTGGTGGTAGGGATGGTGGTAGGGGTGGGGATGGTGATGGGGGGGATGGTGGTGGGGATGGAGGTGGTGGGGATGGTGTGGTGGGATGGTGGTGGTGGTGATGGTGGTGGTCATGATTATGATGGCAATGGTGATGAGGATGTTGGTGACAGCAAGGGTGATGGTATGATGGCAATGACAATGACGGTGTCATCAGAATCTCAATCTTATCACAGGAGAATGTGGTCACACGGAAGATAAGTTAGAGTGACAGAGAAAGGACAAACCCAATGAATAGTCTGATCCCAAGAAGATAAAGACACCACTACTGAGACTCAAGTCCAATCAAAATGTAAGGACTTGGAACTTAGTACATGTCAAAGTGACTTAAACATTTTACAAAACGAAGATGATGTCCCAGGCATTGTAAGGATGAAATACAAAAAGTGAAGAAATCATAGAAATTCAGAGCAGAACCAACAACACAGAGTTCTCCATACGGAAGCCTTTCTATGTGTGTATATATGTATATAATAGAGAGAGAGAGAGAGAGAGAGAACCAGAGAGGGAAATTTTAGTAGTATTTATCCTTATGTTGCTCACAAATTCATCTATGAGTTCCTCTTTTACGTTATAAATTTCTTCTGACAGCCAGCCAGCCATACGGGAGCTTCCCCAGGAGCCCTCCCTGCCGCGTTGGGCCAGCCAGGCAGCCTCCTCGCCTCTCCAGTGCTCCGTGCCTGCTGCCATTACTGTGGTTAACAATTCCTTGTGGTAGACTGACTGTACAAACAGCCCCGGCCTCAGCCTTCCCATCAGAGGTGGAATCAGTTTTCTCTGGATCTGGGCTGGCCTTGGGAACCACGCTGGCCGGTACAATGAGTTGGGTGCAGCCAGACACCAGCCTGGGCCTTGTGCGTCTCCACTCACTACCTCGCTTTTCTGCCTTCGCTGCAGCAATGATCCCGCCTGACTGCTGAAGAATGAGACCAAAAAGCAGCACTTGTCCCAGCTGAGCACCCAGCCTGAGAGAGAGCTCAGTCAAGGTCAGCAGAGCAGGTGCACACGACCCCACACTCCTCCCTGTGTCAGCCTGATGACCCGCTCCTCCTGGCCATCAGTTCATTCTGAACACTCAATTCTTGTCTCCTACCTTTACTGCGGTTCACTACCTGGCACACCCTCCACGAAACAAGCAAACGTCCTGGGGAGCCCCACCTGGGGAGCCCCACTCTGGCCCTGCCAGTCTCTCCACGCTGTGACCCTGGCACGCAGCCCTAGGGCTGTGATGGGGCCCCATCCTGTCTCCATCCCTGGTAAAATCGCAGGCCCCGAGGCTCAGACCTCTTGGTCCATCTTTCCACAGGGCCGAGCCTCCAAGCTGACCCCAGGGAAGTGCAGGAGAAGTGAAGGAGGGGGCTCCATCTGCGTCCCCTGCCCTCCCAGTGTCCAGGGGCCCCATATCCACATGGCCCTTCCCTCATGCCTGCCTTCCCTCCGACTTCCTCCCCAGGAGGTGTCCACTGCTCTGGACCAAACTGCGTGCTCCCCCAACCCCAAGTTGATGCCCTAACCCCAGGGTGTTTGGGGACTGGTCTCACAGGAGAACTATGGTCAGGGGGGGATACAGCTGCGGGAGGGGCCCTAATCCAGGGCGCTGGTGAAGAGGAGAGGGACAGCTGCGTGAGGAGGGGACGAGAGGCCTCAGAGGAAACCCACACCGCCACCCCCTCCATCCTGCATGGCCTGAGTCCCACAAGGGGAGAAAACCCATTCCTGCCGCAGAAGCCGCCTGCCCGCAGTGTCCTGTGCCGGGCATTCCCTTTCCAAGCAGCCTCGTGTCCTCGCAGCCACAGCCCCCCACCCCTCCCCTACCAGAGCACGCACCCCTCACCACCTGCCCACATTCCTTGCACACGGGGACAATGGGCCAGACGTGGGTCTCCCCTCCAGGACCCCTCCTCTCCCCTGCCTCCGTGGACTCACCCCAGCTCCCACACGACGATCACTGCATTTTCTGTCTCCAGCTGTGCAGATCCATGAGCACAGCTGCCCACCATCAAGGTTACCTCCACACAGAACACGCCCCGTCCCTGTCTTCCCCACCCGAGAAGCGGCATCTCCACACGGCTTGAGCACAGGCCCCAGGCCTGCCAGGGTCTGCCCGTAGCGCCCGGCGGACACGGCCTGCACCTGCCACCTCCCCTGCCCCAGCCTCTGCAGGGCCTGAGCACGGGTTTCTCAGAGAAGCAGCTGTGCCAACAGCAAACATGGGTGAGGCTCTGCCATCCACGGGTCGGGCTCTGCTCTGCTTAGACCAGACCTGCGCTTTCCACCTGCCGGGACGCCACAGCGGCCACGCTCCAGACATGGACACACCCCCAGACCCCCTCATGCCCCTGGCCCAGCTCTGCACTCACCCCCAGGTCTAAGCCACGTGGCCACACCGAAGCCCTGCGAAGGCCCAGGTTCTCCCGTTCTTGGACTCTAGCCACCTGGCTCTGAAATGTGTGTCTGCTCATCTGCTCGCTGTATGCATCCCTGGGAGGACAGAGACTCTCGGTGGGGGGAGCAGGTGGAGGGAAGCCTTGTCCAACCCCTGAGGGGAGGTGCCAGCAGGTACTCACCCAGCATGGGAGGAGGTGACTGAGGCACTGCGCATGGGCATCCATGTCACTCTCCCAGCAGCACTGTCTCCCCAAGGGACAGTCACGGTGTCTTCCCATGTACAGACAGTCGTGGTGGCCCCCCCACACATGCAGTAGGTGCTTAATATATGTGTGCTGAAAAAAAAGATACAGCGAATGGATTTGAAATGGGGTTGTGCTCCTGCACGGCCACGGTCTGCCATCTAGTGGTGGCAGGGGGCAGTGCACCAGAGGCAAAGCAGCCTCCGGTCACCGCCATGCTTGTTCCTCGTAGAAGTCCTGAGCATTGCAAGTGCAGACAACCCTTGCAGGTCTTCAGTGGAAGTGAAAGCGTGAAAAGAAGCTGGCGTAAAGTGGTTTCTGGTGGGATCACCCGGGCTCATCTACCTAGACACAGCCCGGGTGACCCAGAGGCTTCCGGGGGCACATGGGGTGGTCGTGTCCATGTTTCCTCAATGGGCCTGGAGGTGGCCGGGGGAGACAACGGAGGAGCAGCCAGGAGAGTAGCCTGCGGGGGAGGGGCGGGAGTGCAAGGGAGATGAAAGACGGGGCGGGCGTCTACCTAGGCTAAGACGCGGCTTGGGACCCCGCATCCCAGGTCCGAGCGGAGGGCCCGGGTTCGAGTCCCGCTCTGCTCCTGACCCCAGCTTCCTGCTGCTGCACACCCTTGGATGGCACAAGTGTTCGGTGGTCCAGCTTGAGTTCTGGGCTTCCCGCTCCAGCCTGGCCCGGCCAGTGGATGCGAAACCTCTTCCCCCACAACTGCTTCTCAAAAGAAAACAAACCCGGAAAACAAGCAACAGCAGAGGGCATTTGTTATGCAACAATGGTGTGGAAGTTGTCGAAAGTGGGGATGATCACTCAGGACCTGGGGAAGCAAGGATCCACAGCACTCGACCTCAGGCCCGTCTGAACAACCCAGACCTGGGGCTCCATCGGCAGGAAGCAGCGGGGCGCCCAGGCGGCCCACACGCATGCCCCCCCGTGAGCGCCCTCACCGCACACACAGCGTCCCTCTCACGCACACTGCACTGGGAGGCTGCAGAGCACGGCCCTCCACGCGGGCAGCCCGGAACACTCTGCACGCTGGCGACTTCCCAGCCCACGCATGTGCGGACGCACCTGCCATCCCATGGCCCCCGGCATATCCACCATCACCTGGGACAAGGTGCGGAGACACAGCTAGAAAACCAGCCGCGGGCCGAGTATCACTTGCCAAAGACACAGTTAAAGCCTTGTTTGTGTGTTCCGTGTCTGCCCCATGTCAGCTGGCCAGGGCAGATCTGCAGCAGAGGCACCTGGGCCAGAAAGAGCTGGGTGAGGCCACAGGTGAAAGGCGTGGCTACAGACGGACACCTTCTAGCAGGCAGGCACCCGGCAGGGCAGGGGGCCCAACTACAAACACATGAGGTGTTCCCTTGTTCTCTGTTCACTGACTCCTGTCCACAGAGGGTCGCTTACTCTGTCTTGAACAGCTGCTGTAAGAAAATACCTGGGGTCCACTGGCAGCACAGAACGGAGAGTGACTGACAGCTGACTTGCAGATGTAGCAAACTCACCAAACAGGATGCTGGGGAACAGCCAGCTCTCAGGAGAGAAATAAAGCACAGAGAGGGGAGGAGGAAGGCAACTTTGTAACTTGGGCAGGTGGGGGAGACTGTGCATCCCACAGTACTCAGCCAAGGAGGAACCTGGGAGGGATCTGCGAGCTCGGACAGAAACTGCTCACTGCACCTGCTCCGGGTGTCCCTGCTCACCACACACCCGATCTTGCAAGGATACCCAAGTCTCGCTTCCACTGCACTTCTGAGTCAGGCGGGGACACTCCCAGAGCGGCTACACAATACCACAATGACACACCAGTAAGAATGCCTTCAGCTCTCTGCTTCAGCCTACCTGCAGACCACCCCCAAGCGTCCACCTCTAGTTAGTTGGCCAAGTCTCACCGGAACAGGAAGAATGACCTGAACTTCTGATCCATAAATGTAATACTGTCAAAAAAAACTTAAAAGGCTGGTGTCTGAGGACCTTGCTATATAATGACACTTTTACAGGAAAATCCCTGGGGAGGAATTCCAACTTGTATTTGCGTACCACACTGCAGTTCACAAAACCCAGCTCTAACATCCTAGACCACGGTGACACCAGGAGGGAGCTGGAGTCGAGGGCTGCGCGAACTGCGGTGAACACCGACTGCCGCGTGTTGAGCACGCCCTGGCTCCATCACAGCCCACGGGGAGGAAGCAGGGCAGCAGAGCCCTGTCTGGCGGGTTCCCCATGTTGTGAGAGGCGCAGTGACTCCCGGGACACCCAGGTGCGGGGGCACAGAGCAGAGGTGGGCGTCCTGCTGGTGCCACACAGAGACGCAGGCAGAGCGCACTGCCCTCCCCCGGCGGCTGCGAAACGCCCATCACCTGTGCCCTGTCTCTGAGGAACGGTGGAGGTCAGATGTAAAGTGATGCTCACAGCATCGTGGGGAATTCAGGTTTTTCCAAGGCAACCGACAATGAGATAGATTCCGGAAAACGTCTGTGTTGTCCACACAGGCGAGGCAGCACGGGCGTGCAGCCCCCACGAGGGCTGGAACCCAGGCTGCAGCAGCGTGGAGGGCGTGCCACGTTCCAATCACGCCTATTTCAACAAACTTCTGAAATTCATGCACAGAATCTTCATGCTGCATGTTTTCCATGAACTTTCTGAAGCCCTTTCATGTGTGTGCATTGCAACTTTTTTATACGGAAATAAACTCACCTTTTCGCGCCATTTCCCATGAGCGCTTGGGAGTGTCTTCCTGGAGCATCTCGGATGCTGGATCTCAGGCAAGGTGGGCAAAGCTGGAAAACGACCTTCGCACGGCCCAACCAGGGGGCTCTGGCTCTCCTCGACCAAGGTCACTTCTGTGACACAGCAGCTGGTGTCGGGGCGGGGGGAGGTGGCCACGGCCTCGCTTAGGCAGCTGGGTTTGCAGATGCAGAGGGCTGAGGAGGTGGGAGGTTTTACTGGGTGATGTTCAGGGGAAGGGGCTGTCAGAGTGTGTCTGCACGAATACAGGAAGAAGCAACAGAGCACGAGACTGGAGAAAGCGACTGCATGCAGTCTGTCTGGCACACCAGGACCTGGCCCTGATCTGCTCAGCCGAGAGGCCCCTGGCCCTCCGGAGCCAAGAGGGGTCCTTGCCCATCTGCAGCAGGCGGGTGGTGTCAGCAAGCCGTGCCCCCCCACCCCCAGGGGAGCTGCACCAAGCATGGGTAGCCGCCGTCTGTATGCACGACCAACCACGAGGGCCCCTCCACAAGTTCACGGCAAGAGCGAATTAAAAGATGTCGCTTTTATGCAAAAATTTTGAAATCCACGAATACAATAAAGTCTTCAATGTAGCTCACGAAAAATGTGCTTTATGAAAAGTCATACATGGATTTCGAATATTTCTGCACCAAAATAAACTCATTTTTTCATTTTCCACAAACATGTGCCAGTGCCCTCGTGTGGCACGGATGTTGTGCCCTGGGCACCTCGCCCGGGGGCAGACCTGCTGATCTGGTCACTGGAAGCCTTGCTGTGTGTTCACGTCCCCGGGGGATAACTGACAAAGCTCTCAGTCCCTTTCCCATCAATGTGGAACTCAAAATGCGTCCTAAGTGGCCGGTGCTCTGGGGTAGCAGGTTAAGCTGCAGCTGTGGCTCTGGCGCCCCATGTGGGCACTGGTTCAAGTCCCAGCTGCTCCACTTCTGATCCAGTTCCTGCTAATGTGCCTGGGAAAGCAGTGGAGGATGGCCCAAGGCCTTGGGCCCTTGCACCCCCATGGGAGACCCAGATGGAGCTCCTGGCTCCTGGCTTTGGATCAGCCCAGCTCCAGCTGTTGCAGCCATTTGGGGAGTGAACCAGTGGATAGAAGACATCTCTTTCTAACTTTGCCTAAAACTGTCCTACATGTTCCACGGCTCCCGAGGCTTCTCCCTGAAGTCCAGCGCTTCCTTTTCTGCCCCTGTCAACAGTGTCCTATGCATCCCCCAAGTCAGCAATGGCTGAGCACCCCAAGTCTCAGAGGGGTCCTGCTGATGGGGGAATTAACCGTAGGGGTCCCCTCCCCACTGCCCAGGGGCACCCCCATCGCCTCACAAGCCACTCAACATCGGGCCAGAACTCACCGCTCCCCCACCCCGGGAGCCCCAGAGTAGCTTCCATGGTGCACAGCTCGCCAGGCAGCAGGGACTCAGCACAAGGGGCTGGCAGGCCTCGCGGGGCGGCTGCAGGGCCGGGGGCTTCCCGCCTGAGTCCTCCAACCTGAGACGCTGAATCTCGTCCAGGGAGACTCGTGGGCTTTCCCGGCTCTGAAGGAAGGGCTGGAAGGCCTCACTCCCCTGGGAGGAACCTAACTGGGCTGGGGCAGGGCAGAGTCTAGTTCCCAGGTGCAGGCCACCGTCTGACAGAGCGGCCGGCTGTGTCGGTGATGCGCTGAGCCACGGTCAGCAGTGTGGACACTGAGACTCCTGGGGACAGACCTGGCCTTGCTCCAGTAAACGCTCCCTTCGGCATCCGGCGACCCCGTGCTGGCAGCCCTGTGATGTTGACTCCCAGCCAGGAACAGAAATGACACGCGACACCGGGGAGGCACGGCGTCGGCTGGGAGGTGCACTCGTGTCCCAGGCATTGATCTCCTGTGGACAGATCCAGGGCAGACAGAGGGAGGATGCCCAGCCTGGGAGGGTGGACACAGCTGCAGTGGTAGCGCTGAGGTCCACTCCCGCCAGCTGTCCCCAGCCTGGAATGCACAGCACCTGTCCCCACCGGGTGATGGACGGAGAGAGCCTGTGTCCACCGAGTAGCCACGTGGATGCCTGATACCCACGGCCGTGGCAGAAATGGGCAGGGCAGGGATGTAGTAATTCTGCTACTCCCTTGCACAGCGGCCTCAGGAAGGGGAGGCGGGAACAGACGCCAATCAGGGACGCTAAGAAGGGGAGCAGAGTGCGGCCCACACGCTGATGCTCCACGTGCGTGCTGGGGGGCACATGTGTGCCCGGCGTGGACCAGGCCTTGTCCTTACACCCAGTGTGATCCGGGGACAAACAGAGGCCCGGCAGGCGCTGCCCCTCCACGTCCTCCTCCTGCTTCCGGAGAGCCAGGCTCTGGGCAGCTGAGGGCGATACCCACCGCCCTCCCCTCCCTGTGCCAGGTGGCCCAGAGAACACGGAGAGCTGCTTCCTGGAGGGAGGACACCAGGCCTGGCGACGGCTGTGCAGGGCACGGAGGCGGGCACACGTGGGGAGAACTGCCCAGGGCAGCGACAGACATGGGCTGCGGCCAGGGGCGGGGAGGGCCGCTTTGTTTTCTGTCTCCCCCTCACCGGGCACGGGCACCCTGGCCCTGAGAGCCAGCACAGCGGGACAGGGAGCTGACCACAGCGAGTCCCCGCTGCAGCTAACTTAGGAAGAGGTCTGTGCCGCTGTCCGCATTGGGAAATCCTGGACGCCGTATTTGCATCGCAGAGCACAGAGGGGTGGGGCAAGCTCCCCGACACCCACAGCCGGGCTGGGGCGGGGCTGATGGCTCCATTTCTGCCCCACACATTCTGAAGCCACACGAGAACTCACACCCTCCCCTCTTCTCTCCACCAGCACAGACGCGGGCGCTTCTGCCTTTGCAACTTTGGTGGTGGTGGTTTAACTAAAACGGTACCAGCACCAGAACCGGAAGTCTTGATGTCACTGAACCAGCCCCTCTACCTTCCCACAGGTGTGGGTGGCTAACCCTGCCTGTGCCCGGGGGTTACAGCGCCGGGCTGACACCAGCGTGCGTGTTCAGTGGGGAAAAGCAGGAAAAGCCACCAGCCATTAGAACGAAGCTGAACCCCAGGATCCCACAGGTCAGGAAGGACAGGGGTGTTGCGGAACAGTGGGCAAGGCCACAGCTTGGGGATGCCTGCGTCGCTTCCCGGAGCACCGGCCCACGTCCCAGCTACTCTGCTCTTGACCCAGCCCTGCTGACACTCCTGGGGGGCAGCAGATGGCCCAAGGATCAGTGTCCCCGCCACCCACCTGGCAGACAGATGGAGCTCCTGGCTCCTGACTTCAGCCTGGCCCAGCCATGGTTGTTGTGGCCATCTGGGGAGTGAACCAGCAGATGGGAGTCTGCGTGTGTGTGTCATTCTTTCATATCAATCAATCAATCAATCCTTTTTGTTGTTTTTCAAAAAAAGAAAAGTTTGAAAAACACCGTGGCCGCTCTGGCACGTTTTGAGAGGAACTGTCCCGGGAGTCATCTTCACTCTCTCATGCTGGCATTGAAAACAGCATTAACACACACAAATGGCCACGCACGGATGACGAGGTGGACAGGCTGTGCAGCCACTTAAACCCCCTCAGAACAGGGCGACGTGTCCCAGATCTCCAAGATGCTTGCATTTACTTCGAATTCCAACAGAATGAAAATGTTTTATCTAAGTATTTTATCTAAACACTGAATTATGTTCAGCAAGAGTTAAATATATCAATCTAATTACAAATTCTCATATAAAGAGTACAAAGTCTGTTATAATGTTATCAGCAGTGTTTTAAAGAAGGGAATGCAAGTCGTCCAGCCCTCTCACGTCCTGCCTGTCAGTTAGCGACGTCGGCAGGGTGTCCCAAGGCACGTAGTGGACTGGCTTGGGCTCGGGCTGTGCCATCTCGGGGCCTTTCCTTTCGTTGCTCAGTGAATAAAATATTCTGCACATAGGACTCACCGCAGTTGAAAAGCAACCAAACCACGCACACGACTCCAGACGTTCAGCGAGGTCAGGGAACGCTGGTGGAAGGTGGCCCTGCCCCCCACCCCCGCCACAGCCTCCACGTGCCTCAGGGTGGCCACCAGGAAGTGCTGCCTCCCCCACACCCCGAGACCAAGCCCAGTGGCCTAGCGGGATGAAAGGGCGAGAGCCCAGGGTCCCCCGGGGAGGCAGGGGAGGTGCTGCCCACCGGCTGTGAAGTCCAACCCACGTCACACTGCCCCAGGCCTGAGCACGAGGCCACACAGGCCAAACCCTGCTGGCCCACGGGGCCCCTGGGGAAGCACCGCCCCTCTGCTCACCAGGCCCTCCCGTCCACTATCTCCTGAGCACCCTGTCAGCAGGAAACTCACGTCAGACTTGGGGGAACCTCTTGAAATGCTGTTCAGAAATGAAAAGGCAACCCCACCCGGCTTGCAAGGGGTGGTATGTTGAGCAGGGCGACGCCCACCCCCGCCCCCGGGAGATTATGTCAGGGAGCTCAGGGAGCTTAAACGAGGACACACGTCATAACCAGAAGGACCTGCAGAGGCCGGTCAGCACGTGTTTTCCGAAATCACACACGAAGCAGGGTGCGCGAGGAAGAGGAGCGAGAGCGAGAAGGCGGGCCAGGCGGGAGTGAAGCCGGGGAGGCGCCAGCGAGCCACAGCAGCAGGCACACAGGCGGGCGGGGCGGGCGGGCGGGGCAGACGCACAGAGAAGCTGCGGTGGGTGTAGGCAACCAAACCCTTTATTGTCTGAGTTACATTAGACGCAACATTGTAAAATTCCTGTTAGGAACCAGCGAACAGCAGAGGTAGTCGAACGTCGGAGGAAGCGAATCCAAGCATAGTGGCTAAATAAATAAGAAAACACAGACCATATTAAATACCATGGTGGAACTGACATGACGAATGAACAACGGAATACACACTGGTGACCAGCGGAAGGAAGGGGCGCCCCCAGGCCCTCAGGTGCCCGCAGGTGCATCCCGCCCCCCCCCCCGCATGCCAACACACCGGGTGCGACCACTGTGCCAGCAGGCGGGGCGGAGACCCTAGTGGGCGGCCCTCCCTCCCCGCCAGGAAGAAGGCCAGCTCCAGCTCTGAATGCCGACAGCAAAGACGCAGACGAGACCGGGGTGTCCCTTTGGGTACATGAGTTCCTTTAATAACTAAAACACAGAAACGAACAGGACCGAGTCACCAGTCCCCGCACACCCCTAACTGGCACCAGTTACTTTCAGCCGACAAAACAGGAGCCAGGAAACGCAGAAATGATCACTGTGGGGAAACCACTGTGACGATGAGACATACATGGACAGAAAGGTGTCCTGCCTTGCGAGGTACCCGGAGGAATGCGTCTGCGACTCTGCTGGAGACGTCACAGGGCGAGTACAGTCGCGGGACGGCACCTGCGTGGGCGCTCCTGGGGACAGCGACGTGCCAGGTCAACCTCGGACACAGCTGGTGTGAGCACACCAGGGAGTGAGTAAAAAAAATAATATATATTTATATATATATATATATATATATATGCTAGCCGGTTACACTGCATCGCCTGCACCCGCTGCGAAGTAGCCTGAACCGTCAAGTAATTTAAATTCAGTAACAAGTAGAATCCAGAACCAAACGTGAACTAATAACAATAACAATAATAATAATATAATAATAATAATAATTCAACGAGACATTAGAACAGGGTGTGTGTGTGTTTTAAAGAAGTCTTTGTATCAGAAGCCCGTTTTCTACAAAATCTGCACTAACTGTAGTAAGTAAACTGTTGCTCTCGCCAAGAGTAAAGGTTAGGGTAATTTCTGTACATGTAAAATTATTGCTTTTTTGAAAAATATATTTAGCATGCTCGTTTTAATCCATTTCCTGCCTTTACAAAATTTCACAATTAAAAAAAACCTAGTAAAGCTTTTGCAAAAAATTTCACAGAACGTTTCCATTCAAGGCAGCAGTAACTTTCGATAATGCATATAATCATATGTGCAAAGAGCCGAAACTCAGCAACGTGACCATCACACAGCGTCACGGCGACGGGAGGAGACGCCTACGTCGGTGGGGGGCGCACCGTCTGCACTACTGAGGAAGAGGTATATCAAGCCGGCCCCGGGCGGGGGAGCCAGGCAGGGGCAGAGGGCCCCGGAGCACCAGCGACCCAGCGACCCGGGGCCCCGCGCTCGCAGACCCTCGGCCCTGACCACAGCAGCTGCCGCGGGCGGGAGGACGCCCAGGATGCGTGGTCTTCCTTCGTGAGCAGATTGCAGAATGTAGCCCTGTTACAAAAGGTCCTGAGAATAAACAAAGAAGCCGCTTTTTTTTTGTTTGTTTTTTCTGTTTTGTTTTTTTTTTTGTCTTGTTTTTTTTAGTGTTCAACTAGCCTCCCTTTCCAAAGCAGAAACACACAGCCTAAGGCCGGAGAAGCCTCCTCGGCCGGCCTCGCTCAGCACCACTGGCCGGGAGCACGGGACGCCCCCGAGTGAGCGACCGCTGCTCCGCTGGGCCTGTCACCGGCCGCTGGCCACCAGCCTGGCTCCCACAGCACCTGAGCCCACGTCCTCCCCCTCCGACCCTCTTCAACGCCCCGGAGACAGGAGAGCCGGAGGTAGGGACGCTTCATCACCCTGGCGCCACCAAGCGCATCCTGCTGAGTGGCGGGGAAGCACCCCCTTGCTCAGCCTGTCCACTCTGTCCAGCACACGTGACAACTCTTCCAGTGTCGCAAACTCTTCTTGAGTAACACCGACGCCTGGGCTCCGGCGAGGCCTGCCGTCCGCACACAGGGGACGTGTCGGGGGTGCGCACGTGAGCACGTGCGGGGTCCACTCGGCAGGACAGGGAGAGGCACCGCCCGGGCTCCCGAGCTGCAGGGTGCGGGCAGGCTGCGCCAGCTGACCTCACAGGAGTGGCGGCGTCCGGGCAGGGGCTGGTGGCGGCGTCTAGGCTCCCTCTCTGAGAGGCACGGTCTGGGCAGTACCTGGGTTACAACGGTCTCTCCCCTGCGTGAGAAACAACAGAAAGCGTCACTTCTGCCTCACGTCCCTGAGGGCCTTGCCCGGCCGAGTCTCTCAGCAACCTCCACCCGTCCCCATCACAGAGCAAGCTCCCTCGCAGCCAAAGTGCCCTGACTCGGGCCGGGGCTCGTTTTCTATCTGCATATCTCATTTATATCTGCGTCAGCCTGGCAGAAGAGGTTGAAAGATGCACCAGGGGTTAGGGGAGGAGAGGGAAAGGCGAGAGTCTACACTACAAGGCGGATTCACAAATGAACGACAGCTCGGAAACAGGGCACATCTGGGGCCCCAGAGAACGCACAGCTCCCGCCTGCCTGGGTTGGCCAGACCCTGAGAACGCTCTCACCAAGGGCCCTAAATGATTACCAAGTTGGAAAAACAGAAGGGGAGGGGCTGGCGTTGGTGGTAAAGCCACCATCTGCTCTGGCATCCCATATGGGCACCGGTTCAGGGCCCGGCTGCCCCACCTCGCATCCAGCTCCCTGCTGATGGTCTGGGAAAAGCAGCAGAGCGTGGCCCACTGATGTGTGGAAAAAGCTCCTGGCTCCTGGTTTCGGCCTGGCCCAGCTCTGGCCACTGTGGCCATCTAGGGAGTGCACGGTGGCTGCAAAATCTCTCTGTAACTCTAAATAAATAAATAATAAATCTTATATATACATAAAAGGCAGGGCCTTCTCGAGCCGAGAGAGCGGCAAGAGAAACACGAGACTGTTGTGTGCGCCCGCAGCTTCTAGAGACGCCCTCAGTGGGCGTCAGGGGCATCGCTGTTGCAAATGGCACTCACTGTCCAGCTGCATCCCCACGACCTTTAGCCTGTCCTACCACGGCTGACCCGGGACACTTACGACTTTTCCAGAAAGGGCAAGGAAACAGGCGGTAGTGAGGCCTCAGCCCAAACTCCGGCCCCCTCGAGAACTCAATCCCACCCGGACCCCACGGCCTGTGCCTCCGTCTCCCGGGCAGATGTGGGCTGACCCTCGCCGAGCACAGCTGTCTAGAGCGGGCCCACCTCCTGCTGGAGCGCCCACGTGCAGGTAAATCCTGCACCTCTGCCAACCTCTCCCGCGTCTCCTCAATCCCTTCCTGCATCGATGACAGTGGCCTGCACCCAGCCACCCCCGACAGGCCCGGGGTTGTCTCCCAGGACACAAGAGCAGCCCTAGCTTCCAAAGGGGCCAGGCTAGCTTCTTTCCCTGAGGATGCGGGCCCTCCATCGCCCGCCCGCCCTCCATCATCCGCCCTCCGTCGCCCTCCGTCGCCCGTCGCCAGCCCGGCGTGGTCAGGGCGAGGCTGGGTCGGCGGCTGAAGTCGCTTTTGCTGCACCTCCTACTCAGGGCAAACAGGAACGTGCTCCACGGTGCCTGCTCTGCTACGAAAAAGAAAATCCTAAAGGAGGGGACTGATCCGGACCGTGACACTGCAGACGGGCGTGCGCAGCGCCGTGCGCTTGACGCGGGGACACCCACAGCCAAAACCGGGACAGATTAGGCTGCCATTGTTTTTCATTTCCTATTGTTCTGATTAATGGAATTATTTCTCCAGCCTAACTATTTTAAAATAACATTTGGAATAATGAGAAATAAACGATTAATCTTTACGTCCCAGAAAAGGAGACAAACAAACCAGAATACGGGAGCCCCAAAATAAAGTGGGCAGGGGAGGGTTTTTCTTGGTTTCAGAAATCATTGTTTTTAAATTTATTTATTTCTTTATCTGTTCATCTATTTACTTATCTGTTTATCTATCTATTTATTTGAGAGTTGAAAGGCAGAGAGAGACAAAGAGGTATTCCACCCGCTGGTTCACTCCCCAAAAGGCTGCAATACCCAGAGCTGGGCTGATCTGAAGCCAGGAGCCAGGAGCTGCTTCTGGGTCTTGCACGTGGGCGCAGGGGCCACACACCTGGGCCGTCCTCCATGGCCTTCCCAGGCCTCAGCAGGGAGCTGGATCCAAAGCAGAGGAGCCAGGACATGAACCAGCGCCCACACCGGATGCCGGCACTGCAGGCGGCGGCTCCACCCGCTATCCCCCAGCGCTGGCCCTCAAAAGTGATTTTAACATCTGACCTTTGACAGCAACCTGACAGAAACAACAACAATTTCTCACGGCATTAAGCAGACCTTCCAGTGTTTCTGCAAAATGCACAGGGCAGTAAAACACACATTTCAGCAGATCATTTTCAGAAAGCTTCCTCTCTGGTTATGAGTATTAACGATTACTAGAGAACAAACATTTTTTTAAATAAAGAAATTACCACCTGTTGAATCACCCCCAAAACGCCCACAGCAGACAGAAATATGCTGGACTCAAGTCAGGAGCCAGGGACTCCATCCAGGCCTCCCAGGTGGGTGACAGGGACCAGAGTGCCGCGGCCATCTCTGTGGCCTCCTGGCATCTGTAGTGGCCAGCACTGGAGTCAGGAGCCAGGGCCCCACCAGGGGATGTGGGTGTCCTGCCCGCCAGGCACGTGGGATGTGGGTGTTCCGCCCGCCAGGCACGTGGGATGTGGGTGTCCCGCCCGCCAGGCACGTGGGATGTGGGTGTCCCGCCCGCCAGACACGTGGGATGTGGGTGTCCCACCGCCAGGCACGTGGGATGTGGGTGTCCTGCCCGCCAGGCACCTGGGATGTGGGTGTCCTACCGCCAGGCACGTGGGATGTGGGTGTCCCGCCCGCCAGGCACGTGGGATGTGGGTGTCCTACCGCCAGGCACGTGGGATGTGGGTGTCCTACCGCCAGGCACGTGGGACGTGGGTGTCCTACCGCCAGGCACGTGGGATGTGGGTGTCCCGCCCGCCAGGCACGTGGGATGTGGGTGTCCTACCGCCAGGCACGTGGGATGTGGGTGTCCTACCGCCAGGCACCTGGGACGTGGGTGTCCTACCGCCAGGCACGTGGGATGTGGGTGTCCCGCCCGCCAGGCACGTGGGATGTGGGTGTCCTGCCCGCCAGGCACCTGGGATGTGGGTGTCCTACCGCCAGGCACGTGGGATGTGGGTGTCCCGCCCGCCAGGCACGTGGGATGTGGGTGTCCTACCGCCAGGCACGTGGGATGTGGGTGTCCTGCCCACCAGGCATGTGGGATGTGGGTGTCCTACCGCCAGGCACGTGGGATGTGGGTGTCCTACCGCCAGGCACGTGGGATGTGGGTGTCCCGCCCGCCAGACACGTGGGATGTGGGTGTCCCACCGCCAGGCACGTGGGATGTGGGTGTCCTACCGCCAGGCACGTGGGATGTGGGTGTCCTACCGCCAGGCACGTGGGATGTGGGTGTCCTGCCCGCCAGGCACGTGGGATGTGGGTGTCCTACCGCCAGGCACATGGGATGTGGGTGTCCTACCGCCAGGCACGTGGGATGTGGGTGTCCTACCGCCAGGCACGTGGGATGTGGGTGTCCTACCGCCAGGCACGTGGGATGTGGGTGTCCCGCCCACCAGGCACGTGGGATGTGGGTGTCCTACCGCCAGGCACGTGGGATGTGGGTGTCCTACCGCCAGGCACGTGGGATGTGGGTGTCCTGCCCGCCAGGCACGTGGGATGTGGGTGTCCTACCGCCAGGAACATGGGATGCGGGTGTCCTGCCCACCAGGCCACTGCAGGAGCTCCCCCTGTCACTCAGAATTCGGCTTGGGGCGTCATCGATTCCCAGGATCAGGGCTGTCACCAAAAACACAGCCAGCCCGACTGGGGTGTCCTGATCGAGCGGGTTCTCCACGCAGGCTAACACGTATGCCTCCCACCCTTCCCCGGGGCTCACAGCAGGTGTGCAAGGCTGGGACGCTCTGGGGTGGGGGGGACAGGAGCCAGGGCTCCCTGCTGTGGACTCTGGGGACCATCAGACCACACCCCCACCCACAGACAGGAGCAGCTCCAGCAGCGCGGCAGAGGAGAGGGCTGGGCTCCTCGGTCCCCATGTGCAGACCCCAGAGGAACAAAGCGGCCCCAGACCTGCCGGACTCACGACGGCTGAACTGCATCAGGCGGGGGGGGGGGGGGGGGGGGGGGCCTGGCCGGATCACCGGACAGGAAGTGTAACACTAATAACAGCAAAGTGGGGCTTGGGGCCCCCGGGTGCTTCCTGTGCGTACACACGAGGGGAGGTTATACACGCATACATAAAATAAACTTATCACCTTTTAACTCCATCTTCCCACAAACATTTCCAAGCACTGATACACACAATGACCCCACCAGCAGAGACCTTCTGGACAGAGAACAAGGAAACCACGCCCCCCACACACGCTGACGCAGCCTTTCTCATGGCTTGCCCACACCCCCTTTAACAACCCAACAACCATCTCTCCAACCAGCCGGGCCGAGAACTACGGAAGCGCACGTCCGCCGGGCTCCTCTGATGGCGCCGCTCTCCCACCTCCCACCTCCGGCTCTCTCCCTGTGGGCTCCTTCCCAGCCGATCTTCCTCCACCCTAGTGGGGTCTCCCAGACACCGACACGGCAGTGTGGGGCGGGCATGCACTCCTTTCCTCAATAGCCCCCCGCCAGGCAGACACAGAGCAGGCAGAGTTGGCCCTGACCCCTCAGGACCCTGCCAAGGGCGGGTGCCCGGCACCCCATGTGCCCAGTGTGGGAATGACAGCTGGAAAGCCCACCCCCCAAACACAGCTCCTCTCAGTTAACTGAGCATCTACTATGTGCACTGGCAAGAGCCCAGCGACCTTGTCTTGGCAAACAGCTTCTGTGTGAACAAAGCTTTGCAGCGTCCAGAAACAGCCCACAAGCGACAGCTTCTGCTGCCCACAGGGAGAGAATCTGATTTAAGTGCTAATTTGCTCGTGCTGGACACGAAAAGAACACGGATGATAAACAGAAAGCTACACGCCAGGTACACATAGTGACAGACCATGCCCCTCAGATCCGTAACATCCCACATGAAACACCGCTGACTGCTAGGGGCCGCTGTGCGGTGCAGTGGGTTAAGCCACCACCACACCAGCAGCCAGCACCCCATGTGGGCGCCAGTTCGAATCCCAGCTGCTCCACTTCTGATCCAGCTTTCCTGCTGCTGAGCCCAGGGAAGCAGTGGAAAATGACCCAAGTCCTTGGGCTCCTGCACTAGTGTGAGACCTGGATGAAGCTCCTGGCTCCTGGCTTCGGTCTGGCCCAGCCCTGGCCCTTGCGGCCATTTGTGGAGTGACCCAGCGGATGAAGATCTCTCTCACCCTCTCTCCATCACTAAGCCTTTCAAATCAATCAATCAATCTAAAAATAAGTGTCAACTGTGACTTTTTACAAACAATGGAGAGGACAGGACAGGACAGAAGCCCCTGCAGAACCAAGCGCCTGCCTGTTCCTGATGTCTCAGATTCTGGCCAACTCTACGGGATTCTTAAGCTGTCACCCCAAGACACGTCAAGGAGACCACAACGTCCTTAAAGAATCCGAACGCCCAGTGACAAATCCACACAGCCACTCCCTCGGAACAAAGGTGGGAGGAGCTGTGGGAGGCCGAGGTCTCCAACGTGGAGTCCAAGAAACCAGTGGCTCTGAGGAGAGGCACAAATCCGAGCCAGGCAGCAAAGAGCCGGATGATCCCAGAGATTCTCTCCCAGCAGTCGTGGGGCATCGCTGAGTGGGGAGGGGACCTGAGACCTCAGCCTCTCCCAGCAGTTGTGGGGCGTCGCTGAGTGGGGGGGACCTAAGACTGCAGATTCTCCCAGCAGTCAGTGGGGCGTTGCTGGGGGGGGGGGGCTGAGACCTCAGCCTCTCCCAGCAATCAGTGGGGTGCTGAGTGGGGGGGACCTGAGACCTCAGCCTCTCCCAGCAGTCAGTGGGGCATCACTGAGTGGGGACCTGAGACTGCAGATTCTCCCAGCAGTCAGTGGGGCATCACTGAGTGGGGGGGGGACCTGAGACCTCAGCCTCTCCCAGCAGTCAGTGGGGCATCACTGGGGTGGGGGGACCTGAAAACTGCAGATTCTCCCAGCAGTCAGTAGGGCATCACTGGGGTGGGGGGACCTGAGACTGCAGATTCTCCCAGCAGTCAGTGGGGCGTCGCTGAGTGGGGGGGGGACCTGAGACTGCAGATTCTCCCAGCAGTCAGTGGGGCGTCGCTGAGTGGGGAGGGGACCTGAGATTGCAGATTCTCCCAGCAGTCAGTGGGGCGTCGCTGAGTAGGGGGGGGACCTGAGACCTCAGCCTCTCCCAGCAGTCAGTGGGGCGTCGCTGAGTAGGGGGGGGACCTGAGACCTCAGCCTCTCCCAGCAGTCAGTGGGGCGTCGCTGAGTCAGGGGGGTGGGACCTGAGACCTCAGCCTCTCCCAGCAGTCAGTGGGGCGTCGCTGAGTCAGGGGGGTGGGACCTGAGACCTCAGCCTCTCCCAGCAGTCAGTGGGGCATCACTGAGTGGGGACCTGAAAACTGCAGATTCTCCCAGCAGTCAGTGGGGCGTCGCTGAGTCAGGGGGGTGGGACCTGAGACCTCAGCCTCTCCCAGCAGTCAGTGGGGCATCACTGGGGTGGGGGGACCTGAGACTGCAGATTCTCCCAGCAGTCAGTGGGGCGTCGCTGAGTCGGGGGGACCTAAGACTGCAGATTCTCCCAGCAATCAGTGGGGCATCGCTGAGTGGGGAGGGGACCTGAGATTGCAGATTCTCCCAGCAGTCAGTGGGGCGTCGCTGAGTGGGGACCTGAGACAGCAGATTCTCCCAGCAGTCAGTGGGGCGTCGCTGAGTGGGGACCTGAGACAGCAGATTCTCCCAGCAGTCAGTGGGGCGTCGCTGAGTGGGGACCTGAGACAGCAGATTCTCCCAGCAGTCAGTGGGGCGTCGCTGAGTGGGGAGGGGACCTGAGATTGCAGATTCTCCCAGCAGTCAGTGGGGCGTCGCTGAGTGGGGAGGGGACCTGAGATTGCAGATTCTCCCAGCAATCAGCGGGGCATCGCTGAGTGGGGAGGGGACCTGAGACCTCAGCCTCGCAGTCAGTGGGGCGTCGCTGAGTGGGGACCTGAGACAGCAGATTCTCCCAGCAGTCAGTGGGGCGTCGCTGAGTGGGGACCTGAGACAGCAGATTCTCCCAGCAGTCAGTGGGGCGTCGCTGAGTGGGGAGGGGACCTGAGATTGCAGATTCTCCCAGCAGTCAGTGGGGCGTCGCTGAGTGGGGAGGGGACCTGAGATTGCAGATTCTCCCAGCAATCAGCGGGGCATCGCTGAGTGGGGAGGGGACCTGAGACCTCAGCCTCTCCCAGCAGTCAGTGGGGCATCGCTGAGTCGGGAGGGGGGGGAACCTGAGACCTCAGCCTCTCCCAGCAGTCAGTGGGGCGTCACTGAGTGGGGACCTGAGACTAGAAGCGGGTAGACATCAGAGGACAACAGCATGAACAAAGTGTCCTCTGCCAGGGATTTTCATGAGTGCAGGTAGAATTCACGTGCAGTAAGTGAGACCCCCACTCTACAGGGCGGCCAGGGCTGCCGCCCCACCCCCCAAACACACTGACCCCAAAGCTGGGGTCCCCGTGTACACAGCCACGCCCCGAGTCCCCTGCAGTCTTCAGCACCCCCTCCCTCAGTCACGCCTGGGGAACACCCCAGGGCGTGGCAGATCTACTTCCATTCAAGGGGCCGTGGAGCTGGGGCGGAGCCACGGATCCCGGCCATGTCCCAGCTAAGCACTGGCAAGGCTTCGCCTCTACGTCACCAAGGGCCACCAGGTGGGTCCTTACGTTCTGGGAGAGACAGAGCTGCTCAGTGAAACTGCCGCGTGCCAAGACATGTGTCCAGCGAGAGGAAGACGGGCGTTTCCCGACGGACAGAAACCCTGACGCGGTAAGATGGACGTGTGGAACCCCAACCTCAGACACGCGGGGCTCCTCGGCACTCGGCTCGCTCGCTGACACACGGCAGGCCCTGGCCCCCCCGTGACAGGAACCGCGGCAGTTCCCAACTCTCGCAGGCACAGCGACTCTGTGTCCCTTCAACAACCAGGAGTCCAGCAGAGGAAGAGCCGCCCGGAGGGGGCGGGCTGGCCCCTCGGAGGACTCAGCTTTGGGGAGGGGGGCAAGGAAGCGCCTCCTCAGTGGGCGGGGCGGGCAGCGGCAGGACTGTGCCACGGCCGCAGGGGCGAAGCCGCCACGAGCAGAGAGCCAGACTCCGGGCGAGGGGCCCCAGGTCGGGCACGTCCCCGGGACACACACGGGCATCTGTGAAGCCGGGCGCACGGGTGGGAAACGTGTCTTACACGCCACTAAGGAGGGAAAGCGTGCCTGGGCCTTGGGTAAACGGTCACCCCAGGTCCTCCTGGAAACACTCCTGCGAGTCACCGCCAGTGCTGAAGCGCCCCAGCAGTGCCTCGCCCGGCACCGCCAACAGCCACCGCCTGTGCCCACCTCCCCATGCTCACGCCTGGGACGGCTGTGCCCTCCGGGGCTCCCGCAGGCTGCGTGGGGGGTGGGCAGAGTCAGGGGGACGGAGAATCATTCACGCATCTGGAAGAACACGCCGCCTGTGTCTGGGGGCGTGCGGGGAGCAGCTCGGTGGGCACCAGAGTCCCTGAGGCCGCGGGAGCAGGGCCGGGCTCAGGGGGCAGCACCTGCCCCTCAAGGGTGTCCGTGAAGACGGGGACGAGGAAGGCCAGCTGCCGGCCCGTGCTGGGGAAGCTGCTCTCCCGTCACACTTACCGTGGGGGGCGGTGGCCGCGGTGGCCTGGGGCGCGCCCTTCCTCACTCAGCTGACGGAATTAAGGACCAGAGGCAGCGGGACCTCTTCCGGGGCCTGTGTCACTCTGCACCAGCCCAGCCCACACATATGCCCATCAGACCTCTCATGAGGACCCGGCTGCTGCTCGTCTCTGCAGCGTGCCCATGGCACCCTGGCACACGGCACTCAGCCGGGGCCTCTGCAGAGCGCCACCCTCTGTCCGGAGAGGTCTGAGGCTAGCCCAGGGCCAGGCGGGTCCCAGCGGATGCCAGGTGGATGCAGGTTCCGCTGTGCGGTGCCAGCAGCATGGGCACCCGCTCCTGCCTCATCCGACTGAGGGAGCATCGGCTGCAACCTCAGGCACTCAGCCCAGGGGACCTGGGCCACAGGAGCCACCGTGGGCGGTGCTGCCGCCTGGCCAGGGACTCAAGTCTCTGTGCCCCCCCACCGTGTCCCCGCGCACGGGGCCCACCCCGGCGGCGGCAATACCTGTGTGTGCCCGCATGTGGGCCCTGAGGTGGCTGGGCTGGTGGAAGCTCTTCCCGCACTCGACACAGACGAAGTCCCCGGGGCGCACCTGCGGCCGGAGCGTCCCTGCGGTGGAGGTGGCGCCGGGAGCAGTACAGCGTGGCAGAGGCCAGGAGGTGTGCGGGGGAGGAGGGGAGGACGAGAGAAAACACCGTTAGTCTGTCTGACGCATCGCCGTGTGAGGACGCCGCCAGGCCCCGTGACAACTGCCAGCCTTCACCTGGGCGCCAGCTCTCGGGCCAGGCTCACCCAGGACCGCGAGGACGCATACATTACAGCGAACTCAAACCCGCCCCCACGACGGGCTCAGGCCACCACCCGGCTCTGTCAGGCAGCACGTCGGCCAAACCACAGTGCCACCACGGTGACAGCGGCAGGCGTGGATGATGGAAGTGAGCGGGATCAGAGCTGGCCGTGCCCGGCTGGGTCCCAGGAGACGGCGCAGAGTGAGCACAGCCCTTGGCGTGCCCCCGCCCCACCTGCTGTCCCCACGGCTCTGCCTGCGGCCCCCGGCCCAGACTCAGACTGGGGACACCTGTGACCCGCCCCCGGGGAGCTAGTGACAGCAGCAGTGGGGTAGACACCACACCAGGCTGCTCCCCTCAGCAGACGCCAAGCCCCAGGCTTCCAGAGAGCCAGGAAAGGGGCAGAGGGGGCGTGGGTGCCGGGCCCGCGTCCCCCTGTAGCTCCAGAACCTTCCCCCAGGCAGGCAAGAAAAGGCTCCCCTCACGGCACGGCAGTGCCAACACCACCTCCCCGTCGGGCCCGGGGTCACCCCACGGGGAGAAGGAGACAGAGTCACACTCGCAGCCGCTCCCTGGCTGAGCAGGTGTCAGGCCTAATGTGTGATGGACACCCAGATGGCTCCGCAGATGACAGCGGCCTGAGATCACGCCTGTGCCACAGTCAAGGGCACAAGGACATGCGTGATTTATCACAGCGAGGAGCGTGGACTGCGAGGCAATGCTGGCCCGCCAGCGGGCCCTCGGGGCCCCACAAAGGAGACAAGCGGGAGCCGACGCTCAGCCCTCGGTCACTCATGAAAGCCACAGACGCCCCCATCCACGGTGTCCAGTGACCCACGGGCCGCACACGTCCCTCCCTCCCCACCGAAGCTGTAGACCGGGCAGGACTCGGGGGGGGGGGGGGCTGGGACGCCAGCAGCACAGGCAGCGAAGGCACACAGGAGACTGAAAACATAAACCAGAGTGGGCAGCCGGGCCCTGTGAGCGGTGTCTACGTGCAGACGCGGCGTGCGACGCGGGGCTGCCGCCCGGAACCCACGCAGAACCACGGCGTCCAGCCACACAGCGGGAAGGAAAGACAGCGTGGGGCCTGGCCTGGACGAGCGCACAGCCGCGGCCGGGAGGGAGCCCGCCCAGCGGCCCGGAAGGCTCGTACCCACAGGGTCCACTGCCGTCCAACGGCTGCCACTTAACATTTCAGGGACAGCGTCCCTGCTCGGAATCCCGCCTGGGAAAACCTCAACACCCAAAGCCACCTTGGTCCACTCATGCCATGGGGGAACCACGCAGCCCCGCCCCCGCGACAGCCCAGACACTGGGACCTCCGCACCTCCCAGGGGGCTCAGGCGCTGAGTGTGGACCCACGGTGCCGCCCCCTCATGGCGAGGGCCAGGCTGTGCGTGCTTCTCGGGAACCCTCTGACCTGCTGCTTCCTATCAGACCGCTCACCACGCGCACTCACTTCCTTCAGGGAAGCGCGTGTCAGCACACGTGTGCACATGGGTCCCATGCGTTTTACCATAATGCTTTCTCCCTTCTTTTTAAAGAGAGGACTCCTGCCCTTGACAGGCAATATTAGGCCTCATCTACTCCAACATTCTGAGCTCATCACCACAGCCATAAATGTACGTGTGCTGGAGACGACCCTGTGAGCAAATGGCTCCGGCACTTGCTCCCAGAACCCAGGTTGTGTACAGAAAGTGCCTGGGAGGGAGGCTCACCAGCCCGCCACCCTCCGCTGAACTAAACTGTGCCCCGCCTCCCCCAGGGAGAACGGGGAGCTGAAACAGACGCGTGAACAGCAGACATAACTGCTACCAACTAACGCACCCTTGGTCTAGGGACTATGCACCCTTGGTCTAGGGACTATGCACCCTTGATCTAGGGACTATGCACCCTTGGTCTAGGGACTATGCACCCTTGGTCTAAGGGACTATGCACCCTTGGTCTAGGGGACTATGCACCCTTGGTCTAGGGACTATGCACCCTTGGTCTAGGGGACTATGCACCCTTGGTCTAGGGACTATGCACCCTTGGTCTAGGGACTATGCACCCTTGGTCTAGGGACTATGCACCCTTGGTCTAAGGGACTATGCACCCTTGCCTAGGGGACTGCCTTATGCTCCCAGTAAGGAAACTCTGATACGCAGTTTATCCAGAATCACCACACCCCGTCATTTCCCATTTACTTTAAAATCCATACTACCCTGTGATCCACGCGGGCTGCAGAGTCCGGGACCATGGACAACTGATGACGCGAGAAGCCGGCAGTGGCCGCAAGGCGCTAGGGCCCTGGCCAGGCGTCCGGCTCGGTCGCCACGCTGCAGTGGAGCACACTAAGTGCAGGCTGCTCCCAGAGGGTGGGTGTGGGGGTCCTGGGCTGCCTTCTTGGCCCGAGAGTTTCTGGACGTCTCCTTCCGACAGAGACACCGTGCGGCCCCACATGGTGGGGAAAGTTCCCGAGCCGTATCTCTTCCTCTCGGAATGACACTTAGGGTCAGGGGGCCAGCTCGCAGCCACGTTCTCTCTACAAACTGAACAAGCCCGCTGCAAAATCCGTCACGCGTCCGGCACCGCGACCGCTCCCTGCACACGGCGGACAGCTGACTGTTCTAGACGACACTCGTCTGTCCTGACTGCAGCACTTGTGGGGTCAAGGCTGGCCCGAGGGAAGGGGCCGTGGTCCTTGGTCCTGCGGGTGGCCCAGCACATGTGCAGGGCAGATCTGCAAGGAACCGGTCAACCCGTGTGAAACCAAAGGCTACTCTGACGTCAGACGAAAGAAGCCTCAGGACCTGATGGGATGTCAATGAAGGCAAAGGGGGGGTGGCTGCGGGAATTGTGGGAAAGCCACGCCTCAGCCAGGCTGGCCTCCAGCGGGCCCAGCCACGTGGCCCTGCCCTGGTGCTGCCTCCTCAGCAGGGTCTACGCGATCTGCTCCGAGGCGGGGGGACGACAGCCGGCCCGGGAGGCCTCCCTCCAGCCCATGCACCACAAACACGCATGCGCACAGGGAGACCAGGCACGGAACGGCTGAGAACAGGGGCTCCTGACGGAGGATGGGGCTGTCCTGCAGTGACACGCCCGGCTCTCGGCTCACTCCCACCGGCCAGCCACCAAGTCCACACGGGTGCCGGTCCTGCCTGGCACTCGGCACTTCTCGGCTCGCTGACCCAGGTGGGCCCCAAGACTGAGATTCCAAAACTGCACCCAGCAGAGGCATGAGGGGCCAGAGGTCAGGACGAACTCAGAAGCCACACACGTGCCGGTGAGTCCAGAACGCATCCCGAGGGGACACAGGAGATGCGTCCAGCATCGGTCACGCTGGAACCAGCAACATCAACCTCTCTCTCTCAAAGGAAGATGCTCTGAGGACCAGTGAGGAAAACAACCTGCTACGGAAAAGGAGAACATGGCGGGCTATTTTACGTGTCACGCGGTGCCATCTGAAACTCTCAAAACTGTAACTTAAAACGTCTACTTCCTCGGGAAAAGCAGCAGCTGGGGCCCGCGCCCACAGGCCTGCTCGAGCAGGTGACGTGGCGCGCTCTGTGGGCGTGGAGCTGGATGGTACGTGCAGCCGCAGGCGCACAGATGCCCAAGCCCCGTGTGCTCGGGGAAAGGCCGTGGAGCATGGCACACCTGCCCCGCTAGGGCCCAGCGGGCCCACGACAATGCAAGCCAGGCTCCTCGCGCTCTGCATCTCCAGCCCCCACCCTGCAGGGCCCAAGGACACGGGCGTGGAAGGGCTGCGGCTGGCTCAGCTCCAGGGGCCAGCAGCGCACCTGCATTCCCTTCACGGAGCTGCAGCAGGTGCACGGGTGCAAGGGGCCACAGAGGCCGAGCACGCCCTCGGTTCAACAGCAAACCACAAAGGGGGAGGCTCGGGGCCGCCTGACCGGAGAACCCACCGGCCATCCCTGCCGCACAGCGCACGCACGGGCGCGACACGGCCCGGCCCCGTCAGGTCTCGAACATGCCCCACGTGGCTCACCTCACCCCAAGCAGCTCACAGGGGCTCGCCGGCCCTGCAGGGAACAGCAGGACGCCGCGGGGACGTCTCCCACTCAGAGAGCACCCTGACCAAGGGCGTCACTTCACACCCGGCCACCTACCAGGGGGACGCTCAGGGAGACCCCACTGCCCGCCACAGGCCAGCGCCACCCTGGGGTGCCGGGCCCCTCTCCCAAGGGCCCCCAAGCCCTGAAACCCCATCCCCCATCCGCGCTTCCTGGCTGGCATCGGGGGCGTGAGATCTCAAGCCCCTGCACACGGAAGGAAGCCCCTCGGGACAACGCAGGGTCGTGATGGGTGGGTCCCCCGGAAGGCAGGGGCCACCAGCAGATGAGACAGGGACCCGTGGGGGTCTCCTCTGTCCCTTGTAACTTCTGATGGGACCCAGAGGCCAGACTCTGGGCCTCTTAAGTGAGAGTGGCCTTTGAGCCACTGTGATCTGCGCATGTGCCGAGCAGGGACCGGAAGAACGCTGGCCACTCCTCCTGAGCACCAGGCAGACATCCCGCACGCAAAACCCAAACCCCAAATGCGCCAAAGGCCAGCACTTCCTGAGCGCCACGGATTCCACACCTGAGCTCAGATGGGTCCACGTACAGAAACTTTGCTTCCTGCGCTCTATAAAACGAGCCCGGGCTCCGCGTACCAGACGTGCAGGGAACAGCACGCGACCCCTGCTCCCAAAGCACCCACCACATCCATGCACACACGGCCGGAACCCAAAAGCTGAGGCCTGTGACGCTTCTGGCGCCAGGCGCTCCAGCCGGGGTCCTCGAGCTGCATCCCCGCCCCCGATCCCGAGAGCGCGGGGGGCATCAGAGGACACAGTCCTCAGCCACAGCCGCACGGTGTGGCCCTCCGGACTGGACCCAACACGCGCTCGGCCGCGCCCACAGCCTGAGCAGCCTGGGGCACGTGCGGGAAGTGAAGCCTCGTCAAGTGACGCTCCTGTCTTCCGGGACGGACACGGAGTTTCTGCTGATTGAGAGGACAAAAAAGCGAGGTGCACTCTAGGGCCTGGCTGCCCCCGCCCAACGTGAGGGCGCCCGGGGCTCCGAGCTCTCCTCCCGGGCCACCGCAGCCACCGCTGAGCCAGGACCCCAGGGCGCCCGGGGCTCAGAGTTCTGCTCCCGGGCCAGCGCAGCCACCGCTGAGCCAGGACCCCAGGGCGGCCCGGGCAGGCGTGCTCAGGGGCTCTGCCCAGACGAGCTGGCCGTGAGCACCCTGGGGACTCGGGCTGGAGGGCGGGGCCTGCCCTGCAGCGTCTTACCTCTGTGCTCTGGCCCGGGGCCGCCGCCCCAGCCCTGGTACAGCGTGGCCAGGTCCTTTGGAATGTATGTCTTGAAGATGCTGAGGATGTCCAGGCGCTTCTCGTGGCCCTCGGTGGGCGGCTCCTGCTTGATGGAGTGTAGGACGGGGGGCGCCCCGGCCGCGTCCCCCCGGGACCCCGCGGCACAGCTGGCCAGCGTCCTCAGCTCCTGGGCTGCCTTCAGAGGGGGCTCACAGGGAGGGAGAGGGGGGCCCCCATCGGCGTTCGCGGGAGGCTGACCCTGAGGCTGAGGGCTGCATTTGGCTTTCAGGGGTTCGGGGGCGATGTGCTTACTTGGGGGGGCCCCGTACTTCTCCAGTGGCTTGCTGCTGGCCGCGGGCTGGGCGCCCACCCGGGTGATCACAGTGGGCGTGGGGGTGGCGCTTCTACTGAGGCTCCCGCCGCTGCCCGGGGCGGGCGCCAGCCTGGAGCCAGCCTCCTGCTTGGGTTTCAGCAGGGGCTCCTGGCCGGGGCCAGGTTTGGTCTGTCGAGAGCCGTCAGCACCCGACGTCCACAGCGCACAGGGGCTGCCGGAGTGGCTCTCCTTGCCCTTGGGCGGCCCAGGGGCTCTCGTGCTCGTGGCCAGGGGAGCAGAGCTGCCGCCTCGGGGTCCCGGAGCCCCGCCTGGCACCTGAGTGCGGGTGAAGCGCGCCAGGAGCAGCGGCTGGCACTCCTTGCCGCCTAGGGCAGGCGGGGGCCCCGTGCGCCCGCTCCGGGACAGGAACACCAGGCTGCTCCTTAGGCTGCGCTGGCCGTCGGGCTGGGTCCACTGCGGAGCCATGGAGTTGCAGCTGACCCTGTGCCAGATGCGCTTGTGCACCCACAGGACCTCCGGGTAGTAGGTCTTGTGGTCGCAGTAAGGACACGGGTGGACGACCAGCGCGGCCTGCAGGGACGAGGCCGCGTCCTTACTGCTGGGGTCGGCCCGGCTCGACCTGGCGCTCAAATCCAGCGGGGTCAGGTCTGGGGCCGGCGCCCGTCTCCCGCCCGCAGGGTGCTCCCGGCGGTGCCCGGCAGATGGCTTTTCTCTGGGGTGGCCGGCCTGGCCCTCCGGCGCGAGCTGCGGGTCTGCTCCGGCCACGCTCGGAGGGGCGTCCACACCGTCAGGGGCACTGGGGTGAAGTGCTGGCGTCTTCCAGGCGGCAGAAGCCCGACACGGCTCGGGCCGCGTGCACGTCTCCCTGCCACAGTCTTCGAGGACGATCCCGGCCGTGGGCACAGCGGCGTCCCTCTCGGAGGGGCTGGTTCTGAGGGCGCGAGCCTGGTCCCCGTTGGAGAGCAGAGAGGACGCCATCTGTCCGGGAAAGCAGCAGCCACGCGGCTGTCCCCCTGCAGGAGGCAAAACGTGAGAGGGGCATTAGCATTTCTCACCGGCAGGAGCCAGACTGAGGGGTCTGGCAGGTGCACGGGCGCTCGGCCAGGCGCACACGGAGCCCCCAGGACAGCGCCGCATCTGTCGTCAGTGGCACGGGTGCGGCTGCTCTCGCCAACTCTGTGCCGAGCTCGCCAAACAAGGGCAGGACAAGGCCACGGTGGGCAGTGGGCTCAAGTAACTCAGAGACGTAGGAAGGCACCAGGTCCACGTCACTGCACTGCTGTTCTGGAGCGCAGGCAGTGACGCCAGAGTCGGGGCGGAACCGCGCCGGCTCCCGCCGGCCTGGGTCTCTAGGAGACTTCTCTTCCAAGTCCTCTCCATCCGAGGCTCTTGTGGGGTCATCGCGGTGACCCGGGTCGTCTCAGGGGAAGAAACGGAGAGGCCGGGGGAGGCCCTGGACACAGCAGACGGCTGCTCAGCCTGGAGGTGCCAGCGTCTGCCCCCACAAACCTCCCACATGAGAGCCAGGCCTCACGCCCAAACCCTTGGCTATGAGAGTCCGTGAGTGAGGGGTGGTCACGCTCCCTCCGACGCCAGCACTGCCGGGACAGAGCACAGCCTGGGTGAGGCCCCAAGCTCTGAATCGCAGCAGGGCGGGGGCAGCCGGAGCCTCCACCTCCCGCGGGCCTGAGAGCTGCTCCCGTCGGAGGAGACCACAGCACAACCTGAGGACAGCTCTGCCTCGGGCTTACATGTGTGACCCCAGAGCGCTTAAACCTAGGGGCCAGGTGACCCTGGGGCGCTTAAACCTGGGGGCCAGGTGACCCCGGGGTGCTTAAACCTGGGGGCCAGATGACCCCGGGGTGCTTAAACCTGGGGACCAGGTGACCCCAGGGCGCTTAAACCGGGGACCAGGTGACCCGGAGCCCTTCAACCTGGGGACCAGGTGACCCCGGAGCGCTTAAACCTGGGACCAGGTGACCCCGGAGCGCTTAAACCTGGGGACCAGGTGACCCGGAGCCCTTCAACCTGGGGACCAGGTGACCCTGGAGCGCTTAAACCTGGGGACCAGGTGACCCTGGAGCGCTTAAACCTGGGGACCAGGTGACCCCGGGGCGCTTCAACCTGGGGACCAGGTGACCCTGGAGCGCTTAAACCTGGGGACCAGGTGACCCTGGAGCGCTTAAACCTGGGGACCAGGTGACCCCGGGGTGCTTAAACCTGGGGGCCAGGTGACCCCGGAGCGCTTAAACCTGGGGACCAGGTGACCCCGGAGCGCTTAAACCTGGGGACCAGGTGACCCGGAGCCCTTCAACCTGGGGACCAGGTGACCCGGAGCCTTTCAACCTGGGACCAGGTGACCCGGAGCCCTTCAACCTGGGACCAGGTGACCCGGAGCCCTTCAACCTGGGACCAGGTGACCCGGAGCCCTTCAACCTGGGACCAGGTGACCCGGAGCCCTTCAACCTGGGACCAGGTGACCCGGAGCCCTTCAACCTGGGACCAGGTGACCCGGAGCCCTTCAACCTGGGACCAGGTGACCCGGAGCCCTTCAACCTGGGACCAGGTGACCCGGAGCCCTTCAACCTGGGACCAGGTGACCCGGAGCCCTTCAACCTGGGACCAGGTGACCCGGAGCCCTTCAACCTGGGACCAGGTGACCCGGAGCCCTTCAACCTGGGACCAGGTGACCCGGAGCCCTTCAACCTGGGGACCAGGTGACCCGGAGCCCTTCAACCTGGGGGCTAGGTGACTCCGGAGCCTTTCAACCTGGGACCAGGTGACCCGGAGCCCTTCAACCTGGGACCAGGTGACCCGGAGCCCTTCAACCTGGGACCAGGTGACCCGGAGCCCTTCAACCTGGGACCAGCATTCAGACCTGCACAGCTGCCTCTTGCCTTTGGAGCCAGAGCACATGGCCAGCTGGCATCTGTCCTACAGCGCAGCCACGGCAGGTACAGGAGGCCCCAGGGCACCGGTACTGTTTTTTAAGACTTATTTGTTTATTTGAGAGGTAGAGTTACAGACAGAAGAGAGGGAGAGATAGAGAGAGGTCTTCCATCTGCTGGTTCATTCCCCAGATGGCTGCAACAGCTGGAGCTGCACTGATCTGAAGCCAGGAGCCAGGAGCGTCTTCCTGGTCTCCCACACAGGTGCAGGGGCCCAAGCACTTGGGCCATCCTCTACTGCTTTCCCAGGCCATAGCAGAGAGCTGGATTGGAAGAGGAGCAGCCGGGACTCAAACTAGCGCCCATATGAGATGCCTGCACCACAGGGAGCAGCTTTACCTGCTGCGCCACGGCACAGACCCCTGGGTCACGGGTCTTTAAGTAAGGCCCTGGGAGACTTTACCACGCCGTGGAATGCAGCTATCTTCTTCAGAAGTTCACTGAAAACGTTCTAGGTCTATTTAGTCTATTTATGGAGTGAGCAGGTGCACCGTGGGGAAAAGCCAAGTGTGAACAGAGGCGGGTGCGCGAGCCCATCACAGGGAGGCACAGGGATGTGAGCCTCTCTCACACACAGGCACAGGACGTGAGCCCATCACACAGGCACAGGGATGTGAGCCCATGACACAGGCACAGGTACAGGAGCCTCTCTCACACACAGGTACAGGGACAGCATGTGAGCCCATCACACAGGCACAGGACGTGAGCCCATCTCACAGGCACAGGTACGCAAGCCTCTCACACACAGGTACAGGACATGAGCGTCTCACACACAAGCACGGGGGTGTGAGCCTCCTACACAGACACAGGATGTGAACCTGTCATGAGAAATTAAGAACTAGGGGCTGGCATCAGGGTGTATGGGTAAAACCACTGCCAGAGATGCTGTCAGGCCACTTGGGCACCAATTGTGTCCTGGCTGCTCTATTTCGGATCCAGCTCTCGGCTCGTGCACCCGGAACGCAGTGGAGCAAGGCGCAAGTGCTTGAACCCCTGCAACCACACTGGAGACCGGGATGAAGCTCCTGGCTCCCGGCTTCAGCCTGGCCAGGCCTGGCTGTTGTGGCCTTCTGGGTAATGAACCAGTGAATGAAGATCTGTGTGTGTGTGTGTGTGTCCTTCTCTGTAATTCTGACTTTCAAGTAAATCAATCAATCTTTAAAAATAACAACAACAACAACAAAGACTCGGCAAATGAGACCTCCCTCCCCCAGAGCAGCGGCGGGCACGCTGGAGACGGGGTCCGTGCAGCACTGGAGACTGCAAAGGACTGAGGGAGTGTGGAGCGAGGGAGCAGCCGGAAGCGTCCCATCCCCCATCGCCCAGCTCGCGCGACTCCACCAGGCCTTGCTTCTGAGTTACCCGAGCCCAGGCTACAAGAGCGCCCTGAACCCTGACCCTAAAGCACGTGGCTTTTCTTGCACACAAAGTGAGCTAAGAGATAAAAGCAGGAGTGAGACTTTGAAGAGGAGGCACACGGTGCCCTTCCTCCAGTAAAGGCAATTAATATGTGCACAAGCTAGCATTTACCAGGATGAAAGTTTTACTGTTGCAATGTGTAATTATCCAAAAACACAAGATCCAAATTCTACCTGCTTTACAAAGAACCTGCTAACAGCCCTTTTCGAAAAAAAAAACAACTCTTGATTATTTCCTAGTCGTCTCAGAGTTAAAGTCGGGCACATGCTGCACTAGCGAACAAAGGCCATTTCATAAGACAGGCGTCCCAGTTCTCAGTTAACAGGGCAAGGCAGGGGCTGGCTCCCAGCAGCTGCCTCCACGCCCAGGTGGCCAGTGCAAGACGCGGGCGCAGCCACTAGATGGCGCCTGTGGCCAATGTATGACCTTCCCTCCGGGCCCAGGGCTGCGTGTGTGGTCCCTTTTTAGAACTAGGATAGAGGAGGTCTCTGCTTTTGAACAGCGGGTATGTATGTATTAGCAGGAGATGCACAGTGAGAGCCTGCCTGGAGGGTCGCCCGCACACACGTGCCCATCACTCCTGACAGCTGTCAGTACCGCAGTGCATCCCACTGATGCAAACATTTCATCCGAGGTCAAAGCGCACTGGTGTCTTGGGGTCAAAGGGAACTGGTGTCCCGGGGTCAAAGTGTGCTGGTGTCTCGGTCTGCATATTCCTCAGATGCGTGACGGGGACACAAATGTGATACTGTATCTCTCTGCAGTGGATGTGGGTGTTAAGGCCACGCCTCCGACTTCTCAGAGGGGGGTTCTGTGAGTCAGCGCCCGACTCCAGGCACCAGCAGGGGAGTGACAGGGTTGATGGTGTTTTCCAGGAGGCATTCCCCCTGCCTAAGTCTGCACATGGTGCCTTCCAGGCCTGGCCTCCAGCTCTGGACCGCAGAGGCCTCGTCCCAGGGCCAGACCCTGTGCCTCCTGTAAAACCTCCTCTTCCATCCAGCCCCTCGGTCACTCAACAAACAAGGACGCAGCCCCGCAGGGGGAGGTCTGGGCCTCCCAGCCTAAGGTTGCGGGTATGGACGCCCCTGTGGAAATGGACGCTTCTGACAGCTGGCTCTCCCCAGCTCCGGCTTTCCAGGGCCAGGGTGCGCCGAACCCACGGAGGGAGGGACAAGCGTCCCCAGAGAACTCCTCTACAAGCCGAGGCAGGAGGGTGGAGGGGCTGTCCAGCAACTAATGTGGGGGGCACCAGCAGAGAAGGGCGCTTCCGGGAGACTGACGGGGGGGCCGAGCAAGGGGAGGCTCCGTGTGCTCAGCAGGCGTGGGCAGGTCCCCCACACAGAGCTTCCTCCCGGCCAAGGGTACTGGGTCAGGAAGGCAGCCCCTAGAGGGGTGACTGTGAGTCCCAGCCCCCGGGCTGAGTGACGGAGCGGGGACAGCCGTGTCACCGGGGAGCCGCCCTGATCTGACCGCGCCACAGTCCACACCTACTCCTCAAACCCGACCACCACCCACCTAAAAGATGCTCTCAATGTTTTCAATGAAAGTTAGTAAGTTTTTAAAAGTAAGTTGCAAGGCTGTTATCTCTGGGGAAGCAGACTGAGCAGCTCAGGAATGCGGCTCTAGGCACCTGCTGGGCCACGCAGCCCCAACGCCCCCGGGGTTAAACCCTGGGCATTTTAGGGAAGCCAAATATGTAAAGCACCCCATACCCGTCCGGCCCAGGACGGCCCCTGCAGCCCCATGGCCAGCTCTGCCACCGCGCCAGCACTGAGCCCCGCGGGAGAACCGGTCCCGGAGCAGCCAGAGGCCACAACCCCAGCCACAGCAGGAGCGGGCCCGGCCGGGGCGTTCACACAGACACGCGGATGGAGGCCACTGGACACGGCCACACAGCACCCACCCACACGAGGAGCCCACTCGGGGCACGGAGCCACCTGTGTTTGACTCCAGACTTGAGCAACTCTTCCCAGACCCCGCCCACACCCACGCCAGGTCCCAGCCCCCCATGACCCAGGCGGGGCTCCAGCTGCAGGGCCCACCCCCCTCTGCCCCTCTCCCGGGATCCAGAAAGGATCATGGCGTCCCCGTCCCCCCACCTCTCCTGTTCTGCTCCTACTGCAGCTGGCCTGCAACGCAGCAGAACCCAAGCCAGGCAGAAACACCCTGCACCTGTTCCTAGCGTCCCAGATCTCAGGAGCGCCATCAGAGCACAGTCACAGCCGGGCCCTGAGGAGGAGGTGCACACGGCCTCGGGGTGGGGGGGCGCTCTCGGAGCTGGCTGGCCACGCAGGACCCAAAGTCTGAGCGAGTCATTCTCCCAGGCTGGGCACGCTGCTCCCGGCAAATCTGCTCGTGGATCCCAGCAAGGAGGAGCCCCAAGCCCTGTCCCTGCAGCTGTTGCAGGGACCCCACCAGGCCAAGGGGACAGGGACGGGCAGGACGGGCCCAGGGCAGGCCAGGGCGCCGCCACAGGACTCGCTCGCTCGCTGCTTCCTCCAGGCTTCTCACCCAGCCACGACACGGCGTCCCCACGCTCCTCCACTCTGGGGCCACGGGACAGGCTCTGAGGGGTACAGAAAACCACGGGAAGGATCTCCCAGGCCCCTCAGCCCAATCGGCCCACGCCACCTGCGTCCAGGGACACACCCTTGTCCTTCCAGCCTTGGGAGCCACCAGGCTGCGCTTCCCGGGCCCACTCTGCCGCCCCTCCCCGGTGCCGGCGGCCCACGGGTGGCCCCACACACCCGGAGCCACTGCTGGTCCTGCTCAGGCTGAGGCGGCGCAGATCCTCTGCGTGCCTACGCAGCTGCCCAGCCCCGAGGCGCCCACACACCCACGCTATCTGCTCTCTGTCCTGGTTAACCTCTCCAAACACACACGCATGAACACAAGAACGCCTGTGTGCACGCTGTCCCATGTGCGCAGGCACACGCAGTCACACGTGCACACGCACGTGGTGTGGGCGTGGCGACTGTTCCACTGGAGAAGAGGCGAGTGGGGTTCTCAGCACGCGCTCCGGTTCTCACAGCCAGAGCCCAGACGGGAAAGCCCGCCCAACAGGCCACTGAAGGGAGCCGATGGGCGCGCGGTGGAGGCGGGCGCTCAGCTGCAGGCGTGGAGCCCGCCTCCTCAGCCCGAAGGATAACGTGCACGGGCACTGCAAGCCAGCAGAACTGAGAGGGTCTCACAGTCCCTTCTCCACGGAGAAGACACCACACCAGCCCGAGAGGTCCCAACAGGTCACCACGCCCAACCCCAGAGGTCACCACCTGGACACCCTGAGGTCACCACCCCCGACCCCTGAGGTCACCACCCCCAACCCCTGAGGTCACCACCTGGATGCCCCGAGGTCCACCCCAGACCCCTGAGGTCACCATCAGGATGCCCCGAGGTCACCACCCCGACCCCAGAGGTCACCACCTGGACACCCTGAGGTCACCACCCCCGACCCCTGAGGTCACCACCCCCGAGCCCTGAGGTCACCACCTGGATGCCCCGAGGTCACCACCCCCGACCCCAGAGGTCACCATCAGGATGCCCCGAGGTCACCACCCCGACCCCAGAGGTCACCACCTGGACACCCTGAGGTCACCACCCCCGAGCCCTGAGGTCACCACCTGGATGCCCCGAGGTCACCACCCCAGACCCCTGAGGTCACCATCAGGATGCCCCAAGGTCACCACCCCGACCCCTGAGGTCACCATCAGGATGCCCCGAGGTCACCACCCCGACCCCTGAGGTCACCACCTGGACACCCTGAGGTCACCACCCCCGACCCCTGAGGTCACCACCTGGATGCCCCAAGGTCACCACCCCAGACCCCTGAGGTCACCATCAGGACCCCCCGAGGTCACCACCCCAGACCCCTGAGGTCACCATCAGGACACCCCGAGGTCACCACCCCCGACCCCTGAGGTCACCACCTGGATGCCCCGAGGTCCACCCCCGACCCCTGAGGTCACCATCAGGATGCCCCGAGGTCACCACCCCGACCCCTGAGGTCACCACCTGGACACCCTGAGGACACCACTCCGACCCCTGAGGTCACCACCTGGATGCCCCGAGGTCCACCCCAGACCCCTGAGGTCACCACCCCCAACCCCTGAGGTCACCACCTGGATGCCCCGAGGTCCACCCCAGACCCCTGAGGTCACCACCTGGACGCCCCGAGGTCACCACCCCAGACCCCTGAGGTCACCATCAGGACCCCCCGAGGTTACCACCCCAGACCCCTGAGGTCACCATCAGGACCCCCCGAGGTCACCACCTGGACACCCCAAGGTCACCACCCCAGACCCCTGAGGTCACCACCTGGATGCCCCAAGGTCACCACCCCAGACCCCTGAGGTCACCATCAGGACCCCCCGAGGTCACTACCCCCGACCCCTGAGGTCACCACCTGGATGCCCCAAGGTCACCACCCCTGACCCCTGAAGTCACCACCTGGATGCCCCAAGGTCACCACCCCAGACCCCTGAGGTCACCATCAGGACCCCCCGAGGTCACCACCCCAGACCCCTGAGGTCACCATCAGGACCCCCCAAGGTCACCACCCCAGACCCCTGAGGTCACCACCTGGATGCCCCAAGGTCACCACCCCCGACCCCTGAGGTCACCATCAGGACGCCCCAAGGTCACCACCCCAGATCCCTGAGGTCACCACCTGGACACCCCAAGGTCACCACCTCAGACCCCTGAGGTCACCACCTGGACGCCCCGAGGTCACCACCCCGACCCCTGAGGTCACCATCAGGACCCCCCGAGGTCACCACCCCAGACCCCTGAGGTCACCATCAGGACCCCCCAAGGTCACCACCCCAGACCCCTGAGGTCACCACCTGGATGCCCCAAGGTCACCACCCCCGACCCCTGAGGTCACCATCAGGACGCCCCAAGGTCACCACCCCAGATCCCTGAGGTCACCACCTGGACACCCCAAGGTCACCACCTCAGACCCCTGAGGTCACCACCTGGACGCCCCGAGGTCACCACCCCGACCCCTGAGGTCACCATCAGGACCCCCCGAGGTCACCACCCCAGACCCCTGAGGTCACCATCAGGACCCCCCGAGGTCACCACCCCTGACCCCTGAGGTCACCATCAGGACGTCCTGAGGTCACCACCTGGACACCCCAAGGTCACCACCCCAGACCCCTGAGGTCATCACCCCCGACCCCTGAGGTCACCACCTGGATGCCCCAAGGTCACCACCCCTGACCCCTGAGGTCACCATCAGGACGCCCCGAGGTCACCACCCCCGACCCCTGAGGTCACCACCTGGACGCCCCGAGGTCACCACCCCGACCCCCGAGGTCTAGGATGGCTGCCCTGCTCCAGGGCTGTCACCGAAGTCCTCAACAACTGAAGCCTGGGACAAACACTGTTATGTTTTCCTGAGAAACCCTAATGCTAACAGAGCACGAGACGGCATCTCCAGGAGGAACCAGGTTCACCGGGTGCCGGGGCGGGAGCGGAGCCCCTCACCGCTCCGGGCTCGGCTGGCTTTGTGCTCCAGCTCTATTTACTCTCACCCGAGCCGTCTGCCTTGCCCCTCACACTCACAGCTCCCGACACCTTCTTCAGCCACGTGCGGCCTCTGCAAGCCTGCAAGTCTGAGGGTCAGAACAGTCTGAAGACCCCTCGGGGCCCGCGCCGCGGCTCAACAGGTGATCCTCCGCCCGCGGCGTCAGCACACCAGGTTCTAGTCCCGGTCGGGGCGCCGGATTCTGTCCCGGTTGCCCCTCTTCCAGGCCAGCCCTCTGCTGTGGCCTGGAGTGCAGTGGAGGATGGCCCAAGTGCTTGGGCCCTGCACCCCATGGGAGACCAGGGGAAGCGCCTGGCTCCTGCCATCGGGTGAGCGCGGTGCGCCGGCTGCAGCGTGCCAGCCGCGGCGGCCATTGGAGGGTGAACCAACGGCAAAAGGAAGACCTTTCTCTCTGTCTCTCTCTCACTGTCCACTCTGCCTGTCAAAAAAATAAAATTTAAAAAAATTTTTTAAAAAAGATCTCCTTGGTCCCAGGACAACAGCGTGGTCTCTGTGGACCCTCCAAGGAGTGGGAGTGGGTGTGAAGACCCCCTTGGTCCCAGGACAACACCACGGTCTCCATGGACCCCCCCCCGAAGTGGGAGTGGGTGTGAAGACCCCCTTGGTCCCACGACAACACCGCAGTATCTGTGGACCCCCCGAGGAGTGGGAGTGAAGACCCCCTTGGTCCCACGACAACACCGTGGTCTCCATGGACACCCCCCCGAGGAGTGGGAGTGGGTGTGAAGACCCCCTTGGTCCCAGGACAACACCATGGTCTCCATGGACCCCCCCCCGAGGAGTGGGAGTGGGTGTGAAGACCCCCTTGGTCCCACGACAACACCACAGTCTCCATGGACCCCCCCCCGAAGTGGGAGTGGGTGTGAAGACCCCCTTGGTCCCACGACAACACCGTGGTCTCCATGGACACCCCCCCCGAGGAGTGGGAGTGGGTGTGAAGACCCCCTTGGTCCCAGGACAACACCACGGTCTCCATGGACCCCCCCCCGAGGAGTGGGAGTGGGTGTGAAGACTCCCTTGGTCCCAGGACAACACCACGGTCTCCATGGACACCCCCCCCCCGAGGAGTGGGAGTGGGTGTGAAGACCCCCTTGGTCCCAGGACAACACTGTGGTCTCCATGGACACCCCCCCGAGGAGTGGGAGTGGGTGTGAAGACCCCCTTGGTCCTAGGACAACACCACGGCCTCCATGGACCCCCCCCGAGGAGTGGGAGTGGGTGTGAAGACCCCCTTGGTCCCACGACAACACCACGGTCTCCATGGACCCCCCCCCCCCGAGGAGTGGGAGTGGGTGTGAAGACCCCCTTGGTCCCAAGACAACACCATGGTCTCCATGGACCCCCCCCAAGGAGTGGGAGTGGGTGTGAAGACCCCCTTGGTCCCAGGACAACACCATGGTCTCCATGGACCCCCCCAAGGAGTGGGAGTGGGTGTGAAGACCCCCTTGGTCCCAGGACAACACCGTGGTCTCCATGGACCCCCCCCCGTGGAGTGGGAGTGGGTGTGAAGACCCCCTTGGTCCCAGGACAACACCACGATCTCCATGGACACCCCCCCTGAGGAGTGGAGTGGGTGTGAAGACCCCCTTGGTCCCAGGACAACACCACGGTCTCTGTGGACCCCCCAAGGAGTGGGAGTGGGTGTGAAGACCCCCTTGGTCCCAAGACAACACCATGGTCTCCATGGACACCCCCCCCCCGAGGAGTGGAGTGGGTGTGAAGACCCCCTTGGTCCCAGGACAACACCATGGTCTCCATGGGCTCCCCCCCAAGGAGTGGGAGTGGGTGTGAAGACCCCCTTGGTCCCAGGACAACACCGTGGTCTCCATGGACCCCCCCCCAAGGAGTGGGAGTGGGTGTGAAGACCCCCTTGGTCCCAGGACAACACCGTGGTCTCCATGGACCCCCCCCCCCGAGGAGTGGGAGTGGGTGTGAAGACCCCCTTGGTCCCAGGACAACACCGTGGTCTCCATGGACCCCCCCCCCCCCCGCGGAGTGGGAGTGGGTGTGCAGTGTCGCAGAAACAGCGACTGTGACAAGGGCAGTCCACCTGGCGTGCGGGACCGTGCACCTGTGCACTCGGGGCCACAGGCCAGTCCCCGCAGCTCCTGAGGGTCCCATGCTCACCGCTGAGCCAGCCCCAGGTCTTCCTAGACCTTCTTCACCCGAAACAGCCGGGCCAGTGTGTCAGCCCCGACACTGCCACTTAAAACCCATTTCTTCTCACCAACGGCTCCCGTAAGAACAACTGGATTCTGTGGAAGCTACTGTAGCCCAGGAAATTCTCAATGTTAGTCTTAACCCATGGTCTTGAATTTCTTTTTGTCAATGTTTACTTTAGTTTACTCAAAAGCAGGTTGACCCCTGCGGAGAGAGACAGAACACGCGCACATACCAGGCAGGGAAATTTTCACGCCCCAAATGCCTGCCAACAATCAGGGCTGGGCCAGGCCAAAGCCAGCAACCAGGAGCTCCACCAGGTCTCCATGTGGATGGCCAGGGCCCGGGCACTTGAGCCAGCACCCACCGCCTTCCCCAGCCTGCACGAGCTGGGTCAGAAGCAGAGCAGCCAGGCCTCACACCCACACCCTGACAGTGGTGGCTTACCCCATGGTGCCACAGCGTGGACCCTGTGGTCTTAAATCTCTTAAAACCTCTTGAGTCATGAGAAGAATGACGCAGATGTACACGCGCCAGTCCCATTCCCAGGAAATCCTTGATACCAGCCCCGGAGGACCTGGCTTTGCACCTGCCCTGTGATCGGGTGCCCCTGTGCGGTGTGCACAGGCGCCTCCCGAGTGAAGCACCAGCGATCAAGGCCGTGACCCCACAGAAGGCAGCTGAGCAGCTCTCGGGGACCCAGGGCCACGGGATGGAGCGAGCGTGAGGCGTGACAGCCACTGCAGCCCTGGCACACCCGCCTGGCACCTCGCTCGCCTCACTACAGGTCAAGGGCGCTTTCCGGAGCTGAGCAAGACACAGGTCTGCCTCGGGGGCTGAGCTCCACGCGAACGCCACACTGCAGGTGGGGGCTGAGCCCACGTCTGCCCCGATGGGTGTGAGCGGCTCCGTTCTGCCAGTCCTGCATCGCAAGGGCTCTGATGGTGACAGCCGGGGTCTCAGTCCCACAGCCCCGGGAACGGAAGGGCTGCCCCGCTGTCCCAGCCAGGGCCTGTCCCGCCCAGGGAAGGCCGTCTCTGGAGACGCCTGTGGTACATGCTGGGTCAGGTGTGTGGACAAACTGGCTGAGAGAAGCCAGAGCTGGAGTTCGGCCTCCGGCGGACGGCTCACGGCACAGCCTGTGGGCCCTGCGACCCGGCTCAGCGTCCCCGGCTCCCCTCCCACACAGTGCTCAGCAGCTGGAGTCCAGCCTGGCCTTCAAGGGCGGGAGGGAAACAGCCGCTCCACTGCAGCCAGCGTGAGCTGCGGGGTACGAGAGAGAGTACAGACAGTGCAAACGCGAAGCTGTCGTCAGTGACGGATGGACCGCGGGTTACACGACATGGTGAGAACTTGAAACACAAGTAACCAACCAGCCTCACGGCAGGAAGGTCACTGGCATCGCCACGCCCACCGGAATGATGGGAAGATCCAGGAAGCCAAAGCTAACGGAAGGCCAGAGCCCCTGGGCAGGGAGAGCCCCAGGGCAGCGGGATGCTGGAGGGAACTAACTACAGCCCCGCGGCTGGTCACCCCCTGAGTGCTCCCCAGAGGAGCCCCCACCGCACCTCAGCCTCAGATGGCACCCTGGGCAGGCCGCATGGCATAGCACAGGGGTTTAGAGCAATCAGAAGTCCAGAATGCTCTGTGAAAGACAGAGAGGCCTAAGCTTACAAACCTACTGTCTGCAGATGTGGGGTCTTGAATAAAAAAGTCAATCCTGGGCAATTCATAAAATGCAACCCGACAGCAAGTGTTACACTCAGGAAAAGGTGATTCTGAGCTGAGAAACCCACAATTCCTGAGACAAATCCCGTTTAGATAACGCTTACCCAACAGTGAATATACCCACTGCTATCTGCACACCTGAGCCTGCGCACGGCCCCTGGGCAGGACTGCACACCTGTGCACACGGCCCTGAGGACACACTCCTGTGAGCAGGACTGCACACCTGTGCACACTGAGGTCACACTCCTGTGAGCAGGACTGCACACCTGTGCACACGGCCCTGAGGACACACTCCTGTGAGCAGGACTGCACACCTGTGCACACTGAGGACACACTCCTGTGAGCAGGACTGCACACCTGTGCACACGGCCCTGAGGACACACTCCTGTGAGCAGGACTGCACACCTGTGCACACTGAGGACACAGCTCCTGTGAGCAGGACTGCACACCTGTGCACACTGAGGACACACTCCTGTGAGCAGGACTGCACACCTGTGCACACGGCCCTGAGGACACACTCCTGTGAGCAGGACTGCACACCTGTGCACACTGAGGACACAGCTCCTGTGAGCAGGACTGCACACCTGTGCACACTGAGGACACAGCTCCTGTGAGCAGGACTGCACACCTGTGCACACTGAGGACACACTCCTGTGAGCAGGACTGCACACCTGTGCACACTGAGGACACAGCTCCTGTGAGCAGGACTGCACACCTGTGCACACTGAGGACACAGCTCCTGTGAGCGGGACTGCACACCTGTGCACACTGAGGACACAGCTCCTGTGAGCAGGACTGCACACCTGTGTACACTGTCCTGAGGACACAGCTCCCGTGAGCAGGACTGCACACCTGTGCACACGGCACTGAGGACACAGCTCCTGTGAGCAGGACTGCACACCTGTGCACACGGCCCTGAGGACACACTCCTGTGAGCAGGACTGCACACCTGTGCACACTGAGGACACAGCTCCTGTGAGCAGGACTGCACACCTGTGCACACGGCCCTGAGGACACAGCTCCTGTGAGCAGGACTGCACACCTGTGCACACTGAGGACACAGCTCCTGTGAGCAGGACTGCACACCTGTGCACACTGAGGACACAGCTCCTGTGAGCAGGACTGCACACCTGTGCACACTGAGGACACAGCTCCTGTGAGCAGGACTGCACACCTGTGCACACTGAGGACACAGCTCCTGTGAGCAGGACTGCACACCTGTGCACACGGCCCTGAGGACACACTCCTGTGAGCAGGACTGCACACCTGTGCACACGGCCCTGAGGACACAGCTCCTGTGAGCAGGACTGCACACCTGTGCACACTGAGGACACAGCTCCTGTGAGCAGGACTGCACACCTGTGCACACGGCCCTGAGGACACACTCCTGTGAGCAGGACTGCACACCTGTGCACACTGAGGACACAGCTCCTGTGAGCAGGACTGCACACCTGTGCACACGGCCCTGAAGACACAGCTCCTGTGAGCAGGACTGCACACCTGTGCACACTGAGGACACAGCTCCTGTGAGCAGGACTGCACACCTGTGTACACTGTCCTGAGGACACAGCTCCCGTGAGCAGGACTGCACACCTGTGCACACGGCACTGAGGACACAGCTCCTGTGAGCAGGACTGCACACCTGTGCACACGGCCCTGAGGACACACTCCTGTGAGCAGGACTGCACACCTGTGCACACTGAGGACACACTCCTGTGAGCAGGACTGCACACCTGTGCACACGGCCCTGAGGACACAGCTCCTGTGAGCAGGACTGCACACCTGTGCACACTGAGGACACAGCTCCTGTGAGCAGGACTGCACACCTGTGCACACTGAGGACACAGCTCCTGTGAGCAGGACTGCACACCTGTGCACACTGAGGACACACTCCTGTGAGCAGGACTGCACACCTGTGCACACTGAGGACACAGCTCCTGTGAGCAGGACTGCACACCTGTGCACACTGAGGACACACTCCTGTGAGCAGGACTGCACACCTGTGCACACTGAGGACACAGCTCCTGTGAGCAGGACTGCACACCTGTGCACACTGAGGACACAGCTCCTGTGGGCAGGACTGCACACCTGTGCACACTGAGGACACAGCTCCTGTGAGCAGGACTGCACACCTGTGCACACGGCCCTGAGGACACACTCCTGTGAGCAGGACTGCACACCTGTGCACACTGAGGACACAGCTCCTGTGAGCAGGACTGCACACCTGTGCACATGGCACTGAGGACACAGCTCCTGTGAGCAGGACTGCACACCTGTGCACACGGCCCTGAGGACACACTCCTGTGAGCAGGACTGCACACCTGTGCACACTGAGGACACAGCTCCTGTGAGCAGGACTGCACACCTGTGCACACAGCACTGAGGACACAGCTCCTGTGAGCAGGACTGCACACCTGTGCACACTGAGGACACACTCCTGTGAGCAGGACTGCACACCTGTGCACACTGAGGACACACTCCTGTGAGCAGGACTGCACACCTGTGCACACGGCCCTGAGGACACAGCTCCTGTGAGCAGGACTGCACACCTGTGCACACTGAGGACACAGCTCCTGTGAGCAGGACTGCACACCTGTGCACACGGCCCTGAGGACACACTCCTGTGAGCAGGACTGCACACCTGTGCACACTGAGGACACAGCTCCTGTGAGCAGGACTGCACACCTGTGCACACTGAGGACACAGCTCCTGTGAGCAGGACTGCACACCTGTGCACACTGAGGACACAGCTCCTGTGAGCAGGACTGCACACCTGTGCACACGGCCCTGAGGACACACTCCTGTGAGCAGGACTGCACACCTGTGCACACTGAGGACATAGCTCCTGTGAGCAGGACTGCACACCTGTGCACACGGCCCTGAGGACACAGCTCCTGTGAGCAGGACTGCACACCTGTGCACACGGCCCTGAGGACACAGCTCCTGTGAGCAGGACTGCACACCTGTGCACACTAAGGACACAGCTCCTGTGAGCAGGACTGCACACCTGTGCACACTGAGGACACACTCCTGTGAGCAGGACTGCACACCTGTGCACACGGCCCTGAGGACACAGCTCCTGTGAGCAGGACTGCACACCTGTGCACACTGAGGACACAGCTCCTGTGAGCAGGACTGCACACCTGTGCACACGGCCCTGAGGACACACTCCTGTGAGCAGGACTGCACACCTGTGCACACTGAGGACACAGCTCCTGTGAGCAGGACTGCACACCTGTGCACACTGAGGACACAGCTCCTGTGAGCAGGACTGCACACCTGTGCACACGGCCCTGAGGACACACTCCTGTGAGCAGGACTGCACACCTGTGCACACTGAGGACATAGCTCCTGTGAGCAGGACTGCACACCTGTGCACACGGCCCTGAGGACACAGCTCCTGTGAGCAGGACTGCACACCTGTGCACACTGAGGACACAGCTCCTGTGAGCAGGACTGCACACCTGTGCACACTGAGGACACACTCCTGTGAGCAGGACTGCACACCTGTGCACACTGAGGACACAGCTCCTGTGAGCAGGACTGCACACCTGTGCACACGGCCCTGAGGACACAGCTCCTGTGAGCAGGACTGCACACCTGTGCACACTGAGGACACAGCTCCCGTGAGCAGGACTGCACACCTGTGCACACGGCCCTGAGGACACAGCTCCTGTGAGCAGGACTGCACACCTGTGCACACTGAGGACACAGCTCCTGTGAGCAGGACTGCACACCTGTGCACACGGCACTGAGGACACAGCTCCTGTGAGCAGGACTGCACACCTGTGCACACGGCCCTGAGGACACACTCCTGTGAGCAGGACTGCACACCTGTGCACACTGAGGACACAGCTCCTGTGAGCAGGACTGCACACCTGTGCACACGGCCCTGAGGACACAGCTCCTGTGAGCAGGACTGCACACCTGTGCACACTGAGGACACAGCTCCTGTGAGCAGGACTGCACACCTGTGCACACTGAGGACACAGCTCCTGTGAGCAGGACTGCACACCTGTGCACACTGAGGACACAGCTCCTGTGAGCAGGACTGCACACCTGTGCACACTGAGGACACAGCTCCTGTGAGCAGGACTGCACACCTGTGCACACGGCCCTGAGGACACACTCCTGTGAGCAGGACTGCACACCTGTGCACACGGCCCTGAGGACACAGCTCCTGTGAGCAGGACTGCACACCTGTGCACACTGAGGACACAGCTCCTGTGAGCAGGACTGCACACCTGTGCACACGGCCCTGAGGACACACTCCTGTGAGCAGGACTGCACACCTGTGCACACTGAGGACACAGCTCCTGTGAGCAGGACTGCACACCTGTGCACACGGCCCTGAAGACACAGCTCCTGTGAGCAGGACTGCACACCTGTGCACACTGAGGACACAGCTCCTGTGAGCAGGACTGCACACCTGTGTACACTGTCCTGAGGACACAGCTCCCGTGAGCAGGACTGCACACCTGTGCACACGGCACTGAGGACACAGCTCCTGTGAGCAGGACTGCACACCTGTGCACACGGCCCTGAGGACACACTCCTGTGAGCAGGACTGCACACCTGTGCACACTGAGGACACACTCCTGTGAGCAGGACTGCACACCTGTGCACACGGCCCTGAGGACACAGCTCCTGTGAGCAGGACTGCACACCTGTGCACACTGAGGACACAGCTCCTGTGAGCAGGACTGCACACCTGTGCACACTGAGGACACAGCTCCTGTGAGCAGGACTGCACACCTGTGCACACTGAGGACACACTCCTGTGAGCAGGACTGCACACCTGTGCACACTGAGGACACAGCTCCTGTGAGCAGGACTGCACACCTGTGCACACTGAGGACACACTCCTGTGAGCAGGACTGCACACCTGTGCACACTGAGGACACAGCTCCTGTGAGCAGGACTGCACACCTGTGCACACTGAGGACACAGCTCCTGTGGGCAGGACTGCACACCTGTGCACACTGAGGACACAGCTCCTGTGAGCAGGACTGCACACCTGTGCACACGGCCCTGAGGACACACTCCTGTGAGCAGGACTGCACACCTGTGCACACTGAGGACACAGCTCCTGTGAGCAGGACTGCACACCTGTGCACATGGCACTGAGGACACAGCTCCTGTGAGCAGGACTGCACACCTGTGCACACGGCCCTGAGGACACACTCCTGTGAGCAGGACTGCACACCTGTGCACACTGAGGACACAGCTCCTGTGAGCAGGACTGCACACCTGTGCACACAGCACTGAGGACACAGCTCCTGTGAGCAGGACTGCACACCTGTGCACACTGAGGACACACTCCTGTGAGCAGGACTGCACACCTGTGCACACTGAGGACACACTCCTGTGAGCAGGACTGCACACCTGTGCACACGGCCCTGAGGACACAGCTCCTGTGAGCAGGACTGCACACCTGTGCACACTGAGGACACAGCTCCTGTGAGCAGGACTGCACACCTGTGCACACGGCCCTGAGGACACACTCCTGTGAGCAGGACTGCACACCTGTGCACACTGAGGACACAGCTCCTGTGAGCAGGACTGCACACCTGTGCACACTGAGGACACAGCTCCTGTGAGCAGGACTGCACACCTGTGCACACTGAGGACACAGCTCCTGTGAGCAGGACTGCACACCTGTGCACACGGCCCTGAGGACACACTCCTGTGAGCAGGACTGCACACCTGTGCACACTGAGGACATAGCTCCTGTGAGCAGGACTGCACACCTGTGCACACGGCCCTGAGGACACAGCTCCTGTGAGCAGGACTGCACACCTGTGCACACGGCCCTGAGGACACAGCTCCTGTGAGCAGGACTGCACACCTGTGCACACTAAGGACACAGCTCCTGTGAGCAGGACTGCACACCTGTGCACACTGAGGACACACTCCTGTGAGCAGGACTGCACACCTGTGCACACGGCCCTGAGGACACAGCTCCTGTGAGCAGGACTGCACACCTGTGCACACTGAGGACACAGCTCCTGTGAGCAGGACTGCACACCTGTGCACACGGCCCTGAGGACACACTCCTGTGAGCAGGACTGCACACCTGTGCACACTGAGGACACAGCTCCTGTGAGCAGGACTGCACACCTGTGCACACTGAGGACACAGCTCCTGTGAGCAGGACTGCACACCTGTGCACACGGCCCTGAGGACACACTCCTGTGAGCAGGACTGCACACCTGTGCACACTGAGGACATAGCTCCTGTGAGCAGGACTGCACACCTGTGCACACGGCCCTGAGGACACAGCTCCTGTGAGCAGGACTGCACACCTGTGCACACTGAGGACACAGCTCCTGTGAGCAGGACTGCACACCTGTGCACACTGAGGACACACTCCTGTGAGCAGGACTGCACACCTGTGCACACTGAGGACACAGCTCCTGTGAGCAGGACTGCACACCTGTGCACACGGCCCTGAGGACACAGCTCCTGTGAGCAGGACTGCACACCTGTGCACACTGAGGACACAGCTCCCGTGAGCAGGACTGCACACCTGTGCACACGGCCCTGAGGACACAGCTCCTGTGAGCAGGACTGCACACCTGTGCACACTGAGGACACAGCTCCTGTGAGCAGGACTGCACACCTGTGCACACGGCCCTGAGGACACAGCTCCCGTGAGCAGGACTGCACACCTGTGCACACAGCACTGAGGACACAGCTCCTGTGAGCAGGACTGCACACCTGTGCACACTGAGGACACAGCTCCTGTGAGCAGGACTGCACACCTGTGCACACTGAGGACACAGCTCCTGTGAGCAGGACTGCACACCTGTGCACACGGCCCTGAGGACACAGCTCCTGTGAGCAGGACTGCACACCTGTGCACACGGCCCTGAGGACACAGCTCCTGTGAGCAGGACTGCACACCTGTGCACACTGAGGACACAGCTCCTGTGAGCAGGACTGCACACCTGTGCACACTGAGGACACAGCTCCTGTGAGCAGGACTGCACACCTGTGCACACTGAGGACACAGCTCCTGTGAGCAGGACTGCACACCTGTGCACACGGCCCTGAGGACACACTCCTGTGAGCAGGACTGCACACCTGTGCACACTGAGGACACACTCCTGTGAGCAGGACTGCACACCTGTGCACACGGCCCTGAGGACACACTCCTGTGAGCACGACTGCACACCTGTGCACACTGAGGACACACTCCTGTGAGCAGGACTGCACACCTGTGCACACGGCCCTGAGGACACAGCTCCTGTGAGCAGGACTGCACACCTGTGCACACTGAGGACACAGCTCCTGTGAGCAGGACTGCACACCTGTGCACACTGAGGACACAGCTCCTGTGAGCAGGACTGCACACCTGTGCACACGGCACTGAGGACACAGCTCCTGTGAGCAGGACTGCACACCTGTGCACACTGAGGACACAGTTCCTGTGAGCAGGACTGCACACCTGTGCACACGGCCCTGAGGACACAGCTCCTGTGAGCAGGACTGCACACCTGTGCACACTGAGAACACAGCTCCTGTGAGCAGGACTGCACACCTGTGCACCTTGAGGACACACTCCTGTGAGCAGGACTGCACACCTGTGCACACTGAGGACACAGCTCCTGTGAGCAGGACTGCACACCTGTGCACACTCTCCTGAGGACACAGCTCCTGTGAGCAGGACTGCACACCTGTGCACACGGCCCTGAGGACACAGCTCCTGTGAGCAGGACTGCACACCTGTGCACACGGCCCTGAGGACACAGCTCCTGTGAGCAGGACTGCACACCTGTGCACACTGAGGACACACTCCTGTGAGCAGGACTGCACACCTGTGCACACTGAGGACACAGCTCCTGTGAGCAGGACTGCACACCTGTGCACACGGCCCTGAGGACACACTCCTGTGAGCAGGACTGCACACCTGTGCACACTGAGGACACAGCTCCTGTGAGCAGGACTGCACACCTGTGCACACTGAGGACACACTCCTGTGAGCAGGACTGCACACCTGTGCACACTGAGGACACAGCTCCTGTGAGCAGGACTGCACACCTGTGCACACTGAGGACACAGCTCCTGTGGGCAGGACTGCACACCTGTGCACACTGAGGACACACTCCTGTGAGCAGGACTGCACACCTGTGCACACTGAGGACACAGCTCCTGTGAGCAGGACTGCACACCTGTGCACACGGCCCTGAGGACACAGCTCCTGTGACCCGAGGCTCTGAAAGCTTCACTATTAGAGGAAAAAGAGACTTTTCTAGAAGATTCCTATTACAATGCCTCCCCACCCCGTCCACCATGCTCACTGTCCCTTCCACGGCTGAGGCTAGAGCACAGGGCGGATAATCCCTTCTTTATGTTGGGGTGGGGTTGGGCGACTTCATGTCAAAGGATGGCCACTGCTAACAGGCAGACGAAGAGGGAGGGATGTGAATGCAGGCGCGTTTAGCCTTTCTGGGGCTGAGCAAACACAGCCCAAGGACCTCCAGAAACAACCCGAGAGCACAGGTCACGCGGTCGGGAATGCCAGGAACTGCAGACTTTCACAGTGCCTCTCAGCTTGCAACCACTTGACGGCCGCTGTAAAGTTCTGAAACGAAACTTGGCAAACAGCCCCCACGAGACGGCTTTGAAACCCAGAGGCAGCAGAGGCGCCGAATGGGACCCGGCTGCACTTCAAAGAGCAGGGCACCTTCCCAGGGAGGGCGGCGGTGGGCGCGCCACCCTGCCCTCCTCCGGCTCTTTCAACTCTTATGAACCCGCAGACATGGCAGCCAGAGCCCTGAGGGCCAGGCCGGCGTCCCGAGATCACCTCCGCCGTCCCCCAGCCCGGCCACGTTCGTGGACTTCTGGAGTCTTCATCGACGACGGCTGCAGGGGCTGCAGCCACGTTTCTAACTCGGGAAGATGCAGCCCAGCGAGTCTCTGCTTAGCACACTGAAGCTGCCCGTGACACTGCCTGGGTGCGTAAGGACAGAGGCGGCGGCACCGGAACGCCTCCTGCCTCCCTCCTGACGCACTCCACTGTAGGACCTGCGCAGTGTCCCTTACAGGCCCACCTCCCCCCGGCTAGCACACGGTGCTCCCGGATCGTACTGCTGCTCTCGCTGCCTTTCCAAACCAAAGCTTCAGAACCCCCAGGCTGAGCACTGTCCACAGCAGCTCAACCAACCTCCGAGGACAAACAGCCTTGAGACACCCCCACAGCAAGACGGGTCCCCCACGACATGGGGGATCCCACACACGGGCAGTCGCCGCGCTGCGAAGTCTCTCAGCTGTAGGGCAAACACGACTGTGCATTTTAAAAACCAAATAGGAGGCAGATTTGTGGTGAAAACCGCCTGTGCGCACCGCACACGGCTTCCCACTCTCCTCGCCGTTGCTTTCGGAGTCCCCCAGGGCATCATTCCAAAGAAGCCAACCTGGACACGCAAGCGAAACATGGGGAACGAGACTGCCACTGGGTCGGCTCTGAACGTGACGAATGAAGGTGGAAACACAAACCCCTTGGCAGAGCGAGACTTCCGGCGTATCCGCGATTAGTGGCTCCACAAGCTGTTTGGACAAGACCTACAGCGTTGCACGGGGCCAGAAGAAAATGAACGGTCTAAATATACAGCAGACTTGGTTTTGAGGCCAAAATCGAGGGAACAACGCTACAGCCCGTGTGCCAGTGACGGGAAAACACAGCCGTCTTCCTGCCTGGGAAACCCAAGACACAGCCGCACGGAAGGCAAGGGCTGTGCACAGGGCAGTGGGCTCTGGCTCCCCCCGGCCCCCCCGTCTCATGCCCCGGGTGAAAGGTGACGGTCACGGCACCCGGGGGTCTTCCTGTGTTTCAGAAGACTCACAAAGGACACACATTGCTCAGGAGCTAAGTCCCAGCCACCCCCACCCAAAAACTCCAGTCTCTACCTGCCAGAAATGAGTGACAGCGCCACCTACTGAGCCCCCAGGGGAATCCGGCCCGGCCCTACACAAGGGTCTGCAGGCAATGAGGCTGAGAAGGCGATAAGGCCTTGGGTCAGAAAGGGGCTTAGGGAGCCATCGCTGTCCAGCTGTGCTTACGAGCATGTGCACACCACACACCCCAGGACGGGAACGGACAGAAACCAGGTACACGAGGGACACCCGAGAGGGGCGCCGGACTCCAGGTGGACGAGATCCGCCTCTGGGCAGTAACTCCATTTATTCTTTTCCCTTCTGCATCTCCTACAATGACAACTCGGCACACAGCAAAACAAAGCCAAATTAAACACTTCGATTTCCGAGGTTGTCATCAAGGGCGCACAACAAACTACTCAGCTTGTACCCACGGCTTCTTTCAGTCACCCCACGCGCAACACCACGCCCCCCACCAGCACAAGGCCCCACACGCGTGGCCTCCTGGGCCCCCTCCCGGGCAGTATGACGGACGTCCCCCTACAACCCCCGGAGCCGGCACCTCCCACAACAGCCCCGTGGCTACGAGGCTTCCACCTGCACTCGGGCAGTTTTTCAGGTGACACGGAAGGTCCCCGCTCATCTGGCTTCAGGGGTGGGCACGGGAGCTCCAGGCTCTGGACGCTGCTGCAGTCTTCAAAACCCCCGAGCTCCGGAGAGCAGGGCTGACGGGGGACGCCCGGCGCCCAGGACTCCACGCCTCGTGCAGGAGTCAAACCGGTGACTTTGGCCCTTTAAGTCCAGCACCATTTCAGGAATTAAACAATGCGCCAGGCTCCCGATGCTTCCTACTGTTATTTTAAATGAAGACTTGGAGGAAGAAGCACTCAAATGAAACCAAGTCGGCCATTCCGGACAAGCAGGGGCAGCTCCTTCTTAGCCACTGAGGCACCTGCCCACCGCGTCGGGTGCCCCCGCTCCCCAGACGTCGCGGCCGGGGTGAACCCACGCAGCCCAGCAGGCTCTGCCCGGAGACAGCCAGCACGGGGCACCCACAGGAGGCTGTGCCCGAGCGCAAGCGACAGGCAGCTCCCGTTCCAGAGGCTCAGCACGGGTCAGAGGTGCAGGTCAGGGACGCCATCCCAGGAGCAGGACCGTCCTGGAATGAGTGAGCCGGAGCCGTCCCAGACTGTCAGAACCAGGGATGCCGGAGACACAGGGGCCGGCCAAGGTCAGGAGGAAACCCCAGCTCAGGACACAGTCCACATCGAGCTGCCTCCCCCCGTCCTTGAGAGGAGCAGGCCCAAGTCACCCGTGTCACCAGCCCCAGGGACGTCATGTCCTGGGCTCTAAACGGCGAGGCCCCTGTGCCCCACCAATGCCCGTCACTCATGCGGGGGCTCAGCTGACCCCCCAGGCAAGGGCAGGGCCCCTGGCTGGCTCGGCAAGGCCTGGCCTCACCAGCTCCTGAACCTTCTGCCCGTTACAGACCCATCTCTCCAAGCCAACCTGACATCTCTGGATGTGCTGCTGGGCTTCAGGAACGGGCAGGCCCGATGTTTTCCAGACTTTCCCGTCCGCTACGTGCAGCCTACAATGAACGCATGCTGATTCCCGATCAGTTCAAACGCCGGACGCAGAGTGCCCATGAGAGCGGTGACTCGCGGGGATTTCTCCACACTTGAACCCAGCGATTCTTTTTTTAACCAAACTAAGGAAGCTTAGTTAGTGCACACACAGACAAGATGAGTTAGCACCAGGGGAAATCTGCCCACTAAACCACGTCACGGCCGGGTCTGGCTCCTCACCCAGATCTGGGGTGGCCCTCGACTTTACTGTCACCGTGACCGCCACTGGCCGAGGAGCTCACCACCCACTGCTCAGCGTGACCCAAACAACTCCTCAGTCCTCGTTTTGCATCCAGGAAAGGGGCCCACACATGTGGCGGTCATCCCAGCAGTCAGGGCTGGCATCCTGTATGTTTTTTAAAGATTTATTTATTTATTTATTTGAAAGGCAGAGTTACAGAAAGAGAGAGAGAGAGAGAAGTTTTCCATCTGCTGATTCACTCCGCCAAATGGCCGCAGCGGCCAGAGCTACGCCGATCCGAAGCCAGGAGCCAGGAGCTTCTTCCAGGTCTCCCACACAGGTGCAGGGGCCCAAGGACCTGGGCCATCTTCTACTGCTTTCCCAGGCCACAGCAGAGAGCTGGATCAGAAGTGGAGCAGCTGAGATTCAAACCAGCGCCCATATGGGATGCTGGCACTACAGGCAGCGGCTTTACCCACTACGCCATGGTGCTGGCACCTGGCGTCCTTAACTCCCACCAGCTCTTGTCTGGGATTTACCACCGAGATGCCAGAGCCCAGAACTCTGCCACAGAAAACTGACAGCTCACGACAGAACAGAGACAGAGAACTGCACTCACAGAGCTCAGCACCCCACAGCCAGCCTCCTGTCCACGCACTGGCACACATGCCACACACATGCTATATACATGCTACATACACCAGACAAGCCACACGTGCCACAATGCCAAGTACATGCTACATATGCCACAAGAGCCACATGTGTCACACATGCCATATACATGCTACACACTATACATGCCACACTGTTACATACTCGCCACATATGACACACTCCAGGCACACTATGTGCTCACCACACACATGCTACATACACCATGTGTGCCACACTCCACAAATGCTACACACACCACACATGCTACATATACCATATACAAGTCACATTCCACACTCCACATTACACACAACACACACCACAAATACACACTGTTACATACACCATATTCAAGCCACATGCCACACTCCACAATCACACATAACACATGTGTGCCACACACACACATACACTACAACCCCACATATGCCCTACATGCCACACACATACATTTCACACATGCCACACACACCATACACATGCTGCATGCCACATGCCACACACACGCGTGTGTGAACCCTGCGAAGGGAGGCAGACGCTCAGCTGCACCTCTTCTCACCCGTGCAGTGCTGAGAGCCGAGGTCTCCCTGCGAGACGACACCCGGGGCAGTGAGGCAGTTCCCACACACCTGAATAACACCAGAGAGCCGACTGGAGAGGATCCACCCGCCAGAGACACTCGCCAGAGATCCCAGTCCACGAGCGTTTCCAGCCTGACCACGCAGGTATCGCGGGGCCGTCCCTGCACTGTCTAGGCTCCGGCTTCACCCAGACTCGCCCTCCTCCCAGCTGCGGGTCTGGGAGCCCTGCTTCCCAGACACACACCTCATTTGAACGGGTCACTCCCAGCGAAGCTCTGCGAGGGGCAGACGCACGGTCCCCAAGACGCGCACTGCATACACCATACACACCACAGGCCACAGTGTGCTGCAGCGAGCCGCAGGGACAAAGCCGCGCGCCCTCTCTCACCAAGAGGCAGGTGCACCGTGGCAAACGGGGAAGCTGGGGAGAGGGCGCCAAGACACAGGGCTCACCGTCCACCTGCACTGGACTAGTCTCGGCCAGTGATCACCACCAGCAGGGGGCACAGCCGTGATCTCTAGGACGGTCCTGTGGGCACAGCCACCCCTCGCGGCTCCCAGGAGAGACCTCCCGCCTCCAGGCCCAGCCCGGGGCCTGCTGTGGGGCTGGCACTGGGGCAGAGCACTCCTAAGAAGGGGCTGCACAGAGACCAGGCCCACAGGAGGGAGCGGCCTGACTGCAGGAACAGAGTTCCAGGCTCAGCGCCTCTGACCTCCCGACCCTCCTGTCGGCACCGTGACACTGGAGCCCCTCTTTGGAGTGACCCTGAAAATATCTCCCAGACCCACACCTCACAGGGTCACGAGATACAGGCGAAGCACCCGGCTCACGGGAATTCAGAGCCGAGGAACCAGCCGGCTGCTGAATCGACCAGGTGGGAAAACAGGATATCAATTTAGAAATAATTTTAAAACTCCTCCCAGAACACACAGAGTAATGCAAACTGGAAGATCAGAGTAAGGAATGTCTTCCTAAGTGGCATGTGACGTCCGAACACAAAGAAAGCAAAAAGTAGAACTGCAAAGCCATAAAGGAAAAAAGGACAAGTCGGATATTTCAGAACATCTACAATAAAAGGCTTCCTGAGGCGAGCAGGAAAAAGATAGACTATCTGAAACGTACGTAACGAAAGATTCAAACCCACAGTCTATAAAGAGTTCCCGTACGTCATTAAGAAAAGGACAAACAACACATTAGGAAAATGTGCAAAACCCATGAACAAGCAAATGCGAAAAACACAAACGCCACATAAACGTGAACACCTGCTACTCACAATAACTCAGAACAGACACTGAAGTAATAAACACACGACGGTGGATAATTCATAGCATGGAAGAGGGGCTGGCCTGCACCGTCAGCCCCCCTACGAGCACCAGTTCAAGTCCTGCTGCTCTGCTTCTGAGCAGCCCCTGCTAACGCACCTGGGAAAGCAGCACCCACACGGGAGGCCCAGGTGGAGTTCCTGGCTTCCCCATGGCAAGCGTTGGGGGAGTGAACCACTGGATGAAGAGCACTCTCTCTGTGTGTCTCTTCCTCTCTCTCTGTCTTTCAAATGAATGAATCAGTCATTAAGAAACAAAAACAAATGTACAACAGCGGACTGTGGGTCAGCTCTCGGGCTCCTCCCTGCCTCTCGTGCACGGTCCCTCCTGGGGTCAGCTCTGGGGCTCCTCCCTGCCTCTCGTGCACGGTCCCTCCTGGGGTCAGCTCTCGGCTCCTCCCTGCCTCTCGTGCACGGTCCCTCCTGGGGTCAGCTCTCGGCTCCTCCCTGCCTCTCGTGCACGGTCCCTCCTGTGTGTCGGGTTCCAGAGCAACGTCTCTGCAGGGTGGGCTATCCCCACGGAAACCGCCCACACTTCCTGCTTCTGCTCGGCATCCCAAGTTCCCAAGCCGGTACCCTGCAGCCGCTGTCCTCACACCTGAGGCTCGGACCTCCCGCGTGACTCCCGGCGACACACCCCACTGCACTTCAGGGCTCTCCCAGCACCCGCCTCCGACCCGGGTCTCATGCCCCGGCTTTAACCTCACGGCCGTGCCCTGCCACCCTCCATTATCTCTGATAAAGCAATACCTTGTGACGCTTCTTAAAACGAAGCATTTCAGAGCAGGCTTTGGGTCCAGCGGTTCAGACAGAGCGTGGGATAAGCACAGCCCACACTGGAGTGCCGGGGTCACGGCCCCGCTCCGCTCAGGAGTGTGACTTCCTGCGGATGCACACTCTGGGAGGCAACGGGTGATGGCTCAGGTACTTGGGTCCTTGTCACCAAGTGGGAGACCGGATAGGAAACCTGACCATCATTCCAATATCAAAAACGTTCTCCAGCCGCCCAGAACAACGCGGGAACCCTCCGCACGGCACTGGTGTTGGAGCCAGGGCTGGGTCACCGCACACGGGAACAACCTCATTCGAGGACTTGGAAGGCAGCCGCCACCCTCGCGGGTTTCAGACACGTGTGCGACTTCCCCCAGGGAGCGGCCCATCGAGGGGACCTCTGGTTATCACCTTAGATGCTGCGTTTCAACAGCCAAGTAGTTACTAAGTGGGAACCGCAATCGCATCAGACGTGGAACGCAGCACATCACGGCCGCGGTCGTTCCCGAGTGAGAGTGAGTGGCGCTCCGTGCTGGGGCTCCTTAGCCCACACGTCCCACTCATCTATGCAAACAACTCCTCCAGACCAGCGGCTGTCTCCGTAAATGAACCAGGAGGCGAGGCCTCCATCAAACGGCTGTGGCCACCTTAACTCAGGCAAAATGTCTCTAACGCAGGGCCGGCACTGCGGCGCAGCAGGTTAAGCCGCTGCCTTGGAGGCCAGCATCCTGTACGGGTGCCGGTTCAAGTACCGGCTGCTCCACTTCCGATCCAGCTCTCGCTAAGCACCTGCAAAGGCAGCAGCTCCAGGCCCCGGAGTCCCAGCCGTGAGCCAGTCGACGTGACCCGATGCAGCTCCAGGCCCCCGGAGTCCCAGCCGTGAGCCAGTCGACGCAAGATCTCTGTCTCTCCCTCTGCCACTCAGAGCGTCTTTCAAATAAAAACATAAATCCTGAACAATAAAATTCCTTGACTGTGGAGACAAATGTTCCCAGCTTTTTTTTTCAATTCTAAGTAGAACGCAGATCTAAAACTACAACCCACATGAATACGTAAATGTTAATCAATATTAAGCAAACGCTCTCCTATCAGATCCCCCAGAAAAGCCGCCTTGAAACACCAGTCCCAGGCTGGGTCCAGCTCTGCCGCGGGCCTGCCGAGGGGGGCGGCCCTCAGCTAGCACCGTTCACCCTCAGAGCGAATTCTACCCCCAAGATGGGGCAGCGTCTCTGAAGAACACAGCATCAGCCTCTGCTTCACCAGCCTCCTCACCGCAGACGCCAACGGCCCCGCCTGGGGCTCTGATTTCTATCTTTCTGGAACTTTCCGTGCAAAGCAACACCTGCTGGCTGGCTCGCAGAGAGATGGGAGGGGCATACGTGGCTTCGTGGAGAAAATTAAAAGCTCCCTACCTGAAACCTCGCCTTCCCTGTAAAACAATCCCCACAGCAAAAGAATGGAGAACCATCAAAGCATTTCAAATTTGTAAAAAGCAGGAAAATCTGTCAACAGAGGGGGCCAAGCTGTTTAAAATCTGGACATTATCCATCCCGTCAGCTGTCCCTAAAGGCACAGGACCGCCTGAGTCCAGGAGTGATCACCACTGCACGATGACGGAAGTTACTCCCCCAGCCGGCTGGCCCAAGGGAGAAGAGGAGGTGTGTGTGCGGGGCGTGTGTGTCTGCTGTGTGCCTGTGTCCATGTACACACACACGTGTGTCTGCTCGTGTGCGCAGCACATGCACATGTGTGTCCATGATGCATGCACAAGTGTGTGCAGGACCAGGTGTCTGGCATATCTGCGCATCTAGGTTTGTGGTGTGTGCAGCCGTCGTGTGTATGTGAATGCGTGCGTGTGGCACGGGCATAACGTGCTTGTGCATGGTGTGTGTATGCATGTGTGTCACATGCATGCCCGTGTGTGGTACACGTGCATCCTTCTCTGCGTGTGTCACATATTGAGCACACTCAGAGCGGCCCGCTGCTGTGCCCTTGCTTACAAGTTCCTAATGCCCGGGGAGACACCATCAGCTTGAGGTCAAAGGTGAAACTGATGCAAATACACATGGGTAATTAGCGACAAGGAAGGGCCAGTGGCACTGACAGGTGCCTGTGTCTGCGCCCGCCAGCACGGGCTCCAGACACACCCCCGCTTCAGGACACCTGGACGTGGGGCCACTGGGCACAGGGCCAGCCACGGGGCCTGGGAACAAAGCTGCTCAGGTGTGGAGTCCCCGGGTGACCTGGACCGCGGCCACCCAAGTACGCTCGCTCACCTGGTGCCGGTTCGGGGGCGGCCTCCTCGCTGCTGTCATCGCCGGCCTCGTCGGCCATTCCAGAGCCTGGGGAGTCGGCGGTGGCGCAGGCGGAGGCCGGGCTGCTGGGCTGGGAAGCCGAGTCCCCCTCGCTGAGGGAGCCGCAGCGGGCGCGCACGGCCCGGTCGCCTTCCCTGTCTCGCCGAGCGCGGCGGTGCACACGGGAGTGCAGCACCATCTGGTGGTAGGTGCGGAAGATCTTGCCGCACTCGAAGCACTCCGAGGACTTGCCCTGGCCAGCGGCGGCCGCGGCCCGGCGGCTGGGACGTACGGCGGGCCGCGGGTCAAGGTGGCCAGGCAACATGGGGTCACCGGGCAGGCTGGCCCTCTTCCTGGGGGGACCCTGGGCAGCCGGCGCGTCCTGCTCACGCTTGCGCTTCTCCTGGCTCACCAGGATGTACTCGCGCCTGTCCTTGTCGAAGGCCACGTCCCCAGCCAGCGCCTCGTCCCAGGCCCCATACTTGAGGTACTCGGCGGGCTCAGCCACCTTGCCCCTGGTGGCCAGCTGCCAGGCCTGGTAACTGTTGACGGGGTCCAACTCGGCCACCCGCCGGCCAGCCGGCCCGCCGGGGAGCTTGTCGCTGGCCGCCGAGGGTCTCAGACTCAGGCACTGTAGGAAAAACTGCTTGGTGTCCGTGGGGCCCCCAGAGGCCCCGTCCTCGGCCGGGGCCCGCGTCCGGCTGGCTTCGACCCGGCGGTGGACGGCGTTGTGGGCGTTCAAGCTGTCCAGGTTTGTAAACAGGTTTCCGCACTTGGCGCACACCTCGTAGAGGGACAGGCCGGCGACGACGACCTCCTCCTGCACCACGTTGTTGATGGTGGCGATGGGGTCCAGCTCGCCGCGGGGCCGGTTCTTGCTCCCGGGTTTGGGCCCGTGCGCCTTCATGTGGTTCTTGAGAAACCACGGCTCCTTGAACCTGCGGCCACAGATGTGGCAGCCGTGGTCGAAGGAGCCACGGTGCTTCTTCATGTGGGCCTTGAGGAACCAGGTCTGGCTGAAGGCCTGGCCGCACACCTCGCAGGGGAACTCCCCCGGGCCCAGCTCGGGCTTGCCGTTCTCCATGGAGAGCCCCGCGCCGTTGGGCACCTGCACGGTGATGTGGTCCCGCTCGACGTGGCTGAGCAGCGACTCCTCCCGCAGCGTCACGAAGCTGCACAGCCGGCACTTGAAGGGCTTGTGGGCCTGGTGCACGTGCAGCTCCAGGTCCTTCTTCCGCTCGAACTGGGTCCTGCAGAAGGAGCACTGGGCGGCGGCCTGGGCCTCCTCCGGGGCGCCCGCGGCACCCTCGGCCTCCCTGCGGCTGCTGCGCAGCAGGATTCTGCCGCCGTCCCCGGGCGCGGCCCCGTTCACGACCCCGTTGCAGGCCGACGTGCTCTTGGTGGGGCTGGCGCAGCCGTCCAGGCCCTCGGCCGCACGCGGCTCGCCCGGCGGGGCCTCCCCGGCCTCGGGCTCGTGGCCCTGGATCAGGGTCCCCGTGCGGTGGCTACGGATGTGGATCTTCAGGCTGCCCTTCTGCGAGGCCCTGTGGTCACAGTAGGGGCACCTGTAGGGCTTCTCCCCGGTGTGCTTGCGCATGTGCTGCGACAGGGAGCTCTGGAAGGCGAAGCTCTTGCCGCAGAGGCAGCAGCTGTGGCACGCGGCCTTGTCCCCGTCCCCCTCGCGGCTCCGGCTAGCCCTGGGGGGGCTGGGGCCGCCCCTCGGCTCCGTCTCGGCCTCTCTATTTCGATCCATGGGGACAAGGGCGTGGGTGCGGCACGGGGTTCCGGCAGGGCCTGCGGCGACGGCGTCTTATCTCTCCATCCTCAGAGTGGCGTCTGGATTCCCGGGATGAGGCGGGAACCCGCAATGGGAAGGTGCATATTCCACGCGGGGCACACGGCACGCGGCAGCCAGCACCTGGAACGGAGAGGGGAGATGTCACTCACGAGGCTCCCCACGCAGCAGGCAGGCTGCACCAGCAAACAGCATCCCCCCACAGCCAGAGAACCAGTGCCTGGGCCATCGCCGAACTGAGCGCCGGGTAATTAAAACAAGTGCCTGGAGCCGAACATGGACCAAAACGATCTATTTATTTTTCTCACAATAGCACATTTTTAAGGAAAGACCGTGGCAACAGTCTGCAGGAGCCCGGGAGGCACCAGAAGGGAGCTGGGAGGAGGTGGAGGCCGCGAGCCGAGGAACGCACGGCCGTGTAGACACGCCAAAGCAGGCCATCCCCAGAGAGCCCGGGGGATCTAACAAGGAACAGACGAGGTGCGAACACGCCCAGGGCTCCGGAAGAGGGCCGGGCCGCTGCCCAGCCTCGCTTTCCCACCTGCGTGGCCAGAGGTCAGCCAGCCAACTGGACAAGCTCTCCGGCCTGGCTCACGACGCCCTCTCCCTCCTGGCCCAGCCTTGTTCTCTCCCAAACGCTCGGACCACAGGACTAAGACCCAACTCTGATGTGAAGCCCACCCCACGGGGCTCTGTGTGTTCTACCCGTCCTCCTTGTCCACGGGCCAGACGTCCACAGTGCCAGCCCAGAGAGGACGGGACTACCTCGAGACGGGGTGTCCCAGCCCCGGGGGCACTGGCATCAGTCACACTGTATGGCCACTGCCTCTGCAGGCCCATCCGCTGAGCCCCTCCCACCAGGTACACAGGCAGAGGCCAGCCCTACTAAGGTGGTCTGTGTCAGGGTCAGGACAAGTGACAGCAGGGGACACACACCTACTGTGAACACAGGGACAGGGGACAGCAGGGGACACACATCTGTGAGCACAGGGACAGACAGGGGACACACACCTACTGTGAACACAGGGACAGGTGACAGCAGGGACACACACCTACTGTGAACACAGGGACAGGGGACAGCAGGGACACACATCTGTGAGCACAGGGACAGGGGACAGCAGGGACACACACCTACTGTGAACACAGGGACAGGGGACAGCAGGGACACACATCTGTGAGCACAGGGACAGACAGGGGACAGCAGGGACACACACCTACTGTGAACACAGGGACAGACAGGGGACACACACCTACTGTGAACACAGGGACAGACAGGGGACAGCAGGGACACACACCTACTGTGAACACAGGGACAGACAGCTGACACACACCTACTGTGAACACAGGGACAGGGGACAGCAGGGACACACATCTGTGAGCACAGGGACAGACAGGGGACACACACCTACTGTGAACACAGGGACAGGGGACAGCAGGGACACACACCTACTGTGAACACAGGGACAGGGGACAGCAGGGACACACATCTGTGAGCACAGGGACAGACAGGTGACAGCAGGGACACACACCTACTGTGAACACAGGGACAGGGGACAGCAGGGACACACACCTACTGTGAACACAGGGACAGGGGACAGCAGGGACACACACCTACTGTGAACACAGGGACAGGGGACAGCAGGGACACACACCTACTGTGAACACAGGGACAGACAGTTGACACACACCTACTGTGAACACAGGGACAGACAGGTGACAGCAGGGACACACACCTACTATGAACACAGGGACAGGGGACAGCAGGGACACACACCTACTGTGAACACAGGGACAGGGGACAGCAGGGACACACATCTGTGAACACAGGGACAGACAGGGGACAGCAGGGACACACACCTACTGTGAACACAGGGACAGACAGGGGACACACACCTACTGTGAACACAGGGACAGACAGGGGACACACACCTACTGTGAACACAGGGACAGACAGCTGACACACACCTACTGTGAACACAGGGACAGGGGACAGCAGGGGACACACATCTGTGAGCACAGGGACAGAAAGTGACACACACCTACTGTGAACAGCCACATGTACAGGGGCTGCCTACATCAGGGATCCCCTGTGAAGCACAATGAGATGGAGACAGGACCACGTGACTCACATTCTGACTTCATGGTGAACGGAGCCTGGGCAAACGTGTCAAAGAACAAACCCTCTGTGAGTCAGGCTGGGACATGAGCATGTGCCCCACCCCCATGGAAACGTCACCTGCCAGTGTCCCCCTGAGATCTCGAACTCCACAGCGGTGTCCACAGGGACCAGCGCCACCCCACGACACACACCAGGAGAGAACATTTCACGAGGGCCAGTGCATGTGGACACCAGTCCCTGGTGGCATCTCAAGGCCCCTCATGCTCCTCGGGGTCTCTGAGCAGTGCCCAGGAGCTGCTTCTTGAGCGTCCACTGCACACACACGTGGCCACAGACCACAAGCCAAGAATCGGAGATAGCCAAGAAACGGGCGGGGCTGCGGGAGTTCAAGTCGGAGAGGGCAGTGCGGCACGCAGTGCCCCCACAGGACCACAGTCTCCACGTGTCCAGGGAGGGGGCCGCCAACCACATGGTACCAACCACGTGGAGCAACAGCTCCGCATCACACAGCACTGCGAGGACCCTCCCAGACCCCCAGGAGCAACCGCACCCTGCCGGCCAGACCCCTCCCCATCCCCTTGGCAGGCCGTGCGTCCACCCTAGCCAGGTGGACACAGCTCCTGGACACTCCTTCGTGGGCTTCTGCCACCCTTAAGACAAAGCCGGGTCTCCTCACAGCTTGGCTGGCCAGGGCCTGGCCACTGCACTGCCCCACCCCACACCAGCAGGCCCAGGGACCCCCACACTCACCTCCCTGCACCCTCACACACACGCGTGCCCCATCACGGCAGCCGTGAGGCTGACCCGCCTCATCCCGGGTAACGCCTTTCTGAGCCCCTTTTCAGTCCCTGGGTTGGACAGACAGACTGACGGATGGGTGGACAGAGGCCAGCATGCGGCTGAGGCCAGACAGACCACCAGGAATCAAAGCCCAGTTGTGGCACTAACTCGGGTCAGCCCTGTGACCCTGAGATGCGTGTTCCTGGTGTCTCGTTCCTCAATCCCTATCTTCATATTTAAGACATAAATGGCCCGGACACGCGGTACTTCTGTGTCGCTTAAACACTCACTGGGCAACACAGCTGAGTGACAATCAGTAACTGTCAAATGAAGGAATGAAGGGGGCCGGCGCCGTGGCGTAGCGGGTAAAGCTGCCACCTACAGTGCCGGCATCCCATATGGACGCTGGTTCAAGTCCCAGCTACTCCACTACACCAGGGCTTTAAGGACACAACGGGTGATTTGATAAAAGTTCTCGGGGTCGGCACTACGGTGCAGCAGGTCAGGCCACAGCCTGCAGTGCCGGCATCCCATGTGGGCGCCGGCTCGAGTCCCGGCTGCTCCACTTCTGACCCAGCTCCCTGCGAATGCGCCTGGGAAAGCAGCGGAAGACGGCACAAGTGCACCCACATGGGAGACCCGGAAGAAGCCCTGACCTCAGCCAGGCCCAGCCTCAGCCGCTGTAGCCATTTGGGGAGTGAACCCAGTGGAAGGAAGACTCGCTCTCACTCTCTCTCTAACTATGCCGTTCACATAAATAAAGGAAATGTTGTTTAAAAATAAATAAAAAGTTCTCTCGCCCACGGCTATAACCCTCTGCCACAGCCACAGCCAAACCTTCGGCTCACAGCCCTTCACCAAAAGCCAGCGCTGCTACAGAGCTGACTCCGGGGGGTCCTAGAGCCTGCGGCTCCTGACTAGACCGGGCCTAGGCCACAGGGACCGACTGGCGCCGCCACCGCCGTGACATGTATATCGCTCTGTCGCTATGAATTCGGCAGCTTCTTCACCAAGCCAGCTTAAAAGGAAGGAACCAGCCCACCAGCCCTTGCTGACGGAACATGGCGGAAGGCAGGGCAGCCCCCGTCCCCGCCTCGGACCCTGGCTCTGTCCGTCACCTCCAGTCCGTGAAGGAAAGCGGAAGACAGAAAAACCCTGTAAGAACACGCACAGCCCGGCTGGAAGGCAGCTCCGACTCTCCGCGGCGCAGGGGCGGACCCCAGGGAAAGCCGGCCCGGGGTCCACGGGGCCTTCCCGGCTCTGCTGTCCTGCCACGCCTGGCCAGCGGCACGGGGCGCCCACACCGGCGATGCCCGCCCCCACAGCCCCGCAGCCCCGCAGCCCCGGGGCGCGCTCCACCAGAATCTCACCCCCGAAGAGGAAGCGGCGCCAGTCTCCACACCCCACGGACACTCACTCAGGGAAGACGACGGGACGACGGGGCGTTGGGAACGGACGACCACGTCGTGCTCCGAGGCGGCGGCCAGCGCCCGTCAGGCTACTGTTCCCCGATGAGGGCCACGAGCAAACCCTGTCACGACGCTGGACGCCGACACCCACACCCTCGTGAGAACCCGGACGCCACACTGTCATTAGAAAGCTCCGGAGCGATCCACGGGGCCGCTGCCGGCCGAGCAGCCTCGGGGCCCCCCGTCCGCAACCACTGAACCCAAAGGCTCGCCCCGGCAAGCCTCCAAGGAGAGGCTGGGAGAGTGGGCCGCCCCGCGTGGGCGCCGGCCCCGTGGGCGCCACTGCACACTGCGCCTGCTGTTCTCGGGGCACAATGTAGCCGGCCTCACTAGCTACCCTGTAGTACGCCGGGCCACGAATTAAATACATCATTAACATCCTCGACCAGCTTATCTGAGCCCTGAGACAAAAAGCCTATTCTTGGGACACACAGGGAAATTCCAGGACGACAATGAAGAGTTCCTCTCCCTGCAAACCACTCTGCACGGGAGCCACAATCGCAGGCTCAGAGTGGCCAGGCCAGGGCCCGGACAGCCCATGAAGCGAACCATTCACCCGGGAGGGCGGGCGAGCGCTGGACGCCAGGCCTCACGGCTGCTGCTGGCCTCAGACCAATCAATAATCCATTATGAACGAGCTGCATTTCCAGCCTAGGAAAAGAAATGAATAGAAGGCCACCAGAAGGAGCAGCCCCGCCCCACCCCCACGCAGGGGACCAGGACACAAGCCCACTATTCCAGGGCGTGCCCGCAGCAGGCCCAGCTCCAGGGAGCCTGCAGGCATCCCCCCAAAACTCATCCTGGTTGTGGGTCTCAACTAGCCTTTGTCCAGGGGCGAGGCGGCGGCGGCCACGATGACAAAACTCCCTGTCCTTCAGAGGCTTCCCTTAGGCTGTGAGCACTGCCCACCCCCGCCGGTGACCCCAGGCAGGCGCCCACACGCGGGTCCCGGCGAAAGCCCCTGTCCCCTCAGCAAGGCTGGCTTCAGGCCGCAGCCGCTGCTCATTGTCCCCGGGAACGCACGCTGGCCTGCACGGGACTCCACGCAGGCTGCCTTTAACGAAGCTCTGAGCCACCACGCATAGAGAGCCCAGGTGCTGGAGGGCATCCACGCTCCCAGCTTCCTGACACAAGCGGAAAGGACGGCCCATCGCTAAAGCGCAGGAAACACAGCAGTGTGGTCCATAAAAATACCAGACTAGCATCAACAGGTACACCTCCCTGTGTCCTTTTTGTCCCGCCAGAACATAAAGGCTAGTGCCAGATCTGACCTCACAGCAGGGGGCGGGGCATCTGGAAATACAAAACACGGCTCTTGCTGACATTCAGGAACGTCTGTACATGGAGGAGGGAGGATGGGGGACGGCCCCCTCCCTCGTCATGTACAGGACGTCAGGAAGTCCAAAGCGGCCACGGAGACGCGAACACGGAGACGCGAACACAGCAGCGCCCCTGTGCAAACGAGGCGCTGGAGTCTCCGCCTCCCAGGGAAGCCGCCCCAGCCTCCGGCGGTCTTCTCGCCACAATCAGTGCGATCCCGGGACTTCTCCGTACGACTGATTCTTCCCCGAGTGCTCCCCTGAGCCGTGACGCTACCGATCTTTTGGCCACTAACTTGACAAAAATGTTAGGAAAAAAGGTAAGTGAACGCGCTGGGGCTTGGGGTAACAGGTGTGTGCCTGACCCGGCACGGGGGTCTCGGCGGAGAGTCCCAGTGTGCTCAGCACTCCCATCAGGAGCCCCCCCAGGGCTCGAGCACCACAAGCCCCCAGCCAGGAGGCCCCTGAGGGGCTGGGCTGCTCCCTGTGTGCGGCAGACACCGGCCACAGGAGCACCAGGCCCACACCACGGCCGGACAGGCAGAAGCTGCAAGGCAGGCAGAGACCCTGAACCCTGGGAGAACCCGGAGAGCGAAGCCTGCAGAATGTCCATTTTTAGGGCCGGGGAGAAACTGCAGGGAAAGCCCCAGGTACAGGCAGCCTAGAGGTCTTCTCCAAGACGAACCCAGAAACCGTCGGCAGCTCAGCTCCTGACAGGACACTTTCGAGACTCTGAGAAACGATCGGCAACGCCCATCTCCCCACTTGGGACAGTGCCTGCTCGCTCCTGGACACCCTCTTCCGGAACAGTTTCCTGGAATTAGCTTCCACAAAGAAGCTGTGCCTGCAACGCTGGGTGAGCCACTAGCAAAGAACCATACCCACCGTCCCGGTGACACGGCCCTGTGCCTGACCCCTTCCCGGGAGCCAGCATTTCTCTCCCGAGGGTGAGAAAACAGGCCGTAGCGATGCCCACCCAGCGTCTTCCCCCTGCAAGTCTGCGCTGTCTGAAAGACCTGTGCTGTCCGGTACACAGGGAGGTGACTCCGTGCAGCAAGCCGCACGCCCTCCGGGAAGCGTCAGCTCCCGGCTGGCCTGGTGAGCACCAAAGTCGGTCCCAAACACCCCTTGGCTCAGAGCTCCCGGGGAGGGATCCAACGCTTCAGCCACTGGCCCTACTGACTTGTAAGCAATCGCATATTCGTTTCCTGCTGGGCGGGGCAGCTGGGAGGCACATCACCCAGGGAACGAAGACCCTGTCTGCCGTTTTGCACACGCACCACCCGCTCCTCTCAGAGGCCCCGCAGCTCCGAAGGACCGCTCTCCCCCGAGCTCCCGGTTCGCAGGCCCCAGCTCCATTCCTGCCGAGCACGGCCACCGTCCCATGACCTAGTTTATCTCCGATCGCGCTGCACTCAGAAAGCAGCGGTGCGCCTCCGCCCCTAGGCGGCCAATCGGGGACTGTGTAGAAAGAGCGATTTGCGACAGGGACACGACGTCACGTTTCCAAGGCTGCATCCTGCACCATCCCACGCTGCATTTCCAAACACACTTGATGGCATGGCATCACACTCCCGGGGTCTAAAGGTGGAAGTCAGCCCCGCCCCCAACAATACACACAGACAGTCCTTGCAAGGACAAAGGACCCACGAGCAAAACCCCACTTCAGCTCCCAGTGACCACGGCAGTATGGCTCCGCTGCACAGGTAAAACCTGGCACCTGCGGTCGGGGCAAATGGCCTTGCAGTGGTCGGGGACTACTCTGCCAGGCCATGGCGTCCTCTCCCTACTGCTCTTGGGAGAAGTGAAGGCAAAACAAACAGGCAGCCACACCAGTCACTTGCCATGGCTTTCGGAGACCACGAAGACCATGCACACGGGCCTCAGGGTTGTCACGGCACTGAGGTCACGTGCCTGTCCCACGTCCTAACTCATCATCTGCCACCCTGGCCTCAGTCCACTCTGCCACACTGCGCACCTGGGCCAGAAACACACACAACTCGAGTCTTCCCCCGGCCTCATCCAAGGTGACACTGGGAGCAGGGAGCAGGCACTGCCAGGGCTCGGCCTCTGCGCATGCCCACCCGGCCCAGGCACGGTCAGGGGCAGAAGGAACGCGCGAGGCCTGGAGGCCGAGCCTGTTCCTGCCGGTGCTACTGCACCCGCTTCTAGAAAGTGACGTGCACTTGAAGTGACCGCATAAACACCTGCTGCTAAGGGACAGCTACTCGCCAGCCGACCTCCTGCGTGTACACGGGGCACGCGTGACACAGCCCGAGTCCGTGACTCCGTGTCAGGACCCACGCCACGCACAGGTGCACGGTCCTCTGCACGAGGGAACAGGACGACAACTGAGAAATAAGCCAGCTGCAGGCCCAGAAAGAAAAGCAGCCACGGTTCTTATTTGTGGTCACTCATTTGGTACAGTTACCAAATCTGGCCTCACCAAATCACAGCACGGAAAGGACAACCTACCCCTGCTTCACATAGGAGAGAAAGAAGGGGGGCAGTGAAGACCCTCAGGCACTGTTACTGCTTTGTTTTAAATTTGGGTGTTGGTTATGAGGGTGCCCAGATGACCACATGTCACTGATCTCCACACTAATGCATTTCTTGGTGGGTACACTGCATTTTAATAAAATGTCTAAAAAGAAAAGAAAGAAACGGCTCCTACCTACCTGCTGCAGCCCCACCACTCACGGCTGGACAGACGGCTCACTCCCCACCCCCCGGCCCGGGCTGGAGCTCATGGACCACAGGGCCAGACCGTCTCCCCGCCAAGGCCACGCCAGTCCCAGCACCACGAGAGCCAACAAACACTCCTTCCCGAGAGCTAAGGCTGTCACCGCAGCTGCCCAGGGAATGCCCCCCCTCCACGAGGGAGCCCACCGCTGCACACCTCACCCTGCTGCCCACCGGCTGCCCGGCCACAATGTCCAGCAGCGCTCTGCCCACCCTCTCACGGAGCTAGGAGTGGTCAGTCCTACTGTATCAGGACCTTGCCAGCGGCAAAGGCTGGCTGGTGGTGAAGGACTGTGGGCGAGAGGAACACGCACGCTCCAGCCAGGCTCCACCGCAGGCCCAAAGCCTCCCCTCTTTTTACCCATCAACGCCTAAGCCTGGCCACCCACCAGTGCAGCCAGGCGCCTGATGCCGTGTGGAGCCATGGAGCTGGGGTAAAGGCAGCGCGGGGACGAGCCCCCAGCCCCACCTGGAGAGAGTCTGCCCAGCAGTCTGGACTCTGAGGCGCATTCAAGGCCGCTTCGGCCAGCTCGCACGTGCTCCTGGTAATGCGTGCTGGCACACACGCTGGGACGCACTGCAACCCAGCCCTCAGACACACGATGGGGCTCCAGGGCGCCACACTAAACTCACTGGCCGCAGTCCTGAACACAGACACCGTCGCGTTCTCACCCTGCCCTCGAAGCCCTACTGCCGTCGACGCATGCGGATGCACACTGCGATGCCATCTGACCTCTTGTCTTACGTCCTTAGTTCTCTTCGGTCTTCCACAATCACTTTGTTGTGCAGCTCCAGGGTGTTGTGGATCCAGTAACTCACACAGGTGCCGTCCTGTGTGAGCGGTGAGACACAGGGAGAGACCAGCACCGGCTCTGGGTCTGTCTGTCCACCGACTCAGGCTGCCGGGTGCCAGGGAGGGGCCCGAGCTGGGAAGCACAGCAAAGACAGCGTGTGTGCACGTGTGCACATGGAGGGGGAAAGGTGGGCCTAGGTTTCTGGAAAGTTCTCAACCGGAGCTTCAGGACTGGCAGACACCTGTAGCATCCCCCGTCCTCGAGGTGAACCACTCCATGGAGATGAGCACGCTCAGCTCTGCCAGCTTCGGCAAGGCCAGCCCACAGCGGGCGGGGGGAGGTGGGAGCGGGGCATCCAGGAAAATCCGCTTTCAAGACTGAAGTGTGGCCAACCCCACGCTGACAGGGCTCTTGAGGCAAAAGAATAAGGAATCAATCAACATTTCTTAAAGATTTATTTATTTGAAAAATCAGAGTTACAAAGAGAGAGAGAGAGAGAGAGAGAGAGAGAGAGAGAGGGAATCTCCCATCCACTGGTTCACTCTCCAGCTGGCTGTGGTGGCTGGGCGGAAGCCAGGAGCTTCGTCCACTCTCCCACGTGGGCAGCAGGGGCCGGAACAGTGGGCCTCATCCAGCTGCTTCCCCAGGCCACAGAGGGAGCTGGATTGCAAGGGGAACAGCCGGGGCACGAACCAGTGCCCACATGGGACGCTAGCATCACGGGGGGCAGCTTTACTGGCCATGCCGCAGCGCCAGTCCCTCCTTTTTTAAAACAAAAACTCTCAATGCCACGCGGAGCCACGGTGTGATTCCATATCCACCAAGACTGCACGCAGTGGGCGCACCTCACGTGGCATCCGCCACTACACGTGGGCCACCCCGCACAGCAGGTGCACAGAGCAAGCTGCCCTATCTCAGGAGCTTCCTAGCCACTGAGGAGCTGACCACTTATTGCTCGAATCCGCTGTGTCCGAGGGAGGCGGCGGGATCCGCAGTCCGCATCTGCAGCCGGCGCAGACTCTCCCACGACGGTGCCGGCGCTGCACCAGCTGCCCTTCCCCAGAAAGCCGGCGGGAGACCCGGCTCCCCAGCTCCTGGGGATGTACAAGGGCCCCAGGAGCCAGCAGCTGAGGGCAATGCCAGGCGCAGAGAGAACAGGCAGCTGTGGGAGTGGGCGTCCGTGAGCAGCGTCCGTGTTAGCGGTAACTTTTTTAAAGATTTATTTATTTATTTGAAAGTCAGAGTTACACAGAGAGAGGAGAGCCAGAGACAGAGAGAGAGAGAGGTCTTCCATCCGATGGTTCACTCCCCAGATGGCCGCAACGGCTGGAGCTGAGCTGATCTGAAGCCAGGATCCAGGCGCTTCCTCAGGTCTCCCACGAGGATGCAGGGCCCAAGCACTTGGGCCATCCTCCACTGCTTTCCCAGGCCATAGCAGAGAGCTGGATTGGAAGAGGAGCAGCCGGGACTCGAACCGGCACCCATATGGGATGCCGGAGCTGCAGGCCAGAGTATTAACCCGCTGCACCACAGCACCGGCCCCCATTGGTGGTCTTCAGGCTGGAGTCTGGCAGTGGGAGCCCGGGGACTAAAGGGGCTACACCCACCCTGGGCCTGCAGGAGGCCGGGAGCAAGACACCGGGTGCCCGGCTCCGCCAACAGGGGCGCCAGTGCTGGCGAGTCCCGCCTCACTGGGAGGGGCCAGGCAGCGGCAGCTCAGCTGAGTCCCGCTGCTCCTGGCCCGCCCCAATCCAGAATCCAGAGACAGGACCCCAGGCTCGCTCCTCCACGCCCCACACCAGGGCTCCTCCCAGGGTCACGGTGGCAAGTTCTCATCCTTTCTGCCCTAGCTCTATTTTCATTTTTGTCGCCTGGGCCAAAGAGCCCACCGGGCCAGGCCCACGTACCCACCGCCCTGGGGGCCCGAACCCCGGCGCGGCCTCCTGGACCGGCCGGGGCTCACCCACGGGAAACCGCCTCACGGGCGGCGGGGGGCCAGGATGACGGAGAACTGTGCGTGGGCGGCTCCCCCACGCCCTCTCCAGCGACGGTGCACACGCAACCCCTCAGGCCGGCGTGCCCCGCAGGAGGGCCAGGGCCAAGGCCATGGTCAGTGGCCACCTGCTTCAACGTGCGCCTGCCCCGGACTCAGTCCCCCTGGCCCATGCGCTGGGCCCCTGGACTCCGCAGCCACCACATGTGCGGCGTGGACTTCCGAGGACCCGCAGTTCCCGGCCCCCACTCCATCCACAACACCTGCGCTCCTGTTTCAGCCCCGTCTCCTCCCCACCATCACACTCCTCTCCACACCTCCCAGCTGGGGCCGGAGCGGCGATCCCGGCTTGGTGACCCTGGCTTGGTGGCAGTGCCAGGCCCAGGAGACGGGACAGGCTGGAATAGCAGCCTTCTGGGGGGCAACACGGCCGCCCAGCACACACGGCCCTGGGCCTGAGGGTCCTCCAGGTGCCCAGGCCGACCAGGCCGCGTCGCTGGGACTGCGGGATGACAGAAAGCTGGCAACGACGGTCATGGCATGTTCAGAAATGTCTGCCGTCGCTCCTCTTGGAGAAGGAAGCGTGAAGGTGATGCAAGCGCCCGGGCTGACTCCGAGCCGCAGCTGAGGCGTCCGTGTCCAGGGTAAACTGAAGCACCCCAAGTGCAGCTCCGGGGACACACAGACGAGACGGAGCCGCTGCGTCCCAGGGCAGGTCTCAGACACAGCCCAGGAGGCGTCCACGTGTATCAGCCCCCATCACCTGGACCGCCCGGAGCTGCAGCCACACACAGGAGCCGTGGGACCTGGGGGCAGCACCTGAGTTCACAAACCACACGGCAGACGCCGGGCCAGTCCACGACCAGGACTCCGGCACACGTGGGAACCTGCCTCTGGCCGGGCCAGTCCACGACCAGGACTCCGGCACACGTGGGAACCTGCCTCTGGCCGGGCCAGTCCACGACCAGGACTCCGGCACACGTGGGAACCTGCCTCTGGCCGGGCCAGTCCACGACCAGGACTCCGGCACACGTGGGAACCTGCCTCTGGCCGGGCCAGTCCACGACCAGGACTCCGGCACACGTGGGAACCTGCCTCTGGCCGGGCCAGTCCACGACCAGGACTCCGGCACACGTGGGAACCTGCCTCTGGCTGGGCCAGTCCACGACCAGGACTCCGGCACACGTGGGAACCTGCCTCTGGCCGAATCTGGAACCCTCGGGCTTCAGAGGACAGGGCGTGCGGCTTGAACATCGTCCCAGCTGAACTCTGAGAGCTTTAAACACAGCACGGGAAACAGTCCTTCGAGGCGTATGTGACGTGTGTCTAGGCAGGAAGCAGCAGAACGAAGCCGACGTCCTCGGGGCCAACTCACGCCCTTTCTCAGAAAAAGAAAGGGCAGCTGGAGAGCCACTGCAAAGCGGCCCGCGGACCTGCTTCCCACGCACCATCACGGCACGTTTCCTTCCCGCAGCCTCGGGAGGAGGTGCTCGCACACAGCCGGGGCGGACTCCAGCACACCACGAGTGTCTGCGTCTCAGGCCGGCAGCGGCTGGGAAATGCCGAGAATCGCGGAGACCCAGGCCTGCAGAGCCCCGGGCTGGGTGGCAAGCAGGACGACTCGCAGGAGGGGGACACGGGCCTCCTGCACTCGCAAGGCCTCTCCCACGCCCCACGTCTGCTCATTTCACACACGCACGGCATGGGAAGTGTCCTTGTTTGCACTGTGCAGTCATTGTATCCTTTAAGAGTTATTTATTTATTGAAAGGCAGAGAGAGAGAGGGAGAGAGGTCTTCCAACCGATGGTTCACTCCCCAAATGGCCATTAACAGCCGGAGCCATACCGATCCAAAGCCAGGAGCTTCCGCCAGGTCTCCCACATGGGTGCAGGGGCCCAAGGATTTGGGCCACTGTCCACTGCTTTCTAGGCCATAGCAGAGAGCTGGATCAGAAATGGAGCAGCCAGGACTCGAACTGGCACCCACATGAGATGCCAGCATTGTAGGCGGAGGTTTTACCTACCACACCACAGCACCAGCCCCTCGATGTATCTTGAGGCCTGGAGACACAGCACCGGACCCTCAGAAGGCTGGGGGATGGCCGTGGTGGAGAGCTGGGGGTGGGGGCAGAGGAGGAAGGCTGAGCACGTCTAGGACACAGGGGAGCGCCACCCTCCCCCCCACCCAGGGGCGTCCTGGCCCCAGCAAAGGCCCGCGGTGGCCCCGCCAGCACCCGAGCTCGTGTGCAGCGTCCACACTGTCTCCAGCGTCTCTGCTGTCTACGGCCAGCACCGACTTACTTATGGGCTCAGCCAATTCGCCCTCATCGACACTCCCGAGTGCTGTGGGTCTGCTGGGGTCAGGGCCTCAGACCAGCAGCAGGGGCAGAACAGGGAGAAAGCAGCCAAGCTGGCAGCCGCGGCAGCCTTCACCAGGGAGCTCAGGAGTGCAGAAACCATCTGCTTCCTCGTCCGCCGGGCCGAGGCCCGAGCTCCACCAGCAAAGGGCGGATTCTGGGGCTCTGGGCTGACGCTCTGGTGGGCAGTCCGGCTCCGCGGAGCTGTGCACAGGGGACGGACGGCCTCACAAGGACAGTACCTCTGCTCTCTGACTTAGCAACAAAAGACCCAGGAGGTGGAGCCTGAGGGACAGAGCCATGTGACGAGGCTGTTCAAAGAGCGACCCCTGAGAGAAGGACCTGTCCTGTCTCCGCTCTTCCTCCCCAGCAGGACACACAGGACCCCGGCCGTGCACGTCCTGCAGCTCACCTGCCGGCCCTGGTCAAGGTCAAGAAGAGCCAGGAAGGCTGAGGAACAGCAGAGCAGAGGAGGCAAGGAAGAGCCAAGTGCACGCGGGGCCCGGGCAGGGTCTCGGACCACAGGGGCGAAATCCAGGGCAGCCCGCAGTTTCCGCTCTCGGGGACCAGAGGCGACCTGCACGGGACCACCAGTGCCAAGCTCGGGGGGCGCTGACCGGCCTCCCCCGCTTTGTGTAAGTCTGGCGTCATGGCAGAATTCAAACGTTCTTTACTGCACTGTGTGCGCATTTGAGAGAACGGATACTTTCATAAATGTCTCCTTAAAGAAAATGTGTTTGTAAAAAAAAATTAAAATTTAGAAAAAGGGGGAAAATGGTTAGCATAGGAGTTTCAACTGCAAATGACAGCAGTTGGCACCTCCAAGCCAGGAGCGTGAGGGAGGAGCTCCTGCGGCCGCCGAGACCCTCCCAGGTCTGAGCGCAGATACCCGGCAAGCTGCTCTAAGGTGTTTGAGGTGCCACCTTGAAACGGGCTGCAGAGCTGAGGGGCCGGAATGCAGAAGAGAAGCACACGGAGAAACCGCTGGACTCGAGCGGCACGTGACCAGCCCGACCGCAGACACAGCTGGCCGCACCCTTCCTGTTCACCACGAGGGGTGAAGGCACCCAGCTTTAAGTGGGACCCCAGCCGTGCAGCCCCTGAGCACGACTCCTGATGGCTGACCTCTGCTCTCCCTACGCTGGAGTCCCCCGCGGCCTGCAGCAGCCTCGCTGGTTACTCCCAAGTCCCCCTGGGAGCAAATATTAATTGAGGCTCCGGAAGATGCTTTGTCTACAGTATTAATTTCCCGTATTGCTATCAGGGTATCATCGGCACCAGACACCACTCTGCCCGCCTCCTCAGCAGCCGGACGCTGTCGGCCAATGAGGGGCAGTGAGCCAGGGAGAAGACACGTCGACCAGAGTCTCCCCTCGCCTCGGAGTGCCCACGGCCCTCTGCCACCTCCACAGCTGTGGCCCCGCTGCTCCCCTGAGCCCCAGCTCCTGCTCCCCGGCCCTGTGGGCTGACGAGCCACGGACACGTTCTGTGGCCGAGGAGGCCCAGCTCCTCTTCACATAGTCAGTCAGCATGTGTGAGGTGTCCATGAGGATCAGCCGAGGAAGAATCCAGCTCTGCTGGGAGGGCCAGACCCAACCCAACCCAGCGGAGTGCCAGGCTGGGAAGGGAGTCGTCCAGGCCAGGCTCCCTGGGCACTGCAGAGGGCAAGCCGGCAGAGATGCTGCCCTCGGGGTCACCGGGAGTCCAGAGGTCAGGGAAGAGTGGAGGCATGGTGCCCGGACTTGTGGAGCAAGGCCACGTGCACCCAAGAGCCAGGGGGCTGAGGACAAGCAGGTGACAGCAGCCACTCATGCTGCGATGACAGCCGGTTTGATCCAAAAGAAAACCAGAAGTGACAAAGGCCCTTCCCCCGGGAGAACTAAGAATGTGGGGCCCTACCAACCCTGTGAGCCAAGAGCAGCACAGGACCCGGGCCCTCAGGCTCTGCAAAGGAAGCCCACGCGCAGCCACGCAGGGGCTATGGGAGAGGCGGCACCGTGGTGGAGGGAGAGCAGGGGACACCAGGGTTCCAGGGGAAAAAGTCACCCAGGGAACCCCAAGTCTGGAATCCACATTTCGTGGCACTTCCGGAAGCAGTCTCCACCGCAGATTAAACCTCTGGGGCCTAAGCAGAGGTCATTGTTCCCCTGCCAGACTGCAGGCACCTGGGGTCACCGTGTCCCACACCCCGGCCTGCCCCCAAGGCCTGGTGGGACCACAGGGCTGAGCAGACAGCGCAAGGCCAGGAACCCAGACCGAGCCCCCACGCACACCCTGCTGCCTTCCAGCTGTGACCCGGACAGACGGGTCGGGCCAATCCAGCTCACGGAGTCTGAGCCTCCGAAACACACCGCCTCCAGTCTGTCCTCCCACTGCCACCCACCGGTTGTGCTGGCGGCCTCTGAGCACCTGTAGCGCTCTCTAATCCCGCGTGGAGGACCAGCGAGTGCCACACAGGATCCTGAGTCCCAGAAACACCACACCTGGCCATGTCCAGCTGCCAGCAGGCTGCACCGTGCTGCCCAAGCGTCCTAGGACACGCTGGGTTCTGACAGACCAAAAAGGGCGAGAACCAGAACCTCTGCTTTCTGTGTACACAGAAATGTGTTTACTAGCCTGAAAACTAAGAGGAGAGGCCAGGCAGCTGGACGGGAGGCTGGCCTAGCAGCTAAGACAGCCCTGAAGTCAGCTCTCCGTCTGGCTCCTGACCCAGCCTCCCCCTAATGCAGCCTGGGAGGCAGCAAGTGCCGGGAGAGCTGGACCCAGTGCCGGCTCCTGGCTTCGAGCTGGCCCGGTCCCTGCTGTCGCAGGCATCGGGGGAGTGATCCAGCAGAGGGGAGCGCTCTTGCTCTCTGCCTCTCGAATAAATGAATGCTAAAAAAACACAAAAGGACTGCCAATGTCTTTCCATGCCTGCGATTTGGGGCAGGCTCACGCTATTCAATATAGAAACGCGCCATGCTAGCTGGGAGTGCGGCCTCAACTCTCTCCCGGGGAGCAGGGTGAACGTGATCCCTCCGCCCCTGTTCGCTCCATGGATCCTCAAAGAAAAGAGCCTTTGTTCAGGGATTTTAGCGGCCACTCCTTCGCGCATGTGTGTGTCCTCCCAGCAGAAGGACCCAGAACCACCGAATCCCAGCACCGCCCGGAGGAGGAGGGAGGGCGTGTGCCGGGGCCGCGCTGCCCCCGCTCCCACACGGCTCGTAAAGGCATCTGAGGCCCATTCTTCAACAGCTGGGTTTTTTTTACATGAAGTCATAATGGTCTCACATGTTTAGCTCGGTATTCCTAAATATAAAACAATGATGCAGTCAAATTAGGGAAGCTAACGGTCTCTGGACTGCACGTCTCTGCCTCTCCCTGCGAAATACAAAATTAGTAAACCGTGCAGAGACGTGAGGTCACCAGCCCGAAATTACACCCAAACTTATTATGACTGAAGATTGGCTGTCCTGTTTTTGGTTGGTTTTTTTTTTTTCATATTACTAAAAAAGCCACACTCATGACAGCTTTACAGTCAGGGGCCTTTGGGAAAACACGCTCTGGTAAAGGTCTGTGCGCAGATGCACGGTGCGGAGAGCAGAGCGAGAAGCCGGCCCGCGATGCGCCATTAGGGATTTCCTTTCTGCCCTGGCATAACCAGGAACCCAGCGCGGCCCCACGGCCGCATTCCGGACAGTGCCGTCCCTCAGGCTGAGGGCGAGGTCAGGAGGCCCGGTGGTTAGGGCAAAGCGACTGTGGGCGCCTCAGCGTTCTGACCAAAAACTAAGATGTTCAAAAGCATAGTGAAATATTGGGATTGAACAGAAGTTCTATTTTCTATTTTCATCTGCTTCCTTTACAAAACGCTAGGACCTGAAAGGTCCAAGCACTGCTCACAGTTCGACACGGCTGGCTTACCTTTCAGTCAACTAAGATCCATCACCGGCAGCGAGGTGCGCCCTGGCCTGGGCCCCAGGCCCTGCACGGCGCCGGCTTCTCTAGTTGCATTCGGTCGCAACAAAAACAACATAAATGTGTAAGTGCTTAAACTCATGTTAAATGATTTAATATTATCCTCCCCTAAGAAACCGGACGTAGGATACGTTCCGTAGTAAGTGACGGTTAAAGTGAACAACCACTGCTCCCGTGGCAGGAGCCGTGACAGCGGTACTGACACAGTGTTTTCCAGACAGGGGTTACATTGACAGCGTCAGAGGCCATCACCAGACCCCGTGAACTCTTACAAGAACAAAAGGCAGCCAGCGCTTCTGGAGCGCCCGTCTCCACGCTCCCGAACCCGGAGGGGCTGACGGTAGCCCCGGCTGCTCTACTTCCCACGTGCGCTGCGTTTTCTGAGCCAGCACGTGCGTCATCGCCATGTCTTCCCGTGTTCTCCCCCAGCCTTTAACCTGGCTCTGGAGCAGATCAGACGGGGCCGCGACGCAGTCCCAAGCCGCGCACACCCGCGGGAGGCTCACACGGGCGTTCCCATCCTCTCTGCCACCTGCTGACAAGGCTGAGCCAGGGGAATTCAGCCGACGCGACGCCCAGGTGCTGGCTCCGAGGCGCAGGAACGGGGCGCCCCTTCCCGGGAACCCGCTCTGTGCTCTCTGCTTTCCTCGGAGAGTTCGAACCCACTGGATTCTTGTCACAAATATTTCACAGCCACCTGCAGCTAGAAGCGCTCTGAGCCGTGACTGCACGCACCTGAGGGCGGCTGACCTCTGCTCCCCTAGAAATCCCTGCACACCACAGCTGGAAACCAGCCATGAAGTGACCTAAAGCTAAGTTTAATATCCCTCCTTTGTTCCCCTCTCCTTCCTAAGCCGTCTGCATTCTTCAGAGGTATTTTGTGAGCTGATTAAGGAAGACACACTTTTCAGACACACCACTGCATCTACAGTATGATTTGCAGAATTCCTTGCCAATCGAAGGGCCAAGAGAAATCAACACAGGTAAAAAACACTATTCCTGGGGCCGACGTGTGGCGTAGCTGGCGAAACCGCCGCCTACAGCACCGGTATCCCATGTGGGTGCTGGTTCGAGTCCCAGCTGCTCCTCTTCCGATCCAGCTCTCTGCTGTGGCCTGGGAAAGCAGTGGAAAATGGCCCAAGTCCTTGGGCCCCTGCACCCACATGGGAGACCTGGAAGAAGCTCCTGGCTTTGGATCAGCACAGCTCAATCCGTTGTGGCCATCTGGGGAGTGAACCAGCAGACAGGAGACCTCTCTCTCTCTGTCTCTCTGCCTCTCTGCCTCTCTGTTACTCTGCCTTTCAAATAAATAAATAAGTAAATCTTTTTTAAAAATACTATTACCATGACAATTCCTGGAGAACAATCGTCAGAGGATGCATGACATCGAGCATCAGTTCCGATTTTTCCCCACTCTCAGGCACAGGGGCTGGCCCCTCGGCTTGGCCGCTCGTCAGAGGGAGAGCGGCCGCTGGACCTGCTGCCGCCTCTCCAACCAGACGCGTGGCCGTGGATTCCTCCCGGACTTCTTCGGCCTTTTCTTCCCCATGTGTGAAATGCCTGGTTGGCAAAGCACAAGTTCTTTTTTTTTTTTTTACTTTTTGACAGGCAGAGTGGACAGTGAGAGAGAGAGACAGAGAGAAAGGTCTTCCTTTGCCGTTGGTTCACCCTCCAATGGCCGCCGCGGATGGCGCGCTGCAGCCGGCGCACCGCGCTCATCCGATGGCAGGAGCCAGGAGCCAGGTGCTTCTCCTGGTCTCCCATGGGGTGCAGGGCCCAAGCACCTGGGCCATCCTCCACTGCACTCCTGGGCCACAGCAGAGGGCTGGCCTGGAAGAGGGGCAACCGGGACAGAATCCGGCGCCCCGACCGGGACTAGAACCCGGTGTGCCGGCGCCGCAAGGTGGAGGATTAGCCTGTTGAGCCACGGCGCCGGCCGGCAAAGCACAAGTTCTCTGGGTTTGCCACTCAGGGCTCTCCACCCTGCGGCGGGCACAAACCAACGTAGATCCCCGAGTCCCCCAGCCTCAGCAGGTTGAAAACCACACAGGGCCTGCAGGATCCTGCGACATGACCCCACAGCAGGCCCGGAGGCCCCCCGGGAGCTCCCTGGACATGGCCCAGCCCTCAGGGACAGCGCCAGTGCTGGGGGCTGGGTGTAGTTTCAACGCCAGACAAGATCTCTGTGGCCCCCTAGGTCCCCAGCCTCGCCCCACAGGCCTGCCTGGGAGCAGCAGGGATCCCACAGCTGATCCTCTCCTCTCACTGCCGACCTGGGCCTCGCGGATCCCACGGATCCCACCAACCAGCACCAGCAAAGCCACGCCTCGGGCCCAAGCACAGTGCTCTTCCCCAGATTCCCCTAGACCAGCCCCTTCCCCCCAACCCTCCCATCTGGGGCACCCCCACCTGGTGCCTCCTGCTGCAGGTCAGTGCAGGAAGCCCTCAGCTCATCACTGCCCCCACCGCTGCCACAGAGGCTGGCCCTCAGGACAATCCAGCCAGCCTATCTGGTCCTCTGTGACCCACCAAGCATCAGCTCTGGGCCACCAGCCCCGGCACACACATGTACACTCACACCCACGCATGCACACACTCGCATGTGTGCATCTGTGAGCGTGACGTGGATGCACGCGTGCAACCTGCATGCCTGTGTCTGCACACAACACACTTGCACATGCGTGTGCACACTGCACACACTTACCCGGTGCTGCAACCTGCATGCTTACACATGGACACCCTAGAGACACACGCATCTCGTGTGCCTGCTTCCACATGTGAACACGCGCACAGCTCCCGCAGGCTCCTGCAACACGGCGTTTCTCTCCTCGGGCTCTGACCCAGCCCGTGTTGCTGGGTCTCTCACCCAGCGCCCTTCCTGTCCAAGGTGAACTTCTCCACAAGGACGCCAGTCCTCAGCAACACGTTCTTTAAAATCTGCTCACGGGGGTGGTGCTTGGCAAAGCCGCTGCTCAGCAGGCCCCGCCCCGCACCAGGTGCCCAGGCTCCAGGCCCAGCTCCGCCTCCGCTCCAGCGTCCGCTGACCTCAAACACAAGCCCCTGAGCGCCCGCCTTCAGCCTGGCCCAACCCCACTGCTGTAAACATCGGGGGAGCGAACCAGCAGACGGAAGATCGATCTCTCTCTCTCTCTCTCTCTCTCTCTCTCTCTCTCTGCCTTTCAAATGAATAAAAATAAATGATTTTTCTTAAAAAAAAATCCACTTGCCAAAGTAATCCGGCCAATCAAAAGGTGAATCAAACCGAAGAACCCCCAATCGGAAAATAGAAAAATGAAGAAGTCCGGAGAAAAATCACTAAACGCAGTCAGTAAAGAAATGAGCGACACACAGAACCACGCCTGCGACACCGACCCACAGACAAGCTGGAGTGCAAAGAAACCGGAGCTAAACGGCGCCGATCCCGAACAGCAGCGAGCACACACGCACCGCGGATGCGCACTCGCCAGCCTTCTGGAGCTAGAGCCCGCACTGCGCAAAAATAATCAATGAACAGGAGCACACTGATACAGCCAGGGAAGGAATTCCAGGAGCTGGTGGACGGGGCAGGAGCAGCAGAAGACAGGAGAGAAGGGACAGAGGGCTCCAAGGTCAGTCACCTTTCCTCGGGGAAACCAGACGGCAGTCCCCGCAGGGGAAGCACCCAGCACCGGGTTTAAGAAGTTGCCGGGGCCCACGCTGTAGCCTGGTAAGCTAGGCCTCCGCCCGCGCAGCCCATATGGGCGCCGGTTCATGTCCTGGCCGCTCCTCTTCCGATCCAGCCTCTGCTTGGCCTGGGAAAGCAGTGGAGGATGGCCCACGTCCTTGGGCCCCTGCACCTGTGTGGGAGACACAGAGGAGGCTCCTGGCTCTTGGCTTTGGATTGGCGCAGCTCTGGCCCTTGTAGCCATCTGGGGAGTGAACCAGCAGATGGAAGACCTCTCTCTCCGTCTCTCCCTCTCTCTCTCTGTAACTCTACCTCTCAAATAAGTAAGTAAAAATCTTAAAATAAGAAATAGAGTAAGTTACAAATGCAACCATGAGTGGAACTAAGACACTCCACCTCTGCAGGCCCTGTGGTTCAAGAACTGGAGGAGACACTACTCTTCAATGACATGATTCTACAAAAACAGAAAATAAAGGGGAGAAGCAAAGAAACAGAAAACAAACGATTTCTTCACTTTAATCGGGAAAGAAGAGCAAGCAAGTCTGTTCCAGAAACAGCGCAGGTGGGACGAGTCCCACAGAAGCCAGCCTGCGCGAGAAGTCACACAGTGAGCCGGCTGCGTGTGCCGCACACGCCTCCAATGGGAGCTCGCACCGTGAGCCGGCTGCGTGTGCCGCACACGCCTCCAGTGGGAGCTCGCACCGTGAGCCGGCTGCGTGTGCCGCACACGCCTCCAGTGGGAGCTCGCACCGTGAGCCGGCTGCGTGTGCCGCACACGCCTCCAGTGGGAGCTCGCACCGTGAGCCGGCTGCGTGTGCCGCACACGCCTCCAGTGGGAGCTCGCACCGTGAGCCCGGCTGCGTGTGCCGCACACGCCTCCAGTGGGAGCTCGCACCGTGAGCCGGCTGTGTGTGCCGCACACGCCTCCAGTGGGAGCTCGCACCGTGAGCCCGGCTGCGTGTGCCGCACACGCCTCCAGTGGGAGCTCGCACCGTGAGCCGGCTGCGTGTGCCGCACACGCCTCCAGTGGGAGCTCGCACCGTGAGCCCGGCTGCGTGTGCCGCACACGCCTCCAGTGGGAGCTCGCACCGTGAGCCCGGCTGCGTGTGCCGCACACGCCTCCAGTGGGAGCTCGCACCGTGAGCCGGCTGCGTGTGCCGCACACGCCTCCAGTGGGAGCTCGCACAGTGAGCCCGGCTGCGTGTGCCGCACACGCCTCCAGTGGGAGCTCGCACCGTGAGCCGGCTGCGTGTGCCGCACACGCCTCCAGTGGGAGCTCGCACAGTGAGCCCGGCTGCGTGTGCCGCACACGCCTCCAGTGGGAGCTCGCACCGTGAGCCGGCTGCGTGTGCCGCACACGCCTCCAGTGGGAGCTCGCACCGTGAGCCCGGCTGCGTGTGCCGCACACGCCTCCAGTGGGAGCTCGCACCGTGAGCCGGCTGCGTGTGCCGCACACGCCTCCAGTGGGAGCTCGCACCGTGAGCCCGGCTGCGTGTGCCGCACACGCCTCCAGTGGGAGCTCGCACCGTGAGCCGGCTGCGTGTGCCGCACACGCCTCCAGTGGGAGCTCGCACAGTGAGCCGGCTGCGTGTGCCGCACACGCCTCCAGTGGGAGCTCGCACAGTGAGCCCAGCTGCGTGAGCTCAGCAGCTGGAAACAGACAAAACCGCAGTGGAGAACTGAAACAAAAGCAGGAGTCAGAACTAAACGCTGCTGTTAAAAGTCAGGGTTTAAAAGGGCACTGAGCACATCAAGGCCACCTCGGAATTACTGAAGACAACAAGAACTCACGGGGGCCGGCGCTGTGGCGCAGCAGGTGCCTGCAGTGCCGGCATCCCATGTAGACACTGGTTCGAGTCCCGGCCACTCCACTTCCGATCCAGTCTCTGCTGTGGCCTGGGAAAGCAGTGGAGGATGGCCCAAATCCTTGTGCCCCAGCTCCTGCATGGGAGAAGCCCCTGGCTCCTGGCTTCGGATCAGCACAGTTCGGGCCACTGAAGCCATCTGGGGAGTGAACCAGCGGATGGAAGACCTCTCTGTCTGTCTGTCTGTCTCTCTCTCTCTCTGCCTCTAACTCTGCATTTCAAATAAATAAAAAAAGTCTTTAAAAAGAAAGAAAGAAATCATGAAGACAATGTTTGTCCTAAACTTTTAAGTCAGTACCATAGAAAAATGCAAATAACCTTGAATAAAATGCATAAAGCAAAATACTGCAAATAGGTGGGAAGTTCAACAAAGGAAAAAAATCGGTCTGGGAAAACTGACACATCTCTCTCAGGCCAGGCAGAACAAGTCAGTGAAAATAACACAAGGCTTCTCCAAGCCCCCAGCTCCACACACGGCCACCGTGTGAAGCCGGCAGCAGGGCCGAACGTGCGTGCACACAACCACCCAGGAAGCCCCCCAAGTCCACCAGGCAGGGCCAGCACAGACTCGAGCTCGAGCAGCACCAGGGAACCAGGAGCCGGTAAACAGCAAAGCACACAAGCACAGGCCCTGCGACGTGGGGACAGGCGTTTTCTCCACCCAGTAAGACCCGGTGCGGACACCACGTCACCTATCCGAATGCCCACGCCGGGTCCCGGCTCGAGCTCCCAACGCCAGCTTCCCGCTGACACACCCCCGGGAAGCATGAGTTCTGGGTCCTGCACCCACGTGGGCCACCAGGACCGAGCTGGGCTGTGCAGGCCCTTGGGAGTGAACCCGCGGACAGGAGCTCGCTCGTCCTCTCTGTCCCTCAAACACGTCAAGTTGTTCAAAATTAAATGAAAGAGAAACTGTACACATTCTTCAAAGTCCACATGTCAAAATATATGGGACACTCCCTTTTAGTATTTTTTTGTTGTTCTAGTTAAAACTATTGGTTGAACTCTGTAACTAACACACAATTATTCTTAGGTGTTTAAATTTAACTGAAAAGTGATCCCTGTTAAATATGAGAGTGGGAATAAGAGAGGAAGGAGATGTACAATTTGGGACATGCTCAAGCTGACTTGCCCCAAATGGCAGAGCTAGAAACGTGCCAGGGGATTCCAATACAATCCCATCAAGGTGGCATGTACCAATGCCATCTCACTAGTCCAAGTGATCAATTTCAGTTCACAATTGATCATGATAGGACTAAGAGTCAAAGGGATCACACAAACAAGACTAGTGTCTGCTAATACTAACTGATAGAATAAAAAAGGGAGAGAACGATCCAACATTGGAAGTGGGATACACAGCAGACTCATAGAATGGCAGATGTCCTAAATAGCACTCTGGCCTCAGAATCAGCCCTTAAGGCATTTGGATCTGGCTGAAAAGCCCATGAGAGTATTTTAGGCATGGAAAGCTAAGACACTCTGGCAAAAAAAAAAAAAAAAAAAAAAAAACCCTAAATGAAAGATCTCTGCGAGTGAGATCCCAGTGGAAAGAACGGGGCCATCAAAGAAGTAGGTACCTTTCTCTGAAGGGAGGAGAGAACTTCCACTTTGACTATGACCTTGTCTAAATAAGATCAGAGCTGGCAAACTCAAAAGGCTTCCATAGCCTTGGCAACTCATGACAAGAGCCCTGGGTGATTACTGACACCATAAACAAGAGTGTCAATCGTTAAGTCAACAACAGCAGTCACTGTGCACTTACTCCTCATGTAAGATCTCTGTCCTTAGTGTGCTGTACAATGTAAATTAATGCTACAACTAGCACTCAAACAGTACTTTACACTTTGTGTGGATGCAAACTGATGAAATCTTTATTTAATATATACTAAATTGATCTTCTGTATATAAAGATAATTGAAAATCAATCTTGATGAGAATGGAATAGGAGAGGGAGCAGGAGATGGGAGGGTTGCAGGTGGGAGGGAAGTTATGGGGGGGAAAAAGCCACTGTAATCCAAAAGCTGTACTTTGGAAGTTTATATTTATTAAATAAAAGTTAAAAAAATTTAAAAATATGGGACATAAACATAAGTACATAACTAGTTGCACTCTTTAAAAATAAATTAATGAGGGGCTGACACTGTGGCGCAGTGGGCTAACGCCCTGGCCTGAAGTGCTGGCATCCCATATGGGCACCGGTTCAAGACCCAGCTGCTCCACTTCCAATCCAGCTCTTTGCTGTAGCCTGGGAAAGCAATGGAAGATGGTCCAAGTCCTTGGGCCCTTGCACCCACGTGGGAGACCCGGAAGAAGCTCCTGGCTCCTGGCTTCACATCTGTGCAGCTCCAGTCATTGCAGCCAATTGGGGAGTGAACCAGGGGATGGAAGACCTCTCTCTCTCTCTCTCTTTCTCACTGTGTAACTCTTTCAAATAAATAAATAAATCTTTAAAAATAGATAAATGCATTAGTTAATTAATGAAACATTCAAATCTAAGAGCAACCAGGAATAAATGTTTTTAAATTTGAATATTAAAGGGTAATAATGTATCAGGAAAAAAAAATAAAACAGCAAACCTGATGGATAAAGCCCTCACCCCAGTGAATGGGGGGCGCCAGCACCTGCCGTGATCTGGGGCTGGGCTGGGGCAGGAGGACGACCAACGTAAGGAGACAGTGGCGTTTTCCAAACTCCAGGTTAGTCAGCTTGTCAACCTGGATGACAGAAATGACTCCCGGTAAAATAAGACGTCCACAGTAAACTCCGAGCAGACAGACACACAGACCACAAGTGCTGTGAGGAGCCCAGAGCGTCCTCCCTCCCCTCGCAAACCCAAGAGCTCCGTGGAGGTCACACAGCCCCCTACACTCCTGGGCCCAGACCCGGGGACACGGCCCCCCCTACACTCCTGGGCCCAGACCCGGGGACACTGCCCCCCCACACACTCCTGGGCCCAGACCCGGGGACACAGCCCCCCCCTACACTCCTGGGCACAGACCCGGGGACACTGCCCCCCTACGCTCCTGGGTCCAGACCCGGGGACACAGCCCCCCCCACACTCCTGGGTCCAGACCCGGGGACACAGCCTCCCATACACTCCTGGGCCCAGACCCGGGGACACTGCCTCCCCTAAGCTCCTGGGCCCAGACCCGGGGACACAGCCCCCCCCACACTCCTGGGCCCAGACCCGGAGACACAGCCCACCCCTACACTCCTGGGCCCAGACCCGGGGACACAGCCCACCCCTACACTCCTGTGCCCAGACCCGGGGACACAGCCTCCCCTACACTCCTGGGCCCAGACCCGGGGACACTGCCCCCCCACACTCCTGGGCCCAGACCCGGGGACACAGCCTCCCCTACACTCCTGGGCCCAGACCCGGGGACACTGCCCCCCCCCACACTCCTAGGCCCAGACCCGGGGACACTGCCCCCCCCACACTCCTGGGCACAGACCCGGGGACACACCCCCCCACACTCCTGGGCCCAGACCCGGGGACACACCCCCCCACACTCCTGGGCCCAGACCCGGGGACACACCCCCCCCTACACTCCTGGGCCCAGACCCGGGACACACCCCCCCCACACTCCTGGGCCCAGACCCGGGGACACACCCCCCCCACACTCCGGAGCCCAGACCCGGGGACACCCCCCCACACACTCCTGGGCCCAGACCTGGGGACACTGCCCCCCCCACACTCCTGGGCCCAGACCCAGGGACACAGCCCCCCCTACACTCCTGGGCCCAGACCCGGGGACACTGCCCCCCCTACACTCCTGGGCCCAGACCCAGGGACACGGCACCCCCTACACTCCTGGGCCCAGACCCGGGCACACGGCCCCCCCTACACTCCTGGGCCCAGACCCGGGGACACAGCCCCCCCCTACACTCCTGGGCCCAGACCCGGGGACACAGCACCCCCTACACTCCTGTGCCCAGACCCGGGGACACGGCCCCCCCTACACTCCTGGGCCCAGACCCGGGGACACGGCCCCCCCTACACTCCTGGGCCCAGACCCGGGGACACGGCCCCCCCTACACTCCTGGGCCCAGACCCGGGGACACGGCCCCCCCTACACTCCTGGGCCCAGACCCGGGGACACGGCCCCCCCTACACTCCTGGGCCCAGACCCGGGGACACGGCCCCCCCTACACTCCTGGGCCCAGACCCGGGGACACGGCCCCCCCTACACTCCTGGGCCCAGACCCGGGGACACAGCCCCCCCCTACACTCCTGTGCCCAGACCCGGGGACACGGCCCCCCCTACACTCCTGGGCACAGACCGGGGACACTGCCCCCCCTACACTCCTGGGCCCAGACCCGGGGACACTGCCCCCCCTACACTCCTGTGCCCAGACCCGGGGACACAGCCCCCCCTACACTCCTGGGCCCAGACCCGGGGCTGACAGTCAGAGACAGGGAAGGAAGGTGGACAAGCAGGAAATCGGGGTTCCCTGTGAGCAAGAAACGAAACGTTCCTACCAATGAATGAGCGCGGACACTGCACCTCGCAGGAAAACCCGCCATCAGTGAGCCAGCGACCTCCAGGCAGCAGAAGTCCCATCGCACGCACACGTGTGCAAAGACAACATGAAACCCATCGGGTCGACCCCGACTTGCAGGAAGGTTCAAGCCGAGCACGGCCAGGCCCTCCTCCCCGGCAGTGTGCAAGGGCGTTCCGTGGGGCCGCCCAGAGACGCCCGCGCCCACGGGTGCCGGTGTGTATCCAGGCTGCGCTGCTTCCGATCCAGCTCCCTGCTAATGGCCTGGGAAAAGCAGCGGAAGTGACCCAAGAGTTTGGGAGACCCAGATGAAGCTGCTGGCTCCTGGCCATGGCGGCCACGTGGGGAGTGAACCAGCAGACGGAAGATCAATCAATCGATCTCTCTCTCTCTCTCCCTCCCCTTCTCTGTAATGTTGCCATTTAATAAATAATAAATTTTCTTTAAAAAAAAAAAAAAAAAACAGGCACCTGCTCTCTTTCTTGGGAAACCCAGCAGCGTCCAGAGAACTGGAAAACCGCTGCAGCGCCCCAGTGCCCACGGCAGGAGCCAGGGCCCAGCAGGGCGGCTACAAGGCAGCACCGAGCCCTCTGCCGGCCGCTCACAGGCAAGTCCCTCCTGGGGGCCCTGGTGTGGCCACGCTGTGGCCTGGGCACCTGGAAGCACACAGCGCGTGTGCACAGAGCTGCACCCAGGTGTGCGTCACTGTGTTTCCTATAACAAGACAGCTGCAGGGACACTTGGGGGGCAGGTCCCATCATGCCACAGTGTGCATTCATGCAGCGGCTGCCCTCACGCAGGGCCTGGCACAGGGGCGTGCGGTGCCAGCAGCTCTCCTGGAAGTGCATGCACGCCGTTCCTTCACCTCCCGGTGCAAATCCCTGCAGCACTGGAAATACCCCGACAACAGTGACGCCAGAGCTGTCACCCGGGGAGACATCCCTGGATCCGGGAGGACTACGCCACCCCAGGTACCAGAGCCCGTCACCCGGGCAGACATCCCTGGATCCGGGGAGGACTACGCCGCCCCAGGTACCGGAGCCCATCACCCGGGTAGACATCCCTGGATCCGGGGAGGACTACGCCGCCCCAGGTACCGGAGCCCATCACCCGGGCAGACATCCCTGGATCCGGGGAGGACTACGCCGCCCCAGGTACCGGAGCCCGTCACCCGGGCAGACATCCCTGGATCCGGGGAGGACTACGCCGCCCCAGGTACCGGAGCCCGTCACCCGGGCAGACATCCCTGGATCCGGGGAGGACTACGCCGCCCCAGGTACCGGAGCCCGTCACCCGGGCAGACATCCCTGGATCCGGGGAGGACTACGCCGCCCCAGGTACCGGAGCCCGTCACCCGGGCAGACATCCCTGGATCCGGGGAGGACTACGCCGCCCCAGGTACCGGAGCCCGTCACCCGGGGAGACATCCCTGGATCCGGGGAGGACTACGCCGCCCCAGGTACTGGAGCCCATCACCCGGGGAGACATCCCTGGATCCGGGGAGGACTACGCCGCCCCAGGTACCGGAGCCCGTCACCCGGGCAGACATCCCTGGATCCGGGGAGGACTACGCCGCCCCAGGTACCGGAGCCCGTCACCCGGGGAGACATCCCTGGATCCGGGAGGAGTACGCCGCCCCAGGTACCGGAGCCCGTCACCCGGGGAGACATCCCTGGATCCGGGAGGACTACGCCGCCCCAGGTACTGGAGCCCGTCACCCGGGGAGACATCCCTGGATCCGGGTAGGACAATGCCGCCCCAGGTCCAGCTGCAACTAAATTTCCAAACTAAACCTGTGGCTGAAAGTCAGGAACAAGGCAGCTGCACACCACCACCTCGTCTGAGCACACGGCTCACACCTCCGTGGGAACGCCTGTGCGCCGGACCTCTGAAAGCCTCTGCACACGTCTTGAAAGCAGAATTCCCGGGGTCTGGCATCTGGCACAGGGACTGTGCTGCCACATGGGGCGCCTCAGCGCAAAGCAAAGCGCTGCTTCCAGTCTCAGCTGGAAGGGCAGTGGATGATGACGCAAGTGCTTGGGCCCCTGCAGCCACTGAGAGACCAGGACAGAGTTCCAGAACCCTGGGCTTGACCTGGGCCAGCCCTGCCCATCGCGGCCATTTGGGGAGTGAACCAGCGGATGGAAGACCTCTCTGTGTTTCAAATAAATAACTTTTAAGTGAAGTCTTTCTGTGTGTATCACTTATGCAAGAGAAAGGGGCGGTAAGATCCTGGGTACCAGCTGATGGTGCACTGTGTGGTTAGTAAGGAAACGCATGGCTTCATCTTGAGTCCCAAGGTTAACAACTCCCGGCCAGCGGAGGAGACGCTCCTGAGGAGCCAAGTCCCCCAGGAGGGGGCTCAGGACTCAGCTACAGCCATCCCCCTATCCTGAGCTCCACCCTCAGACACTGTGAAGTGTACTCAACAAAGACTTGCAATGAATAGGAAAGGAATCCCACACCACGTAGCTAAGTGTAAGCCTGCACAATCGGGCACGGCTTGCCCAGGACAGGGGTGTCCCGACCAGAACACTTCATGAGTGTCCTGCAAAGCTGCAGTGCCCTCGGACCAGCAGACCCTGCGCAACCCAGGCTCCTGAGCTCCCCCGGCACGGCCCACCCAGGTGTCAGGCCTGAGACTCAAACCACCTTCAAGACAAATCCGCAGTGATGGAATCACTCAGTGAGACTCACGTACAGACAAAACTCTCAGAGGCATTTGGGGTGCATCCGCCCACAAAGGCTGAGCCCAACAGGAAAGGTGCATCTTTGCTTCGAGCAGAAACCCTCCTCTCCCTAAGTGTGCACCTGGGTGCGGTGCGGTGCCACGGAGCCACCGAAACACGGGGCTCAAAAGCACCGTCACCCCAGCTCAACAGAGATCCGGGCTGTGCTGGTCCACCCGACGCCAGCGGAGCCGTGCTGGAAACTGGACGCGGTTTCCTCAGCTGCCACCGCGACGCACACGGGCGAGAGGAGGCCGAGGCCGAGCCCGCTTCAACCTCGCTGTCCCCGTGAAAGAAGCATTTCGGGGGCCGGCGCTGTGGCAGCGTGGGTAAAGCTGCCACCTGCAGTGCCAGCATCCCACAGGGCACCGGTTCAATCCCAGCTGCCCCACTTCCAATCCTGCTCTCTGCTGTGGCCTGGGAAAGCAGCAGCAGATGGCCTGAGTCCTTGGGCCCTACACCGGCATGGAAGGCCCGGAAGAAGCTCCTGGCTCCTGGCTTCGGGTCAGCCCAGCTCTGGCTGTTGTAGCCATTTGGAGAGTGAACCAGCAGATGGAAGACTCTCTTCCTCTCTCTCTGCCTCTAACTCTGCCTTTCAAATAAATAAATAAATCTTTAAAAGAGAGAGAGCGCGCGCAAGCACTTCAGTGATCAACACGAGGCAAGCAGTGAACTTGGCCCTAGGGCAGAGTAATAAACTTGCTGGTATGAACGTCTGGGACTTACCAGCAGGTGTAGAGGTGGACAAAGTGCCAGCTCCAAGAACAGGGCCCGGCCCCAGGAGCAGGAGCCAGTTATGCCTGACCTTGAGAATGAGACCAAATCGAATTTCCCAAGTGGAACATGAGCCTTTACACGCAGAGCACAGACAAGAGAGTAGCTCCACCCCTAGAGGGGCGGCAGCTTTCTGTGGCCTACCCATCTGTGGCACCTGAGAAGTACACCAACCAAGGATTCTCCTAGCCTTGTGTGCCTCACCCCGCCCCACCCAGCCACGCCCACTCACTCTCAACACTCGGGAGCTGACCCATCCACAGCCTGCCCTTCGTATCTCGCTGGCACCCCAGGAGATGGAAACAGCACTCAGGGGGCACTCAGAGGGACGGCACCGACAGGAAGGGGCGGCCCCGGCACCTGCATCTGACCCTCATCTCCTTGATAAAAAAAATCACAAGACGCCCTCCCACTCAATGAGCCCGCCTGCTCTGAGCTCCCCCGGCTCGCCCTGAGCCTGGCCCTGCCCAGCTCATCAGCATCGTGTGCGAACACAGCGAGGACACACTGAACTCTGCATTCCAGATCCGCTCTGCAGAGAGAGGAGGAAGGGAGACACCGACGTCCTAGGCAAAACCTCCCAATTGGGGGTTTGCACCAACTCGGCACAGAGCTCCACGCACACCCGCGGCTTCTAAGTCAGCAACCACATTCCTGATTTCCAGGGCCTGGGAGGACCAATGAGGCCGACGAGTTCGTCAGTGGGGGTGGAGGGAGAGGGATGCACGCAGTCAGAAGCTCAAGGAAACGGGCACACCCAGGGCAGTGTGCAGTGCAGCTCGGCCATCCTGCACGGGCTCCCCGTGCGTCCTGCAGCCCAGCAAAGCCAACAGTGTCTGCTTTCACGGAGGGTGACAAAACAACACAGCAAATCAGGAAGAAAAAAAGACACGTTTAAGGCTAAATATGCAGGGCCGGTGCTGTGGTGTAGCTATATGGGATACAGTGCCGGCATCCCACAGGGCACTGGTTCGAGACCCGGCTGCTCCACTTCATATCCAGCTCTCTGCTATGGCCTGGGAAAGCAGAAGACGATGGCCCAAAGACCCACATGGGAGACCCGGAAGACGCTCCAGGCTTTGGATCGGCACAGCTCTGGCCATTGAGGCCATTTACGGAGAGAACCAGGGGATGAAAGACCTCTCTCTCTCTCTCTCTCTCCCTCTCTCTCTCTCTCCCTCTCTCTCTCTCTCCCTCTCTCTCTCCCCCTCTCCCTCTCCCTCTCTCTCTCCCTCTCCCTCTCTAACTTTGCCTTTCAAATAAATAAATAAATCTTTTTTCAAAAAAAGACTAAATATATAAATAACATCCACCTAAAACCAGTGAGACTACAATTTTCGTTTCTTTCCTAAAATAAAAACAATGACTTTTAAATCTTCGTAAAGCAGGCATCAATGCCAAATTCCGACACAGCTTACGTGCTGGTCTGAAGCTGCCGTGAGACAAAGGACAGGACACACACATCCCCGAGCCCACACCCTCCAAAGCAGCACATTTCACTCCAACAAAGCAGCAGGAAAATTAGTGGCTCGTTCCTCATCGTCAGGATCCCTCAATCTGCCAGGCCACGCTGCTGAGTCAAGCAACTTGGGGACACTTGACTACAGGGGTCTGGAATGGGACGTGGACCCTGGAACGGCAGCTGGGGAGCACACACAGCGTCCGCACCGTTCTTAGAGAACGAACGACAACCACTAAACGCGGCAGGGACACCCACGTGGGTCCCTAAATTCCTAGAGACGGCGGCCTGCACCAGGGCCCACCTGTGTGCAGGCTCTGTGCAGGCTCTGCCTTGGCTGCCGTCCACTGCACGCTGCCTCTACTCCCCCATCTCACAGACCGCAGCTGAGGGCCTCTGGCTCACGCCTGGCCACACCCACACCCCACGTGGGAGTCACACTGGAGCCGGAGGCCATGTCCCACCCCCAAAGAGCCTTTCTGTTTCACAGCAGCTCTGGACTTAAGAAAGCTCAGGGATGGGGCGGCGCCAAGGCACAGAGGCTAATCCTCTGCCTGGCGCCGGCATCCCACAGGGCACCAGTTCTAGTCCCAGCTGCTCCTCTTCCCATCTGGCTCTCTGCTGTGGCCTGGGAAAGCAGGTGGAGGATGGCCCAAGTCCTTGGGGCCCTGCATTCTCAAGGGAGACCCGGAAGAACCTGGCTCCTGGCTTTGGATCGGCGCAGCTCAGGCCATGGCGGCCATCTGGGGAGTGAACCAATGGAAAGAGGACCTTTCTCTCCATCTCGTCCTCTCACTGTCTGTAACTCTACCTCTCAAATAAATAAAATCTTTAAAAAAAAAAAAAAAAAAGCAAGCAAGCTTAGGGACCGATCTGCACCTGAGGTGGAGGCCTGGATGGATGCAGGGCGCCTGGATGCTGTGACCCTGGGCCAAGCCCGTGGCCTCCTGGACAGCCCCCCTGCCACCCCGGTCCTGGCTCTGGGTCCTGGGGTGCAGCATCACGTGATGACTAAGAGAAGACCCAGGGGAGAGGCCCCGGCACGGAGCCCCATCACAGCCCACAGCAGGACGAACGTGGAGATCTGTCACCCAAACTGGCGGCCCAGCAGGGGGCAGGTGACGCCACCCCAGGGATGTTCTGTCCACACTGCGATGGGCTCGGTGTGTGAACTGTACTTGGGTTTCCAAGACTTGGCGTGAAGACAACCAAAACCGAAGCCAGCGGTATTCTTAGGCCATTCACACACTCGGGTAACGCGCTGGGTATGCTCTGTTAAGTAAAACACAGCCCTCACCTCCACTCTGCCCACGTCTCTGTATCTCTTCCGACAGGCCGCGGAAGCCCATGCCGCCTGCTTCGGCACAGCCTGTGGGCTAGGCAGGGCTTCGGCAGTCCTGCCGCGGCTGGGGACGGGAAACCCACACCACACTGTGCGACCCGTGGCCTGGGGGGTTCCCATTTCCAGTGCCCACAGGTCCGGCACCTGTACTCACTCACAGCTCGACTCTGGCGGCGCCTGTGCGAAGGCCAGAGCAGGAGCCGTCTGACAGCAAAGCCCCAAAAGCGTCATAGCCGGCCCACAGCACAGCTTTCCTACCGCACCCTCCAGGCCTGAGGTCCAGGCCTGCATCCCCCAGCTGGGGCGCCAGGGGCACTGGAGCCCTGGGCGGCCCACCCGGGGCACCGGCCCCTGAGCGGGCAGAGCCGGAGGGCCCGGCAACATTCCTCCAGATTACTGAGACCTCTGCCCGTTTTCCCGCAGAGCAGGCCCTGCACAGTCCAGGACCCCTGTCCCAGCCCAGGCACACTGCTGGGGCGGCTCCCAAGCCCCCAGAAAGACAGAGAGGCGGGGTACGCCGGCCCTCCGGACTATCATCTCACAAGTGACACAGCTTTAAGTGGCATCGCCCCGGGGAAAACCACCTCTACACACGTGTGTGCTTTCCGGGCACGAGGAGAGCCACACACTCAGGACGGCTGCCCCAGGAGCAGCCCCGGGTCGCAGTGGGGGACCGCCATCGCAGCTGTGCCGGCTTCAGCCTTCCCGGCTGGAAGGGGCCGCAAACCACCACCACTTCCCAGGAGAGCCTTCCACACGAGGCAGAGGGCACGGAACAGCGCAGGCCCCAGACCGGTCTGTGGGGCGCAAGGCCCCTGCACCGGGGTCACTGACCCGGGCATGCACTTCTCCAACTCGGGCTCAGCGCCGAACTCCTGCCCACACCGAGAAACTCCACGTCGCTACCACGACCCAAAACCCAGCGGCACCGCACCGCGCCGCACCGGTGAGAAACAGGCTTGCTTACTTTCTGCGTTCGCGGCCGGGAAGCGGGACCGTGATTCCGGCTCGCAGAGCCCCGCAGGGCTCCCGGAGCCAACGTGGGGTCGGCTTGTCCCTATTACCCACTTCCTGTTCTGTATTTTATTCGTGCTTTACCATGTGTGACCCTCAGGCACCCCCACACCCTGAGGGGAACAAGGTGGCTGTCAGCAAACCATCACCACGGGCAACCACCCGGGCCAAGACACACGGGGCGCAGACCAGGAGGCCCACCGCCCACGCGTGAACACGTCCCTGCCATTCTGAGCGGGCACGGCTTACCACGCATCTTGAGAAACGTCTATAAAGGGGGCAGAACCAGCGAGTTCACAGGTCCAGAAAAACAGTAAGAAATGCTCAGAGATGGGAAATAAATCCCACGCTGGGGTTCACTTTACAGCTTTTTCCTCCTCAGACGGAGTCTAGAATGTCGGCCGTGCCGGCCCACACGGAGAATGCAAAGGAGCTTAACTTCTCCAAGCGGCTCTTGCACAATGAAGAAAGCGGAACTGAGCCCTGGCCGGGCCCCCAGCTTCACCGGGCAGGCGGAGGGCGTGGCGACGCCCGCCCAGGGCAGGTGAGCGTCTCAGGGTCCACACTGCACGCGGGGCAGGCAGAACTCGACCCAGCCCAGTGGGCTCACTGTGTGGCCTTGCACGTGAACCGCCCTTGAGGAAAAGGAAAATTCCCCTCCCCGCGCTGGTCTCGATGCCGTCCCCACCTCCTCTGCCACTCGAAGAAGCTCGCACACCCACCGCCCCTGCTCCGCCGGTCACCTGCTCCTTCGTGGGAGAAGCCCCTGCCCGACACACTGTTCAAATCTAGGACTTTCCTACCAAGAGTAACCTGATCCCTGTCACCCACTGCGGGGCGGAAGTCAGCGCAATGGCTGCTGTGTTTGGGGCAGGGCCCTCCGCCTGCTCCTCTCGCCAGCTCTGGGACAATGCAGAAGCCTCCCACAGACACAGGACGTTCGGTCAACACTTTCTCTCTCCCTCAAGCCTGATGCGAACATCAGAGGGGAAACACGTGGCTGTCCAGCCCCCACATCAGGTCCACCCGGGCATCCACAGCACGGATACCCACGCCCCTTCCTCCGTGCACGGGCAGGTGTGCTGGAGAACGGACAACACAGGCGCCAGAGACCTGGGTCTGAGCTCGGCCCCACCGCCACAGGCCCAGCTGTCACCGACGCTCTGTGCACCGCACCTGTAAAGCACCAGAGTTCACCCCAAAGTCACCCCACGTTTCCTGCAGTTTTCACCAATACTTGCTACACCTTCATAGGTGGGGGTCTTTAGAAAGTTCACAGAAAATATATGTTACTAAAAAACTAGGCATGGACTGGGAAAATTTTTGCAAACTAAACTAAACCATTTCCCATGAGCTTGCTGAAGCACTCTCATGTGATTCTCAGTACGAACCTTCTAAAACAAGTCCAAAGAAAAACAACAAACTTACAGGTCGATGTCAATGAGCAAAGAATAAATGCTTTTCTCCATGTCATCATAAGCAATTCGACACTCCTAACCGACAGGGGAACCACACCCTCGAGGAGCAAGCGCAGGAGCCCCACTCGGCCCGGGAGGAGCAGCGGCCCCGGAAGCGCCCCGGCAGAGCCCCTGGGACCGGGACAGCCGCCACACTCGCACAGCCTCCTCCTCCGCTCGGCCACCCCCTAACAGCTGCAGCGAGGCGTGGGACTGGCAGATCCCCCCACACAGCTAACTAAAGTCCCCCTTCTAACCCACACCTCGAGACACCTGGAATTGTGCGGCTATTAGCAAAGTCGGCCTTGCTTTCTAAAGTCCACCATCATTCCTCAACCTCAAATCTGACCGATGAGCCAATCCTCCTGCTTCTGTGTCACCAGGGTAATTCACTGAGGCTAACTTTAATCCTGCCACTAAACCAGGGATCCCATGACTCCACAGACCTGCCCCCAAACCGACACTGCCATGCCAAGCACCCTGCCCCAGGAGCTCCCGGCGAGGCCTTTAAGCTGGTGTTGGGAATGAGACCATCCTCCTCGCCTCCTGCTTTTAAAAAGTAAAAATCGAGAGAGAGAAGGGAAGCCACTGAGCCCTCCGTGACGACAACGGGAACTTAAATCCCGGCTGGTGTTCCTCAAAGGGACGAGGGACCATCACTCTGCTAACAGTCGAGCTAAAGACACGAAAAGCTTTGAAATGATTCACCGGAACCTGGTGGGAATACGCTTATCAATGCGAACGATGAGATTTTCTCAAACTGGCATAAAATGCCCTCTCCGTGTCACTGATAACCCAAATGCATTGTGCATGGCCACAGGAGCCTGTGCACAGGCCAGCACCCAGCCCACCAGGCCAGCACCTGGCCCACCTGGCCAGCCACCCAGGCCTGGCTTTGGGGCCCTCACGTCAGGCTCCCTGGGGCAGCGTCCCTGTGAGACTCCCTGTAGTAAACTCCCGGGAGGCGGCGTGTATTGAACACAGGCCCACCCCACAACTGGACCCAGGAAGACATCCTACAGACACAACACCGCAGGACTGTCCAGAGACCGCTGCAGAACATCACCACGTCCAGCGAAGCCACGGGACCGAGTGCCCACCCGCTCACAGATCCGTCCAGTGAGGAAGAAAGTGGAGTCGGCCAGGGGAAAACCCCGCGTCCGTTCCGCAGCTCCAGGTTAAGATCCTGGCGTCGCGGGAGGCGCACGGTCAATGTCCTCCTTCTGAGCTTTCTCTGCCACCAGCCAGTCCTGACTGCGCTCACTCCGGGACGTGTGCTTTCCTGAATTAACACCACCACCCCCACCCCACCCTCCATGGCCAACCATTTCCCACAAAAGCTATTTCGGGGGGGGGGGGGTAGAACTTGCTCACTCCCCTGAAGCACCCAGTTAAGAACCTGCTGAAGCCACAAACAGCCCCCACCCCGCCCGGCTCCCAGTGTATCATCTACTGTACTAAATTCCAAAGAACATTCTGGAATGCTGAAATAAATCAAGGCCCAGGCACAGCGCCTTGTCAGCTCAGGCAATGTAGGTTAAACAGTACCATACGGCACACACAGACACATGTTGCCGTCTGCTGAAACAAAGCACAGAAATTCCCGACCAAATGCCCCTTTCCTCCCCGTGTAAGACGCGGAGAGGAGAAGGTTTTCCGGCGTGAACAGTGCTGGGGGGTGGGCGGGTGCCAGGAGGGTAACTCTTCCCTACCATCAATAAACGAGTTCTAACGCCAGCCAGAGCTTTTCCCAGCCTCCCTTCTGAAAGGCAACACCACATCTTAATCTGAGCAGCCATCTCCGAGCAGGAAAACAAGAGGCAGCTGTATCCAGAGGGCCGGCTGACATCAGCACTCCCGGGGGCACCGGCGCTGAGAGACAAGGCTACCTGTTTTCCCAGCGAACAACAGAGACCCACACCGCCCTGGAAGGTAACAAAAGACGGGGCTCCCCCACCCCATCTCCCCCACACAATGAGGATCAGTCTGAACGCCAGGGACCCACACAACACAGCTCTTGAAATGAATCTCCAGGCTCCAACAACTTGATTAAATTCCTAACCAAAAATAAACAAAATCTCCCAGGATCAACACGTGTTGAAAACATACAGCAAAATATTTCTAACCCTCGGGCAGGCCCCTTTTATTTTGGTCTACTGTCTTGTGTTTTCCACATAACACACATTTATTTACACGTCTGCTTCCTAAATATAGCTGCATTTCTAATTGCTCAGCCTTGTGATCTGCAGGATCATTCGAACTGAAGATTAAATGCCACATTTTCCTGAAAAAAGCTACTTTTACGGCATGTTGGGAGCCGCAAAACTGCACTTCCGTAGGATTCCCAACGGCCACCGCTGGCTGGAAGACATTTCATCCGGCACCAGCCCTTCAGCTGTTCCCGTCACGTGTGGCCAGATGCGGGGGAGAAAGAGCACACAAAATGGACAGTTGCAACGGCTCAGTCTGCCCATCTGTCTCACCCACCCGCGCCCCACGTCCCACCCCCATAAACGTGGCCCCCGAAGTATCCCTGAATCACAAAGTCTGTCGCTATTGCTCCTCCCAAAGATGAATTTTCTTAACAGATTCTTCAGAATTGTCAACAATGATACCACTCCTTTCTTCAAATGGGTTTGTGACCACTTCCCAGAATTCCTGCAGACTGAGACAGTGCCAGCCTGCATCCAGCGAGAGAGGACTCCCTGCCCACCCTCTCTGGTGGACTGGTGGGAGCCAGGGAGGAACTGGGGGCAGAGGTCATCCTGCTCTCAAAGGGAAACGCTAACCCTCCCCCACCCCGAACTCACTTGTTCCTGGGCCCCAGGAACGGAGGCCAGGGCCTCCCCTGTGGCCCCAGACACAAGCAAACCCCTAACAGGCTGCGGCACCGCGGGCTGGGGGAAAGACCAGAGCCAGGGAGCCCCAGGGAGAGGCCCCGAGGACACAGCCACAGGGCCAGCTCACCCCTGCCCAAAAGGGAGCCCCAAGTCAGTGTCCACTCATCAACGGTCACTGCTCTACCTCCCAGGAGAGCACCCCTGGCCGCGCCAACGTCTGCATCTGCCTCCGAGAATCTCCACAGTGCCTGCTGCCCAGAAAACACGGGGATGGGTTCCACCCACCGCCTCATGACCTCACACAAATCCACACGAGCCCCAGTGAGAGGCAGCTCTCCCCCAGCAGAGCAAGGCTCGGCCCCCCAGGCATGAACTCAGCCCCTGGCCCACGGCTGTAACAGCCCAGGAGAGGCAGTCCACGGCACCCGGGCCAGGGGTTGGGGAGCCGCTGGCTGGGCGATAAATAAAAACACACCAGGCAGAGTTCAGGCGCACAGGTCACACGCGACACGCGGCACGCGGCACGCAGACCCCCAGTACTCTCCAACGCGCACTCGGGAAGCACAGAGCTAACAGAACTACAGCGTCTGCAACTTCTGAGGGGGGTCGGGAGCCGCGTGTTAGAAAGAACGGATTGGTTGTGTCAAACACCTCTCCCCAGCACTGAAACATGTAAACATGTACCACTGCAAGACAGCCGCTTTTGCATCAAGAACGTCACTTCTGAGTTCAAATGTTTATAACGCAGCCCTGGCCGCGGATAAACCTAACTGGCTTCTGCTTGCTTCCATGAGCTCTGTTACTTGTGATTAATCCATGCCCGTCACTGCAAAAGTTCAGATCTCGCCAGATAATCTGCCCGACCGAAAACCAGAGAGAGGGCTGGTGGGTTTTCCCGCAGCCTCACGGCTGGCTGGCCTGCTCTGTAAGCAACACGCCATTTGTGACCAGATAATTAACGCGAGGCCTTGCCTCCTAGGTTGAACATGGAGTAAAAGGCGAAACACCGCCCTGTAAACAATCCAGCGACAAAAGAAAGTGCCCGGGCTGGCGGCTCCCCCGCCCGGGGTAATCAGCTTAGAGGGCCGGTCCCCATTTCCAGGGCATTAACTCGGTGGAAACTAAACACAGCCACTCCCACAAAATTCTTCTTAAGAGATTCCTTCTGGTCGATATGAGTCAGACCAACACGTATCCTGAATATGAATCAGAAGAAAAATCCACAACAACACGAGGCAGGGAGCCCTGGCTCCCCCAAACACCTCGCACTGCCCAGGAGCCCAGCTCCTAGCCCAGGCCTCTGGACAAAGTCTCCTTTCTTCGCACCTGTAATCACATCAAATGCGTCTTACAAAACTCGCCCACGGCCTGCAGCAGCCGGGAAGGTAACTGCAGTTCGCTGGATGCAAGCGCACACAAGGTGCTTTCCCACTGCGGCCTGCATTCCCAGGGCACTGCTGACCGGGTCGCGGTCCCACCCTCCCCAGGCAGCACATCTCAGCCCAGGGCTCGGCTCCCAGGGCGGGCAGGGGCCCTAACACCAGCTTGCAAGCGGCGAGGTGGGCCCACGGGGGACTTAAGCCACCCGCAGGACACCAGGCACACAGGACCAACACTGAAGCTCCTGACCCGGAGGGGCGGTGAGCAGGCCGGCTGGGGAGGCCCCGGGGCCTGTGTCCCTCCAGCAAGCAGGCCGGCCCGGCCCCCGCGGCAGGAGGTCGCTGAGGCTCCGTGACCCTGGACAGGGAGCCCCACGGAGCACGCGGGGCCCAGCAGGGAAACTCCACTCCGCACAGCCAGGCCGCCAAGCCCTGGGCGCCTCCCACGAGGCCTTCAAGATGGCCATGGGTCACTGCGGGAGCTGAAGACCCCTCCTCCCCGTCCTCCTCTTCCTCCCCTCCTCCTCCTCATCCTCCCCTTCCCCCTCCTCCTCCCCCTCCCCTCCCCCTCCTCCTCTTCCTCCCCCTCCTCCTGCAGGAACCCGGCCCGGCGGCTCCCCCAGGCCACCTCCAGGCCCACTACCGGGGAGGGACCGCCCGTTCCCACTCAGGCTCGGTCGCGGCACGCGGTGGCAACAAAAATAAGGCGGACGCGAGAGAGAACGGCTCCGACAAGGCGGACGCGCCCGGCTCCTTAAAGGAGCGCATTCCTAATCCAAAATACCCCCTCGCGCTCTGGGCCAGTTAAAAATACCGCGGAGCAGGGCACGTCGGGGGCGGCCTGCGGGACGCGGCTGTGCCCCGTCCAAAGTTCCTTCTGCGACCTCAGGCCGGGCCCAGCGCGGCGCCCGCGCCTTTGTTCCGCAGGGGACACCGGGGAGGGCCCACGGGCGCCCAGCCGCCCCCGCCGAGGGTCCCTCCCGGCCGCGGACCCCGCTCAGGTGCGAGCGCTTACGCAACGGCGCCGGCACCGAGTGGCGTGGGCGAGGGGGGCCCGGCGCCTGGCCCGCGCCGCGCAGACCCCGGCCCGCCCGCACCGACCCCGCCTTTGTTACGTGCGAAGTTGGGCGGCGGGCCCCCGGCCGGCTCGCTTCTCGGGTCCCAGGGCGCCGGTGACGTCGCGCCCCACGGCGGGGGCGGGTCGCCGGGCCGCCCCGCCCCGCCCACGGCCCGCCCCCCGGCGACCCGCCCCCGCCCCGGGGCGGGCAGGTGAGCGCCCCGCCCCCGGCCCGCCCCCGGGCCCGCGCGCGCCCCCGCAGCGGCCGCGGGAACTGGACGGCTGCGCCCCGGAGACCCCGCGGCCCCAGCCCACCTGGTGCGCTGGGGGCGGCCTCGGGGCGCCCCGCCGGCCCCAGGCCCACCCCGGGCCGCGTCCGCAGCCGCCCCGCGCACCGCTGGCTGCGCCCAGCCCGACGGCGCCGGACTCCAGGTGTCCTCGCCCACCCCCGGGGGGCCGCAGCGGGGTCCGGCCGGGCAGGGTGGGGGCGTCCCAACTTGCGGGCCACGAGTGCGCACGGGGCGCGGCGGCCGCGCTGCCCTCTACGGGGCGGACCCCTGGCGACCCCCAGGTGACCCCAGCAGCGGGGTCCCAAAGCCCCAGTGCCGCCCCTCCGCAGTCTTGGAACCGACCCCCTAAGTCCCTGCGGCGGCCGCGCTCCCGGGCTGGCCCCGCAGGGTCTGCGCCGGGGGCCTGTCGCGCGCCCCAGCGGCCCCGTCCACGTCCGCGGCGGCGCGCGGGCGGACACATGGGCGCGTGCCCGCGCGCGCGCCCGCGCTCACGCCCACCTTACCTCCGGGACGGGGACGGCCGCCGCCGATTGGCCGGCGCAGCCGCCGTTCAGGCCCGGGGGCGGGCAGACGCGGCCCGGCCGCTTCCTTTCTCCGGCGGCTCTCCGGGTCTGCGGGCCGCACAACGGCGCGGCTCGCAAAGTTGCACGGCGGACGCGGGAGGGCGCGCGCCGGGCCGGGCCGGGGCGGGGGGCGCGGGGCGGGGGCGGGGGCGGGCGCCGGCCCGCGGGGGCCCCGAGAGTGACCCCGGCCTCGCCCGCAGCCCGGCCGGCCTGACGTCACGGCCCGCGCCCTCCTGCGTCCGCCGCAGGGATCTCGCAGACACGAAACCTCTTCCACTTTATCAATGCCGATTTGTTCCGCCTCAACTCCCACGGGCTTTTATTTGCATTTCAAATTCCACAGGTTACACCGGCCGCCTTTTCCAAAAAAGAAAAGAAACAGCCGAGCCCCGAGCGCGCAGCGGCAAACGGCTCTCGGCGCGCCCGGGTCCAATCGGGCGCGAACCCCGTCCGTCTTCCGGCGGGCCTGCGCTCCCGCACACCCTGGGGCTCGACCCCCGCCCCGCAGCCCGCGTCGACCCCGGGCGGCCGGACCGCGGGGCTCCTCGGGCTCCCCGGGCACGGCGCCCGAGGTCACCGCGCGCCGAACAAACTTGTCCGCTGCAAAGTTTCCCTAACAACTCGAAAGGCAGCCTCCGGGCACGGGGCACCCCGCGGCCTCCTCTCCGCACCCCACGGCGCGCGCGGCGACCGGCCTCCCCGCACCCGCCACCCCCTCTCCGCGTCGCGCACGGACCTCGCCCCCACCGCCCCCACTTCTACCCGCTCGCACTCGGGGGCGCGGGGCCGGCTCCCGGGCTCCGGGCGGGGGGGCGTGCGGCCTGGCTGGGGGGCCCGGTGGACCCCCCCAGCACGCACACAGGTCCCCAGGAGGCAGCGCTCGGGGCCCGCAGCGATCGATCCCAGCCCGGAGGCTTCGACGCGGCTCCCCGGGCCCCGCCGCCCCATCACCCACCTTCATTAGCCGAGCGTTTGACTTTAAAGTAAGGCAATTTGCTCTTTGTCTCCTAATGGATGGAGAGCGCATCCGACTCCCCTCCTCCCGCGTCGCCGTGACGAAGTGTACAAAGCACGGCCGCTTCCGCGCTCCCACCCCGGCCCCCACCCCGCCCCTCCACTGCGGTAAAAGCCGCCTCCCTGCGCTCGCCCCGCCGCCCGAAGTTGCATCTTCCCCTCGCCCGGAACCGCAGCGCACGGCAACTCGCGGCCGGGAGAGCCAAGCCGCCCTCCCCGCGCCCGAGCCCCTCCCCAGCGCCCCCCCCAGCCAGCCACTGCGCACGCCGCGGCCCCGAAGCCCCCCGCCCGCCCGCCCGCGAGCCGGGCTGCGCCCCCGTCCCGGCCCCTACCTTGGCGGGGAGGCCACGGGCCCGAGCAGGAGGACGCGCACGCCCCACGCATCTGAAGGTGAAGCCGAGCGCCCGCGGCGCGGAGCCGAGCGCTGCACTAGCCCGACCGCGCCAGCTGCGCCCGGGCGCGGGGGACGCGCGAGGGCGCGCGGGGCCCGCCACGCGCCCGGCCCCCTCCCCGCGCCGCGCGCGCGCGCGCCCCCGACGCGCCCGCCCCGCGGGGGCCCAGGCGCCCGCCGGGCTCGGGGGGCGGCGCGGCGCGGGGAGGGGGCCGGGCGCCCGCGGCGCGGCGCAGGCCCGCGGCTTCCCCCAGCCCGGGAATGGTCTGCCCTGTAGGAAACGCACACGCTCCACTATTGTCTCATCAGCACAAAGTTCTACCCCACTGCGGAGAAAGTCTGGCGCTCGCGATGACTCAGACCCGGGCAATCCTCGCCCCCGGAGCCCAGCGCCGCGGCCCGCCGGCCAGCGTCGCCGGGCTGCCGCAGCTCGGGCCGAGCGGCGGCTGCAGCGCGCGCTCACGCACGCACCCCACGTGCCGGCGTGCGCGGGGTGCGGGTCCCGCGGCCCGCACCTGGGCGCCGCGCTGGCTGCGCGCCGAGCCTGCCAGAGCTTTGCGGCCGCGCGGCTTCCTGGTCAGCGGCAGGGGTGTGTGCAGGCCGGGTCCGAGGGCTGCGCTCCGCGGAGACCCGGGGAGGCGCTGGGGGCTGCCGACGCGCCCCCCGGAAAGTTCAGCGCGGATTGTTCTGCCCTTAAAACTTGGTCTTCGCCTCCGCCGTGCGCTGGGGGCCGCGGTCCGCGGCCGTAAGTCGGGTCCGGGCGTGGAGAGCCCAGTCCGGGCCGGGGCAGCTGCTCGGGTCCAGGGCGGGGAGGGGCCGTGGGGGAAGGGGCGGCGGGGCGGGGCGGGGCCGGGACGGCTCGGCCCGCCCCGGGGAAACCCGGCGCTCTCCCACCGGGCCCCGGCCACATTGTTCCCCTCTGCGCGGCCGAGGCGGGGCCGGTGCGGGACGGCCCGAGCTCGCGGTTCGCGGGGCCTCCCCCGCAGAGGGCGTCCCCGGCGTGAGTGTCGGGAGGCGCCGCGCGATGGATGTCGGCTCCGGCAGCTGTGCGGGTGTGTTCCTGAACAGCCGCGTTGAGGTCTGACTCACAGAGCGGTGCTGGGAGGCCACGATTCCCACGGCGCGGCCGTGCGCAGGGACGCAGTGTCCCTGCTGCGGCCGATCGCGTGTGCGTGGGCGGGCAGGCAGAGTACTCGGTGCGTGCTCTGGTCCGCGGGCGCTTCGGGCTGGATGTGCGTCTTCGGAGGTGTCAGTCCACTGCATGCCGCTGCGCTCCTGGCTCCAGAGCTCAGCTGTGGCTCCGGGCTGCCCTGGCAAGCGGTGAGCACACCCCCTCCCCACTAATGCGCGCCCCTCCGCGTACTACTGGGATCCCCTGGCTCGCCTGTGCTGCGGCCTGCGGTGGCCGCCCCCGTCGCCCACGCGTGCCCTCCCCCGGGGCTCTGCCCGCCTGCAGCAGTGTGGTGCGGAAGGCCGACACTGCCACTTGAGGGACAGGCCAGTTAAATCCCGGAGGCCCACGGCACTTCGCTCTTGACTGTGTTTACGTGGTTGTACACAGGTCCGCTGGTCATTGCCCATCAGTCGGTGCCCTGTTGCACGCGCGCACAAAGGTGTAGAAACACAACATTCAATGAGGGTTCTCCTGTCACCCAGGGGACTGTTTCTGTCTTCAGACGCAAAGTGGCGAGCGCAGGACACTTGCTATGCCTATCCAGCAGGCTCTGCTAGTCTGAAATGCTTGAGCCAAGTCACAGCATGAAAGGCTGATGGGTGGCTGTTTACGATTTTACAGTAGACTGTAATTCTGGCTTATTAAGTAGATGGAGGAGAAAGCACTTCTTCCATGCTTAGCGTTTGATGGCACCAGTGCTCAGTGACTGGAGACGGTCAGGCAAGAAAAGTTCTTGGGGAGTTGGCTGTAAGAATACAGAAGAGCAAAAAAAAAATAAAAAGGCTATAAGTGAGGTTATATATAAGTGTCTGTCTGAAAACTGGAAGTGAAACTGTAGGGAGAGATGTAAGACATACTGAAAAGCAGGTTTTGAATATGCACACTCAGAGTGCCAGTGCTCCGGTCGCATAGTTAGTGCACTGCGCATCAGTGAATATGTTGAATCTGTCTCTGAGTCTATTAGGATTTTCTAAATTATATCTGAGAGAGGTGCATGACATTGTGCGTCCAAGACAAGCGTGGTCTTTTGCTCTCTGAACAAAGTTAAATTGACGGAGTTTGGAGTGGACTGGGGGTCAGTTCTGTTGACGTCATCCACACGGGCCACAGACTGGGAGGACCAGGACGGGCGCTGCCTGCCTCCCCGTGGTTTGCAGTAGGTGACCGTGTCACCTGTAAGTGGGAGTGGACTATCGATGTAGTCTCCAATGCGCTCAACCATGCCAAACTCGCTGTGCTTCCCTGGAATGTGTGATCGGAATAGGGAAGAGGGGACAGATACTGAGTGGGTGTACTAATATGGAGATGAATGTATGGTAATTACCCCCTTGTGGACGGCACAGCAGAGTTGTGATTATGTTGTAAGTAGAGTCTGCTCCGAAATGGTTGCCAGTCCTGGGATCTGAAATTCACTAACAACCTCTTCATCTTGGGCTACCCCAGTTCTGTTTTTGTACATTTTACTTCTACTCGTATTGAAGGTGCTGAATCAGCGGTGAAATGTGGCGTGCATCTTGTGTGAACACACACGCCGTCTCCTCAGTGGGACCCATGCCTGGAGTCCCCATGTACACACCCGTGCCTTCTTACCCAGTGGTTCTGCCCGAGTCCCCGTGTACACACGCGTGCCCTCTTCCCCAGCGGCTCTGCCCGAGTCCCCGTGTACACACGCGTGCCCTCTTCCCCAGCGGCTCTGCCCGAGTCCCCGTGTACACACGTGTGCCTTCTTACCCAGCAGCTCTGCCCGTGCAGGATCCTGGGGGGCCTCACCGCCTGTAATCTAGGCGTGATCCTGCCTGAGACTTGCACGTTGTGAAACTCTGTTCGTCTCTTCAGCCTGTGAGAGTTGAAGACCCTTCATGTGAGAATTCTCAATTTGACCAACAAGTCATCTTTCCCAGCTTCTGGGCTCGCCGTAGCCACGCGTGACACAGAGAATGCCTTCCTCCTTCTCCCCGTGGCGGAAGCCTTGAGAACGTTCCCACGGAATCAGCGGTTGTAACAATCTCTCCTTGTTTTCAACAACAACAACAACAAACTCCATGCTGACCCAGATCCCGTTCTTACTGCAGCACAGATCTTCTGCTACAGGTTTTTGTCATGCGAGCATGTTGGCCGACAGCAGAGATGGCCTTCCCAGATAACGCCGGGTCCAGAGTTAGCAGAGTCTCAGGTGAAGCAGAGCACCGTAGCAAACACACGACCCGTGGCTGTGACGCAGTCGCGGGTCTGGGTAGCTCCACTGGGGCTTCACAGCGGGGAGGCGACCCTCAAATCTGTTCCTAGTTTCAGCTTAAGTGCAAGACTGAGCGGCAGCCGCTGCAGACACACTGGCACAGAACTCCACAGATGTGGTCCTAACGGGTTGAAGAGTAAAAGGAACTAGGCCCCAGAGCAGGATGCGTTTAAGGAAAGACGAATTCAGTAAGGATTCCTGCTCTGGGGAGAGGGAGCCCTGTTTGTCTTACCCTCTTGTCCTCTACGCATGTGCCGGGTGCTACAGTCATGACTCGGCAGATGGGCTGTGACCTGTTAACACCACACATTGCTGCAGCAGCTAAACCGCCGACCGTCCAGCCCCCAGCGCCTTAGGTCTGACCACACAGAACTGATCACGGGTGCGTGCCTATGCAAACTTTCTAAACTGAAAATAAAATAAGGGAACCAGCAAAAGCCCCGACACCGTGGGTGGGCAAGACGCCGAGCCCAGAGCGTGGGGTGAGACCTCCCAGGCACCTGCACAGCCGGGAGGGAAGGCAGAGGTGGCCCTCAGGGGCTTCGGGGGTGTTCAGATAAGGAAAGAAGTGCTTGGATAAGAGTGAGCTCCTGTGCTGTTCATGAGGACCCGTTGCCCATGGAGAGGCCAGAACAGGGGGAGGAGGCTTTGTAGTGTATGTAATACAGAATTTACCATTTCAGCCATTCGCAGGTGTGGAGTGTGACAGTCGCATCCACAAGGTTAGGCCACCTTCACCACCCTCCGTCTCCAGAATCGTGGCATCATTCTAAACAGAAGCCTTCCCCGTGACAGAGCACCCCCACACCAGCCCTCCCCGCCTTGCCACCCACAGGGCCGCTTTGAAGTAGGTAGCAGAGTTACCATCCGGGTCATCCGGTACTCGGCCTTCTGCAGTCGACTTGCATCATTTTATTAGCATGGTGTCCTGAAGGTTCATGCGTGTGTGGCTTGGAGCTGTGTGTAGTTTTGCCCCCTTTAAAAAAGACACAGAGGGCAGACGTTGTGCCTCAGCGGCTTAGGCCAGCACTCGGGCCTCCCGCATCCCACAGGGCAGTGCCGCTCCTCCGCCTCTGGTCCAGCTTCCGGCCGATGCAGCCGGGAGGCAGCAGGTGATGGCTCAGAGGCCGGGGCCCCTGCCATCCGCGGCGGGGGGACTTGCAGGTTCCTGGCTTCAGCCTGACCAGTCCCGGCATTTGGAAGATCTCTCTCTGTAACTCTGCCTTTCAAGTAGATGAAGACGATAAATAAACGCTAAAAACAAAAGAATGAGATACAGAGATTATCAGTGGAGAGAAGCACTTTGCCACTCACCCTCCCCCCCCCCAAAAAAAAATCTGATTAATGGAGTTGAATTTCAGCAAAATTTCAGAGTTACAGAGAGACACAGAGAGCTTCCATCTGCTGGTTCATTCCCCAAATGGCTGAAATGACTGGGTTGGACCAGGCCAAAGTCAGGAGCCAGGGGCTTCTTCCGGGTCTCCCCCATGGGTGCAGGGGCCCCAGCACTTTCGCCATCTTCTGCTGCTTTCCCAGGTGAATTAGCAGGGAGCTGGATGGGAAGTGGGGCAGCCAGGAATGGACCCCGCGTCCATACGGAGTGCCGGCACTGCAGGCTGCAGCCTTAACCCACGGCTGCAGCGCCAACCCGGGATTTTTTTTTTTTTTCTGTTACCTAAATTGTTTCATGTCCTTATCTAGCTGTGGTTATTGGTCTTGCCCACCTTGTAAATTTCAGAGGAAATCCAACAGGCTCCCACCCACCACCTTCTCCCCCAGCTGAAGCCAGCGCAGCTGCAGGGGGTGGGCCCATCCCCGCCCCCCCCCCCCCCAGCTTTTGAGAAATCCTCTCCGGTTGGTATTTTAGGAGCTTCTTTATGGCATGCAGCCAGATGACCCCCAGAAGGCAGGAGAAACACGCGATGTAGGGAAAGCCTTAAAATCAAAACATTATGTCGATGTAAAGAAGCCGGAGTGGGTGTTTGGTGACTAAGATACGGGCATCGCACCACAGGGCCTGGCTCCTGACCCCAGGGAGGTCTGTGCACACCCAGGGAGGCAGCAGGCGCTGGCTTGGCTCCCTGCCATCCAAACAGGAGACCCAGATGGAGCTCCGGGCTCCTGGCTGCACCTTGGCCCAGCCCCAGCCGCTGCAGGCACAGTGGGAGTGAAAGAGTAGATGGGCGATCTCTTCTCTGATGTCTCATCTCATTGTCTCTGCCTGTCACAGGACTGAGCACACCCCCCCACACACACACTCACACACTCGGGCGGAGAAGTTGATCAGGCACTGGAGTTAGGTTGCTCAGTGCAGCCGGGCAGCGCGTGCTGGCCCTGGCTCCATGGCCGCCTGTGGTTGAGTTTGTCCTTCTGGGGACCGACCCAGGTCCCAGGCGCGGGTCTCTGGGCTGTCTCTGCCCAGCCACCGGGGCCTTCACCTTTGGAGAGGGTGCAGGTGTCTCCGGTGCCCCAGATATTGAACCTGTGCCATTAGGTCAGAGTCGGGGTCTAGAGGGGAATTTTGTCGAGGCAAGTGTGTGGTCCCTGATGGAGACACCAGCTATAGTCTCTCACAGTCGTTCTCATGGCCGCGTTGTGGTTGCCCAGTGGGAGTTGTGGGGAGTAATATCAGATAAAACACTTTTTAAAAAAATTTATTTGACAGGTAGAGTTAGAGACAGAGAGAGAAAGGTCTTCCTTCTGTTGGTTCACCCCACAAATGGCCGCTACAGCCGGCGCTGCGCTGATCCGAAGGCAGGAGCCAGGTGCTTCTCCTGGTCTCCCATGGGATGCAGGGCCCAAGCACCTGGGCCATCCTCCACTGCACTCCCGGACCACAGCAGAGAGCTGGCCTGGAAGAGGAGCAGCCGGGACTAGAACCCGGTGCCTGTATAGGATGCCGGTGCCGCAGGCGGAGGATTAACCAAGTGAGCCACGGTGCCGGCTTTTTTCTAAGTAGTCCAGCTAAGGTAGTCATCATTTAAACAGTACAGGATACTTCAAAAAGTTTGTGGAAAATAAAATTAAAGCAATAAGTTAACTTAGGTACAATTTTTTTTTAATCCAAAGGGTTTAATCAAAGGGTCCTCAAAAATTCATGTAAAATATTTTTTGTGAAAAAACTGCATGGATTTGAAAATCTTTTGCACCATAATAAACTGATGTTTTAATTTCTATTTTCCTTGAGCTTTCTAAAACACCCTTGTACACTGACAAAAGTTTAGCAGTCTTTAAGCCCTAATTTAACATCTGCATTTATTCACTTATTCCACGTTTACAACTTTAAGCCAGACAATAGACCAGGTGCTAGTTTCAATTTATTTATTTGTTTGTTTGTTTATATTTGAAAGGCAGACAGAGACAGACCTTCCACTTGCTGGTTCAGTCCCCAAATGCTTGCAACAGCTAGGGCTGGACCAGACCAAAATCGGGAGCCCAGGACTCAATCCAGCCCTTCTACCTGGGTGGCAGGGACCCAGCTTACTTGAGCTGTCATCTGCCTCCTAGGCGTGCGTTAGTGACAAGCTGGAATCAGAAGCAAATGCGAAACTCAAACCAGGCTGGGTCCCAAGTGGCATCGTAACCGTTTTTCCAGACACCTGCCCCTCACATGCTATTTTTAAAATGGCATTTTTTAAGAGCTTACCTGGCCGGTGCTGTGGCTCACTAGGCTGATCCTCAACCTGCAGCACCGGCACCCCGGGTTCTAGTCCCGGTTGGGACACTGGATTCTGTCCCAGTTGCTCCTCTTACAGGCCAGCTCTCTGCTGTGGCCCGGGAAGGCAGTGGAGGATGGCCCAGGTGCTTGGGCCCTGCACCTGTGTGGGAGACCAGGAGGAAGCACCTGGCTCCTGGCTTAGGATTGGTGCAGCGCATCAGCTGTAGTGGCCATTTGTGGGGTGAACCAACGGAAAGAAGACCTTTCTGTCTCTCTCTCTTTCACACTGTCTAACTCTGCCTGTCAAAAAAAAAAAAAAAAAAAAAGAGTTTACTTTCTATGTCAGTATATGTGTCAGTAATTCCTGAAGTAGGTGCCACTGTTCTCCCATCTCACAGATGTTGAAGGGGAGATGCTAACCCTTACATCAACCTGTATTTTGCTGATCCTGGCTTTTTACAATATGTAAAAACAGGCGGGGCTGACACCGGTATCCCACATGAGCACTGCTGCTCCAGTTCTGATCCCGCTGATGGTCTGGGAGAGCAACAGAGGACGGCCTAAGTGCTTCGACCCCCGCACCCATGTGGAGACCCGGATGAAGCTCCTGGCTCCTGGTTCCTGGTTTCCGATCGGCCCAGCTTCTGCCATTGTGGACGTTTGGGGAGTGACCATTGGATGGAAGATTTTTTTCTCTCTCTCTGTAACTCTGCCTTTCAAATACATAAGTAAATCTTTAAAAATAAAATAAAAACAAAACAAAAACACCAGGCTGGTATGTGGCACAGCAGGTTAAGACTGCAATGCACGCTTCCCTTATCAGAGTGCCAGTCTGAGTCCCGGCTACTCTGTGTCTGGTCCAGCTACCCACTGATGGGCCTGGGAAAGCAGAGGAAGATGGGCTCGAGTGCTTGGGCCCAGGCACCCACGGGGGGAGACCTGGATGGAGTCCTGGCTCCTGGCTTCTGTCCGGCCCAGCACCAACCGTGGTAGCCATTGGGGGAATGAACCAATGGATGAAATAGCTGTTTCTCTTGGTCCCTCCCTCTCTTTTGTCACTCTGCCTTTCAAATAAAACAAAATAAATCTTAAAACGGAAAAAGGGGAGCATAAGCAGGAGGAATTATGTCAGGAAAAATAAAAATAGAAAATCGATGAAATCGGGTCGATTTCAGCTCTACCAAACCTGACAGCGCACCCTGCCCTCCTGCGAATGCTGGAGGTGCCCGTGGTCCTCTGAGCCCTGGGACCCGAAGCCGAGCAGGCAGCACTGCGGGTTACGAGCTGTGTGCCGTCTGCAAACAGAGTATGTGCCGGACTGCGTTTCCACAGTGTCGCTGACAGAACATTGTGCCGGGATTTGGCGTGGTTTGGAGGTAAACGATGGACCCAGAGTTAAGTGGGGATTCACGTCAGCGACTTCCCTGCAAAGTGGGAACCACCCTGAGAGTCACTGTGATGAGGAAACACGAAAATGGTAAAAGCGCTTAAAGTTGTCTCCCTGCTATATTGATCGGTTTAGTCCTTCCTTAACAGCACACATGGTTATGGCGTACTCCACGGCGTAGAATTCTCTGTTCATTCCAGACCTTGTTTTAAGGCTCTTGAAGGCAGAGAAAACCAGATGCTCGGGTGCCCTGGAAACGCCGTCATCCCTTTCTGGCACCCGCAGGCGTCCACACGTGCGTGCTTTCGGAGACCGGCCTTGCTGTGGCCTGGCCCAGCCCCTGTGCGGCTCACACGCCGCGTGTTTCCAACAAGACCCAATCCCAGCTCCCTCGAAGGCGCCCGCCCCAGGCAGGGCCCCTGTCCACTTGCTGTGGAGGTGGGAATGCGGGCCCGGGGGCATGTGCCCTGGTCTCAGTGGGCAGCCCACTGCCCCCACGCTTCCTGCCACTCTGCTTTTCCTGTTGGATTCCAAAGCTGACGCCCTGACAAGGGAGGCCTGGCCCCTGGGTCCGTGGAACCTTCTAGAATGTGGGCTTTGAGGTGTACATGTGCAGTGTGCACGACCCCAGAGTGCACTGGCCTTGTTTCCCAAGGCTTAAGCCTGCACCGAGAGCTACACACAGGGCAGTCATCCAGTCAGCTCCTGGGTGGACCGACAGACAGACTGAGCGAGGGAACCCCAAGAGGAGGTCACCGACTCCCCGCTTGGGGGCAGGCCCTGGGCAGCATGGGGAGCCACTCTCCCCCTCTGGAGCTGCCTCTGCGTCAGGTGCCTCGGGACGCTGCGGGTTGGGGTCACAGTGGGAGGGATTCTTCAACTGAAGGGCTGTCTCCATGTCCGTCTTTCCAGGAATCCAGTTTCCGTCCTTAGGCAGGTCCGTGTTTCACCCTCGGACAGCCCCACGCACCTCTCTCTTTGGCTGTAGCTGACGCCGTATCCAGTGGTTGCTGCTGGGGCCCCCAGCCAGAGCACGGAGGTAATCTTCAGGCACCCTGGCAACAAACTTCGAGCCTAGACCTTGTATGATTTAGGAAGCCTTATTTCGTACCATGATTTTACTACTATTGCCAATTGTGGAAAACATTTTCTCTCTCTCTCTCTCTCTCTTTTTTTTTTTTTTTTTTTTTTTTTTTGACAGGCAGAGTGGACAGTGAGAGAGAGAGACAGAGAGAAAGGTCTTCCTTTGCCGTTGGTTCACCCTCCAATGGCCGCCGCAGCTGGCGCACTGTGGCTGGCGCACCGCGCCAATCCGAAGCCAGGAGCCAGGTGCTTCTCCTGGTCTCCCATGGGATGCAGGGCCCAAGCACTTGGGCCATCCTCCCCTGCACTCCCGGACCACAGCAGAGAGCTGGCCTGGAAGAGGGGCAACCGGGACAGAATCCGGTGCCCCGACTGGGACTAGAACCCAGTGTGCCGGCGCCACAGGTGGAGGATTAGCCTATTGAGCCACAGCGCCAGCTGCCATCTTCTACTGTGTTCCCAGGCCATAGCAGAGAGCTGGATTGGAAATGGAGCAGCCGGGACTCGAACCGGAGCCCATGTGGGATGCTGGCACTGCAGGCAGCAGCTTTACCCACCATGCCACAGCGCCAGCCCCATCATCCCACTTTTAATACAGTAATTAAATGCTAAACATCTTAACAAGACTTTTTTCCATTACCTAAAACATAGAAAGAACTTCAAAAATTAATTTCTACTCTGTAAGAATTCATAGTAATATTATCTCCATTTAATAATGGCTTTGCCCCCTTTATCTATTATTGTGCAATTTCACTTCACCCTTCCTTGCTGTCCAGAGTTACGGAGAAATTAATGGTGCACATATCCTAGCATTTCAGTACCAGTCCACTCTTGTTACTCAAACACAGCAGACGCTGCACGCCCCGTGAATACTTGGTTACCTAACGCTCACAAAGCAAGTAAGTGATGGGGAGGGATGAAACTATTGCACCAGTTTCTAAAATGTGTGCTGTGTAGGGGCGGGTATTCGAGCTGTCACTTGGGACACCCACATCCTGTTTCAGGGTTCAAGCCCCGGCTCCAGGTCCATTTCCAGTTCCGGCTTATGTGCACCCCGGGAGGCAGAGGTGATGGCCCAAGTACTTGGACCCCCGCCGCCCGTGTGGGAGTTCCAAGCTTTCGGCCTCAGCCTGGCCCAGCCCTGACTGTTGTAGGTGTTCAGAGAGTGCACCAGAGGATACGGGATCTGTCTTCTCTCTCTGTGTCTGTGTGTGCATGAGTGTGTTTCCCTCTCTGTGTGAGTGTACCTGTCTTTAAAGAAAATATTTTTAAAGATGTATTTATTTATTTGAAATGCAGGGTTACAGAGAGAGAGAGGGAGAGACAGAAAGAGAGATCTTCCATCCACTGGTTCACTCTCCAAATGGCTGCAATGGCCAGGGCTGGGCCAGGCAGAAGCCAAGAGCCGGGAGCTTCTTCCAGGTCTCCCATGTAGGAGCAGGGGCCCAAGGACTTGGGCCATCTTCCACTGTTTTCCCAGGTATATTAGCTGAATTGGAAGTGGAGCAGCCAGGACTTGAACCAGCGCCCTTATGGGATGCTGGCACTGCAAACAGTGGCTTAACCAGCTATGCCATAGCACCGGCCCTGGAAATAGTATTTTTTAAAAAATCCATTTGTCGCCGGCGCTGTGGTGCACTAGGTTAATCCTCTACCTGCATCGCCGGCATCCCATATGGGCACCAGTTCTAGTCCCGGTTGCTCATCTTCCAGCCAGCTCTCTGCTGTGTCCCAGGAGTGCAGTGGAGGATGGCCCAAGTGCTTGGGTCCTGCACCCACATGGAAGACCAGGAGAAGCACCTGGCTCCTGGCTTTGGATTGGCACAGCTCCGGCCGTTGCGGCCACTTTGGGAGTGAACCAACGGAAGGAAGACCTTTCTCTCTGTCTCACTGTCTGTAACTCTGCCTGTCGAATAAATAAATAAAATCTTAAAAAGAAAATCCGTGTGTCTATCCATGTACCATAAGGAGTTTCTTTCTGGTGCCTGTGTCTCCTGATGCTGTGCTGGAAAAACCAAGGCAGATTTTCTGTTTGGGTAATTTCTGGACTCTCTGATGTCCCGGACACTGAGAAATTTCAATAAAAATCATGACTCTCGAAGCAAGATTTTCTTGTAAAATATAGTAGTGATAAACTTGAAATCTGTGGCAATTTCTGGATAGGCAGGTTTAGCAACCATCATCAGCCATAGGTGTCGTGTTAACTTTCATAGACTTTAACTAATAAATGGCATTACACATGACTTACCAGGCTAAAGGAGCATCGGCGTAAGTGTGGGCAGTTGGTAAAACCGCGTCCACGTGTTCCTGTCGCCAGGTGGCAGGTGGCACTGTCACTGTGCTAACAGCACAGGTGAGCAGAGACGGGTCAGGCATCTGGAAGAACCGAGCACTGAGCTCGTGTTTGCTGAGGCCCCGTGCTGGGCTGTGGCCTGTCAGCAGTGAGCTCGGTCTCCATAGGCAGGGAGCCCCGGGGTTCCCACACAGGGATGGGGCTGCCCCTGGAGGCCCGGCCAGGCTCTCGATCCTGACCAAAGCTCGCACATGCGCTCCTCCTGCCCCTGTCCTCGTCCCTGTGTCCTTTAACATTGGCTGAAGCGTTTGGGCATGGCGTGAGCCCAACCCCCATCCTGAGTAGGGTGCAGCCTGTGTGTGGCTCAGGGCTGCAAGAAAGTGGGTGGAAGGCTCAGGTCCAAGATGGGGAACAGAGACCCAGCTAGGCCGTCAGGCTCCCACTGCCCCCTCCGTTGTCTGGTCCAGAGACCGCCAGACGATGTAATTCTGCCGATGGAACAGGGGGCAGTCGGCAGTGGTGGGGACAGGACGTCTTCCTGCAGGTGACTCCTCCTGCGCAGAAGCAGTTGAGGCTGGGAAATGCCTCTCATCCTGGAGGGCAGCACCCCGGGGCCATCGTCCACCCTGAGGGTGGGCCTGCAGCCAGGGATGCCACCGAGCTGGGGCAGACGCCCTGCCTGGGACGCTAACACGTCCCTTGTTTGATTCAGGGGTTTCCATGTCATTGAAAGCAGTGTCAGCTGTTTTGAAATGTGTTTGCTTTGTGATCTCTCGCCCCAGCCTGAGAGCCCAGGAGTCCAGAGCCTGCAGGCAGAGATGGCAGAGCCCAGCTGGTGAGGCGGCCAAGGTCAGATCACAGGGGGCCCGTGGGGCCCTGGCAGGACGCTGGGCCTCCCTGGAAGTTAGCAGAACGGCGCCATCGGGTATGTCATTAGGGAGCTCCCTGGCTTCAAGGAGGTGGGGGGTGGTGCCAGAGAACTGAACTAAGAGGTGACATGTCGCTGGACCTCAAGGTCAAAGCCCAGAGGCGTCTTGAGATGCCCTGAAGGTGCAGAGAGGCCGCTAAGAGGCCAGGAGAGACGGCCTGGAGGGGGTGGGGGCGGCCGGTGTCAGGCCCTGCCGTGCAGCCTCCCCCGATCCTGGATCAGCAGGGGACAAGCTGGAGCAGAGGCAGCCGGCCCACCGCTGTGCAAAGCCGAAGGCAGATGAGGCTGTCCAAGGTCCCCACAAGAGCCGCCGTTGCCCTGTTGCTGCTGGTGGTCTCAGAAGGGAGAGGCGTGCTCGGGCCGAAGGCTGCGGTGCAGGGGTCAGGAGAGAGGCCGAGGGCAGGTGACCGGAAGGAAGAGGATGCCCGGGGGGAGCACGCCCTGGGCTCCGCGTGCACCTCTCTGTGGTGCTGTTGGGCCACACCGCGTCCACACGTGTCTCTGGAATTCAGGGGTGAGAGGTGGACCCTTCCCAGGGGCGGTGGTTACGGGGTGAGGGTGGACCCCTCTGAGTGGGTCAGGGTCCCCGTGAAGAACAGCAGGAAGCTCCTCCCAGACGGGGAGTGCTGGGGCCTTGGACGTGGACTCCAGCCGCAGGTGTTCTAGTTAGAGCAGCGCCCATGGGCCAAGGCGGCTCATGACCCTGCAAGAGCCATGGTAGCATGGACGGTGGGAGCGCCAGGTGCTTGGCGCCGGGCAGCTGGGGCAAGCACCGGTCTGCTCTGTCGGGGCCTGAGGGCCTGTGGATCGGTCCCTGGAAGGTCTGGGAGCCCAAGGAGCTCTGGGCCGCTGTGGCTGCCCCCGTCTCCCCAGCCAGGCTGGTCCTGCACGCTGATGCCCCATGGCAGAGCCCACGGGAACTCTGCCACGTGGAGGGTGTGACCCCAGGACAGCCGGAACTGCAGCTCTGTTCTCCCCAGCTCCGTGTGGTCACCCAGAGCAGCAGAGCTTCCTGGGCCAGAGGAAAGGAAAGGGGGAGGCGAGCAGGGGTGAGCAGAGAGCGCGGGACGACGGACTGCCGCATGCGAGCAGGCGCTGGGGAAGCAGCCTGCTCACCCCCGTCTGGACCCACGATCCCCCAGAGCTGAGGACGGACAGAACAGGAAGGCCTGGGAGGACTTTGGATCTTACCGGGTGAGCAGAGAAGTTCAGCACCGGACACTGAGAGAGTCCATGTTCGGAACCACGAATGTGGGGCGGGCATCAGCCCAGTGGCTGCGTGGCTGCCTGGGACACCCGTGTCCCCGTCAGAGTACCTGGTTCAGGTCCCAGCTCCTCCGCTTCAGGTCCAGCTGCCTGAGGCCACAGGTGATGGCTCAAGTACTCAGGTCCCTGCACCCCATGTGGGAGACTCAGGGTCAGTTCTGGGCTCCTGACTTCGGCCTGGTCCAGGCCGGGCTGTTGTTTTACTTTCTGTCTCTGTGTGCCTTTCAAATGTCAATGACATGAAACAATAAAATATTTTAATAATTCTGAGTCCCATTCAGAAGAAAGGATAATGGACAGTTGTTAAAAAACTAAACAGCAACTTGGAGAAAATCTGGTAAACAGAATCAGAATGCAGAAAGTAAAACTAAAACCTGTTAGTGCTGACGATAAAGAAGTCAGACCCCAAGCCTGGGCGCGCAATGTAGACGTGGCTGTTCAGAAGAGATGGCCTGACACAAGTCAGGAAGTTAACCACAGCAGGTGCCGCAGCGGGCAAACAGCGGACAACAGACTCTGAGATGAAAGGAGAAAGTCCCTCCTGAAAAGTTACGAGAATACCAAGGTGAGGCCATGTCTAGGCCCGACACCGCAACTTCAAAACGTGTAGGATGCGCTCCAACAGTGTTAAGAAAAAAAGTTGGCAGGTCGGCAATCCTATTAACAGACTTACACATCTTTTTTTTTTTTTTTTTAAGATTGATTTATTTATTTGGAAGAGTTACACAGAGAGAGGAGAGGCAGAGAGAGAGAGAGGTCTTCCATCCACTGGTTCACTCCCCAATTGGCTGCAATGGCCAAAGCTGTGCCGATCAGGAGCCAAGAGCCAGGGGCTTCTTCCAGGTCTCCCACGCGGGTGCAGGGGCCCAAGGACTTGGGCCATCTTCTACTGCTTTCCTAGGCCATAGCACAGAGCTGGATTGGAAGTGGAGCAGCCAGGACTTGAACCGGTGCCCATATGGGATGCCAGTGCTTCAGGCCAGGGCGTTAACCCACTGCACCACAGCGCCAGCCCCACGGATTTACACAGAAATTTTCTAACAGAAATCACACATAGCTGAGAGTAACACAATCAATAAACTTGAGCACACACAATATGAAAATGGCCGGAGTGAGGCAAGACCCGGCCCGGGCCCTCCTACAAGCACACGGGACAGCCGCTCAAGGCCACGAGGGACCCCTGACGGAGTCCAAGGTCAGAGAGCAGAAAGGTGCGGTTCTCAACCACAAAGCAATAACTCGGGGTCAGCGTGGGAAAGGAAAGTCATTTAAAATGTTTGAACAGCCTATGGTTGCAAATGCCTTGTTGGCCTACAGATTTAAAGATTTTTTTAAAAAATATTTATTTGTAAGGCAGAGTTTTCTCTTCCATTTGCTGGCTGGCTCCCCGGAAGGCCACCACCAGGACTGGGCCGGGAGGTCGGGAGCCAGGAGCTGCTTCCAGTCTCCCACGTGGGTGCAGGCCCCAGCACTTGCCCTCCGACCGTCGGCAGGGAGCTGGGCCGGGACCAGAGCGGCTTAACTGAAGAGGAGCTCTGACGTGGATGCTGGTGTCGAAGGCACTGGCTTGCCTTGCCACGCCACAACGCCAGCCCCAGAAGTAAAGATTTTAAGAAAAAAAAAAAAATCAGCCAGGAGTTACAATTATTTAGAAAAAATAAGCGACGCTGTGAACATCAAGGATAGGAAAGGCGGCGAAGCGACAGCCCCAGGCAGGCTCTCAGGAGGAACTGTGCCTATTGTGAAATTCCGAGCGCAGGCGTCGCTCAGGAAGTTACCAGCAGAAAACTGAAGTGAAACAGAGCCCAAGAGAGAAATCAATAGGAGTCAGACACAATCTAGTGAACTAGATAAAGCAATAACGAGGTGAACAACAGAACCAAAAGCCATCTATGTTGATGGTCAAGCAAACGGTAGGAACGGCTGACATGAAAACACTTTCTAAATTATAAGTGAACAACAAGTTTACACTAATAAGTTTTAAAATCCTAAAGACAGAGATTTTCCAATTTTTAAGGGATATAAGCTATCAAAATAAACAAATAATAGTGAACTTAAGTAAACCAATAATTCAGAAAAATGTTCTTTGACCTTTTTTTCAGTTTAATTTTTTTATTTGATAGGCAGGCAGAGAGACAGACGGACAGAGCTCACATCTGGACAGACAGGTTCACTCCCCCAAATGCCCACAATGGCTGGGACAGGGCCAGGTCCCAGAGCCAGGAACTCCATCCGGGGCTCCCATGTGGGTGACCAGGAACCCAGTCCCAGAGCTGTCGGCTGCTGCCTTCCAGGGTGTGCGTCAGGGGGGAACTGGACCGGCGAGCAGAGCCGGGATTCGAACCCAGGCATCCCAATCTGAGCTTACCCACAGGCCAGTCCCTGCCCTGGATCTCTGACTTTAAAGAGCAATGGGATTTTAGACAATGGGATCATTTTCTTAATTACAGAAATAACACACGCTCGTTGTAATTAACTCAAATATGCCTGAGTTTATACAAAATAGGGCAATGCCCCCCTTCCTTTCTCCTAATCCCGAAGCTGGGTAGTAACCCCTGTTAAATACAGACCTTCCACCGTCAACCTGAAAATATACTCATCTATGTAAAATTTACAAAAAAGGGATGTTGCAACACATTGCTTTGCAACTGTCTTTTACTTTAACCACATTTTTTTAAAAAAGTGACAGATGTGTGGTACTGAATTTTAAGGATGAACCATTATACCAGCATAGTTCAGAAACCTGGTAGAAAAAGAATGAAAAGTTTAACTTCATAGAAAATTCTGGAAGCCACACCCAACTTTGTCATAGTATGCATTTTCATGAACTTTTTGAGGCCCCCTTGTGTGCATGGGTTTCAAAAATTGTTTGCAACAAAATAAATTTGTCTTCTAATGCTCCGTTTTCCACGACTTTGTGAAGCGCGCTCTGACATGGCAGGTGAGGCTGTTTTTCCTCACAAGGAAATCGGCATCTAAACCCAGCGTCCTAACCACGAAAAAGCTGGTCCCATTCCAGTGGGAAACAAAGCGCAGCAAAGGGGCCTGCCCGGAGGAGAGGGTCAGCCCAGCGTGAGTGATCACCCACGGGGACAGCAGGCCGGACGACAGACTGCCCGCGTCCGTGCTGGCCTGCCCATTTAACACATGCGTCCAGGCCAACGCCAAACACAGCCTCGTCTCTGTACAAAGAGCTGCAGCCACACTGGTCTTAGGGCCGTGGAGACACTTGCCCGAGGGTCCGGCCAGCTCTAGACTAGCCGTTCCCACTTCTGTGAGGCCGTGGCAAAACCAGAAAGGGGGAGACACTGGTTCTGGAAGGACCCCCGGTGAGAAGGGAAAGAGAAATGGAAGTCAGGATGCATCCGACATCACCTGCCGAACGCCACGTGGGGTCCCTACGGATCCACGGGTGCTACGGTGGTAGCTCGGGTTCTAGCAAAGCTAGGGTTAGGACTGACAGAGACCAGCGAGGAGGCGGCCCCTAAGATGCCCACATCCCTCCCTGGAGGGCCTGGGTTCAGTTCCCACCTCTACCTCCTGACCCCACCTTCCCGCCAATGCTGACGGCAATGGCTGAAGTAATTGGGTTCCTGCCACCCATGGGAGAGGCCTGGACTGGAGACCTGGCTCCTGGCAGTTGAAGGCAGGCAGGGGCAGGGGGCAGCAGATGGGAGAGCCTCTCTGCCTGCAGTGCCAGCACCCCGTGTACATGCTGCTCTGCGTCCGTCAGCTCCCTGCTGATGCACCTGGGAGACAGCAGAAGGTGGCCCAGGTGCTGGGGCCCCTGCACCCACGTGGGAGACCCGGAGGAAGCTGCTGGCTCCTGGCTTCAGTCTGGCTCAGCCCTGGCCATTGTGGGCATCAGGGGAGTGACCCAGAGGATGGAAGATTCTCTCTCTCTCTCTCTCTCTCTCTCTCTCTCTCTCTCTCTCTGTCTCTCCTCTCTCTCTGTAACTGTCTTTCAAATAAACAAATACATCTTTAAAAAAATCTTACCATTGAATAATTAAGACAATTTTAAAATGGCAAAAGATCAGGCTAGGTGTTTGTCCAAAGATGTCCAAATGGCCAATAAGTAAATAACAGGCACCCAACAGCGTTAGCCATCAGAGAAACACGACTCAGAGCTGCAGTGAGCCAGCGCTTCGTGCCCCCTGGGGCTCCAGTACCTGGGGGGGGGGGGGGGGGGGGAGTCCCTGGTGCAGGCCACGAAGAACCTGCCACACACGGTCGACTTGTGCACTTCAGCGGTGAGCTGGACTGGTTGTGAGGAGCCCTTCACGAGTTATTACCCACAAAGGGGATTTACTGCCTGAAAGATAGCGACCCCCTCGGTCCCCCGTAGGAGGAGAGACGGCCGGGAGGGCCGGCTGACTGCCCGGCTACACCGTTCTGGCGGTGAGAGTTTGGTCAGGCCCTGGCCTTTAGCAGACTCATCCAAGAACTGAGAAGCCGGGGCTTCACGCATCCTCCCACAGGGTCCCCGGCCGAGGCTGAAAATGGACCTGTGCTGCTCGTAGGCAAGTGAGGGCGTAATTCAGAAACCAGACCTGTGTAAAGTGCATAGCAACACAGGCACCGTGGCGGGCTGGGAGGATGGGTGGTTAGCGTCTTACTCTCATCTCTTGATGTCTCCCAAATCCTTCATAGCAAGCACAGTTAACTGTATACGTGGACACGCCTAAAAAAAAAAAAAAAAAAGCTGTGTCGCATCCTATCTGCGCCGTAACTTGACAGAAACCCGGGTCTGTTACACGCATAAGGCCAGACACAGGCCCCTGTGGCTCTCCGGTGACGTGTGGAGTATTTGAACCCCGCAGTGTTCGAGCTGGGATGCTCCCGCACAGAGTGAAAGTCTGTGTAAACCCGTTCTAGTTTTCACGTTGAATGTGGCCCTCGGCGCGTGGCTTTTGGTCTTCGGGTGTTGTGCCTGTGCAACTTCATTCTCCCTCCCTGCGAGCGGACAGGAATGGAGGCCAACATGCCGCTCCCTAGGTTTCTCCTGCCCACCTCCCGGCTGCCTGGCCCGTCCCTGCACAGGGTCAGAAGTGACCGTGTGCGCCCGGTGAAGGCAGCCTAAGGCAGTGGAGACCTTCCGACCTCTCCTCTCCGCTCTGCGGGGCGCAGCGAGCGCGGGTTTGGAGCAGAGAGCTCTCCACGTGCGCGTCTGAAGTGGCTTTCAGCTCCACGAGCTTGGCAGGATGCCGCACCCCCGACGCGCGAATCGCAGCACCGCCAAGTGCAATGCGGGGCGAGGGCGGCAGGCCCTGGTGCCCGCCTGCTGGGACTTGAGGCCGACCCCCGCGGTCCCAGGGCCTCAGGGCGCCAGAGCGCGGGGCGCACGCCGCTTCTCCGCCAGACCAACCCCTCCCGCACCCTGGAGGCGTCGGAGGTACACCCGCTGCCCTGGCCCGCCGAGGGGCGCGGCCCTGCGCGGGGAACCCAGAGAGGCAGGACTCGGAAGGGCTGCCGCGCCCAGGCTTCGTCCAGTGGTGTGGACAGGAAGCGAGTTACTGAGAGTGCAGACGCGCCTGGTGTTTCAGGGGGCGCGCTCGGTCGCCCCCTCCCCCTCTTCCCTCAGCCTCAGGGGTTCATGCCCCGGGCAGCTGAGCGCGCGCAGAGGCGCCACGGGGACGCCAGGCTGGGGGCGCAGCGCGCACCTAGGCCCGGTCCTCCCCCAAGTCGCGGTGGTGGGGTTCGGCGTAGGATGAACTGGGTGGGCGAGATCTAAGTGATACCCTCAGCGCACGCGAGGGGCTGGCCGCAGCCTCGGCGCTCCCCTGGCCCCGGGCACGGGAGGCCCGGCCTGCACAGCCATCTGTGCGCGCGGGCACCCGAGCCGCAGTTCTGCGCGGTACAAACTCCTCAGTTGCTGTTTTCGTGTTAGGGGCGAAGATGTGATGCCGGGGGCAGTGACACACTTCTTGAACAGATGGTTTTAAGTGGCTGTTTGTGCAAAACCTAGACTTCCAAGCTTCTAAGGGCCGTGTGCCTTGTCCGGGTGCAGGCCAGCTTCGAAGACGCAGGGACCAGGGGCAGCGGCCTCAGGCTGGGGAGCCAGCCCGACCCCATCATAGCGCCACTGGACGTGATTTGCTCGTTCCTGTCGCTGGTCATCTGGAAGCATCGTTGGGCCAGTTCTGTTTTAGACATCTTCACTTAGTGTCTGGATTTTCCAAAACACTAGAAAATAAATCCATGGTCCGCTGGCCCCTTGAGCCTGTGGCTCCCTTGGTTCACCTAACTAACGCGAAATTACAGACAGCCGCAGCAGCACCCTCCCAGGCGCGTTTACACAGGCACAGCTGTGCGGATTTTGTGTTTGTACTTATGCGTGGACTGCAGTGGCGTTCGCCTCCAGCGCATCCCACTGTGCCTGCAGACCGTTCTGGAATCTTACCCTCCCTGTAATGTGCTGTTGACACACTGATTCTTCCAGGGTGACTTTGCCGCGTGTGGGTTTGACCCGGACTGCTCTTGGGTTCGTCCCTTTGTAGCGGGCACCGGAGTTCATCCCTGCCCCAGCTCCCAATAATGGCTCCTGTCCTTGGTAGAGTTAAAATACAGGATTAATGATCAGCTTTTAATGTGCAAATTAAGTATCCAGTATGAGCACTCCGCTTGCCTTTTACCCATCTTATTTAGCCCAAATTCTCTGCTGAAATAAGTGCAGGTTGAGGCCCACAGGGGTCCAGTGGGAGTACAGAGAAGTGGGAGTACAGGGCAGAGTGCTGACGAGGAGCACTGGGGAAGGCGGCGTATTTCTGCTGGCGCGGAAGTCTGCTAAGACTTGAGAGAGGTTAATGGTTAACTCCCAAAACTGCCAGGCCCCACGCTCAGCCTAAGAAGTGAGAGCGCTGACGCTCCCTCCTTCAGTGGGGGGGGGGGGGGACCTGCAGTGTCCTGCTAGGACAGGGGCTGGTTCTGGGCCAAAGTGGGGCAGGTGCTCTCCCCTGAAGGCACCGCTCAGTGCCCACCTTCTCCCCAGGCTTCACGACGCCCTTGGCGGGCGGCAGCACTGGGAGCCGCACGCAGCTCACACTCAAGGCGACTCCTGCGGGCCACTCCCGTGCACAGCCCGGGCTGAAAGCCGCTCTGTAGTTGAAACCCGAGAAAACACGTTGTCATGTCAAAAAGACACGCGTGTCTGCCGCTTCCGCCACAGGAGGGGACGTGTTGCAGAAGCTGTCTGGTTTGCAAGGACAGATTCCTGAGTTGACAGTTCTCCTGTTAAATAAAATCCCTTCCTGTCCTTAAAAACAAATTATCTGCCATTTTCATAGTACTTCCTTCCTGCCATTTTGGTGGGATTTCGATTTCTTTGATGGCTTTATTTCTTATACCATACAGGGGTAAGTACAAGACTTTAATTTTCATATTGTTTGAACTTACCCTTGGTCTCGGAGACATGAGCTTCAGACACAGGTGTCCCAGGAACAGCGGCACTGGGGGGGAGGGGTCTTCAAGAACCACGTGGCCTGGCGGGACCACACCTTACGTTTGCAGGGGGGCACTGGGAGGCACAAGCGTGCCACGCATGCTCCCCACACTTGACCCGCCAAGGCTCTGTCGTCATCTTTGTGTGGCAGTGTACAGGCGAACAGGAAAAGTACAATTAAACTACTCAGGGAACTGTGGGCCTAACAAACGGCCTCTAAGTGGCTCCCGGGGGATTGTTCTTGCTGTTTCAATGGCGATGCGAGTTGAAAGGACACCACTGATTTCTAACAATCCCAGGCCATATATTGTTAATAGCCTTTGAGGAACTTAAGCCACAAATAAATTAACCTTACAGATCCCCTTCTCTGTGCACTTGGCCAGGCAGCCCGGGAGGCCGGTTTTGTGGCAGCGGATTGCAAATGAACATGGCATTTGCAGAGCCCAGACTATGACCCCATGGCGGGCGCACACGCACCTCCGACATGCTTCTTCTCAACCAAATCCTAGGGGATGTTTGAACAAAGACTGAACTCTTGTTTTGATGAATGTTCAGCCAAAGCCTGATGCGTGTCTCTGGGTGGGGCAGGGAGTCTGGGGGGAGGGGCCTGGCTGGGGGCAGCCCCGCCTACCTGCTGAGTCAGCAGCCTTCCCAGGCTGCGGCCTCTGACCTCAGTGGGCGCATTCAGGTGCTGCGTGGGGGGGCCAGGCCAGTCCTTCCTGGGCCAGGCCACGGCCAGGAGCTCTCCTCCGAACCCAGGAGAGCGGTCCAGTGACACAAATCCTGATTGCCTAAGCAGCTCAGCCAGCAACAGACGCTGCCGGGGGACGGCTTCCTGCCCCTCGTCGTGTGCTTGCTCTGTGCAATCCACAACTTACACAAGAGGACAGCACGCTGGGATGTTCCCGGTAGGCCAGGCCACCAGGAAGCAGGTGCTTATGTCGTGTAGGTGAGTATTGTCAAATATCAGAGATTTCCACGGCCATTTTGCTGATTTTCGCCTAAACTGACATCTGCCTGCACTAGTATTATGGTTTGTATCCTGGCCACCCAGAGGTGTGTTTCTCTGAGTGCTCCTGTCATTTAGAAATGGGTGTCTGCAGGGGCAGCGATGTTTGCACCATCAAGAGCCCTGAGATGATTTCGGGGAGGCACTTTTTTTTTTAAGATGTATTTATTTATTTGAAAGTCAGAGTTACACAGAGAGAGGAGAAGCAGAGAGAGAGAGAGGTCTTCCATCCGATGGTTCACTCCCCAAGTGGCCGCAACAGCTGGAGCTGTGCCAATCTGAAGCCAGGAGCTAGGAGCTTCTTCCAGGTCTCCCACGTGGGTGCAGGGGCCCAAGGACTTGGGCCATCTTCCACTGCTTTCCCAGGCCATAGCAGAGAGCTGGATCAGAAGTGGAGCAGCCAGGACCAGAACCAGCGACCATATGGGATGCCGGCACTGCAGGCGGTGGCTTTATCGCTACATCACAGCGCCTGCCCCAAGGTGTATGTTTTCAACAGGTTGGTTCTCCCAGACAGCAGCCAGGTTGGAGCGGCAGAGCTGTGGGGGGGAGGGTGAACCCCACACATGCATCTCGGGGAAGGAAAGCCGCAGTGGGGTTTTCTTCAAGGTGTTTCTGTTACCTGGACACAGCCGTAAGTTGTTGTTCGTGGAAAATGAGGGCACAAAACAGCCTTCAAGGATGAGAAGAAATAGGGTGGTGGTTGTTTTTTTTTTTTTTAAAGAATCTCCTCTGTCTGTAATTCTGTTGAATAAATACCAAAAATATTCAGTAGATCGTCAAGACTCTCTGGCAGACTAATATTTATTTTTAAAAGTCGTGGCAGCAGCTACTGTTGGGTACCTGAGACTTACACCAGAGTCCTGTTGGTGTGAGGCGTGGGAGAGGTTTGTTTCCAAACCTTCAATCGAATAGAATTGGAAAGTTGATAAGATCACGACAGTGCACACACATGACGGAATCCAATCATGTTTTGCAAGAAAAGTGATTGAGGCATGTCACAAAAATCGGGTAAGGAGGGTAGCAATGATTCCCCAATTAATGTCACAGTTCATAACTCGGACCGTGGCCACTTGATGTTCGCCAAGGTAGCCAAATAAAGGGTGAACTGATATTTCAGATGTTACCAGGTAATTTAGACTGCACTGGCTGCCTATCTAAAAACATCACTGGCTGCCCTAAGTGAAAATGCCCATTTACGCCTTTACCAAATAGTTATGTCTCCCAGTTTTTCTTACGGATCAGTGGTTCTGTAACCAAAATCAAACGCACCACTAAAAAGAAATGAAAATAAAAGACACAAATGGTGCTGGGGAAGCAAAGCGTGCAAGCCTGGAGCTCTGACACGCAGGTGGCTGGTAGGAGCAGAGGAAACCATGGGGCCTCGATTAATTTATTAATTCTTGAGAGCAATCGCCGGGGCACAGAGCTGCCTCCCAGTGTTGGAGAAGGACCGGATGACATCCCTCCCCTACACACACGCACACGCATGCACACGCACACGCAGGCGGCATGGCACGCTGGTGCTGCTGTTTCCTGTATCTGACACTGGAGCGGGAGGGAGCTCCCCCCTCCCGCCCACAGCCGTCCCGGTGGCTGTGGCCGCCCAGGGTAACAGGTCTGCTGTGGCTTTGAGGGAACCGGGTGTCGGCTTTCACCTGTAATCTGATGGTGTCCCTCCCCGCACCCGTCACCAAGAGCCTCTGTGTGCAGGGTAATTCTATCCGGGCAGACACTTTTCCCACTCGCCGGTTGTTGCACTCTGTCCTGGGCTGCATCTCCATGGTGATGGGAAAACACGATGCGGCAGGGGGAGAGAGGGCCAGGAGCAGGAGTCCGGCCGCCCCGCAGGCCCCGGGAGGGCCCGGCTAATTTCTATGTCAGGTTAAGGGATGTTGGGACTGGGAGATCAAAGAGGGTCGGGGGGGCGCTGGGAATGGGGGATTTTCATTGTGTTTCCTATAAATACAAATGTGTCCGGGCAGAGAAATGGAAACTGGGAGAGGTTAGCTAATAACACATCTGAAAATGGGTACATGGCCGAAATTAACAGGCGCTTGGGTAAATTCAGGCAGCAACGATCTGGATCAAAATGGAAAATACAGCTCACTGGAAAGCACTGAAGACGTCCAGGCTCCTGGCTGGAAATGCTGGGCTTTACTGAACCCGCTGAGAGACGTCTGCCTGGTTCTGACTACAAATGCTCGGTTGTTCGTGACGCTTGTTTCGTACTAGGAGCTATACAGTTAACTTTCTGCGCTACACGGCATTCATGGGGCCGATGTGGGGAGGGGTGTGAGAGCCTGCTGCAGAGAAAGGGGCTTTGTAGGGAGGGGGCTCCATTAGCGAAACAATTAATAAGCCTGTAGCAAAACTGATATGATGGGAAATGACTTCTATTCAGTTAACTCAATTATTAGTGCTAATTGGGGCCAGGCGAAGCATGGATAATTGAAATTCACAGATAATCCAAAACCCTCTATTTAACCAATAACTTCAAACTTCTCCCCCATCAACCCAATTAGCAGAAGAGCTAGCAAACAGAAAAAATGGATTACATTGAATTTCTCCTCCCCAAAGATTGCTACTGTGATGTTTTATCAATTAATTTGGAAGGAGAGCCAAAGATTAACTATGTGCCAGACACTAAATTAAGAGTAGTCCCCAACAGTTAAGGGGAAAAGATGGTCTTCCACGAGTTTGTTTGCAAATCTGTCGTTTGAGCTCAGGATGTCTTTCTCGTGCCACACATCGGTCCTTGTGATGCCCAGGAGCCAATGGCAGTGGAAATATTGCTCGTAGTCAACCCCCTGTGAATCCCAAAGCCTTACTCCCCCACCCCTGCATCTCTCCGAGACTTAATCCTAGATTTTTTTGATTGAAGCTAAACTCATGTCTTATAAAACTGACCGTGTTACAGGGCCGGCGCCGTGGCAGAGCGGGCTAAGCCTCCGCCTGCAGTGCCAGCATCCCATATAGGAGCTGGTTCTGGTCCCAGCTGCTCCACTTCTGTTCCAGCTCTCTGCTGCAGCCTGGGAAAGCAGCAGAAGATGCCCGCATGGATGACCTGCAAGAGGCTCCTGGCCTCGGATCGGCCCAGCTACAGCCGTTGCGGCTGTTGGGGGAGTCAACCAGCAGACGGAAGGCCTTTCTCTCTGCCTCTCCCTCTCTCTGTAACTCTACCTCTCAAATAAATAAAATCTTAAAGAAAAAAGAACGGACCACTTCGGAGTGCACCCCTCGGTAGCACTGAGTGCGTTCTCAGGCCTGTGCCAGCCTTACCACCCCCACCACGTCCTGTCATCCAGAGCCTGGAGACCACCAGCCCGCCTCCTGTCTCCAGGGATTTGCCTGTTCTCGACGTTTCCCACCCATACAGGACCATGTACCACCTGGGTTTTTGAGCCTGGCTTCTGTCAACGTGGCCTCCGTGCACAGTACAGTGTATGTAGTGCCACGTTCCTTCCCACAGCTGAACCACAGCCCCTGGTGGGAATGTGGCCTGTCCTGCTGATCCGCTTCTCACTGGTGGACACGCACTGGCCTCGCCAGAGAGCCACGCGGGGCCCCAGGCTGAGTGCACTGGGCTGGCCCAGGAGACACTGACACCTTCTGGGCCGGCTTCCTGCATTTCTGAAAGCCTGGATGCAGGGGCGGGAGAGAGCAATGCCAAACTCCACGGAGATGCTGCTCCCCGGCCTGGGCGCCCTCGGCCCAGAAAATCCACACGGCCTGGCCAACCGCACCTGCCGTCGCCCGCCGGCTCCCACCTGCACAGCCTCGCCAAGGTGGAGGTGGGCGCGCCTTCCGGGACCCCCAGGGCCCACGTTCCCTGTGGTAGAACAGGAGGACCCCACAACTGTGGTCTGATCATCTGGGACATGGATACGTGTTTTATGTGTGTATATGCATGTCTTACACACTGACATGCACACACATACCTGTACGTGACATGGATGCTGCATCACACGTAGGAAGGTAAGCATGATCTTACGCAACAATGCATGGCTATACCTGTTGTTTTACTTGTTCCGTAAATTCATTGCACATTCAAAAATAAAGTTGCTCGCAGTCCACTTGCACCAACACATTAACGGGTGAGTTCTGCGTGTTTCCTTCCAGTGCTTGTCACGCAATTACAAAGTTTTGTGTTTGGCTTTTCCTGCCATCTCGTCACTTTTTGCAGGTGTTCCATAATTGAAGATACGTAGGGGCAGTGTCTGGTCATCACAACTTTAAAGAAGCGACTGTGGCGGCCAGGACGGTGCGTGGGGGCCCTGTCCTGCAGAGTGAAGCTACGAAGGAGAGCAGGCAAGTAGGAGCTACGCTCTGGCGCGTCCGAGCCGAGCGAGGCCCTGGCCGGTGTGGTGGTTCAGACTTCCCGGGAACGGCTGTCCCAGAGGGTGCGGCAGTGTGGGGAGGCCGCTGCTGCTGGCCACTCTGCCTCCCCCGTCCGTGTGACCAGGTGGGCACAGGCGAGGCCCAGCAGAGATGGGCGGGGCCTCGCTCTCCCCCTGCAGCCTCCCGACACTGCCCCTCTGTACCAGCCACCCCGAGTTCTGGAAGCAGGCAGGGAACGCTCATTAGCACAGATCCAAGGGCGAATGTGGAGTGGACAGGGCGTCCAGCTCCTGGGGCTGCCGCTCAGCCTGACTAGAGGCAACAGGATCTTCAGATGTATTTATTTATTTGAGAGGCAGCGTGACAGACACGGGGTGGGGGTGGGGGGTTTTACATCTGCTGGTTCGCTCTACAAATACCTTCGACAGCCAGGGCTGGGCCAGGCTGAAGCCAGGAACCTAGAACTCAGTCCAGTTCTCCCACATGAGTGGCAGGGCCCCAAGTACTTGGGCCATCGTCCGCTGCCACCCAGGAGCCTTAGCGGGAAGTTGGATCGGAAGCAGAGTAGCGTGGACTTAAATCGATGCACTCTGGTACGGGGTATGGTGTCCTAACAGCAGCTCAGCCCACCGCACCCCTAGGCCCACCCCAGGGGCATATTCTCTAGCCAAGGTCTAGGCTCTGAGGTTGGAAGTTGCCCCACCCCGCGGGGCACCCGGGAGGCACTGGGCTGCACTGCCCAGGGACAGGAGGGCCCCCAAGAGGCCCGGGCCATGATGGCTTCAGTCCGGGCATCCCCAAGCGAATCTGCTGGCCCCAGTCTCCCCTGAGGGCGTCTCTGCAGCTGCTCTCCGGCCCCAGGAGCTCACAGGAGCAGGGCACTTCCCTCTCTCGCCTCTCAGTGCTCTGCCTCTCCCTCCCTGTCCGCTCTGTCCACCAGGTCAGCCTCTTCTTGGCCACTCTGTCCTCTCGTGCTGCAAACAGGCTCCCGTGTCTCGGGCTCCAGCCGTCTGCTTTCGCGTCTTCTCTTGGGCAACGGTGACATCCAAATTCTTCCAGCTGCGGAACCTACAGCCAAGACGGGCTCGTGCCCGGGAGCTCACCCTCTCCCCACGCAGCCCAGGCCAGCAACCGCCCCAAACAGGGTGCTGCTTCCGGTTCTCATGTTCTGTGCGGTGCGGGAGGCACGCAGCAACCATGGTGCACACAGAGACCCTCAGCGTAAGGACAGGAACTCCGTCCCCAGGAAAGGGGCACAGGAGTGCAGCCGTGTGGGAACCACCAAGCATGCTCTCTACAACCCCAGTTTCTTCTTCCAGAGCGTGTGTTTGCACGCATGCACGCACGCAGCCCTGCCCCTGGAATCTTGTCAGTGTGGAGATCTCGTGTGCCCCGGGCCGTGGACCCAGGGACAGCTTGCGCCTCTCAATGTCCTTTTCTGTCTCCCTCTGTGTGCACCCGGCACTGAGCACTGAGCTAAGGTTCGGGGTGAACCCTGTTTCACGGCTGAGGAGGCGCAGGCCGAGTGCTCCTAGTAGCTCGGTCAAGGACAGCACAGAGGCCGGAAGTGGAGAGAGTGCCCACACAGCAGCTCGGGCAGCCACTCTGGGACCTCCAGGACACAGTGGGCAGGAGCGAAAGGTGAGCTGGCCCCTGCAGCTCAGGACCTCGTGTGCTCCTGGGGGCCCAGCTGCCAGGCCAGGCTTTGCCCTCGCATCGGTGGTCCCTGGCTGGGGGCCGCGGCTCGATGGGGCACCCCTCTCCAGGGAGGGCCGTTCCCAGGGGGCCCTCAGCTGGGGGCTGTCAGGAGTCGGCACCTCTGCAGCTGGGGCGGGGTGGACTCCAGATGGACGTTCCAGGCGCCTGCCTACGTTCACCTCTCGCCTCTCCCAGGAAGCCTTCCTGGCTTGCCGCAATCAGCCTGCGCTCTCTCCCCACATCCCCCACGGCTGTCCTGAGCCATCTCAGTGGCGACAGCTGTTGTGGGTTTGAAGGGCTCCTCCGCCAGACGGACGTCCTGCTGTGTCCGTACTCACCTTTGTAGACACCTGGAAATCCTCACCTTCAAACTGACTACGGGTGGACGGCAAGGGCCTGCTCTGTGGCCGTGCAGCGTGACAGGTGGCCAGGGAGACAGGTGTGGTCCGCGTTCCCGGCATGGGTAAGTCCCAGGATGTCCTGATGCTGTGAGTTTGTGCTGCCACAGGTGCCGATCCTCACAGGTGCAGAGAGAGGCTCCGGGCTCAGACCAAGCAGTAGGCGTCACAGGACATCTGAGGAGGCTCCTTTGATCAGGTCTGGGGCAGGGTTGGGCCGAGCGATGACACAGGGAGGGTTTTAGCAGGCCCAAGTGGAGGGGAAGGAGAGATGACAGCTGCCGTCTCACATCCCTCCTCTTCCGGTTCCAGAGAAAGTCGCTGTCAAGGCCAATGGGTGTGGATTTGTGCAAATGCAATCTTTTCTGCATGAGACGGACAGACAGACGATGGAGGCTGGGGCGGGAGGGTGCTGTTCGCCTTCAGTTTATTTCAACAGCACGTTAGGCGCCTGCTCCGGCCACGTCGCCTGCTTTTCCATACTGACCCTGCGCCTCCCAGCTGTGCCCGGCACCACGTGATCCAGGCTCCCTCCCGCAAACGGGGGTGAGGGCCGCACTGACTCCCAAGGTCGTTGGGAGACAGAGAACAGCCTTCGACACACAGCCGGTGCTCCGTAAAGGCTCCACGGGAACGTACGGGTTAGAGAGGCACGAGCGAGCACACTGGAAGGGGCAGGAAAGCCGGACGTGGTAACTCGGTCTGCGATGCGGGGCCACCCTGGGCGCCGCCGCTCCTGTTGCCTGTGAAAGGGCACAGATGTGCAGTCACTGTGCATGGTGTGTGTGTGCGGTGTCTCCCTGGAGCCTTGACTTCTCTTAGGGAGCAGGGAGGGGGTCTCCCAGGGGGCGCGCAGGTCACAGTAGCACTGATGACCCCGATGGGAAGTGGGGGAGGGCGTTAGTTCTCAGCCCTGGGGGGTGGAAGATGGCGTCAGACCCCCTCACACCCAGCTGGAGCCAGGGGCCTGCCTGGGCCGCAGGTGTCCCCCACCCAGGACAGACGCTTACCCTTTGCCGCGGCCCTGCTCACTGCGAGCTTGTTTGGTAAGCGGCACGCGTGTCCGGCTCTGGGCAGCTGGGAGCCTGTTCCCTACCATCCCGATGGAGAACGTTCCAGAATGCACGCTCCACCAGGCCAGCCACTGCAGCTGAGCTGCTGATTCGACCCTGGGACACACGGCGCTGCTCCAGCCCGAGTCAACGCGCGGACACCACTGGGCTGAGTTCACTTTCCCTGCTAAAGCCTCGCTTCTCACAGGAGAACCCCAGGATCTGAGCGAACACCTGCCTCTTTGTAACCCACCACAAAGCGACATCGGAGCCTCACAGGCACGCCCCAAAGAAGACTTAGAGCCACACCTTGCCGTCACACAGGCCATGCGTATTCATCCCAATGCTTTGTTCAGCACTTCTTTAAAGATTTATGTAGGGGCCGGCGCTGTGGAGTAAAGTTGCCATCCGCAGCACCGGCATCCCATATGGGCACAGGTTGAGAACCAGCGGCTCCACTTCCCATCCAGCTCTCTGCTGTGGCCTGGGAAAGCAGTAGACGATGGCACAAGCTCTTGGACCCCTGCACCCACGTGGGGACCTGGAAGAAGCTCCTGGCTCCTGGCTTTACTCTCTCGAGCTGTTGCAGCCATCTGGGGAGTGAACCAGTGGATGGAAGACTTCTCTCTGCCTCTCTGTAACTCTGCCTTTCAAATAAATAAAAACATCTAAACATATTTCTTATTTGAAAGGCAGAATTATATATAGCGAGAGAGGGACAGAGAGAACTCTTCCATTTGTTGGTTCCCTCCCAGACGGCCACACTGGCCCGGGCTGGGCCAGGCTGCAGCCAGGAGCCAGGAGCTACTTCAGGGTCTGTCATGTGACTGCAGGGGCCCAAGCACCTGGGTCATCTCACTGCTTTCCCAGGCCATAGCAGAGAGCTGAGCAGAAGTGGAGCAGCCAGGACCTGAATCGGTGCCCATGGGGGATGCTGGAGCCGCAGGCGGCAGCTTCACCTGCTACATCATAGCAGTGGCCCCTAAACGTAATGCCAGGGTGGACAGGCCACCGTGCGTTGTGATGCTACAATGCTCAGAGCTGGCAGAGTGCAGCCACTTGCCACGGCCTCCCCGGTCTCCTGTGCACTCCAGCGCCTTCCAGGGTGGGGACGCCTGGTCAGCAGCAGCAGCGTCCTGTCAGAGGACTGGAGAGCAGAAGGGACAGCCACCTGCCTGGGGTCCAGCGTGGTGATCTTGAGAGTTCTAGACGTGGTGGAGGCAGAGGCAGGCGGACGGATGGAGCGATGCAGCTCAGCTCTGCAGGGCAGGGCTCGTGCGGGGACTCAGGCCCCCAACCCGACTGCTGCTGAGGGCTGCGGGTGCCAGTGGCCTGAGCACCATGAGAGTGGCCCCATGCCAGGCCTGGCCAGAGGGACGGGTGTCCCCGACTTGGCTGAGTGGTGGAGGGCGAGAAGAGGAGGTGACAGCCTAGCAAAAGTGGGAGGGCGGGCCAGGTCGGTGACGGGGAGGGGCGGGGACATCCCGGCCTCAGCTTCTCTGCTCCTCCTTCCCCGGGGTCCCTCGCCGGCCCCTCCCTCCCTGTGCACCTGGCTGCCCTAGGCCGCTTGGGGCTGCGGCTGCAGCGGTAGCTCTCAGATGGCTCCGAGTTTCTCTGCACCCCGGGCGTGTGAACACGCGACTTCGTCATTTTCCCGGGTTCTCAGCTGCATCCCGGGCTGTGTGCGACTTCTGGGGCGGCTTTCGTATGGACCAGAGACGCCCGTGAAGAATCCAGACGAGAGCAGTCGTGAGCCGGCTCACACAGGGCTGCCTGGAACCCACGGGCGAGTGCAGATTTCCCGGGTGCCAATCCCAAGAGCCTCACGAGGGGCCAAGTCACCCACAAGTTCCCACTTTCATCTCACCCCGTGTTTAGGAACTGGAAGATTACATATCGCACGATTTAGGAGTGTCAAAGAAATGGCAGTGAGTGAAGAGGGTAATTCTACAAGTAATAGATGGACCTGGATTTTCTGCATCTTTAGAATAAAAAGTTTGACTTTTAAAAATATTTATTTATGGGGGCAGTGGAGAACGGCCCGGGTGCTTGGGGCCCTGCACCCGCATGGGAGACCTGGAGGAAGCACCTGGCTCCTGGCTTTGGATCGGCGCAGTGCCGGCCATAGTGGCCAACTGGGGAGTGAACCAATGGAAGGAGGACCTTTTTGTCTCTCTCTCACTGTCTATAACTCTACCTGTCAAATAAATTTTAAAATATATATATATTTATGTATCTGAAGGGTAGCGGGCAGAGGTGGGGAGATCTTCCATCTGCTGCCTCTCTCCCCCAGATGCCTGCAACCACCGGGGCTGGGCCCAGCTGAAGCCAGGAACCAGGAACTCCATCCGGGTCAGCCATCGTCAGCAGAGGGAACTGGGCTGGAAGTGGAGCTGCCGGGACTCCACCCAGTGCTCGGAGACGGGTCACCTGCTGCCCCAGTGCCAGCCCCAGGGGAGCGCACTTCAGCATCTGGGGGGGGCGGGGTCTGGGGACACACAGGCCCCTGAGCCCACCCCCTCCAAGGCTTCTGATTCAGAGCAGGGACTGGCCTGCGGTCCACCTGGAGGTGAGAGGCTGTGGAGGGAGACATCCATGGACGCCTGGGCCCTGGCCCGAGTCACCCTGGGCAGGGGTGCACGTGGGGCAGGTGGAGCACAGGGTGCAGACCTGAACTTGGGGCTTCACCCCTGCACTTGAAGGCTTTTACAGGCCTAACAGACTTAGGACTTCACCCGTTCCTTCTGGACTTGAGTTTTTATGGTGAGAATGTATTGCTTGGGAAAGAATATTTTAAATTATATTTTTTCAGCAAATCACAGACGGTTCCTTTGCTAGGGAGATGGGTGACCCCCTGGGCTCTGTGGCGCGGGTCCAGAGCCGTATCTGAGATGGCCCTGCATAAACGGGTTCAGCTCCCGGCCATCAGACGACACGGAGCCCACGGGCCCCTCCTGGCGATAGGCGTGCTGTTTGTGGTTCAGGCAAACCAGCTGGGGAGCTGCGCTTTGCTTCTGCCCCGCTCAGCCGCTTGTCCCGTAGTTCCGCTCTCTCTCTGCTCCCGTGGGTCTGCAGCATTCATCACAGTCGGCACCACCGTGCCCTGACGCCACGTTGGATCCCCATGGCTGCCCCCCGCACAGGACACGGTGGGGCCTGCCTGCACGCTCGGTGCCCTCACTCTCCTGACACAGCGCTCAAGGCTCTGCTGTGCTGGGCTTCTCCAGCCACAGGGGCGAGGGGACGGTGCCAGCTGGGCAGACGGGCAGTGCACCCCTCCAACCCCCAGGCTCAGCCTCCAGGGTCCCCGAAGGTTGCACTGCGCCTCCCGACGGTGGTACTGGTCACACAGTGCTACACACCCTCCCTCTTCCGCAGGAAATGCTACTTCTCTGAATTTCTCGGTAGAGTGAAGTCCACAGTCCTGCTGGGGACCACGGCCTGGGGCTTTTCAAGCCCCCTGATTTCTGTTGACTTTTGAGAGCCCCCACTTGCAGCTACTCGGCTCTGGGGGTCGCTACTCAGTCCCACGGCTGTCTGCAGCAGGTGCCTCTGGCTGTCAGCGGTGCTCTCGTGAGCACACAGGACACTGAGGGTCGTGTGTGTGTGCACGCATGTGTGGACACGCATCTTTCCACGGCAAACTCCCAGCCAGATGTAACGCCCAGTCCCGCGCCAGGGAGGGGGAGGCTCGGCCCCCTCTGCGGGCTCTGGTCGCCTTGCTCGTTCCTCAAAGGAAAGAAGAAAACCTCACGGAAGAGCCACGGCTGTGGTGTGGACAGCACTGTGGCAAAGTCACACACACTCAGACACACTCACACACACTCACATACACACACACACATACTCTCAAACTCATATACACTCACACACACTCACTCACATACACACATATACACACATATACTCTCACATTCATACACACACACACTCAGATCCACACACTCATACACCTACACACACTCACATACACACATATACTCTCACACTCATATATACTCACACTCAGACACACACTCATACACACACTGACATATACATACACACACTCACATACACATACATACACTCATATCCATACACATATACTCTCACACTCATATACACTCACATACACATACTCTCACACTCACACACAGACACACTCACACACACTCATACTCATACACACAAACTTGCACTCTTACACATATACACACTCACGTACACATACATACATATACTCACACTCATATACACTCACACACACTCTCATGCACATACATACACAGTCAAACACATTCATTCACACATTCACACACAAACATACGTATACTCACACTCATTTATACATACACACATTCACACACACTTGCACTCACACACTCACTCTAACACACACACTCTCATGGACTCATACACACTCATACATGCATACAAATACTCTCACACTCACATATACGCACACTCAAGTCACACACTTGCACACTCACCCATACACACATGCTCACACATACACACACATAAACACTCACATATGCTCACTTGCACACACGTACACAGTCACACACTCACATGAACATACATACATATTCAAACTCACATATACTCACACACACTCACATGGACACTCACGTACACACACGTACACACACATACAGAGTCATGCACTCACATGCACATACACACATACACACTCGTACTCAATCACACTCACACACATGCACTCACACACATGCACTCACACACAAACTCACACACACTCACACACGCCCACTCTGTTGGCCCTCTGGCTGATGATACAAGGTGGAGCTGCACCTGTTTCTCTTGGGCGGCCGCTTCCTGCCCTGTGACAGCGTTTCCAAGGCCCTGGCGCAGCCGCACATGTGGGTACCAGCTGGGGAGTGGCCGACCTGGCTGTGGCGAGCAGGGCTGCTCCACTGCTGGGCCCACGTGTCTGCTCCAGCCCAGCGCGCCCCGACCCTTCGTCCCCGGGCCATCGCCCGATGTCACTGAGCCCCCAGGGGCGAGCACTGCCGTCGCTCAGCACTGGTGGCCTCGGTCGGAGCTCCCTGCCTTGGCGACCGTGAGGAGCAGTGCCATCCCCGGCCTTCCCTGGTGAACGGACATGACCCTCCCGGCCTTCTGCAAGCCAGGCTCTGGCCACGCTGTGGCCTTTGGCTGACAACAGCCCTGTGGGTGTGGGCACTTCCCTGTCTGGGGCCTGCCTCGTGGCACGGGGCCCACGTGGTGCAGCAGCTCAGCTGTGTGGTGCCGTCTCACCTCCCCGGGGGGCGCCCTGAGCCCCACGAGCTGCACTGGCACAGCATGGTTGGCTCCGGGGTGACACCAAGACCCGGGCAAGACACTCAGTCCGCCATGCAGCCGCTCCCGTTTGAATGTGCGTTCGTCTCAGTTGTGTCCTGGGACCCTCGATCCAGGTTCGGTGAGCACTGAACCGTGCATTCGACTTCCGAATCACGAGTGCTCATTCGCTGGACGTCTGGCAGAAGGGGAAAGAGCAAGACCTCTGGAGTTCTGTGGTCTGGGTTCGAATCCCGACTGTGCATCCAGGTCTCGGGCCCCCAATTTAATGTCCCCTGTCTGTGGTGCTGGAATGGCACCCTGCTCCCTTCTCCAGGGTGCTGGGGACAGAGCCTGGAAGAGCTGCTCTGGCCCGCGGGGAGTCTGCAGACGACTGCATGACTATTCAATAGGAAGACAGCACGGAAGTAAACAAACCTCACTCCGTCTCTTTAAGAAAGTAGGGAAACTATACTGAATATATTTTATGATGTTCTTTTTCTCTTCCCCATTTTCATTGTAGATTTGCATGTAATTTTTAGAAATCCTCATACACCTGGTCCTCTTGCCTTAAAGTGGGTTGTTTCAAGAGAGGGTATTAGGTTGAATCGCACAAATCACCCCTTGAGTGAACAATGGTCGACATAAGCAATTTCACGTGGTTTAGCAGAATATTTTTTATTTTACTTGGAGGTTCTATCCCTTTAAGAGAAACTGGCACCAAATAACTATGTCCGTGATTAACATGGCGCCACAAACGCTGCTTAGGGATGCGGCGCTCATTTGCAATGCTGAAATTGCACTCCACATCGTTGCATTTCAGAGCTGAGAGGTGCACAAGAGATCATCAATCCAACATTGTTTCTAAGGTATGGAAATTAAGCCTCCAAGACGTTAATCACACACCCAGGACCAGAGCTGCTACTTCCGGATTTCCACTCCAGTCCTTTACCGACAATATGCATGCACAGCTCAGCATCCTGTCAAATCTGCATGTAGAAAGATTACAGGAAATCCAGGGGCCAGCACTGAAGCATAGTGGGTTAAGCTGCTACCTGTGTCCTGGCTTCCCACATGGGTACTGGCTCCAGTCCTGGCTGCCCCACTTCCGATTCAGCCCCCTGCTAACGCACCTGGGAAATCAGCAGAGGGTGGCCCGAGTGCTTGGACCCCTGCACTCAAGTGAAGCTCCCGGCTCCCGCCCCGGCTTCAGCTTGGCCCAGCCCTGGCAGTTGCAGCCATCTGGGGTGTGAACCAACGGGTGGAAGATCTCTCTTCGCCTCTCCCTCTATCTCTCTCTCTCTGTAATCTGCCTTTCAGATACATAAATCTTTCAAAAAGAAAGAAATCATAGTTCCACTGAAGCACAAAGGAGACAAAGTGAACGACCATCTGTTCAGACATTAGACACGTAGCTAACGCTTCTTCTGACCTCTTCACAGGCTGGGACAGGCATTTCAGGCGGGGTCTGGACCCCGTGTGGTCCCAAAGTGTCCCACCCTGGAATCTGCCACCCGTGGACACCTCTCTGATCACCATGGGTGGATGTGAGGGTAACAGAGGGATGGACGGAAGCAGAGGCAGGAGCCCGAGCTCCGGGAGACCAGGGGCTCCGTCCTTTCTTCCGGGAAGGCTTTGACCGTGACCTTGCTTCTCTGTGCCCCCTCTTTCCAGTGGGCCTTGTGCTCCAGGCTCTGTCCGCTGTCACTGTCACCGACACGGGGCGGGACAGCGGGGTCCCCAGGAATCGAGAGCCGCTGCAGACACTGGGACACGGGGGGTGGGAGGTGGTGGGATCTGCCTGCTCTGCCCCTCCGCACTGGCGTCTCCTCCTGTAACGAAGCAATTCATCCAGGGCCGGGAAGAGTGGCCGGAACGCTGAACCTGAGAACAGCTCGGCCCGGTTCTGCAGGAATTTCGCTGGAAGCACACACACACACACACACACACACACACACACACACGGAGGGACTTGCGTGATTAAAAGTCATTCTGAGCGTTTTATTGGTTTTTCATGTTGGGCCGAGCACGCGGGACGCTGCAGCGAGAGGCAGACACACAGGTGAGGCGACAGCCACAGGGCCGCTTTGATTTATTGCTTTCCCAGCCACCACCCTGCCTCTCGGGCTCGTCCAAGAATAGATCCGCGGCTCCTGGGGTAATGCACACCAAGGCTCAGCCGGGCTCCCTGCTCGGAGACGCACCCCGGCAGCCACGTAAAACCTCCGAGCTGTTGATCCGGCTCTGTCCCTACCTCTCTTCAGACCGCCATCTCTCCTGGGGCGATGTCCCCACCGTGCGCCCAGGAAATCTGCAGTCATTGTCTAAATACACATCACCCTTTAATAGCTACTGATAGAAACTGATTCAAACCTTCACAACCCCTATTAATTATGCACTCGAGATTCCAACAGCTGGTGAATGAAAATTTCACTAATACGCTGTAATCAGGCACAGCGAGACGGAGCCATGCAGATTGTAAATTTATGTGGAGCTCGGTGCACACGAGGTGAGTGCCACAGTCTCTCGGGTGAGGGACAGCGCTGTATCCAGGAGAGCAAATCCCACGAGGGTTAAGGACCCGCGGCACCTCACCCGGGAATTCCTCAGACATCGAGAGGCACCTTTTCTTAAACGCACGCGGGAACTTTGTGTGCACGCCAAGCGTGCCGGGCTCTTCACCTGCTCAGTGTCCTGGGCAGATCGCTCGGGGCCACGTGCGTTTCCTCTGCCCCGCCTGCCCCTAGCACTGGGGAACTCTGTCTCCCTCTAGCTCCCGTGGCAGCATTGTCGTCCAGCTGTGCAGGGCCTCTCCTGGACACACGTCCCCTGGGCCACGCTCACGTCCTCAACCTGTGCCTTTCTGGCCCGTATGCATCCTTGAATGGTGCATCATCTGGTGTCTGAGTGGCTCGAACGCATGGACGTGGCATCACGCCGCACGTCTGGTTCTGCTTCTTACTTTATTCACTCAGCATTACGCTGGGGGTCCCCCGACCTGAGAACTGCCTCAAACCACCCAGAGTTTGCAGCTGCTGGGAGTTCCCCATGATTCGAAGGCTTTCCACGACGACCTCTGACGCTTCCTGCGTGGACACCCAGGAATCTCGCTGCCACCAGAATCGCTCTCAAACAACTGTCCTCCTACCCCAGGATCAGCCTGTGGGTGGTCCCTGGTGACCCGGGTCAGTGGACAGACGCCCTGTGTTCAGGGATAGGAAGAGTGGGTGCTAAAACGGGGGAGCCCCAAGTCCACCTGCAGGTTCAACGCAACCCCTGCCAAGGCTCTCGCTGGATTTTTGCAGAAGCTGCCAAGCTGGTCTTAAAATTCGTGTGCAAACAGAGGGCACTCAGAACAGCCAAAACAATCTTGAACAAGAACAGAATGAGAAGACTGACAATTCCTGGTTTTGAAACTCGTGACGAAGCTATGATAATCGACAGTGTGATGCCGGCATAAGACAGACTCGTGGGTCAGCAGAACAGAACTGATAGCCCCCAGATGACCCTACCCTGTGCTCAACTGAGCTTTTACAGAGCAGCTGACCCATTCCACGGGGAAAGAACGTTCTGTTCAGCAAAAGGTGCTGAGGCAAGTGGACAGCTGCACGTTAAAATAATGAAATTAAGGCCCATCTTATGTGAGCCATAAAAATTAACTCGCAGTGGGCCGGAGTATGAGCACTAAGACTATAAAAGTCTTCTAAGAAAACACAGCAATGAACCCTGTGACACTGAGTTTGAGGGATTTCTTAGCTACAAACCCCAAATCACAAGTGATCGAAGAGACTGATCAGCTGAGCTTCATAACAATGTAAAGCTCTGTGTTAAAGAACGCCGCGTGAGGATGAAGAGCGCACGTCACGAGCACACGCTGGCGCACTGCACATCTGATGCAGGGATCGCATCCAAAACCCATAAACTCTTCCAACTCTGTAATGAAAAGACAAGCAACCCAGTTAAACACCCGGCAGAGGATCTGAACGGATATTTCTCCGAGGAGGATGTGGAAGTGGCCAACAGCCTCGGGGAAGCGGCTGGCCGCCGTTGCTCAGCAGGGAAATCCAAGCAGGAGCCATAACGAGATGCCACGTGCCACCGCCCCGAATGGCCTCTGATCCAAAGGGCGGCCAGGATGGAGCTGGCAAGGCTGTGGAGAAGGTGGGACAGACGTGACCGCGCCGCCCTGTCCCCCAGACTCGTCTTTGTGGGTTCAGTGACCCGAGGTCAACTTCAGTCTGCAAACGCTACCAGGGAAATAACCGGCCCATGCATGCCAAGTTGCACACTTTTCTGAGTTTCACGACGTGCTCTTGCCCCCCCCCCGCCTTGTCCCACGTGTCCACGCTTCACGGCCCACTGCCCTCTCGGCCGGCTCGCTCGTCTGAGGGACTGTCGGGGTGGCGGTGCTGGTGTCCAAGTCCCCGAGGCACAGCTGTGATGCTGGCCATTCAGAGACGCCATCGGGAAGCCAAAAGACGTCCTCTGAGGGGAACAGTGGAAAGTCGTCGACGTAAGGAAAGAAGAAACAACCCCGCATGCTGTGGGTGCTGAGATCCGGGGGGAGAACAAATCCACCTGCGAAACTGACGAGGAACCAGGAAATCCATGCTAGTGTTTGCTGCTGGACCTCAAACTTACAAACATTTTGAGAGAGCGAGCGAGGGAGCGAGCGAGCGAGCACCGGTCACAGCTACGGGACGCTGCATCATCACAGTGTGCTACTGTGCTGTTAGACTGCATCCTGGTGCGTAAGTGTGGGAGAGGCAGAGCGCGAATCACACAGAGCTCGCGGGCTGTCCTGGAGAGAGGCCCCTGCCGGTGAGGGGGGCACCTGCATGTGGCGGGGGTGGTCAAAGATGGCGCAGCCGCTTTGAAGCCAACCGGGCAGTCTCCAACAGGGTGGAAAACAGGGCTGTGGGCTGACTCGGCCATCGCAGCCCTGGGTGCACACTCGAGGGAAGTGAAGACGCGTCCACACCGACACAGTGAGGGCGGCCAAGGAGCGAAGGCCGCCCAAATGTGTGTCGGCTACTGATGAGGGGCGTTACTTGGAGTGGCAGGCGGTGGAGGGGGATCTCTGAGCCGTACCAGCATCCCGCCCAGGGGAGGCGGCCAGTCACAGGACCCCACGGGCGTGCTTTACCCCAGACACCCACCTGCGTGTGCGTGGGTGCACATGAGGTCGGGGAGGAAGTGGGAAGTGGCTGCTAATGGTTCCTTTGGGGTGAAAGTGTTCTGAAATGAGAATATGGCGATTGTTGCCCAACTCTGCACTACAACTGTTGAAGGGCATGGGTGACGGGGACGCCTCGGGACTCCGGGAGAGGCTGTACCAAGCTCTGGGGACGTTTGGTGGCCCCCCAGGTGGAGCTGAGTCTGGGCTGTTCTGGAAGGGGAGCCGATTTGCTCAGCGTCTTTCACACCTGTCGGCAGTTCCTCCCCCTCGAGCCCCCCTGTGAGCAATGCGTTTTTCTTCCACGTCAGCCCTGCGACACCTGTCAGCTGCACTTGCGACAGCCGTCCCGGTAGGCGGCGCCCCGGCGTCCTGGCTGCCCTGGCACCCCTGGCATCTCGCCTGGGGATCTGGGGGTCTCCTCTCCCCTGGCTGCATGCACTTGTTCTGCTAGCCAGCTTCTGTTTGCTCCATCAACCTCCCCGGTTCTTCCCTTCCCCGTGTCATTGACCCGTACCTCGGTGTCGCTGTTTTCTTTTCCTTTAGCTGCCGGGTTGCTCCTTTTTCAACTTCTTCCGCTGAGTGATTGACTCAGGTGTAATTTCACTTCCTCCTGTGTGCGCTCCAGACTGGAAATTCTACACTTCCCCCCAAGTGCTGCTGGGACCATGGCCGTGATTCTCCACGTGTGCTGCTTTACTGGCACATCGCTTTAACCTGAATTTCCTTTCTGATTCAAGTTAGTTAGCGGTCTCTGTATATAAGCACAGCCAAGCAAACAGAGCTTTGACAATACAGTTGGCAATTTCCGCTTTGGTTGCAATGTTGCTGGAGAATCTGATTTGAATATCGATTCTTTTGCGGCCCATTTTTGTACACGCTTCATGTGTGTTCCAAACACCGTGAGCTCCCTCGGTCGGATCGTGGTCTTGGGACAGTGCACGCCGGAGCTGGCTGTGTGTCTTCCTGCTCCGCCCGCTTCTGAAGGCATTTGCCACCGTCCCCAGCCGCAGCGACTGCGCCCTCGCAGGCGTTCCTCACTCAGGGCCTCCCCGCCCCTCGTTCCTCCAGGTATTTTAGCCTCCTGCTGTCTTCTGTCAAGTGTTGAGATTATGATGTCAAGTTTCTCCAGGTGCGGCGCTGCTGAGTGCAATACAAAAGTTGCACTTTGTAAATTCACATTTATTAAATAAAAAAAAAAACTGGAAAAGAAAAAAAAAGAATAAGCCAAGAACAGAAGAATAAATCCAAAAAAGAGTTTTCAATTCTCTTATTATCAGTATTCGTTTCTGTTCGCGTTCTCTGTGCTTGCTCCTAGCCCCACGTAGAAAGTTGCTGCCCTTGGGGCCGGCGCCGTGGCTCACTTGGTTAATCCTCCGTCTGCGGCGCCGGGTTCTAGTCCCGGCTGCTCCTCTTCCAGGCCAGCTCTCTGCTGTGGCCTGGGAAGGCAGTGGAGAACAGCCCACGTGCTTGGGCTCTGTACCCACATGGGAGACCAGGAGGAGGCACCTGGCTCCTGGCTTTGGATCAGTGCAGCGCTGGCCATGGCAGCCATTTGGGGGGTGAACCAACGGAAGTAAGACACTCCTCTCTGTCTCTCTCGTTCACTGTCTAACTCTGTCAAATAAATTAAAAAAAAAAAAAAGTCGCTGTCCTCCAGTCGCTAGGTCTGTCCTGTGTGCTTGTCCTGACAGCTCAGATGGAGACCCGCTCCTGAGCCCGGGCCCTGCTCTCTCTCCTGAGCCCTGTTCTCTCTCCTGAGCCCGGGCCCTGCTCTCTCTCCTGACCCAGGCTCTCTCCTGTTCTCTCTCCTGAGCCTGGGTCCTGTTCTCTCTCCTGAGCCTGGGTCCTGTTCTCTCTCCTGAGCCCGGGCCCTGTTCTCTGTGCTGAGCCCGAGCCCTGTTCTCTCTCCTGAGCCTGGGTCCTGTTCTCTCTCCTGGGCCTTTTTCTCTCTCCTGAGCCTGGGCCCTGCTCTCTCTCCTGAGCCCGAGCCCTGTTCTCTCTCCTGAGCCTGGGTCCTGTTCTCTCTCCTGGGCCCTGCTCTCTCTCCTGAGCCTGGGTCCTGTTCTCTCTCCTGGGCCCTGCTCTCTCTCCTGAGCCGGAGCCCTGTTCTCTCTCCTGAGCCTGGGCCCTGTTCTCTCTCCTGAGCCTGGGCCCTGTTCTCCGTCAACCGCATGGCCCCTCTCTGGGTTTTGGTGGCTACTTCCTATCACACAAGTCGCATTGCGAGTGGAGCTTTTCTGGTGATTGTCAGCCCAATGCCACACCCTCTCTCCCGTCTCCTCGTCAGCTGGCTTCAGACGTCCCAGTACTGTGTCTCCTCACAGGGCAACTTTACCTCACTGCCCCCTCACTGCCCCTCACTGCCCCCTGCCCCTCCCTCACTGCCCCCTCAGCCCCTGCCCTCCACTGTCCCCCTGCCCCTCACTGTCCCCCTGCCCCCTCACTGTCCCCCTGCCGCCCTTCACTGTCCCCTCACTGTCCCCCTGCCGCCCTTCACTGGCCCCTGCTCCCCCTCACTGCCCCCTCACTGTCCCCCTGCCCCCTCACTGTCCCCCTGCCACCCTTCACTGTCCCCTCACTGTCCCCCTGCCGCCCTTCACTGGCCCCTGCTCCCCCTCACTGCCCCCTCACTGTCCCCCTGCCCCCTCACTGCCCCCACTCACCCTGCCCTCCTCACTGTCCCCCTGCCCCCTTCACTGTCCCCTTGCCCCCCTTCACTGTCCCCCTGCCGCCCTTCACTGGCCCCTGCTCCCCCTCACTGCCCCCTGCCCCCCTCCACTGTCCCCTCCGCTCACCTTCCGTGACACTGAATTTGCACAGCCTTTGAAGTCTGGGTTCTCCGCAGTAATAAATAACTGTTCCCCTAGTGTTTGGTTCCCTTTACCGCCGCAGCCCTTTGCACTATTTCGAGGAGTCTTTGCCTCCTGTGTTTTCAGGGCTGCCCCAGAAACCTCTTCTCAGAAAGTGGGTCTGCGTGGCTAACAGGCCTGCGTGGGACATCCCTGATCTCTCCTTACACTTGATTGGCAGTCTGTCTGGAAAGGACATGGAGGTTACAGGCTTCTCCTTCAGGTGCTGAGAGTACTTGCTCCACTCTCTCTCGCATTTGGTGTGGCTGCTGGACAAACGGCCGTCGGAGTCGCGTTCCTTTGTAGGGGAATTGCTTGGCACATGTGGAAGCTTCTAGAAGATTCACTTTGCGCTTCAGGGTCTAGATTTTTACTGCAATACCAGTAGGTCTAGATGTGACTTTCTTCTTATTTCCCCATCCTGGGTTCTGATGAATCTTTCCATCTGGGGAAACGTGTCCATTCCTTAAAGTCTTTCTCCTCTCCAATTACATGTTCCTTTGCTGTGGGCTCTGTTTTCCGGGGCCAAGCCCTTCCGTGCCACTCCCCCCAGCCTTCCGCTCTCCCTCTCCACTCCTGCCGTCCTCGGGGCAGATTCCCACTCTGACTTTCCACCAGCCGTTTCCATCCTGTTCTGCATCCTGGTTGTGTTTGTTTTTTGAAAACGTAGTGACAGCTCTCAGTATGATACCACAAACTGTATCAAAATAATCGAGGCTGAAAGTAGTTGTCCAGTTGATCAACATTTTGAGGTCAGAAATTAGGGCCAAGGGGGCACCATGAAGTCCACTGTGGTCTGGGCGTTGAGGTAGGTTTTCTGCCATCGCAATGCGGCCTCTCTCCAGACTTTTTGACTGCAAGTGGTGGGCGCTCATGGCGGTCCTGGCTTGTCTGCAGTAGGATTGCTTCCTTGGGTGTGGAGGAGCTGTTACCATATCCCCCAGAGTGTGGACTGGCAGGGGCTGTGTGGCCAGGAAGACGAGATGAGGGCACTGTGGCGAAGCAGCTCCCTGCTACTGCGCCTGGGAGGGCACCTGGTTCCCTGCTTCCCACGTGGGAGACCAGAGAGGAGTCCCTGGCTCCTGGCTTCAGCCTGGCCCAGCCCTGGCTGTCGCAACCATTTGCAAAATGAACCAGTGGATGGAATATCTCTCTCCTGTGTCTCCATCTCTCTCTGTCTTTTAAATACATGCATAAGGCTTAAAAACCTTACTCTGAGATGCGCCTTCCGCTGACACGCACAGCAGGCCCGGTGGGGCGGCAGGTGGACGTCTGACCATTGTACAGAACCGCTCTGCTGAGAGATGCTTCCCTCCCTTCTAGATCCTGGTTTAAAGTGCCCACTCGGACAGTAACTACCATGCAGAGTTCCCAACCGTGGGCACTGGCCCCAGAAGCCCTGCCTGTAGCACTCACTCCTCATCTCCCTCCACTCTCCAGTTCCTTTGTTTTTCATCTAAAAATCTGAAAGAGAGAGACAGAGACAGAGGCAGAGAGAGACTGAGATCTTCCATCCTCTGGTTCACTCCCCAAATACCCAAAACAGCTGGGGCAACTCAAGCCAGGGACCCAGAACTCTCTGAGTCTCCCCACGGGTGGCAGGGACCCAAGTGTTGAGCCAGCAGCTGCTGGCTCGTGGAGTCGCGTTATGAGGAAGCCGATGAGAAGTGGAGCGAGACTGATTCTGACAAGGGACGGCAGCGGCGTCCTCCGCACAGCATCCAACACCCCCGCCCCGGCATTTTAGAGAAGAGCCTGGCGTTAGAGCCACTCGGGTGAGAATCCGTCTCAGCTGCTTCCCAGCTCCCAGGGCTCGGACAGATTCCTTAGTCTGGGAGCCTCCACTTCTGCACCCATGAAATGGGCATAATTGTTTGGCAAGACTCGTCTGGGGAGAAAACGGGGTGATTTGTGTGCCTCCTTCTAACAGATCTGCAGGTTTCTTCCGTTAGGAGCTGGCCTTTGGGCTTCTCGCCTCTCAGGGCTCCGAGTCAAGTGGCGGGGAGACCTGGGATCATAGCCTTCCAGATTTTCCAAAGCTTTTCAACCGGGAGGAAGCCAAAAAGATACTTGGCTGGAATCGTGGGTCAATTCCACTAACCTTGAGCACTTGATAAAGCCATCTGCTGATTCATTGTTCGCTGGGTACACAGACTTCCAGCTCAGGGCTGAAGGAGATTTATTTAACATGTTGCCACTTAATTAAGGGAAAGGAGGATCATTGTGTTGTTGCAAGAGGTCCCTGCAGCGTGGGGGAGGGGCGCTCGCCAGGCAGCATTTCTCACATGTTTTTCTACTTAGACTTTGACTTGAGGATATTTATGGATGGGGACTCAGGTTTCAGACTGTGGGAGGAGAGCAGGTTTGGCCAATCAGACGGCAGACTTGCTCGGGTCATTTGCATCTTGAAGCAGGCTCCCAGCAGCAGGATCATAAGATGCTTTAGGGGATGTCACAGTTTTGGGGAAGATGTCCTTCCACGCCGGCTGCTGGTGCCATTTGGACGATCGCGGGGCGGCCCCTGTTCGGGCGGCGCTCACGTGGGTAGAGCTGTCAGGAGACTCAGTGCCCCCATCTTGTGATCACACCTGAGGAAGACAGGAATTGAATGAGGCCTCGGCATGGCTGTGCTGTGTGTTCCTTAATAGACTGATTTATGGCTCCTTGTTTTCCTTGCTGCAAGGTGACATCAGTACCCACGACAGGCAGAATAAGCAAAATCCTGTTTTGCAAAGGTAATGATGTTCTAAAATTGGAAAAAGCGCAACTCAGGCAGAAACAAAGATTTAAATAAAAATTAGAGGAACAACACCTCTTCCTGGCTTTTCTGGGCAGTAAAGGTTTTCTTGACATGCTAATAGAAGGTCCCATTATTTAAAAAATTTTAACGTAAGAAAGTTAGCAAGCTTTGTCTTCTGAGTGGACCTTGTATGAGGATCCATCGCAAAGCTCTGATTGGATGCCCAGGCCAGGACAGGGACCTCGAGTTGCCACAACAACACTGTAGGGACACGGCCCGGCCTTGGCCCTGAAGGGAGCTAGCCTAGCTGGGGTGGTGCTGGGACGTGCACTTTGAGCGCCGTGTTAGTGTTTGTGTGAACAGAGCTGCATGGGGGAATACCCCACCCATCAGGCACAGCCGCTGGGCACCTCCTCTGTGTGCCAGAACCAAGCTGTGTCAATGTGAGGATGTGCGGGAGAGGCCCCGGGGGTCCTTCCCCAGCTCAGGGTTGGGTGGCCGGATGTGCATGGTTGGTGGAGCCCAGCACAGGCAAGGGACACCCCAGGAGCCACCAGGGCGGCCTCTGGCTGAGACACTCAGGTGTAGGCTGGTACCCAGTACACAGCTTCCCATGGGAAGGCCCAGAACCCATGTCTCCCTCCATCTGTCTCTCTGTGGAGGAGGCTGGAGTGCCCTCTCCCCTGACCCCGCCTCCCCTGTGGGTGACTCTGCCTGTGCCCCTGGGGACCCCGTCTCAGTGAGGGAGGCTGGGATGCTGTGCACCGGGACAGCTGCGACATTGGCCTCCACTTCTGTGCCCGCCTCCTGTGGCTGCCGTGCCGAAGCAGGGGCTTCCCCCACTGGTCCAGAGGCTGAGAGGCAGAGCAGGGCATCCGCAGGGGCTTCCTTCCCGGGGCCCCCAGGGGAATCTGTTCTGGGCTCGCTCCCGGCTTCTGGGGGTTGCTGCTGCCTCCAGCGTTCCGCGGCCGGTGGAGGCTTCGGGAACGCTGGAGGCTTCGGCCGCCCCTGCCCCTGCGCCCCTGCAGCCTTCTCGCCCGCGCGCCGCTGGGTCTAAGTCTTTCCCCTTTCTAATGACCTCATTTCAACTCCATCAGCAGCAAAGACCCCATTGCCACAGGAGGCTGGGGCTGCAGCGTCTTTTCGGGGTACAGTTCAACTCAGCCCGTAACAATCGCCAGGGTGTGTTCTGAGCCTGACCCATCGCGCAGGGGCTCTGAGGGGCACCTGCATTTCGGGCCACAAGCAGGTGGAGCAGGTGGAGCTGCGCCCGGCTGGGGCAGCTGTGGGTAGGAGGGTATGAAGTTCGGGCACGGACGCCGCCCTGGAGCTCCGCCCTGGTTTCCTCTCCCAGAGGCTGGGGTCCTTGATGGGTTTCCTGGGGTTGGAAGGTCAAAGGGAGCAGGCAGGATCTTGAGATCTGAAGCTTGGGAATTTCAGCCCTGGCTTCCATGTGGACCTCCCCTCAGTGACCCCATTGAAGAAATGGGCAGGACGACAGCATCCACATGTCTCTCGTCACAAGTCATGCATGCATTTAAAATAACGCGAAGAATGCGACATAACTACCTAGGGCATTGATGCCGATGGGGGCGGGGGTTGCCAGTGAGGCTGGAAGGTACCTCGGCTGTCACATGGTGCCTGGGGCGGGGGGAGGCTGAGGCCCACACGGGGCCACGGCGGGACTCGACCTCGGTCCCCGCACCTGCGCTTCTCCAGGCACTGGCATGTGCGCGTGTGTGCGGTGGACGGGGTGGAAGGAGCAGGTGGAGCTGAGGCAGCCTTGACCTTGGGAGTCCTCCAGGCACTCCGTGAAAGGCAGGTGCCTGGGATGCGCGTTAAACCAGAAACAGAAGGAAACTGCCATTTTTTTAATAGGATTGGGATGAGTGGGCATAGATGAATTCAGAATTTTCTAAAAATTACCTTTCTTAAACACAAACTCAAATACTTACTTTTCCAAGGTTAGGTGGGGTCTCTCAAGGATGCATCATAAGGAGGGACACACGAGGACAGGAAGCTGCTCTGGGCTTGGTGTGGAGGCGGCAGTGACGTGAATGAGAGGGAGCTCGCGTGGGAGGGCAGGGCCGCAGGAAAGTGGCGCTTCAGGGGGCCCGACCCTGCAGCCAGGTGGCCATGGGGTGGCCACGGAGGGGTCGTGTATCACAGGAGGCCAGAGCTGCAGGTGTGGCCCCGAGCCCAGGCAGGCGGCTGCACCCCACTCATGGGCGTGGGGCTTGGAGCAGTGCGTTCCAACAGAGACTGTCGAGGGCGCCTTGCAGGGACAGGCTGCACAGGGAGCCACAGCCAGGACGTGGGAGCTGAGAGCCCCCAGGGCAGGTGCTGAGGGCGGGCCTTGCCTCTACCTCTGCCCCTCACTGCTGAGAAAGGGATCCCACCCTGGGGTTATGGCATGGCTGGCCCTGGACGACTGAGATGGACGGCAGTGGAGGAGTGACGTGCACTCACAGTCAGGGGAGGGGACAGTGTGTGCCTCACAGGTTCCCTGGGGTGGGGCAGCGGGAACGGGCAGGGCGGTGGGAGTCGGGCCTGGCAGAACAGAGGACAGGGACCCTGGTTCCTGAGGGAGGATGGGGCCGGCCTCCTGCGTTGTTCTGCGGGAACAGTGCCCGGCCCTCGTGAGCAGGGGCATGGTTTGGCCTGGGGACCTTCCCACAGCAGCGTGGGGGGACCGGCCTTGTGTTCAGGTCCTTGGATGCCCTCCCATCTCGTGAGATGACAGGCAGCACAGGAGTCGGGGCCCCAATTTGAGTCTTCTGCCCCAGGTGTGCACAGGGATGCTGTCACTCCAGGCTGCACAGGGCTCTGAGGTCCTGTCTGGACAGGACGGGTGGCCCGGGGGTGTCCTGAGCACGCCTGGCACCGCAGCTGGCGTGGGGCCCATGACGACTCCTGAGCCAGAGAACTGGGGTTGACCGGGCAGGGAAGTGAAGGGGGAGGGAGGCCGGTGATGGCCGATGATGGCCGATGATGGCCGATGATGGCCGGTGATGGCCGATGATGGCCGATGATGGCCGATGATGGCCGGTGATGGCCGATGATGGCTGCTGCCCTGCGGGGCTGGACCAGGCCTGAGCTCCCCCAGGGGCCTCCAGGGAGTGGGGTGAAAGGCGGGCACGGCAGGAGAAAGGCCACAGGAGGAACCAGGTGAGGGGTCAGGACGGCTGTGCTCGGCAGAGCACCGGTCCGTGAGATGCTGTCCCTGGCCAGCCCACTTGTGAGAGTGAAAACAGACAGCAGGCGTGAGAGCTGGAAGAGGCAAGACGTCCCTGTCCACAAGGTGTGACCGCGTGCAATGCTTCAGTGACTGTTGCTGGGGATGTGAACACGCGCGGTGAGCAGCTGGGACTGGATGATAAGCTAAGGTTGTTTTGGGGGTGGGAGGAGCCATTTTGTTTTCTAAGCGTCGCTGTGTCTTCTGCACACCCTCCCGAGAAGCAGCAACAGAAGGGAGTGGCGCGTCTTCTTTGTGGGCTTTGTGGAGTGTGGCGGCGGCCGTGTCATAAAAACACAGACGAGTGGCACCCGACAGTGTGTTACAGGCAGGGAAGCTGGAGACTGATATTTCTTAAGAATATGTAGCTGCAAAAACCTGAGCGCAGTGTTAATAAGCCCCACAGTGTATGAGAAGAGTTTGGTATCAGGACCATGTGGGCTTATCCCACGTCTGCATGGCTGGAGCGGCATCAGCGAGTTAGTTCCCACAATCCACCAGAGCAACAGGCTGAAGGGGAAAGAGCAGAGGGTCCCATCCACAGATGATGCAAAAACATTGTCAAAATGACCCGTTCGTGATTAAAAAAAAAAAAAACAAAAACCTGTGAGTGTTCTAGGGACAGAAGCTAAGGTCCTCAGCAGAAGCCCACGTCGACGTCGTAGTCGACGGGGAGGACTTGGCAGCTTTCTTGCTAAGACCAGGAACTCAGCGAAGAGCTGTCGCCTCAGCCCTGCTCTTCAGTACCGTGAGGCCAGAAGAGGAAACAGAACATCTGCAGAGGGAAAGAAAAAGTAAAACTCTATGCTCACAGATGACATAATCATTTGTGTAGAAAATCCAACAAAATCCACCAACAATGCTTTCTGAAGCTATTGAGTGGCTCTAACAAGGCTGCAGGAGACAAGGTCAGTGCACAAAAGTCAAGCGCTCCCCAAGACCAGCAATGGACAACGTGATCTGAAATTAAAACGCGTTGATGTCTACATTAGCCCTCCCAAAATGAAATGCTTAGTTACAAATAGAGCAAGACCTACATGAACAAAACTGAAACTCTGATGAACTACTGAAGAATTAAATAGAGAGATATCCCATGTTCGTGTACAGGAAGACTCAATATTGTCAAGGTGTCAGTTCCTGCCAGCCAGATATATAGAGTCAACGTAATCCCAATCAAAACCCTAGCAGGTTGTCTTGTGGATCCTAACATGTTTATAACGAGGCAAAAGACCTGTGGTAACTGCCACAGTATCAGTGGGGAAGAGTGAACTCGGAAGAGACACCATGCTAATCAAGGCAGTGGTACTGATGGAAGAAGAGAAGATAGATCAGTGAGGAGAATCAGAGCGCAGAGGTGACCCACACACCTGTTATCAGCTGGCCTGTCGGGGTGCATCGCCGGCCAACACAGCAGGGCTCAGCTGGCCTGACGGGGTGCACCACTGGCCGACACAGTGGGGCTCAGCTGGGCTCTGGCGGGGTGTACCACCGACACAGCAGGACTCAGCTGGCCTCTGACGGGGCGCACTGCTGATGCAGTGGGGCTCAGCTGGCCTGACGGGGTGCCCCGCTGGCTGACACAGGGGAGTGCAGATGCGTTCTCAACAAATGGCGCTGGCACAAGTGGGCAGAGAAGTGAAGCTAGACACAGACCTCACATCCTCCAATATTCACCAAAAATGGATCGCAGGCCTAGACGTAAAATGCAGTTCCTAGGAAACAGCACGGAAAAAATCCTACATGCCTTGGAATACGGCAATGTCGTTTAAGATACGACACCAAAAGCAGAATCTGTGAAAAACAGTCAACGAGATGGACTGTAAAATGTCTGCTCTGAAAGACGATGTGAAGACAATGAAGCCCAGAGACGGGAAATGTGTTTTTTTTTTTTTAATTATTTATTTATTTGAAAAGCAGAGTTACAGAGAGGCAGAGGCAGAGAGAGTGAGAAAAGTGTTCCATTTGCTGGTTCACTCCCTAGATGGCCACAACAGCCGGAGCTGAGCTGATCCGAAGCCAGGAGCCAGGAGCTTCTTCCAGGTCTCCCACATGGGTACAGGGGCCCAAGGACTTGGGCATCTTCTACTGCTTTCCCAAGCCACAGCAGAGAGCTGGATCAGAAGTGGAGCAGCCAGGGATCGAACCAGCGCCCATATGGGATGCCGGCATTGCAGGCGGCGGCTTTACCTGCTATACCACAGCGCCGACCCTGAGGAAAATATTTGTAAAAGACACATCTGCTAAGAGATTGCCATAAAAAATATACAGAGAGCTCTTAGGACTCAACAATAAGACAAAATATACAATTAAAAATGGGCCAAGGTATGAATGGGCATCCACCGAAGTTGGTATACGACGGCTTGTAAGTGCACAGGAAGAAGCTCACAGCCAGTGCCGCCCTGGACAGCAGGTCACAGCGGACAGTGTGCACCTCTCACACCAGCCACAGCCCGACACCCACGGGACACTAGCGCTGACGAGCACGCGGATGCAGTACCAGGATCCCCGTCCACTCTGCAAGACACTCCAGCAGCTTGTGCAAACCCTAACCATGGGACCCGCCAAGAACGCTCTTGGTATTCACCAGAAGCTGAAAACTCACTGCCCCACACGACCCTGCACGTGGTGTGGATGGCAGCTTTGCTCACAAAACTGGGCGGCCCTCGGCAGTGAAAGGATAAATAAACCGCGCTCTGGCCACACAGTGCAATATTGTTCATGCTAAGGAGACAGGCACTATGGAGCCATGCAAACGTGCATAAGAACCTTAATGCCTAACACGAGTGAAAGAAGCCAACCCGAAAAGCCTACTCCCCGTGTGGTTCCGACTTCACCGCCTTCCGGAGAAGGTAAAGCTATGGGGAGAGAAAGGGGTCAGTGGCTGCCAAGGGCTAAGGGTTAGGATTTTCAAGTGCGTGATCTGCTCTGTGTGGTTCTAACAGGATGGCTCTGTGTCATTATACTTTTGTCCAAACCCGCAGGCTGTGCAACCCCACCCCGCCCTGGTCACTGTGGATCTCGGGCCACGAGGACGATGTGTAGGCTGGAGCCATGGACTGTGCACCTGCACCTCTCTGGGGCTGTGCTGGAAGTGGGCTCACTGTGCGGGGGGGGGAGAGGGTGGGGAATCCCTGTCCCGTCTGCTCAGCTTGGCTGCAAACCTGGAACTGCTCTGTAAGAGAAAGTTCATTAATTTGTACAAAGTGGAGAGCCAGGGAAGTCAGGTCGGGTGATTGCACTGGGCAAGCGTGTGAAGAAGCCACGTGCACAGAAGTGTGTGGAGAAGTTGAAGATGCCTCTCAGGACAACGAGGGCAGCCCCTCCGGGATAGGGCGGAGGCGGCCAGCTCTGGCTGCAGCCCAGGGACTTTGTCTCTAATGCTTTTTTTAAGACAAAATGAATGTGTAACTTCCGTGTTTTACCGGGATTCAGAGCCACGAGAACCAAGAGGAAACACAGAAGACCCTGTGATTTCACTGCAGCTCTTACGAGCTCTGATACTGCAGATTCACTAAATAATTCCAGCAGAAAAGGAGGCGATACGGAGGCGGGAGCGCCTGTGTCTTTACAGCAGGTGCAGGGCTCGGCGGAAGTGACTTGGCCCACGGTGGCGGCTCAAGGAATCCCGGTGGTGTGGGCACTTTGGGTATTCTCAGGGGCAGTCCGGCTGCCGGCGGCACGCAGCCCAGGGTAAAGGAGGGGCACAGCCTGCGGCCTTGAGCGCGCTCCTGGGTGAAGGGATTCCGTTGTCCTTCTAAAGGTCAGGAAGCTGGCGTGTGGGAGGAGGACCACGGGACACTCTCGTCCCCTCTCTTCACCGAGCGGAACCTCCACATTGGCTCTGAGCAGTGTGGTCGTGGCTGCATTTCAGGCTTGGGCTTGGTCCGTGCGCATGGGTTGGAGTGGCCAAGGTGCAACCAGTGCTGATGTGGCCCTGAGTGCCAGGGGCTCGCCACGGCAGTGACCACCACGTGGCTTCCCCCACATCACATCAACAGAGGCGCACCGTAGTCATGCTGTTTTTTAAAGGGTTTTATTGGGACCGGTGCTGTGGCGCAGTGGGTTAGAGCCCCGGCCTGCAGCGCCGGCATCCCACAGGGGCGCTGGTCCTAGTCCTGACTTCTCCACTTCCCATCCAGCTCTCTGCTGTGGCCAGGGAGAGCAGCAGAAGATGGCCCAGGTGCTTGGGCCCCTGCACCCACATGGAGACCTGGAGGAAGCTCCTGGCTCCTGGCTTCAGAACAGCCAAGCTCCAGCCATTGAGGCCATTTGGGGAGTGAACCAGTGGGTGGAAGACCTCTCTCCCTCTCTCTCCCTCTCTCTCTTTCAAATAAATCAATCTTTGAGAGAGAAAGAGACAGAGATCTTGCACCCACCGGTTCACTTTCCAAATGCCCACGGCGGCTGGGGCTGGGCCAGGATGAGGCTGGGTGGCAGGAACCCACGTCCTTCAGCCATTTCCTGCTCTGCCCAGGGTGCACGTTAGCAGGACGCGGGATCAGAAGTGGGACTGGGACTGCAAACCGAGCACTCAATGTGGGACGTGGGCACCCCTGGGCCGCCTAAGAACTGAGCCCCGACGCCCACTATTTCCTCGTTGAACGACCGTAAACGGCCAGGAAGAGTGACACGCAGCCCTCCACTGTCCTCCCTCACTGCGCTCCCAGCCTGCAGGAGTAGATGGGCTGCAGGCCGGATGCCATAAGGTTGAAGGATCTGGAGGCAAAAATGAGGCCAGCGCTCGGCTCCCCTCGCGACTGCTTGCTCGCAGCTGGGAAGAGTGGGCTGGGCTGACAGCGCCCCCAGGCTGTGTCCGAAGCGTGGACCCCACTGCTGTTGCCCACGTGGACACTGCACCACCTACTCCCCGCCCTGTGCCACCAACTCCCTGACTGGCGGAGCCCACTTAGAGGCTTCCCAAGCTGACTTCCCGGGGAAGGCGCCCTCCCGTGGCTGCTGTGTCCGTGCCCCATGGCCAGTTTAGAGCCCAGAGGGGCCTGGAGGAGGTGCAGACTGTACATCCCCCTCACCTGCTGCCCCCAGCCTAATGCCCCCTGCATGATCTCCCTTCTAGCACAGGGGGTGGGTGCAGCGGGTCCTGCCCAGGGGTTCCGGCCCAGCCTGCTCCTGCAGGGCCAGATTCTGCAGCACAAGAGAGGGGAGGGCCAGAATGGGAGGGGCGGGGCTCATGTGCTCCCCGTACACCTTTTATTCTGCAGTAATAGGCGCACCGGCCCACCCGGCGTGCGGAGAGGGTGAGGCTACAGCTGCGCCCCTGGGCCCACCACACGCACCCCTTCCCGGCAGGCTCTGCAGCAGCATGTGGAGTTTGTCATGAAAAGCCATGCATTGTGAAGCGCGGGGCAGGCCTGTGGACAGGAGCCCGTTACCTGGAACCTAATCTCGCCTGCAAGGAACTGACTTCTGGGACCGGGAAAGTCTGTTTCTCTCTTTTTTTAAACCTTACCTTTTATATTATTGTATGACTACATTATTATTTTACTGGAAAGCGACACAGTGACACGCAGAGAGAGAGGACTTCTGTCTAACAGGTACACATCCCAGATACTCACAACATCCAGGGCTGGGCTAAGCGGAAGCGGGGAGCTGGGAACTCCGTTCAGGTCTCCCACGTGGGTGGCAGGGACCCAGCCCCTGAACCATCACCCGCTGCTTCCCACTGGGCACTAGCAGGGAGCTGGGACTCAAACCAGCACTCCGACATGGGATGCTGGCATGGCAGGTGGCAGCCCGACATGCCACACACAACACCAGTCCCAGGAAAGTTCTCTTCTACCATCAATGTTCTCATTTTCGAAGAACAGAATTGGGGCAGAAATACTGCGGTGTGATGATACAGACGTTGCGTTTAGAGCCAAGGCAGATCCTAAGTGTTTGCAGAACATGCAAATGAATTTGGGTTAAGTCTTGCCTCCAGCGAATTCTTAATTTCTCAAGAATCTTGGCCTCTCCTCTACCTGGTGGAGACGAGAGTGCCAACATCACAGGTGCTGGGGAGAGGGTGAATGAGAGCACGGGACACGATCTGCCATGTGGGTGGCCGGAGACCCCAGGGCACCGCTGCTCCTGCTGTCTGCTCATGGCCACACCCCACCTGTCAGGGCTTCTCATGGGATGGTGCTGGGACCCGTGGGATGTCTCGGGAGCCCCTTCCGAGAAATCTGCAGTCACCCTGGGGTGCCCGATGCCTGTCCACCCTCGAGGGTGAGAGTTGTAACTGGTCGCGTTGGTGGGGGTGGTTGCAAGAATGAGTCTCGTGGCTTCTTCAGCTTAGTCTAGAAATAAAAAATGGAGAAGCAATTTGCAAAGAGGCAGAAATTTATTGGACAGAAAAATGTCTGGTCAGAGAGGAGACCAGGCAGAGTCCCCAAGCGGGACAGTGGCCTTCAGGAGGTACCTGGGGTTTTTAAGGCATCTGTGGGGGTGCCCATTGGATGGGGGGATCACATACTGGATGTTGACTGGCTTGGGGCTCATGGAGATAGCAGGGGTCTCTTGGAGGCAGCCCCTCTCCTCGGGAGCTCAGCCCCCTCCTCTGCCAGCTCTGGGTGGAAGATTGCGCCCACCCAGAAGGTGTGACTTAAAATGCAAGGTCACACATGCCGCACAAGGAGCTGTTGTGGGGGAAATGCCAGCCAGTCTGGAGACGGGCGTTCCAGCCCTGCGCAGGACATGCTACCTGCATCTGAGGAGCCCGCAGCCCCCAGCCCTGCTGGACGGCCTCAACAATGCCCCCCCTCAGATTTATTTATTTGAAAGGCAGAGTTACAGAGAGAGAGGCTGTGACCATGAGAGAGATCTTCCATCTGCTGGTTCACTCCCCAGATGGCCACAACGGATCCGACTCCCTGCTCTGGTTTGAATGCCTCTGTCCTGAACTCGCGTTGAAATTTGACTGGCATGGAGGCAGTGCAGGGAGGAGGCAGGCCTTCAGGAGGGAGGAGAGCCCAGCGCTTGGAGGAAGGGGCAGGGGGGCGGACAGCGAGGGTGCCCCTTCTGTCTCCTCCCTTCTGCTCTTCGCATAGCCGGGTTTCTGAAACCACTGAGGGAACTTCTGAGAGTGGACAGAGACCGTCTGACCCAAATTCGAGTGACCAGCCCGGCGGGCGACGCTCACCAATGCATCAGTGTGGACAGAGGAGGAGGAGGAGGGGAGCAGGGTGTGTGCTTGGGAGTGGCCTGGGGGAGATCCGACTCAGGGGAAGGCACGGCCCTGAGATGCCCAGAGGTGCCCTCACCGTCTGCCCACTGCTACCCCGGGAGGCACGGTGCTGCCGCTGGGCACCAGGAGCGGCTGTCCAGGGGAGGGGCAGTTACACCTGCTCTGGCTTCACGCTTGGCCCTGGACGCCCCAGATGGCCGCCCTCTGAGGCAGAGACCTGAGAAGGCGGATCTGCGTTCTCTCTGCTTCTGCCTGGGCTCTGAGTCCAGACCCCCTTTCTGGACACTCACTAGCAAACAGGGGGCTGTGGCTCCTCTAAAATGCCTTCATGCACAACTTTTCTCAGAGAAATTGCAAGTTTTCTTCTCACTTTGTTTTTAAAGATTTATTTATTTATTTGTTTGACAGTCAGAGTTACAGAGAAGCAGAGGCAGAGAGGGAGAGAGGTCCTCCACCCGTTGGATCACTCCCCAGGTGGCCTTGGAGCTGAGCCGATCCGAAGCCAGGAACCAGGAGCTTCTTCTGGGTCTCCCACGTGGGTACAGGGGCCCAAGGACTTGGGCCGTCCTCCACTGCCTTACCAGGCCACAGCAGAGAGCTGGATTGGAAGTGGAGCAGCCGGGACTCGAACCGGCACCCACATGTGACGCCGGCACTGCAGGCAGCAGCTTTACCCGCTAAGCCACAGCGTCAGCCCCTCCTTTCAATTTTAGCAAACAAAAGTGATGCTTCGTTTCTTTATAACCACACAGCTCTGGCTTTCCTAGGAAGACGCTGTGTTCATGCAAGGTAACTGTGAATATTTAAACACAGTCATGCAACACTGTATTGTAAGAAGTGTATGGGTGAACTCCAGCGTTTTTTACACCTGAATAAGCTTAGTTTTTGCAGGGTCTGAGTCCACCCGTAAAAGGATGGACTGGGTCCGAGGAAAGGTGAGTGCGCCGCTCGCCCGTTCCCCAGCCTCCCAATCCCGGAGACAATCAGACGCAGCGGGGAGCCAAGTCTAGCAAGGACTCATTTATTCCATGCGAAACCGAACCTTTTATAGCACAAAACTGCAGAGTCATTGGGGCAGGGCTAAGGACCAACCAATCACTTAAAAGATCACTTTTTGGGGGGATTTCTATAGGACTAGCCTTATGTCTATACACTTGTTACTAGTTTTGTTACCTCCCCTGATGTTGTGTAGCCAATCAGTTTTAGTGGTAAACAACTTTGGATTCCGCCCACCACCTTACTTCCTCTCGGCACCATCTTTGAATTGCTTCGTGTAACTAATTTCCCCACAAGTTTTAATTCCATTCGTATACAGAGTTTTTGAAGCCCCTCATACTGTCTACATCCATTTATAGGTTTAAATGTAATTCTTCATTATTGTTTAAAAACTTTATCTCTAGTTTCTTGAACAATTTATTTCTTAAAGTTTATCCATTTAACTTACTTGAAAAGCCAAACTACAGAGACTGATCTTCCACCTGCTGGTTCACTCCCCGGATGCCGGCGACAGCCAGGGCTGGGCCAGGCTGAAGCCAGGAGCCAGGAGCCCCATCCGGGTCTCCCATGTGGGTTCTTGCGCCCTCCCCTGCTGCCTCCCAGGAGCGTTTGCAGGAAGTGGAGAGGAAGAAGGGGCAGCACTCCACCCTGGCGTGCGATGCTGGCCTCCCAGATGGCAGTGGCTAAACCCGCTGCAGCATAATGCCTGCCCCTACAGACGGTTTTCTTTAAGAATCTGTCTCTAGTTTTTAGTTGCCACACAGGAATTGTGATATTTCGGGGTGCAGCGTGACGTCTCTATACACGCATACACTGTGCAGTGAGCAGTTCTTGTTGTTGGGAACATTCAAAGACCTCCCTAGAGTGTTTTGGAGTGTTCTCTCACTGTTGTCAGCCAGTTACCTTGTGGTGCTGAAGACCCCAGAAGCTACTCCTGTTCACTGACGGTACCTCTGTGCCCCCCTTCCCCAGGCACGCGCCATGGTCCACACGGAAGGGAGCACGTGTGCTCTTTGTCTTTCCCTGCCTGACTCATCTGATGTCCTCTGGTTTCATTCACGTTGCTACAAAGGGGAGAATCTCTTTTTTATTATATTTTTTTTATTTTTGACAGGCAGAGTGGACAGTGAGAGAGAGAGAGAGGCAGAGAGAAAGGTCTTCCTTTGCCGTTGGTTCACCCTCCAATGGCTGCCACGGCTGGCGCGCTGTGGCCAGCGCACCGCGCTCATCCGATGGCAGGAGCCAGGTGCTTTTTCCTGGTCTCCCATGGGGTGCAGGGCCCAAGCACTTGGGCCATCCTCCACTGCACTCCCTTCTTTCTCCCTCTCTCTCCTTCTCCCTCTCTCTCTCCCTCCCTCTCTCTCCCTCCACCCCTTCTTTGTGTGTGTTTATAGATGTAGATGTCTATAGTGAGAGAATTGGCTCACGCATTTGGGGAGCTGCAGGTCTGCAATCTGCAGGTGGCCACAGCTGGGAAGAGCTGACGTAGCCATGCTGGGTCTGAGCCACCTGCCACCCGGGACAGCAGGCGGGCTTCCCTGTGGCATCCTTGAGAAGTCCTTCTCTGCATGTCCTTGCTCCGTGCTGCCAGCCATCTGCTTTTCTCAAAGTTCACCGACTTAAATATGAATTGCATCTTTCAAAAAACAAAACAAAACAAAACAAAACACCACCTCCCCAGTCACACTGAAGCTGGCGTCTAACCTACTCAGCACAACACCTTCCAAGTGCGTGAGCACCCTGCCCGGCACAGTTCTGACAGCCTTTGGAGAACCCAGTCACACGGCCAGGTTCCTTGAGTCTGACGCGTGGTGGGGTCACCAGAGGCAGGGCCTACATTCGCTTCCCCCAGAGGAAGGAGCGCACTGTGGTCCCCCAGCCGTCGGCAGTGGAAACCGGCCCATGATGACCCCAGCTGGGGTGCACACGGAAGCGGGGTACCCAGGTCACACGGTCGTCTCAGAGGCCAGATAGATGCTTATGTTTGTTTCAACTTTGTGTGCACTACAAGCGCTGTGTGCATGTAGGGACTTAATGAATGATCAATAGTGCCGTTGCTAACACACCTCCCTGTCCAAGAAAGACTCAAAAAAAAAAAAAAAAAATCAGGACCAGTCCATTGTCCCCAAACGGTCAGGCTGCTTTAAGGGGCTTATTAAATCAGAACAAAAACAAATCCCCAGAGAGCAATCCACAGAACTTTCCAGACCTACCCAGCATGGCTTACCTGTGCAAGTGTGCCCAACTGTTAGCCTGGGCAGCTCTGGAGCCACCCGAGCTTTCACCCCAGTTCTGCGGGACTTGAAAGTTTCAGGAGGGTTCTGGCCTGGCCGTGCGAGGGGGTTTCTGTCTAGCTGGTGCCTGCGGCGCTAGTGGCAGCTGTGTGGATAAATCCCTCTGCCATTAAGCTCGGGTTGCACAGATAGGGATCAAAATATAACCCGAGATGGGTGCACTCCGGATCCCTGAAAGGGCCGGCTCCTCCCTCGGCGGCTTTTACACAAAGCCCTGCCCATCTAGATAAGCAGCGGTGATTAGAAAGGGCAGGCAGGGATGGGTCCACGGACAGAGAAGGCTGGGGCTTGAACACAGTCGACTGGAGGCAGTGGAGCAGCCACAGGACGGGCGACCGCCTCCGGGGCCCCCGCTGCCGCCCTGGCCCCGAACCAGGCGCTGGGGAGAACAGAGCGAGGCCCCGCTTCCTCCTGCTGGATCCACGTCTTTCTTCAGGAGCCGCAATGAGGCAGCCCTCCCCCACCCCGTGCCGGATCTGACGCCAGCTCCCCAGGCCCCGACCAGCAGACCAGGAAGCGCGAGGGCATGTGGGCAGAGCAGGGAGAACCTGCAGGGGTTCCCACACTCTTCTTGAAAACGGACCCCGCCCCCCACGTTTTCTGCAGCTCCATTTGTTCCGGTGAACTTCACGGACTCCAGCCTCCGAGGCCAGCAGCCGAGCGCGCTCTTCCCTCAAGTCACCCATGTTGTGCAGTGCCTGCGGGAAACAAAGCCTCCTCTGTGGCGCGTCCTTGAAGTCCCCACGCCACCCTCTTCTCTAGTCCTGACGCTGAACTTGTGTCCAGCCACCTAACAATGACCGTGTGCTTCTTAACGCGTGGCCACCCTGTGCTCCGTGCAGAGAATGGGAAAGTGTGGGAAACTCCAGCCGCAGTTACAATCTCCCAGAAAGTAAATAAGGTCACAGTTCAGGGCGGGCGAGGGGAAGGAAGCCACACACACACACACACACACACACACACACACGCACGGGCAGAGGCAATTAGAGAACAAAGTGGGAGAACAGGACCGTGAGCCACATTGTAAATTGTGAGCACAATTAACCGGGCTTTGAAGAGTTCAGAGAGAGCTGAGGGGGTTCCCTCTGAGAGGGGCCCCTGGGAGTGTCAGGGATGTCTTTTTAAAGACAAATCGTGGCTTGGTCAGCAATGCTCATTTCACACGCAGGAGTTCTTTGGGGGAGGAAAAACAAAGGTGAACGGTGACTCGCAGAGTCACCTCTGAGTTCGGTCATGGCAAGGTCAAGTTCAGTCTCGGGGAAAACACAAGACTTCCTTTAGTGGGCGCGTTGGTTCGCACGCTGCAGCACGGCGACTGCGCCAAGGATCAGCGCCCACACGCGGCTTCCCCAGTGTCCCTGCCCCCATTTCTGACTCTCTTTCATTTGCTGTCCAGGCACATTAGTGCCTTTCTCAAGCTATTAAAAGACATCTGTTGAGCCTCTTAGGAAGACTCAACGGCCAGGCTTAAAAATAGCCGCGGCGCTGGTCAGCTCGGTTACACGGACGCCGCCATCCCTTCACCACCCCGCAGAGGCCAGGCTCCTGGGGCGCCGGTCGCAACTCTGTGGCTGCGGGAGGACAGAGCCGTAACCCTCAACCAAGGGTGCTGTGCTCCTGAGCTGGGCGCTCGGAGCCTGAAGCCCTCCAGGTTCTCAGCTCTGCCGGGGCGGTGTGGAGGGCACAGGGGTGGCCATCTCTGTTGGTCCCCATAGCACATCCTGGATTCCCCCCCTCGTTCTTTCCACATTCGCCTCTAGGTTGCATTTGCAACAGGTTGGACCAGGGCCTGCCAGTGGAGACCTCCCAGAGACCCACGGCCCCCCGAGGAACGCCACCTGGGGGACCCAGCGACGAAAGGGGCCGGCGCTGACGTCAGCAATGTCCGGAAGGAAGACGGGGAAGCGGCAAGCCGTGGCCTGCAGTCCCTGGCGGTGCCCTGCCCCCACGGTGCCTCGGCCTGCAGCGGGGAGTCCCGGCGGGGCGGTGAGGCTCTTTCAGAGGCCAAGCAGCCCGGGAGTCTGCCCAGGTAGCAGACGCTCTTCCCAGGGTCTGAGCACGTCAGGGGCGCCCTTGGCATTGCAGCAGCTGAGAGCGGGAGGGAGGGCCCTGCCCGCCCAGGGTCCCTGTGGGTGAGTGCGCTCCTTGGTGGGAGGCTGAAGACCGTCACTCTCAGCATCAGCCGTGGGCGGCCCCATGGCTGCGGGTGGAGGTCCCCAGCCTGGGCTCCCACAGCGCTGAGCAGCTGTGGCACAGCAGGCGCTCACTCACCCCTGGCGGGGGTGCACACTAGAAACCTGAGAGGAGATGATGGAGAAATCACTGATTGGGCAGCGCCTGGGGCGGGGAGGGGCGTTACGGAGAGTGGGGTGCACAGGGCGGCAGGCATCCTGTGCTGTCCCGTGACACGCCCCTGGGCTGTGCTGAGGCCACCCCAGGTTGGAACGAGCTCCCAAACCCGCCCCCATCCCTGCCTCGCTGCCTCGTCCCGTACTGGGCCAGCCTCCGGGACCTCCGACCACCGCAGGTCACTGCTGGCATTTCACTGCCATGAGGGGGTCTGTGTGTGTGTGTGTGTGTGTGTGTGTGTGTGTGATTTACTCAGCAAAGACTGACCTCCTGTAGCCCCGTTTCTGCTTTGATCACAAGGGCGGGCGTTTCCCCGCACCCCCTCTTGGAGCGACTGCGTTTGCGCCCCAGCTTCGCTTCCAACCCAGCATCCTGCTAGTGCACACCCTGGGAGGCAGCAGGTCATAGGTCAAGTACTTGGGCCCCTGGTATCCCCCCCCACCCTGGGAAACGCAGATGGAGCTCTAGGCTTCTGGCTTTCATCTGGCCCAAGCCTGGCTGTTGGGGGCATTTGGGAAGTAAACCAACCGGTAGGAGCCATCCTCTGTCTGCCTCTCCAATCTGTAAATCAATGGAACAATGGAACAATCCCAGACTCAGGGCAGAGCTGAGCCCTGGGCGCGGCCTGCGGGGAAGAGGAGCCTCCTGCTCTCCCAGGCTGATGCAAATACAGGCGCACAGTCCACGCCTTGGGCACCCTCAGCCCCACCCTTTGTCCCTGCAGACCGCGATGGGGTCCCGGCTACCCTCGAGGACCCCACGCCCCTTCCGGCCCCCAAGTTCCACGGGGTCCTTTGCAGGACGGACAGGGGTCTTGCACGCATCCCTGGTTTCTGTCTGAGGCTCCTCCTGTGTGCCGCAGGTGAAGTCAGAGAGCAGCTGCAGGCCTAGTCAGGGTCGCCCTCAGCACTGACTTCGTCCACGGAGCACCTGGCTCTGCTGAGCGCCCTGCATTGCTCTGGTGATAAAGTGGAAGTGGCTGCTTGTTTTCCTCGAAGTGCGTGAGGCCACCAGGAGCCTGCACAGGTGGTGAGGACGGCAGCTGCTGCCAGGGCGCCATGCAGGGGGCCTTCTCCCTGTGCATTTCCCAGCCAGCGAAGGCAGCCCCAGGCTTCTCACAGAGCAGCCCTGGCAGCGTAGGAATGGTGCCCCCGGCCCTGGCATTAGAATTCCACCAGGACAAGGGCCCAGCACCCCCACGAGGCACCCCGAGATCGCAGGCCTGCCTTCCCACCATCACAGGGAGATGCCGCTTCCTCTCTGCTACCATGAATGCCGAGCTCCAGGCCTGGGACGCGCGCGGGACACCCGAGCGAGAAGCTGCCCCGCCTCCGGGTCTGGCCTGCCAGGGCACAGGCTCAGGGGCTCCAGCTGGAAGCATGCAACGAAACCACTCCCACACACCTTCAGAACTTGCTCTCTGCCCCAGGAACGGACACATTTTTTTTTCCATTGAGATGCTGGAATAAACACGCCCCCCCGTTTGGGGATGGAATGCAGGAGCGAGACTGGGAGAGCCCCACCAGCTCGCTGCCACCGAGAGTGTCTTATAAGGAAATTGGAGCTCACTTTCAGTCCTCAGCGCTGCTTGGGCCGCAGGGCTCGTCCACTAGAGGGAGAGGGTCACCTCTGTGAGACAGGGGCGTCCGGCTTCACAGGTGGACTCGCACCAGTTCACATTCCCCGCCTTGGGCTTCTTTCTAGACATCTTCTCCTTTTAGGGAAAGAATAGCGAGACGCAGTTGTGGAAGCCGGTGTTCTCACGCCTGCACCTGACCAAAAAGAATTAGCATCACTGCATCTCCCAGCGCTTCCGGTAAAACTTGCAGAGACGTAACAAAGCTCTCCTGTGTGTTTACAGATTCCCGGGGTGCCGGCTTCGTGGCTCATCAGCGTGGACGCTGAGGCGCTGGGAGGTTATGGGATTTGCTTACAGTCACAGCTTGCAGGACGTGGGGTTGGGATGAGGGCCAGGCAGCCGACCCCCAACCCCTGCCATCAGCCCCCACGCCACATTACAGAAAGATGCCATTCTTTGTCACGTGTATGCCACACAGAGGCAGAAAAGTGATGCCACCCATTCCCTTCTGCCCCTGCAAGTCCCGGGGCCCTGGGTCCTTTCTGTGGTGGTTGTTTGGGGGCAGCACTCTCAGCCTCTCTCTGCGATGTGATTCCTTGTTATTCCCGGGCTGTGGGTGTGGAGCTTGATCCCGTCTTTCATAATGAAAACAGCACTCCGTGACGGTCTTTAAGCTGTGCATCCCCATTAGCTGTGCAGGATGAGTGTTGCACTTGCTGGTAGCCACAGTGGAAGATAAAAGTCTCAGAGACCCGCGTGGCCGCTGACCAGAAAGTCCTATAAAAATGAAGAAGAGATCATTCTTCGGTTGTTTTCTTTCTCTCAGAGTTTAACAACTCCTTTTGCAGGACGTGTTGATCCTGGTCTAACACTGGATAAAGACATTCCGTGAGAGATGACAGCCGGCTAACGAGAAGACAGAGAACACTTGGGGCCCAGCTTTGCTTATGAAAATGATGCAGTTTTTCATGAAACATACTGGCCACATGCGCTCTCCGGTGTATTAAGACAGCATACCACCAGCAAGTAGGCTTTTCAAAAAGCTTTATTAGTTTTTTATTTGAAGGCAAAGTTCCAGAGAGAGGTGGGGAGAGCCACACAAAGACAGAGGTCTTCCACCTGCTGGTTCACCCCCCAGATGGCCACAGTGCTGGGGCTGGGCCGGGCCAAAGCCAGGAGCCAGGAGTGCCATGCAGGTCTCCCCTGTGGGACGCAGGGGCCCAAGCACCTGGGCCATTTTCTGCTGCTTTCCCAAGTTCATTAGCAGGGACCTGGATCAGAAGTGGAGCAGCCGGGACAGGAACTGGGGTCCACAGGGGATGCCGACCTCCCAGGCCATGGCCGACCTGCTGCTTCATGACACCGGGCCCAGGAAGCAGGCTTTAGGGTGGTAACTCCCTGCACGGACAGATGAAACAGGTGAATGTTAGGGCAATCAGAGCACATTGAAGTCACAATTAAAACCCAGTATCCTCTCCCGATGAAGACCCTTGTAGTTGAGATTCAAAGGAGTTTTGTAGAAAGTCATGTGTATGCCACACAGAGGCAGTAAAATGATGCCACCCATTCCCTTCTCCCCCTGCAAGTCCCTGGGCCCTGGGTCCTTTCTATGGTGGCTGTTTAATCAAAGACCCGAGAGAGAAGTGGGGGCCGGCGTTGGGCGCATCAGGTTGTGACGTGTGCGTCCCACATCGGAGCGCTGGGTCAGGTCCCAGCTCCTCCCATAGCGATCCAGCTCCCAGTGGGAGAGCAGACGACCATGATCCATGAGCCTGGGTTCCTGCCACCCTAGTGGGAGGCCCAGATGGAGGTCTGGGCTCCTGGCTTCAGCCTGACCCAGACCTGGCCTTGGTGGCCATCTGGGGAGTGAAGCAGCAGATGGAAGACTCTCTTTCTCTCTCTGTCTCTCTATAACTTTTTTTTTTTTTTGACAGGCAGAGTGGACAGTGAGAGAGAGAGAGAGACAGAGAGAAAGGTCTTCCTTTGCCGTTGGTTCACCCTCCAATGGCCCACGCGGACGGCGCATGCGGCCGGCGCACCGCGCTCATCCGATGGCAGGAGCCAGGAGCCAGGTGCTTTTCCTGGTCTCCCATGGGGTGCAGGGCCCAAGCACTTGGGCCATCCTCCACTGCACTCCTGGGCCACAGCAGAGGGCTGGCCTGGAAGAGGGGCAACCGGGACAGAATCCGGCGCCCCGACCGGGACTAGAACCTGGTGTGCCGGCGCCGCAAGGCGGAGGATTAGCCTGTGGAGCCACAGCGCCGGCCTGTCTCTCTATAACTTTATCTACCTATCTCTCTCCCTCTCTGTGTGTTTCAAATAAATAAATAAATCCTGAGAGAGAGAGAGAGAGAGAGAGAGAGAGAGAGAGAGAGAGAACATGGCCTATTGAGATGATCTCAATTTTGAGGTTCAATTTTTACTACAAGAAAAAAATGATGTGAAAATCCTGGAAATTAAAGGCTAATGTTATCTTTGTGAATAGATGCTATGATTACAAATTTATAAAAGCCCAGAAACTTAGCCAAAAATGATTAAATATTCAAAAAATTGCTAAATTAAGTCCATTAAAAGTATTATCTTTTTGCATACATATGGAGAAATAATTTCTGTTGTATTTTTTGAAAGAGTTACAGAGAGAGAGAGGGAGAGAGAGAAAGAGAGGGAGAGAGAAGTGAGGAGAGAGGGAGAGATCTTCCATCCACTGGTTCACTCCCCAAATGATTGCAATGGCTAGAGCTGGACCAGACTGAAGCCAGGAGCCAGGTGCTTCTTCTGGGTCTCCCACACGGGTGGCAGGGACCCAAGCACTTGGGTCATGTTCCGCCATTTTCTCGGGTGCATTAGCAGGAAGCTGGATTGGAAGTGGAGCAGCCGGGACTTGAACCAGTGCCCATATGGGATGCTTGCGCCACAGGTGCTGACCTGCCACAGCACAGCACTGGGCCCTTGCATTTTCTTTTTGTGATTATTCTGAATAGCAGTTTGGCTGTATCACACCTAACCTTTGAGGTAGTAAGAAACGCACATTCATAAATCTAAGTGACTGTATTGAAAAACAAAAATGAAAACCTCAAAAAAAAGCAAGCGTTGTACCTCGTGTTTATATCACGGTGTAAATTCACTGCTGCAGAAAAATACATTCTCCCCGCACTGGCTCTGAAATGCAAGTTCACCCGGAATCTCGCTAAAATGTGCCACTCATTTGACGTGCAGGTGTCCTGGGCAGCCAAGGGAAGAAGACGAACAAGGCCCTGCTTTTCACTGTGATGTGATTCTAAGAGGCCAGGAGACAGTGGTTTGTGAAACAAAAGAGCACAGAAGGAGATCCGGGCCCAGCTGGGATTTCCTCAGTACAAATGTAAGGCAGAGGCTACCTTCCCGATCCTGGGGGTGCGCCCGACTCCGGAAAGTAATAGAGACGTTGATAATCTTCAGTGTGAAAGAACAAGGTTGGCTGCCCACTGAAGGATTCACGTGTGTAAAATGCAAACCAGAGAGGAGGCCATAACTTGGAGACAGGAGAAGAGTTCAATGTCTTCATTTCAGCCTGAGATGAAAACCAAATAAAAGGGAAACAGAATACATTTGGCCACGGATTCGTAAACGACAAACGGAGAAACGGGCGTACCACATCCCGTAGGTGAGGCATGAACTCTGACCCGAAGGGGAGCAAGTCCACAAGAGGATGGCGACCAGGGAGCAGCTGGCAGAGCACACGGGCGGTCAGTGCCCAGGGAGGGCCGAGCAGATGACCAACGACCCTAGGAAGACTGCCGAGGTCCAGGAGCCATGAGGGGACTACAGCTGGGAAGAACGGGACACCAGCTTTCACCTGTCAACTCGGCAAACACCAAGATCTTAGTGTTAGTTTTTGGTGACGGTGTGAATCAACGGGCACACCCTGTTGTGTGGCACCACTTTTTGTAACAGAAAATGAACAACACCTGTCACACTCCAGAACGCGCGTGCCCTTTGGTGTGACGATCCTTCCAAGAATCATCTTGGAAGACACTCCACGTGTGCACAATCTTCTTTTCAACACACACGCATATAGAATGATATATAGTGCAGAGCTCTACCAGCGAGAATTTTTAATAATCCAGGTGTTCACCAGAAAGAGGTTGACTGGAGGAATTACACTGTTTCCATGTACTGGGGTTTACGCCACTGGTAATAAAATGAGGTGCTCCACTCTGCCTGTCAAAAAAATAAAAAAATTAAAAATGAAATGAGGTGCATCTGTGGTATAATGATATACATGTCTGTGCACCAATGTCCAAGCCACAAAACAGACCATGTCTGCACAAGGGGTCTTTGAAAAGTTCATGGAGGGCCAGCGCCGTAGCTCCCTTGGTTAATCTTCCGCCTGTGGCACTGGCATCCCATATGGGTGCTGGGTTCTAGTCCTGGCTGCTCCTCTTCCAGTCCAGCTCTCTGCTGTGGCCCGGGAGGGCAGTGGAGGATGGCCCAAGTGCTTGGGTCCCTGCACCTGCATGGGAGACCAGGAAGAGGCCCCTGGCTCTTGGCTTCGGACTGGCACCGGCCGTAGCAGCCATTTGGGAGGTGAACCAACAGAAGGAAGACCTGTCTCTCTGTCTCTCTCTCTCACTGTCTAACTCTATCTGTCAAAAAAAAAAAAAAAAGTTCATGGGAATGCGTGTTACAAAAAACTGTGCAAGTGTTTCAAAATGTTCTTGCACCAAAACAAACTTGCTTTTTAACTCCATTTCTCGTGAACTTCTCTGAAGTCCTCGTGCACAAACACTTTGTCCAAACAAGGTCCACCTCTACCAGGCAGATACAAGCTACACACAAGCATGGACGCACACCCGTTCCCACACGCGCAGCGGGCAGTCCAGGACGCATGAGACACTCACATACGTGTCTGCACTCTCTCACGTTGTCGGAGTTATTTACAAGTAGATATTCCTCTTCTAACGATAAAAATATGGAACCGCGCAAACAGTTAAAAATGAAGATGAAAAGTTCAAAGAACCCGAACTTTTTTTTTTTTTATAGCACTGGATGCCTGGTGCCAAATTGCTTCCAAACGTGTGGTGCAGTCCGCTGGGCCTGCGCTCTGCGTCTGCCGTTTCTCCTGGCCCCTCGTGAAAGCTGATCTCTGCAGACGGAGCACGAGGGAGCGGCAGAGAGGGTCCGGGCTGAGTGATGCATCTGGAACCCGCCGCCTCCCCGACTTCCACCGAAACTGCTGTCTTGGATGCAGCTGTTAACCTCTGACCTAGAGATATGCCCGGGAAGAAGACCCAGCAGCAGCCTCAGTGGGCCTCCCGCCCCGCCCCTTGGCTCGGGGCCGTCTGGAAGCACTGTGGGTTTCTGCTGCTGCAGCCCTCGGCCCTGCCCCTCCCCACACTCTGCCAGCACACCCGTCATCGTCCACAGCCTCCTGCCGGAGCCCAGCCCCGAGGAGCAGAGCCGTCCGCTGTCTTGCCCGCGGATCTCACCCCGATGGCCAAGCAGCAGGGCACATGGTGGGTGCTCGGGCGAGGGTCTCTTGCCCCTTCCCCCCTGGGGAGAAGAATGCTGGGTGCCTGGCTGTCTTCCCAGATGACCAAGCATCAGTCAGGAGTTAATGGGGAGTTTGTAACGGATGGCAGGTCCTGAGGATAAGACGTGGAGTTGGGCAGATTAGCATCTCTCTGCTCACAGTTTGGAGCCTCGGCCTCAGGCCCGGGGGCCCCGTAACCTAAACACAGATCAAAGGCTCCGCTCTGCTCTCCAGCACCCGCTAAGGACTCGCCTGGCCTGCACTTAATCAAGAGCAGGAACAGAGAACTCCAGGCCATAAAACGGAGGTTTCAATTGAAAAGTCTTTTTCTTTTGTGTTTCTGAAAATCGGAACTTTCCTTAATGCAAAGCCTACCTCCCTGGGACTCCATTTACGTCCGAATTCGCATCTGTACCGCAAGCCCAAAACCTTATAAAATGAATCCAATTTCCCCCGGTGGCAGGAGGGACATGAGTTTGCCAACACGGCCCAACACGGCCCAACACGGCCTCAGCAGACACCATCCTCCCTCGCGGGGTGCCACGCTGTCACGTGTCCAGATCTTGGCCCATGTCCGTCTCCCACGTCTGGGATGCAGCTCGCGGGTGGCACGGCACGCCTGGCGGTGAGTGGTCCGGCTGCGTGTTTCCAGCCCGGGGAGGACACTGGCTTTCTGGGGTTTTACCTCCCGTTCACGATTCCTGGTGCCCGCCACTCATTTCAAGAGCTTTTCACAGGGGAGGGATACGGGCTGGCTCCCGAGCGCTTCTTGCCCAAACCACTGAAAGTCAGAGAAAATTTAAAAGAGGACCCCAATACGGGAACGACTGACCCAGACAGTCCAAGAAAACAGCTCAGGAGCGCTCCTGTGAAATGGCTGACGACGTCAGCACTGGGACGTGGCAGGTGGGCGGCCGAGGTGCAGACGGGCTTGAATCTGCTGCCCGCCTCAGCTCTGTGGGAGAGTCACGGAGTCGTGGTAATGCCGTTCAACGACTAGACTTACAAAGCTCTTGGTGTACTGAACAATTCCCACATCAATAGGTGGTGGCTACGATGATCTCATTTGATTTAAGAAATTGTGTGAGCTAAGCAAGGGTGATCCCAAAAGTATTTCACAGTCACGTGTGGGTCAACCCCCGGAATGGACGGAGGAGCTGGCCGCGGCACCCAGCACAGCAGGTGAATGCTAATTGGCGTGGAGCTAGGTGTGGCCGCCGTTTTTACAAACCGCGAAACAGTTAATTAGCTAATTTCCTAAATAAATCCCTACGGTTTGGAACACGAGGCTGGCTTGAGAATCGGGAGCAGAAGTCCCTCCTTAGTCCCGTGCACTGGGCACGGGGCTGCAGCAGCGTGGGGAGCAGTTTCCACTGCCGACGCACCTCTGACTTCACCTCTTAAAAGACAAGGCAGGAAGTCCGCCTCGTCTGCGAAGGGAGCCTGTGCCTGTGGTGGGCAAGGTTACACAAGGAAATCACTCTGCCCGTGTCTCATCACCGCCAACACGCTGCCTCCACTGGGCCACCTGGCTGCTGCTGGGGCCTGCCGGGGAGGAAGCCAGGACAACGCATTCGTGTTGCCGGGCTGCTCTGGAGCATGGCCCGGAGTTGACACCAGAAACGTGCTGAGCCCCCGAGTGTGTCCAGCACAGAGATCCAAGCCACAGCCGGCGTGCGCCGCAGGTCCTTAGCTTCGGGGAAGCTCCCTCGGAAGTGCACAACACCCAGTGACTCAAGCCGGACACTCAGCCGAGCCTTCTGTACTTGAACGTCCACATATGCCACGCTCCAGTCCCCATGGTGGGAGCTGACCCCCGCTACCTCACGACGCCCCTGGTGGCAACAGCCTGTGACATTTCTGGGTGATTTCCATGCATTCTGTGCCGACACGCTCCCGGTGTGGCTGGGGCATCTCCTCTTGCTCCGATCTCTCCTGCAGACAAACTTCTCTCTCCTTCCCTGAGTCACTGCCCAGGCACAGCGATTAAACAAAAGATGTCTTATTTCTCCAATTTTGGGACAATTTTTGCAAGTGGTTTTGGACTGCAGTGTGCAGAGAGGTCACAAGCATGCAGGTTCCCAGAACTGAGCCACAATAATTCTGACATCGGGTTCCATGCCGCAGCTCCTTACTCTACGTTCTTGACGAATGTTCCAGTTTCTTTGTGGACGTCTGTAGTGTGCAGGTCACGCGTGGAGAGCCACTGCTAAAGGCATCAATACCACTTTCACAACTCTGTGTGTGATGGACATTTGCAATCCATTAAATTTTCATTTTGATTAACGCATAGTACTCGTACATTGTATGGAGTACCATGCAATCTTTCAACACAGGCATACAGCAAAAGGCATACGGCTGATCAAATCAGCCAATTAGCATTCCCATCTCCTCATCTTCTCTCTGTATATACAGCCTCCCATGCAGAGTATCATACACTACACACAACACACAACAGTCTACCATACACTACACACAACACACAGTCTACCATACACTACACACAACACACAACAGTCTACCATACACTACACACAACACACAGTCTACCATACACTACACACAACACACAACAGTCTACCATACACTACATACAACACACAGTCTACCATACACTACACACAACACACAACAGTCTACCATACACTACACACAACACAGCCTACCATACACTACACACAACACACAACAGTCTACCATACACTACACACAACACACAGTCTACCATACACTACACACGGTACACAGTCTATGATACACTACACACAACACACAGCCTACCATACACTACACACAACACACAACAGTCTACCATACACTACACACAACACACAACAGTCTACCACACACTACATACAACACACAGTCTACCATACACTACACACAACACACAACAGTCTACCATACACTACACACAACACACAGCCTACCATACACTACACACAACACACAACAGTCTACCATACACTACACACAACACACAGTCTACCATACACTACACACGGTACACAGTCTATGATACACTACACACAACACACAGCCTACCATACACTACACACAATACACAGTCTACCATACACTACACCCGGTACACAGTCTATGATACACTACACACAACACACAGCCTACCATACACTACACACAACACACAGTCTACCATACACTACACACAACACACAGCCTACCATACACTACACACAATATATAGTCTATGATACACTACATACATCACACAGTCTACCATACACTACACATGATATACAGTCTATGATACACTACACACAACACACAGCCTACCATACACTACACACAATAAACAGTCTACCATACACTACACACAACACACAGCCTACCATACACTACACCCAACACAGCCTACCATACACTACAACACCTACAGTCTATCATGCACTACACACAACAGTCTACCATACACTACACACAACACACAGCCTACCATACACTATATACAACACACAGTCTACCATACACTACACAAAATATACAGTCTATGATACACTATCCACATTACACAGTCTATGATACACTACACACAACACATAGTCTACCATACACTACACACAACACAATCTACCATATGCTACACACATCACACAGTCTACCATACACTACACACATCACACAGTCTACCATACACTATACACACAACACAGTCTACCATACACTACACACAATACACAGTCTATGATATACTACACACAGCACACAGTCTACCATACACTACACACGTCATACAGCCTATAATATACTACACACATCACACAGTGTACAATACATTACACACAGGGCTGCTGCTTTGGTGTAGAAGGTTAAACCTCCGCCTGCAGTGCCAGCATCCCATACGGGTGCTGGTTCTAGTCTGGCTGCTCCACTTCCCATCCAACTCCCTGCTAATGGCCTGGGAAAAGCAGTGGAAGGTGGCTCAAATGCTTGGACCACTGCATCCACTGCCTGGAAGAAACTCTAGGCTCCTGGATTCGGCCTGGCCCAGCCCCAGCCATTGGAAGCATTTGGGGAATGAACCAGCTGACTGAAGATCTCTCTCTTCTCTCTTTCCTCCTCTCTTCTCTCTCTTGGCCTATCAAATAAATAAATCTTTAAAAAACACACCACACATATCACACAGTCTATAATGCCTACATATATCGCACAGTCTACCATACGATATACTTGTGACACAGTGTGTAATACATTATATATACCACACAATCTACAATACACTGTATCACATTCACATTCTGCAGTACACTACACACACACACACACACACACACACACACATATGTGTGTGTATATGTGTATATAAAACCCACAGTCTACAGCATGCCGTATATCATGCAGCCTACAAGACACCACACACAACACTTAATCTATAATAGACTGTGCCTGGCACACAGTCCACACACACTGTATGTTTCACACAGCCTGTCTACACTGCTGTGAGTTGTGGTCACCCTGTGCTATGGCGCACTAGCACGCATCAGGTCTGTCTGCGTTTTGGGAACCATTATCCAACCTCCTTCCATTCCCACCATTCCCAGCCCCGAGAAGTCACCGTCCTAAGTTCAGGTTGACTTCTTTTAGCGTCTACATCTGAGAGACAACATGTGGTATTTGTCTTTCTGTGTCTGGCTTATTTCACTGAACATAATAACCTCCAATCCCATCCTTTTTACTGCAAATGCCAGGATTTCATTCCTTTTGATGACTGATTAAGGTTCGCTGTGTATATGCACCATACTTCTTCCTCCATCCATCCATCAGTGGACCCCATGTTGATTCCCTATCTTGGCTGTTGTGATACTGCGCGATGAACTCGGGAGTGCAGGTATCGCTCTCATACGCTGACGTCACTTCCTGCAGCCACACACCCAGACTGGGACAGCGGGGTCATTTGCTAGGTCTATTTTTGGTTTTCTGGGGGAGCCTACATATTGTTCCTCATAATGGCTGTACTAACTTGGATGACGGACGACAGCTTGTAAACCTTCCCTTTCCTCTACTTCCTTGCTAGCATGTTACTTTTTCCTTTTTAGAAATTTGTTTTATTTAATTGACAGACAGAAAGGTAGGTAGACTACAGAGCTCCCCCACACTGCTTCATTCTCCAATCACCTGCTGTCTCCCAGGGTGCTCATTGGCAGGAAGCTGGAACTGGGAACACAGTGGGACTCAGACCCAGGCATCCCATGGGGGATATGGAAGTCTCAAGCGGTGTCTTAGAGACTCGGTCAGACGGCCACCCCAGCTTTGTTCTGTTCAAGATTGCTTTGGCTACTCGGCATCCATTCCATCTTTAGAATGCACTGAGGGCCGGCATTGTGGCACAGTGGGTTAAGCTCCTGCTTGGAAGCCTGGCACCCCACGTTGGACGTGGGAGACCTGGATGAAGTTCTAGGCTCCTGGCTTCAGTCTGGCCCAGCTCTGGACATTGTGGACATTTTGGGGGTAAACCAGTGGATGGAAGATCTCTTTCTATTTTTCTCTGTCTCTGTCACTTTGCCTTTTAAGTAAATAAAATAGTATCTTTTTAAAAATGCCATTGAGTTAATCAAGTCCTATGGGTTTCACCCCTTGTCCAGTTTATCACTGGTTAGCTTGCCATCCATCCATCTCCCTGCCCATTGTTCCATCCATCTATTCATCCACCCACCCATCCACCCAGCCTCCCTCTATCCATCTATCCAACTTCCCACTCATCCTTCCTTCCTTCCACCTATCCACTCATCCATCTTCCCATCTACCCATCCTTCCTTCTGTCCACTCGCCCACCATCCTTTCCTCTATCATCGCCCTGTCCCTTCTTCCTTCCTTCTTTCCGTCCATCCATGCATCCTTCCTTCCCATACTTTCTTCCATCCACCCCCATCCATCCTGCCTTCCATCCATCCAGATTCCCAGCTATCCTTCCATCCTTCCACCTATCCATCCTAGCTTCCACCCATACAATAACCTCCCACCCATCCATCCTTCCTTCCATCCACCCACTCACCATCACCCATCCATCCATCAACCTGTCCATTCATCACCCTGTCTCCACCCATCCACCCTTCCTTCCATCCACCCACCCACCATCCACTTTCATATCCATCCTTCCATCCATTCACTCACCTCCCCATTTACCCATTCTTCTTCCCTTCCTCCCATCCATCCATCCTTCCATCCATCCATCTGTATTCTTACCAGTTTTGAAGGGTCATTATGTATCTTGGGATTTGGAGAATAAGGTAATCCTTGTCTGAAGAGGTTGAAAATTTTAATACTTTGTGATTACACATTTTTTCCTATTCTTGTCTATTACTGAAACTCTAAGTCATGCTCTGAATCTCTCTCTCTCTCTCTCTCTCTCTCTCTCTCTCTCTCTCTCTCTCTTCCTCATGAGACCACTTCCATCCATTTTGGTTCCCTCCAAAATGCCAGCTGGTCACCAGGAATTTAATTCAGGCCTCTCAGATGGTGGCAGGAGCCCAATTACACTGAGCATCACCACTGCTTCCCAGAGTGGCCGGTGCTGTGGAGCAGTGGGTCACCTGCAACACCTGCATCCCATATGGGTGCCAGTTCAAACCCTCCTCCTCCACTTCCAATGCAGCTCCCAGCTAATCAGCTAATGGCCTTGGAATGCAGTGGAAGATGATCCAGGTGTTTGCAAATCTGCCACCCACGTGGGAGATCTGGAGGAAACGCCTGGCTTTGGCCTGGTCCAGCCCTGGCCACTGTGGCCACTGGGGAAGTGAACAAGCTGATGGATGCGCTCGCTCTCTCTCTCTCTCTCTCTCTCTCTCTCTCCGTGTGTGTGTGTTTTGTGTCTTTCCTTCTGTCTCTGTAACTCTTTCAAATAAATCTTTTTTTACTCAGATGTAGATGTCATTTCTAAGAAGAACTAAAAATGTACTTATTTTCCCCACCATCAGGAATTTGTAAGAATTTGACCTGAAAAGCAAGTTTTAATTGTAAGTTTGGAAAAGACATCTACTTTTTAAACATTTCCTTTAGCGAATTCTCCCAAATTCCAAGCTCGACAGGAAATGCGTTTCCCGATGGTGCTGTGGTGGGGCCGCATTTTTCCACTGTAATTCATCAACAGTGACTGTGTTCTTGACGAGGAGGCGGCCCGTGTTGGAAACTACAAGTAATACCTTTGGCTCTGTCCCTCCAGACACTCGGCACCCACAGTACCAAGGCTCTGGGCATCACCCAAGCAGTTTCTTTAACTGGTCTTGAACCTGTGGATTTCATTTGTCTGCATAGGTGCTCATTTCATGGGCAGGTGGCGCCAGCGTGGGGTGCAGGGCGCAGGGAGGCGGGGCGGGCCGCCCAGGTGTGAGGGGACGCGCCCTTCTGCACCGTCATCACTCTCTTCTGGGAGCAATCCAGACTCCTGTGGTTTCAATGCGGATATTGAACTCTTTCGGCTGTGTAAGTCTAAACTTCCCACCACATCTCCCGGATGAGCCGTGGTGGACAGAGTTACATTCTACCCACCTGTCCGGCGGGTGCCTGAGCCACAGCTTGCTCCCCCGGGCTCTCACTGGTGTCAGGACTCTCCCGTCTGCACCCCCCACTTCCCACTGAAGCCACACCAACCTGCTCAGACAAAACCAGCCTTCCCTGGGCAGCTGTGGGGGCCGGGACGGCACCCTCCAGAGAGAGCTGCCCACGCCGCCCCTGTGCGGGGCCACGCGGTGTCCCGGTGGTGTTGGCACTGAAACCTCACGTGTCCCGCCCAGGCGCCCAGTCCTTGGCTGGTACCGGGCAGTGCCCCGTCCACCAGACCGGTGCTCCTGCTGCTGTGTGCTGCCCTCCATGTCCTCAAGGAGAGCCAGCGTTTTCATTCTTGCATGAAATTCACACAAAAAGATGATTTTCTGAGATATATATTTGGCAAAAAAATATGGTAACAAATAATACAATTTTGGTTTCCTTTTGTGTTTCTATTTCTGCATAAATAAAAGCATTTTTTCTTATAATTTTGGGTGACTATATTACAATTTTAATGTTTATGTACTCAATTTTTATTTGAAAGTCAATTTTATCTGACTTGAGAGAGAGAGAGAGAGAGGGAGAGGGAGAGAGGGAGAGAGGGAGAGAGAGGGAGTTTTCGTCAGCTGGCTCACTACCCAAATGTCTGCGCAGTTGGGGCTGGGCCAGGCCGAGGTCAGGAGCCTGGAACTCCACGTGGGTCTCCCACGTGGGCGGCAGAGACTCAAGTTCCTGAGTTGCCATCTGCCGCCTCCTAGGTGCGTCAGTAGGGAGCTGTGCTAGGAGCAGAGGTGGGACTTGGTCCCAGCCACTCCAGTGGGGACGCAGGTGTCTCGATCGGTGGCTCAACCCGCCACACCACCACACTGCCTCTGGGTGTTCTGACTGTGGTAAAGTGCATGTAACTCAAAATGTGTCGCCTCACCAATTTGTTTTTTAAAAGATTTATTTATTTATTTGAAAGCTGGAGTTACACAGAGGGAAAGGCAGATACATAGAGAGAGAGAGAGAGAGAGAGAGATCTTCCACCTCTTGGTTTACTCCCCAAGTGGCTACAATGGACAGGGCTGGGCCAGGCCAAAGCCAGGAGCCAGGAGGTTCATCTGGGTCTCCCACTTGGGTGCAGGGGCCCAAGTCCATGGGCCAAAATCTGCTGCTCTCCCAGGCACAGTAGCAGGGAGCTGGATGGGAAGTGGAGCAGCTGGGACACAAACTGATGCCCACATGGGATGCTGGTGTCACAGGCTGTGGCTTTACCTGCTATGCCACAATGCCAGCCCCACTCCACCATCTTAAAAATAAGCATTTATTTGGGAGGCAGAGAGAGAGGAGATTTCTCATCCACTGGTTCACTCTCCAAAGACCCACACCCACCAGGGCAGGATGGGAGTTTAAAGTGGGCACCAGGAATGCCATCGTCTCCCATGTGGGCGGTAGGAGCCAAACTACTTTGTAGCTCCTGGCTTCAGCCTGATCCAGTGCTGTCCATTGCAGCCATCTGGGGAGTGAACCAGTCTCTCTCTCTCTCTCTCTCTGACTTTCAAATTAAACACATAATTTTTAAAGGGCAAATCCAGGCCCGGTATGTAGCCTTAGACTTAATTAAGCAGATAAAAGAAGGAGAAGCAAGCTGTCAGCAGGTGTCCCGGGGCTCCGTTTAGAATGAACGTGAAAGTCTCGGGCTTTTGAACCAAGTGACCGAGCCACAGCTCAAAGCCCACCCAGAGCTCGAGGCCCCGTCGACAGCCGAGGGCGCTCTGAGCCCCAGTCCACGGGCCTCAGGACTGCCCCTCCCCCGCCTACCTCTCCCCCCTCTGTCGCCTGGGGCCTCCAGCTTCCCCTGGTCCTAATGGGGCTTCGCTTGCCCAGGGCTGTTTGCCTTGCTGTGTTCCGAATTTTGTGTTTTTGGAAAGAGCGCGGGCCATCAAACGCTGAGCCAGGTAACGTCACAGCCGCAGCAGCCCAGAATTGCAAATCCGAAAAATCAGAATCACTTCTGTCTTGGGACTGGGAAGAGGGTTAGTTCTGAGGGATGGACGTGGGCTCGTGGCTGCCACAGGTGGCCATCGGGAGGACAGGTCCAAGTTTCGTGCCCTGGACCCGAGTGGATCCAACCCCCACAAGCCTGGGGCCACATCACCCAACATCGCAGTCCCTGGGGATGGGGGTGGGGGTGGGGTGGAACCCCTGCGGAGGGCGGGGCTGAGCCACGGACCTCCAACCAGGGCCCTGAAGTCGCCCCGCACACACCCCGGGCACTGCCCAGATCTTCCATGCCTGTGCTCCTGGCTCCCCGCTGGGGCAGGGGTCGCGGGCGGCAGGGAGTGGATGAAAGCGCGGGGCTGTGCCAGGCCCACGAGGGAGGCAGGGGCAGCTGCGGCCGCCGAGGCTTGGACGGGGGACGTCCGCCCAGGAACCCGCCCGAATCCAGGCCGCCCTCCCCTCCCAGGCTGCCCCCTTGGCGCCGGGCACTGGCGCCGGGGGTCCGGGGATCTCCTTGTCTCCTTTCTCGGCTGTTAGACCCTCGCTTTCCGCCCCCGGCCTCCAGGGGCGGCTCTGGCCTCGGCCCGGGCTTTGTGCGACGCGGGCGCGGGGGCGCCCCCTGCCGGCAGCCCCGGGTGCCCGTGGCGCGGCCTCCCTTCCGGGCCCCGCCCGTGTCTCCCCGCGCACGCGGTCGGCCCCGCCGCCGGCTGCTCTCCGGGCCAAGCGGAGGACCCGCGGCCACGGCTCCCTCCTCCTCCTCTCCAGGCGTGTGCCCAGAAACGGACGCCGCGAACCTTCCCGGACCGCGCCGCACACCCGGTCCACGCACCCTGGACCGCCGGCCGGGCCCGCAGGCCGGAGCACCGCACACTGCGTCCCCGCGCGCCGGGCTGGGAGCGGTGGCACAGCCGGTGACCTGCCCGCGAGGCCCGCCTTCTGTGCGTCCCCATCTGTTAGGAGGGCGGTGAAGAAAGCCTGGCCCTGGCATGGGTTCCCGGGCTCTCGGGTTCCAAACCCGCACTGGCTCCGCTGCGGAGAGCTTGGAGAGTGGTGGGAGGGCGCCTGGCGCAAGTGCGCACGCTGGCGCTGCCCAGCCTGGCGACCCTCGGCCTGGAGGCTTCAAGGCATCCGGCAGGGCCCGGGCCCCCGCACGAGTGGCTCCCACACGCGTGGCTCCCGTGGCCCCGCGTGGCATTCCTTCCTTCCCCGATGCGGGGTGTGTGCGTGAGGACACCTGACAGCCCTGTCCGGTTACTGTGGACTTGTGCGCGCCGGGGCCCAGAGGCCGGGTTTGGGTGTGGGTTTAGACAGACCCCAGCGCACTTGTTTAATCTGGGTTTTCACTGCGCGCCAGGGGCACCTGAGTCCCGCGGGCGGTCCTGCAGTGCCAACAACCAACAGCTCTGTGCCTCTTTGTTCGGGCACACAGTGGCCTGTATAATGAAGAACATGGGTGTCCCCTGAGAGGCAGGAAGCCACAGTGTAAGGTTGCTGGCGAGGGGAGCTCGGGTGTAACATTTGGAAAGCAACGGAGCCCATGCGGGTCACACAAGCGCGTCCCTGGACTTCAGACGTCTCTTCCTCGCTCTGACTCCCTATCCGAAAAGCTGGCGCTCCAGGGAAGCTGACACCCGGAAAGCCGCCCCCTCCCCACTCGGGAGTGGACCCCTTGCTTTGTTCAGCAAAACCTGAGCATCCGGTGAAAGCCTCATTATCCAGGGGCCAGGTCCTCGCCAAGTTGGAGGACTGGCTAGAGCCTGCCCGGGCCTGGGGGGCACACACAGTTCCGGGCTTTCTCTCCTGCTGGCTGCTCTTGGGAGCGCGGCCGATCTGAAGGCGGCCGGGAGAAGCAGAGCAGCCACCTGTTAAACACGGTGGGATCCCGTGAACTGAGTCCGTGGATTTCAGGGTCCCCGGAGGGGCCGCTGGGGCTGACCCTGGAAGGCGGCGCTGGGTCACCTCTCCGCCCCGGGTTCTCAGCGTCTGTGACTGTGAAGCAAGGTCCCTGGGGAACATGTCTGCAAGCCTGGGTGTCCGGGCTGCCTGCGCTGCACCCTGTTTCAGTACGGTTCCCTGCAGCCTCCTGGAACCGCTCTTGTTGCTGCTGGCTGCCGGCTTGTTTTCCAATATGGCTACAGAACTAGATTCTCAGAATGCTCAGAATGCTCAGTTTCGTAAAATCAAACATCTCGGACAAATGAACAATTAGTTTCCCTTCATTTCTTAAAGGCACTCCCAGAATCCTCTCTCCATAGACTCCATGGAACAATAGGCAAAACCATCCAAGTCAGCTTCTCCGGAAATCTGGAGGGGAACCGAAGGCCTGGAGGACCAAGCGGAGAGTGCTAACTTAGGAAGAGCCTCCCCACGCTGGAGAGAACGCCGCCCGGGCACGTAACCTGCTCCATCCAGTCTCCCTCTCCAACTCCACTGCAGACTGAAACCTGGTGAAAGCCGGCAGCCTGGAAGCTGTTGGAGCACAGGGAGCAGAATGGGACTGGCACGTCTTCAAGCCCCAGCGAGTTGTCGCCATTTGGCTCCGCCGGTGGCTCCCTGGGAGACCCCACTTTCAAGGCTGTCTGTATTTGCCCCGACTCAGAACTTGCTCAGAGCAAAAAGCCTTCTGCCCTGTGGGCATTTGTAGAAAACAACTACAGGCAATTCTGTTGCCTGGGGTGTTGGGTAACCGTTGGGCAAGCCATAGCCTACACAAGGAGCTCAGGGGGAAACCCGGACAAGCAAATTTGGGGGTTTGGAAAGCTAGGGCATAGGCTGGGCCTCTGGCAGGCCGTGCACACGTGCAGGGCTGTGTGCACAAAAGGAGCTACACAATCGGTCCAGGGACCCCCACGGACGACAGCTGCACCACACAGCAATGACGAACCTGCAGGAGCAAGGGACCTGCTCTTTCCAGAGTGGCCCTATGGTGTTATTTTTAGAACCTAGTTTTAGACAAAAATCTATGAGATGTACAAAGAAACAAGAAAGTAAGGCCCATGCATTGGATGGGATCTTTCCTGGAGAAGTTCAGACACTGTTTACTCAATAAAGACTTTGCATCAGGGGCTGGTGTTGTGGCGTAGGGGGTAAAGCTGCCATCTACGATATCAGCATCCTATATGGACACTGGTTTGAGCCCTGGCTGCTCCACTTCCCATCCAGCTCCCTGCCAGTGGCCTGGGGAAAGCAGCATAAGATGGCCCAAGTGCCTGGACCCCTGCAACCCATGCGTGGGACCTGGAAGAAGCTTCCGGCTCCTGGCTTCTGCATGGCCCAGTCCAGGCTGTTGTGGCCATCTGGGGAGGAGACCAGGAGATAGAAGATGTCTCTCTCTCACTCTCGCTTTCTCTCTCTCTCTGACTCCCCCCTACACACACACACACCCCGCCCCCGTAACTTTGACTTTCAAATAAATAAATCTTGAGAGAAGGAAGGAAGGAGAGAAAATAAGATGAAATACGTGAGGCCGGCACTGTGGTGTAGCAGGTGAAGCTGCTGCCTGCAGTGCCAGCATCCCATATGGGTATGGGTTCGAGTCCCAGATGCTCCACTTCTGGTCTGGCTCTCGGTTATGGCTCTAGGAAATCAACAGAAGACGGCCTGGGTCCTTGGGCCCCTGCACCTGCATAGGGAACCCAGAAGAAGCTCCTGGCTCCTGGCTTCAGATCAGCCCAGCTCTGGCAGTTGTGGCCATTTAGAAAAGAGTGAACCAGCGGATGGAAGACACCTCTCCCTCTCTCTCTCTCTCTCTCTAACTCTGCCTTTCAAATAAATAAATAAATCCCTTTCAAAAGACTTTAAATCAGCTATTTTAAATGTGTTTTTAAAAAAAGCTAAAGAAAACACATCTAAAAATTGGAAAAGGTGTGATGGCAATGTCTCAAGAAATGGGGAATATTAAAGATGAGATAGAAATGATTTCAAAAAAAAGTACAGTGTGGAGAAGACAAGTTCATAAAAAAGAAGAGCTCAATTACTGATTTCAATAAGCTGAAGAAGCCAACGAGCATTGGTCAATGTCTGAAGAACAGACATAAAATGGATAAACAAGGTGGCACGGAGCCTCAGAGACCTGTGTGACCCCTTTAGCATATCAAGATACTCATGGTGGCCCCGTTCTTTCCACTGGGATCTCACTCGCAGAGATCTTTCATTTAGGTCTTCTTTTTTTTTTTTTTCCAGAGTGTCTTGGCTTTCCATGCCTAAAATATTCTCATGTGCTCTTGAGCCAGATCTGAATGCCTTAAGGGCTGATTCTGAGGCCAGAGTGCTATTTAGGACATCTGCCTAAGGAGGTACCTTTCTCTGGAGGGAGGAAAGAACTTCCACTTTGACTATGACCCTGTTGGAATAAGATTGAAGTCAGTGAACCCTAAAGGCTTCCATAGCCCTGGCAACTCATGACTAGAGCCTAGGGAGATTACTGACGCCATAAACAAGAGTGTCAAATTGTTAAATCAACATCAGGAGTCACTGTGTACTTACGTCTCATGAGGGATCTGTCCTTAATGTGTTTGTCCAATGTGAAGTAATGCTATAACTAGTACTGAAACAGTATTTTTATACTTTGTGTTTCTGTGTGGATGCAAACTGATGAAATCTTTACTTAGTATATACTGAATCAATCTTCTGTATATAAAGATAATTGAAAATGAAAAAAAACCTTGGTGTTAAATTGGAAATTGCATAGAAAATTAATCAATTTAAAAAAATATATCATGTAGGATCTCTGTCCTTAATGTGCTGTACGTTGTGAATTAATACAATAACTAGTACTCCAACAGTATTTTCACTTTGTGTTGCTATGTGGGGGCAAACTGTTGAAATCTTTACATAATATATACTAAACTAATCTTCTGTATATAAAGAGAATTGAAAATGAATCTTGATGTGAATGGAAGGGGAGAGGGAGCGGGAAAGGGGAGGGTTGCGGGTGGGAGGGAAGTTATGGGGGGGAAGCCATTGTAATCCATAAGCTGTACTGTGGAAATTTATATTCTTTAAATAAAAGCTTTAAAAAAAAAAAAAGATACACATGGTAGGAGTCTGAGGGAGAAGAGAGGGAAATTAGAATAGTTCATGCCCCAAGTCTTCCCAAACTTGTTGAAAGACAAATCTACACATTCAAGAAATTCAACAAGCTCCCTGAAGGACAAAAGGATTGACACATTAGAATGAAACTCACAAAGGCCAACGACACCGGGAGAACCCGTGGTCAGCCAGGGGAGACTACTCGCCATGGCTGTGACGCGCAGCCTGCCTTCGTCGGCTTTGTGCTGCTGAGGCGGGGTCATTTCTAGACAACAGATGTGTGTTCTGAGGGCACAGAGTGCTCAAGTCCACGTGCATGGTGCTGGCGTCTGCGAGGGCCCTCGTGCTGCACGACCCTGGCAGGTGATTGCATGCCACCAAGAGGCAAGAGAGGGCCACACTGGCTCTCCTGGTGACTAGCCTACGTCCACGAGAATCGTATTAATTCACTCTTGGAGGTGAAGCCCCACCTCCCAGCACTGCTGCCTGGACACCAGGTTTCCAACACAGGGACACTTCCGAACCAAAACACAGCTCATTTCCCACCAGAAGGGACTGGGTGAGGATGAGATAAGGGGACTCTAGACAGTGACTTGAATCCACGTGAAGAACAAGGCACAGGTAGACAGCTGAGAGAGCATTGTTGGGGTTTTTGCTTGTAACTCCGCTTTTCTCTGATTTAAAAGACAGTTGTACAGAACAATATGAGGGTACTCTAAAAGTTCATGGAATGGGGCCGGCACGCGGTGCAGTGGTTAAATAGCTGTGTGGGACTCCTGCATCACGTATCCAAGTACCTGGGTTCAACTCCCGGCTCCTCCACCCCTGATTGCAGCTTCTTGCAGAGGTACAAGTAACTGCTCCAGCACTGGGACCTCTGCCACGCACCGGGGACATCTTGACCGACTTTGAAGTTCTGGCTTCTGCCTGACCCAGCTCTGGCTGTTGTAGCGTTTGGGGAGTGAACCGGAGGACGGAAGATTCTCTCTCTCTCTCTCTCTCTCTCTCTCTCTCTCCTTTTTCCTCTGTTTTTGCCTTTCAAATAAAAAAAGAAAGTAAATAAATGATGTTTAAGTTCATAGACAATGAAATTACAAGTAAGTGTATTTTGGTGCTATTTTTTTTTGAGTCTGTGTGTAGTTTTTCCATAATTCTCACTTCCCTTGGACTTCGGAAGACTCTCATATTTACAAATCAGTATGGTGGGCACGCAACGTGAAGATGTGACGGGTGACAAAATACCACAGCAGAGGGCAGAGCTGTCAAGGAGTACATCTTTATATTCAACTGAAATTGTCAGTGTAAATTCTAACCAGATTTTTAAAGATTATTTTATTATTTGAGGGACAGAGAAGGACTAAGACAGAGAGAGACGAGAAGGCGTCCCATTGCTGGCTCCTTCCTCCAGATGCCCACAATGCCAGGTAGAAGCCAAGGGCCGGGAGCACAGCCCAGGTCTCCCAGGTGGGAGCAGGGACTCAGCTGCTGAGCCATCACCTGCGGCGGCCCAGGGTGCGTTGGCAGGAGCTGGAGTCAGGAGCTGGAGACGGGAATCAGACCAGTTACTCTGACAGGGGACAGGCACATCCTTACCAGTCTTGACCACTAGGCCAGATGCCCACTCTCCAAACTAGGCTTTTATAAATTAAGATGTTAGTTTCAATTCCCAGGGCAATCACTAAGAAAATAATGAGAACAAAAACACAACAGAAGAAATAAACAAGGACATTAAAATGGTGCACCAGAGAATATCTAGTCAACAAAAAGAAGGCAATCATGCAGGAGCTGAGCGACGAGAAGGACATAGGAAACACACAGACAAATGGCAGATGGGAGCCCCTCCTTCTTGACAATCGCATTAAATATAAATGAATTAAACTCTACGGTGAAAAGACAGCTTTTCAGAGTAGGGTGAAAGTAAAGTGCATTATCCAAGTATATGCTGTCTCCAAAAGACTCAATTCAAAGGCACTAATAGGTTGAATGTAAAAATGGAAAAAATGTTCCTTGTGAACAGTAATCAGAAGAGCACTACAGGGTAAAAAACTAACCCTGGGAAAGAAGACTTGGAGGCACAAGTTCTTACAAGAGATAAAGAAGTGCATTTTGTAATGATACAATTACCAATCTGTTAACAAATATAATAGTTGTAATATATGAGCACCTAAAAACATCATCCCCAAATACACAAAACTGTAACTGAATTACTGGATGGGGGAGTAGATAGCTGAAGACTCCGACTACTCGGTATCTGTTCAGTAATAGTTGAAGAATCAATGCATGCATTTCAGTGACAGAACTACTGGTCAGAAGGCCAGCAAGGAAGAGACTTGAAGAACACGATCAAACAGCCAGACCAATAGACATGCATAGAAGATCCCACTCAGCAACAGCAGATTAGTTACAGAGTATTCCCTAGGACAGACCATAGCTAAGACAGAAAACAAGTCCCAATAAACCAGCATCACACAAGGTGCTTTTCCAGCCCCGTGCAATAAAACTAGAAAGCAGCAGCAGAAGAAAAATGGGAAAAGTCAGTAACACATGGAAATTACCTAAATAAAGAGTCAAAAAAATCACGGGCTGGTGTTGTGGTCTGGCTGGTAAAGCTGCCGCCTGCAACTCTGGCATCGTTATGGGCGCCGGTTCAAGTCCTGGCTGCTCCACTTCCAACCCAGCTCCCTGCAATGTGCCTAGGAAAGCAGCAGAAGACAGCCCAGTGCTTGGACCCCTCCTACCTATGTGGGAGACCAGATGGAGCTCCTGGCTCCTGGCTTCAGCCTGGCCCAGCCCTGGCCATTGCAGCCATTTGGGGAGTGAACCCATGGATGGAAGACCTCTCCCCCCTCCCCCGCTTCTTTCAGTAACTCTTTCAAATAAATAAAATAAATCTTGAAAACTGAAGAAAATCTGTAAGTACTTTGAGACGAATGAAAACAGAAACAATAATATCTCAGCTCAGTAACCCAATTTTATCCTTTAAGGAACCTTCCACCTGCAGCTGCCCTACCTCTCCTACACACTAGAGAAGAAGAACAAGCTAAAACCCAAAACAATCAGAAGGGAGTAGATAGTAGATTAGTGTGGTGATGAACAAAGCAGAGAAATCAATGAAACCAATAATTGTTCTTTGAAAAATCCACAAAATTGACAAACCTTTAGCTAGTGACAGAGAAATGTCACAAAACTAGTAAAAAGATTGGAAGCAGAGACATTACTCTAAACTCACAGGGAAAATGTTCTGAGCATATTATTAGTAATTGTGCCAAGAATGTTAGATAACCTAGACATGGACAAATTCTTAGAAACACACAAACTCAGTTTTAACAGACTGAAGAAAAATCAGTTCTCGAGACTGACAGTCTGTAACAAGGAAAAACAGTGAATCAGCGGTTAGAACAGTCTCAGGAGAGAAGACCCCGGGACCACATGCTGTATCAGCCAAACTCTTGGAGAAGACCTAAAGCCAGTCCTTCTCAAATCCCTCCAAAATGCTATAAGGCGGGCATTACCCTGAGACCAAAGCCAGTCAAAGGTATCACAGGAAAACTGAAGACCAGGGTCCCTTGTGAATGTAGATGCAGAAATCCTCAACACAAAACTAGCGAATTGAATTCAAAGGCATATTCAAGAATTAGAAACCATGGCCAACTAGGATCACACACCGATACATGAAAAGCCGACAAGGCAGTACTGATGGGGTTAAGGGGAAACACATGATCAATCATCTCAGCAAATGAAAACTGCCCATCGAATAAAACCAGCACTCTGATGCGGCCGCAAATGACGACGGGTGGCAACTTCCTCGGGCCTGTGAAGCGCATCTCCCAGACGTTCACGGCGTCGTGTTTCAAGGTGCAAGACAGAAAGCTTTGCCCTACAGTGAGGATCGAGAAGGTTAGCTCTTGCCAAGTCGATCCACATCGTGCTGCGGGATTTAGCCAGGGCAGTTACACAAGCAGAAACAAGACACTCAGATTGGAAGACAGGAATGAAAACTCTCTCTATTTGTAGGTGAAGCGATCTTATATGTGGAAAACGCTAAGAAATTATTTTAAACTCTTAAAAACTATTGGCGCTAATAAGCAAATCCAGCCCATTTTCAGACTTGCTGTATTTCTGTACCAAAGAATGGACAATCCAAAACGAAATGAAGGGAGCGTTTGGGTGCCACGTGGGTGCCTGCGTCCACATCCGAGTGCGGGTTCGAGTCCCAGCACTGCTCCTGATCCAGCTTCTTGCTCATGTGCTCCTGGGAGGCAGCGGGTGATGGCTCAGGCCCGTGAGTCCCTGCCACCCACACGCGTGGCTTCGGCCTGGTCCAGCCCTGGATGCTACAGGCATTTGGGGAGTGCGCTGGCAATGGAAGATGTCTTCTCCCTCTCTGTCTCTTTTAGCTGGGATTTTTGCCTTTCAAATAAAGTGAAAATAAATAAATAAAATTGAAAGAGAATCAAAAATAGAATTAAGAAAATAATTCTGTGGCTGGTGCTGTGGCTTAGTGGGTAAAGCTATGGGTCCTGTATGGACACTGGTTTGAGTCCTGGCTACTCTGCTTCCAATCCAGCTCCCTGCTGATGGCCTGGGAAAAGCAGTGGAAGATGGCCCAGGTCCTTGGGACCCTGCACCCACAAGGGAGACCCGGTAGAAGCTCCTGGCTTCTGGCTTTGTCCTGGACCAGCCCAGGCGTTGCAGCCATCTGGGGAGTGAACCAGTGGATGGAAGACCTCTCTCCTTTTGTTTCTTCCCCGCCCCTCTCTAACTCTGACTTTCACATAAATAAATCTTTACAAAAATGGAGGTGAATTCTATTTATATTAACACCAAAACAATCAAGTATTTAAGAATAAATTTATCAAAAAAGTACAAAACTCGTGCACATAAACGGCAAAGTAATGAAAGAAATCAGAGCAGACGCCAGGCTGAGGGACGAGCAGTCTCACTGAGGACTACAGCACTTGAGCTGGGTCTTCTCCTCTGAGACCGAAATCCTCCAGGGCTGGTCTTGACAGCTGCAGGGAAGGGTTAGACACCCCCCACACACACCCCGCCAGCAGCCGGAACAGCCCGGGCGCTCAGGCAATGCTGGAAGACTGGAACTTTCTGATTTCCAAGCTTACTGCAAAGCGACCAGAACAGAGACAGCGTGGTCTTGGCACTGAGGTCGATCCAGGTCAGCAGGTAGCCGCAGACCACCTGAACCCCCGGGATGCAGGACGGATGCAGCCGGGGCCCGTGGAGGGACAGAGCGCGAGCTGTGGCACCGTGTGAAACGGCACAGTCTGTCGTTCATGGTGGCAGTGACATAGGGAAGAAAGCGAGTGTGTCTGCAGCCGCAGCTGGGGAAGGGGCGGCCGTCCACGCGAGTCCATCCCTGCTTGCGGTGGCTGGTTCCTCATGCCGTGCCCAGTCGTCCTCAGCCAAGGCTGAGATGCGAGCATGCCCTCCCTCGCCCGGGCCCTTGGCGCCCTGAGCCTGGGCACCAGACCTGGATTTTCCCCCACGTGAGCCCTGCAGTCATCGACAGCAAAGTGTGTTCACAGTCAGTGAACTCTCGGGTTGCTCAGTGTCGCTCGGGGCAGGAGGCCTGGCCAGGCTTTGCCCACGAAACGAGCTGCCCTGCGCTTTGTCCCTTGTCCTAGAATTTCTGGAGCCCCAGGCAGCCCTGTGGGTCCTCAGGGGGTTCTCGATCTTTCTCCCATTCCGTATCCTGCCGGTGAATGTCTTCCCTTGGGATAGAAGTAGCTCTGGCCACAGTGAGTCCTGGCCGGCCTGGCGGTTTTGCGCCCACAGGAAGCACCAGTGTGGCTCAGAAAAGACACACGAGTCTTCCTGGTTGTCTCCCAGGACACAGCACGCAGGAGTGTGGTGCTGGCCCGTGTTACGGGGGATCCAAGAGGTCAGGAGGGCTTCTAGGATGTTCTGTGCAAAGCCTCAGGTTCTATCAAAGCCCGTCCACCGCCCACCCACCCGGAGAGTCAGAGCTGGGAGGTGGGCCGGGAAGAATCAGCTCTTACTAGACGGCCCGGTGACAGGAGCAGCACTGACCGTGCGCGGCAGTGAGAAGCAGCATCTGCCACTCCCGCCACGCCAGGACCCGGCAAATCCCGTTCTGAGCACACCTCTCATGCTGTCGCTGAATCTAGTGTAGGAACTCTTCCTGCGTGCCAGGACAGCTCAGACGCACCATCCCACAAACAGAGGCTCTGACACAGCACGTGGACTAGACTGTTCAGGACAGGCTTGGAGCCACAGGACAGATCCCTTGCGCCTCCCGAATCACCCGCGGGCTCGCCCTAACACCCTCTCAAGAGCGGGGGGCAGAGGCGCGGGGCAGGCGGGGTGGCGGGCTGGGCGGGCGGCGTCCCTGCGAGCTCTGCCCTCACCCTGGGACAGGAGGATAGAGGCTCTCACCTCCCACTGCCCCCACCCCATTCCTGTCTGATAAAGGCGGGGAGGGGGCAGAATTCGGGAAGGTCTCCCACGTGAGCTTGTGTTCTAGGGAAAGCCATCTGATCTACCAACGCCCTCTCCTCCTGGCCCGTGCTTCCTGTCTGTTGTGGTCGCTTGCAGGGGCTCACTGGTTTGAGAGCCCAGCCACTGGGCTTCTACTCATGGCTACCGGACCATAATCACTGGAGTTGGAAATCACTGATTATCCCACATACAGAACTGTGGGAGACATGGCCTCTGACCCCCGAAGTTATTTTCTACGGACAAGGCAGGACAGCCCTGCCGACCCCCAGGAGCGAGGGGCAGCCGTTCCTGGGTAGTGAAAACATCCGGGTTCCCAGGTAGAGGGCCGCTGTGAGCAGGTGCTGAGCGTGTGGGCGTGAGCACACAGAAGTTCTGAGAAGTATATGGGAGGAGTACTGCTAGGAGCGGCGCCGGGTCGACCAGCTGGCTGAGGCGTTGGGAGAGACACACACACACACACACACACACACACGCACACGCGCACGTGCGCACGCGCGCGTGCGTGCGCGACTGCTGAAGCCCTGGGACAGTCTCCCCAGCGCGTCCCCTCCTTTCTCCCAGTGTTGTGATCATGACCGACTTCATTTCCTTTGCAGTTTCCGCGCATCATGAGGAGTTGTAAACTTCACGAGGGCACTTCACAAACTGGAAAAATGGAAACACAAATACATGTTTATTTTGGTGCACAATTTTTTTAAAGTCACACATGTTTTTTTCATAATACACACTTTCCACGAACTTTTTGAGGACCTCTCCCTAATTGCTAAATCTGGCACATTTTTTGAATTTCTGTAAGTGGTATCGTATTTAGGTAGTTGCTGTTTGTTGAAGTTCGTGTTCGGAATGTCATGTGTGTCGATGTATGTTTCTCCGTGTCACTCATTTTTATAGTGGCATAGAATTCTAACGCCTAAAAGCGCTGTGATGTACTTGCCCGTAGGAGAAAGCTTTTCTCTGCTTCTGTATCGCACACACCACGATGTCATCCTAACATCATTTGCATATAGACGACACGACAACCACGCATTCTTCGACGTACGCACTCTCTGTAGACGCTAATGCACGGAAGACTGACCTGCGAGTTGGTTAATCTTTTGCATAGTTTCTTTGGAAACCGAAGATTGGAGAGCCCGGGGTTATTTCAGCCCCCTCTTCCAGCCTTCTGAGATTTTCCTTTAACCAGAACCTGCTCCTCAAATGTTTCTTCCAACTGAGAACCGAGATGCCCAGGTCTCCACGTGGATCCCCAGTGACATCCCTTGATGTCAAAGCATCAGTTTACGTGAAACGTGCTTTGAGCTGAGGCCACGTTTCCCTGTCGGGCTGGGGACACCATTCGTCGGCTGCTTGGCCCCCGCCCCGGTTCTCACCCTTGCCGCAGCAGCCGCTGCGGGGCGCTCCGCCATGGAACGGCAGGGCCCCTACCAGCTTGTCTGCTGCGAGCAGGGTCCTAAGAAGCCGTTTCAAAGCACTTTGTAACGAGCAGAGTGTTCTATAAATGGGTATTGAAAATAATCAAGACATTCATGGCTCCAAACAGGCCGCAGAAACACCATAGCAACTAATGAACAGTAATTGCCGCATCGCGGGCTCCGTCCCCAGCTGCTCTCCGGCAATCGAAGCTCCCTCTGCAGCTTCAGAAGGAGCCCAGGTCAGATCGGGCCCCTACCCCGGGGAGGGGGGCGGTGCAGAGCCACTGGGTTCCCGGGGAATGTGGGTGCAGTCTCCTTGGCCTCCCTCCTGCGTCTGCACGGACTGCCCGGCGGGCACCAGAGCCCTGCGGCTCCCAGTCTGTGTCATCCGAGCCACCCAATGGCCTTTGGCTCTGGGACGCTCCCAGCTGCACCCCAGTCCCTACCCGAGTGGACGCCGGGCTGAGGCTGCGAGAGGCTAACCATGAGCCCCAGTCCAGACTGTGGCGGCCAAGGCCCCTGCCTGGGAGTCTGTTTAGATGAACACCAGATTCTCCTGTGATTTTTGAAAATGGTCGCATGTAGGCAGAGGCTAGGAGTGGTGACAGGATCTGTTGGATTCCTGGGACTCGGAGCTCCTGGGCCGCCGTCGGCGTGGCACGGAGGGAGAGGAGCCTCAGCCTTGCCAGCTCCGTGCCGTGCCCGTGTGGAGGGGGATGCTGTTGCAGCTGTGAGGACAGAGGCTCCATTCCCAGGGCTCTCCATGGTCCTTCAGGGAATGAGGGCAGGAGTGGGGAGGGGGAGAAGTCTTTCCTTGCCCAGCTCCCCTGGGGCCAGGGTCCTTAGGCCCTTATGTGGGCACAGGCTCTCCCCACTTCCATCCAGAGCCTGGCTGCCCCAGCCAGACACCCGGGAAGGCATGAGCGCTCGTCTTGAGGAGGTCTGGGTGTGTTCGAGCCGGCTCCCACGCAGTGAGCCATCCATTTTCTCTGCGTCTTTTCAAGAGTCGTCTGGATGCTAGAGGGCTGCTCTCTGCCTTCTCAAACTCACTTTGTTTCCATGGCTACAAAACACCCAGGCTCTGCCAGCCCACAATGCATCAGGAGGGCACCCCCGCTGCCTGGTAACGACAGTAGCCTTCTCCAAGCTTGCACACCCCCGTGCCGTCCGTGCGAATATTAGAAAGCCGGGTGAGCTGCTCCGCGCACAGGCTGCCAGGGTTCGTTTGGATTGCAGGGTTTTGTAGGCGGCCAGGTAAGGGGCATCTGCACTGTGGAATATGACAGATGCTGAAGCACAATGCCCCGAACATGGAAATACCAAGGCACGAGGATGGAAGGCAGGAGAGGGCTGGCCATCGCCTCACCGCCCCGAGTGTGGGTGCCCAGGCTACGGCCATCAGCCCGCTGTCCCCTAGGGGGAGAGAGACGCTGCTGGGAGGTTCCACAGCACGGGGAGGAGTGCGCTAAGTCTCTCACTCGCCATGGCTCATGCGTTCTCTCCGAACTGCAATGTTCTAGTCTGAGAAAGAAGCAACCCTCCTGGCTCTCTGGGAGCACCGACCAGCGCCAGGGTCACAGCGCGCATCACACAGGTCTGGGCACCGCGGCTCCCCAAGCCATCCAGTCCCGTGCTAGGGAACGGAAGGGCGTGTGTTGCTGTTCAGAGCTGGTGCCTTAGGGTGCTCGTGGCTGTGCTGCTGCTAAATGGGCAGAGCTTTGCCGTCAACCTGCTCGTGTGCGTTCCGCTTCTCGAGAGCGGCCGCACAGCGCGTGGTGCGCATGGCAGTCCTAGAGCCGCGGGGGGTGAGTTCAGATCCAAATGGCGCCTGACGACAGGTGGAACCCGTGGGACCAGTTCAGAGTTGGCCACACGGGGCAGATTTTCCCAGCAGGACAGTCTAGGTGATAATAGTGTACCCTTCACTGGGTTCTGATATTTATACAGAGTTAAGCGAGCCAGTGCCTGCGATCCAGGAACGCACTGCACTCCACGCAGTGTCTCCTTATCGTCCCTCGCCTGCCTCCGAGTGCACCACGTGAGCCGATTCTCTGCTGTCACCTTGGCTGGAATCTCGTGCCACTGCTTGGAACCTGTCCAGTCGCTCTCGGATCATGCCAAGGCTGCCGGTCACTTCTCACGGCAGCATCAGTCTGTTGCAGAAATTACAGGTCCCAGGTCCATACAGTAGGGCAGTGAACTTCATGCAGAATTACATCGTCTGCTTCCTCCAGCTTTTGCTGGCTCCAGAGTGAATTTGTGACGTCAATGAGGGACAGGGATTGTGAACTGACTTTTTATCACCCGCTTTAGAAGTTGCCTTCGGGCCGGCGTTGTAGTGCACCAGCATCCCGTACAGGTGCCGGTTCAGGTCCCGGCTGCTCCATTTCCAACCCAGCTCCCTGCTAATGGCCTGGGAAAGCAGTGGAAGACGGTCCAAGTGTGTGGGCCCTTGAACTCATCTGGGAGACCTGGAAGAACCCCCTGGCTCCTGGCCCAGCCCCAGCCCTTGTGGTCATCCAGGGAGGGGCCCAGCAGATGGAAGATCTCTCAGTGTCTCTCCCTGTCTCTCTCTATAACTCTGACTTTCAAATAAATAAATAAATCTGGCCAGTGCCGCGGCTCACTAGGCTAATCCCCTGCCTTGTGGCACTGGCACACCTGGTTCTAGTCCCGGTCGGGGCGCCGGATTCTGTCCCGGTTGCCCCTCTTCCAGGCCAGCTCTCTGCTGTGGCCCGGAGTGCAGTGGAGGATGGCCCAAGTGCTTGGGCCCTGCACCCCATGGGAGACCAGGAGAAGCGCCTGGCTCCTGCCATTCGGATCAGCACGGTGTGCCAGCCGCAGCGCGCCAGCTGCAGCGGCCATTGGAGGGTGAACCAACAGCAAAGGAAGACCTTTCTCTCTGTTTCTCTCTCTCACTGTCCATTCTGCCTGTCAAATAAATAAATAAATAAATAAATCTTTAAAAAATAAAATTCCCTTGCATAAGGGACCTTACATGGCAGGTGGCAGTGGCTGAAAACTGGAATGAGAAGATCCTGTCCCCCTGCTCTGTTAAGTGCGATAGACAAATAAAAATTATATGTATTAATGGAATGCGCATGACACTTTGATATTTGATAAAGTGTGTGATGACTGACTGATCCATCACCTCGCATCCTGTGGATTTCACGGGGAGGATATTAGAGATCTGCTCTCGCAGCAGGGGTCAAGCACGCACACTGTGACTACTGCACACCAGATCACCCAGGCCAGACGACCAAAGGGTGTGTCCTCTGTCCATCATCTCCCTCTCCCTTCCCCTGGCCCCTGCCACCACGGCTCCACTCTGCTTCTGCGGGTCCAGTTCTAAGTGAGGTCATGCAGCGTCACTCCCTCGGGAACCACTGGGACCCCCGTTGTAACCACTCCACCGGCCTAGAGAACCACTGGGACCCCCGTTGTAACCACTCCACCGGCCTGGAGAACCACCGGGACCCCCGTTGTAACCACTCCACCGGCCCGGAGAACCACTGGGACCCCCGTTGTAACCACTCCACCGGCCCGGAGAACCACCGGGACCCCCGTTGTAACCACTCCACCGGCCTAGAGAACCACCGGGACCCCCGTTGTAACCACTCCACCGGCCCGGAGAACCACTGGGACCCCCGTTGTAACCACTCCACCGGCCTAGAGAACCACTGGGACCCCCGTTGTAACCACTCCACCGGCCTAGAGAACCACTGGGACCCCCGTTGTAACCACTCCACCGGCCCAGAGAACCACCGGGACCCCCGTTGTAACCACTCCACCGGCCCAGAGAACCACCGGGACCCCCGTTGTAACCACTCCACCGGCCTAGAGAACCACTGGGACCCCCGTTGTAACCACTCTCAGGGCTTCCCATGCCCCATCTCTATCCCCAGCCGCTGGAGTCCACTAACCTGCTCACCAGTGCTCTACTTTCACGACTTCAAAGTGTTGTGTCAATAAAATCAATGCACCTGAGGAACTGGCTTGACTAATGCTTGGGATGTAAAGTATTTCAGATTTTCAACTGTTTCACATTTTTCCTATCTGCATATGCATTGTATCTTGATAGAATGCAAATCTGAAACCAGTCTTTCTTTACATTTTATATATACGTCATACAGCTTAAAGGTGTTTCACAAATGTTTTTAGTAAGCCTGCACTTTGACTGTGATCCATCATGTAAAGTCACTTGGCATTTTCCATTTGTGGTATAATATTGGTAACTCAAAAACGTTTGGATTTGGGTGCATTTGTACTTCACTTTGCATTAGTGATGCTAAATTTGTGCTTGAAAACTGTAATGCCACTTCCTTTGTGTATCCATGGTCTCCAGTGAAAAGTACGCTGTCGTTCAAAGTTGCTTCCACGATTCTCAATGTGTTGCTTCTTTCTGGTAGCTTTCAGGATTTATTTCTGTGCCATTCATTTATTCAATTTAAAGGCAGAATTAGAGAGAGAGAGAGAGAGAGAGAGAGAGAGAGAGAGAGAGAGGTCTTCCATCCACTGGTTCACTCCCCAGATGGCCACAACAGCTGGTGGTGTGCCAATCTGAAGTCAGGAGCCAGGAGCTTCCTCTGGGTCTCCCACGTGGGTGCAGGGGCCCCAGGACTTGGGCCATCTTCCACTGCTTTCCCAGGCCATAGCAGGGAGTTGGATGGAAAGTGAAGCAGCCAGGACTGGCGTCCATATAGGATGCCAGCACTGCAGGCGGCGGCTTTACCCACTACACCACAGCGCCGGTGCCTGTAACACTCATTTTTACGAGTTTGAGTTACTGTGCCCTGGCACAGATTTCTCTAAGTTTATCCCACTTGAGGTGTTCTTAGCCTTTTTAATTTGTTGGTTTATGTCTTTCATCAAAATTTGGAAGTTTTCAGTCATTACTTCCTTGAACATCATTTCAGCCCCATCTTTCTCCATCCCTTCTGGAAATCCTAAAACACAAATATTACATTTTTGCTATTGTCCCACTGGTCCCTATGGCTCTGCTCATTTTTCTCAACCTGCTTTCCCTCATGTCCACTTTGGGTTAATTTTCTTGCCCCATTCTCAAGTTCACTCTATTTTATTCTCTGTCATCTTCACTCTGATACTGAGTTCACCGCTGCGTTTTTAAATTTACTATTATATTTTACAGTTTATTATTTCCATTTTATTTTTCTTTATAATTTTGTTTTTGATTGCTATTTCTCATTCAAGCTGTGATTTTTCACAACTTGGTTCTTGGAATGACAGGTCGCCTCAGTTGTGCTCTGGACACCTAAACTATTTTAACCCTAGGTGTAAGCACATAGATCCTGACCTTTGCTGTAGGCTGTGGCTCCAGTGACAATTTAATTCCCAGAGTTTTGGGGGAATTATTTCTCCCTGTTGGTTGTCCTTGTACTGATGGGCTCTCTGTGGTTCCTGTTGATGCTGTGTGAGGAGGCAGAAGCAATGCCCACATGCTGGGCCCTTCGTCCCAGTGGCTGGGGGAAGGCGTCTCCAGACATTGGGGGACAAGGAGGTTTCCTGGACGAGATGTTTGCTGTAGCAGATCCTCCCTGCCTGTGCGTCTGGCTGCCCCGTGCCACTGGGTCAAAGCTGGGAGGTTCGGGTCCTCCGGGAAGTACTGCTTCACTCACTTACTGTCACTAAGGACTTTGAATGACGTCCACCTACTGGAGCCTGCAGCCTTGCCTGAGTTGGTGGTGGGATTCTGTGAATCCGGGGAGCAGGGAGCCTGCTTGAGCCACCTTGGATCACTAGGTGCAGCCAGGAAACCCAGACGCAAGTCCTACCTCTGCTGGGTGGTGGGCTGGAAGGTGCCCTGCTGTGGTTTCGCTTCCCCAGTCCCTAACCAGATGGTCTTATTCTCATCATCCAGAACTGCTCCTTGGCTGCTGCTTGTTCTGTTTCCACCAAGTGTGGTGGAGCTGATGGGAAGGATCAGGCAAGTCTGCTCCCTTCTGCTTGGGCCGGGTTTCCTCATTGGGCTCCTTCTCATGGGGCGCGAATCCCTCTCCTAGAGCTCCCAGTTAGCTTTCTCTTAAATGTCAGGGACCAGGTCAGCTGGTGAGATGCCCTTGGGAGTCTGCATCCAATACTGGGGGGTCTGCCCGTGTTCCAGATCCACCCTCGATTCTAGGTTCCTGCCCCTGTGCCCCCGGGGAGGCAGCAGTGATGGCTAAAGGAGTTGGGTCCCTTCCACCGTGTGGATGACCCAGATCGAACTGCTAAGTCCAGGTTCCACCTGGCCCAGCCCTGGCTGTTGCAGGCAATTGGAGAGGGAGTTAATCAGTCAACAACTCTCTCTGTCATAAATAAAAAGAAATTAATAAAAATTAAGAGAAATAACTACAGTGCAGTAGTGTGTTGACTATACCTATCTGGAGTGATTGGTGGACAGGAGGTGGAATGGCCATCATGAGTTTCAGTCCTCAGTATTGGAGGCCTCACACCTGTGCAAAATCAATACTCCATTAGCAAAGCAGGGGTGGGGTTGGACAGCACAAGGTGGCACGTTTCACAGATGAGGAGGAGGAGCAGGAGGAGGAGGAGGAGGAAGGAGAGGGGGAAGGGGAGGAGGAGCGAGAGGGGAGGGGAGGGGAGGGGGAGGGGAGGAGGAGCAAAAGGAGGAAGAAGGAGAGGGGGAAGGGGAGGAGGAGCGGGAGGGGAGGGGGAGGGGGAGAGGAGGAGGAGGAGGAGGAGGAGGAGGAAGAGGAACCATCCCAAGACGTATCTTAAGAACTGTTACTGATGCAGGATCTGGGTGGAAGAATGACTCTGTTACCTCCAAACGGGATTTCGGCAGAAGAGGGCACAGGTGCAGCTGCGTTTCAGTGCTCATGGGGCTTCCAGGCCAGCACCGCGCACGGACTGATGGACTGGGGTTCAAGCCTCGGCTCTGTCTCTGGATCTGTGGCTCCAGACATTTGAGGCTGCAAGTGACAGAAACACAGGGCCACATTGTATGTTGGCGACTTGGGCTAGGGCGGGGCACAAGGGCGAGGGGGGGACGCCACGTCCAGGAGCACTGACATGGGGTAAATGAGAGGGGATGATTCACGTTCCTGTTTTCCCAGCAAAGTTCTCCGCGGCAACTCTTGGTGTGACCTGAGCCAGAACACTCCCTGTGGCCACGGGGAGGTCCGGTCTGGGCCTCCGACCCTCCTCGGGGCAAGTGGAGGAGGGGCTTAGTCCCCTGGAGCCATGTGCAGTATTAACTGCAGTGACAAATGTGATGTAATGTGGGAAAGAAGCTGAGAAAAAACGAAGCATAATAGCGCACGAGCAGGTGGAGGAGCTACCGCCACTCACCTCCACCCGTTCAGTCGGTGTGGACCTACGGAGCACTGGACACGCAGACGTCAGCAGGGCACTCCCTGGGGGCAGGGATTGGTGCCGGTCACCACCTCCTGCTCCTGACGCTCAGTAGAATCTTGGCGCTGGAGGCTGGGGGAGCGCAGCCACGCCCAGCGTTATCCAGAGTGCCCTGGCTACTGCCTGTCTGATACGGCTGTGTGTTCCCGCGGGTGGGGCGGTGTCTCCGGGACCTCGGGATCGGAAAGGACAGCAGGGGCAAGCTTGTTTGTGAGCAAAAGGGGGCAGATGTGTGAAACTCAGAAAGTGGCCCGCGCTGCGGCTCACTAGGCTAATCCTCCGCCTCGCGGCGCCGGCACACCGGGTTCTAGTCCCAGTCGGGGTGCCGGATTCTGTCCCGGTTGCCCCTCTTCCAGGCCAGCTCTCTGCTGTGGCCAGGGAGTGCAGTGGAGGATGGCCCAAGTGCTTGGGCCCTGCACCCCATGGGAGACCAGGAGAAGCACCTGGCTCCTGCCATCAGATGAGCGCGGTGCGCCGGCCGCAGCAGCCATTGGAGGGTGAACCAACTGTAAAGGAAGACCTTTCCCTCTGTCTCTCTCTCACTGTCCACTCTGCCTGTCAAAAAAACCTCAAAAACCTTAGGCCTTGGAGGCGATCTTGTCTGATTTCCAGTAGTCCTTACACATTCAGCGTCGTCTGTCTGGGATTTGATTGTCCCCAAAGGCAGTCCCTCGGTCACTTCGTGTGTCAGTCACTTCTGCAGCTCAGCAGTGGTGTCCGGGACCACCCAGCCTGAGAGGAGGGGGTGAGGGAGCAGGTGGGGGCCAGCGGGCAGAGGGGCAGGTGTTGGACAGTGAGCAGGGAGAGGCACGGGAGGCCAGCAGGATCCCAGGGCCCACGTAGGACGAGTGTCAGTGCGTCTGGGCCGCCAGAACAATCGGCCACCGGCTGGGTGGGTTTCAAACAGCAGAATGTTGCCTCTCGCAGCCCTGGGGGCCGGGAGGCCCAAGATGGAGGCAGGCTTGGGGTCTGGGGAGGGCAGGTCTCCTGGCTCGTGGCTCCTCCTCCCTTTCCTAACAGATGGTGGGGCTGACAGGTCTGTTCGCACAGGTGGGGCAATGATCCCACCTGTGAGGTTGCCACCCTCAGGACCCAGCCGCCTCCCCAGGCTCCACCTCCCAACACCGCCACCCTGGGGGTGTCCACATGCTCTGCAGCCCCCGCATTGGCTAGCAGCACATCGCTGGGTGATGGGATGCAGCCAGCTAAAGGGAAAGCAGTGGAGCGCTCTGGCCCTGGCCCTGGTCCTCCAGGGTCCCACTCTTCCCCTTCTCGAGCTGTTGTCTGCAGGAGGTACCTCTCCAATCAACGGAGACTGTTGAAAGCTGCCCCACGCTCAAACTGGCGTCTCAAACTTCCGTAAAAGGCGAAGGAGAGCTTCCCGGACAAACGGCTGACGTTGCTGACGGAGCCCCGGCTGCTCACAGGCCCCCGGAGAAGCGCAGCCCCAGGCCGGCCACCACGGTGTTTCTCTGAGACCCTGGCCCCCACCTACCTCCTAGGCAAAAGACTTGCGAACGAGTGCTGATCCTGCTTTGGCCAGCGAGGCAGGATTTCTGACACCTCTAGCCTGGCTCACAGCCGACTCTGACATTAACGTCTCCTCTTTGTGAAGGCAGGAGGCATTCTGGGAGAGGTCCCAGCACCGCAGGGCCGAGCCATCCCTTCCCTTCAGTGACTGTGTAAGGGACTTCCCACACAGCAACTGGCTTCCTCCCAGCAGCGACCCTGGGAGGCGGAGTCCAGGCTAATCCCCCTCTCAGGTGCACCTGACAGAGGGAGCCTGGCCTAGGCCACACCCAGGGCACCCAGGAGACCTTGTCTTCGCTGCTACATCTCCCAGCCTCTCTCTCTAAGGAGGCCCTGGCATCGTCTAACCCTGGCTGGGAACGGCCTCCACGTGGGCACGTGGGACAGTTGTGTGAAATACGGAATAAGAGTCAATATGCCCTGATCGATGGACTGTCAGTACCCATGTTCCCAAAGAGAGAAAAAAATGAGTATTGAAAAAGCATCGCTTTTATTTAAGTCACGATCTGAACCCCAGACGACGGAAGCTCCGGCTCCAGGAGAGACTGCTCACCACGCTCCCCTGCAGCTCCGGCTCCAGGAGAGACTGCTCACCACGCTCCCCTGCAGCTCCGGCTCCAGGAGAGACTGCTCACCACGCTCACCTGCAGCTCCGGCTCCAGGAGACACTGCTCACCTCGCTCCCCTGCAGCTCCGGCTCCAGGAGAGACTGCTCACCACGCTCCCCTGCAGCTCCGGCTCCAGGAGACACTGCTCACCATGCTCTCCCCTGCAGCTCCGGCTCCAGGAGAGACTGCTCACCATGCTCTCCCCTGCAGCTCGGGCTCCAGGAGAGACTGCTCACCATGCTCTTCCCTGCAGCTCGGGCTCCAGGAGAGACTGCTCACCATGCTCTTCCCTGCAGCTCTGGCTCCAGGAGAGACTGCTCACCATGCTCTTCCCTGCAGCTCCGGCTCCAGGAGACACTGCTCACCATGCTCTTCCCTGCAGCTCCGGCTCCAGGAGAGACTGCTCACCACGCTCTCCCCTGCAGCTCCGGCTCCAGGAGAGACTGCTCACCACGCTCTCCCCTGCAGCTCTGGCTCCAGGAGAGACTGCTCACCATGCTCTCCCCTGCAGCTCTGGCTCCAGGAGAGACTGCTCACCATGCTCTTCCCTGCAGCTCCGGCTCCAGGAGAGACTGCTCACCACGCTCTCCCCTGCTCAACGCACTGATTGTTTAAAATTCCAAGGGGAAAAATAAACCACTTTGCTCCTCCGGCTGCTTGTTTACAACCTCCTTTTCAGAGGTGATGGATTGTAGCTTGGGCATAAAATGGTGAAATATCTACTAAAAATGTGAACGTGGACTGCCCCGACACTTTTATGTAAGGGGAATTGGCCGGGGCCTGAGCTGTTTGTAGGGCTCTGAAGGGCCTCTGGCAAGTACCCCGGAGCTCGGTTGCTTTTCCCATGGTGCCAAGTGTTTGGTGACGGGGAGGGGGGGCACAGCCAGCTTGCCTTGCGGATCTGCAGCACCCTGTCACACTTCAGGCAAACCAGGACTGTCCCCCGCGGCCTGCGACGGCAGGGACCAGGCCAGGGACCGTCCAGCTCCTTGGTGCTTTCTTACTTCTCCCTGTGTGCGTGGGGAACGTTCAGGGCTCACTTTCAATCATGCTTTCTAGCCGCGTTTGACCAAAGAGAGCACGAAGCAGCGATGAGCGGCTAACGCAGGCCGACAAACTTGCATCAAAACCCAAGTGGTGACACTTTCCGGCAGGTTCCTATCTTAAGTCGTGAAAGTGAGGCTGTTTTGGTGGGTTTTTTGTTTTGTTTTGTTTTGTTTTTTTGGCTTCCAAGGGAGGAGGTGCCTCCCTCTCACCTGCACCTCCCAGGGTTTTCTGGGACGTTTGGCTTCGCGCGGCTGCTGTTTGATGCCGCGGTGCCCGGCTGCGCACTTTGTCCTAACCGGGCGGCACCGTCTAGACTGTTCTCCCACCACAGCTGTTCCAGGGACCCTGCAGGCCGGGCCAGGCCAGGCACCGCTGCCTGTGGAAAACAGGCCCGAGAAACCCAGAGGCTGAGACGGGGAGGCGGGCTCGGGCAGCAGCGGGCGGCACCCTCAGCACCGGCGCCCAGAGCGGTCCGGTCCTTTCTGAGTCTGGGGGCCAGCTCTCTGCCCCCAGGGAGGGCAGGCAGACACACGGGGCAGCTGCTCACCCACATGGCCTCTTGGGTCAGGTTGGCACCCTCCTTGCTTCCGAAGAGACGTCTCTGGAGCTTTGCACAAAACAGTCACTGGAGGAGGCAAGTCGCCCCCGCCCCAGTGGACCAGAGCTGCTTCATGCGCTGGTCGTCAACACGGCTTCAGGCTAACGAGAGCCAGTTCTTTCCTTGCCCCTCCCAACACATCCTCACGGCAGGGTGCCCTGCATCCGTGTGGACACACAGCACGCCCTCTGCCCACGCCCAGGGAACAGAGGAAGACCGAGGCGGCAGCCTGCGGGACTATTTATAGACCCTCACTGAGAAGAGGACGAGGAAACCTTTTTTGGTCAACTCACCAAAGCCTTCGGCTACATCTGTGTGAGATGGGGCACTGAACTCCAGGTGCATCCTGGGAAAACAGCTCTGCCGAGCACAGGGCACCGAAGCATTTTGGACCACGCTGGAGAGAACGTCCTGTCTCCCCCGGAATGCTGGGAATCACAGACGCCTGACCTTCCACAAGGAAGAACAGCTGGACAAGGAGACGTGCTAGCGGAAGACGGGGAAGGGGAACCCGGCACAACACGCCCAGTGCTGAGAGGGAGGGAGGAAGGCAAGGCAGAAGCCGTGTAGGAAAGCAAACTCGGTTTGCGCGACGCGGCGGCCTGCCCAGGTGGAGCTCCCTTCCCCCTCACCAAGCACTTCAGCGGGGACGCACAGGTGCTACTCACAATGGAGAGGCTGGTGAGACACCTGGGGACAGACAGAGGGCCAGAGGCAGAGCACGTGTCACAGATGGGCCCCTCCCACATCACGTGGGCCCTGCGCCTCTGCCTGTGCATGGGGCAAGTGAGTGGCAGGTGCTCTGGACACAGGGTCCGACCTCACCCAAGGCTGGGCTGTGGGCGGATCCAGGCGGGAATGTGGACCAGTCTCCTTGCAGCAGGAGCCCCTGCCCAGACACTCCCAGACCTCAGGAGGCAGGTGTGGGCGGCGCCCCACCCCTGACCAGCAGGGGGCAGCAGTCCACAAGCCCCACTGAGGGCCTCCGCCATCTGGTGGTCAGTGCTTTGCTCATCATCATGAAGGCACAGCCCCCTACCACCACAAGTAAAATGTAAGTGATTAACTCAGAGGAAACAGCCAATAAAGAGCAGACATGAGCTGTGAAAACAGTCTGTGAATATCCTTATGCGGCTGCTCCATTCACAACACGGGAACAGGCTCACACACACACACACAGAGGAGTACTTCCAACAGTTTCTCAAAAATAGAATCTAGAAGATTAGCGTATCTCGGCCAAACCCTTCGGAAATGCGTGCAGCTTTTCCACGGACTTTGGGAAAACCTCTCACGTGTGGTGCATTCGCCATTTTCCACTCACAAGCGACTTGTGAAGAAAAGAGGATTATTGGTCTCGTGGTTTTGCAAACTCACAGTCCACGATGCAGCTGTAGGCTTGGGCGCTGCTGAGGGCAGGGTGTGTGAAGGAGAGATCAGAGCAAGCCGGGAAACAGAGAGGCCGCGCCCACCTCACACTTTTACAACCAACTCCCTTGGGAAAACTGACTTCCAAGCCGGCCACCCCCTGGGCCCCACCTGCTGAGCCCCAGGCGAGGGCGGTCCCCGCACTCAGCACCACTGGCCGATAGCTCAGGTTGAAAATCAGTATGGACTTCGCAGCCAGATCACAACACAGAGATTTCAAAACTTTTTGCACCGCAATAAGCTTATCTCTTAACTCCATTTTCCATGAACTTTTTGAAGTTCCCTAGTACACACAGAGACGCACAAAGACACATACATACACACACACATATGCACATGTGCACACGCAAGGGCATACATACAGAAACAAATACATAGAACGTCTTGGAATTTTTAGACACGGTAACTAACGTTCTTAGTTTCTATACAAGGCTTGAAGGTTAAAGTCAGAGGAGATGTCTCACAACTGAACGATTCAAGTGTCCAGGTGGAAGACCCGCTGGGTACCGGAGGCATGGGGAAATGGCCAGTGGTAGGTTGAGCATCACCAGATACCAGACCTCAGGGCTTGGCAGTGGGGGCAGCGAGCGAGCGGAGGTCCACAAAGAGCCGTGGGCACTGCATCGGGCCCCCGCAGAGGCCCCCGCAGCGAAGCCTTCAGCACGAGGTTGTCCGCGAATGGGTCACGGCTGGAGCTGGGCGGGGCGTGTGCATGGGGGCCCTTACACTGCTCTTTTCTACACCTGTGTAGGATTTCAAAAATAGAAATGTCAGAACCTGACATGAAGGCAAACACAGCAAAAGAACAAGCAATGGTGAGCATGCGCTGATGAAGTGGAGTTAGCCGCGTGCAGACGCTGTTCACAGAGGGGAGGTTGGCCCAGAGGGGCGGCGCAGCCCACACCCCACAGCTCCGCACCAGCCTGCCGCTCACCTCGGATCCAGAGTCTGGGAAGGCAGCCACAAGTGCTTGGGGCCCTGGGAGCCCTGGGTGGAGTTCCTGGCCCCTGGCTTTGGCCTGGCCCAGATCTGGCTGTTTGTTGTGGCCATTTGGGCAGTAACCAGTGGATGAAGATCTCTCTCTCTCTTTCTTCCCCCTTTCAAATAATAAATGAATAAACATTTTAAAAGACATGAGGTCTTTTTTGTTTTACTTAATACTACTGGTTGAGCTCTTTAATTAACACACAATTATTCTTAGGTGTTTAAATTTAACTGAAAAGTGATCCCTGTTAAACATGAGAGTGGGAATGGGAGAGGGAGGAGATGTACAGTTCAGCACATCTCAGTCGGACTTGCCCCAAATGCTAGAGTTGGAAACATGCCAGGGGGTTGCAATTCAGTCCCATCAAGGTGGCGTGTACCAATGCCATCTCACTATTTGAGAGATAGAGCTATACACAGAGAGAGGGAGACAGAAAGAAAGGCCTTCCATCCGCTGGTTCACTCCCCAAATGGCCACGATGGCTGGAGCTGAGCCCATCCGAAGCCAGGAGCCAGGAACTTCCTCTGTGTCTCCCATGTGGGTTCAGGGGCCTAAGGACTTGGGTCATTCTCCACTGCTTTCCCAGACCACTAGCAGGGAGATGGATTGGAAGTGGAGCAGCTGGGACTTGAACAGGCGCCTGTAAGGGATGCCAGTGTCGCAGGCGGAGACTTTACCTACAATTCTGAGTGCCAGCCCTTGTATTTTGCTGGGGATCTCTGGAGTTTATTTTTGCTCTTTTTTTTTTTTTTTTTTTTTTTTTGACAGTGAGACAGAGAGAAAGGTCTTCCTTCCGTTGGTTCACTCCCCAGATGGCCACTATGGTCAGTGCTGTGCTGATCCGAAGCCAGGAGCCAGGTGCTTCCTCTTGGTCTCCCATGCGGGTGCAGGGCCCAAGTACCTGGGCCATCCTCCACTGCCTTCCCGGGCCACAGCAGGGAGCTGGACTGGGAGAGGAGCAGCCTGGACTAGAACTTGGCACGCATATGGGATGCTGGCGCTGCAGGCGGGGGATTAACCAAGTGAGCCGCGGCGCCGGGCCCTATATTTGCTCTTTTCCTGCCCATCCTCTTATTTTGTCCATATTTGTTTTATTTCCAGGAGAGGGCAGATTCTGGACGTCCTGCCAAGAGTTCCATGAGGGTGGGATCCAGCCGACTTGGGATGCAGCTTTGCAAAGCTGCGTTGAGACAGGGCAGCCTGGGCGGAGCTCAGAGCAAGCCGCGGAGCCTCTGCCTCCGAGAATCTCTCAGTGACGATATCACACTGCCCCTTGTCCCTGCAAGCTTGGGCTTCACCTGTGACCTGCAGGTGCATCAGGTATGTCACTTTCTATCAGACGTCAGTGGGGACACTGAGGGAGGAGCCTAGGGAGCCGTCCTCTAAGTGGTCATAGCGTCTCATTTTTTAAATCAAAACACGAACTGGTGATGTGAACAGTTCCCGTGTGAAGTAGAAGGGTTTGTCCTGCTTATTTGAAAGCATATTACCCAGGCACATGTGGCAGTGGCGAAATAAACTGACATAAAGAACAAAATGCAGGAATTCCAAACAGAGGGGCGTGTGCTTTTTGTCCTGTTTTGGGGACAGTAGAGTTCAAGGCACTTGTGGTTCCAGAGCGTGGGGTGTGTCAAAACCAACCCAGGGCGTTTCACCTTGAAGTATGTCGGTGTGAACCAATCACAGTTTATCACGAGCAAAGCCAATTAGACGGAGTTGAAATGCTCCTATATATTGTCAAGAGGGTCAATGTTAATGTTGAAATGAATGCTACAGTGCAAGATTTAGTGACGTGTTGATCAAAACACCTTTTTAAAGTCAAAATTGCTTCTTCGTTATGTGCCGTGCAGAAATGGTTAGTATGATTTATAAAAATTCACCTGGGGTTTTTGAGATTAGATATTATCATAAAGTAAGTTTTCAGGGCCAGTGGCGTAGCAGGCAAAGCCGCCCCTGCAGTGCCAGCATCCCACAGGGGCACCGGTTCATGTCCCAGCTGCTCCTCTTCCGATCCAGCTCTCTGCTCCTGGCCTGGGGAAGCAGCAGAAGATGCCCACGTGCCTGGGCCCCTGCACTCTTGTGGGAGACCCGGATGAAGCTCCTGGCTTTGGCCTGGCCTAGCCCTGGCTGTTGTGGCCATCTGGGGAGTGTACCAGTGGGTAGAAGATTGTCTCTCTCTCTCTCTCTCTCTCTCTCTCTCTGTCTCTCTTTGTAACTCTGACTTTCAAATAAGTAAATCTTTTTTTAAAAAAAAATAAGTTTGCAGGGCTGGAGAGGGTTGGGAAATTGTCCTCACTGTACCTCCTCTCTAACAGGCTGCCGGGCTCTCTGTCCAGCCACAAATGTGCCTTAGCTTCCTCACCTCCACTCTGCGAGTGGCCGCACTGCTCCACTGAACAAGCCCTCCCAGGAGGCGCAGATGTGCCCTTTGGGGCAGGGACCTCGCAGCGGGCCAGGACAGCAGCGCTTTCCGGGGTGCTCTGCGGAACCGAGCTGGACACGGGGAAAGAGGAAGTGAGGAGAGGAGCTAGGCGTGGTCCAACCGGCACAAACCGGCCAGCGCTGGGGGTGGGCTCAGCTCCCGGTGGACAAAGGCTGTGCGTCTTTGGCTGGGTTCACGGCGGTGGCTGCTGTGCTGCTCCACCCGTGGGCAGGTGAGGAGCTGAGGCAGTGTCCGCGCTGGGCGCCGAGGCTTCCCGCTCTGGGGAACACGCGTCCTCCTCCGTCCGGGCCTCTCCCCGCAGTTACCTGCAGGCCCCCCCTCTAAATGAGACGCAGCCAGAGACGCGCTGAGCCGCGCTGTCTGCCCAGCCTCGGTCTGTACCGCTGTGGATGTCCCAGCCTTGGGAGGTCGTATGTATTTTGTTCATCATCAGAATTCCCAGTTAGGTGAAGGCTAATGCAGCATCAGGGTGGGGTAGGAACCCCAGGAACCCGCTCCACCCTGTGCCCCGCAAGGACATTTCCCACTGGATTTGCCCAAACTGCCCCGACTCCTGGGCCGCCCCCCATTCCCGGAAGATTCTGGAACTGAACTGAGGCTTCCACAGTTCCCTGCCCAGCTCTGCCCCGGGGAGGGGTGGGGACATCGCCCAGAGCGTCCCCTGGGCCTGGAGCTGGGTGTGGGTGTGGTGCTACACCCTCCATCTTCCTATCGCCTTGAAAGCATTTGTTACTGGTTTCTGAGAAAGAGCCAGGTGATCCCAGGTGCGAAAAGCCGTCCTCCCACGTGGCTGAGGTCAACCCCGCCCTGCAGGTCCTGGGCTCTGCTTGCATTTGAGAGTTGCGCCAGCAGGGGTGGCCGCGCGCGTGGTCCAGGATCAGCGGTGGCGTGCGCTGACGGACAGGGGGCGCACACGTGCTGGGGGCGGGATGCAGGGACCACAACTCCCGAAGGCACTTCTGGACTTTCTCTCTCAAGGTGGGTGAGGATGGGGGCTCCCCTCCGTGTTGGTGTAAATGACCCTCGAGTTCTGCCCCCGTGTCCAGGGCACACACTCTCTCCACGTTTCATTCTTTCCCTCGCCGGCTGGCCACAGCTCTCCACAGCTCCACGGGACAGAGGGGAGTCCCAGGCCCAGGGAAAGCGACGTGCCCAAGGTCACGCGCGTGGCAGGTGCAGGCCCACCTCTCCCAGGCTCATCTCTCCAGGTGGTCCTGTGGTCCTGTCTAGGACAGTCCCCCCCACGTGGCTAAGCAAGCTCTGCCTTCGGAGCTTGTGTACCGTGCGAAGCCCTGGGGACCCTCAGCGTCCACGTCGCAGCCTAGCACCACTGTAGGCTCCTGGGTGAGTGCTGACCCCAGACACCGCTGTGCTGTCCGAGTAGCAGCTGGTTTTGTAAACATTATTTATGATGTATAAACATGTACTTTAAAAAAACACGTTTAAAAGGATTCAAAATCCTACCGATCTAGGAGAAAATTTACAAAGTATTTATTGATTGTTGTTTGAAGGAGACAGAGTGAGGTCTCCTATCTGCTGGTTCACTGCCCAGATGCGAGCAACAGCCAGGGCGGGCCTGCTCTGAAGCCAGGGGGCAGGGACTCAGCCTTGGGTTTCCACGCGAGAGGCAGGGACCCAGCTGCTCGTGCCACACCTGCTGCCTCCCTGGCGCACACTGGCAGGAAGCGGGATTGGACGCAGAACTGGGACTCGGGACGCGAACTCAGGCACTGGCAGGACATGCTGCCTCCCAGCCACCGTGCCAGGCGCCCGCTCCCGGGAGAATTTGCTTTCTTGCTGTGTTGTGCTTTATCTCCCAATCTGTGCAGATGCCGCAATATTGTACACAGTGTTGCACAGTCTCGCTGTGACGTGTTGGAGAGGCACGTGTCGAAGCCGCCTGGCTTTGCTTCCCAGAGCTGCCACAAGGAATTACGGCACAGGGGTGGCAGGGACCAGCGGAAGCCGACGCCCTCCCGGCTGCTGAGGCCGCATGTCTGAAGCCAGGGTGTCAGCAGGGCCTGCAGGGCCCCGGGAGGCTCGGGAGAGTCTGTGCACAGCTCCTCCGGCTCCGCGGCTCCCAGAGCACGGTTGCACGGCTGCACGGCTGCACGGCTGCACGGTTGCACGGCTGCAGGGCTCCGGTTTTCCCACATGCAACCCCTGTGAGTCCCGATCAACCACACCCAGCTCCCCCGTGCTGGGCTGATTTTACTCCGGGTCAACCATCTGCAGGGGGCCTATTTCCAGCCATGGCGTGTGCACAGCTGTTGGGCTCGAACCTGTCTGGGGCGGGCACTGTTCACCCCAGGACGGTCCTTTCAGGCCTCCTAAGGGCCCCACGAGACCCACCCGACCCCCAGAGTGGGAAGCGAGCCCAAGGATGCCACGGTGATGGAGGCCCCCCCCTCCCATCACCCTGTGAGCTGCTGGTGGCCCAATGGACAGGAAAGGCTCCTCACACAAAACAAGGCCAAAGGTCAAAGGGCACGGCGAGAGCCTAGAGTGTAGCCAGACTCTTTCAAGGGCTGAAATACAATTGGACGATAGGCGTCCTTGGGGGCATTTTCTCCTCGTAATGACCTTTGCCCTGTGACCCCAGAGTTCACCTGGAAACAGCCAGCAGGGACTTTCCTTCTGAGACAAAAGGCACCTCCCGACAAAGGTGCACGCGTGCTGGGGGGCGGAGCGTGGGGAGTGGGGCGGAGTGGGGAGGGCACTCCTAGGAGGCAGGGGGCGGGGCCTGGTCTGAGGCCCATCTCTTTGGGGGCGGCGACAACAGAGGGGCCCCAGAGTGGAGGCAGAAGGGGCCCTCCCTGGGTGCCCAGTGGGTCCCTGCTGACCTGGGCCTCCCCACCGCCACGTGCCAGCTGAGGCCCCCCATAGACTCGCACACGCCTGCTGTGTTCCCAGCCTTCAGGGTGAGCTCAGAGCTCCCTGGGGAGCCTGGCCCCTGTGAGGGCTGCACCCAGCTTCTTCGCAGCGCACTCACCGAGCTCCCCTGTGCGTCTCCAGGGCCTGGCCTGGCTTCGCTCACTGAGACATCTCCAGGAGCCTGCAAGCCACGGGTGGGCCTGGCGCACGCACCACGGCTCCCGGAGAAGCCCAAGGCCATTCCGTGCTCTGGGAAGAGCACAGCTCCCAGCAGGCAGTGCTGCGTCCTGGCAGCTCAGACTCTCTTCCATGGAGTCGCCTTGAGAGGACTCTCAGGGCATCCATGAGATGGGCTGTGCAGCACCGGTGCCCAGGGCGGACAATCACCTGATGCGCGGGGTGGGAGTTCACCCTCTCTCTTAGAGCTGGGAGAACTGAATCCACAGCCTCTCGGGGGACTCGGAACCCACGCTGGCCACCCAAGCAGTTCCTTCCCCAACCAGGGCCCTCCCAGGGCGTAGGTGCAAAACTCAGGAGGTACCCGGTACGGACGGGCCGGGTGATGCCTGCTGTATCCCAGCAACTGCCCTGAGCCGCCTGTGTGAACCGGGACACCCCGCAAGCCAGGTGGCTTTCTCCTGCAGAGACCAGAGACTGAAAGGGGGTGGGCGAGGGACTACAGGGGCTGGAGCCCCGAGGCTGGAGCTGAGTGCCCTGCGGGTCTGTCTTTGGGGCTACAGAATGTGGTGTCTTTTACTAATAGTCCCAGGACACAACTGTCCTGAAGGGCTAATGTGACTCTCACACTGTCTATTCTCCTGCCTCTTTTTTTTGTAATTAGTGTCCACCTTGCTAAAGGTAGGGCACGTTTTGCACTCATGTCATTTAAAGGCAAAGGACGTCTGCTACCCAACAGCGACCTCCCGCCCATCAATATCTGGTTCGAAGTGTCGACATCACATGCCCACAGCGCCACAGAGAAGGCTTCCGATGGGGAAGAAGAGTCGGCAGCATGGTGAGGTGAATTCTGTAGCCGCGGGTAGAGATAAGCTGGGGAGAAAATGGAAGACTTAGAACTAGCTGTCACTTGAGGCTTTGTATCAGCAAACTAAGCAAGAGTGCTCCCGAAATGCAAAACACGCTTTTCAATGTAGCAATAGCAGACAAATCCTAAATTGTCACAGGCCCAATTATATTGATGATTATCAGAGAAATATGGAAAATATCCTCAGTGATCAAGAGCTCTCTCGGGGGAGGAGTTATTGTAACCAGCAGGTTGCACTCAGCCCCGAAAGTCTGCAATTTCGTTGTTTTCAACAGGGACCCAGGGCTCTGCCACCACTCTCGCCGTCTGACTGTAGAAACCCTGGCCCCGCTGGCGGCCAGCCCAGGGCAGAACCCGTGGTCTGTCTTGCTATGTTCTGTGTTTGTATTTTTTGAAAGGCAGAGCAAGAGAGAGGGAAGGAGAGAGATGGAAAGGCACACACACACACACAGAGAGAGAGAGAGAGAGAGAGAGAGAGAGAGAGAGAGAGAGGTCTTCCATCTGCTGCTTCACTCCTCAATGGCCAAAGGCCAGGGCTGGGCCAGGCTGAAGCCAGGAGCCTGGAACTCCATCGGGGTCGCCCACTCGCCTGCCGTCTCCTCAGGGCATCAGCAGTAAGCCAGATGGGAAGCGGAGCAGCCGGGACGGCAGCCGGCTCTGCGATGTGGGATGCTGCCGGCCCCTCCTGCTGGGGCTTGACTGTCTGTCCCCTGCAGGGCTCACCTTGACAGTGGGCTGCCGTGGTGGCCACGCGGGGAGCTGGAACTGCCATGGACTGTTCAGGTCCCCAGGGCTCTGCCCCCATGGGCGGGATGAGCGCTTCCTGGAAGGGCGAGGACGTAGCTGCCGGCCACCGGCCACTGGTCTTGGCCTCCCCCTCTGCAGAACCATGAGCCAGTGCATTCCTGTCCACTGCGAAGGACCCTGTCTGCCAGAGCAGCCCTCAACTCCAGGAGGGCTCTCCCTGGCTGTGGGTCCTGTGCCCTCTGCCTCCCTGGGATCCTACAATGCGTGGTCCTCTGAGTCTGTGCCTCTCGTGGAGCGCCGTGCCCCCGGGGTCCCTCCACACCGCGGCCTGCACCGCCCCACGCACCTTGCTTGTGGACTCACCCCGGTCCGCTCGTCCCTTCCCAGGCACGGGGACTTGCTGCTCTGTCTGGTGCTGCTGCAGGTGCCCACGTGCAGGCTCTGGGGCGGACGCGGGCGTCCATTCCCCGTGGGCGCACACCAGGAGTGAAGGGTGCACACACAGCGAGGACAGCGGTCTCACCTCCGTGCCAACGTGTGCGTGAGCCGGGCCCGCCAGGCGCGTGCTGTGCTCGCCCTCTTCACTTGATCCCGCAAGAACCCTCCAAGAAGAAATTGCCAGGGAACTGCGGCGGCGGCTTTGTTCATGGAAACGGACACTTGTCTTTTACAGGCTCTTGGCTCAGGTGGGTTCTGAGGACGCTCTGTGACCACGGCAACTCCGCTGACCACTCCTTTCCACGCCGTCACGTCTGCGCCGGTCAGAGCAGCCTCCCCTGTCCCATCACACCTCCGGCGCCTGCCGCTGCCGTTGGTGTCTCTCGGGACTCCCTGGGACCGGCACCTGGCAAGGCGGTCACACGTCTGGGGTCTCCCCTGCACAGCTCACTGGCTGCCGACCCTGCGCTCGGTTCTCTGTGGCCGGAGAAAAATCCATCAAGCACGAGGTCCCAGGCTTGGTTTGCTGAGTGAGCCTGTGCTGGGGAGACAGCCAAAGCCCTCTTAGCCCCTTCCCAAAGCAAGAAAGACCCTCTTACCTCGGCTGGGAGACAGCGGGAGAACCACACCCCGCACTGTGCCCTGAGTCAGTATTATCTCTCTTTAATGTTGGTAAAAAGAATAGTTGTCTACTCCACAGGATTAACTTGAGAATTAAAACCAGATGATTGGGGCTGGCACCATGGTGTAGTAGGCTGACCCTCCACCTGTTGGTGCCGGCATCCCATATGGGTGGCAGTTTGTGTCCCGGCTGCTCCTCTTCCAATCCAGCTCTCTGCTATGGCCTGGGAAAGCAGTAGAAGATGTCCCAAGTTCTTGGGCCCCTGCACCCATGTAGGAGACCCGGAAGAAGCCCCTGGCTCCTGGCTTTGGATCGGCACAACTCCGACCATTGCGGCCATTTGGGGAGTGAACCAACAGAAGGAAGACTTCTCTCTGTGTCTCTTCCTCTCACTGTCTGTAACTTTACCTCTCAAATAAATAAATAAAATCTTTAAAAAAAAAAAAAAACAGATGATCGTTATATGGTGCTAGACAGCGTCTACGAACAGCAAGGGTTCAATGCGTAGGAACTTGTAATAATACTAAGATCGTAATTCCAGAAGGAAAAAATTCAAAGTGTGGCCCATCCATATAGCCCAGTTTTACAGCCATTAAAAATAGTGTTTACATTTTGTGTTTACACAATCACTGGATGCACGAGGAAATTTTTATGTCATGTTAATTTTTTGAAGTTAGCAAAATTATATATGCCGTGTGCTTTCACTTATGCTGTAAAGAGCGGCGATGGAGCCCAGGGGAGCTGAGATGGTGCCAGCAGCGCCCGGCCTGGGTGATGAGATGGGCGTCCAGCTGGCTTTCTACTTCTTTCTACTTCAATGTTCCTCCCAAGAAGCAAACTGTCTCTGTGATTATCAAAGCAACAAATCACCGTGCAGGCAGAGGCAAGAGTGCACGAAGCGGCCTTGGCTTCCCGGCTCGTGGCTGTGCCAGCCGTGGCTGCAGGAGCAAGGCCGGGGCTCGCTCACACCCTGTGCGCAGGCACCCACGGGACCAGCGCCATCACGGCGGCATCTCCGTGAGAAAAACAGCTCGCAGTCCCCATCAGAGCTCCCCGATGTCACCTCTGGACGAACAATGCCGTCCGAATTCCCAAGTCACCGACGGAATGGAAGGCAGCTCCAGCCCTGGGGCTCCCTGGTGCAGCGTTCACCTGGACCGGGGCGAGCAGCACAAGGTCTCAACGGTGGTCTTGGTGCTGGCAACACAGCCCTGGCCTTGACCTGCTCTCGTTTCTCTCCCTTGCCCTCCTGGCCCCTTGTAAGAAGCCTTGGGGGAGCTGGAGGGCAGTGCCCACCTTTGAGGGGCACTCACATTCCTCCAAGAAGCAGAGACAGGTGCAGCCCCCCTGCTGTGCTTCTGCGTCCCCCCAGGCAGCGCGCTCAAGGCGCCGTGGTCTTGGTGCCCAGGACACGCGTGGCAGGTGCCTGGTGAAGCAAACACAGTGATTGCTCCGCGTGGCACAAGGCTGAGCCTCTGTGTTCCTGTAGCTCCCACTGTGGCAGGCTCCACTGTGGCGAGGGCCCTCCGGCTGCGTGGCCTCGCGTGGCCAGATGGACCAAGTGGCTCACAAAGCCCCCGAGGCCCTTACGGAGTCTCAGCCTCACCACCTCTGCTAATGCTCATCAGCTCCCAGAGCCCCGCCTCCAAGTTTTGTCCACAAGAGACCCAGGGATGTTCCAGGCACCGCACGAGGTTTAGCACCCGTGATAGGTGAGACGGGCGATGGCATGGGAGGGGCCACTGAGCACGCAGGTGCTCACACAGATGTCACTCACAGCTCACAGAGGTGTGGAAGGAACACAGGGCACACACACACACACACACACACGCACACGTGGCCTAGGGTCACAGCTTTGTAATCCACCCTGAGCAGCCCTGGCCTGGCCCCAGGGTGGACTGTGCAATTTTCCGAACGGCCAAGTCAGGGAGCGCTTCGTTCCTGGCTTTTCGAGGCTTAGGTCTCCAGAGCCACACTTGGCAGAGAGGTCCCTGGGGAAACCCTGGCTCCCCAGGAAGAGCCCCCGACCACCGCCCTGAACCGGTCATGGCCTGCACTGAGTGGGCAAAGGCCCAGGGCAGGCGACTACTGGACGCACTGGCCCTGACCTTGACGCCGTCCTCAGCACAGGCACAGGTAGAGTACGGGCGTTTTGGGGTGCGCTGGGCTGAGCCGGGACACTTGGCGCCACCATAGAGCACGCGAAACAGAACACGTCCACCTGCCCTGCCGCCTAAACCCGCAACGCCAGCCTCCAGGCTTCCCTGCGCGACCCACGGCATCACCGTGCATCCTGGGAAGGCCAGGCTCAGCCCCTCCCCTTCTGTCCCTGACCCCCCCACCCCCACCTCGTCAGCGACACACAAGGAGGGAGAGGAAGGCTTGTGGGTGGCCGGGGGCATTGCAGAGAAACCCGAATTTCACAGACACAGCGCGTTCTGCCCGCAGTTGAGGGAAGCCGGGGTGGGGTGTGTGTGTGTGTGGAGTGAGTAGGGGTGAGGACTGTGACTGGGGGATTCCCGCTCAGAGCCACAGGAATCGGGCAGATGCTTCTGGTCGCATTCCAGAACACTGCCTGCCTTCCCCGCTGTCTGGCTTCCCAGCCCGGGAGGGACCAGGCAGGAGAGTCTCTGCACAGCCTGCGGGGCAGCCTCGGGCACTCCCGGCTCTGCCGCGGGCGGCTGGGCCCAGGTCCTCGTCTGGGATGCAGGGAGTGCCAGGACGAGAAGGGTAGTGGAGGAGCAGTGTCTGTTTGCACACGAAGGGGAAGCGCACACTCAGGAGTGACCTGGAGGCACAGGGGGCGGGGCCTGGGGCGGGGCTTAGGCGACTATTCAAAGCAGGTGGGGTTTGGGGCAGCTCTCACTTCCTAGCCCCGTGTCCAAATCTTGGCCGTGGCCGAGGCATGGCATCGTCAGGTGGGCGATGGGGGTGGGTGTGTCAGCCATGGGAATTCCATTCCAATGACCTTTTGCTGAGCTAAGGTCATTGACGGGGTGCGGCTGGCAGCCTGCTGGCACTGGTGCTGAGAGGGGAAGCTGCGGGTTTCCCCTGCACGGGGTGGGGGGGTGGGGGGTTGGGCTGCAATGCAGGGGGTCTGCAGGGAGGGGCCGGTGCCCTCAGCTCCTGCTTGCCAAGTCAGCTCCTCACGGCCCCAGCCTCTCATGGAGTCTTCCCACTACGGACAGGAGCCCACCCTGGGGCAGGCTGCCAGGGCCGTACCTCTCCTCCCTGGGGGAAGTCCCACTCCCCACCTGAGATGGTCCTGCCCCCCCTGCCCCCACAAGGGCTCACAGGAGGGGCTCTTCAGGGCCTCTGAAATGAAAGGGTTGAGGATTTACAGCACCAGGGTGGGCTGAGGAGGACAGCAGTGGGCACAGGTGCTGTGAACCTGCATCTGAGAGGAGCCCTTGCCCTCTGTGCGGGGCTGGCCCCCAGGGTGGGCTGAGGAGGACAGCAGTGGGCACAGGTGCTGTGAACCTGCATCCGAGAGGAGCCCTTGCCCTCTGCGCGGGGCTGGCCCCCAGGGTGGGCTGAGGAGGACAGCAGTGGGCACAGGTGCTGTGCACCTGCATCCGAGAGGAGCCCTTGCCCTCTGCGCGGGGCTGGCCCCCAGGGTGGGCTGAGGAGGACAGCAGTGGGCACAGGTGCTGTAGACCTGCATCCGAGAGGAGTCCTTGCCCTCTGTGCGGGGCTGGCCCCCAGGGTGGGCTGAGGAGGACAGCAGTGGGCACAGGTGCTGTAGACCTGCATCCGAGAGGAGCCCTTGCCCTCTGCGCGGGGCTGGCCCCCAGGGTGGGCTGAGGCCGGACAGCAGTGGGCACAGGTGCTGTGAGCCTGGATCCGAGAGGAGCCCTTGCCCTCTGCGCGGGGCTGGCCCCCAGGGTGGGCTGAGGCCGGACAGCAGTGGGCACAGGTGCTGTAGACCTGCATCCGAGAGGAGTCCTTGCCCTCTGTGCGGGGCTGGCCCCCAGGGTGGGCTGAGGAGGACAGCAGTGGGCACAGGTGCTGTGAACCTGCATCCGAGAGGAGCCCTTGCCCTCTGTGCGGGGCTGGCTCCCAGGGTGGGCTGAGGAGGACAGCAGTGGGCACAGGTGCTGTAGACCTGCATCCGAGAGGAGTCCTTGCCCTCTGTGCGGGGCTGGCCCCCAGGGTGGGCTGAGGAGGACAGCAGTGGGCACAGGTGCTGTGCACCTGCATCCGAGAGGAGCCCTTACCCTCTGCGTGGGGCTGGCCCCCAGGGTGGGCTGAGGCCGGACAGCAGTGGGCACAGGTGCTGTGAGCCTGGATCCGAGAGGAGCCCTTGCCCTCTGCGCGGGGCTGGCCCCCAGGGTGGGCTGAGGCCGGACAGCAGTGGGCACAGGTGCTGTAGACCTGCATCCGAGAGGAGTCCTTGCCCTCTGTGCGGGGCTGGCCCCCAGGGTGGGCTGAGGAGGACAGCAGTGGGCACAGATGCTGTGAACCTGCATCCGAGAGGAGCCCTTGCCCTCTGTGCGGGGCTGGCTCCCAGGGTGGGCTGAGGAGGACAGCAGTGGGCACAGGTGCTGTAGACCTGCATCCGAGAGGAGTCCTTGCCCTCTGTGCGGGGCTGGCCCCCAGGGTGGGCTGAGGAGGACAGCAGTGGGCACAGGTGCTGTAGACCTGCATCCGAGAGGAGCCCTTACCCTCTGCGTGGGGCTGGCCCCCAGGGTGGGCTGAGGCGGACAGCAGTGGGCACAGGTGCTGTGCACCTGCATCCGAGAGGAGTCCTTGCCCTCTGTGCGGGGCTGGCCCCCAGGGTGGGCTGAGGAGGACAGCAGTGGGCACAGGTGCTGTGCACCTGCATCCGAGAGGAGTCCTTGCCCTCTGTGTGGGGCTGGCCCTCAGGGTGGGCTGAGGAGGACAGCAGTGGGCACAGGTGCTGTGCACCTGCATCCGAGAGGAGCCCTTACCCTCTGCGTGGGGCTGGCCCCTGAGGGTGTGTAGAGGAAATGGAGAGTGCGGGACGGCAGGGCAGCTCCTGAGAGTGGGAACGGCTGCTCCCCATGGGTGGGGGACAGCGGGAAAGTTTGTGGACCCCGGGGTTCGGGGGTCGGCAGCAGTGGGCTCCCGCCAAGGTCACAGTGTGGGTTCGGGGATGGGGAACAGTTCCACCGCTCACCCCCAGCTGTCCACTGAGTCACTCCACCCTGTCTCCCCTCCATCCTCCTGCCCGGATACTCGGCCGGGCACATCTCAGAACTTCCCTCTGCAGGCTTGCTCGCGGGGCCACAAGCCCCGGCTGAGGAAGCACAAACTGCTGGCGCGCCGAGGTGACAGCTCAGCCACGTGCGTGTCGCGGGCAGCGGCGGGTGCTGCTTTAAGGAACTGACACGCCTGCGACACGGGAGAGCGGGCGGCGCTCACACACCAGACAGCCTGATCGGTTCCAAAAACTCCCTCTGAGGCAACTCCTGAGTTTCCTGGGAAGGTCACCCCCTCACCCCTAACCTGCAAGAGTGCCGATGCCTCTACTGCCGAAAACATCAGCTCTTAAGTGGGGCATGATGAACGCGTGTGCTAGAATCGCCCCGCAGTCTTCTCCAACACTAGCTGGTGGGCGGTTTTCACCGTGGAAGCTGGAATCAGCCCCGACCGACCGTCACCCCTATGTGAGGCTGTGAGGGCCAGGAGGGAGAGCCGACCGCCTGCGGGAGACGAGCTCACGACAGCGCCACCTGCTGCCGCTACCTGGGATCGCCCCGCTCCTTAGCAGCTGGGGCGGGAGGGAATTCCACCTCCCTGGGCACCATCCTCAACTCTTCAGAGCCTCCTGCATGTGGCTGGCAGAGCACAGCTCCTGTCCCGGGCAGGGACCCCGGGGTCATTCGGCTCCTGACGCATGAATGACACCTGGGCAGGAAGCCCCTCAGGTCTAACTGCTGGGGAAGCAGTGAGCCCATGCCAGCTGCCATGAGGAAGGCCTGCTGTCAGTGAGCACGCGTCTGGGCAGGATGATGGCTTCCGGCTGGCCTGTCCCAGCACGGGGACCTGCCTGGCCCTCGCCCCCGACCGGCTGGGCTCCCTTGGCATTCATTTCCACTGCATCCCTTACACCTTCTCGGCACCATCAGATCCCAACAAGGCGGGATCCGGGTGCCTGCTTGCATGTTGGCGATCTGTCCCCTCTACCAGCGCCACACCCCAGGCGCTCTGGGAGACCCTCTGTGCACCTGGAGAGTGCGCCACAGGTGTCCCCTGGCAGAGAACAGAACCCCTGTCAGCCTCACACGCCGGGCTGCAGCCTTGCGTGCACACGTATCATCAGCACATTCCTTTCAGCAACTGGCCTTTAAGAATGACCTGTGGCCGGTGCTGCGGCTCAACAGGCTAATCCTCCACCTTGCGGCACCGGCACACCCAGTTCTAGTCCCGGTCGGGGCGCCGGATTCTGTCCTGGTTGCCCCTCTTCCAGCCCAGCTCTCTGCTGTGGCCCGGGAGTGCAGTGGAGGATGGCCCAAGTGCTTGGGCCCTGCACCCCATGGGAGACCAGGAGAAGCACCTGGCTCCTGGCTTCAGATCAGCGTGGTGTGCCGGTTGCAGCATGCCAGCTGTGGCGGCCATTGGAGGGTGAACCAACAGCAAAAGGAAGACCTTTCTCTCTGTCTCTCTCTCTCACTGTCCACTCTGCCTGTCAAAAAAAAAAAAAAAAAAAAAGAATGACCTGTGTCCCGGCTTCTCACCTGCTCTCTGCTGGCGCGCTCGGGTCCCGACCCTCCAGTGAGCAGGTGCATTCAAACAGCCACACAGCCCCGCAGAGGAGTGGCCAGCAGGGACGCCCTCGCTTCGGCTAAGAGGACACCCGAGGTGCGCCTGGGGCGCTGTCGGGTCAGGCAGGCCTCCTTCCACTTGTAAAATAATTTTTCACCCAAGAAAAATTGGCCACAATGGTCACTTTATTCTCATTATTTCTACTACGTTACACAGATGGCTGCTGGCTCATGTCTTGCTCTGAGAGCGCTGCAGCTGAATGGGACACGAATGGTGCTTTGTCTGTTCTCTTTTCTAAGCACATCTCTGTCACTTTCCAGCTCACACAGTAACGGGCTGAGAGGAGGGCCCGGCAGGCCATAAACGCAGCAGCAACAAGTACAGCCAAGCACGGTGCACTGCCTGCGGGGGCCCGGGAACCCCTGGCTTGCATGTGAGCAAGGGGAGGCGCAGGCAGGGCTGCGTGCCTGGGGCAGGGGGCACAGAAGGCCCAGGGTGCTTCTGTGTGCTGGGGGCAGGGCAGCCGCTGTTCTGGGAGCTTCTGGCTCCAGCCAAGCAGAAGTGGAGTTTGGACTAAGGAAGAGAGTTTGGACTAAGGAAGAGGAGGGAGCTGACAGTTCTTTGTTCTTCCCTGAATCAGAGGAGACCACGGGCTCCTCTCGCTGCAGGTGGCCCCAGGGACAGGAAGTAGCACGCAGCACCTCCCTCCCGCCTCTCCTCCGCCCATGCCTCTGAAGATGGGAGCCCAGCCAGGCAAAGAGTGCTCGTAACCGCCCACCAGAGCCAGGGCTGGACTGGAAGGCGGGAAGACTTAGAGCCCTTCTGGGCAAGCAGATCCTGAGCCGAGGAAACAGGACACCAGGAAAAGTGGAAACCCCGTTGTTTACTGGGAGACGATTTGTTTCCATAGTGACCGTTATTGAAACAGGACAAACCGACACCGCACCAGCGCTGGCTTAGCCTCCCATCCCAGCTCCCTTAGAAGATGGCTTGCATCTGACCGGGTCACTGACAGTGGACAAGAAGGTTATCACTCGTGACGATTCTGTTCTGCCACTCACAAATAAGATCTTCTTAAAGTAATCATAACATTCGTGTATTTTAAGCCCATGCCATGCCGGTTCGTGGGCTTACATAGAACGAGTGTTAAAGGAACTGTGTCCTGGGCGTTTGCCAAGGAATCCTGGTACAAGCTGCTGGGGGCCTCGAAACTGCACCCTGGGAGCAGACACTGGACCTGCCCTGGGCAACCGGCCCCACCCCCACCCCGAGGGTGCTGCTGGGGGGGTCCCGGGAGCCCCCGATGGTGCAGCGCCCATACAGCCCCCGCTCCCTCTCAGGAGGGCCACGGTGCCCTTGCATGGCAATGACCAGGAAGTCAGAGCCACAAAGGAAAAAACTGGCACGGTGACTTCCTGGCTCTGCTCTCAAGGGAAGAAAAGTCCAAAGAATGTTCTAGAAACCCCCAAGCGCCTGCTGGCTCCAAGAGTCGTTCCAAATGTGTGTGGCTGAAGCCACCAGGGGTTCGGGCCCCGTGGCCTATTTCCTCTTCATCTTCATCCACACAGTCTCCCCTTTCTTCGTCCGATTATTAATTCGCCAAGCTCCGCTGAGTTCAGCAGCCAGCGATTGTCCCAGGCTCCGGGGAAGCGGCTCTCACGCTCACTAATTAACAACAGGCTTTGGGGAATCGGCTTAGGCAGGAGGGGGCTGGAGCTGGACTCAGACGCAGGTCCTGGCTCTGACCCCCATTAACTGGGTTTTACTCTCCCCTCCCCCGCCACGCCCGTCCAGGCTGGCGGTGAGGGCCCAGCGAGACCGCACCGATCTGCTCCCTGCTCAGTAGGTCTTGTCCTGAATCAAAGGTCCCGGGGAACCAGCCCTGGCTGGACGCTGGGAGCGCTGCTCTCCCTCCCGCTCTCCTTGTTCTGAGGGGAACACTGCCATTGGTTTGTTTTTAAGTCCTGGTTGCTCGGGGGTGGCTGACATACTGGAAGCCGGAGAGCTGACTGTGTGAACACGACGGGGGGTCACAGCAGCCCCCCAGCTCCTCCCCCAGCCCCTCCCACCCCGCGCTCACTGTGACCAGTAACTGCCTGCGATGGGAGCACCCTACGTGAGATGAGCTCCACACTGTTTGCCAGCTTTAGCCACACACACGTGCTGTTAGCCGTGGGCACCCTGGTCAGCTTGGCCAGGAGCCTTGACTGACGCCCCCACCGCCCACCATCCCTCGCTGCCTCTGTGGGTCCATCTGGCTCAGATCCACCCTGAGAGTGGACTCCTGCAACTCTGTCCCGCTGTCTCGCCCACTTCCCCGCGCACAGTGCGCTCCCAGATCCCCGGGTGACCAGTTTCGGTGAGACCTTTCCATCCAGGTGTGAGGCACGCAGCCGAGGGACGGGAGAATTCGGTCCTTTCCGCCATGGTGACAAGCCACTGCCCTGACAGCACCTGCTGAGGGAGTCAGCATTGACCTTCAAGGCAGTGAGATGCCCAGGCCACACACTAGGGAGACACAGACACACACGATCACTGGCCACCCCAGGGGAGGCAGCCGGCCTCGGGCCTGGGGACTTCCAGTCATTCCTGGATCTGGCCCCTCACCTTGGTAAACGGGCTGTGTGCAGGTGGTCCTGCAGGTGAGTGTGTGTGTGGGAATGTGGGTGAGCAGGCCACAGATGGAGTGAGTGTGTGTGTGTGAGCGTGGGTACAGTCAGGAGTGAATGTGTGTGTACAAGTCTGTGTGTGTGTGAGAGAGAGCGGGTAGTCAGGAGTGAATGTGTGTATACAAGGCTGTGTGTGTGTGAGTGGGTACAGCCAGGAGTGAATGTGTGTGTTCAGGGCTGAGTATGCGGGAGTGTGGGTGAGCAGACCACAGCTGGAGTGAGTGTGTGTGTGTGTGTCTAAGAGCGGGTACAGTCAGGAGGGAATGTGTGTGTACAGTGCTGAGTGTGTGGGAGTGTGGGTGAGCAGGCCACAGCTGGAGTGAGTGTGTGCCTGAGTGTGACTGTATGGGGGTTTGGGGGGTGAGCAGGTACACGAATGAATGTTCTGTGCTGTACGTGTGTGATGTGAATGAGGGTGCCCACGTGCCCTGAGCAGGCGGGGAGTCTGGCACCGTGACCAGGAGGACAGAGCCAGCTAAGCACGCCCGCTAACCCTCAGTCATCCGGACTTGCTCACCCCACGTGGCCAGGCAGCCCAGCCTCACCTTGCTCTTCTCTATCCGCAGGAGCCATTTTGCTTCCGTTGGGAAAGTCCACAGGTGAGCTGGCGGGAGAGAAGACTGCTCGAGGAAGTCGGGGTGGGTGGCAGGCGGCTGAGCCACTCGGCCCGTGTTCACTAAGCGGCTGCCGGCCAGGAGACGACGAGGAAGGCGGGGGCCCCTGCTCTGCGACAGCAGCAGGCACGCCCCCGTGAGAGCCCCTTAGTCCTCACGTTACTACAGAAGCCCCGCCCTGCCTCGTGTGGGAGACAGGCCCACGTGCAAGCCTGCTGTCCAGGAAGCTGGCACTGAGCCCTTTCAACACCAAATCCGCAGACAGGGTGTCTAGCGCACGGCCCTGCGCCCGCCCCTCCGGTCTGTGAAAGCCTGGGGACCCTTGCCTAGAAGGGCCTGCCTCACTCAAGCCTGGGCTAGCACTGCCCCTCTGGGTGCGAAATTCCATTTCTTAAAAGGTTACTGTAGTGGGTAAAGCCACCGCCTGCAGTGCCGGGGTCTCATATGGGTGCTGGTTCAAGTCCCGGCTGCTCCACTTCCGATCCAGCTCTCTGCTGTGGCCTGGGAGGGCAGTGGAGGATGGCCCAAGTGCTTGTGCCCCTGCACCTGCATGGGAGACCTGGGGGAGGCTCCTGGCTCCTGGCTTCAGATCAACCCAGCTCTGGCCATTGCAGCCATTTGGGGAATGAATCAGCAGAGGGAGGACCTCTCTCTCTCTCTCTCTCTCTCTCTCTCTGCTTTTCAAATAAATAAATAAATCTTTAAAAAAAAAAAATGTTACCACCAACTTTCCACCCAAAGTGAGGTCAGGAGGGAGGAGTGGAATCCCCTTTCCCCTGCTCGGCCCTTGTCTCTCTCACGAGGCAGAGCGGGACGTCTGTAGTAACGCGAGCACAGAGGGGCTCTCACCGGGCGGGGTTGCTTCTAGGAGTCAGAAGTAGGTCACAGGAGCCAGCCTGGAGGAGGAGGCTGCGCAGAGGGAGGCGGGCCCCTGGGAGTGGCAGGAGGCGGTGAAGTGTGGAGGGCCACTCTCTGGGGCTGTCCTCTCCTCCCCCGCACACCAGGCCTGGAACGCTGGGTCCTGGTCACTTGACGGCGGCGTGCGTGGCGTGGATGGCCGCGGCCGCTTCCCGGCGGGACGAGCACAGCACCGGGCAGGCTTTTCAGGATGTCAAACACGCCAGCAACGACCGAGGTGCCAGGGCACACGGCCTTTTTGTCGAGGACAAGGTGGAAGTTTAGACTCCCGGTGGGTGCTCGCAGGGCGTCAGTCCTTCGGGCTAGCAGACTTGCTTGCTTGGTCTCCTCCCCTCCGCTCTGGGAGGGGGTGGGGTCAGCACTGACTGCATCCTGTCGGGACTCTTGGGGTGTCATTTGCCCTTTTATAATAATAATAATAATAGAGAGGTCACGCCTAACTAAACGCCTTGTGGCCAGGCGAGTCCGCTGGAACAGAAGCCGCTTCTCCGGGTGGCCCCTGGGCAAGAGCCAGGTGTGCAGAGAGGCCACCACAGGGGCGAGGGCCGGGTGCCCACTCCCCACGCAGCCAGCTCTCTGAAAGTCGTGAGCGCTCCGTTTCTCAGAGCGCAGATTTACCCAAGAGCCAGCTGTGGATGAACCTCTCTCTTCTTCCAGTCTGGAAACAGGCACAACTTACAAAGAGGGAAAGCCTAAAAGCATACATTGCACTTAAGAAGAGAGTGGGCCCGGCTCTTACTGACGTGAGATTCTGTGATAAATACACGTGGGCATTTGTACGCTGCACTTCTTTGCCGGGCCAGGACTGTGTCCCAGCCTCTGATTTGGGCCAAACTGGGTGAGCAGGGTAGCACTTATTTAGCCCTAACGTGGTTAAGCTTACATGCCAGGCGAGTGTGTGCGTGTGTGTTATCTCAGTCGCACATGTGATCTCCGGAACACAGCTCCGTGGGGAAGCGAAGGGTCTCGGTGAGATCCTGCCCAGCACTGCAGGGCCGTGTGGGGACTCCAGGAGTCTCACCCCGGACCATCTCACTCCAGCCCCGAGCTCCGTGCCTGTGGAACAAAGCTCCGCGTGTCTCTAAGCGTCTTGCTGGCTCTAATATTCCGGAACTCTCAAACTGTGTTCATCAGAAGCGCCAAAGACATCCAGACCAACCAGGCCAGCCACCTGCAAACTACATGTCCAGTCTGACGTGTGCTCTGTGCTGCTTCCAGAAGCCTCCGTGTGCCTGCCGTACAGAAGCTGCAGAGTCGATATTCCCAGCGTGTCCTCTGCACTGTCGAGATGAGGAAACAGTAGGCACAGCAGGGCTCCCGGGGCTCATCTGCGCTGCTGCAGGGGCACGAAGGGGCGCTCAAGAGATCTGGGTGTTACGACACTCAGCACGCACGCCTCTTCCTTCCTCCTAGTCTGGCCTCACTTGACGTCACTTCCTTCCAGGTCAGCACCCACGGTGTGGGTGCTACCGAACTCTTGAGGATCCCAAATCACTCACTCCTGGTTCTTTTCCTTTCTCTCTCTCCAGTCATCCACATCCTCTGTACCTGGGGGAGAGGGGCGGGGGTGCTGGCAGTAATTCACACTAACATGTGAACCACCCACCACTGACCCAGTCTGTGATCCCCCTCCCAGGGAACCAGGACTCCAGGGGAACACCAAGGCCAGGGTTCCGGTCCTGGGAAGAGCTGATATTCAGTCTGCTTCAGCAGACGGGCCTGTTCCTTCAACCCTGGTTCCCCTCCGGTGCACGCCGGTGCTACTGTTCATGATATCTCACAGCCGCAGCTTCCACACCTCTACCAGCTTGAACAACAACAAAGCACCCACCCAGACGATCCACTGACCTTTCTCACACTGAGGAACTGCACAAAAATTATGGAAAAGGAGACAAAAAGGCAAGTTCATTTTGGTGCAAAAAACCCTTACCCCGTGCGTACGAGGGATCTTCTGAAGGTTCTGGAAGACGCACACTATGAAAAACGGGGAGCAGTGGCTCACTAGGCTAATCCTCCACCTTGGGGCACTGGCACACCCAGTTCTAGTCCCGGTTGGGGCGCCGGATTCTGTCCCGGTTGCCCCTCTTCCAGGCCAGCTCTCTGCTGTGGCCCGGGAGTGCAGTGGAGGATGGCCCAGGTCCTTGGGCCCTGCACCCCATGGGAGACCAGGAGAGGCTCCTGGCTCCTGGCTTCGAATCAGTGCAGTGCATTGGCTGCAGCGCGCCAGCTGCGGCGGCCATTGGAGGGTGAACCAACGGCAAAGGAAGACCTTTCTCTCTCTCTCTCTGACTGTCCACTCTGCCTGTCCCCCCCCCCAAAAAAAAAGATAAACGGGGAGCAGTTCACGACCTTCTGCACTGATGAGCTTTGGATTCCATTTTTCCCCCAAATTTCTGAAGAGCCTTGTGTACACGCACACCTACTGCCCTAATAGGCCACTTACTATAAACGCGTATTTTAAAAGATGTGATGAAGTAGTATTTCCAACTACTGTAACAGCGGGAAAAGTGGTTTTGTTCTCGCTCCACCGTGTTCGGAGTGCACGCAGGGAGACTACACATGCGCCTCACGAGCACACAGATGCACACGCAGCCAAACAGCCCAGAGCACACCCCCCCACCTCCCCACCCCCGTGCTCGCTGACCCGCTGGGGGTGGGGGTGGGGACCGCCCGTACAATCCCGGGAAAGCCGGTTTTCCTAAGCCACTGAGACACTGAAGGGGCAACGGGTGGCTGCGCCCCTGCCCCAGGTACCGGCTGTGCGGGTGCACCCGGGAGCCCTCATTCAGGACAGGCTCGGGTCCGTGCCCCCCGGGGCGGGGGCGCTCGGGCTTCTCAAACCCTCCAGAGAGCCAGCTCTTCCAGAAGGCAGAAGCGCTGCAACTCTCCCAGCATCCGTGACCCTGGCAACGAAGGCTCGGGCCAAGGGCAGCCTCTGCGGGGGCCCTCGCACCAGGCCAAGCCCGGCCTCCTCACACGGGCGGGCGGCTTGGGAAGGCCCGCGCCCGTGGCCCGGAATGTCAATGCTCGGAAAACGCTCGGGCGCTCCCGGCTGCAGCCCCAGACGGGGCCTGGCGGGCAGGTGCCCCTGGCACTGCAGGGGGGAGGCCCGGAGCGCAGCTTCTCCCTTTCCGGCCCGCGCAGGAGAAACCCGAGCGGGAGCTGGTCCTCGCAGTCTGCCTCGGAAGGCGTTGTTTGCAGCGAAGATGGACGGGAGGACCCGAGCTCCCCGGGGACACTGCCGGCTCCGGGGCGGGTCCGCAGAGGGTGACCGCGGGACTCCCGGGAGCCCTCTCTCCTCCGGCCACCTGTCAGGGCGCCTCCTTCCGGGCTGACTGCCCTTCCGGGCTTGCAGGACGCACTTTGCTGCCTCAGCTCCTCGGATCGCTGCACGCCCCTCGCCTTTACTTCCCACGTGGCTGCGCGGCTGGAGGCAGCCGCCATGTTTACCCACCATGCCCCGCGGGAAGCACGTGGTCAGGCGGGTCACGTGCTGCGGGGAGGGGTCACGTGGTCGGCTGGCGCGCGGTCCCGGGACCTAACATGGCGGCCCGCGTCTGGCTGCGGGGAGAACAGGCCTCCCACGCCAGGGGCAGCCGGGAGCTCGGGGAAGAGGAGTTCGCGTCTTTGGCCTCTGCCCCTCCGGGCACAAGCAGAGCCGCGGTTCACGTCTGGTTGTGGCCATCCGGGCCGTGCGCCCGCAGGTGGAACATCCCTGTCCCTCTTTGACTTTCGAATACATAACTTAAATTTTTTAAAATTTATTTGCAAGGTGGAGTGACAGAGCACGGCAGAGGCCAGTTCCCTCCACTGGGTCACTCCTTAAATGGCCACCTCGGGCAGGCGCTAGGCCAGGAGCCGGGCGCCCTCCGGGCCCGCTGGACGCAGGCCCAGGCCCTCGGGCGTCTTCCGCTGCTTCCCCAGGCCACAGCGGGGCTGGACGGGAGTGGGCAGCCGCTGCAGGCAGAGGCCCCCGCGCTGGCCACTGGGTCTTACGAAAGGACAAAACCACGAGAGTCTGTTCTGATGACAGACTCCCGCCTGAGACGCGGCTACATCCGAAGGGGGAGTCCTGGCGCGTGTCTGCCGCCCCAGGTGGCCGGAGCCAAAGCGCCCCTGGTGGACCAGCAGCGGTCCCGGGGACCGGGGTCCATCTGGGCCGGACCAGAGCCCCGGGCTGCGGGCCCGCGTGGCAGCGGAACGAGGAGTAACTGCGCACGTGCGCCTGCCCAGCCCAGCTGTGCGCCCGGGTCTGCACCTGTGTGCCCAGCCCAGCTGTGCGCCCGCGCTGGCGCGGCTCGCGCACGCCCGGGTCTGCACCCGTGTGCCCAGCCGGGCTCCTGTCCCGCCTGGCGCGGCCCGCGCACGCCCGGGTCTGCACCTGGGTGCCCAGCCGGGCTCCTGTCCCGCCTGGCGCGGCTCCCGCACGCCCGGGTCTGCACCCGTGTGGCCAGCCCGGCTCCTGTCCCGCCTGGCGCGGCTCCCGCACGCCCGGGTCTGCACCCGTGTGGCCAGCCCGGCTCCTGTCCCGCCTGGCGCGGCTCCCGCACGCCCGGGTCTGCACCTGTGTGCCCAGCTGGGCTCCTGTCCCGCCTGGCGCGGCCCGCGCACGCCCGGGTCTGCACCTGTGTGCCCAGCCGGGCTGCTGTCCCGCCTGGCGCGGCTCCTGCAACCCGGGTCTGCACCTGTGTGCCCAGCCTGGCTCCTGTCCCGCCTGGCGCGGCTCGCGCACGCCCGGGTCTGCACCTGTGTGCCCAGCCGGGCTGCTGTCCCGCCTGGCGCGGCTCCCGCACGCCCGGGTCTGCACCTGTGTGCCCAGCCGGGCTCCTGTCCCGCCTGGCGCGGCCCCCGCACGCCCGGGTCTGCACCTGTGTGCCCGCGCTGGCTCGGCCAGTCCCGCCTGGCGCGGCTCCCGCACGCCCGGGTCTGCACCTGTGTGCCCAGCCGGGCTGCTGTCCCGCCTGGCGCGGCTCCCGCACGCCCGGGTCTGCACCTGTGTGCCCAGCCGGGCTGCTGTCCCGCCTGGCGCGGCCCGCGCACGCCCGGGTCTGCACCTGTGTGCCCAGCCGGGCTGCTGTCCCGCCTGGCGCGGCCCGCGCACGCCCGGGTCTGCACCTGTGTGCCCAGCCGGGCTGCTGTCCCGCCTGGCGCGGCCCGCGCACGCCCGGGTCTGCACCTGTGTGCCCAGCCGGGCTGCTGTCCCGCCTGGCGCGGCCCGCGCACGCCCGGGTCTGCACCTGTGTGCCCAGCCGGGCTGCTGTCCCGCCTGGCGCGGCCCCCGCACGCCCGGGTCTGCACCTGTGTGCCCAGCCGGGCTGCTGTCCCGCCTGGCGCGGCCCCCGCACGCCCGGGTCTGCACCCGTGTGCCCAGCCGGGCTGCTGTCCCGCCTGGCGCGGTCCGCGCACGCCCGGGTCTGCACCTGGGTGCCCAGCCGGGCTGCTGTCCCGCCTGGCGCGGTCCGCGCACGCCCGGGTCTGCACCTGTGTGCCCAGCCGGGCTGCTGTCCCGCCTGGCGCGGCCCGCGCACGCCCGGGTCTGCACCTGTGTGCCCAGCCGGACTCCTGTCCCGCCTGGCGCGGCCCGCGCACGCCCGGGTCTGCACCTGTGTGCCCAGCCGGGCTCCTGTCCCGCCTGGCGCGGCCCCCGCACGCCCTGGTCTGCACCTGTGTGCCCAGCCGGGCTGCTGTCCCGCCTGGCGCGGTCCGCGCACGCCCGGGTCTGCACCTGTGTGCCCAGCCGGGCTGCTGTCCCGCCTGGCGCGGTCCGCGCACGCCCGGGTCTGCACCTGTGTGCCCAGCCGGGCTGCTGTCCCGCCTGGCGCGGCCCGCGCACGCCCGGGTCTGCACCTGTGTGCCCAGCCGGGCTGCTGTCCCGCCTGGCGCGGCTCCCGCACGCCCGGGTCTGCACCTGTGTGCCCAGCCGGGCTGCTGTCCCGCCTGGCGCGGCCCGCGCACGCCCGGGTCTGCACCTGTGTGCCCAGCCGGGCTGCTGTCCCGCCTGGCGCGGCTCCCGCACACCCGGGTCTGCACCTGGGTGCCCAGCTGGGCTCCTGTCCCGCTGCCCCTGGCTGGGCAGCCAGAGCCGGTGACTTAGGCACCACTGCCACCTGGCGGCCGTGCCCCTAACTACAACGACAGGGGTTTTTGGTTCGTTTTTTGCCGAATAAATAAAATCCCCCCTTACAAGTTGACAGCCGGAGCCTGAAGCTAGGAAGCGGCAAGATACATGACGGGCAGTTGAGGGCCCGGGCGGGGTGGGATGTGGGGTGGTGTCGAGAGTCTTCGCAGGACTGGAAATGTTTTGAATTAAGAAAATGAAGGAACCACAATGTCAAAGACAACGTTCCAGTTATGTGTCTCGCTCACCATTTTTGGAGCGCTCTGTTTTACTCCTGTCCTCCAACGTTATGTCAGCTTGCTTTCAGCAAGACTGTTAATAGGATCTCAACTGAAATGCATGCAAGGTCACTAGCTTCCACCTTTGACCTCTGACCCTTGCCCTGGACCGTTCTGGAGGGGGCCTGGCTTTGAGCAGAACCAGCCAAAACAATGATGCTCGCCCCATTCCGGACAGTAACCCTCCAGGCTGGCGTCTGACGAGCGGGAGTGTGGTGATCCCTTGTGACATTAGGGACCGACTTAGCTCTGTGATAGAGGCAGCCGAGGGCCAAACGCTCTCCAGCCTGTGCACTCTCGCTGTGTGGCCATGGTGTAGGAGGAAGGGGTGCAGAATCCCAGGGGAGCGACCACGGGCGGGTGGCGCGGGTGAAGGGGACCCGCACGGCGGGGCAGCCTGAGGGGCGTCCCGCAGTGTTTGCAGCCTGGCCACGGTGAGATGGTGGCCTCCATGCCCGGCGCCTGGGCTTGTGTGGGTCACGGAGCGTGGGAGGACCCGGCCCGCCAGCTTACCCCTCTTCCTCATCGTCATCACTGCTCTGTTCACCAAGCTTCGAGGTGTGTCCCTGCTGGTGAGATGGGAGCTCCGGGCCAGACCAGGCAGGGCTGTGAGCTCCTGGACCGTGCAGGACACAGGCTCCGAGTTTCCCAGAGGGGCCCCCCTTATCAGAATCTCGTCCCACGAAGATTGGGCCCGGTTCCTCACATTCGCAACCTGGCTGACTGTGACCTCTGAACTCAGAAAGCCCCCAAAGCCGCTGCTCACGGCTGGCTCAGGGCAGGGCCCCTGGTGTCCATGTCTAGGTGCCGCCTGCCCCTTAGGTTGCCCAGACCCCCAGTCGTGCCCAGGGTCCGGGGCCCTGCACACTCCACGCTCTGCATCAACACTGGGGACTGTGTGAGGCCTTGGGCCTTGCACTCTGCTCAGCCATTCATGGGAGGAGGAGGAGGAGGGCAGAGGGGAGGCAGGGGAGGAGGAGGGGGACAGGCTGCCACTCGCAGCACCCACATGGGAGCGCCAGTCTGAGTCCCGGCTGGTTTTTCCGCTTCTGATCCAGCTTGGGCCCCTGCACCCACGTGGGAGGCCAGGCCGAAGTTCCTGGCTCCTGGCTTCTGCCTGGCCAGACCCGGATGCTGTAGCCATTTAAGGAGTGAACCGGTGGGTGGAAGATCTCTTTCTTGGTCTCTCCCTTTCTCTGTTGCTCTGCTTTCAATCAATTTAAAATGTGTTTGTTTCTGCAGAATTAGATAAAATCTTTGTGTGAAATGATTCTGGGCCTCTAGAGAGCCTGAAACCCCCCACAGACCCTGGGCCCGTATAGGGAAGGGAGGGGACACACACCCCTCAGGGCCGGCCCACGCTCCCAGGGGCAGACGCCCTCCTGGGAGACCCCGACACTGACTGGCAAAGCCCCGCCCTGCCCTCCTGGGCAGCTCCTGAGTGCAGGGTGCCGTGGGGCTGCGGCCAGGAGGCAGAGCCGCCCGCTCCATCTCAGGGGCCAGGAGCCGGCAGCTTGCAGCCAGGCCGGCCTGGGCTCCTCCCCTGTCTGCTGAGTGAATGCCCGTGCAGGGGGAGGATGGACGGCGTCCCCACACGTGCACGCAGGCAGCACACGGCTCAGTCCTGAGAGCTGCTTTGCTGGCACTTCGCAGCTTCCTGTGCTGGCTCCCGGGGGGCCGTAAGCCTCTGGCCACCTGTCTGCAGCCACACCCATGCAAGTCCCCTGCAAGCCGAGTGGGTGGTCTGTGGCCCGGAAATCTTGCACCCAGGGCAGCCCCAGGCCGTGTGTGGCTGGAGTGGGCCCTCGGATCTCCTGGGCAATGATGACACTCCTGGTGGTGGACACTGGGGCAGCAGGCAGAGGCAGCCATAGCAACTCATTCCAGGGGAAGGAGAGAGCCCGGGGGGCAGCACCCTACCTCCCATGTTGCTAGGGGCCCATTTTCTAGATGCTTCCATGGAACTGGGGATTTGCATCAGGCGGTGCTTGTCTGGGAACCGTGCCTTGCTAGGCATGGAAGGACAGAGCTCATAGGCCAGGTGGAGCCACAGAGACTGCCAGCAAGGGGCAGTGTGCCTTACAGTCTAGGCAAGTCTAGGTTAGTCCCTTTGGGACTGGAGCCAGGATCCTGCTCACGAACTGGAGGCCTGGGAGCCTCATGCTGGCATTGCCCCTTGGCTGCTGGGGACACAGCCAGAATCCTGGGTCAGGAGAGCCAGGCTGCGTCCATGGGGTAGGGCTGCGTGTGGATCTGCTGGGCGCAGCTTAAGTTTAGGGGCAGAGGATGACGTGTGGGGTGGGGCAGGCAGGCGTCAAGGGCGTGGAAGAACCACATTGGAGATGGCAAATAAACCAAGTGTGGCCAAAGACCAGGGCCTCCGGAGTGTGGAGTGAGCAGGGCTGTTCTCCTGGGACACAAGGCAGACGTCCCTGGGGACGACGGAAATGAAGGGAAATTTCAGAAGCCAGGAAAGGTCTGGGGGCCCAGGGCGGGGGTCAGCCGCTGCTTTGTGGAAGGGAAGGTTGTGGCACCCACGCAGGGCCGGCGGGCTGTGTCTGTGACTTGACCACGGCAGGAAGGAGCCACACGCCCTGCAGAAGCAAGCGGGCACGACTGTCTCCCACAGAACCCCAGTCACAGCAAGCACCGGGCCGGATTCGGCCCTCAGGCCCAGTCTGCTGACCCCTGGTTGGGGAAGGGAGTGTGGACATTGCTCCAAGACCCAAAACCTAAGCCTTGATCTGCCCTCAGGCCTCCTGTTCCTCTCTCTGAGCCAGTTTCTTCAGTAGAATGGGGGGTTCGGAGTGCGTACCTCTGGAGCCGGGGTCACAGGGGCAAAGCCCCAGGCACCCTGCCGTCTGCTCACCTGCAGGACTTCCCACTGGGGCAGTCCCAGGGGCCGATGGTGGCTGGGAGCCCCAGTGCTCTGTTGCCCCCGATCCAAATTCCGCGAAGGGTGTGTGTGCCTCTTTGTTGGACCTGACAGAGTGAGCACTCTCTCCTTGTGTGTCCTACAAGGCGGGCTTTCCAGACTCACTGTCCTGTCACTGCAAGCTGCGGGCGGCACTCGGAGCTGTGGGCAGGGCCCTGCAAGCGCGTTGCACCAGAGCACTGCTGCCCTCCACTTAAGCTCTCCCAGAATCCAGGACAGATGTGCCAGATCTGGGGGAGGCCTGAGAGACAGGGACTTCTTCCTGGGAGTGCCCTCCCTAAGCACGTGTCTGGGCAGACATTTGTGATAACAGCCAGGCAATAAAACGTCCCAGCATGCTCTAAACCCTGCAACGAGGGCTGCTTGTGTCAAAGAAAATGAGGCTGGGAGCAGACTGGGAGTCTCCAGAACCACTGTCCGGCTCGGTGAGGGGGGCCCTGGGGCCTTTAAGGGATGTGAAAGGGAGGCTGGGCTGCCGAGGACATGACGAACAGCAAGTCAGGAGCAGGTGGCCAGGTGCGCCTGGTAACAGGATGTTTTATCAACCTCGGATGCCAGCGTGGCTCCTTCTACACTTGCCTGATGGCTTGACTTGACCATGAGGACATTGCAGGCACCTAAGCAGCCAGGGAACTGCCTTGGGCTGAAAAGGCAAAGTGTGTGTTAAGCGATCCCAGTGTGTCACTCACCGGGACGAAGCCCGCAGCCTGGAGCCTGTGTCTGCTGTGCCCTTCGTCACTTGTACCCCTTACGTTCCTGTCTAATGAATTCAGCCCTCCGCTCACGCTGACAGGGGAGGGTCAGGCCACTTTGCAACTTCAGCTGGCTTTCCTAAGGTCCGTTTTGGGAATTCACAAGTAAGCATTATTTGTGTTTGGGACGGAACACTCTAGTTAGCTAAAGGATTGGTGGTAAAATTTCATCCATAAGAAAATGAAAAGGAAAGATGTATTTGGTGCAGTTGTAAGACAGCTCAACAGGGAAAGAGCAGTCTCATCAACAAGGGTACTGCACCAACTGGACATTCACCTGTGTAAGGCTGAGTTTGATCTCCTACTTCATGGCAAATATAAATACTAACTGGAGGGCTGGCACCGTGGCTTACTCGGTTGGTCCTCCGCCTGTGGCACCAGCATCCCATATGGGTGCCAAGTTCTAGTCCCGGTTGCTCCTCTTCCAGTCCAGCTCTCTGCTGTGGCCCGGGAAGGCAGTGGAGGATGGCCCAAGTGCTTGGGCGCTGCACCCGCATGGGAGACCAGGAGAAGCACCTGGCTCCTGGCTTCGGATCGGCGTAGCTCCGGCCATGGCGACCATTTGGGAGGTGAACCAATGGAAGGAAGACCTTTCTCTCTCTCTCTCTCTCTCTCTCTCTCTCACTAACTCTATCTGTCAAATAAATAAATAAATAAAAATGCTAACTGGAATCAGTCATCTATATATAGGAGCTAAACCACAAAGTTCTTAAAAGGAAACCTTGGGATAAATCTTCATGACCTTGGATTTGGCCAGAATCTCTGGTAAAGGATAAATGTCTGGGAACAAAAAATGTATACAGCCCAGTCGTAACTACAAAAAAAAAGAAAGAAGAAAGAAAAACCCAATTGGGCTGGCGCCGTGGCTCAACAGGCTAATCCTCCGCCTTGCGGTGCCGGCACACCGGGTTCTAGTCCCGGTCAGGGCGCCGGATTCTGTCCCGGTTGCCCCTCTTCCAGGCCAGCCCTCTGCTGTGGCCCGGGAGTGCAGTGGAGGATGTCCCAGGTGCTTGGGCCCTGCACCCCATGGGAGACCAGGAAAAGCACCTGGCACCTGGCTCCTGCCATTGGATGTGCATGGTGCGCCGGCCGCAGCATGCTGGCGTGGCGGCCATTGGAGGGTGAACCAATGGCAAAGGGGAGACCTTTCTCTCTGTCTCTCTCTCTCACTGTCCACTCTGCCTGTCAAAAAAAAAAAAAATTGAAAAAGAGGCAAAGGACTTCCATAGAAATTTATCCAAAGAAAACCTGCACATGGCCAACAAACACGGGAAAGATGGTCAGCCTCATCAGTCATTAAGGAAACACCCATCAGGAGCACAGTGAGGTGCGATGCTACACTCACTGGGACGGCAAAATTGCCAGTGTTGGTGGGAATGCGGAGAAATTAATAGCTCAGGTCTGGAAACGAATCAAATGGCCATCAACAGAAGAATAAAGAAAATGTGGAGCAGTTTGCAGCTTTAACAAGGCTGAACAAGGGCCCCTGCTAGCCGGCCGCAGGGAGACACGTGTTCCGTGGTTCCATTGCGTAGCCACACTTACAAGGACAGGCAGTAGACAGGCTGGGGCAGAGAATGGGAAGACGCTTACAGGGTGGTGGGCACCGGGTTTCGGTTTGAGACAAGAGGTAGCACAGCACAGAACTGTGGCCATGGGCGTTTGCAGCAAGGTCCAGTCCCGGGGGCGTGTGAGTGGCCGCAGGTTGGAGCCGCACTTGTCCGGGGAGATCCAGCCAGTTCCAGCCTGACCTTGTGGAGCCCACCCAGGAGGCCACAGGGGCCCATCTGGAGGGCGCGTCCTGCAACATCAGCTCAGTCCTGGATCTCCCTGCAAACGCCCCCTTGCAGGCGCCGCAGCCTGCAGAGCCCACGTTCCACAGGAAACAGGGCGTCCAGCGACAGGGACGACCCGCGTGGACAGGCGGCAGCATTTCCTGTAGAGTGACCCCGCCCACCGACATTAGGCAGTCTTCCCCCAAGAGCAGGGCAGAGGCTCTGTGGACCCCAGAGACCAATCGCTGGCGTTTCCTTCCCAAGGGGCGCGCACTGGTGCCTGGGCGGGGTTGCGTCTTCCCCAGGCTGCGCTGCTGGCGATCTGGGAGAGCTTCATGCTGCTGAATTTCCTGAGTGCATTTACCCTGCAGCCCTGAGGAAGACCTAACACGTGCCCCCCACCCCCACCCCAGACCCTTGGTGCTGGGGATTGGGGGTGGGGGAGGGGTTGGCAGAAACCAGACCACGTCTTCTCAAAGGAAGCCGACAACCACTGCTGTGTTACTTTGGTCTCCTGCTGCACCAGCGCCCTGCGGCCTGTTTTACAGCTCTTTTCCTGCAGCCACTGGGGCCTGGCCAGCCCTGGGAACCCACCCTGCAACGCATGCTGCAGCTGTGTGTGCACGTCCCCCCCTGGCCTGTGGGGGACAGGTCCCACAGATGCGCATCTGTCAGCTCCAGTGCACAGGGCGCGGTGGCCCCCTGGCCTGTGGGGGACAGGTCCCACAGATGCGCATCTGTCAGCTCCAGTGTGCAGGGCGTGGTGGCCCCCTGGCCTGTGGGGGACAGGTCCCACAGGTGCGCATCTGTCAGCTCCAGTGCGCAGGGCGCGGTGGCCCCCTGGCCTGTGGGGGACAGGTCCCACAGATGCGCATCTGTCAGCTCCAGTGCACAGGGCGCGGTGGCCCCCTGGCCTGTGGGGGACAGGTCCCACAGGTGCGCATCTGTCAGCTCCAGTGCGCAGGGCGCGGTGGCCCCCTGGCCTGTGGGGGACAGGTCCCACAGATGCGCATCTGTCAGCTCCAGTGCGCAGGGCGTGGTGGCCCTCTGGCCTGTGGGGGACAGGTCCCACAGGTGCGCATCTGTCAGCTCCAGTGCGCGGGGCACGGTGGCCCCCTGGCCTGTGGGGGACAGGTCCCACAGGTGCGCATCTGTCAGCTCCAGTGCGCGGGGCGCGGTGGCCCCCTGGCCTGTGGGGGACAGGTCCCACAGATGTGCATCTGTCAGCTCCAGTGCGCAGGGCGCAGTGGCCCCCTGGCCTGTGGGGGACAGGTCCCACAGATGCGCATCTGTTTGCTCTCTCACAGCTCTGGAAGCTGAAGTCCCCAACCAGGGGCTGTCAGGACCACGCTCCCCATGGGGGCCACGCAGGGCTCTCCTGCCTGTCCCTGCTGGACTTCCTGGCCTGCCGCAGAGCCCGCCCACCTCTGCCCAGGCTCACCCAGGGCTGAGGCCCCCTCTGTGTGTGCGCGTCCTGATTTCCCTTGTCGGGACTCCAGTCCCTGGAGCTGGGGCCCCCCTGGTCCACTGCAACCTCATCTTGACAGATCATGTACACACACAGTTTCCAGCTCAAGTGCCCTGTGGAGGCTGCAGGTGGTATGAACCGGGGGACAGCATCCGCCCAGGGCAGGAGGCCAGCGAGGACGGCGACAGGACCCTGGACAATGATGGATGCGTCTCCTGCTTGGCTGTATGGGAGGGAAGTGCCTGACACTAACAGCCCATAATAGTCTGCCTGTTGTTGCCTAGTTACTTGCTATCCTTTCATAATTGTCTCTACCCAAAAGACTGCCAAGCTGTCTTTTTAGGCTCCCTGATAAAAACTGACAGAACTGGCCCGAGCCAGAATTGTGCGGGCAAGTGCACTGGCCCCTCAGACAGACAGGAGCATGACCGGGGGCTGCGGGATCCCTGCGGAAGGTGAAATGGCGCACCTGCGATGACCCTCAGCTGCCATCCTGGAAGCTGGCGCCAGGAAGGCCGGAGCTGTCAGGGCTTGAGATCTCCTCGCAGGCGCCCTCCCTCCCCAAGGCCGGAGCACAAGACGATTCCTGGGGCCACGCGGTGTGCGGATTCCAGAAGCGATGGCCAGAGCGCCGTGTGCCTGTCATTGTGTCCACGTGGACGCGCGGCAATGCATGAAGCGCAGTCCTCGTGTCCTTGTGTCCACGTGGACGCGCGGCAATGCGTGAAGCACAGTCCTCGTGTCGTGTCCACGTGGACGCGCGGCAATGCATGAAGCGCAGTCCTCGGCCTCGGGGGGTTTGTGCCGTGGCCCGAGAAACTGCCTGCGCTCAACCAGGAATACTGCAAAGAGCAGCGATGCGGGGCGTCCTTCGAGGGCTCTCCCACATACTCACGGTTGGTGTTTGGTCACTTTTAGGCACCAAGCTTGCCCAAGCCAGAGTCTTCAAGAGCATCAGCCACCTAATTGGCGGTGCAAAACGGAAGGAAGGAGGAGCCGTGTGTTCCCCCGCTAACCAGCGGAGCCGTTAATTGGGACGGTGGTGACGCGGCCGCAGCTGCACCAGTAACTCCATGAATCAAAGGGACTTAAAGTCGCAGGTGAGCGCCACCAAGGCCGCCTGGCGCGGGCAGACACCGGCGGGCTTCTCCGTGCAGACTTTCCGAACGTGGGCTGCAAACATTGCCGACTGCGCATGCTCCAGCTCACATCCTTGCTGGAGACAAGGTGCCGCGTGTCATGCCAGAGCCAGGGTGGCACCCGGGGGAGCGGGGGCGTGGCCCAGAGGCTGGTGGTGGTGGGCCTCACTTCATCCCCATCCCACCACCCAGAGGGCGCAGCTCACAAGAATCCCGCCCCGTTTCCTCGCGGACTGCATCTGCGAGGGATGGCTGGCGTCTGGCAGCCCAGTGCCTGCGCACAGACTGCCCTCGGTGCTCTGCCGCTCCCGGAGGACGACCCGGAGTTGCTGGCTTTCCCAGGGTGAGCAGAGCCTGAGGTCAGCTCCTCTGATTTTGCTGTTCCCACTGCAGGAGTCCAGGGAGGGCCCCCGAGGGACAGGGCCCGTGGGTGCCTCGCCGTTTCCATGGGGACCTTTAGACCGGAGACTGCCAGCCAGAACCTGCCCGAGCTGAGAGCCAGGCCCATCTCCGTTTTCTCAGGGATCAGCTCCTCGAGTCAGACTCCTTGCCGGTGTAAAGAGACCTTTGAAAGCAGAGAAAAAAGTATTTTCTCTGTGTGCCGTGTTCGGCATCTGGTGCTCCTAGGAGCACCTGAGCCCAGAGCCCTCTGCGGGTGCATGCGTCACCCCCTCCCACGTCCACACCTGCTCTGCCTGGAGGGTTCACTCACAACTCAGGACCCGCATGCACAATTTCTTCTGTGGTTGCGGGCAACACAAGCCACCAGAGATGCTTCCCACCTCGTTTACTTGAAGACAGCGTGCATCTTGTTGTAAATTTTTGACACTGTTTACACCGGCGCTCACCTTTCAAACTGGGTAAAGGGTTTCAGGTGAAGTTTCCTGGGAAACCCGACCCCTGGACCAACGCAGGACTCACAGGAGCGTGGGGCTGGGGGAGCCCAAGCCGGAGCCGGGGGCTCTGTGTAGGCGTCCCCACTGCACCCGGCTGAGCGGCTGACCCGCCTTCTGCACCGCCGGTCGTGGTCCAGGGGCCTTCGGGACGCAGGTCCGCCCCCTTCACTGCGCTTCGAACGCAGCCTCTCCGACTGCCGTGTGGCTGGCTTCAAGCCCTGTCCATGTGTGGGGCAGAGCGATCCTCCCTCCGGCCCGACTGATGGTCTCACCAACGCCGCGATATGGAGAACTGTGGCGACTGCAAGCCGCTCATCCAATTGACGGACTTCTCACAATGAATGGGCGAAGCTGGCAGACATGAGGGGTTGGGCCAGATTGATTAAGAGAGGAGAAAGGAGGCCGGCTAATCCTCTGCCTGTGGTGCCGGCAGCCCGGGTTCTAGCCCCAGCTGCTCCTCTTCCAGTCCAGCTCTTTGCTGTGGCCCGGGAGGGCAGTGGAAGATGGCCCGAGTGCTTGGGTCCCTGCACCCGCATGGGAGTCCAGGAGGAAGCACCCTGCTCCTGACTTTGGATCGGCGCAGCGCCGGCTATGGCGGCCACTTGGGGAATGAACCAGTGGAGGGAAGACCTTTCTCTCTGTCTCTCTCCCACTGTCTATAACTCTCTCTGTGTGTGTGTCTCTCTCTCACTGTCTAACTCTGCCTGTCAAAAAATAAAAAAAAAAAGAGAGAGGAGAAAGGAGACCACAATTTTCTCAACAAACGGGGAGAATCAGTGGTTGCCAAGGGTTAGGGGAAGAGGGGCTGCGGGAGGGAGCCCAGGGGGCTCTTGGGGCAGTGAGGAGACCTTGTGGGATGACACAATGGTGGTGACATCTCATTGTAAGCCTGTCCCCGCTCACAGATGGCCCCACACCCAGAGTGGATCCAGAGCTAAACCATGCACCTTGGGCGACAGCGACGTGTCAGCCTGGGGTCAGTGCTGGCTGCAGATGGCCCTCAGAGGACCGGAGACCATGCTCGTGTGGGGCAGGTGCACCTGGCAACTCTTTGCATTGTCTATTTTGTTTTGCTGCGGCCCTAAAACTTCTCTAAAAAGTGCTCACTAAAAAGTGGCAATATGTCACAGACTTTATGTGATGAAATAGAACATTGGATATCCCCTCTACAACAGTGTTAATTTATCATAGGAAATTGCAATCCAGTGCTTGAACAAGATTGGTTAAATTTATGGTTCGCTTCTGAATCTAAGAAATTTATTGACAAATCCAGTTGCTATTGCCTCAGCAGGATGAGATATTTTAAAAATGAAATTAATAAGTAAACAACCACCTAAGGACTACAATGACTCACGAACGATGATCTAATTTGGCATTTCTGGCAATGGAACACAAATCATGCTGTTACAATCCAAACACTGCAATTAGCAATTTTGCTGAAATGAAGACAAGAAAAAACAAAGCTATGATAACTCGTGGATTTAGAAAAACATGAAGTCCCAGTCCTGGGGCGGGAAAGGGCAGGAAGGACTGCGGGGTGGGTGGGGGGGAAGCAGCTCTGAACCCAGAGGCCAGGGCACAGGGTCAGGACAGAGGTCAGCTCAGCCCAGCAGTGGGAGCCCGAGCAAGGGGCGTGACACGGCTCACGGCTGCCTCCATGTTGTCTGGCTACCTGGCTCCTGCGATTGATTTACATTCTGGCTAAAAGTAGACAGCTCATGTCAGAACATTTAGGATGTGCAAAAAAGAGTTAAGTAAAAAACCGCATGAAAAATTGTTATGGAACTGTGACAAGTGATGAAGAAGTGGCATTTTCAGAGCTGGGAGCTGGAGGGGCTGCAGCACCAGGCGACCTGGGACCCCCGAGACCCTGCTGGCAGAGCCTCTGATGTCCTTCTCCGCCCACCCTGGGCAGGGCGTGTGCTGTTGTGTGTCCAGGGTCAGGGACAGACAGCGTGGCTGCGACTTGTCCTCGCTGCCCTGCAGGGGGCGCCTCACTTCCCTCGTCCTCGCATGCCCCGCCCCCGGTGCACCCTTCCTGCAGTCCTAAAGCCGGCCCGAACCTGCCTGGCTCTCACTAAACCACCTGCAGGCTCTCAGTTTGGGGACGGATGGTTTTGAGTAAGAGCACAGACACAACAAAGTTGACAGAACGATTCTGTTTGTCAAGGCTGCGTCTCCTGATGACTTACTCTTCTAGCCGATACTGCAAATCCTGGAGGTGACGCACGCCAACCGTCCACAGCGTTCCGTCTGATCAGCGCTGGACCTGCTGACCTTGTCCTGTGGCTCGGGCAGAGCCAGATGGCTTTCAGGCCCTTCCCAATGGTCTTCCTGCCCGAAGCGTTGCTTGCTTACGGCGGCCCTTTCTCTTTCTTTCAAATAAAAATGAAGTATTTTTATTACAAGAAAACCACTCAGTGGCTTTGAAAGCCGACCATGGAGGACGGAAGCACCAGAAGCTGGGAGCTGTGATGACGTCAGTGGCCGCGGTGTTTTGCGCCCACGGCGCCTTGACTTTGGGGCTTGCTGGTTCTTGTTCCCGCGATGCTGCTCATGATGGGGTCCTGCAGGAGCAGGGAGCTTACGCTGCTTCCGGAAGTCATCTCAGGCAGGACCCCAGCCCAGGCTTCGCACAACTAGAGGCAGGATGAACCACAGAGTCTCCACTTCCTCTAACGCTGAAGACAGGGGGGCCAGGACCCGGGAGGGCTGGGAATGGTGCAGAGAGCCCAGGTCCTCAGGCTTGGCGGCCAAGGGCGCTCCACCCCGGGGCAGCTCCATCTGCTCCCTCTTGGCCACACGAGGCGGCCGGCTGCTCCGTCTCCAGATCTCCGTCAGCTCTGGAGTTCATCGACTCCAAGACCTCACACTCGTTGCTTGCACGCTGCTGGCACCTGCCGTTCTTCAACACGCTTGCCTGTGAGCAGGAGCACACACGTTTTCTAATCGGCAAACTCCGACGGAGGCCAGGTTGTGGTTGCGTGAATACATTTAATATCATGTCCAAAATGGATGCTATTTTATTTGGTTGCAAGACAGAGAAAGAAAAGGGTGCAGGCTCATTCTTTAGCATTGGGAAGCCAGTCGTCCCAGCACTGTTTGTTGAAGAGACTGTTCCTCCACGGAACGGTCTTGGCATCCTAGTTGAAAACCCAGTGACCAAGGGCGCCTGAGTTTACCTGTGGATTCTCGGTCCTGGTGCACAGGTCTACATTAATCTGATCCACTGCATTGATCTCACATCAGCCTTTGTGCTGTTGAGATCTCTTTGGCTTTATAGCAAGTTTGAAACCAGAACTCCTGCAACTTTGTTTTTCTCTCCAAAGTTGTTGACGTCCAGAGCAGCTTCTCCCCTTCCACAGAAAAGGCTCTTGGAATTTCCACAGAGAATCTGCAGGACCTGTGTAAGGTCTGCTTCCCCTGGTTTGCACAGCCACTGTCTCCCTCCCGCCAGGTCTCCAGTGGACTGTCTCTTCTCGGCACAGGCCTCCCCGGTCAGCACCTGCCGCCACCTAATCGCCCTCGGCTTCTGTGCCTCCCTTCCCACCAGGCAGCACAGTCCTTGTCTGAGTGCTGGGTCCCTTGGCTGTGTCTCCTCTGTCGCCCTCTGCTGGAATGCGAGTTCCATGGCAGCAGGCTGCTGTGGCTTGGGGGCGGGCTGTGCCCCCACCATGGGTCTGCTGTGATTGGCGGCTTGGGGGCGGGCTGTGCCCCCACCATGGGTCTGCTGTGATTGGCGGCTTGGGGGCGGGCTGTGCCCCCACCATGGGTCTGCTGTGATTGGCGGCTTGGGGGCGGGCTGTGCCCCCACCATGGGTCTGCTGTGATTGGCGGCTTGGGGGCGGGATGTGCCCCCACTGCAGGTCTGCTGTGATTGGCGGCTTGGGGGCGGGCTGTGCCCCCACTGCAGGTCTGCTGTGATTGGCGGCTTGGGGGCGGGCTGTGCCCCCACCATGGGTCTGCTGTGATTGGTGGCTTGGGGGCGGGCTGTGCCCCCACCATGGGTCTGCTGTGATTGGCGGCTTGGGGGCGGGCTGTGCCCCCACCATGGGTCTGCTGTGATTGGCGGCTTGGGGGCGGGCTGTGCCCCCACTGCAGGTCTGCTGTGATTGGTGGCTTGGGGGCGGGCTGTGCCCCCACCATGGGTCTGCTGTGATTGGTGGCTTGGGGGCGGGCTGTGCCCCCACCATGGGTCTGGTGTGATTGGCGGCTTGGGGGCGGGCTGTGCCCCCACCATGGGTCTGCTGTGATTGGTGGCTTGGTGCCAGGGTGGGGGTATTAGGACAAGGTTTGAACCATGCTGCAATGCGCCCTAGCAGAGGAGGTCCTGGGGCCCTGGGGGCACAGGGTAGTTCCCAGGCAATCCCTGGAGTCCCTGAGAGAGGGCTGCTAGCAAAGGGCCAAGCTCCCTCTCCTGTTTCTCCAGGTTCCGGATTATGACCACTTGTCTGGACCTAGGGTGTCCCTGCAGCCACTGTGCTATGACGCAGCCTAGAGAGAGCCCCCCAGACCTGAGCCGATGCCGGTGCCATGTCCTTGCACCTCCAGAGCATGGGCTAGGCGACCCCCTGCCTCCCCACGCACAGCCGTCAGGTGTTTGCTGGGGCGGAGAAAAGCTGATCTCAAGGGCTAGTATGTCCGTTCAGAGCTTGAAATCATGGCGGCACGGAGGAGGTGGTAGTCCGGAGGAGTGAGCGAGCTCAGGAGAGCGAGCAGGGGGCGGAGCGACTGTGCGGGGTGCGGGGGCTGGGACTCTTCTCTGTCTGTCCAGGGCGCGAGGGTGGAAGGGGTCCAGGCCAGGACGCCGAGCCCCCCTCATCACTCCCGTCTGCACAGCACACGAGCTGTAGGAAAGGCAGATGGGATAGACGTTCACGGCTGTGAGGACGTCACAGAGGTGCTGGGCTCTTATGGATACCCACGTTTTTTTCCCTTTCTCCTAATCAGATACTGTCCCTCTGCATATGGACAATACTTAACGCCAAATAAAGGCGCCGGCACCGGGGCATAGAAAGTAAAGCTGCTGTCTGCAGTGCCAGGATCCCGAATGAGCACCAGTTCGAGACCCGGCTGCTCCACTTCCCATCTAGCTCCCTTCTGTGGCCTGGGAGGGCAGCAGAAGATGGCCCAAGTCCTTGTACCCACGTGGGAGACCCGAAGAAGCTCCTGGCTCCTGGCTTCGGATTGGTGCAGCTCTGGCTGTTGCAACCATCTGGGGAGTGAACCAGCAGGTAGAAGACCTCTCTCTCTCTCTCTCTCTCTCTCTCTCTCTCTCTCTCTGCCTCTGCCCCTCTGTAACTCTGCCTCCTCAAATTAAGAAATCAATGTTTTTCTAAACAAGCAAATACAGGGGACAGTGTGCCTTTCTCCTCCTTCGTGTGTCACCCCAGTAGGAGGACGACCTATTTGATTCAAGAGCCACAAGTAAGGCGGCTTTGTACTCTGCGGGGCCCGGACGCCCGCTGAGGCTCTCACGCCACACACCCGTTTGCCAGCGGCATTTCTCAGTCCACTCAGTGACTCTGCTAGCACGGGGACACAGCTGTCCAGACGCAGCCCCTGGTGGGGAGCAGGTGTGCCCTGGAGGGCAGGGCAGCGCAGAGCAAGCCGGGCCCTGCGTGCAGGTGCGGCCTCGGCTGCCAGGCTAGGTGGCTGTGACCCTGGACCCAGACCTGCTCACAGCGACGCGGGGGCCAGACGCTGGCGCCTGGCAGAGCACAGAGAAGCAGGTGTTTGCTCTGAATACTGAGAAGCAGCGTCTGAGACGCAGGGATTCATAACGGAGAGAGGAGGTGGGCGATGCTCTGGGTGCAGCTGGGAAAGACGGAGCCGTCAGCAAGGGCATTTCAGTGAGCAGGGCATTTCTGAACCTCTCTGCTTTTTAAAAAAAAGATTTATTTATTTGAAAGGTAGAGTTAAAGGGGGCAGGGAGGGAGAGAGAGAGAGAGGGAGGACAGAGAGAGAATCTTTCATCCACTGGTTCAGTCTCCAAATGGCTACAAAAGTCAGGGCTGGGCCAAGCTGAAGCCAGGAGCCAGGAGCTCCATCCGGGTCTCCCACGTGGGTGCGGGGGCCCGAGCGCTTGAACCTTCTTCATCTTCTGCTGCTTTCCCAGGTCATAGCAGGGAGCTGGACTGCATGTGGAGCAGCCGGGAATCGAACTTGTACCCATACGGGATGCCGACGTCACAGGCAGCTTAACCCCTTACACTACAACACTGGCCACCTCTTCTGTTTGTTTACTTTTTCAAAATTTGTTTTATTTATTTGAGAGGCACACACACAGAACGAGAGCGGTCCCCTGTCTGCTAGCTTACTCCCCAAACGCCTGTAACAGCAAGGCTGGGCCAAGCCAGAGTCAGGTGCCAGGAATTCAACCCAGGTCTCCCACATGAGGGGCGGGGCCCCCGATTCTTGCGCTGCTGTCTCCCAGCGCACACACTGGAGGAAGCTGGGAGACAGCAGAGCTGTGGCTGAAGACCAGGCACAGCCGCTCGGGACACGGGCGCCTCAGGGCAGGCTGCGAGCCTGGAGTCTGCTCCCCTCTCATCTGTGTGACAGGAGGCTGTAGAATGACGTGGGCGGGACTGAAAACTTGTGGCGTTCTGCTTTAGCACAGGTCACACTGTCGACCTCTGAGTTGGGCAAGACCCTGCACCATGCGCCCGTAGGCTTTCCTCTCTGTTCTGCGTGGCCTGCCAGTGCGCTCTCTGCATCGGCTCCCTCCTGGAGGCCCCAGGGCCATCACTCTCCCGCACTAAGCGTGGCTGGAGGAGCGGCACGAGGTCCCTGCGCACAGGCTGTTCTGCCGTGTGCACACAGCTGAAGCATTGTCTTCAGACCCCAAGAGGAAATCGCTGTGATCCACAGAGGAACATGAAAAATGGGTTTTTCTCCAGGACACTGCAAGATCGAGATGAGATCGCAGGACAAATCTGAGCCTGCACACAATGGAAGCCTTTCACACTTCGGGGCAATTGAAATGTCAAGTAAGTCTCAAAGTAGGATGTGCGGCTGCTGATTACTGCAGAAGCCGCAGGCCCTTTGTGGGAGGAGGAGGTGGGGCTGGAGCAGAGAGACAGTGGGCAGGCGGGACTTGGCCAGAGACCCTGCCTCTGCTCTGCTCGCTGTCCCCCGTCTCTGCCTCTGCCCTGAGGCACCTGCAGGGCTCTGGGGACACACAAGCACTCCCCACGACGTGAGTCCCAGGTCTTCATGGGGTAAAAGTTTATAACTGGAGAGGATCATGCAGTTTGAATGAGTTACTGGTGGATCAATCCCTGGAGCAATGGATCGAGAGCACTGTGTAAAATGCTCTCACAGGTCCCTAAGAAAAGCCAACCCACCCCAGAAGGGAAATGGTGGAGGGCCAAGCAAGAATCCACAGGAGACAATGCATCAACGTCCAATAAACGAGTGGAAGACGCCAGCCCAGACTCTGCTGAGGAAGAAACTCGAGAGCCCCCGGCGCCCGGCTCTACACAACGGCAAGGATTTCCCTGAACAGGAGCAGCCGGGTGTGAGCAAGGACTGGGGCCGGAGGGAGGGGCGCCGTCTCTACAGGGAGGCACACTCATCCGCACACAGGACGGCTTGGGCTGGGCGGGGTCACGTCCACGTGGTCACCGTTTCCCCTGGGGGAGCTGTGCATCTGCAGGAACGTGGGGGCACCTCATCACTCTGCCTCCCACGGGACGAGAGAGAGAGAGCCGGATGTTGGGCAGAAGGGATGCAGCTGGGAGCCACCATGTCCTCCACCTCGGAGCTCCTTCCCCACGGTCCCACAACAGGCTACGCTCCTTCCAGGTTTTGCCTAGTGGATTCATGTGCATGGTACAGTACAGAGCCACACAGTGCAGCTAAACTCTCCACTGCCCTGAACAGTACAGTGTAGCACAGTGTAGACCAGCATAGGATAGACCAGTGTAGCACAGTGTAGACCAGCACAGTATAGACCAGCACAGTGTAGACCAGGACACAGCAGGGCGCTATAGTATGTTACAGTGTCATACAGGAAACACTAATACGTTGGATAGTGTTGCAAACTGAAAACCTAACTGACTTGCGTTCATGTTGCTTGCATGGTTTTGGAAGGACTATTTGTTATCCCTGCAGGGTAGGCGAGCGAAGGAACATCGTGTGAGCCAGTCTCTGCATCCCTCCGCCAGGAGCTCGGCAGGGACGTTAACAAGCAGCTGGGATAAGAAGCCGGTGCAGGAGCGGGGGTGCCTGCCCAAGGGACTCTGCCCCCAGCATCTCCACATCTGTGCATTTCTGTCCAGACTGGCCGTGACGTGGCCTCTCCTTGTCCCTCGAGATCAGCCGCTCAGGACAGCTGCCCGGCAGACAAGGGCCCCTGAGCTCCCCTCCCCTCCCAGCCCCTCCCGCCTAAGTAATGCCAGGTCTCTCATCCAGACCCTGCACAAAGCAGAGCGCTGTGGTGAGTGGTGGTGCATGGCCACAGTCCTGCCCAGAGGACGTGGTGAGCATCCCGTGCGCTGGCCCCTCCCAGCATCCTTGCCTCACAGTGGTCCAGGAAGAGGCAGCCATGGAGGCAGAAGGCGCCTGAGCCTGAGCCCGAGCCCAACAGTGTGGTCGCTGCCCCCAGTGGTGAGCCAGCTCCTGTCCCAGCTGACGGGACACATGTGAGTCCCCATGAACAGTGGCCACATGGTGGCAGCCTGGGTCCCACGCATTGTCACCCCAGCGGGGACAGTCACTTCCTACAGGGTGCGCCCTCCTCTCCTGCTCACACCGACTGCGGGAACGCTGGGCGGGGGTGGGCAGAGCCGGGACTCCTGAGGCTGGGGAAGAGCTGGCTCTGCTCGCCGCTGCCGTCAGCGGGTTACACGCCACTTCCAGTCCATCAACCCTCGGAGGGAGGCGAGAGGCGTCCCCAGCCCACAGGCAGGGAACAACGCGAGGACGGTCCTCCAGCGGGGGGCTGGCCTAGGAGAGGCCTAGGACTGTGGATGCGAGCTCTCCTGCAGGGACAGCACTTGTCTAGGGCAGAACCGGGCCATCTTCCCCGGGGTGCTCCCTGTTGCCTCGTTGGTGCTCAGTTCTGTGGCTGACTGGGTGCAGCCCGACTCATCGGCACGCGCGTTGGCGGCTATCACGGGAATCCGCCCCAGGCTTTGATTTCCTGCCTCCCACCCCCTGCTTGTCTCAGATCTCAGTTGAGATAAAGTGAAAGCTCTAATTTCCTCCCTCTTGTGGCCAAATGTCAGACATATCCTGCTATTTTTGCAGTTGTCTATGAAGCAATTTCCTGTCTCCAGGGTGAACCTCAGCAAAGCGGAGACGAGAGAGTGTGGGCACCAGAGGGCGCGCCAGCCAGCCTTGCTCTGAGCAGATGAATGCAAACCAGCTCAGCAAACTCCAGGAACCGGGGCGCTAACCACCTGCATGGGCTTAGGGAACCAAGTGCTACTTAATCTGTAACACGTCCTAAGGAAACTTACAACTGAAACAGCGAGGCAGTCCCACACACCCTCCACGCTGACACCAGTTGCGCCCAGGAATGCAACATGGTGCAGCCACTTTGTTGTTTAGTTTTTCTTAGTGTGTATTTATGTTTGTTTTTCATCTGCTCAAAGGGCAGAGTGACAGAGAACACAGAGGCACGGAGAGATCTTCCTCTCTCTCACTCACTCCCCAAACGGCTGCAACAGCCAGGGCTGGGCCAGGCGGAAGCCAGAAGTCGGGAGCCCAGAACTCCATGGGGGTCTCCCACATGGGCAGCCCTGGAGCCGCTGCTGCCCCCCATAGGATGTGTCAGGAACTTGAACCTGCACTGATATGGGACAAGAGAGCCACAGCGGCAGCTCGATCCTCCGCACCCCAACGATGCACGGAGGCCGGCTGGGCCGTCTCTCACAGAGCTAAGTGCGGCTTCAACCCGTGACTGAACACCCGCAGTCCCTGGTGTTTACTCAACAGAGCTAATCCTTAAAAAGTCTGCACTCATCGCCCCCGAGTGGGAAGTAACAGGTGAATGAGGAGCAGCCTGCGGTGGACATAGACTTGTCAAGCCGCAGAGACAGGAGGAAACGTCCCTGCCAATCGTCCAGTCTGCAGTGTGTGTGACATCCCAGACAAGGCATGACGGCAGCAGGAACAGGATCAGGGCTGCCAGGGGCTTGGGCCTGGGGCACAAGAGGGACGACCAGGAGGCACAGCGCGGTGAATGACAAGCGCTGTCAAAACCCAACACTGCCAGCTGGGGCTGGAGCTACAGTGCAGCAGTGCTGGCGTCCCATATAGGCACTGGTCTGAGCCGCGGCTGCTCCACCTCTGATCCAGCTCCCTGCTAATGCACCTGGGAAAGCAGCGGAAGATGGCCCGAGTGCTCGGGTCCCTGCACCCAAGAGGGAGACTCGGATGGAGCTCAGGGCTCCTGGCTTCAGTCTGGCCCGGTCCTTGCTTGTGCAGACATTTGGGGAGTGAACCAACGGATGGAAGATCTCTCTCCTCTCTATGTGTCTCTGCCTTTCGATTACATAAATAAATCTTTAAAAAGACCCGGAGGGCCCAGGGTTCAGGAAGGGGTTGATCAAACCAGTTGCTGCATTGATCACACTGTTCCCAAGTGCTACAAAGCAGGAGGACTGGGGCTGGCACTGTGGCACAGTGGGTAAAGCCACCACCTGTGACCCCACATTCTTGGGCACCAGTGTGTGTCTTGGTGCTCCATTTCCAATCCCGTGAACCAGTGGATGGAAGATCTCTTTCTGTCTCTCCCTCTCTATTTTTTTAATTTATTTTTTTATTTATTTGAAAGGCAGTTGCAGAGAGGAGGGAGAGACAGAAAGAAAACCTTCCCCTTGCTGGTTCACTCCCCAAGTGGCCGCAATGGCCAGGGTTGGGCCAGGCTGGAGCCAGGATCTAGGACTTCGTCCGAATATCCCATGTGGTGCCGGAGTCCAAGCACTTGGACCGTCTTCTGCTTTCCCATGTGCATTAGCAGGGAAGCTGGATCGGAAGTGGAGCAGCCGGGATGTGACCTGGCACCCATTGGGATGCTGATGTCACAGGCAGGGGCTTACCTGCTATGCCCCAGCGCTGGTACCGCTCTAATTTTTTTTTTTTTTAAAAATGTATTTATTTACTTAAAGAGGAGGGCTTCCCCCACCGGGAGAATACACAGCAGGGAATCCAAACCAGGTCTGGGAAAAGTACTCTTCCAGAAGCTTCCAGGAAGCCGGGAGGAAGGGGGTGGACAGAGCAGCTGGAACAGGCCTCAGTCCACTGTGTCCAGAACCCCCGCCTGCCGCCGATGCGTACTCCCTGTGCTCAGCAGACCCCTGTGGGACACTGAGCAGCGTCACGTGACCCACTTCTGTCCACACTGTCAGGGTTAAATGTGGCAGTTTGGGCTGTACTTAAGAAACCTTCTAGAAGAATCCTTTACCAGTACCCCTCAGACTAGCGGTTCTCAAATCTGGGGCCAGTGAGAACCTGCTGGAATGCTCTGTGCATGCTCAAGACAAAGGCAGACACTGCAGCTTCTGATGGGTCCTCAGGCCCACGGGGCGGCCACCACTCCTCCCTTCTGACACTGCAGCACCTGGCACAGAGGGAGTGAGAACAGGTGTTGCTGTAAAGGAAGAGGTAGAGAGCAGGGGTGGACAGGAGCGGCTTCTGACCATGGGCTGCTCAGGAACGAGGCCTGCAGCTGGCCTGTGCCCCTCTAGCTGAGAGTGAGTGATAGGCCAAGGGTGCCTGGCTAGGCTTCACGACGTGAAAACAAACATGCCCGGAGGATAGGCCAGGCGCAGGAGACGGCAGACGTGTGACTGTTGTATCAGGCCACACTCAGTGTTGCTCGGATCCAGACCAGGGCCACCCTCCACTGGTCACCTTCAAGGACTTGCCCTCTCTGCCCAGCGGCCAGAGAGCATAAACATGGCCTTCCACGCCCTGGCTCCAAGAAGGCGTTCTGCACAAACCCAGGATGCACGTTAGCAGGTGCCTGGGCCGTGCTGGGCTGGACCAAGCACTGTCCACTGGGTTCCTACGCTGCCTGCCCTCTCTGGGGTGTCAGCCTATCTGAGGACGGCACTGCCCCCACTTCTCTCTGCTGAGCCCCGTTCTGCTGTCCTGAGGAGCAGGTCCAGCACAGCACCTGGCCCAGCGCTGCTGGCCTGGGACTGGATTCATCCCTGTGGTGGGGCCGTCGTGTCCTGGGCACAGCAGTGTGTGCAGCCGTGTCCATCATGAGCCCACCGTGCCAACTAAGAATGTCTCCAGGCATCCGCAGATGTTCCCCGAGAGGCAAACTTGCCCTGGGTTAAGAACAACTGAATGCAAGGTGGGGAAAGCCGAGTGTGTGGGAGCCACCTGGGACAGGTCCCCCACGTGCCCACTGCCCAGATTTGATGCTGCCAGTAGAGGTCTCCTCACGGCACTCGTGCTTCCCAGATCTAATTTTCGTACACATTGTGACGTCATTGAGTCGAGCTCCGCTATGATGTGGAAGCCTGAGTTATTTTGCTGTATCGTGCCATGAGAAACACGCATGCGATTAGGCTCTTTAACCATCCCGCACCTTGGCTGGAGCTCAGTCCTCCGGGCCCCGTGCTGAGTACGGGCTGATCCTCACCTTGTCATTTCCCAGAGACAGTATGTCTGACACGGTCGGCTACTCCTCTCTGTGGTTCAGGCACCGAGTGGTCTTTCCAGACCTTCACTCTCTGTGCACACATGAAGTCATAATAAAGGGAACCGCAGCCAAATTCCACCGCCCTCCACGCCGGCCACTACAGACAGGGCTGAGTTTTGTCTGACGACAGATGGAAGGGCAATACCAGGGTGGGTGCACCTCGGCCTCAGGACTGCACAGCGTGTCGGGGGGGGGGGTGGCTGGCTCTCCGGAGGGGAGGGGAGCAGAGACAGGCGCCTGCATGGAGCGAGAGCAGGTGGAACCCACGGGCGATGTCGTCCCCGGGGATGGGGTTTTCTGTACTGCAGGTCCAGGCTGACATGTGGCTGCCAACACTTTGGGCCTCTGCCCCTAAGATAGACGTGTTAGCAACACTTGGTCCCACAGCCGCTGTGTAGTCGCTCACACTTCTTTCCTATTGAAACTCATTAAGAGAGGCAGCCACGTGGCCCCCTGGTGAAGACACCTGCATCCTAGGTCCGAGTGTCTGGGTTTGAGTCACACCCACACCTTGGGAGGCAGCAGGTGAGGGCTCAGGTCCCTGGGTTCCTGCCACTCCCAGAGGAGACCTGGATGGTCTGGGGGAGAGCTCGGTGGTCTCGTGCGGCTGCCATCTGCATGTTCTGCATGTTCTTAGCTTCCAGGGATACCTGCGAAAGGCTGTCACGGGACTGGTTGCTGGTGGCTTTGGCTGTGGTTCTGATGAGCTCCTCGTCCTAGCTGCCTTGCATCCGTTGCCTCCTCAGAGCCGAGGGTCCCCCAGGATGGTCGTGTTTCCAGAGCAAAGTGGGGGCTGGGGACAGGTGGCCCTTGGTGTTGCTGTTCTCAGGCCTGGTAGCCAGAATCCCCCCACCCCCAGGTCTCCTCTCACTCATTCCCTCCAGTGACCGTTACTCTGCCCCTCGGCCATGAATTCCCACATTCCGTGTTGTACTCAGAGTTGAGCCCAATCTCTGCCCCACTACAAACTCCCTTTGGTGTGGTTCTGACACTGTGGGTAAAGGTCACGGTGCCCCAGGAGCACAGTCTTGCTGTCTGTAACAAAGGTCATGTGGATGCAGTCTGTCCAGGCACTGATGGCACTGCCGGTTACTGCCGCTGTCACTCATTCCATGGGGACCACCGAGCCAGGGCCTTTGGAGGACAAGCATGCAGCCACTTTTTTAAAGTTTTTTTTTTTTCATTATTATTTTGTTTGAAGGTGAGGGCTAAATAAAGGGAGGGACAGGCAGATCTTCCATCCACGGGTTCACTCCCCAGATGGTTGCACTGCCCAGCACTGGGCCAGGCCGAAGCCAGGAGCCAGAAACTTCTTCCAGGTCTCCCACAAGGGTAGCAGGGGCTCAGTCACTTGGGCCATCCTCTGCTGCCTTTCCCAGGCCATTAGCAGGGAGCTGGATTGGAAGTGGAGCAGCTGGGACACAAACTGCTGTCCATATGGGATGCCAGTGTCGCAAGCAGTGGTTTAACCTGCCATGCCAGCCCCACCAAGTCCACTGCTTTGATCCTGCCACCAACTCTGCCAGGTAAACCTTGCTCCTCTGTTTCAGACAAGCAAACAGGCTTGGCGAGTGTGGGTGACATGCCGCAAATTCCATGCTTACGTGTAGTGTATTTGATTTCTACCCTTTTTGTTTTTAAAAGTATCTTTTAAAAATATTTATTTATTTATTTGGAAATCAGAGAGAGAGAGAGAGAGAGAGAGAGAGAGAGAGAGAGAGAGATCTTTGATCTGCTGGTTCACTCCCTAAATAGTTGCAATAGCCCAGACTGGGCCAGGCCAAAGCCATGAGTCAGGAGCCAAGAGGTTCATCTAGGTCTCCCCATAGGTTACGGGGCCCAAGCCCTTGATCTTCCACTGCTTTCCCAGGAGCATTAGCTGGGAGTCGGATCTGAAGTGGAGCAGCCAGGACTCCAACCAGTGCCCATATGGGATACTGGCATCACAGGTGGCAGCTTAATCCGCTGTGCGAAAACGTGGCCCCTCTATCCTATTTTTCAGTGACACTTCTCATCATGCCATACAATGGTTTCCATCGGTGTCTCAGAAGTTACACCTAAATGAATTTAATTAGCTCTTAAATTTAGGTTCCTACAAAAGTTAATGTCCTAAAGATGCTGGAAACTCTTTCATGTAGACCTCTTTCTGTTTTCAAAATCATTGGCAGCGATCTTCACATCGGATCCGTGAGACTCGCTCATTATTCCTTGGAGATTATGATTTTCCACATGGCAGCTTTCTTTCTTGCACTGATAAAAAACAGAAGGAAGCCTCCAAGAACAAGCAGTCTCTAAGCTACCGATACAGAGTTGGTCACCTGAGTTTAACACCCCAAGCTCCAGGGGCTGAGAAGGGCTCATGACTTCCTCCCCAGCAGTCATGGTAAAGACTTGCTGACACAGCACTCCTTAGCTTAGTACAGCTTCTTATTTGTCTGCTCTTGGTCTGGCCTTGAAGTTCTTGCTGCCCACATCCCCACTTTCCTGTTACACACCATTAATCATGGTAAGCCAATCGACTGTTGTGAAGACCCCCAACTCCGCGGGCCTTGCTGTTTGTGGGAATAGAGACCAAGCAGAACAGAGACCAAGGCTGCTCACTCCAGCTTTACCAAGGAGTCGGGCTGTCACTTGGATTTGTCAGTAACTCAAAGGCAGGCAGAGGCATCGGGAGGCTTCAGAGCAGAAAGAGGGGAACAGTGCCCTGGCTGGAGGCGGTCACCTGGGGAAGCTGCAGGTGGCCCATGGACACAGGTATCCTGTGGATTGCTTAGGGGAGCATATTTGGCTTTCTCTGATCCTAAGGAAGAACTGGGAACAAAAATGAAGGAAACTGTCCCTCATCGAGTCGTGCCCATTTGGGCCTGATTGTTAGAGAAGTTGTTTAGCTCTTGGATGGTAACAGGAGACAGCTCCTGGCTTGCTGCCAGTCTGACTTCCACAGGCAGTGGCCTGGGCTATTTATTGCAGGGAATGCCAGCTTTGCGGACTAGTGTCTGCAGGTTGAGTCAGAGTTCGGTCCGTGTTTCTGTTCTGCCTCTTATATGTTGACAGCAGTGAAGCATGTTAGTGGCAAAAAGATGTAAAATCTGTGTGATTAGAGGTCAATTTTCACATTATTGAAAAGAAGTTCATACTTTGCACTGTTGTTGATTTACTCTGTTTTAAAAATAGATAGTTACAGGAATTCAACATCAAATTTATTTGAGCGAGAGAGGAAGATACAGTAGTAGGGAGAGGAGGAGACAGAGCAGTGGGAAGAGATCGATCCCCCATTCAGTGGTTCATTCCTCAAATGCCTGCATCAGATGGGATCTGGTCAGGTCAAAGCCAGGGGCCAATAACTCAATCCCCTGGGTGGTAGGAACCCACTTACCCGAGTCATCACTGCTGCCTCCCAGGGTGTGCATTTGTAGGAAGCTGGGGTCAGGAGCCAGGGTGAGGACTCAAACTCACGTAGTCCCACATGGGACACAGGTGTCTTAACCACTAGTATAAACACCCGTCCCAGGAGTCAACTTTTTTTTCACCCATCAAATAGCTAAAGTGTTTTCCAACCCAACGATTTCACTTTACTGATGAAGATGCACTTATTTTCTTCAAATTTAATGGGAAATTCTGTCACTTTAAAATTTTTAATTTTATTTGAAAGGTTGAGTCATAGAGAGATGGATCTTCCATTTCCTGGTTCACTCCCCCAAAGGCTGCAACAGCCAGGTCTGCACCCAACCAAGGCCAGGAGCCAGGACTTTCACTTGGGTCTTCCACTTGGGTGCAGGGTCCAACCACCTGGGCCATCTTCCGCTGTCTTCCCAGGTGCATTTGCAGGGAGTTGGATCAGAAGCAGATCAGCCACAATTTGATCCGGCATTCCAATATGGGAGGCCAGAGTCATGGTCATCACAGGTGGCTTTAACCCACTGTCACCATGCTGGGCTTGATACGAATAGGTATATAAACAGAGCGTCTAAGGAAATCAGCGTGATAAACTGGTAGAAATCTCCAGAAGCCCCCCCAGGAAGTGATCCCTCTAAAGCTCACAGTTCGTGGTGTGCTCAGCAACAAAGCCCCTTCAAGAGTGAGATTAAAACACAGACCCCCAGGTTTCACCTTCAAAACCCTCCCTAGTTCTACTCTTTCTCAGTTGCTCTATAACGAACCATCTTGTCCCTGTCCCTGGTGCCGAATCAAAATATCAAGGACAAGGTTTGAGGGTGAAGGACAGTTTACTCTGTTAGTGAGGAGAACGGTAGCAGACTGCCTATCACGCACTACTGTCCTGCTGAGACGTCTGGGTTTTTACCGAAGCTGCAGGGAAGAGGGCTGGTCTCCCAGAACACGCGGAGGAGCAGCACATCTTCAGGGAGCTGTGCTAAAGGCCAAAACCGGTCAGCCAGGCGCTGAGCAGGTCACACGACTGCTGCTTGGTGCTCGCGAAGCTCTGTGGGTGAGGTTGAGCCCAGCTCTGACTGGGCTGCTCTGCTCTGGTTGCCTGAACAAGTCCAGACAAGATTTCTAGACTCCTATGGCATTGGCAAAAGGGGAAGCCAGCCACTTAACCTTGAAACATCACGTGGTGCTCTGCAACAGTGGCCTGGGAGACACCGTTTGGCTGGGATGAGTGAGGTAGAGCTGTGCACGGCGGGAATCTGCCGCCCTGTGTTTGACAACGGCCAGAGCCCACTCCTGTAAAGCTCACGTTGCCCTGCACCCGGTCACAATCTCTCAGCGAAATTCTTCTCTAGAACCTTTGGGTGAACCCCTGCTGCTTTGCTCTTCAAGATCAAGTTTAGACACAGCTGCTCCAGGGTCTCAACAGCTCTACCCACATCCATCTGCTCATTCATTCGGCTTCTCACATGCACCAAGCCAGTGACAGGCTCAGGGCATACAGCTGCTGTAGTCAGGGGACACACCTGTCGATAGGTATGGACACGTACACACTGTGACACGTGAAATGACAAATGCCAAGCAGGGGACAAATAGTTAAAAAGCAAAACCACCTTTTAATTGTCATTTAGTTCTTGGGTATGAGAATGGGCTTAAGACCTTTATCCTTTTCTCCAGCCTCCAGGGAAGGGGCCAGCATGACACTGTTCTGGGCCAACAGGCACCTGGGTGCCCTGACTGGGCAGGGTCGGGCTCTTTGGGCAGAGCCTCCGGGAAGTAGTTGATTTCATCTGTGCCTTTGTCACTCTGTTAACGAAGCTCATACTTTCTCTTGAGGTAGAAATTAAAATGTATAAAGTTGATCACAGTGCAGACAATTCTTGCCCACAGCAATGAACACGGGGGCCGGCACTGTGGTGTAGCGGGTAAAGCCACCACCTGTGGTATCAGTAGCCCACATATGCGCTAGTTTGTCTTAGCTGCTCCATTTCCAACCCAGCTCCCTGCAAATGACTTGGGAAAAGCAGTAGATGATGGCCCAAGAGCTTGGGTCCCTGCCATCCATGTGGGATACACAAATGAAATTCCTGGCATCTGCCTGGCCCACCCTGGCCATTGAAGCCATCTGGGGAGTGAACCAGCAAGTCAAAGATCTTTCTCTCTCTGTAACTCTTTCAAATAAATACATACATCTTTTTTAAAAATGAATTTTGTTAACTAGAGATGAAACTGGCTTCTGTCCTGTAGGATCAATAACCCCACTGTAGAAAATCATAAAATGTATATAACAAAACACTTGGGAACTAGTGATTAAGACAACTTTTAGGGCACCTGCATTCCATAAGGGAGTTTCTGGATTAGAGTCCTGGCTTTGTCTGATTCCAGCTTCTTGTCCCAGGCACCCTGGGGAGCAGCGTGCAGCAGCTAAAGTGCTTGGGTCCCTGCCATCCATGCAGGAGACCTGGACCGAGTTCCTGGCTTCGATTTGGCCAAACATGGGCTGTTGAAGCCATCTGGGGAATGAACCAGTGAGAGAAATCTCTTTCTCCTGCTGAAATAAATTGTTAAAGTTTACCCTTGAAACGTTAAGTGTGCGGTGCCAAGGCACTGAGGCTACCCCACTGCTTTTACATGAAGTATGCAGGGCTAGGGCACCAAGCCCACTCATGTGGCTGTGCAGCCTTCCTTCCCTGAAACTCTTCCCCCACGAAACACTAACTTCTCATTTTTACCTGGCACCTGCATCTACTCATCCACTCTTCCCGTCTTTTTGAATTTGGCTACGGCAGGGGCCTCATACAAGTGGAAACAGACTGTTCATCCTTTTGTGGCTGACATTTCACTTAGCTCCATGTCTTCATCATATCACCTAAAGTGACTTCTGGACGTTCTATTATCTAGGAATGATCAGAAATGATCAGATTGTCTTTTCCCATCTGGGAAGAAAGATTTAACTCTGAGTAGGTTCAAAGAAGCTGCAGGGGTTTGACTTCACCTTCATGAGTGAAAGTTATTGTGCACGGAATACACGTGGGGTGCAGATCGGTTACTTCTGTGCGCAGGCTTTGCCAAGCACCAGGTGCTCGCTGTGTTTTGTCTCAGTTGTGGTAGATGAGTTAATTCCATCGGTGAAGGGGTAAGGGTGAAGAAGCAGGGGGACTGGTCAGGAGCCAGGGCCCAGGATGTGGCACCCCCAGATTCCACTTGGCACACAAGTCGGTCAGAACTGAAATCCCTTACCTGCTGGAAAGACCTTGACTGGCCCCCCAGGCCACTTGTCTTCCCAGAGCTGAAGAGTCGGCACCATATCCAGACATAGTGAACTAGGTGCTCCTGCCTCCTGTCTTTCCTAAGGTGTGAGTGGCTATCAGAGAGAAGCCCTCAGGACTGGAGGTGAGATTGATGGGAGAACGCCAGGCCCCAGGAGTGCCTGTGACCCTAACAGCAGAGTGGCTGTAGGGGAAGCTAGGTGAGAAGTGGTTGGCTTTGGCTCACAGGCATTGGGAGCAGACAGAACTGGGAAGGGGCCAACTGAGGGCTTGGTAGAAGAAGACAAGCAGGAAGGACTCCCAGGCACTAACCAGCAGCAGAGAGAAAGAGGTATTTATCAACCAGGGATCAACTCCAAAACAATAAAAGGGGCCCAAAGGAGTATGCACTATACGGCCCCATTTATATAGAACATGAAAGATTCAAACTGGTCTACAGTGCCACAACACAGAGGTGGACTTGGAAGGGGAGGAGGGAGACAGTTGCTTCCAGGCGCTGGTTTCAAGATTCCTGCACATCCAGACTTACCGCAGTTTACTGTACGTCAAGGGGGCCCAGAAAAGCTGGGGCGCAAAGGGTCTCTGCTAGGTTTCCGGGGTCCGGGATGGCAGGGATGAAGTGCTCCCATAGGAGGACTTGCTGAAGAGCCAGTGTGGCCGAGTGGGCAGGCTGGTGAGGTCTGAGCAAACTTTCAAGACGCACGGTTGGGAAGCTGGGAACAGTGAGGAAATGGCTGAGCTCGGGGAAGAAACCCTGGACACCAGCAGGACTCACTCTTCCTTCCACGTCAGGTGGGCCTGCTGGCTGCAGACAGCGTTCCCGATCTCACTTGGATTTTGGGCTCCGATGACATCAGTCCTCTCTGGGCGGTGCCCGCTCCGGCTGTCTCTGTCCTCAGCCCCAGACCTGCGTCCTCACGCTGCCAGCCTCATGGAACAAAACGCGAAGTCCTCAGAAACCCCCCACGCCTCTTCCTATGCTTCTGAGGTAATAACCAGGGTGACAGGATGACAGCAGGGACCAAACTGAGGGCCCGGGACAACAAACAGCCAAAGGAAAACCCATGTGCCACTGGGGAGTCCCCACGTGGGAACGGGCACTGGGAGGCGATTTGCTTGCAACTCTTTCCTACATTCCTGAGGTGCTTAGAAGCAATTACTTCACTTTCATGCAGATCAGGCAAAAACTGCCCACTTCCCGCTCTGGTTCTCAGGTTTCCCAACCTTGCTTTGGTGTTAGACATTTATCTTCTGCTAAAGGATGGTATTAACAAACAACACCATAAAACTGGTTGGGGGTAATGTCGAAAACACTGCCCACCAGGGCTGGTGCTGTGGTGCAGCAGGCGAAGCCTCTGCCTGCAGCGCCAGCGTCCCCTGTGGGTGCTCATCTGTGTCCTGCTGCTCCTCTTCTGACCCAGCTCTCTGCTATGGCCCAAGTGCCTGGACCCCAGCACTCATGTAGGAGACCCGAATGAAGCGCCTGCTTCAGACAGGCCCAGCTCCAGCCTTTGCAGCCATCTGGGGAGTCAGTCAGTGGATGGAAGACCTGTTTCTCCCTCCCTCTGCAACTCTGCCTCTCAAATCAATCTTTTTTTTTTTTTTTTTAAACTACTGCTCACCTTATTACAGCAACTTCACTATGCCTTAGCAGCCACACAAGACAGCAAGTCTGTAAGATCAGCATCAGGGAAAATACACATTACTCAAACCACAGATCAGTTTTATGCGTCCAACCAGGTAGCTATGATTTTCCTGCTAAGCAGCCTAGGGTCTGATGATTGATCTGTTTTCCAACCGTGACAGACCTTATGCAGTTAGTCTAGGCACTTTATTTTTTCTTCATCCTGATTTTTCATCTATATAATTTTGCAAATGGCTTCAATCCTTCTCAGATCACAACACGATATAAACTCACATACACCCCAAACACCCGTATGTCCACTTTCTCGCACATGCACAGTGCTCCTGTAGTCAGGTGGAGTCCTCCCTGGTGCAGCCAGAAGCCACGTGGGATTAAGGGTAAGCAGATTTGGTGCTTATCTGGGGTCTACTTACACCCACGTGGCCTCGGCCGATTCCGGAGTCCTCCGGATGCAGGCGGGCTTAAAACAGCTATCAAATCCCGTCTCCAGCTCACCGCCCAGGGCTTCTCCGGACCCGGAGGAGAACGTGCAGACGCATCGCCACCTAGGAGCCTCGGCTTTTTTCTTTCTTTGCTCGTCCTGGCCTCCAGCTGTTATAGACGCAACTGGTTCCCAAGGCCCAGTTAAAAGAACACCTTTCCGGCTTCCACTCTACTCACTCCCGGCGTCTCCTGAGTGCCGCGGGGTCGCTCCGGCCCGCCAGGTCGGGGGCGCGTGTGTCCCCCGGTGTCCCCGCAGCCCCCGGCTCTGCGCACCGCCTCGGGGGCACCTGCGGGCGGACTCAGTCACCGCGCCAGGACACGCAGCCGGCTTCCCGGGCCTAGGGGCCAGTGCTCTGGCGGGCGCCCACCAGGCTCCTCCGCGGCCCGGCCCTCCGCCCCGCGCCCCCCGCCCCGGGCACCGTCCTGAAGCCCCGGCCCTCCCCCCCGCGCCCCCCGCCCCGGGCCCCGTCCGCAGCCCCGGCCCCCCGCCCCGGGCACTCGTCCCGCAGCCCCGAGCCCCCCGCCCCGGGCACCGTCCTGCAGCCCCGCGCCCCCCGCCCCGGGCACCGTCCCGCAGCCCCGGCCCCCCGCCCCGGGCACTCGTCCCGCAGCCCCGAGCCCCCCGCCCCGAGCACCGTCCTGCAGCCCCGCGCCCCCCGCCCCGGGCACCGTCCCGCAGCCCCGGGCACCCGTCCCGCAGCCCCGTCCCCCCGCCCCGGGCACCGTCCGCAGCCCCGGCCCCCCGCCCCGTCCCCCCGCCCCGGGCACCGTCCGCAGCCCCGGCCCCCCGCCCCGTCCCCCCGCCCCGGGCACCGTCCGCAGCCCCGGCCCCCCGCCCCGTCCCCCCGCCCCGGGCACCGTCCCGCAGCCCCGCGCCCCCCGCCCCGGGCACCGTCCTGAAGCCCCGCGCCCCTCGCCCCAGGCACCGTCCCGCAGCCCCGGCCCTCCCCCCCGCGCCCCCCGCCCCGGGCACCCGTCCCGCAGCCCCGTCCCCCAGCCCCGGGCACCGTCCCGCAGCCCCGTCCCCCCGCCCCGCGCACTCGTCCCGCAGCCCCGAGCCCCCCGCCCCGTCCCCCCGCCCCGGGCCCCGTCCGCAGCCCCGCGCCCCCGCCCCGCCCCGGGCCCCGTCCGCAGCCCCGGCCCCCCGCCCCCGCCCGGGCCCCGTCCCCCCGCCCCGGGCACCGTCCTGCAGACCCCCGTCCCCCCGCCCCGCCCCGCGCCCCTCGCCCCGGGCACCGTCCTGCAGCCCTGAGCCCCCCGCCCCGGGCACTCGTCCCGCAGCCCCGCGCCCCCGCCCCGGGCCCCGTCCGCAGCCCCGGCCCCCGCCCCGCAGCCGGGCCCGCCGCCGCCCGCCCGGCCAGGTGACGCCGCCGCCCGCTCGGCCGCGCCGGGCCCGCGCATGCGCCCCGCGCCGCCCCCGCCCCCACCGCCCCGCGCCCAACGCCCCCACCGCGGCCCGCGGGCCATGGAACCCGCCGAGGCCGGCGCGGTGCGAGCGCCGCCGCCCGCGCGTCCGGGCGCCTGCCCCCCGTGAGCCCGGCCGGCCTCGCTCGGGCCGCCGCCCGGCCTCCCCGCCCGCCGCCGCCGGCCCGGCCGCGCGCGCCCCCGCCGCCGCCCGCGCGTGCGCGCGCCCGCCGCCGAGAGGAGCGCCGAGTGAGGGGTGGTCCGCCGCCGACGATGCCGCGGGGCCGCCCCCCGCAGCCCAGGGACGGCGCGGCGCGCGGCGACTCCGGTAAGGCCCGCGGCCCCGGCCCCGCGCCCGGCGCGGCCGCCGCGAGTGCCCGGATGGCGCGGGGGGCGCCGGGAGCGGCGCGGCGGGCGGGGGCCGCGGCCCGGGCCGGGCGGGCGGAATGATACGGCGGCGCCGCGGCCCCTCCGCGCTGGGCCTACTTTCCGGCCGGGCGGCGGGCGGGGGCGCCTCCTCCCGCGCGCTCGCGCCGCCCCGCCCGCCGCCCGGCCCGCGCGCCGGCCCGCGCCCCTGCCCCGCCGCGCCCCTGCCCGCGCCCCGCGCCCCTGCCCGCGCCCCGCCGCGCCGGAGGAAGCGGGGTGGGCCGGGGCCGGGGCCGGGGGTGCGGGCAGGGGCGCGGGCAGGGGTAGGGGCGCGGGGTGCGGGGCCGTGCGGGGCGGGGTCCGGCGGGGCCTGGCGGGGTGCGGGGGCGGCGGGGTGCGGGGCCGTGCGGGGTGCGGGGGCGGCGGGGCGCGGGGCGGGGGCCGCGCGTCTCGCCCGTCTCGCCCGTCTCGCCGGGCCGCGGGGCTCCCGGGCCGGAGCACACAGTAGGCGCCGGCGGCCCCGGAAGCGGCCTGGTGGCGGCCGCCAGAGGGCGCTGTGGCCGCGCACACAGTAGGCGCCGCGGCTGCGCGGGCCCCGTCTGAGGGGCGGGCGGTGGACACGCGCAGCCGGGCCGCGCGTGGACGGCCGGCGATCGCTGTGGCCACGCGGGCTGGCAGCGGCCGGAAGGGGCCCGAGACGTGTCCGCGGGCCCCGTGGGCGACACCGGCCTGAGGCGGTGCCCGGCGGCGAGGGTCAGGCTGTCCTCGCGGCGTGCAGAGCCGCAGGCCCCACGCGGGCCGCGTCCACGCGGGCCTCTGCAGCCAGGCCGGCGGAGCGGCCGTGCTGTGCGGGGCCCGGGGGTGCCTCCCCGCTGTCCCTGTCCGCCCGCCCGAGGAGGCTCCGTGTCTCGGCCCCGAGACGCGCCTCTGCACCCCGGCCGCTCCCTGGCGTTAAGTCTGGGGGCGCCCGGCTCACACTGGCTGCCCCCTCCCCGGGGATGCTCCTCGGGACGCGAAGGCCACACCCGGTGACCGCCCTTGGGTCCCGCAGGGCCGCTGGGACCCTCGTGGCACCCCGGAGGCAGGGCCACGCCGGTGATGTCGTGGGCTCGTGGGCTCGTGGGGCGCCCGCTGGACTTCCCACCCCCGCCTGACCAGAGCCGTGGAGTCACGCTGCCCGCGGAAGGCTGTCTTGTCTGCGTACACGTTTTAATGTAGATCCGTTTTTCTTTAAGAGATACCGGACAGTTCAAGTGTTTGTTTCTCCTGGTGTCAGTTTGATAAGTTTATTTACTTATTTACTTATATATTTATTTACTTATCTATTTATCTGAAAGGCAGAATTACAGAGAGGCAGAGAGAGAGAGGTCTTCCATCCGCTGGTTCACTCCCCAGATGGCCACAACGGTTGGAGCTGTGTCCATCCAAAGCCGGGAGCCAGCAGCTGCTTCTGGTCTCCTACGCGGGTGCAGGGGCCCAAGGACTTGGGCCATCCTCCACTGCCCTCCTGGGCCACAGCAGAGAGCCGGATCCAAAGTGGAGCGGCCGGGACTCGAACCGGTGCCCGTGTGGGGTGCCGGCTCTGCAGGCGGCAGCTCTACCCGCTGTGCCACAGCGCCGGCGTTGGTATGTTTTGAGGGTCATCTAAATTTTAAATTTATTAATGGCACAAAGGTCCTGGGTGTCCGCTGGAGACCCGCGGCCCCCCTTTCCATGGCTTTTCCTCTCAGATTTGCCAGTTTCTCGGTTTTACTGATCCCTTCAAGTAGCCCAGTCTGGGCCTCCACTTCCACGTGTAGTTTTTTAGATTCATTTCCTCCTTTGTTTCCTGCGGCTTCTTCTCACTTCTTGATGTGACTTCTCCTAGTTTTCAGCTTCCTTTTTATCAGTACATTGAGGCTGCGTGCTCGAAGCTGCTGCCATTTCCAATGTGCCGCAAGTATCCTGTGAAAAAGGCCGGGGCGGGCGAGGACGTCCGTGTGCTGGTTCGCTCCCCAGCGCGCCCAGACATTTTGACGTGGTTATTTTTTATCTTCATTAAGTTCAAGATTTTTTTTCCAATTCTCATTGTGATATCTTGCAATTTACTCAAAAGTGTACAGCCTTGTGTTTAAGCACTTGGGACTTTTTTTTTAAAGAAAGATTCATCTTTTATTCATTTGAAAGGCAGAGAGAGGAGAAGAGACAGAGAGACATCCCAGCTGGCCACAATGGCCAGGGCTGGACCAGGCTGAAGTCTGGAGCTGAAGTCAGGACAGCCAGCTCCTGTGGGGGGGCAGGGGCCCCAGCACTTGGGCCCCCTCCTCTGCTTCTCCCAGGCCATCAGCAGGGAGCTGGATTGAGAGTGGAGCAACCAGGACTCAAACTGGCACCCAGGTAGACGCCAGTGCCGGGTGGGGGGCTCCAGCTGTTAGACCACAATGCCGGCCAACATTCGGGACTTTGAAAGTCCCGTGTTGCGGTTGGTTTCTGGTTGAGTGGCACAGCACACCTTTCGCTGTACCTGAGCTTGCTGAGACGTGTGCCATGTGTGGCAAATGTTCTGTGTGCTTGAAGAGTTTGCTCCGTGTCGCTGCCTCTTGTGTTCCAGTTACTCCAGAGAATGTAGCAAATGCGGAGGTCTCCCCCGGTGAGGGTGACCTGGTCTCTTTCCTCCTCGCCTCTTGGTCTTTGTGTTTTCTCAGCAGCGGGACATCTGCCTGGTCTGCTGCTGGCGCCGGACTGGGTCTCGTTCTGTCCTTTCAGTTTGTCTTTCTGCCCTTGATGCAGGTCGTTCCTCCTGGAAACAGCGCGTAGGCGACTTCTTTCTCTTAAAGGTAGCCTGACGTTCTTGTCTTTCAGTCGGCATGTTGAGTGTAGCTGCGTTTAAGGCAGTTTGGGGCATATAGAAGTTGACGTGTAACATCTCACTGTTCGTTTTGTGTTTGATTCATCCTCTCTTGCTCAGCCGAGTCTTTGATCCCTGTGTGCTAGCCTGACACCTGCGCACTCTCACTGTCAGGACTGCCCTAGACGGTGCGCTTCTTCAGGTGGTGACGTCCAGTGTAGATGCGTTCCTGTGCCGCGTCCCAGGGTTCCTGGGCCTTGGGTGGCTCTCGTGCTGCTCACCACCCGCTGTGTGCAGTACTGTTGGAGTGCATTGTAATTGTTCTTGCGTTTCGGCTGGAAGACTCAGGATGCTTCCTTGTGGTGCTGGAATGCACGTGACGACGTAAAGTGTGCTGTGGTCCCTGGCGTTAGCACGCACGGCGCTCTGCAGCCATCGACTGGAGATTGCTCGTAACTCCACGTGGACACCTTGAGCTCCTTGGCAGTCACTCCCCGTTCCCCCTTCCCTGGTCGCTGGCACCGATGGTTCTCTTTCTGTCTGTGGATATACCTGACCTGATGTCTCGTCTCAGTGGACTCGTGGTGCGCGGCCCCTTTCACCGGGTTCTGTTGTCAGCGCCCGTCAGTGTTGTGGCTCAAGTCAGTGCTTCAGCCCTTGGGGTAGCTGATCATCAACTGTCCGTGGCTCCGGTCGTCCGTTCGTCTGTTGGTAGACAGTTAGATGGTTTCCACGCTGGGCTGTTGTGAGTAGAGCTGCTGTGAACATGTGCACACTTCTGTTTGAACGCTGGTTTTCGGCTCCTTGGAGTGGAGTTGCCAGACCGTGGGCTGTGCCCTTTGCCATGCCCACCAGCGCTGTCAGTGTCCCAGTTTCTCGGCGTCCTCACTGTTAATATTCACTGTGGCCATCCTCGTGAGTGTGACACGGGCCTCATTGTACCTCTGTTTTTGGAGGAACTTTTCATCATTGTGTGCAGAAAACTCAACAGTGCGCCTCCATTGCAGCTTCTTGGCCAGCTCCATGGCCTTGGCCTTCCTCTCAGGAGTGGGTAGCACAGAGTTTGGACCCGATACATTGCCTTACTAGTGACGAAACGTAGAGCTCATCCTATCTGTCACTGTAGTTGGGCCCAGTGGCTTCCACGAGCTTAGTGGGAGCATCTTTGTCTCCCAAGTTCACCTGCTGAGGGTGACGGTGGTGCAGGTCGTCCTTGGAAGGGCGCCCTAGCCTGCCTTGATGACGTGGTAGGGGAGCTCCTGACAACCCAGGACAGCCAGCTCTGTGGGACCCATGTCCTGAGCCCTCTTCCCCTCGACCCAGGTGCTGACGGGGATGGCCGTCTCCTGGTGGGGACATCCCCTTTACCTGGGGTTGCTTTTCAGCCCAGGCCAGGGCCTCCACTACTTCTCTTGCTTAGTCTCTGGTCCGTGCTGGTGGGCAGCTCCCGTGCTGAGTAGCTGTTTGCGGGTCCAGGGCCTAGGGAAGCTGGCTAATGGCAGGGGCCACTGTCAGCCACTGCAGCCGGACACATGGGACCATCAGGTGGGGTCCCTTTGGGCCAGCTGCCTGTCGAGTGCCAAAGTCCTAGGACTTCTCTCCTCCTGCTGCCTCGTGCCGGCAGGGGCCGCCTTCTTCCCCTCGGCCTCTTTTCCTTTTGGTGTCTGGGGCTGGAGGAGCGCTCACCGTGATTTTGATGTGCAGTTTCCTGATGATTAATGAGGGAGCATCTTCTCATGCATCTGTTGGCCATTTGTGTTTCTGTGGAGAAACCTGCAGTTTTTTGCTCACTTATCTTGATGGTTTCTCCCCGGTGTTGACTGTGAGAATCTTCCTGTGTTCTGGGTACTAGACCTGTATTAGGTAGAGCATCTGCAGGTTTTTCCCGCATTCTACAGCTCTTTGACACACAAAAGTTTTTAATTTTGATGAGGTCCAATTTATCTGTTTTTTTCTTTGGTTACTTGTAGCTTTTGGTGTCAGAATATTTAAGAGCCCCTCACTAAATCCACAGCCATGAAGCTTTCTCCTTACGTTTTACAGTTTTGTTTCCCAAATTGAGGTCTTTGACATGTGTCAGGTTAGTGTGGTGTGAGGTGAGGGTCTGCGTTCGCTCTTTCACACGTGGGACACCCTTGACCCAGAGCTGCTTGTTAGAGTCTGTGCCTTCTGTACCGGCTGACCTTGGCGTTCTCTGATTCAGAGGTCAGCGACGGTGGGTGTCTTAGTTTATATCTGACCTCTGCTCTGTCTCCTTGGTCTGTGTGTCTGTCTTTAGGCTGGTCCCACCCTGTTTTGACGTGTCTGTTACACTTCACATTGAGACACATTAAAATCCATACGTGGGACAGCATTGTGACCTTGTTTTTGAGCAGTCCCCTCACAGAGGCTGGGGCTGCCTGCCGCTCTGCGCTTTTAGGAGATGGTAGTTGTGCATCACTGTGTGACAACCCAGGTCTAAGGCTCACTGTTGCACTCATCAGCTGGCGATGCTGGCAGAGAGCATCCCGGGGAGGCTCGCGGAGCTCGGTGCTCGGTAGATGTCAGCAGAGGTGGTGGATGGGGCAGCCGCCTTCGGGGCGGCGTTCGTTTGCTGAAGATGGTTACATAAGAGAGTGAGCAGTGTATCTGTCCCTTGGCCAAGACAGGTCCTCCTTAGTTTTTTTTTTTTTAAAGATTTATTTATTTTATTTGGAAGTCAGTGTTATAGAGAGGAAGAGGCAGAGGCAGAGAGAGACAATCTTCTATCCGCTGGTTCACTCCCAAAATGGCTGCAACAGCCAGAGCTGGGCCAGGCTGAAGCCAGGAGCCGGGAGCTTCATCTGGTCTCCCCCATGGATGCAGGGGGCCAAGCATTTGGGCCGTCTTTCCCTGCTTTCCCAGGCACATCAGCAGGGAGCACTGGGAGTGGAGCAGTCAGGACTCGAACCGGCGCCCACGTGGGGTACCGACATTGCAGGCGGTGATTTTACCTCGCACACCGCAGCGCCAGCCCCAGAGAAGTCCTCCTTACTTCTAAGGAGGCTGTGCTTCAGCCGTACTTGAGAAGACTACGCATGATGTGTGCAAACCCTCACTGCCTTTTCTGCTGTGTACATGACGGCGGTGGGGGAGCCATGGAGAGCAGGAGGTGACGGGAACTCCGGGCTGCAGTCGCTCCAGTTCGCAGGGGCTCGTGGTTCGCTGCCGGGCCAGGATCGGCATACTCTCTGTGCTGGGCCCGGTGGTGAATGTTGGGGTATTGTGGGTCATACAGTCTGGCTGTAAGTGCCCGGTCTGCTGGTGCAGCCTGAGCGCCCAGGCAAGTCGAGGAGTGTGGCCGTATTTCAGTGACAGCTGGTTGACAAACAGGGCTGGGCCCTCGTCCCCCAGCCTGGCAGGAAGGACGGGCCTGGAAAAGAAAGCTGTGTGTGGGACTTTGAGGTGGCTGTACCGATGTCGACCAGAAAGTCTGGTCAGCTCAGGGAAGAGCGAGGGCCTGTCGGCGTGCTGAGAAGTCTCCAGGGTGCTGCACCCCAGGCCGCCCCCCTAGGCGAGCTGATCCTGGCTGGTTCCTGACAGAGAGGCCAGTTGTGGCTGCAGAACTCCGTGAAGCAGCCGTTCCGACTGGCCTCTTGGTGAAGGTAGGAGATGGGTCTGTGGGTGCCGTCAGCAGGGCGTGCGTTCTCGTCGTTTGGGTCTGTGTCGTTCTGGGTGGTCCGCTCTGGCACATCTGCCCCTTCTCCGGGGTCTTTGTGCTGTCTTAGTTGCTGCTGCTGTCAGCAGTGCTACTCTGAGTTCTAAACATGCCTGTTTGGTGCCTCGATGTGCACCTGGGCGTATTCCTGGGCGTGTGCCAAGCGTGGAGCTGCTAGGCTCAAGGGTGCGCATCTGTCCAGCTCTGCTGGGCGCTGCCAGACCGGCTTCCAGAGTGGGGCCACAGCGACCTGCACGCCAGCGGAGTGGTCGCTTCCAGCGGCGCCACACCCGCAGCAGGACTCCAGCCATCCTGCTGGGCATGCGCCCTGCTGGGTAAAGAGCATTTAGCGGGATCCTTTCTTCTGTGCTGTAGAGCTCCCGTCTCCACCACGCCCACGTGAGTAGGGGGACCGCGTGTTTATCCTCACGGTGTAGGGCAGGGTGTGGTCGGCAGGGCGAGGGGTGCCGGGCCCAGCGTGGAGGAGGCGAGCGCTCCCTCGCCATCTCCTGGTCTGCTGGTCCCTGCCCTTCCGGGCCTGTTGCAGGTGGGCGTGGTGCTCCCCTGCACTCTGGACCCCACTTACCCACGAGCACACGCTCCTGGTGCAGTGCCGATGGCAGGTGTGTTTGTGGGGGTGGCAGCCGGCAGACCAGCAGTTGGTTTTGCTCCGGCAGAGGAAGGCCAGCCTGGAGCAGCGACCTGGCGAGGCGGTGAGGCGCAGACACGCAGGGTTTCTTTCGTTGAGATTTTACTGTAGTTTCGTTGTATTTGGGTGGCGCGAGTGTCATTTCCGAACATACAACATATGTGCCCCCGAGTTTAAATTCTTTTGAAAGCAAAACTTCAGAGGAATTGATGCTCCTCTTGGAGTTGGCGAGGGTGAGTCGGCCACCGCGGCGTGACTGGGGCGCCGGCCGCACAGCCTGGCAGCTGGCACAGCGGCTTCGAGTGTGCACCTGCTGGCGGCACCTCTGTTCCCGGGAAGCACTTGCCCACGTGCCGAGGGCGTGCGCTGGGACTGACCCGGCTTCTTCCCCGTGCTGCAGGCCTGTTTGACCTCATGTGGCTTCAGCACGTCTCGTCTGACACACGGGGCGCTGCGGCGTGGCTCCTGGCTGGATGTGTTCATACGGGGCCTTGGGCATACATGATGTTAAAATCCATGCTCATCCTGTCTGGACGTTGGGTGCCCTTAGCTGAGGGAGCTTTGGCTTTGAACTGAAAACGAGCCCGGGGGTCCCCGCCGGCACTGGGCTTCCCTGCGGCTGAGTCCCCTGCAGTTTAGCTTTCCTTGCTTTCCTTGAAGCTTCTGTTGAATGGGTAGTACGTGATCACGGCTCCTAGTTCAAGTATTATGCTACTTATACGAGTCCCTTCATAGCCCCTGTTGTCCAGGTAGTTAAGGTGGTTTTTGTGCAGGAAGCCCATGTGATTGTCTTAATCTGTGGTTTTACAGGAAACCGTATGCATCTGCACCATATCTCTGCCCCTCCCCCACCCCACCTCTCATTTAAGGACATGGAAACCACTTTCCATGGAATGCATTTGGGGGGTTGTTTTTCTTATTGATTGATTTGAAAAGCAGAGTGACAGAGAGAGGGTCTTATATCTGCTGGTTCACTCCTGACATAGCTGTAATGGCCAGGACTGAGCCAGGCCAAAGCCAGGAGCCAGGAAGTCTATACAGGTCTTCCGCGTGGGTGGCAGGGGCCCGAGTGCTGGAGTTGTCCTTCTCTGCTTTCCAGGCGCATTAGCAGGGCGCTGGCTTAGAAGTGGAGCAGCCGGGACTCGAACTGGCACGTGATATGGGATGCTGTCATCGAAAGCGGTGGCTGAAGCCACTGTGCCACAATGCCAGGGGTGGTTTTCCCTTGTGAATTACGTTTCATTTCCAGCATACAGGTGTTTGAGGAGATAACACGAGAACACAGAAAGAGGGGGACTCCTTGGCTTTCCATGCGTGTCTGGGTCAGGTGCTTTGGGCTTGACAGGTGGGTGTTCTGCCCAGAGGAACGAGGTGCTTAAGGCGTGCTCAGGACCCAGGCGGGGCGTTTGGTTTTCTGAGGGAGATCCTGCAGAGAGAAGAGCACAGACACGTGGAGGCTGGCTCCTGGGAGCTTGCACACCTGTGCGGGCCGAGAGTGAGCGGACCCAGCTACGCCTGGGGAACTGCCCATCTGCCTTGCGTGGTTCCCAGGGCAGGCCGTGAGTCGGGAGTCTAAGTAGGAGCCGTGTTGATGGGCCGTGGGGACTTCAGGTGGCTGGGCAGAGGTTGTCAGGTCATGAAGGCTCTGGAGACACTGGCATGCTGTGGGAAACGCTGGGCGGGTGCCCCCACTGTGTGGGAACCTGAACGCTGGCCCTTGCGGGCAGAGCAGCAGCACAGAGGAGAACCTGGAGGAGAAAGGAGTTGGCACAGGACAAAGAGTGGCAGAGGTACCCAGGGTGTCCAGGGAGTGCTGGTGGCGGGGCACCGGGGGCCGAGGGCCTGGCCGTGCAGCATGGGGAACGCAGGTGACAGGCAGTGGGCACTGAGCACACAGGGAGGTCAGCTGTATTTTAGAAAGTTTTTAAATTCAAAGCATAAAATCAAACGAATGGTTTGGGGGTTAGAGTTACTTTAGGAACAGCCTGACGTGTTTCTCATTTTCGTGTTGAAAGTACTTCGTGGGGCTACACGCGTGGCAGAGATTGAAGTGGGTGCACGAGGCATTGGCATGCAGTAATGCAGTGGGGTTGGCTGGACCCTGGCGCGGCTCCTGGAGAGGCAGTTTGTGTAAGAGAACGGCACACGCCATAGGATCTGTAGACAGAGGTGAAAGACAGGGCTTTGCTGTTCAGACTTGGCTGGTGAGCCTGCTTGGCTGCGCTTGATCTGGGAGGAGGAGGAGCAGTTTGGAGATGGCGCCTATAGTCTGTGCCCTGACAGAGCAGGCCTGGGTGTAGACACTGGACAGCATGGTCAGGGGCTGGCGGGGCGTTGGCCAGCAAGCGTGAGAGCTGGAGATGGCCGTGGCGCTCAGTTGCTGGGGGGCTGCTGTCCCTGTGCCATCTGGAATCAGTCTTTATTTGTCACAACTCTGAGATGGGGTTTGTTATTTTTGAGGTGGTGGACAGTTATTATACGCTATTTAGAATGTATTTACATGAAGACTTAACTTGATTTTGAAACTAGACTTCAGATTACTTTCCTCAGGACTGGTAGAGCTGCTCAGACGCATTCCTGTAATGTGAGTTTTTGTTTGATTTCGATAGTGGAGTGAGAGTTTGGGTGGCAGAAAGGGTGACTGACTGCAGGGAGTGGTGGTCGTGTGTTTATGTGTGAGGTGTTTGTGTTGCATAAGTTGCCCGAGAGTGCTGCACCTGTGGCCCTCACAGGGTTCCCCGGTCTCCTCCGGGGGCACAAGCACGTGGCTGCAGATTCCTGGAGCTCTTAGCTTTGGTTATGGATAAGTGCAGGGAGCCCCATGCTTAGAGGATGTGTGTGTGGATGTATGGGTGTGTGTGTGTGTGTGAGAATAACTGTTCTGGTCTGGGTGTGTGTGTGCACGTGTGTGAGTACCTGTGTGGTCTAGGTGTGTGCGTGTGTGAGTACCTGTCCTGGTCTAGGTGTGTGTGTGCACGTGTGTGAGTACCTGTCCTGGTCTAGGGGTGTGTGTGTGTGCATGTGTGTGAGTACCTGCGTGGTCTAGGTGTGTATGCACGTGTGTGAGTACCTGTCCTGGTCTAGGGGTGTGTGTGTGCACGTGTGTGAGTACCTGTCCTGGTCTAGGGGTGTGTGTGTGTGCATGTGTGTGAGTACCTGTGTGGTCTAGGGGTGTATGCACGTGTGTGAGTACCTGTCCTGGTCTAGGGGTGTGTGTGTGCACGTGTGTGAGTACCTGTCCTGGTCTAGGGGTGTGTGTGCACGTGTGTGAGTACCTCTCCTGGTCTAGGGGTGTGTGTGTGTGCATGTGTGTGAGTACCTGCGTGGTCTAGGTGTGTATGCACGTGTGTGAGTACCTGTCCTGGTCTAGGGGTGTGTGTGTGCACGTGTGTGAGTACCTGTCCTGGTCTAGGGGTGTGTGTGTGTGCATGTGTGTGAGTACCTGTGTGGTCTAGGTGTGTATGCACGTGTGTGAGTACCTGTACTGGTCTAGGTGTGTGCGTGTGTATGTGCATGTGTGTGAGTACCTGTGTAGTCTAGTTGCATGTGTGCACGTGTGTGAGTACCTGTCCTGGTCTAGGTGTGTGTGTGCATGTGTGTGAGTACCTGTGTAGTCTAGATGTGTGTGCACGTGTGTGAGTACCTGTCCTGGTCTAGGTGTGTGTGTGCACGTGTGTGAGTACCTGTCCTGGTCTAGGTGTGTGTGCGCATGAGTGAGTACCTGTCCTGGTCTAGGTGTGTGTGCACGTGTGTGAGTACCTGTCCTGGTCTAAGTGTGTGTGTGCACGTGTGTGAGTACCTGTCCTGGTCTGGGTGTGCATGTGCACATGTGTGAGTACCTGTCCTGGTCTAGGTGTGTGTGTGAGTTTGTGCCTGTCCTGTCTAGGTGTGAGTGTCCTGGTCTAGTTGCATGTGTGCACATGTGTGAGTACCTGTCCTGGTCTAGGTGTGTGTGTGAGTTTGTGCCTGTCCTGTCTAGGTGTGAGTGTCCTGGTCTAGTTGCATGTGTGCACATGTGTGAGTACCTGTCCTGGTCTAGGTGTGTGTGTGAGTTTGTGCCTGTCCTGGTCTAGGTGTGTGTGTCCTGGTCTAGTTGCATGTGTGCACATGTGTGAGTACCTGTCCTGGTCTAGGTGTGTGTGAGTTTGTGCCTGTCCTGGTCTAGGTGTGAGTGTCCTGGTCTAGTTGCATGTGTGCACGTGTGTGAGTACCTGTCCTGGTCTAGGTGTGTGTGCACGTGTGTGAGTACCTGTCCTGGTTTAGGGGTGTGTGTGTGTGTGTGAGTAACTGTCCTGGTCTGGGTGTGCGTGTGTACATGTGTGAGTACCTGTCCTGGTTTAGGGGTGTGTGTGAGTTTGTGCCTGTCCTGGTCTAGGTGTGAGTGTCCTGGTCTAGTTGCATGTGTGCACGTGTGTGAGTACCTGTCCTGGTCTAGGTGTGTGTGCACGTGTGTGAGTACCTGTCCTGGTTTAGGGGTGTGTGTGTGTGTGAGTACCTGTCCTGGTCTAGGTGTGCGTGTGCACGTGTGTGAGTACCTCTCCTGGTCTAGGTGTGTGTGAGTTTGTGCCTGTCCTGGTCTAGGTGTGAGTGTCCTGGTCTAGGTGTGCGTGTGCACGTGTGTGAGTACCTCTCCTGGTCTAGGTGTGTGTGAGTTTGTGCCTGTCCTGGTCTAGGTGTGAGTGTCCTGGTCTAGGTGTGCGTGTGCACGTGTGTGAGTACCTCTCCTGGTCTAGGTGTGCGTGTGCACGTGTGTGAGTACCTCTCCTGGTCTAGGTGTGTGTGCACGTGTGTGAGTACCTCTCCTGGTCTAGGTGTGTGTGCACATGTGTGAGTACCTCTCCTGGTCTAGGTGTGTGTGTGAGTTTGTGCCTGTCCTGGTCTAGGTGTGAGTGTCCTGGTCTAGGTGTGTGTGTGAGTTTGTGCCTGTCCTGGTCTAGGTGTGAGTGTCCTGGTCTAGGTGTGCGTGTGCACGTGTGTGAGTACCTCTCCTGGTCTAGGTGTGTGTGTGAGTTTGTGCCTGTCCTGGTCTAGGTGTGAGTGTCCTGGTCTAGGTGTGTGTGTGAGTTTGTGCCTGTCCTGGTCTAGGTGTGAGTGTCCTGGTCTAGGTGTGCGTGTGCACGTGTGTGAGTACCTCTCCTGGTCTAGGTGTGTGTGAGTTTGTGCCTGTCCTGTCTAGGTGTGTGTGTCCTGGTCTAGGTGTGTGTGTGCACGTGTGTGAGTACCTCTCCTGGTCTGGATGTGTCTTCATCCGTGTATGTGAGTGCCCGTGAGTGCCTGTTCTGGCCTGTGTGTGTGTGTCTGCTCTGCCCTGGGAGACACGACACGTGTCCACTTGCAGAAATCCCGCAGGAAGTCCTGCTTTCAAAGCGGCCACCCTTAGCCGGGCTGGCCCATTGGGTGGCCATGCACCTGATCACACCCTTCCTGGCTCACTGGGCACTGAAGAGTCTCTTGGCTGTGAGGCCAGAGACCCCAGGACAGTGGACCTGTGCCAGACGCAGAGCAGGGCTCATGGCTTACCTGCAGCCCCTCCGTGACCTCTTGTGGGGTTAGAGCCTTTATCCCAGGATGGGCCCGTTTGCTGGACCTCTTGCTGGACCACAGATGCTCTTGGGAAAATACCCATGAACTTGGAGGTGTGGTTTGGAGGCCGAGGACACCACTCAGAGAGAGCAGATTGAGAGGACGGAAAGGAGGCGCCATGTTGATTCTGGAGGCCACTTTGGTCAGGAGGGGCTTCGGGGGGGCCGGGCCTCCTGGTTAGAGAGGGTGCCTTGTAGCAGAGGGCGCAGGAGGGAAAGTCACAGTTGCTTTTGGTTTCTTTTAAAAATAATTTGTCCTTTTTTTATATATAAAAGATTTATTTATTTGAAAGGCAGAGTGACAGAGACACTGGGTCACTCTCCAAATGGCTGCAATGACGTGGACTAGGCCTGACAGCTACCAGGAGCCAGGAACTGCATCGGGGTCTCCGTGGGGGTGTTGTCAGGACGCTGGATCAGAGGCGGAGCAGCCAGGACTCCATGGGATGCTGGCACTGTGCCCCAGTGTGGGCCCCTGGGGTTTAAAATCAGACTCCACGTGGAAACTACAGTACCTTTGTTTTTCCCCTCTAGTCACACTTCAGTTAGAATTACCGGTTTCCGTTTGTTAATTAAATGGCTTCTGGTGCGGGGTTGTGTCGAGGAGTGTTAGCACAGAGCCTGTGAGCCTTGTTTTCCTTGTGCTGGATCGCTGCTCCATCTCGCACTTCAGAAGCTGGGTAGAGGCGCTCTTTCTGCACCGTACTCGGCCGTAGTCAGGACGCCAGCTAAGAGTTGTTCGACTCACTCTGTGTAGCTCGCGGTCCATGTTCATGGGCACACTGGGTTGTAGGTGAGCCGACCGTGGGCTGACAGCCCCCAGCCTGGCGGAGGGGAGCTGCCTGTGGCTGTGCTGCTCCTGAGCGGACCCAGGTGTCTGTGGATTGAATTTGACCCCAGGATTTGTGTGTGAGCATGTCCAAGTCTTATAGATTAGGTGAGCTGCATGTGTGTAGCCAGTTGTTCACTTAGCGAATCGTGGATACTCAGGACCCTTGATGGTGTTCTTGACGAATCCTGAGGTTCTTCAGTCATGATGTTAGTTGTTGTACCGGTCCATGTTTGAAAACACCTGTGTGTTTAGGGAGGTTTCCTGGGATGAGTTTGTGGACACTGAGGACTGGTCAAGGCACTGCAGCCCCTCGTCTCCCAAGCCATGGGAGGCCACAGGAGTGTGTTAGTTTGTTTTTTGCTTAATCTTGCTTTGCAGCCATTTTCTGAGATAGACTGAATTAGTGAGTTAGCCTATAAAGGCTTTTCTGTGTTTGCTAAATGGTTTGTGAATCTGTGTATTTTCAATGACTTTTCCAGGTAACTAGGTGAAAATTCTGTGTCTTGTAGTGAAATAACCCTGAGAAACTAGGTCATGGTGCGCACATGCGTGTGTATGTATGTGGGTGTGTCTGCATGTATCTGTGTGCATGTGTGGAGCTTGCACAGGTATGTGCAAGTGTGTATATGTGGGAGTGTGTTTTTGCAGGTGTGTCTGCTTGTATGTGTGGTGTACATGTGTGCATGTGAGCCTGTGTGTGAGCTTGTGCAGGTGTTTGTATAAGGGTGTGTGTGCAGGGGTGTGGGTGTATACTCCGTTCATGGGAGGGGTGGCTGTCCAGCCTCAGGAATCCAACCGCGGCTTCTGAACATCCCACCAACAAAGATGTAGAATTCTCTCTTCCCAGATCTCCATCATCTGAACAGTTCTCATTTCTAACTTTAAAACATGTTCATTGAAAAAGTTCTGCATATCATTAACCTCATGTGCTATTTGGTTTCTAATGATAGCCAAAGAATTTAGTTTCATTGATGGGATCAGAATAACAACGGTATTTATTGTCTATACCTATGCGATTTTGTAGATGGAGTTTTAACATTGAATGCAGAGAACACTAATTATGACGAGCCAGTCCCAAACTTCCACAAGTGTGAGATCTGTCTGCTGTCTTTCCCCAAAGAGTCCCAGTTCCAGCGCCACATGAGGGGTCACGAGCGAAATGACAAGGTATGTATTCCCTGAGGGAGGCCCGGGCTGCGAGCCTCGACAGCGTCGGCTCGGTCAGTGCAGTCCCGATTTCTCTCGTGAGTTAGCTTCCTCAGTCGTCAGCCCTGGGCACCGTAGACGTAGTTTGGCATTTTTGCTCGTTTCTGAGAGCCTATTCTAGGGAATCAGTGTGCATTGAAGTCATTATGTGTGCACAGAGAAATTCTTTAAAAGTGCAATCTTTTGGCAGCTTTGACTGCTGGTGCATTTTGAAGGGTTTCCTCCAGCATGGAGTTTCGCCCTGCGTGGTCTTGGCTGTGCGGTGGTCTTGTGGAAGGCGTGGGTCTGCAGGGGGCAGCAGGAGCCCCAGCAGGCCGTCGAGCCCTTTCCCGTGGGGCCCCGTGTTGTCGTAACGGGGTGTTCAGGCAGTTAAGAGGGCTTGCTGGCTTTTCCCCGGATAGGGACCCTGGGAGCCGGGAGCTCTCGGGTGGCTTTTAGCCATCTGGCGGAGCTGCAGCTGTAACTACGGAGCGCCAGCACTGGGCCCATGGGTGGCGTTCTCCTGCCAGGCTGATAATCCCAAATCTGGACTTGCCCTCACCAGGCTCTGGGCCTTCAAGTAAGAGGCAGGATCCCTCCCAGCCTGGGAAAATTTGGGGCTGACATAAGCAACTCTGTTCAAATCTAGAAAAAGTGGGTCTGATGACTTCGGTTACTTGAAGTGGTTTGGTTTCCGAGAGTGAGTGGGTCAGAGGAAAAACCCCCAGTGAGCGGAAGTCTGTCCTGTGTCTGCCGGGCCCCCTTGCCCGAGACGCGGCGTTTGCTCGAGAACATGGCTGGCCTCTGCTGTGTCTGCTTAGGACACGCGAACTTGAGGTCCAGGGCAGGCTTCCCAGGTTTTTCGGGAGCCCGGCTGCAGGCTGTGCTCCTTGCTGGTGGTCTAGGAGCAGGTACTGAACACGCGTGTGCGGGACAGCTGTATCTCAGGGCTTCTTTACTTTTCTCTCCAAATAGCCACATCGCTGTGACCAGTGTCCCCAAACATTCAATGTTGAGTTCAACCTGACACTGCACAAATGCACCCACAATGGGGAGGACCCCGCCTGCCCCGTCTGTAACAAGAAGTTCTCCAGAGTGGCTAGTCTCAAGGCGCACATTATGCTGCACGAGAAAGAAGAGGTATCGTGACCATTTCCCTGTGCTCTGCCGTGAGTGTGAACACGCATCTGATCGGTAGCAGGGGGTTAGGTGTGAACCAGCTGTCAGGGATCCAATGACCATTACATTTGCCTTGGCAAATCTCTGGTTCACCAGTAAAATGTCTTATTTCGTGGCTCCGTCAGTAGCTAGGGGAGAGACATTTTAATGCTAGTATATATATATATATTTTTTTTTTTTTGACAGGCAGAGTGGACAGTGAGAGAGAGAGACAGAGAGAAAGGTCTTCCTTTTGCCGTTGGTTCACCCTCCAATGGCCGCCGCGGATGGCGCGCTGCGGCCGGCGCACCGCGTTCGTCCGATGGCAGGAGCCAGGTGCTAGGTGCTTTTCTTGGTCTCCTCATGGGGTGCAGGGCCCAAGCACCTGGGCCATCCTCCACTGCACTCCCGGGCCACAGCAGAGGGCTGGCCTGGAAGAGGGGCAACCGGGACAGAATCCGGTGCCCCGACCGGGACTAGAACCCGGTGTGCCAGCGCCGCAAGGCGGAGGATTAGCCTGTTGAGCCACAGTGCCGGCCAATGCTAGTATATTTGTATGTCCTCGTGAGGGGCCGGCCGCATGTTGCAGCAGGTTAATGAAACTGGCATTCCATGTCAGAGCACTGGTTCGTGTCCCAGCTGCCCTGCCTCTGATCCAGCTCCTGCTAACGTGCCTGGGGAGGCAATAGAGATGGCCCAAGCACTTGAGCCCCTGCTGCCCGTGTGGGAGACCCATAGGCAGTCCCAGGCTCCTGGCTCCTGGCTGAATCCTGGAATAGCCCTGGCTGTTGTGGTCATTTGGGGAGTGGACCAGTGGATGGAAGATCTCTTTATTTCTCTGTCTCTCTCTTTATCACTCTGCTTGCAAGCAAATCATAAATAAATCTTTGTAAAAAATCAAGTATGGGGCCAGTGCTGTGGTATAGTGGGTAAAGCCACTGCCTGCAGTGCCGGCATCCCATAGGGGCGCCAGTTGAAGTCCTGGCTGCTCCACTTCCAATCCAGCTCTCTGCTATGGCCCGGAAAAGCAGCAGAAGATGGCCCAAGTCCTTGGGCCCCTGCACCGACGTGGAAGACCTAGAAGAAACTCCTGGCTTCGCATCAGCGTAGCTCTGGCTGTTGCAGCCATTTGGGGAGTGGACCAGCGGATGGAAGACCTCCCTCTCTCTCTCTCTCTCTGTCTCTCCTTCTCTCTCTCTGTAACTCTGCCTCTCAAATAAATGAAGAAATCTTAAAAAAATAAATAAATAAAGTAGGTCCACATGAAGTATGTCCACACGAGCAGAAGCTATCCCTATCTCCACCCCCTTCTTTAGTTTTTTAAAATTTATTTTATTTATTGGAAAAGAAGCGAGGCAGAGACAGACTGATGGACAGAGAGATCTTACATCTAGTGATTGACTCCCAAAATATCTAACATCCAGGCAGGCCGAAGCCAGGAGCCAGGAACTCAGTCCAGATTTTCCATAGGGCTCGCAGGGCCCCAGCTACTCAAGCCGTCACCTGGTGCCTCCCAGGAGGCACATTAGTCGGAAGCTGGGATTGAGAGTGAACCTGGACTTGAACCCGGGCAGTCTACCTTGCCGATGTCCCGGTGATGTCTTAACTGCTACACCAAAGCCTGCCTCCCCACGCCCCCTTCTTCAAACAGGGATGAACTTATGTAGGATTCCCCTTGAAGACAATGGAATTTGTCGCTTGGCTCCTGGATGCCTTGTTGGTGGGTGTCCAGGGCAGAGAAGGAGGTGTTAATGGCCCAAGCAGGGGACGGTTCTAGAAGGCTGCAGGCACAGGGTCCTGGGCAGAGTTCAGGATGGGGGTACCTGTGCTGGGGTGGGTGTCTGATTGGAAGTGCGAGTGGCTGTAGCTTTAAGGCTGTGCACACTCTTCCACTTCCCACCCCAGACTGTTCCTGTGGGGTGTAGGAAGAGTGAGAGCGAGGGTAAAGTCGGCCCTGTTTCTGAGATAGTCCCTGGTCATGGCCTGGCGTTTTCTTCCTGAAGCACAGAAGTAGCTACAGTATTTCCATTGCAGAGATAAAATTTATCTTAAAAGTCAAGTTTGTATTTTCTATGGGGGTCTGCGTCCTCTTTTTATAAGTGCCTTTAATTTTTGTTTTTAAATAATCTTATTTTTGTATTTTGAAATCTTACTAGATCAGCAGTTCATGTTTATTTTGGAAAATGGTAGAGTCAAAGGCGTGTGGAAGCCCCGTGGGGGCGGGGGGCTGCAGCTGGCACAGCAGGGGCGGCCGGAGGCCGGAGCTCCGGCTGGGCAGGAGCAGTCTGCTCAGGTCTGTCCTGTGCCAGAGGTGCAGTTGGCAGGGCCTCGTGTGTGCACTGCCGAGGTTTCGTGTTCTCACCACCGGTGTGTTAAACACCCTGATCCAGCCAGTGCACGTGTGTGCGTGCCTCACAACATCTGTTGTACGCCATGGGTGTGTGGTCAGGTCAAGAGCTTTTTTAAAATCTTCTATAAGCACCACATTTGGAGAGAACGCACGGGCTCCTGCAGACTTTCTCGGTACCTGCTTTCTGTGCTGGTTTTTAATGTTTGAAAGCCTAAGTGTACCGTTTTCCGCAGTCATCGTTCTCCACTTGTCAGTCGAGAGTGCTTCCCCATCAGAGTGTGATGCACGTGGACTTGGGGTCACGTTTAGTCCTTTAATTTCTCAGCACTGAGGCTGTTTGTTCATTTTCAGTCTTAGAGATAGCATACCCATGTATGCAAATCTTTTTGTGCATCTTCCGTTATTTCCTTAGGGTGGATTGTTGCGGTTGGATTTGGTGAATCAGCAGATGAGCGTTTTTCCCAGGTCTTCACAGAACGCCACCTTCTGTTGTAGAAAGAGCGTGTTGATTCAGATCTGCAGGTGTAGGAACGCACGTCTCCTTCAGCTGCAGTGCTGTTGGGAGTGGCCGTAGTTGGACTCTCGGAAAGCAGAACTGTGCTAGGTAGCGTGTTCGACTCGTTCGCAGTGAGCGCACTGTGCCCACAGGCAGGAAGCAGTGCAGAGTGTGCACACACACTCGGTGCAGCCTCCCGGAGCCCCTTGTCCTTTTGTACCCTCTGGAGGACAGGGCGTCTCACGCTCATAGGAGTCTCCTTTGCACCTTCCTTCATCCAGCCCACGTGGCTCACTGCCTTTCTTCCTCGGAACTCGGTGCGTCTCAGGGGTGTGACCTAGGGTCACAGAGCTGGCTCCTCTGATTGACCCCCGCCGTGGGTTACGTTGGTCTGTGGTCAGAGGGACGCTTCAGGCCCTTTGTGTCCACAGAGCTGTGAGGAGCACAGGTGTACAGGCACAGTTCACCAGATGAGGAGCCGCCCCCTCACCAACCTCACTTGTGTGAGGATGAAGACACCCTGGGCAGATAAAGTGGACAGCTGATTTCTAGAGATGGAAGTGTTAGAACAAAGGATATGCAAATTTAAAATTGGAGGTTGTTAAATTGTTTTTCAGAGAGGTTTTATCAGCTTATACTCCAGCCAGTAAATAGTACATGCAAATACCCAAGTCTTCATATAACCTTCAGTATTCTTGTCGTAAATCTTGTCTTTCCCGATCTGATAATTGTAAGTTGGTATGTTTTTGTTGTTTTATATTTATTTGAGTGAAATTTACTATGTCTTTATTTTTTAGCCATTAATATTTTTCTGTCTTTTAGGTTTTTTTTAAGGATTAATTAATTAATTTATTTGAAAGGCAGAGTTACAGAGAGGCAGAGGCAGAGAGAGAGGGAGAGAGAAGTCTTCCATCCACTGGTTCACTCTCTAAATGGCCAAAAGGGCAGGGCTGAGTCAGGCCTAAGCCAGGATCCAGGAGCTTCTTCTGGGTCCCACTCGAGTGCAGGGCTTTCCTGGGTGCATTAGCAGGGAGCTGGATCAGAAGTGGAGCAGCCAGGACTCGCTGGTGCTCCCCTGGGAGGTGGGCGTTGCAGGCAGCAGCATAACTCACTGCGCCCCAACCCTGGCTCCAGTTTTCTTTGCTATTGAGGAGGGAGGGTGAGTGGACTCAGATTACTGAGTTGCTCTTGTAGATTCAGGCACATTTCTGTATGCCTGGGGAGTTAGTATTTTCTGCCCTCTCTGATGGAATTCTTTCTTGGTCTTTGATTGTTATTTTTTTCTGGCAGATATTTTCATCATAGATTATTAAAAATTAAAAAAAAATTATATTTGAGAAGTGAGACAGAGATGGATGGATAGAGGAAGGGAGAGAGAGGGAGAGAGAGAGAATGTTTTCCCATCTGCTGGTTCACTCCCCAGATACCTGTAAGAACCAGGATTGGGCCAGGCCAAAGGCAGGAGCTGGGTGCTCGTCCATTTTGCTCGAGGGGGAGGCAGGAGCCTGAGTACTTGAGCCGTCCCCTGCCCCTCCCTGGGTGTGCATCAGAAGGAGGCTGGAATGGGGAGCAGAGCTGGGCAGGAACGCAGGCACTCTCACATGAGATGGTGACAGTGGGCCAGACGCTTACCTCTGCTTTTATGCACACGGATTCGAGAGGCAGAGAAGCAGAGCTCCTGATTGCTGGCTGTCGCCTCTCCGGACGCCTTCAGTGGCCAGGGGTAGGCCATCGATGTGCTCGGGCTAGGCTCAGCGTCCACTCTTGGCTGCCACCCCTCCGGACGCCTTCAGTGACCAGGGGTAGGCCATCGATGTGCTCGGGCTAGGCTCAGCGTCCACTCTTGGCTGCCACTCCTCCGGACGCCTTCAGTGACCAGGGGTAGGCCATCGATGTACTCGGACTAGGCTCAGCGTCCACTCTTGGCTGCCACCCCTCCGGACGCCTTTAGTGACCAGGGGTAGGCCATCGATGTGCTCGGGCTAGGCTCAGCGTCCACTCTTGGCTGCCACCCTTCCGGACGCCTTCAGTGACCAGGGGTAGGCCATCGATGTGCTCGGGCTAGGCTCAGCGTCCACTCTTGGCTGCCAACCCTCCGGACGCCTTCAGTGACCAGGGGTAGGCCATCGATGTGCTCGGGCTAGGCTCAGCGTCCACTCTTGGCTGACACCCCTCCGGACGCCTTCAGTGACCAGGGGTAGGCCATCGATGTGCTCGGGCTAGGCTCAGCGTCCACTCTTGGCTGCCACCTCTCCGGACGCCTTCAGTGACCAGGGGTAGGCCATCGATGTACTCGGGCTAGGCTCAGCGTCCACTCTTGGCTGCCACTCCTCCGGACACCTTCAGTGACCAGGGGTAGGCCATCGATGTGCTCGGGCTAGGCTCAGCGTCCACTCTTGGCTGCCACTCCTCCGGACACCTTCAGTGGCCAGGGGTAGGCCATCGATGTGCTCGGGCTAGGCTCAGCGTCCACTCTTGGCTGCCACCCCTCCGGACGCCTTCAGTGACCAGGGGTAGGCCATCGATGTACTCGGACTAGGCTCAGCGTCCACTCTTGGCTGCCACTCCTCCGGACGCCTTCAGTGACCAGGGGTAGGCCATTGATGTACTCGGGCTAGGCTCAGCGTCCACTCTTGGCTGCCACCCCTCCGGACGCCTTTAGTGACCAGGGGTAGGCCATCGATGTACTCAGACTAGGCTCAGCGTCCACTCTTGGCTGCCACCCCTCCGGACGCCTTCAGTGACCAGGGGTAGGCCATCGATGTGCTCGGACTAGGCTCAGCGTCCACTCTTGGCAGATATTTTTAACTCGTCATGCACTGAAATGTTCAGTCTACTCCTTTATAGATTATGGTCCTGTGACCTACTGCTCTAACATTATTTAGGAGTCTCACCGCATCTTCGCAGACCCTGCACACAGAAGGCAGCCCACACCCCTTTGAGAACTGGGGTTTCTGCTGGTACTTCCAGCCCTGGTGGCTATCTGCTAGGCGGCACCTCCCTCCCTCACTGCTCTGCAGGAGCCCGGCTGCTGCTTACCCTCCCTGCCCCAGGGGCAGGTAATGAAGTGGGTTGTCCTCTTCCAGGTTGCCTTGGGATCCCAGGCTTCCAGTGAACCGCCCGGGTGAGGAGCACAAAAACAGAGCCTGGGCAGGGGGCTGAGGGCAGGGGTTAAGTGTTTGAAGGTCTGGAGATGAACTTCCCTTGAAAGCCAGAAGACACCAGCGGTGCTCACGGTGTCGTGGGGACCCAGTTCCCCTCACCTTGCCTGGGCTCCCATCTCCTGCTGTGTCTCCACTGTTTCTCTCGATCATAATTGGCAAATGTCTGTGTGCTCTTATTTTTCTTCCCTGGCTTATTACCCAGGAACTTCAGAATTCTGTGTAGCTTTTTAGCTGATATTTTTATTTTGATTGCATTAAATTTTGGAATTGTTTGGGGAGGGATTTGAACATGTTTCCAATATTGGTTCCTCGGGGGAATGTGCTGTGTCAAAGCCTCACCGGGCAGTGTCTTGTTTCTGTGTGCTCAGCGCACCAATTAAATGTATTCCTAAGTAGGTTGAGGGGGTCTTTCAGTAGTCTATTTATTATTTGTTACTAGAAGAGCAGGCATTTTGTGTATTGACTTTACAGGCTCTTTCCTGCCAGGTCGTGCTGGTTTTTGGGGTACGCATCTCAACTGGCAATTGGGTGGTAGGTTGTTTAACTCATTTCAGCTGGCATTTGGGGGTTTGAAGACAAGCCCAGGTCATCATCTGTTATCGGAGTCTCTGGGGAGGGCACATCCTCCTCACGCTTTACTAGAAAGTTCAGTTTCAGAGTTGCAAGAATGGGTGGATGAATATTCGCACAACACTTTTTAGACTCACTGATGGCTAACATTTGTGAAATCTCACTTCCCTGCTTTTCTGAACAATTTTAAAACAAGTTCCAGACATCACATTACTTCACTGCTCTGCGTAATATTTGAAAGATCTATTTCCCCAAAAAACGGTACTTTCATTGCAAAACAGTGATCGCACTGGAGAACTGAACAGCGCCTTAGCAGTCCGTCCTCAGCTGTCCTCATTGATAGGGGAAGAGAGAGACTCACACAGAATGTGTGTGGTGTGGGGTGGGGAGAGGAGTTCCCAAAGGAGGAGCCCTGACCTAGGATGTGAGAGGACAGGGTGAGGGCCAGGTGGATGTGGTGTGGGTGTAGGAGGAAAGAGTGAGGGTAAGTTGGACGTGGTGTGGGTGTAGGAGGACGGGGTGAGGGTCAGGTGGACGTGGTGTGGGTGCAGGAGGACGGGGTGAGGGTCAGGTCGATATGGTGTGGGTGTAGGAGGACGGGGTGAGGGTCAGGTGGACATGGTGCGGGTGTAGGAGGACAGGGTGAGGGTCAGGTGGATGTGGTGTGGGTGTAGGAGGACAGAGTGAGGGTCAGGTGGACATGGTGCGGGTGTAGGAGGACAGGGTGAGGGTCAGGTGGACGTGGTGTGGGTGTAGGAGGACGGGGTGAGGATCAGGTGGACGTGGTGTGGGTGTAGGAGGACAGAGTGAGGGTCAGGTGGACATGGTGCGGGTGTAGGAGGACAGGGTGAGGGTCAGGTGGACGTGGTGTGGGTGTAGGAGGACAGGGTGAGGGTCAGGTGGATGTGGTGTGGGTGTAGGAGGATGGGGTGAGGGTCAGGTGGACATGGTGTGGGTGTAGGAAGACAGGGTGAGGGTCAGGTGGATGTGGTGTGGGTGTAGGAGGATGGGATGAGTCAGGTGGACGTGGTGTGGGTGTAGGAGGACGGGGTGAGGGTCAGGCGTGGTGTGTGTGTAGGAGGATGGGGTGAGTCAGGTGGACATGGTGTGAGTGTAGGAGGACGGGGTGAGGGTCAGGTGGACGTGGTGTGGGTGTAGGAGGATGGGGTGAGGGTCAGGTGGACGTGGTGCGGGTGTAGGAGGACGGGGTGAGGGTCAGGTGGACGTGGTGTGGGTGTAGGAGGATGGGGTGAGGGTCAGGTGGACGTGGTGTGGGTGTAGGAGGATGGGGTGAGGGTCAGGTGGACGTGGTGCGGGTGTAGGAGGACGGGGTGAGGGTCAGGTGGACGTGGTGTGGGTATAGGAGGATGGGGTGAGTCAGGTGGACATGGTGCGGGTGTAGGAGGATGGGGTGAGTCAGGTGGACGTGGTGCGGGTGTAGGAGGATGGGGTGAGTCAGGTGGACATGGTGTGGGTGTAGGAGGACGGGGTGAGGGTCAGGTGGACGTGGTGTGGGTGTAGGAGGATGGGGTGAGGGTTAGGCGTGGTGTGTGTGTAGGAGGAGGGGATGAGTCAGGTGGACATGGTGTGGGTGTAGGAGGATGGGGTGAGTCAGGTGGATGTGGTGTGGGTTTAGGAAGATGAGGCGAGGGTCAGGTGGATGTGGTGTGTGTGTAGGAGGATGGGATGAGTCAGGTGGACGTGGTGTGGGTGTAGGAGGATGGGGTGAGTCAGGTGAACATGGTGTGGGTGTAGGAGGACGGGGTGAGGGTCAGGTGGACGTGGTGTGGGTGGTCCACCCTGTCATTAGGGTGTCATTAGGGTTCCATGAACCTCTGGCGTGGCCTGGCAGTCTTACTCCCTGGTTAGATGCACGAGGTCTGAAGGGATTGGAAGTAGAGTCGTCATAAGCCAGGGGCCATGAGCGCCTACACTGGGTCCTGCTCCGCTTATCCCTAGGGTTTCCTGTTCCACGTTGATGCTCGATGATTTTGGAATTCCCTGGTCCACATGATTTTCACCGTTTTGTACCTGCAGCACCTGTGGAATCGCAGCTTCCCAAAGCTGCGATGCTGTCCACGCTCACCTGTCTTGACTGGTTTCTGCATGGTTTGGACCCACCGGGCCCTGACCTTTTCCTTGAGGATAGAACCTGGTCTCAGATACCCTGTGGGGCTGTCTTAGACGCAGGCCTTGTTTTCCCCTGTGAACGGATGGGCTGCTCCGTCTTCGCAGATGCGCAGGGTGACCTGGGAGCCCAGGGTTGAGTGTGGGAGGTTGTGGTGGGAAATAGGAGCTGGGCCCAGGGCAGTGGTCTCCTTTGTGCTGCCCACAGCACAGGGCAGCAGGAGGGCGGGCCCTGTGGCGGGGGCCGGGAGGTGAAGCTGGGTGTGGGCAAGTCCTCTGGCGGGGTGAGGAGCGTGGAGCAGAGGGCGGGAGAGGTCCCTCCCCCTGTGCAGAGGGCAGAGGGAGTGCTGCAGGTCTCCAGGGGCGCTTCAGCACTCTCTGCGGCTTCCCCAGGCGTGGAGAGCGGGTGACAGGCGTTTCCAGAAGCCTGCACGTTCCATGCGGCTCTTTCCAGGCCTGCCTTCGTCACGTCTTGTCGGTCACAGACTTTGCCCCGGTTCTTTCTGGGTCCTTCCCACATGGAGCCCAGAGCCCTCCTGGTTGGCTTTGCTTGCTCGGGCCCTGTTTCTGCTGCTTTGTGGAAGGTGGCAGCATGCCGTGCCCGAGCCCCGGGGTCGTGGCCGCCGATCGTTGTAGGGGTTTCCTGCAAACACGGGAGTCGTGTGTGCCTGCTGCTGCTCCATTTTTGAGGGTCCAGAGCACTTAGATTGGTTTTTCATTGTTCAGTGGCCCACAGGGTCCGCAGTCTACAGAACAAATCTCAGAGCCAGAGAGGCAAGCCGGGAAGGCGACGGCAGTGTTTAACTCACTTTGGGAGAGATCCGTACCGTTCACATCGCTCTTGCAGCTGGCGTTGCTTCTTGAATGGACTGCCTGCCCGAGTCCTGGAGCCTGTGCCCACAAGTGGACAGTGAGGTGTCTCAGGCCCATGGGTGCTGAGGGCAGGGCGGGTTCTGTGTGCCCTGCCTGAGGTCAACAAAGGGAAGTGACTTCAGGGAAGAAGGAATCTTCGGGAGGAGGCCAGGGGTGGGGGTGGGGGAGGGGAAGCCCAGGGGCTTCTTGCTTCTTACCTGCCAGTGTGGGGGTCAGGGGGATGGGGCTGGGGGCAGTGTGGGGGCCCTGGGGCTGGGGAGCAGCTGGGGGGCAGTGTGCAGGTCCCATGGGGCTGGGGAGCGGCTGGGGGCAGTGTGCGTATCCCATGGGGCTGGGGAGCGGCTGGGGGCAGTGTGGGAGCCGGGGGATGGGGCTGGGGAGCGGCTGGGGCAGTGTGCGTGTCCTGTCCTAGCCTGCTGGAGCCTGAGAGGCAAGCTTGACCCTGGGAAGGCAGAGGCGGAGGCGGGTGATGCTTACTGCTGGCTGCACTGCACCTGAGCCACCTCAGGCTGCCCGGGAGGAGACTGGAGCGTGCAGAGGGCTGAGAGCTGCAGGACCCATGTCGCCCGGAAGTTGCATCGCTGCTCCTTTTGGCTTCCTGGGTAGGAAGTGGAGGGACAGAAACGGCTTTCCCAGGGGTGTGGCTTCATCTTGGCTGTGGCCTGAGGGCGGGGAGGGGCTCCATCCCGCTGTCCCTTTGCTCAGTTCCCCCCGAGTCTGTGCGCTGCAGGCCCAGGGTCCTGAAGTAGGTGAGTCTGATCACGTGGTAATGAAGTGTGGGAATCGAGATGGAGGTGGCCCACAGCAGCGACAGCGGGCGTGGGGGTCACGTTTTAGTCTGTAATTAAGACAGGAGCTGTAACAGGGTGGTTGTTGATGAAAGAGAAATGTTTTCTTCAGATCACACATGCCAGACACACCCTGGAGTGCAGGAGCTGTACAGATGCACGTGTTTAGGTTTTATTTTAAAGAGGCGCTGTGCGTTTTGATAGATGGGTTTTTCCTTCTGTCAGTTTCCTAGAACAAAGTGTCTGTCAGCCGGTTGCATGCAGCCGAGTGGTTCATGACTCACGGCAGCCACACAACAGTTCCGGTTTACAGGGACCCAGGTCCCGGACATGTGTGTCCCTTCTCATGTGTCTCTGCAGTGGCTTTGGGTGATGGGTTCAGAGACACCGACGGGCTGGCGCTGGGCAGGGTGTGAGGGCGGCGCCAGTGGCTCACCCTGTCCTTTGGAGATGACTCGTTGCATCTGTTGACAGAGCTGCCCCCTTTCACCTGGCACAGCTGGTTGAGGGAGATGTTTCCAGAAAGGACTATGTGGGGGACCCTCAGGGTGAACGGACGGAGCGTGTGTGGAGTCACAGTTGAAGTAGTTATTGAGCACTTACTGCGTGCTGTGTGCTGTAACGTCCCCTCTTACGCCTTCGTGACGGGGGAGGGCAGGTGTTGCTGGGTGCCCTTCCCCGGGGCAGTGGGTCACGCCCGCGTCTGTGCAGCAGGTGACTGGCAGGCCAGATCCTGTGCACCAGTGTCACCTACTGACATGAACGTGAGTGATGTCAAGCGTCTAGGAGCCACGTGGAGAGCAGCCAGACAGAGGGAGGACACCAAACAAACGAAACGAATTAATCATGTGTGTCGGTTATTAAAACATATCCAGAATATTGCTGATTCGCACATCCAGGGTGATCAGGAATTTCGCGTTACTTGTTTCTGCCCCGAGTCCATGGCCCTCCCACTGGCGCCCTGCTCAGTCTGACTGTCCAGAGGCACGGTCCACCCCACTGCAGACCAAGCTGAAAGAATCCGTTTAGCTCAGGGCATGAGCTGACGTTGCACTCTAACCTGAGCCATCGGTGGCATCCTCTGAGGTCTTCCTGGAGCGGGTAGACTGGGTGCCCGTCATCCAGCAGCCAGTGAGAATCCACCTTGCCCAGATGCTGTGTTGTCTGCTTTTCCTCTTCCCCGTGTTTCTGTCGTTTTCTTCCAGTAAAGAAATGCGTTCTGCATGTTCAGATTTGTGTCCAGTGCTGTGTTTTTTGATGGGTGGAGAGTGATTTGTGCACAGGCCGTTTGTGAAACTCGATCCTTCGAGAAGCAGTTCTTTTGAAGTGCTTGCTCTGCTCATCAGTGGCGTTTTCCTTTGCAGAACCTCATGTGTTCCGAGTGTGGGGACGAGTTCACTCTGCAGAGCCAGCTGGCCATACACATGGAGGAGCACCGGCAGGAGCTGGCCGGCACCCGGGTGCACACTTGCAAGGCCTGCAAGAAGGAGTTTGGCACCTCGTCAGAGCTCAAGGAGCACATGAAGACTCACTACAAGATCAGGTAGGAGGTGTTGCCGGAGCTCGGGGCCCGCCGCAGAGGCCGCCGGGATGCGTAGTAGAAGCGGCTGCCTCCAGTCCGTCACGCGGGAATATTTGCTGCTGTAGAAACAAGCACACAGCAAAGTACCTGCACAGCCGACTGGGGTCAGCATGGCCTCTGGCAGGCATGGCCATGTGTTCAGGAGGCAGCGCCCCAGGAGTTAGTGGGCAGCCGGCATGACCACGCCCGCCACGCTCAGGGTGGCCGCTGAGTGTTGTGATGGGAGGTGGCCAGGCGTGTGAAGGAGTCCCGGTGGGCCTGCCTGCACCTTCTGCAGTGACGTGGTTTGTTGCTGGCGGCGCTGGAGAAGGCACACGTGCCCGGCGCGTGTGTTCTCGGCCTCGTGTGACCGTGCGTTCCTCCTCAGCTCAACGCTTTCCTGAGCATGTCGCATCTTCCTCTCTGTCCCTCTGCCCAGTCAGATGCCGGTGCCGTCATTTATCACCTTACTGAGCTGCATTCTCCAGCAGACTCTAAAAGCCGGTGTCGGTTTCCATTGTTACCGCGGCGTCATCGGCGTTCGGCTCGTCCTGCCTGGGTGCCGGTGGCGAGGTGCATCTCCGGTGCCAGGTCCCACACCAGGGCGCCGGGCTCCACACAGAGCTCATCTGCCACGGCGCTGCTGGGCCGTGCGTTCTCTGAGCAGTGCACCCCACACGCTTGCTGTGATGACGTTCCTCTTTTATGTCGATCAACGCGGTTTCATGTGCTTAAGTTGGTCTGCTTAAACTTACTTTTATTTTACATAGAGATTTATCGTTTTTCTTGGCTTAAGATTTTAATAGACATATGTACAAATGTAAATTCCTATATGGCCTTATATATTTTTTATTTTTAAAAAGTTATTGTTTAGCGTGCAACACTTGGGTGTACGGAATAAACAGATCAGACGGGCAGCCAGCCGCTCGAGTCCCGGTGTCTGCAGCTGTTCCTTGGCTGCAGTTCTTCAGGCACTGGGACTCGGGGGCCGTGGTCGCCCCTCACTGGGCAGCCCTGCACTGGGACTCGGGGGCCGTGGTCGCCCCTCACTGGGCAGCCCTGCACTGGGACTCTGGGACCGTGGTCGCCCCTCACTGGGCAGCCCTGCACTGGGACTCGGGGGCTGTGGTCGCCCCTCACTGGGCAGCCCTGCACTGGGACTCGGGGGCCGTGGTCGCCCCTCACTGGGCAGCCCTGCACTGGGACTCGGGGGCCGTGGTCGCCCCTCACTGGGCAGCCCTGCACTGGGACTCGGGGGCCGTGGTCGCCCCTCACTGGGCAGCCCTGCACTGGGAGTCTGGGACTGTGGTCGCCCCTCACTGGGCAGCCCTGCACTGGGACTCGGGGACCGTGGTCGCCCCTCACTGGGCAGCCCTGCACTGGGACTCGGGGACCGTGGTCGCCCCTCACTGGGCAGCCCTGCACTGGGACTCGGGGACCGTGGTCGCCCCTCACTGGGCAGCCCTGCACTGGGAGTCTGGGACCGTGGTCGCCCCTCACTGGGCAGCCCTGCACTGGGACTCGGGGACCGTGGTCGCCCCTCACTGGGCAGCCCTGCACTGGGACTCGGGGGCCGTGGTCGCCCCTCACTGGGCAGCCCTGCACTGGGACTCGGGGGCTGTGGTCGCCCCTCACTGGGCAGCCCTGCACTGGGACTCGGGGGCCGTGGTCGCCCCTCACTGGGCAGCCCTGCACTGGGACTCGGGGGCCGTGGTCGCCCCTCACTGGGCAGCCCTGCACTGGGAGTCTGGGACTGTGGTCGCCCCTCACTGGGCAGCCCTGCACTGGGACTCGGGGACCGTGGTCGCCCCTCACTGGGCAGCCCTGCACTGGGACTCGGGGACCGTGGTCGCCCCTCACTGGGCAGCCCTGCACTGGGACTCGGGGACCGTGGTCGCCCCTCACTGGGCAGCCCTGCACTGGGACTCGGGGACCGTGGTCGCCCCTCACTGGGCAGCCCTGCACTGGGACTCGGGGACCGTGGTCGCCCCTCACTGGGCAGCCCTGCACTGGGACTCGGGGGCCGTGGTCGCCCCTCACTGGGCAGCCCTGCACTGGGACTCGGGGGCTGTGGTCGCCCCTCACTGGGCAGCCCTGCACTGGGGGTCTGGGGCCGTGGTCGCCCCTCACTGGGCAGCCCTGCACTGGGGGTCTGGGGCCGTGGTCGCCCCTCACTGGGCAGCCCTGCACTGGGGGTCTGGGGCCGTGGTCGCCCCTCACTGGGCAGCCCTGCACTGGGAGTCGGGGATCGTGGTCGCCCCTCACTGGGCAGCCCTGCACTGGGAGTCGGGGATCGTGGTCGCCCCTCACTGGGCAGCCCTGCACTGGGAGTCTGGGACCGTGGTCGCCCCTCACTGGGCAGCCCTGCACTGGGAGTCTGGGGCCGTGGTCACCCCTGTACTGAGCAGCACTGCAGCATGTTCCGCCCCCTCCTTTTGCAGTATTTCTTTATTTACTTGAAAGGCAGAGTGACAGAGCGAGAGCGATCTTCTATCTGCTGGTGTTCTATCCAGGCGGGGCACCTGGAATCTAGGAGCCAGGAACTCCATCTGGTCTTCCCCACGGAGAGTGGGAACTCGAGTACGTGGGCCATCCTCTGCTTCCTCACAGGGGCGATAGCAGGAGCCTGGACTTGACCCGGCACTCCAGCACGGGCCGTGTTGTCCTAAGCAGTGCCGCAGTTCCTGCCCCAGAATGTGCTATTCCTTTTTTTTTGTTTTTTTAACAGATTCATTTATTTATTTGAAAGACAGAGTTTACGCGCATACACACACACCACATACACACACAGAAAGAGAGGGAGATCTTTTATCTGCAGGTTCATTCCCCAATTGGCTGCAACTGCCGGAGCTGGGCTGGTCCGAAGCCAGGAGCCTTATCTGGATCTCCCACATGTGTGGCAGGGGCCCAAGCACTTGAGCCATCTTCTGCGTCTTTCCCAGACCATTAGCATGGAGTTGGATTAGAAGTGGAGTAGCCAGGACGTGACCCAGAGCCCGTGCGGGATGCTGGCGTTGGCGGCAGTGGCTTTAGCTGCTGCACTGGAAGGCGGGCCCCAGCCTGTGTCTCAGTACCCATCACCCAGCCTCCTCTTGTCCCTCTCCCCCCCTTCACAGCCTCTGGTAGTCACTGCCCTACCTTCACATAGTTGTCGTTACTATTGTTTTTAACTCTCATACAGGAAAGAAAACAAAAGGTTGCCTTCTGTGTCTAGCTTAATTGACACGCGGATCTCCAGTTCTGTGCGTTTTGCTGCAGATATGAGGATTTCATTGTTTCTGTGGCTGAGTCCTGTTCCACTGTGTATGTGCACCCCACCTCCATGCAGCCACGCAGCCATGCAGCCACTGAACACCCCGGCTGACACACCGTGCAGTGTGCGGGGAGTAGAGGTCTCTCCTTCATGTGCTGCGTCTACAACCAGAAGTGCGTTATCCGTGGCCTCTGTGCTGTGCCCGTGTCTGTTGTAACAGGTCTGCTCTAGTGCACCCCTCCGGGCTGTGTGGGGCTCCGCGTCCCCGCGCCCTCGCCGTTTTGGTAGTAGCCATTCTGACCGCAGCGAGATGCTGCAAGATGGTGGGGCCTGGAGGTTTTGCATCTCTCTGATGGTTAGTCTGTTGAGAATGTTTTCACCTATTTGTTGGCTGTTTGTGTTTTGTCCTTTGAGAACTCTGTTCATATCCTTTAGCTGCCTTCTTTGTTGTTGGGTTTGTTTTGACTTCTTTTATCCCGGGGTTTAGTCCTTTGCTGGCTGAATCACTTGTGGACGTTTTCTTCCAGCCTGTCAGTTGCTTCCTCTCTGTAGATTGCTTCCCTGTGCAGAAGGTTCTGGAGTGTGATGGAATCCCGTTGACTGTCTTGCTTTGCCGGCGCCCACGAGGCCAGGCCCAGGAGGGAGCAGCCGTCTGCCTCGGAGCGCGGAGGAGAGGCTGCAGGTGTTGGAGGCTGGCGTGTGACATTGTCAGCCCCAGGCGGTGCTGGGAGCCGGGAGCCCGGAGCAGCCAGCACACGCACCAGTGGCTGTGGGAGTCACACTGTGGGACTACCCGGGCGAGCTTTTTCTCAAGACCCTGCCTCCCCTGCCCTCTGCCCACTGCCCCCTGTTCTGGTTGTTTGACCCGGAAAATCCAAGTTTCTCTTTTCAGCAGAAATAAGTGAAACGGGTTTGATGTTATTGAATATGCAGAGCTAACACCTGTGCACACACGCGTGCGCGCACGGTTGACTTATCATTGGAGCGTGCTCCGATGACCACGTGGCTGAACGTCCTGGTGGGATTTGTGTTGGAATCTCTGCTACAGGGACGTGTCCTAATACATGTTTCCCCTGCTTTGCCTTAGGGTGTCAAGCACGAGATCCTATAATCGCAACATCGACAGAAGTGGATTCACATACTCGTGTCCACACTGCGGGAAGACGTTCCAGAAGCCAAGTCAGCTCACGCGGCACATCAGGATCCACACAGGTGGGAAGCCCGTCCTCTGCGTCTCGAGGGAGACTGCGCCTGTGTCCTGGCTCAGGCCCGGCCTCTGCAGCCGCACGCTGTCCCGATGAAGCTGCTGGCTCCAGCAGTGGGTTCCTGTCCTGCGGGAACTCGAGGTGGTCGGCCGGTCCCTGTTGTAACTGACACAGGAAGCCCGCGTCTAGTGCCGTGGGAAGTGGCTGACGTGCGGCGGGCCAGCGGCGTCGGCAGGGGGCACCGCTCGTGCCTTTCTGTTGGTGTGCTGTCTGCTCTCATTGAGCCCACCGATGCTGGTGGAGGGATGCAGTGCCAGGTGCTGTGTGAGGCTCGTCAGATCTCAGTTCAGCAAGAGCACACTGCTCTCCGTTTCCTCCTGTGATTTTGCCTTTGCTACTGGGCTGTGTAACATTCAGTGTAAACACTGCGTTTCTCCATGCCTCGTCTGGGTCCTTGCTTAGTTTTGCTCAGATGTTTGAGAATGAGCCGAGCACTCTGGCTTGGCACAGGCCCCTCTGTCTTGGTGTGAGGCCTGCCCTCTGAGGAGGACGGAGGAGAACAGCGCAGGGGTCTGACTTGGCCGCCGCAGGCCGCGGATGAGACTCTGCGGGTCTGTGCGTGGCTGTGGTGTGTCAGCTCCTGCTAATTGTGCCACGCCTGTGGCTTCTCCCGTTCTCCAGATTTCAGTGCGATGTCTCTGGGCCGTGTGCTGTAGGAAGATTTTGAAGATACCTGCCAAGGGGGAACATTGTCTAAAACATGTGCTAATGCATTATTATATTTGTGAAGTGCATACTGCAGTGTGTGTGCCTTGGAGTTACAGTCAGAAGAGAAAACAGTTTAGAAAAATGTTAACTTTCCCCCGAGCAGAGCTGTGACGTAGGCAGCGGAGCGAGTTCTCCCCCGGCCCACTTCCTAGATGCCCTTTGCCATCTCCTGCCGCTTGTGTTCTTGCCCTGCACGCGTCAACGCACGCACCCAAGCGCCCTGCGCCCCAGAGGTCCGCGGGCATAGGCCGCACACCTGCTCCTGGCTTTACACACCCTGTTGCTGCCGCCTTTGGCCCGTGGGCTGCCTGCTCACCCATCCCTGACAGCTCTCACAGGCCAGCGGGGTTCAACAGGAGGACGCTGGCCTGTGAGGGAGGCGGGGGCGGTCATCTGCGGGCTCCCACTGCCCCCTTCTTCCACACACGAGCTGGGCTTGGTCTTGGGATGGAGGTGCCTCATGGCTGCGTTGCGATGCAGTGAGGAGCCTTCTAGGGGGACCGTGGTGCGACTGGGGGTGCGGAGCAGGCAGAATGTCCCCATTCCCAGGAAGGGCCTCCCGTGACCCACAGCTCTCAGTGTGCGCCCTGGCTGCCCGCCCCTCCTCTCCTCACCCCTGCTCCCCACCTTAAAACAGGAAGGTCTCCTGCTGGGGCCACTCTGAGGTTAGTGTGTCCGATTCATTTGTCAGCTCGGGTAAGAACTGCTCCCAGAAGCAGGCAGCTGCTGTTTCTTCTACCTCCATTGCTTTCTTGTGGGGTCAGGGGAGGACGTTCTGGGCAGAGGGGTTTCAGAGGCCCAGAAGGGAAACGGGCCTGGTGTGTCCAGGGGCGGGGGTTGAGCAGTGGGAGTGGCTGGAGGTGGGTGGGAGGCTTGGCTCAGGGGCCCTGCAGATGCTGTGGCACCCCCACACCCCCCCACGGGTACTCAGAGTGGGCGGGGACGCCCTGGAGGGTTCCGAGCAGGGTGCCGCTGACTTAGACTGTAAAGTGTGAGAAAAGCTTGTGGAGGGCCAGAGTGGAAGCTGCGAGCCTGCTGCAGGGCAGCGCGGGGTCCTGGGAGAAGGACAGTGCCCTGGGTGCATCTGGGAGGCAGAGAAGGTGAGGGCAGGGCAGGGATGGCTGCAGGCCTTTATCCTGCTTGCCTGCGAGGTGCGACCCCGACACTGGCCCGGGGCAGGTTTGGGAGGGAGTCCAGGGCCTGGCTTTGTATGTGTTAATTTTGCGATTTTTTTTTTAATTTTTTTTAATTTTTTTTTTTTGACAGGCAGAGTGGACAGTGAGAGAGAGAGAGACAGAGAGAAAGGTCTTCCTTTTGCCGTTGGTTCACCCTCCAATGGCTGCTGCGGCCGGCGCGCTGCTGCCGGCGCACCGCGCTCATCCGATGGCAGGAGCCAGGTGCTAGGTGCTTTTCCTGGTCTCCCATGGGGTGCAGGGCCCAAGCACTTGGGCCATCCTCCACTGCACTCCCGGGCCACAGCAGAGGGCTGGCCTGGAAGAGGGGCAACCGGGACAGAATCCGGCGCAATTTTGCGATTTTGAGTAGACTCTCCTTAATGTGAGTCTGGAATCCCAGAGAGCTGTTTTGGCTGGAGGAATAGCTTTGGGCTGTTGCATCTGGGTCACATGCATATTCTGCTTCATTTGCATAATAAGGAAGTGACTTGATGCCTTCTCTCTCTAGGTGAAAGGCCATTTAAATGTAGTGAATGTGGAAAAGCTTTTAACCAGAAGGGGGCGCTGCAGACCCACATGATCAAGCACACAGGTGAAAAGCCCCACGCCTGCGCCTTCTGTCCGGCTGCGTTTTCTCAGAAAGGGAACCTGCAGTCGCACGTGCAGCGAGTTCACTCGGAGGTAACGGGCCGCTGGGGACCAGAGAACCGGGAGTCTGACATTTCCTTACAAAGGTGCTCGTGTGAGTGCTGAGCGGACCCTGCCTCAGAAGACGTGTGTGTGGAACCTTTCTGGTTTGTTATTTATGGAAGAAACAGTCAGTGTGGTCTCTGGCTTTGATGATGATTTTGAAAATCAGCCAAGGAGCTTTGTTGGTTACAGCTGTAGCAGCCTGAATGGTGTATTTCATTCCTTCAGCAAACCTGAAACCCGGGCCGCGTCAGGTGTAAGAGATTGAAAGACAGGGACACTTTTCCCATGCTGCACTGCGATGCGGCTCCTCCCCCAGAGCCCCAGCCGCGTTTCCTCCCGGGGCCCGGGAGCAGCTCAGGCCTGCTGTGTCGCTGGAAGCAGCTCTGTGAAGCTGCGGGACTTCACTGGCCGTCCCATGCGGTGTTGGTCATAGGCTGATGGTGGAATGTGAAGAAATCTTTAAGCAGCACAAGTAACTTTCGTCAGGAGTTAATTTATTCTATAAAACTGTTGTGCAGAATGAAAAGTCTGGTTTCCTCAGGGCAGTGTATTTTTCCTTGGAGTAATACCTTGAATAATGTGGGCTGAGAGTGAATTGTGTGCTTTTACCCAAACCTACTAAAAACAAGAAACACATTGTCTTTGCTCTTAAATGAGCAGACTAAAATTTAAAATGGAAAACCCTCACACACATCACACAGTTTCATAAGCAGATGCATGGGGGTGGGCATTGCACTGTTGAGACACCTGGGTCCAGTGCTGGAGTGCCTGTGTTCAGCTCCCCCCAGCTCCTGAGTCCAGCTCCCTGCTAGTGCAGGCCCTGGGAGGCAGCGTGAGGGCCCAGCTAACGGGGTCCCTGCCCTCATGGGGAGACCTGGGTTGAGCCCCCGGCTCGCAGCTCCCGCCCTGGCCCAGCTCTGGCCGTGGCAGGCGTGTGGGGGCATGAAGCAGCAGACAGGAGCCCTGTCTCTCTGCTGCTTGTCTTGGTCCAGCTCTCAAGTAAGTAAACACAGGAAAAGAACTCTTCCAAGGGTGTGTGAACAGTAGTGAGAAACTGATCGTGTGAAGTGCAGAGGTGCCTCTGAGTGAAGGTGGCTGCTCACGGGGGAGAGACAGACGGACCGACCGTGTGTGTGAGTGACACAGCAGTCCCTCACCAAACCCCAGAACAGCCCGAGGTGCTCCCCAGGGCTGCTGACTGTGGGGCCTGTCCGGGGTGGACTGTTCCAGAAAGGGCCCCTGGCCTGGCCTGTGGCTAGTGCCCACTCCCGTGGGGTGTCCCGCGCGTCGAGCTGGCCTCCTGATGAGACGCCGGGTGTGGACTGGCGGACTGAAGGAGCCTCCCTCGTCGCAGGGGCGACCTGCTGGGCCGAGCGGTCCTGAGCGCGTCTGGCGCGCTGTGTGTTCACGGGTGTTCCCGGTTGTCTCACTGCCCCTGGAGTCTGTTCCCGGCTTCGGGGTCACGGTTATGTGGGGTGTCAGCACTGGTGATGACAGCTCACACCTGCTGTGCCCGTCCCTCCGGCCGTGTCAGCCGAGGCTCCCGAGCTCGCTTGCGGCCAGGCTGCCGTCTGCCCGTGCTGCCTGCGCTACTGAGTGATGGTGAAGCCGCATAACAAATGGGGACCGTCTCAGACATGGCAGCCGTGCTGTTTGCGTTAAACTGCCTGAGTAACTGAAAGATGATTCTGCACTCTTGAATCGCTTGTAATCCACAGGAAAGATGTCCGCTTCAGCGGTCTGGCACCGGCTGTTCGAGCAGAGCCGGGTTGTTGACGTTAGATGCCATAGAAGGGTACACTGCTCCCGTCGCTCTGGAGGGGACGCTGGGGATGGCGTTGGAGTCTGCTTATCTAACGGTTGTTAAAAGGCTCTGCTTCCTTGTGTCTTTCCTCAGGTCAAGAACGGGCCCACCTACAACTGTACAGAGTGCAGCTGTGTGTTCAAGAGCCTGGGCAGCCTAAACACCCACATGAGCAAGATGCACATGGGCGGGCCGCAGAGCACCGCACGCCCCGCAGAGACTGCCCACGTCCTAACGGTGCGTCCAGGGGCTGCTGGCGGGAGGCCGCTGCTTGCCCAGGGCCTCTGCCAGTGGACCGTGTAAAACCCAGAAGGTGCCATGTGGACATAAGGTGGCCGTGTTTCTAGATGTCCTGACTGATGGACTGTCAGTGACTGTTCAGAATGAGACGTGTGTTGTCATTTGTACAGTCAGTGTCGCTGATGATTAACTGCGTTATCTTTCCATTATAATTTAATTACCTTCTGTAGGTGACATTTCTCCATTTCTAGTGTGACAGTGATGACTTCTTACTAGCCCTTTTGCGAAAATAACTTCTCTTTTCCAGTACATACATTTAAAAATTGCATGCTTCCAAGTAGACACACATACACCTACAGATGTTACCCCTACACACAGCACACACACAGACACACAGAGATGTTACCCCTGCACACAGCACACACACACAGACGTTACCCCTACACACAGCACACAGTTCACACAGACACACACACAGACGTTACCCCTACACACAGCACACACACAGACACACAGAGATGTTACCTACGCATGCAGTGCACACACACAGAGACGTTACCCCTACACATAGCACACACAGTACACACAGACACACACACAGACGTTACCCCTCCACACAGCACACATATGCATGCTTCTGTCCTTTTGTGTTAGGCTCAGCCTGTTACTTCAATGCTACCCTCTCAGTTGATCGGAAGAGGCAAAACCTAAACATGGCCTGTGGCACCTTAAGAGGCGCTGCTGTTCAACACAGAGATCTCGGAAATCCTTGGGTGAGCCCCAGATGCGGCTAGAGTGTGGCACCCGACGGGTAGCGGCTCAGCAGTGCTCCATGAGCCCGGGGCAGGCACTTGCCGCTCGTGTGGAATCCACATCTGCCTCCTGCCAGCGTGGCACGTGGGCCCGGCAGCACCAGCGTGCCAGCACTGGGCTCACTTCCAGTGTCTGGCACGTGGGCCCGGCAGGGCCAGCTTGCTGTCACCAGTCCTTTCACTGCTCTTTCTTGCCTCCGGTCTTTGCAGCTTGCTCCAGGTCCTTGGTCTCTTCCTGGTCAGGGAGAATGTTGCAAAACTGGAGAGTAAAGTCCTGAATTGTGTTTTGAATTGAGTATTCTTTATGTAAAAATTCAGTGTGTAAATTAACCAAATATTAAGAGTTTTCATGGTTTCCGCTGGCAATATGCAAGTTAAAATGTAGATGCATTGTTGAATAACCTGAAGTAATAATTCAGATTATTTTAAAGTTCATGTTCTCAGTACAAAACGGAAATAGCAGGGCAGGGGTGGAGGCCTGGCCGCCCGCCGCCTTCGCCCTCTGCCCGCCGCCCGCTGCCCTCCAGGGCTGTTTGTGGCCTGGCCAGGGCGGTGCGCGTCCTCCCGCTGCCACCCAGCGTCTGTGTCCTGCCCCGCTGCTGGTTCTGCACGCTCCTGTTCCCACCTCCACTGTGGAGACGTCCTCTGCTTCCTGTGGTGGCTGCACTTTTAATTTCCTCGTGTTCATTCGTCTGTTTGTAATCAGATTTCTGATTTCTGAGCCTCTGCTTGTGACCTGGTCGCTGCTGCCTCAGGACATTTGCTGGGTGGAGGCACTTTCCCTGGGGTCTAGTTACAGGGGTCGGTCTCCCCTCCCCGTCTCCTGCATGCTGGGAGGTGCAGCGGCCAGCCCGCGCCCACTTCCCCTGGGGCAGGGCTCCCACTGTGGGGGCCTGGGGCAGAGGCGCCCTGGTCCTCCCCGGGCAGGCTGTGCAGAGCTAAGCCCTTGCTGCACCTGTCCTGCAGAGAACAAGGGGCTTCGATTTGGGGACTAAGTAGTTTTTCTGCTGTTTTTTTCTTTTGTTAGGAAAGTTTTGGTAGAGTAGTTTGAGGTTCATAGGAAATTTGAGCAGAAGTTACAGAGAATCCCCGTGTCCCCCTGTCCCTCGGTTCCCCCGTTGCTGACACCACACTTTGGTGTGGTTCGTGTGTTCCAAGTGGGAAGTGCGTGGGACCGTGTTCAGCTGCAGCCCGTGGTCTCCCGAGGGCTGGCCGGGGGTTGTGCGGCCTGTGGCTGCAGCGCCCAGGGCCCCAGCTCCACTGTCTTTCCGTTGCCTGGGTTTCTGCAGGAACCCCGGCCCTCCTCGCGTGTTCTCGGCTGTAGCATTACGGAGTTTATGTCTCCAGTGTCCCTGTTTTTCAGGAGTTTGTTGAATTTCTTTGAAATCAGCGGTTCCTTATTTTAGATTTTGTGGGTTTATACTTTTTAATTTCCTTCCCTCTGTTAATGGGCCAGCAGGAAGATGCAGGCCTGTGTGTTAATGACCCCCTGGACTTGGTTGTCGGCACTGCGCGCTTCAGGCCTGTAGAACGACACAGCTCACCAAGGTTGTTCTGTTAATAGCCAGTATTGTGCGTCCCAGGAAAACCGGCAAAGCTGGCGTTTAAAATTGAAGATTAGGATAGCGAGGTTTTAAGATTCTTTAGAACATGGCCGGTTTTTCTTTTCTGTTTTTAATCAAAGAGCAGAATTGTATATGTATTGATTGATGTAGTTCAGTGCAACATACAAAGTGTATTTAACAACAGAACAGGGAGAGTCAAGCGGGCCCTTGTTTTTAGAGAGAAACTGGCCAGAGCTATGGGCTCCTAGCAGCTGTGTCTGCCTGTGCGGGGTGGCTGTGAAGGACATGCAGCGCCCCCTCATGGACACATGTGGGAAGGCGCTCACTGAGACCCCCAGACGGAGGGGCCTTCTAAGGGGAGCACAGAGTCCTGCTGTGCCCTGGGGCTCGGCTGGGTGCCAGGCCTCCCCCACGCCCCTAGGGGCACCGCAGGGGCCTGGGCACCTGCTGGGAAGCTGCTCTGGGTCCCGTGAGGCTGGTAGAGGGCTCGTGCCGGGAGGCATCTGCCAGTGGCCATCCTACCGGGGACCATGTTTCTGATGGCCGCATTGCTGTGTTTCAGGCCACGCTCTTCCAGACTATACCACTGCAGCCGGCGGAGGCCCAGGTTGTGTCCACGGCGAGTCAGCAGAACTCCCAGGCGGTGACCGACGTCATCCAGCAGCTTCTGGAGCTCTCAGAGCCGGGGCCCGTCGAGTCCAACCAGTCCCCGCAGCCAGGGCAGCAACTGAGTATCACCGTGGGCCTCAACCAGGACATCCTCCAGGTGAAGCCCGGGGCCCGCCGGAGGCAGGGCTCGCTGCCGGGGACCCAGAGAGCAGGGTGTCCTCACTGAAAGCTGTCTGAGTAGAAAACGTAGAACCAAAGGAGCTTGTCCAGCGGCTTACGGGCAGTGTGGCCTTCTCCATGCTCTTAATCTAAGTTAACAGAAGCCGAGAGCAGGCTTCTCCAAGCTTCTCTGGGGTCGGCCCCTGTGGGTGGAGGCGGCGGGAGGCTCGGCTGAGCTGCTGCCCGGCGGGCATGGGCGTCCCCAGAACAGGGCAGGCCCAGGGCTGGGGAGGAGCGGTGGGCCTGGAGCTCGCCTCTCTGTCCGACCCCCACCCGGAGTGGCCGCTGAGCCTCTTCACTTCCAGACACGCCTGCCCCCCCCCCCCCCCCCGCTGTTTGTGTGAACCAGACCCCTGCACCTTCCTGGTGACCAGGGGGCCAGGGCTGTGCAGTCTGGGTGTCTCCAAGGTACACCCAGTGACCCTAGGCTGCCCGCATGATCCCAGGTCAGACTCTTAGCAGTGAAACTGATTAACTTCGCTTCCCCTTAGTGTAGATGAATGAAAGCTTAAGCTTCCTTGTCTGGGTTGGGGGCTGTCAGATCCCGAAGGGATGCCTCTGGCCCAGCCTGGCAGCCTGGCTTACACACGAGGACTCGGAATTGCAGGCTTTCAGTTTGGGAGTGGAGTGAGATGTGGTGGGGGAAGCTTTGTGACGTCTTGTGATTGACTTTGGCAGGCAGACCTGGGCCATTGCATCTTCTAACCTCTTAGTTCTGTTCTGTCTCAGCAAGCCTTAGAAAACAGTGGGCTGTCTTCAATTCCAGTTGCAGCACATCCCAGCGACGCCAGCCACGCCAAGGCCTCAGCCACACAGACTCAGAGCCCAGATGTTTCCACCGTGTCCACCGAGCCAGCGGACGCCCCAGGTGCAGAGCAAGAGAAAGAACAGGAAAGCCCAGAGAAGCTGGACAAAAAAGAAAAAAAAATTATGAAGAAGAAATCACCATTTTTACCCGGTAATTGTTTCTGGGAGCCAGCTTTGGGTGTCCTGGAAGGCGCTGATGGGGGTCTGGTCGCTGCAAGTCTGGCTCGGGCTGCCCTGGAGTGGTATTTAGCGTGGCAGCTGTGATGTGTCTTGAATCCGGCCTGTCCCCCTGGTTGCCTTCTTTCGGCGGCTCGTCTCCCGCTGCGTCCTAGGCTTGAGTGCGGAGCGCTCTGAGTGTTCTGAGATTTCTGCTTCCTCCAGTTCCCGCCCCGGTGCCTGGTGCACCCTGGCTGCCTTGCCTTCCCGCCCCGGTGCCTGGTGCACCCTGGCTGCCTTGCCTTCCCGCCCCGGTGCCTGGTGCACCCTGGCTGCCTTGCCTTCCCGCCCCGGTGCCTGGTGCACTCACCCTGCCTTCCGCCTCGTTTGCACCTGCGTGTTGCGCGTGACAGCTCCCGCGGGGCACGCCCACCTCACCTCTCCTCTCTGAGCCTCGGCGCCTGCCCGCCCTCATCACAGTCTTCCTCCTCTGTTTGGCCACGGGGGTGGAGCTGGATTCCTGCTGTTTCTCACATCCCCGCGTTTCTTGGACAGCCCTGTGCTGCTCTGCCTCCGATCTCCCCGCTGGCCCGGGCCACCCTAGCGCTGCCTGCCCTGCGCTCCGCCCCCACCCCCACCCCCAGCACCCGGCCTCTGTGGGTCTGGGGCGTCTCAGCTGCTGCCTGTTCTCGTGTGAGCCCACAGTGCATCCTGAGGAGCCGGCGTTTACCGGGTCTTCCTGTCTTCCCGGCATACTGCTCTCAGGAGACTTCCTCCTGGCACGTGGGCAGCAGGAGCTTTCCCACTGCACGGCCGGGGGCGCTCTTCCCTGGAGTGTGGTGGTGTGGTCCGGCTCTCCGTTCCCTGCGTGCAAAGTAGGGTGCTGGGGTCTCCGCGGCGTAGCCCCTGGGACTTCCAGGCTCAGGAGGGCGAGAAAGCAGCAAGAGAAGCCGCTGCCGCACGCTGACTAGCTCTGTGTCTCGTGGGTTGTGGGTGTCTGATGCTGGGGCGCGTGGGGCTTGGGTGCACGCATCCCGTGTCTGCGTGCCTGTTGGGTGCTGAGCTAGCTTCTAGCTGCTGCGCCCTGGGAGGCAGCAGGTGCTGGCTGCAGTGCGTGGCTCCCTGCACCCACCTCAGAGGCCTAGACGGAGTTTGCTGGGTGGAGGCACTTTCCCTGGGGTCTAGTTACAGGTCTAGTTACACCCTAGACGGAGTCCTGGGCTCCTGGCTTCGGTCCGGCCCCGTCTCTGTCTCTCTTGCTCTCGCTATTGATCTTGCTCTGACTTTCAAATAGGTGAAAAGAAACAAACACATAAGAAAGTCCCCAAACGTTTTGTATTGAATTCGTTATCCCTGATATTTTATGCAGTCAGGCATTCCTTGAGGATGTGTCTGAGCTGTGCGGGTCGGGACGACAGTGTGCGCCTGCCCGCCTGCCGGAGTGTCGGCAGGGACGCGGAGGCGGTTGCTGGCGTTCTGGGCTGTCTTTCCGACTGAGTTGGTGGAGCCCTTGTGCTTTCTGGATGTTACTTCTTGGCTGTTAAATGTGCTTCAAGTCTCTTCTGCAGCTGAGTGCTCCCTCCCTCTGCGATGTATTTGATGAGTAGATGAATTCAGCCACTCACGTTTAGTGAAGGTAAATTGACCAGACTGTATAATCCAGGCGCCTGGTATCTGGTGTAAGAAATTCAAAAATCAGCCGTTCGCATTCAATCTGTCCGTTTCCTGGCCTTTATTGTGGTGTGTGATGTGTTGCGAGGCTGGCGTCTGGGTGTTCTGTGCTGACCACGTGGGTAGTAGTTGTCTAGCGCCTTGTCCCCCGCAGCCGCGTGCACTGTGAGCTGGGTTTTCTTCCTGGTGTCACTCTAGGCTCTCAGCCTGGGCCGCGTGTGTGCATCTGTGCTGCTGTGCGTGGGCACTGCCTGTGTGAGCAAGTGGATGCCTGGGGCACGGTGTCTCGCGCCTGTGAACGCCTTTCCCTGCCGTGCTGCGGGCAGGCCTTGCGCATCCTCTGTACGACTTACTCTTCTTTCTTATTTCCTTTGTTGTTGCTGGAAACCAGGGGCGGGCAATGTCCAGCCTGTGGGCCGCTTCAGGCCTGCAGAATCATTTCATCTGACCCTGGCAAGGAACCGCAGATGGGACTTGAGATTGAACTTGCTCTCGTGCCTGGTTTGGCTCCTCTTTGTTTGGGAACCGTGCCTCCAGTGAGGGCCTCCGCGGCAGTCAGGTGCTGCCCACAGAGCTGAGGCATCCGAAGTGATTAAGCCTGCACTCCCTGCAGGACCCACTGGCGTGGCAGCTGCCCCCCCCCCCGGGACCCATCAGCCTGGCGGCTGTCCCCCCACCCCCCGGGACCAATCGGCCTGGCGGCTGTCCCCCGCCCTCTCTGTGGGACACATCAGCATGGTGGCCGCTCCCGCCTTCCCTGCGGGACCCATCGACCTGGCGGCTGCCCCCTGCCCTCCCTGCAGGACTCATCGACCTGGCGGCTGCCCCCTGCCCTCTCTATGGGACCCATCAGCCTGGCGGCTGCCCCCCACCCTCTCTGTGGGACCCATCGGCCTGGCGGCTGCCCCCCACCCTCTCTGTGGGACCCATCGGCCTGGCGGCTGCCCCCCACCCTCTCTGTGGGACCCATCGGCCTGGCGGCTGCCCCCCACCCTCTCTGTGGGACCCATCAGCATGGTGGCTACTCCCGCCCTCCCTGCAGGACCCATTGGCGTGGCAGCTGCCCCCGCCCCGGCCCTCTCTGTGGGACCCATCGGCCCTGGCAGCTGCCCCCTGCCCTCCCTGCGGGACCCATCGGCCTGTGGCTGCCCCCAGAGGATACCTGCTATTTCTGAGCACTGGCTGTTTCCCGGGGAGCCTCACTCCTGCGGCCTCGCCCGTGCAGGAGGAGGGCAGGGCCCCTGCTGCCCTGTCCTCCATCCCTCCCAAGGCAGCCTTTTACCACACTTGGGCAGGGTGGGTCACCTACGTGGACGGTATTTTTCAAGTTGTCTTTTTCTACCTACTACTGATTTTTCAAGGTGCTTGAGTAGCATTCTGTTCAGTGAACACATCGCGATTCGTTTCATCCGCTGTTGAGGAAGTACAGGGATATTTGTTATCTGCAGACTTTTGCTGCAGTGGGTGAGTCATCAGCATGTGTCCGTGTACCTGTGGGGTACATCTCCGCAAGTGCTGGAAGCGTTGAAGGGCACATTATATAAGACGCTCGTAAGGTTGTAATTTTGAGATGATTTCAGTCTTAACAGAAATGTTTCAGAAACACAACAAAGAACGCCATACGCCTAGCGTCCGTGCTGTCCAGCTCACTCTCTCTGTTTTCTTATTTTTTCTCCTGAATTTTCTGAGAGTGACTTGTAGATACCACAGAGCTTCAGAAAATTCTTGGAAAAAATAAAAATGCAAAATTTCCTTGAATTTTTGGAGCCCTTCATGTAATACCCTAAATAACTCTACACCCGTGAGCTTGCGTTTCCCGGAACCAAGGCTGTCTTCCTGCATCACCATGGTGCCGCCATCAGCACCAGGAAGCTGTGCGCTGGTCTGGTGCACGGCCCTCACTCAGGCGCTGTGTCCGGAAGTCGAGGGAGGCAGTCTTGTCCGTCCTCTGAGTGCTGGCAGCAGAGTGGAGTCACGGCCCACGCCCAGCCTCGCCACAGGCTGCGCTCAGCCTAGCTGATGGGTTAGCAAATGGCATCCTAGTGTCCTTTTAATCCGCATTTTCTTACAGTAAGGAGTGGAGTGAGGGCCTTTCATGTAAAGAAAACCTGTATTTTTCCTTTAGACTGGTTCTTTTTTTTTTTTAATATTTATTTATTCACGTGAGAGGTAGAGTTACAGAGAGAGGAAGAGACAGAGGGAAAGGTTTTCCATCCACTGGTTCACTCCCCAGATGGCCGCCAATAGCTGGAACTGGGTCAATCCGAAGCCAGGAGCTTTTTCTGGGACTCCCCTGTGGGTGCAGGGGCCCAAGCACCTGAGCCGTCTTCTGCTTTCCCAGGTGCGTTAGCAGGGGCCTGGATCAGAAGTGGAGCAGCGGAGACTTGAACCGGTGCCCATAGGAGATGCTTGTGCCACTGGTGGAGGCCTAGCCCACTCTGCACAGCGCCAGCCCCTCGACTAATCTTAATTTTTGTTGGCTGTGATACCCCGAAGATGATGGTGTTTTGCCAGCTGTTTTTGTAACATGCTTGTTTGACTTTTTGACCATTTTGATTTTATGTGGGTTCTTCATCTGAAATGTGTGTATGTTTCCATTTCTTTAGGTGAATAAAGCGAATCAGAGTTAAAAAGGCAAAAGCGAGCCTCCTGACTTTTTTAATATTTTAATATTTCAGAGATCATTTTACTTAGTACATTTTCAGGAACTTTATTGAGATGGTTCTTCAGTTGGAAATAGTTTTAAATTTTATTCAGAGTTGAATAGTATTTTGAGTTGTAAAAGATAAAACTTACATTTGATCTGGAATTCTGCAATATCGTATGTCCTGTTTCTTGGTCTTCATTGTAAATTCCGTTTCGTGGATGAAGGCCTTACTGCCGCCTCATGACTTGCTTTGTATTATCATCTTGTGAATCAGAGAGGCTCGGAGAATTCCTGCTCCACCTTCCTCCCTTCTCGTGTTCTCTGGCTGAGCCGGGTGTTAGTGCTGGCATCCCTCCTGTTCCCGAGCGAGAGCCCGTCTGTCCTGCTGGCTCCTGGTGGAGTCCTGTCGCCTGTCCCCGTCACCCTTGTTCCCTGGGGGCTGGGGATTGCGTCCCTGTGGACTCCCGGGGTCTTGTGCCGGGGCAGGCCGAGTCCTCAGTGCCGCTGGCCGTGGCTCTGCCCCCGTCACCCTTGTTCCCTGGGGGCTGGGGATTGCGTCCGTGTGGACTCCCGGGGTCTTGTGCCGGGGCAGGCTGCAGTCCTCAGTGCCGCTGGCCGTGGCTCTGCCCCCGTCACCCTTGTTCCCTGGGGGCTGGGGATTGCGTCCCTGTGGACTCCCGGGGTCTTGTGCCGGGGCAGGCCGAGTCCTCAGTGCCGCTGGCCGTGGCTCTGCCCCCGTCACCCTTGTTCCCTGGGGGCTGGGGATTGCGTCCCTGTGGACTCCCGGGGTCTTGTGCCGGGGCAGGCCGAGTCCTCAGTGCCGCTGGCCGTGGCTCTGCGGCGGGTGCCGCGCCTGCCTGCCGCCGTGCCGCGCCTCTGGGCCCAGCTGTGCTGTCTCCGTCCCCTCGCTGCAGGCTCCATCCGAGAGGAGAACGGGGTGCGGTGGCACGTGTGTCCCTACTGCACCAAGGAGTTCCGGAAGCCCAGCGACCTGGTGCGCCACATCCGCATCCACACGCACGAGAAGCCCTTCAAGTGCCCGCAGTGCTTCCGGGCCTTCGCGGTGAAGAGCACGCTGACGGCGCACATCAAGACGCACACGGGCATCAAGGCCTTCAAGTGCCAGCACTGCATGAAGAGCTTCTCCACCTCGGGCAGCCTCAAGGTGCACACCCGCCTGCACACAGGTGCGCCGCCGGGCCTGGGGGTGGCCGCTCCCCTGGGGCAAGGGCGGAAAGGGCTTGGCGGGTGGCGCTCGCAGATGCATATAGGACTGCAGGGTGAAGAGGCCCCTCCTGGGAGCCGGCTGGAGAGTAGCCTTAGACTGGGTGAGTTTCCTAAGGAGACCCTCTAGGACCCGTGGTCTTGAGCCGGCAGGGGGGAGGCTTGGCTCCTGGGGGCCAGGGCCCATTCGCAGAGGCCTTCAGCGGGAAGGGAGCCGAGAGCGCCGCCTCTCATCAGCACGGATGCTGTGTGGGCTCCACGTTCCCTTAAGGAACAGCATCACTGAGATCTAATTCACACATCGTAGATTCTCTCCTTGAAAGAGCACGATTCACAGTTGTGCAGCCCACACCGCTGAACGGTTTTGTGGCATTTTTATCACTCCCGTGGAAGCCCATATTTGCGAGCAGCGTCTCCGTGTGCTCCTTCAGCGTGCCCTGGCTGGGCTGGCCCTGGGATGAGTATTTGAAAAAGCTGGCATTACTCAGTTGTTGTCGGGGTCTGCATTGGCATTTACCTATAAAATTATACAAAAAGGTGACTCCCTCAGACAAGGGGGGATGCAGTGGTGGGGGACAGTGAGGGCCGGTCCCCACTGTCATTCTTATCACTGCTTAGAGCCAGTAGCAACCACTTGGCACTGGCTTGTAGACCACCAGGTGCCATGTGGCATCCCAGCAGCCACCTGAGAGAGCCAGGGGAGGGTTGGTGTAGGGCCTGGGGTCCCTCCGTGCTGTGCAGTTCTGCAGGACTGCTTGTTACTTGTCTCCATGTCTGTGTTGCAGTTTCCTTTTTACTTAAAATTCTCTATTGCATGCCTTCACATCTGTAATATGCATTGTGCAGACATGAGGGAGAACAACATAATGGATGAAGTCCTTGAGATTCCAGGCACGGAACAGCAAACTGAGCGTTCGGCAGTGTTGGAGTGCGGATGTTTTCTGCTGGCGCTCTCTGTTGAGGTGCCGCTCCTTGAAATGCTTCTAAAGCGTGCTTTTCTTCTCCTCAGGAGTCAGGCCTTTTGCTTGTCCTCACTGTGACAAAAAGTTCCGAACCTCAGGCCACAGGAAGACCCACATTGCTTCCCACTTCAAACACACTGAGCTAAGGAAGATGAGGCACCAGCGCAAGCCTGCGAAGGCCCGTGTTGGCAGGACGAACGTGCCTGTCCCCGACATTCCTTTGCAGGAGCCCATTCTCATAACCGACTTGGGTAAGGTGGATGGCAGTGCTCTTGGGACTGGTCCTGTGCTCTTGGCTCTGGGGCCCTGTGTAGGATGTGGCCTTGGGGTGGTCCATGTGGCTGGGTAGTGCAAAGACTTAGTGTGGTCCATGGGCTGTGTAGCGGTATGACTTAGCATGATCCATGTGGCTAGGTAGTGTTAGGACTTAGCATGGTCCATGTGGCTGGGTAGTGTTAGGACTTAGTGTGGTCCATGTGGCTGTGTAGTGGTAGGACTTAGCATGGTCTGTGTGGCTGTGTAGTGGTAGGACTTAGCGTGGTCCATGTGGCTGGGTAGTGGTATGACTTAGCATGGTCTGTGTGGCTGGGTAGTGTTAGGACTTAGCGTGGTCCATGTGGCTGGATAGCGGCATGACTTAGTGTGGTCCATGTGGCTGTGTAGTGGTAGGACTTAGCATGATCCATGTGGCTGGATAGCGGCATGACTTAGTGTGGTCCATGTGGCTGTGTAGTGGTAGGACTTAGCATGGTCCGTGTGGCAGGGTAGTGTGAACTTAGTGTGGTCCATGTGGCTGGGTAGTGGTAGGACTTAGCATGGTCTGTGTGGCTGGGTAGTGGTATGACAGCGTGGTCTGTGTGGCTGGGTAGTGGTAGGACTTAGCATGGCCCATGTGGCTGGGTAGTGGTATGACAGCGTGGTCTGTGTGGCTGGGTAGTGGTAGGGTTTAGCGTGGTTCACCTGGTGTCCAGAACTAGAACCTTTAGAAAAATGATCTCTCAGAACTGGAATAAAACTGGGAGCCACGCTGTCCTGCTCTGTCTGTGCTCCTCCCACAGTTCCGGAGGCTGGACGCCTGGGATCCGGGTGTGGGCGGATGTGGTGTCTGCGAAGGGCCTTTTCTGAGCCGCTGCCCCTGGCCGTGTCCGCACGTGGCAGAAGGAAGGGGGAGGGTCTCCAGGCCCCACCTCTGATTGTTGCCACATTGGGAGTAGGCTTCAACATGTGGCCCATAAGTACAGTCGGTCTGTGTGTGAATTTACACTTCTTATTTTTTAAACATTTATTTAAGATTTTAGTTATTTTTCTGAAAGTCAAAGTTACAGAGAGAGAGGGAGAGAAAGCGAGACCTTCCATCTGCTGGTTCAGTCCTGAGATGGCCACAGTGGCCAGCCTGGGCAGGGCGAAGGCACGAGCCAGGAGCTTCTTCTTGCTCTCTCCCATGGGTGGCAGGGGCCCGAACCCTTGGGCCGTCGTCCGCTGCTTCTCCCAGACCCGTCACAGGGATCTGGATTAGAAGCAGAGCAGCCAGGATACCAGCTGGCACTCATATGGGATGCGGGCGTATCCAGTGGCAGCGTTACTGGCTATGCCACAACGCTGGCCCCTCCGTCTACCCTTTTTCCCAGGCACATTACAAGGGATCTGGATTGGAAATAGAGCAGCCAGGACTCGAACCTGCCCACATGGGATGCCAGCACTGCAGGAGGCTTCCCCTCAGGCCAGCCCTGAGTCCTGATTCCTGAGGGTTCAGTGGCATGCCTGGGTCTTTGTTGGCATCACATGTGCCTGGATCTTGGCCTGGTCAGTGGAAGCTGAGTTCTCCCGTGTCTGGGCCGAGGACGGCGGGTGGGAGTGGTTCTGGGAGGTGGCGTGACAGTTTCTTACTGTGTCTGGCTTCACTGTTATTTCTATTTGGGTCATCACTTCTCTGACTCTGAGTACCCGGGGCCAGAGCAAGGATGCTGCTGTCCCCATCTGTGTGGGAAGGATTTTGATAGAGACTTGATGGGGAGAGGGTTTAGGTATAGAATTCTCACGGCGACTTGGCTTACCGGGCCAAGTCTGGATATTCCCGTCCAGCAGAGTTCCTTAAACCATAGTGTGTTGTACGCCAGGACTGTCGCTTTAAAAGAATTAGGGTGCACTAACAATGCTCTACCAGGTAATCCAATCTGGTCAGTAGGGATAGATGGGCCTGATGCACTGGAGGCCACGGCTCAGCTGACAAAGGAGAGGCTGGCAGGAGGAGTGGGTGTGTGCAGGGCGAGCTGTGGTGTCGGGAGGGGATCAGGGAAGCAGATGTGGCTTCCAGGGCCACAGCAGAAAGGGCTTCAGGAACTGGAGAGGCAGGGGGCAGTTTCTCAGATCAGTGGTGGGAGGCCTGCACTCGTGGGGCATGGCGTGGATGTGGAGGATGGTCCCTGCCCTTGCTGCGGGCTGCAGGCTGGGTGGCCGGGTGTGCAGGTGACCAGGCGTCTCCAGAGGAGACTGTGGGTCACTTTGCTTCAGGGAAGGCTGGAGCATCAGCAGCGGTGGCTGTGTGAAGACCCTGGCATCAGCTGTAACCAGGAGCCTGGAGAGCTCGAGGCTCGTCTACTATGGTGAGCTTGGTGTCCAGGTGGCTGTAGGAAGCCCACACCTGGGGCCTCCCTTGGGCCTTGCCTTGCAGTCTGACTGTCTGGGAAGCCTTGAGCATGCCTCGTCCCTGCTCCTTAGACAGATTCTCTTTTTTTTGTTTAAAGATTTTATTTATTTATTTGAGAGGTGGAGTTACAGACAGAGAGGGAGAGACAGAAGGTCTTCCTTCCGCTGGTTCACTCCCCAGATGGCCGCAACAGCCAGAGCTGGGCAGAATTGAAGCCAGGAGCCAGGAGCTTCTTTTGGGTCTCCCATGCGGGTGCAGGGCCCAAGCACTTGGGCCATCTGCTGCTTTCCCAGGCCACAGCAGAGAGCTGGACTGGAAGGGGAGCAGCCAGGACTAGAACCAGCGCCCACGTGGGATGCCGGTGCTGCAGGTGGGGGTTAGCCTAGTAAGCCACAGCGCCAGCCCCCAAATGCTTTTAATGTGGGAAATGGCAGAAGCAAAATAGGCCTTCCCGTTCATGGAGTGCACTGTTTCTTCCCCTGTGAAACACATGTGCAGCTGCCATTGGGTGGCTCTTAGTCCTAACAATTAGGAGGTGAATGCGGAATTCCTGGTCCATCTGCTTCACTGGAATTCTGTTTCTCTCACTTTGATGAGTTTGATTATAATTACTTATAATTATTTCATAATCAGTACCTTTCTTACTGCTTTTGATATAACTTATCTAATGAACAGTATGAAGCAGTCTTCCTAGTTGTGTGTCACACAATTCACCTTAGTGCTAAGAGGAGAATTCTAACATTCTGCTGCCGCAACACCAGCATCCCAGAGCGGACTGCTGGTCCAAGTCCCGGCTCTTCCTCTTCTGGTCCAGTCTGCTGCTGATGTGTGTGGGCAGGCGTGGAAGATGGCCCAAGAGCTTAGGCTCCTGCCCTCCTTGGAGGAGACCAGGATAGAGCTCCTGGCTTCTGCCTGGCCCAGATCTGGCTGTTGTGGCCATCTGGGGAGTGAGCCAGCAGGATGGAAGACCTCTCGGTATCTCTCTCTTAGTCACTCTGCCTTTCACACAAATGAAGAAGTCTTTTTAGTAAAGTCGTCTGAGAGACCATTCTGTTAGGTTCAGGAGGAGCAAGAAAATAGCCAATCAGATGTTATTTGAAACTTATAATTTTTTTATTTTTTATTTTATTTTTATTTTATTTGAGGGACAGAAAGCAAGAGCTCCCATCTACTGGTTCATTCCTCCAAATGCCCACAAGGGTCAGGGTTGGGCCAGTGGCTGGAGCCAAAGCTAGGAGCCAGGAGCTCAATCCAGGCCTCCACACCAGTGGTAGGAACTCAGTTACTTGAGCTATTACCCATGGCTCCTGTCCTCACTGGCAGGAAACTGGGGCCAGGAGTGGAACTGGGTGTTGAGCCCATATGAGATTGTACTCTGGTATGAGATTGTACTCTGGTATGAGATTGTACTCGGGTATGAGATTGTACTTGGGTATGAGAGTGTACTCGGGTATGAGATTGTACTCTGGTATGAGATTGTACTGTGGTATGAGATTGTACTCTGGTATGAGATTGTACTGTGGTATGAGATTGTATTCTGGTATGAGATTGTACTGTGGTATGAGATTGTACTGTGGTATGAAATTGTACTCTGGTATGAGATTGTACTCTGGTATGAGATTGTACTGTGGTATGAGATTGTACTCGGGTATGAGATTGTACTGTGGTATGAGATTGTACTCTGGTATGAGATTGTACTGTGGTATGAGATTGTACTCGGGTATGAGATTGTACTGTGGTATGAGATTGTACTTGGGTATGAGATTGTACTCGGGTATGAGATTGTACTGTGGTATGAGATTGTACTGTGGTATGAGATTGTACTCGGGTATGAGATTGTACTGTGGTATGAGAGTGTACTCGGGTATGAGATTGTACTGTGGTATGAGATTGTACTGTGGTATGAGATTGTACTGTGGTATGAGATTGTACTCGGGTATGAGATTGTACTGTGGTATGAGATTGTACTCGGGTATGAGATTGTACTGTGGTATGAGATTGTACTCGGGTATGAGATTGTACTGTGGTATGAGATTGTACTCGGGTATGAGATTGTACTGTGGTATGATATTGTACTCGGGTATGAGATTGTACTCGGGTATGAGATTGTACTGTGGTATGAGATTGTACTGTGGTATGAAATTGTACTCTGGTATGAGATTGTACTCTGGTATGAGATTGTACTGTGGTATGAGATTGTACTGTGGTATGAGACTGTACTCGGGTATGAGATTGTACTCGGGTATGAGATTGTACTCTGGTATGAGATTGTACTCGGGTATGAGAGTGTACTCGGGTATGAGATTGTACTCGGGTATGAAACTTGGGCATCTTCAGCACTGGTTAGGTTTTGTGCACTTGGTGGACTTCGGGCGTTATTCCTATTTGCCATTTTGGTGCATATTCACATGTTTTGGAGGTGCTGGACAGCAGTGAATGCAGTGAGACGGAGGGGCTCCCAGCGAGGGAGCAGCCAGTGCCTGGCTGGTGACTAGGAGATGGCATCCCGTGAGCACAGTGGTGGAAGCTTGGAGGAGACGCGTTTTGAGGGAAAAAATTGAGATGGAACCTGGACTTTTAGGGAGAGTCAGGAAGAACAGTGCGTTCAGAGGTGCGTGCTCCTTGCGTGGAGATTGGTGTGGCTGGAGGAGGGGGAGGGGGCGGGTTTGGCGCTGGGTCGGGTCCCGGCTGCTCCCCTGCCAGCCCACCTCCCTGCTGATGCCCTGGGAAAGACCTGTTCGGAGCTCCTGGCTCCTGGCTTGGCCTGGCCCAGCCTCAGCCGTTGTGGCCATTTGAACCAATGGATGGAAGATTTCCCTCTCTCTGTCTTCCTCTCTTTTTGTAAGTCTGCCTTTCAAATAAATAAATAAACCTTAAAAAGAAAAAATTTTGGAAATCCCTGATTGACCTAAATTTTGGATATAATTATGTAAATACAATGTCAGCCATGCCTGTATAGAAAGTAAATATGGAGATCCTAAAAACTGTCTCTGGGATCGAGGGAAGTCATATGACGGTGGAGACCCTCCTCTTGCTACGAGGAGTAAGCTAAATGATAAGTGTCCTCCGTAAGCGTTCTCTCGATGCCAGCTCCTAACCCAGGGAGGGAGCGCTGGGCTCCAGGATTGGAGTCTGTCGAAGAGTGCAGCGTCTGTGTGACACAGGTGCTCTTTGTTCCACGTCAGTACTGCAGCACGACAGCGAATCTTTCCTGCTTTGTTTGGCTCTGTAGGTCTCATCCAGCCCATCCCAAGAAACCAGTTTTTCCAGAATTATTTTAATAACAACTTTGTCAACGAAGCAGATAGGCCGTACAAATGTTTCTACTGTCATCGTGCGTATAAAAAGTCTTGCCACCTGAAGCAGCACATCAGGTAAGGTCATGGGTGCAGAGATGGAAATGGGCTGTGTTGCCTTTTGATATTTAAAGGATCACATTTGACCCACAAGACACGTATTGATAATTAATAGTTTTCATTGTTTAGTGTCTTGACTAAGATATTTTACCCAGAAATTTCCACCAGACCTTGTTTTAATCCCTATCATACTTCAGTATTTTCAGTTGCAATGAAAAGTGAAAGAACTGTTTGGTTTACTTAGCATTATGTTCACTTTTTATCTGTATTCGTTGTTAATTCTTAGTGCTAGTTCAGTGGAAACAAAGTGGCGACTTGACCATGACTGAGTGGAGTCAGGAGGACAGCGTGGTTTCCTGTGCAGCCGCACTGCAGCCTCCGTGTGACCTTGGGGCCAGGGCTTCTCGGCTGTGCGGTGGCGAGAGCTGCAAGCGTGGCCAGGACGTGATGGTGGTGGCAGAGTGGACAGGAGTGCGAGCTGGTCAGCCAGGTGGAAGACGCTCGTGCAATGTTTCCTCTTTTTAGGTCACACACGGGTGAAAAGCCCTTCAAGTGCTCTCAGTGTGGAAGAGGCTTCGTGTCTGCAGGCGTGCTCAAGGCACACGTTCGCACGCACACGGGGCTCAAGTCGTTCCAGTGTCTGATCTGTAACGGGGCTTTCACCACTGGGGGCAGCTTACGGCGGCACATGGGCACCCACAACGACCTCCGGCCCTACATGTGTCCCTACTGCCAGAAAACGTTCAAGACCTCACTCAATTGCAAAAAGCACATGAAAACTCATAGGTAGGTGTGCTTCCGGGGCCACGTTTCCCCGTCTTGATCATTCCCAGGTGGTGCTGGGGGCTGCTTGTAGGAGGTACTCGTCTTTGACTCCTGTGTTAGTATCTGCAGCTGGGTACGTGGGCAGAAGAGACGGAAGCATCAGTGTCAGATGGTCCCTTGAGACCCCTGAACTAAAACGTCCTCGTCTTTATGTTCACCGGGGCACGCATGTGGTCTGTGTCGGCTCAGTGCCTTGTCCGCTGACAGTGGGCGGTGAGCTGCGATGCTGCGCTGCGTCTGATGCAGTCAGGTAGAGGAGATTTTGGAAGAGCAGTCTCCAGTGGGCCTGTGATTCCCAGGCACGGCATTAGCACGTCGCGTTGCTCCTCGTTCTGTGTCAGCCGTCCACGAGGCTCCTTCAGTCTGACGGCTCGGCTTCATAGGGCGTCCGAGAGCAGCGCATGTGGGCCTGGCGCTTGCTGCCTGCGCCCTTGAGCAGCACAGAATCCTGTGCCGTGCCGTAGGGCGTGGCTAACGTGGCAGCCACGTCCCCCTCCCGGGAAATGCGATAGACGTTATTGCAAGAGTGCTGACCCTCCCCCGGGAATGCTTACTGCTGAGTGGTGCCCCCTCACGCACCCCACGGAGCCCTGGCGATGGCTCTGAGTGCCACGTGCTGTCCACAGAGTCGTCTTGTTTGATTCGAAGAGATGGTGGCTTAGCTGAGACCTGCCCCACTGCCCAGCCCAGTACTGGTGGCGCCGGTGAGCACAGGGCACTCCTGTCAGTTGTGCGTGCGGTTATCCTTACTGCCTTTCTGGAGGGAGTTACGTGCCGCGCTTGTGTCCGGAAACTGAGGGTCCACTTGGCCCTGACACGCGGGGTGCCTGCGTCTGTTCACTGCCACGGGGTCGGGTCGCCATGTCCTGAGGAGCTCAGACCTCGCTTGCCCATGGCCTGTCTGTCTCTGTCAGGCAGCCAGGCCTTTACAACGCACCTTCGGTGGTGGAATGGGGACTGTGAGTGTTAAGGCCCTGTTTATGCAGCCAGTGGCCAGTGGGCTGATTGTGGGACCCGCTGCATGAAGTGGGGAGTGCTGCCTGCCGTGGCCTGCCGTGGCCTGCCGTGGGCTCCGGAGAGCCGTGAGCAACGTCGCGTGTGGTGCTGAGGAGGAGCCCCACAGATGAGGGCTCTGCCCTTGACAGTGGTGCTTTTCTCCTGTGCAGTGTGGGCACCTGGCTCCTGCAGGGAGAGGGCCGGCTCGGCCGCCAGTGCGCTCTCTGGTCTCGGGAGCTCCAGGACACGTAGACTGAAAGTGGGCACGAAAGGCTGCAGTAAAATCCATGAAAGCAACAGTCGAGTGAGCAGAACTCCAGTGTCCACCCGGCCAGGTGCTTGTGCAGACCTGCGCCCTGGCCGTGGGGCGGTGTCCCCTGGCTTTGCTGTCGTGGTCACAGTGCGGGCCTCCGTTCCGCAGCAGCAGCAGTTGAGCATGGACTCTTTTGGGATATCAGACATGAAGAGGGGAGATTTGTTTGGAGCTAAGTAAGGGTGGACTTCGAGTGGGCACACTGAGAGGAACCCTGGGTGGATCGTGTGGGAGTGGAATGAGAGAAGGGAGAGAGGACGCCTTGCCGTAACCTGTGCAGGCAGCCGGCCAGGCTGCTGATCAGGTCCGTGTGCAAGGTGGGTTTTCCTTTTTGTTTTGTTTTTTTTTTTTAAGGTGTTTTGGATTCATTTTCAAAACTCACTTCTCTTTTTTCTCTTTGGAAACGAGCTGTTGGCCTTGCTGCGTCTGTGCTGGGTGTGTTTGTACCAGCTCACCTGGTGTGGTGCTCTGAGCCCTGGGCCCCGTGGGATTGGAGCTGGGGCGCTGCACTCTCGAGCGGTGGCGTCCTTTCTTGTCCCGAGACTCGAGGAAGCACAGGGGTGTGCTGTCCTGCCTCCCGCGTGCCGTGGCCTGCACATGAGATGCCGGGATTTCTCCTCTGAATTGCTCAGTGACGTGATTTTTAGCTGCATCGTCGTCACGACTCTAAAATGCAACGCGTGGCGCGTAGGTGGTGGCAGCGGGCCAGCATCTAACGGCACACGACCTTGGCCTCTCGAAGGTACGAGCTCGCCCAGCAGCTGCAGCAGCACCAGCAGGCCGCCTCCCTTGACGACAGCACCGTGGACCAGCAGAGCGTGCGAGTGTCCGCCCCCATGCAGGTGCAGCTCGAGAGCTCCGAGCTGCCGCAGACGGCTGAGGTGGTTGCTGCGGACCCCGAAGCCATGCTGGACCTGGGGCCACAGCACGTCGTGGCTGCAGAGGACACGGCACTGGGTCAGCCCCTGACCGATCAGCCTTTGGACGCAGACGAAGGTAAATGTCCCAGGAGGGCTGAGGTCAGGACGACCCCCGCGGGGTGCTGTGGCCCTTCACCCAGTGCAGCGCTTCGCTCTCCCCTCTCTGACTTCTTAAGGATCATTTATGTATCTGAGAGGTGGAGGAGACACACGGAGAAGAGAGCGGCCGTCTGCGGTTCCCTCCTCAGCTGCCCACGGTGGCCCTCTCGTTAGTGCTGAAGCTGGGAGCCAGAGAGCGAATCTGCGTCTCCCACGTGGACACTTGGGCCCGCACGTACCCTAAACAGCCTCTAAGTGGCATTGCACATTCTAACAGTTTAGAATATTACCTTATAGAATAATATCTAAGTTTGAGGAAACCTGGAACAACTTTATGAAGATAACGCCATAACCAAATTTTTAGCAGTATATTTATGCTTCCTATTTTTTTCCCAAGATAAGCTGTTTAACATTTGAATATGTACGCATGTACGTATTTTATTTGAAAGGCAGAGAGCGACAGAGACGTATGCCCAAACAGGCAGGGCTGGGCCCTCAGTCCAGAGTTTCCACGGATGCCTCCAGCACCCAGGCCCTTGAGCCGTCAGCACTGCAGCTCTGGGTGTGCGTTAGCAGAGTGCTGGACTCGAGATGGGGCCGGGACTTTGACGCAAGCACTCCCGCACGGGATGTGGGCATCCTGAGTGACCTAACTGCCGTGCCACGCCTGCCCTTAGGGCGCTGTGTAAGGAATGTCCATGTTTCTGTATGTTATACTGCAAAGGCAGACGCACAGAGAGACAGAGATCTTCTGTCTGCTGGGTCACTCCCCACATACCTGCCCCAGGCAGTGGTGGGCCAGGCTGAGCCAAGAACCCAGAACTCCATCTGTGTTTCCTGAGTGAGCGGCAGGGACCCAAGCACTTGAGCCATCACCTGCTGCCTCCCGGGATCCACACTAACGGGAACCGAGATTGGAAGCAGAGCAGTCAGGACTCCATGCGGCACTGTGATGTGAGATCCGGGCAGGCACCCAAGTGGCAGCGTGACCACTGTGCGCACCCCCACTGCGAGGCTGGTTGTTACAGACACCCTGGAGTGAGCCTGGGGCAGAGTGGCAGAGGGAAGTAGCTGCCAAGTGTGTGGTCTCCTTTCCTTTGCACGCTCGTCCTTAGATGGGTTTGCGGCCCCCCAGGACCCTCTCCGAGGGCACATGGACCAGTTTGAGGAGCAGACCCCGCCTGCGCAGTCCTTCGAGCCAGCAGGGCTGTCACAAGGTCAGTAGTGGGTTTTGAGTGAGCCGTGTGTAAGCGGCGCCTGCCAGGTTTCACGTAACCAGCCCAGTGCTTTCTGCCTGTGTCGTGCGTGGCGTCAGGAAGCAGCCTGCGTGTCCACGTCTGCCTTAGTTTCTAGCCAAGAGCAGGGGCTGAGGTTCAGCAGTCGGGGGGAGGTGGCGGGGAGGGGTCCTGGCTGTGGCCAGACCCTGGCCGCACTGGTCTTGACACCAATTCAGAAAGCGGAGATGACCCTTTAGGTACTTTTTCTAGTTGTTTCGAGGCTCTTCTGTGTGACTTGAACGTTTCTGAGAGCTTGTTGAACCCATTGCAGGTTTCGCAGTGGCAGATGCGTACAGTCAGCAGCCTCAGTTCCCAGCCGTCCAGCAGCTGCAGGACTCCAGTACGCTGGAGTCTCAAGCCCTGTCCACAAGCTTCCATCAGCAGAACTTGCTGCCGGTCCCTGGTGCCGAGGCGGTCAGCGTGGTGAGTGCCGGAGGGCCCACACCCAGTCAGCGGGCAGCACTGCCGTGCTGGTCCTCACTGTCAGAGCTGAGGTGTGCGCACTTCGCAGGAGAGCACGCGCCTTCACACAGAAATCACAGTGTTTAGCACCTGGAGCCTTCCGTTTTCCTCAGAATATTTTAATTGTACTTAAGATTTCCAATACCATGATGTGAATTCGCCTTTTTGCTTAAAAGCCAGGAAGGGAGTGAGTAGAGTGTAACGTAACATCAACTGAAGGGTATTATGTTGCCCTGGGCACTAAACCTAAACGTTTTTGTTTGTAGAGTTCTAAATATGGCAGAAGGAAAATATTATGAATGATGATACATTAAAAGCTTAAATGCATTTTTTAAAAAGATTTATTGAGTTTCCTTTTGAAAGAATTACAGAGAGGCAGAGACACAGAAAGAGAGGTCTTCTGTCCGCTGGTTCACTCCCCAGGTGGCCGCAATTGCTAGAGCCAGGAGCCAGGAGCTTCAGGCGGGTCTCCCACGTGGGTGAGGGGCCCAAGCACTCGGGCCGTCTTCTGCTGCTCTCCCAGATGCATCAGCAGGGAGCTGGATGGGAAGTGCAGCAGCAGGGACTTGAACCGGGGCCCATGTGGGATGTAAGTGTTGCAGGCCGCAGCTTAACCTGCTGTGCCACAGCACCGGCCCCAAGATGCATAACTTCAGTTGTATCTCTTATTCAAGTAGGAAACATGGGGTTTTTGTATTTGGAAATTTTTTAGTGCTGCTGCAAATGTTTGACCAATGAATTGTGATCTTTCTCTTTTTTAAAATATTTATTTATTTATTTTGAAAGAGTTACAGAGAGAGGGGAAGACAGAGAAAAAGAGAGCGAGCGAGCAAGCGAGAGCCTCTTTTGCTGGTTCACCTCCCAGATGGCCACAGTGACCCGGGATGGGCCAGCCAGGAGTCAGGAGCTTCAGGCGGCTCTCCTGCGTGAGTGCAGGGGCCCATGCACTTGGGCCATCTTCCACTGCTTTCCCAGGCCACAGCAGGGAGCTGGATCAGAAGTGGAGCAGCTGGGACGGTGCCCACGTGGGATGCCAGCACTGCAGGCTGCAGCTCACCACGATGGGCCCTGGTCGTTCTTTCTTCAAGTTCCACCCTTGTAGTTTTGCCCTAGTGGCAGGGCCGTCTGCTCCAGTGAACAGCTCCGAGGGTTCTTTCACAGCTCGAAGCTCTGTGACTGACAGCAGATGCTGCCTGGGTGGTCGAGCACGCGCTAACACTAGCTTACCTTTTGCTCAGCGCTATGCAGGCCCGGCTCCGGTGTGGCAGAGCTGGGCCCTGAAGGCAGGCAGAGTGGACACAGGCCCTTGCTTGCAGCGTCTTACAGCATGCCCCACGGTTGGCACTGTGTCTGTCACTGTCCCTTGCCCTGAAGGTTGGCTTCCCCTGCGCCCTGTGTGTGACACGGTATTTGTGGAGCGACTGGAAAGCGCCAACCTGGCCGTGTCAGGAAGGCGGGGTCACGAGACAGGCCACAGGCCTTGTTCTGTTTCTGACGAGAGGGAAGACAGTCTTCTCAGAAAGGGAGATTTGCATTCTCCGTCAGTGAGGGTCAAGCTGATGGAAGAGTGTTTTTTCATTAAGATGTTTCAGAGGGGCCGGCGCTGTGGCGCAGCGGGCTAGCGCCCTGGCCTGAAGCACCGGCATTCCATATGGGCACCAGTTCGAGACCTGGCTGCTCCACTTCTGATCCAGCTCTCTGCTGTGGCCTGGGAAAGCAGTAGAAGATGGCCGAGGTCCTTGGGCCCTGCACCTGCTTGGGAGACCTGGAGGAAGCTCCTGGCTCCTGGCTTCAGATGGGCACAGCCCTGGCCTTTGCAGCCAATTGGGGAGTGAACCAACAGATGGAAGACCTCTCTCTCTGCCTCTCTTCTCTCTGTGTAACTGACTTTCAAATAAATAAATAAATCTTTTTCTTTTAAAAAAAAGTTTCAGAGTCTGTTTCCTGGTAGGTGAAAGTTTGGGTTGAAGGACGTTAATAGACAATAAGCAGGCCTTGATTTTAAGGTATTGTCGGTGATGTAACTATTGCTTGCGGTTCTTGGGTTGGTTCAGCTGACCGCAGTGGCCTGTTGGGCTCCCTCCTCGTGCCTGTCCCGCATCATGGTTGTTTACTCCCACACACTCAGAATCGTCTGCTCGATACCCCATTCCGTTTCAGACGACACGCTTGATTCCAGAGTCTCCCCAGGAGCAGCTGGACCTGCGGACGCAGCGGCCTGCGTTTCTGGAGGAAGGCGAGGATCAGAGCAGGCGCTCATACAGGTAGCCCCTGCCCGTGCCGGGAGCCTCTTGTCCCAAGGGCGTTGCAATGTAGTCATCGCGAGACTCTCTGAGTTAGGTCCATATTCATCCTCGTTTTATAAAGAAAGACCTGAGACAGGAGCTGACCGTGCTCCTTCTCGCACAGCTCACGAGCCCCAGGGCCAGGGCGTCCTCAGCCCGGCACTGGATGCGCTCTCTGGAAGCCTCCTTGCCCTGTTCAGCCATCGTTGCCCTTCACCTGGCCCCTTTCTGGCCAATGAGTGGCCTTCAAAAAGTTCATGGAAATGAATATTGTGAAAAAACTATGCATGGATCTCAAAATTTTTACAATAAAATAAACTTCATTTTAAATTCCATTTTCACAAACTTTTTGGAGTCCTCTGGCATGTGAGGACCTGTGTGCCAGGAAGCAGGTGATCCCTAGCACAGCTGCCCCAGGGAGCCTGCCCGTATGCAGCAGGTGCCTTGGGGACCTGGTGAGCCTAGGACAGCTGCCCCAGGGAGCCTGCCCGTATGCAGCAGTGCCTGGAGGGCCTGGTGAGCCTAGGACAGCTGCCCCAGGGAGCCTGCCCGTATGCAGCAGGTGCCTGGAGGGCCTGGTGAGCCTAGGACAGCTGCCCCAGGGAGCCTGCCCGTATGCAGCAGGTGCCTGGAGGGCCTGGTGAGCCTAGGACAGCTGCCCCAGGGAGCCTGCCCGTATGCAGCAGTGCCTGGAGGGCCTGGTGAGCCTAGGACAGCTGCCCCAGGGAGCCTGCCCGTATGCAGCAGTGCCTGGAGGGCCTGGTGAGCCTAGGACAGCTGCCCCAGGGAGCCTGCCCGTATGCAGCAGGTGTCTGGAGGGCACTAGTGAGCCTAGGACAGCTGCCCAGGGAGCCTGCCCGAATGCAGCAGGTGCCTGGAGGGCCTGGTGAGCCTAGGACAGCTGCCCCAGGGAGCCTGCCCGTATGCAGCAGGTGCCTGGAGGGCCTGGTGAGCCTAGGACAGCTGCCCCAGGGAGCCTGCCCGTATGCAGCAGTGCCTGGAGGGCCTGGTGAGCCTAGGACAGCTGCCCCAGGGAGCCTGCCCGTATGCAGCAGGTGCCTGGAGGGCCTGGTGAGCCTAGGACAGCTGCCCCAGGGAGCCTGCCCGTATGCAGCAGGTGCCTGGAGGGCCTGGTGAGCCTAGGACAGCTGCCCCAGGGAGCCTGCCCGTATGCAGCAGGTGCCTGGAGGGCCTGGTGAGCCTAGGACAGCTGCCCCAGGGAGCCTGCCCGTATGCAGCAGGTGCCTGGAGGGCCTGGTGAGCCTAGGACAGCTGCCCCAGGGAGCCTGCCCGTATGCAGCAGGTGCCTGGAGGGCCTGGTAGCCTAGGACAGCTGCCCCAGGGAGCCTGCCCGTATGCAGCAGGTGCCTGGAGGGCCTGGTGAGCCTAGGACAGCTGCCCCAGGGAGCCTGCCCGTATGCAGCAGGTGCCTGGAGGGCCTAGTGAGCCTAGGACAGCTGCCCCAGGGAGCCTGCCCGTATGCAGCAGTGCCTGGAGGGCCTGGTGAGCCTAGGACAGCTGCCCCAGGGAGCCTGCCCGTATGCAGCAGGTGCCTGGAGGGCCTGGTGAGCCTAGGACAGCTGCCCCAGGGAGCCTGCCCGTATGCAGCAGGTGCCTGGAGGGCCTGGTGAGCCTAGGACAGCTGCCCAGGGAGCCTGCCCGTATGCAGCAGTGCCTGGACGGCCTGGTGAGCCTAGGACAGCTGCCCCAGGGAGCCTGCCCGTATGCAGCAGTGCCTGGAGGGCCTGGTGAGCCTAGGACAGCTGCCCCAGGGAGCCTGCCCGTATGCAGCAGGTGCCTGGAGGGCCTGGTGAGCCTAGGACAGCTGCCCCAGGGAGCCTGCCCGTATGCAGCAGGTGCCTGGAGGGCCTGGTGAGCCTAGGACAGCTGCCCCAGGGAGCCTGCCTGTATGCAGCAGGTGCCTGGAGGGCCTGGTGAGCCTAGGACAGCTGCCCCAGGGAGCCTGCCCGTATGCAGCAGTGCCTGGAGGGCCTGGTGAGCCTAGGACAGCTGTCCCAGGGAGCCTGCCCGTATGCAGCAGTGCCTGGAGGGCCTGGTGAGCCTAGGACAGCTGTCCCAGGGAGCCTGCCTGTATGCAGCAGGTGCCTGGAGGGCCTGGTGAGCCTAGGACAGCTGCCCCAGGGAGCCTGCCTGTATGCAGCAGGTGCCTGGAGGGCCTGGTGAGCCTAGGACAGCTGCCCCAGGGAGCCTGCCCGTATGCAGCAGTGCCTGGAGGGCCTGGTGAGCCTAGGACAGCTGCCCCAGGGAGCCTGCCCGTATGCAGCAGGTGCCTGGAGGGCCTGGTGAGCCTAGGACAGCTGCCCCAGGGAGCCTGCCCGTATGCAGCAGGTGCCTGGAGGGCCTGGTGAGCCTAGAACAGCTGCCCCAGGGAGCCTGCCCGTATGCAGCAGTGCCTGGAGGGCCTGGTGAGCCTAGGACAGCTGCCCCAGGGAGCCTGCCCGTATGCAGCAGTGCCTGGAGGGCCTGGTGAGCCTAGGACAGCTGCCCCAGGGAGCCTGCCCGTATGCAGCAGGTGCCTGGAGGGCCTGGTGAGCCTAGGACAGCTGCCCCAGGGAGCCTGCCTGTATGCAGCAGGTGCCTGGAGGGCCTGGTGAGCCTAGGACAGCTGCCCCAGGGAGCCTGCCCGTATGCAGCAGTGCCTGGAGGGCCTGGTGAGCCTAGGACAGCTGTCCCAGGGAGCCTGCCCGTATGCAGCAGTGCCTGGAGGGCCTGGTGAGCCTAGGACAGCTGTCCCAGGGAGCCTGCCTGTATGCAGCAGGTGCCTGGAGGGCCTGGTGAGCCTAGGACAGCTGCCCCAGGGAGCCTGCCTGTATGCAGCAGGTGCCTGGAGGGCCTGGTGAGCCTAGGACAGCTGCCCCAGGGAGCCTGCCCGTATGCAGCAGTGCCTGGAGGGCCTGGTGAGCCTAGGACAGCTGCCCCAGGGAGCCTGCCCGTATGCAGCAGTGCCTGGACGGCCTGGTGAGCCTAGGACAGCTGCCCCAGGGAGCCTGCCTGTATGCAGCAGGTGCCTGGAGGGCCTGGTGAGCCTAGGACAGCTGCCCCAGGGAGCCTGCCCGTATGCAGCAGTGCCTGGAGGGCCTGGTGAGCCTAGGACAGCTGCCCCAGGGAGCCTGCCCGTATGCAGCAGGTGCCTGGAGGGCCTGGTGAGCCTAGGACAGCTGCCCCAGGGAGCCTGCCCGTATGCAGCAGTGCCTGGAGGGCCTGGTGAGCCTAGGACAGCTGCCCCAGGGAGCCTGCCCGTATGCAGCAGGTGCCTGGAGGGCCTGGTGAGCCTAGGACAGCTGTCCCAGGGAGCCTGCCCGTATGCAGCAGGTGCCTGGAGGGCCTGGTGAGCCTAGGACAGCTGCCCCAGGGAGCCTGCCCGTATGCAGCAGTGCCTGGAGGGCCTGGTGAGCCTAGGACAGCTGCCCCAGGGAGCCTGCCCGTATGCAGCAGGTGCCTGGAGGGCCTGGTGAGTTCTTGACTGGCTCACACTGTGGCTTGTGCTCACAGGGAGTAGGGCAAACATGTTGCTGAAAATCAAAGACAACTGTATGTGTTTCCAAAAGTTACAGTGAATGTTATCTTCTGCAGAGACAGGCTTAGCGTCAAAATATTTTAATAATTTAATTTCCTTAAAATTCTTTTGAAACCAGCTTTTCCAGGGCCATTTAAGAAAAGCTGCGTTTCATGGCTGTGTAGTCACCCTTGCACACTGGTGAGCCACCTTGCAGCAAACGAATGGTCTTAGACGGGATTTCTGGAGGAATGAGCCTGCTGATATTGATACCATGTAATTTTGGAGAGGCCAAGTAACTCCTTTGTCCCAAACATGTCTGCTCACGCATCTGCTCATGACATTACTCATGCATCACCCACCCACCCAGCAGTCTGTCCACTCATGTGTCCACCCACTGAATCGTCCATGCATCCATCAAGTGTTTATTAAGGACCTGTAATGTGCCAAGCACTATGGGCTGTAGCAGTCAGCAGAACTCAGCACTCACGGAGCTTAGATCCCAGTGGGAGGAGAGAATAGCTCAATGAGTAAGTAGACTGCGTGTGGATGAAGTGTTCCCTGGGTACTGGAGGAAGAGAGAGAGGAAGGGCTGCATCTACTAGGTGCCACGTGTTAGCTAATCAGAGTCACGGCTGTTCTGGATGCATTTAGGAGATAGAACCTGTGGGATCTGTGACAGCCGAGAAGTGAGAGAAAGAGATCAAGGATCTGCCAGGATTTTGAGCCAGATGTCTGGAAGGAAGGGGTTGCTGTCACCTAGGAAGGGGAGATGAGTGTTGAACAGGATTCAGGTCCCCGGGCTGACATCTGAGGATGGCGGGAAGGGGAGATGAGTGTTGAACAGGATTCAGGTCCCCGGGCTGACATCTGAGGATGGCGGGAGTTGAGGGGGCGGTCTGGACTGGAAGTACAGGTTTGAGAGTTGTCAGAGAGAGACCAGCATTTCAGGCGGAGGGGTGCATGTCCACCAGAAGAGGCGTGGCGCGAAGACCCCAGCCTGGCCATGCCACCTAGAGGCTGGCGAGGCAGGGAAGAGCCTGTGCAGGCCTGCGGTGTGCTAGCTGGGAGCCGGGAGGGAACGCGAAAGGAAATGCTGGTGCGCACCTGCGTGCCGGAGATCCCGGGCCCTTCTCCAGGACATAAAGAACTGTGGAAGCTATAGCGCCCCCTGCCCCATGGAGTGTGCTGGAGTCACCTGCACCCCTGGCGCTTGGCTTGTGTCCCGTTCTCTGCCTGACCTCGTCTGGGGAATGCGCTCCGCGAGCTCTGGGAAGTCGCTGGAACCCTGCACACGGCTGCCTCGCGGCTGCTGCCCTCAGTGACAAGGCCGTGTGCGCTGGCCTCTGGGACTTGGGCAGCCGTTGGGCACTTCAGGAGGACTATGGTTGGCAAAGCAGGCAGGTGCAGGCTGGGAAGAGGGCAGGGCCCTTGCACGGGCAGAGAAGGGTCCATCCTCTTTGTTGCTACTCTTAAAGATCAGTTATTTGGAAGAGATGTGGGGGAGGACAACGTGTGCTCTTTGTCTGCTGGTTCACTCCTCAGATGGCCCCAGCACCCAGGGCTGAGCCAGGCCAGAGCCAGGAGCTTCATCCGCATCCCCCATGTGGGTGCCAGGGGCCCAAGCACTTGGACCAGCTTCTGCTCCTTTCCCAGGTGCACTGCAGGGAGTTGGATCAGAATAGAGCAGCTGGGACTGAGGCTGCCTTGTGGGCTGCCAGCATCACAGGCGATGGCTTTACCCACTCCACCACCCAGCAGCCCCAGAGGGTCCATCTTGTGTGGACGGTGCTTGGTCCTTAAGGTGAGGGTGAGGCCAGAGGGAGAGGGTCTGCGCCGGACCTGCTCTCCCAGGACAGCCGGGAGCGCCTGGGTGCAGGTGACTCTGAGCAGTGCACGCGACCGTTCTGCAGAGCTCGCTCTCCCCATCCAAGAACCTCGCCTCCGCGGACTCCAGCTGGCCCCATGGTACAGAGAAACCGTGCCGATCAGTGCGTCTCTCCACCACCGACACAGAGACCGGAGCCCATCCTGCTCCCAGTCAGGGTTCTCTCTCCATCATTAGGTGGAGGCTAGTGCTTGCTTTATGGTTTTTTGTTTTTGTTTTTCTGTTTTTTTTTTTTTTTTTACAGGTAGAGTGGACAGTGAGAGAGAGACAGAGAGAAAGGTCTTCCTTTTTGCCGTTGGTTCACCCTCCAATGGCCACTGCGGCCGGCGCACCGCGCTGATCCGAAGGCAGGAGCCAGGTGCTTCTCTTGGTCTTCCATGGGGTGCAGGGCCCAAGCACTTGGGCCATCCTCCACTGCACTCCCTGGCCACAGCAGAGAGCTGGCCTGGAAGAGGGGCAACTGGGACAGAATGCGGCACCCCAACCGGGACTAGAACCCAGTGTGCCAGCGCCGCTTGGCGGAGGATTAGCCTGTTGAGCCACAGCGCCAGCCATGCTTTCTGTTTTTAATAGATGGCTTTGCCAGACCCCATTTTTTTAAAAAGACATTTATTTATTTGAAAGGCAGAGTTAAAGAGGGGCAGAGGCAGAGAGAGAGGTCTTCCAACCACTGGTTCACTCCCTAGATGGCTGCAATGGCTGGAGCTGTGGCGATACAAAGCAGGAGCCCAGAGCCTCTTTCCGGGTCTCCCACGCGTGTGCAGGGGCCCGAGTATGTGGGCCATTTTCCACTGCTTTCCTAGGGCACAGCAGAGAGCTGGATCAGAATGGAGCAGCCAGGATTCGAACCGGTGCCCATATGGGATGCCAGCGCTGCAGGTGGCGGCTTTACCTGCTACGCCACAGCTCCGGCCCCACCAGACCCTGTTTGTTCGTGGGAGTGAAACTTCAACACGCATTCGCGTGTGTGCAGCCTGTAGTGCAGTGTCCCTAACTGCCTCCTCGAGGCTACGGCCGGGGCCCGGGGGAGCAGAGCCGTGCCGTGGAGTTCGCTCTGAACCTTGAATCGCAGGGGTGTTTTAATCCTGAAATAATGTTAGTTTTTGGTAACAACTGAGGGTAAAATAGCCCTGCAGCTCGATACGTTATTCACAGTGCACAGCGCAGTCTGGTGCACTGTTTTGTGCAGCAGAGTTGGCTGGGCTGGACGTGAAGTCACTGAAGAAGGCGGGGCCTGATGAGTCGGTTTCTCTGGAGCTGGACTGCTGTCTGCAGGTGTTGTTCCAGGACTCACTAATTAGGAAGCCAGATACATTTCAGACCCCTGACACTTAGCAGAATTTGGTGGGCACTTTATCGTGGCTCACTCTGTGTGTGTGGTCGGGTTTAGCGTCGGAGAGCCGGCTTGGCTCATGTAAGGGTGCCCGCCGGTTGAAAGGCCGTTGGGGAAGGGTGTGTGATGGTGTCTGAGCGCTGTGTGTTTGGCTTACAGGTGTGACTACTGCAACAAGGGCTTCAAGAAGTCCAGCCACTTGAAGCAGCACGTGCGGTCACACACAGGGGAGAAGCCCTACAAGTGCAAGCTCTGTGGGCGTGGCTTCGTCTCCTCCGGAGTCCTCAAGTCACACGAGAAGACACACACAGGTCCTTGTCTACCTCTCATGTGGGGAGTATCCTTTGTTGCTGTTTTCATTTAAAGGACTTAGTTATCTAACAGGCAGAGTGATGGAGAGAGGGGCAGAGAGAGAGAGAGAGAGAGAGGCCTTCTATCTGTAGGTTCACTCCCCAAATGCCCACAACAGCCAGGGCTGAGCCAGGCGGAAGCCAGGAGCCAGGAACTTCTGGGCCTCCCACGTGGGAGGCAGCAGCCCAAGCACTTGGGCCATCATCCACCGCTTCTCCTGCATATTAGCAGGAAGCTGGGCTTGAGCTGATCGTCTGATAGAGGATGTAGGTGTCCCGAATGCTTGCCCGCCCCGTTGTTGTTTGAGTACGTAGCAATCAGTTCTCCCACTTTGAATGTGCAACTCTGTGATTTTAGCACATTCGGTTTTACAGCCTCCCCACTGTCTAATTTTAGAGCATTTTTGTCACCCGCCCCTTACCTGGTGCTGGGTGACCCTGGGTCTGCTTGCTTCATGGACTTCCATGTGAACAGCCTGAAGCAGCACATGGTCCCCACCGAGCAGAGGGTGTGCAAGGCCACCTGTGCGGCCTGTGCCGTGCGTCGGTCCTCGCTTCCCCGTGGTGGCCAGGCCAGCAGTCGGTGGACAGCTAGGTCGTTTCCATCCTTTGAGTACTATGAGTCGTCCTGCTGTGAACATTTGGGGAGGAGTTTCTCTGTCGGCTTCTCTTCATTCTCTGCCTAGGGGTGGAGTTACGAGGTCGTGTGATAACGCCGTCTGCACTGGGGAGCCTAGCAGGTTTTCCAGAGCCACTGCGTCGTCGTGCAGGCCCATAGCGGGCACGGGGGGTTCTGATTTCTCCCCGCCCGCGCCAGTGCTTGTTCTTACCCGTCTGTTCTGCTGTGACCCTCCTCGTGGGTGTGGAGTGGCCTCACTGGGGTTTCCACATGCATACTCCAGTGGCTGACGATGTTCTAACTCTGCGCTCATTTTCAAATTAGAACAGTTGTTTTATTATCATTGAGTTGTACGAATGTTTTTTAATATGTTCTGACTACTCAACTTTTCAGATAGGTGGTTTGGGATCACAGATGTTGTTAAACATACTGCTTTTATTTACTTAACACAGCCAACATATGTAGCATATTAATAATAGATATTTAATATCAGCAAGTGTTCTAAGGGCTTACACGACTGTGAAGGAGCCCTGCTCAGAAACACCCACCCAGACAGGAGGGACGAAGTTTTGTGGGCGGGTCTGTGGTGAGTGGCTGGCGCTGGGTGGCAGCGGGTTTGGGGAAGGTTCATGGAGGGCAGCAGGCCCTGCTGAGGAGGCAGAGAGGGGCCTGTGCCCTCACCAGGGCCAGGCTGAGCTGTCCTTGGCAGTGGGCCTCCCGCTGCTGAGGCAGATCGCTGTGTACACTGCTGGGGCCTCTGCTCCTGGGAGAGGGGAATCATGTGGGAGCTGTGTAGACTACTTCCGGTGGGAGCAGGCTGGGAGCTGTGTAGACTTCTCCTGATGGGAGCCAGGTGGAAGCCGTGTGGGAGCTGTGTAGACTTCTCCTGGTGGGAGCCATGTAGGAGTTGTGTAGACTTCTCCTGGTGGGAGCCATGTAGGAGTTGTGTAGACTACTCCGGGTGGGAGCTATGTAGACTTCTCCTGGTGGGAGCCATGTGGGAGCTGTGTAGACTTCTGGTGGGAGCCAGGTGGGAGCCGTGTGGGAGCTGTGTAGACTTCTCCTGGTGGGAGCCATGTAGGAGTTGTGTAGACTACTCCGGGTGGGAGCTGTGTGGGAGCTGTGTAGACTTCTCCTGGTGGGAGCCGGATGGGAGCTGTGTAGACTTCTGGTGGGAGCCAGGTGGGAGCCATGTGGGAGCTGTGTAGACTTCTCCTGGTGGGAGCCGTGTGGGAGCTGTGTAGACTTCTCCTGGTGGGAGCCAGTTGGGAGCCGTGTGGGAGCTGTGTAGACTTCTCCTGGTGGGAGCCAGGTGGGAGCTGTGTAGACTTCTCCTGGTGGGAGCCAGGTGGGAGCCGTGTGGGAGCTGTGTAGACTTCTTCCTGGTGGGAGCCATGTAGGAGTTGTGTAGACTACTCCGGGTGGGAGCTGTGTGGGAGCTGTGTAGACTTCTCCTGGTGGGAGCCGGATGGGAGCTGTGTAGACTTCTGGTGGGAGCCAGGTGGGAGCCATGTGGGAGCTGTGTAGACTTCTCCTGGTGGGAGCCGTGTGGGAGCTGTGTAGACTTCTGGTGGGAGCCAGGTGGGAGCCATGTGGGAGCTGTGTAGACTTCTCCTGGTGGGAGCCGTGTGGGAGCTGTGTAGACTTCTCCTGGTGGGAGCCAGTTGGGAGCCGTGTGGGAGCTGTGTAGACTTCTCCTGGTGGGAGCTGTGTGGGAGCTGTGTAGACTTCTCCTGGTGGGAGCCAGGTGGGAGCCGTGTGGGAGCTGTGTAGACTTCTCCTGGTGGGAGCCGTGTGGGAGCTGTGTAGACTTCTGGTGGGAGCCAGGTGGGAGCCATGTGGGAGCTGTGTAGACTATCTGGGTGGGAGCCGTGTGGGAGCTGTGTAGACTTCTCCTGGTGGGAGCCATGTGGGAGCTGTGTAGACTTCTCCTGGTGGGAGCCATGTGGGAGCTGTGTAGACTTCTCCTGGTGGGAGCCATGTGGGAGCTGTGTAGACTTCTCCTGGTGGGAGCCGTGTGGGAGCTGTGTAGACTTCTCCTGGTGGGAGCCATGTGGGAGCTGTGTAGACTTCTCCTGGTGGGAGCCATGTGGGAGCTGTGTAGACTTCTCCTGGTGGGAGCCAGGTGGGAGCCGTGTGGGAGCTGTGTAGACTTCTCCTGGTGGGAGCTGTGTAGACTTCTTCTGGTGGGAGCCATGTGGGAGCTGTGTAGACTTCTCCTGGTGGGAGCCAGGTAGGAGCCGTGTGGGAGCTGTGTAGACTTCTCCTGGTGGGAGCCGTGTGGGAGCTGTGTAGACTTCTCCTGGTGGGAGCCAGGTGGGAGCCGTGTGGGAGCTGTGTAGACTACTTGTAGGGCCTCGGCTGGGTCACTGGCCGTGGGGCTGAGGAGAGTGGGTTTGCACGTCTCTCCTTGGATGGGGTAGAAGTGGAGGAGGACAGAGAAGCCCTGAGTTGTCTGAGGACACACTTCTGGGCGGCTGCAGCTTGCGCTGGCCAAGTTCTTAGAGCAGCCCATTCCTGAAACTGGGAACCCCAGCACACGCAGTGTCTGCACCGCGGTGGCTCGTCGGCGGTGTCCGGGCTCGCTTCTCACTGCCGACAGCCGTCAGCTAACAGATGTGGTCTCTCTCTCTCTCTCTACCGTCTCTGTCCTGTTGTGCCGCCCAGGGGTCAAGGCGTTCAGCTGCAGTCTCTGCAACACCTCGTTCACCACCAACGGCAGCCTCACGCGGCACATGGCGACACACATGAGCATGAAGGCCTACAAGTGTCCCTTCTGCGAGGAGGGCTTCCGGACCACCGTCCACTGCAAGAAGCACATGAAGAGGCATCAGGCAGTGGCCCCGGCGGCGCCCACAGCGGGGGAGGCGGAAGCAGGAGGTACTTCCCGCTTGGGCCCTGGCTCGCTAGGCCGATGCTGACTTAGGAGTGAATTCCTGTCCAGATCCAGCCTGGCTGGGTGTGGTTTAGATGCAGTAGCACCCTGGACTTTAGAGTGTTCTCCAGTCTCATTTTCTGATTTGTGGAGTTGTGGAGTAACAGACACGCACGGTCCAGGACAGGGACAGGGACAGGGAGCACACTGAGTAACAGACACACGGTACAGTTGTGGAGTTGTGGAGTTGAGGGGTGAGCACGTGGAGCTGAGGCACCGTCACATCTGCTGTGACTCCGGCCTTCTCCCCTCCGTTGCTTGTCCTACAGCTGCTTTGTGTCCCTTTGGACTTGAGGTCACAGTCAGAGTGTCCAGCATCCCCAGTGGGTCTGCATGGGGAGGAGTGAGTCCTGAGAGTTGCCCTGCCCTGCATTCAAATAACCAAACCACAGTGTGCACGTGGCAGAGCAGCCGCGCACCCCGCTTCTCCCATAGACTGCTCCGAGCAGACAGCGGGAGTGCCTGCTTCCGTGTGAAGGACTCGGGTGTTGTACGTGCAGGTATTGCGTCAGAACCTGCAGTTTGGAGAGAGCTAACTGGTCACTGACATGCAGGTGCAGCGTCTCCAACTGAACTTCTTGTCCCCTCAGCTCAGGAAGCTGCAGGGCCATGGAGCCAGCGACTGGGGACTGTGAGGGCCTCACCAGCAGCCGTGTACAGCCTTGTGTGGACTCTTTCCCACGGCAGAGAAATCGCTTGCTAAGTCTTTTGTTTTCCCCGAGCTCACTATGGCTGTGGAGGGGTTTGGACTTCCTTTCGCTGTCCCTGTTTTGCCTTTTTAGTGTGGTATCCCTGCCCTCCTCCTGTCCCTGTACCGTGTGTCTGTTACCCAGTGTGCTCCTGTCCCTGTCCTGTACCGTGTGTGTCTGTTACTCAGTGTGCCCCTGTCCTGTCCCGTGTGTGTCTGTTAACTCAGTGTGCCCCTGTCCTGTCCCGTGTGTGTCTGTTACTCAGTGTGCTCCCTGTCCCTGTCCTGTCCCGTGTGTGTCTGTTACTCAGTGTGCCCCTGTCCTGTCCCGTGTGTGTGTTACTCAGTGTGCTCCCTGTCCCTGTCCTGTCCCGTGTGTGTCTGTTACTCAGTGTGCTCCCTGTCCTGTCCCATGTGTGTCTGTTACTCAGTGTGCTCCCTGTCCCTGTCCTGTCCCGTGTGTGTCTGTTACTCAGTGTGCCCCTGTCCTGTCCCGTGTGTGTCTGTTACTCAGTGTGCCCCTGTCCTGTCCCGTGTGTGTCTGTTACTCAGTGTGCCCCTGTCCTGTCCCGTGTGTGTCTGTTACTCAGTGTGCCCCTGTCCTGTCCCGTGTGTGTCTGTTACTCAGTGTGTTCCTGTCCTGTACTGTGTGCGTCTGTCACTCAGTGTGCCCCTGTCCTGTGTCGTGAGTGTCTGTTACTCAGTGTGCTCCCTTTTGCTGTACCGTGTGTGTCTGTGAGTGTGCTCTCTGTCCCTATCCCTGTCCCTGTTTCGTGTGTGTCTGAGTGTGCTCCTATCCCTGTGTTTCTCCTGTCCCTTACTGTGGTCTGTGTTCTCGGTTACTCAGGGATTCCCCTCACTCATCTCCACATTTCTCCCTGGTCTCCCTGTGCTGGTGGAGACCAGAGTAGACTCTGCCTCAGGTTATGCAGGTGGGAGATGGAATTTTGGCTGGCTGTTCTCTCTGGAATTCTAGTAGTAGGTGTTGAGTCTCTGGCCTTGTGCTTGTGCCTGACTCTCTCCTACCTCCATCCCTCCCCTCTCTCTCTCTTGTTGGTTCCCTGTATGTTCTCCGAAGGACTCTCCAGTTTTTTCAGCTGACTCGTTTTTAATCACTGCTCATTTTGTCTTTCTGTTGCAATTTAATTTTTTTAGTCTGTTATGCAGTGATAACCTTGGGCCCAAACAGACTTCATTTTCCTCTCTGTGATGTATGTTTTCTTAATTTATATTCATTTTTTTCATTTTATTTGATAGGCAGAGAGACAAAGATGTTACGTCACAGCTTCTTTCCCCATGCTGTGGCAGCTAGGGCTGAGCCAGGCGGAGCCAGGAGCCTGGAGTTCAGTCCAGGCCTCCCCTGTGGGTGGCAGGGACCCAGCTACCTGGTGTCACCTGGTGCCTCCCAGCAGGAAGTGAGAATCCGGAGTGGAGCTGGGACTCAAGCCCAGGTGCTGTGTCGCAGGCTGTGGGTGCCCTCAGGGACCTGCTGCCCGCCCCATGTGACATTGTAATAGCAGTTTATTCTTGCCTTTACCCAATTGAAATACACCCTTACATTTTGCTGAGAACAAAACCACATACACACATATATACATTTCAATTTTTATTTATATTAAAGTGTTACAGTGGAGACAGAGAGAGAGGGAGGGAGGAAGGGAGGGAGGTCTTTGGTCTGCTGGTTTGCTCGCTAAATTGCCGCAGTGGCCAGAGCTGAGCTGATCCGAAGCCAGGAGCCAGGAGCTTCTTCTGGGTCTCCCACGTGGGTGCAAGGGTTCAAGGACTTGGGCCATCTTCTACTGCTTTCCCAGGCCACAGCAGACAGCTGGATTGGAGGAGGAGCAGCCAGGACTAGCAGCCCATATGGGGTGTCAGTGCTTCAGGCTGGGGCGTTAACCCACTGTGCCATAGCACTGGCCCCTGGACATATGTATTTTTATTTTCTTTTTTACAGTCAGTCTTTTAAGTAGAAGCTCTTTGTTGACTTCTCAGTTTCGGTTCCCATTTTTAGGCTCCTGGTTTTCTTTACCTGATGATAATTCATTTTGTGCCCTCATTGGCAGCCAGTGTATACTGGACGGTTTCTGAGCCCACCGTGCACCTGCAGCCGAGCTGCACAGAGCTTTCACCCTGGCACCTGCTGGTGTGGGCAGGCACCACCCCAGCCCAGGTAGACATGCCCCGCCAGGCAGCCCCAGGCGTAGGCAGTCACCAGTCACCACACACACACCCCGCCAGGCAGCGCTGGTGTTGGCTGTTCTCCCCATGTCCTTGTTTCGTTTTCCAGCAAAGCAGTGGTGGGGAGAGAAAGCTCTTTACCGTGGGAAGAGCTGGTGGAGTTACTGATCTCAGCGCTGCTTCCTTACGGCTGAGCGACTCCTCACTAGCAGCGCGATCCGTGTCGCTGTGTTTGATTTAGACGTGGGGATGGAGGAGGAGGACGGTTCCGACAGAGCCGTGCCCAGGAAGTCGCGCCCTGAGGTCATCACGTTCACGGAGGAGGAGACGGCGCAGCTGGCCAGGATCCGGCCCCAGGAGAGCGCCACCGTGTCCGAGCAGGTGCTGGTGCAGTCGGCCGCCGAGAAGGACCGCATCAGCGAGATGAAGGACGAGCAGGCCGAGCTGGAGGCCGAGCCCAAGCACGCCAACTGCTGCACCTACTGCCCCAAGAGCTTTAAGAAGCCCAGCGACCTGGTGAGGTGCGGCCGCAGACACTCCCCAGGAGTGCAGACACACCCTGGGCGGATCCCTCCCAGCACAGGGACCAGGGCGTGGCTGCAGACACTCCCCAGGAGTGCAGACACACCCCAGGAGTGCAGACACACCCCAGGAGTGCAGACACACCCTGGGCGGATCCCCCTGGGCACAGGGACAAGGGCATGGCCGCAGACACACCCCAAGAAGTGCAGACATGGCCTGGGCGGATCCCCCTGGGCACAGGGACAAGGGCGTGGCTGCAGACACTCCCCAGGAGTGCAGACACACCCCAGGAGTGCAGACACACCCTGGGCAGATCCCTCCCAGCACAGGGACAAGGGCATGGCCGCAGACACACCCCAAGGAGTGCAGACATGGCCTGGGCAGATCCCTCCCAGCACAGGGACAAGGGCGTGGCTGCAGACACACCCCAGGAGTGCAGACACGGCCTGGGCAGATCCCTCCCAGCACAGGGACAAGGGCGTGGCTGCAGACACACCCCAGGAGTGCAGACACACCCCAGGAGTGCAGACACGGCCTGGGCGGATCCCTCCCAGCACAGGGACAAGGGCATGGCCGCAGACACTCCCCAGGAGTGCAGACACACCCTGGGCAGATCCCCTCCCAGCACAGGGACAAGGGCGTGGCTGCAGACACTCCCCAGGAGTGCAGACACACCCTGGGCGGATCCCTCCCAGCACAGGGACAAGGGCATGGCCGCAGACACACCCCAGGAGTGCAGACACACCCCAGGAGTGCAGACACACCCTGGGCGGATCCCTCCCAGCACAGGGACAAGGGCGTGGCCGCAGACACACCCCAGGAGTGCAGACACACCTGGGGCGGATCCCCCTGGGCACAGGGACAAGGGCGTGGCTGCAGACACACCCCAGGAGTGCAGACACACCTGGGGCGGATCCCCCTGGGCACAGGGACAAGGGCGTGGCTGCAGACACACCCCAGGAGTGCAGACACACCCTGGGCGGATCCCTCCCAGCACAGGGACAAGGGCATGGCCGCAGACACACCCCAAGGAGTGCAGACACGGCCTGGGAGGATCCCCCTGGGCACAGGGACCAGGGCGTGGCCGCAGACACACCCGAGGGGTGCAGACACACCCCAGGAGTGCAGACACACCCTGGGCGGATCCCCCTGGGCACAGGGACAAGGGGTGGCCGCTGCCACGCCCTGGGCGGATCCTCCTGGGCCCAGGGACAAGGGCTGGCCACTGCCACGCCCTGGGCGGATCCCTCCCGCAGGGACAAGGGCTGGCCGCTGCCACGCGCGTACCCTGGAGTATTCACCAGGAAAGTGGTGTCTGGAGGCTGCTGTCCTTATTTCCTGTGCTGTGGAAGTTCTAGAAAATGAGAACTTTGAAAATTCATTTATTTTTATGTGTTTGAAAGGTAAATTGACAGAGGATGATAGGGACAGAGAGCAGGAACTCCCATCAGCTGGCAATGACTGGGGCTGGACCAAGCCAGAGCGAGGAGCCAGGAACCCCAGGTCTCCTCTGTGGGTCAGAGACCCCAGCGTCTGAGCTGCCACCTGCTGCCTCCCGCGTGGGACTCTATTCTGGGGCTGGGGGTGTGTGCGTCACGGTGACTACACCCAGCGTCCACCCAGGACGGTTGGCTGGGCTGGAGGGGTGGGGGTCACGGTGACTACACCCAGCTCCACCCCAGGACGAAGATGTGGTGCTGGCCGTGCAGGTGTGCACAGGAGTGGCCGACCCCATCCTGCCCAAGACCCCGGTCTGTGCCAGGGGCGCAGAGGCAGGCCCGCCGAGTTGGGCTCAGGAGGAGGTGGCAGGAGGCCTGGCCAGTCAGCAGTGATCGGCATATGAGTCCGGGTGCACAGAGTGCTGGGGAATCCGGAAAACAAGGCGCCTGGTGGAGGACGGCAGGGGCCCAGGACAGAAGGGGCTGATGGTGCGTTTGGACTGGAGGAAAGAAAAAGCAAAGTCCAACTTCTCTCCTGAATGTTAGAATAGTTGCTCAGACGGAAGAAGGACGCTTTGTTTGCTCTAGGAGTCAGAACAAGTGAATGAAAGTATTTAATAAAAGGAACCAAGATTGGAGGGCGGCAGCAGCACAGCAGGCAGCTACAGAGGACTGCGTCGGGCACCTTCTGCGATGCCCAGCAGCTCGCAGGACAGCATGGCTGTCTAGGGAGCATCTCAGCTGACAGCGCCTCCACGGTTCCATTCGGAGGCTCACTGGGGGTGAGAGCATAGGGAGGAAGCCGGGTCGTGGGGGCCTAGAGAGTCTGTGGACTGCACTCTGTTCCTGAGTAGGAATCGTGGAAGCTGATGTGTGCTCTGAGGCTGCAGAGTACAGCCAGAAAGTCAGAGGAAGGAGAGGTCCGGGGCCTTGTGACAGAGGAGTTTGGGTGTTGTGTAAGTGGGAGTCCAGCGTGGCCTGCGGCTGCCTGTGGCCAGGGATCAGTGAGGAGTGGGGAACAAGCTGACCGGGAGAGTGGGCTTCACCAGTGGGTTAGGGGTGGGTCACAGAGGAGAGCTATGCCAGGCCCAGGAGCCGGTTTGGGAACGTTGAGGCAGCACCTGTGGTGGACACCTGCCAGGCTAAGGCCGGCAGGTGACGCGGAAGGTGGAAGGGACAGGAAGCCTGGCTGAGCCTGGCAGCCGGGGTAGCTGCTTATCCCTTGCTCATTTTAACCCAGGGCAGCTTCAGCCCCTTCACTGCGTGTCCTGGTCAAGCACAACCTGAGGTAAACAGGTGTCGGCCCCGTGTACAAGCAGCCAGTGTTTACACAGACGTCAGTGGTAACCCTTTCCTCCTTCCATCTTTATCCATGCGTCTTCGCATCGACGTCTGTGTCACTCAGGGTGTCCTGTGAACATGGTGCTCCATCTGTCTCCAGACTGCTGGTGATGACCTCGGGGCTTACAGGCACCTCCTGTGCCCCGTGAGGCCCTCGGGTCCTGGGAGCCCCTGGCACCGGCCTTCTGGCTGTCCATCCTCCCAGACCTGCGCCCTGGCCTTGTTTTTGGTGTTGATAGGTGCTGTCTCCTGGCTGATCTGTAGGAGCTCTTTGGTTTTATGAAAATGACCCTGTTTTCCTTTGTCTTGCAAATATTTTTGGTTCTTTATTATTTGGATCAGTTGTTTATGTTTTTTTTTTTTAATAGAGTGAAGCTCAGAATTTTATTTGGCCAAATTTAAGCAGCAGACAGCAATATAATTTTATTTTTTGTGGTTAATTATAAATTTAAAATCATTAAGTTTTTTCTTAAGTTTATTTTTATTTATTGGCAAGGTAGAGCGTTTACAGAGAGAGAGAGAATCTTCTATTTCTTGGTTCCCTCTCCTGATGGCCGCAATGGCCAGGACTGGGCCAAGCAAAGTCAGGAGCTTCTTCCAGGTCTCCCACGTGGGTGACAGGGGCCCAGGCACTTGGGCCATCTTCTTCTGCTTTCTCAGGCACATTAACAGAAAGTTGGATCAGAAGTGGAGCAGCAGGGACTTGAACTGGCAGCCATGTGGGATGCTGGCATTGCAGGTGGTTGCTTTACCTGCTGTGCCGCAGTGCCAGGCCTGTGAAGCTATGTCTTGATGTGCATATAATTAAAAAGAAAAACACTTACTTGCAAATGTCTTTTGCATAGGCATGTTCGAATCCACACAGGAGAAAAGCCATATAAATGTGATGAGTGTGGGAAGAGTTTTACTGTCAAATCCACCCTTGATTGCCACGTGAAGACGCACACAGGTGAGGAGCAAACCCCTGCATTGTTGGCAGATCCTATATGTGTGGCTTTGTTTCTCTGTGTGTGCTGCACATAGTTCTCTGGAAATGAGCAGTGGTGTGACAAGGAGCGTGGGCTGGAGTGACCTATGCAATCGCCAGTCTGGCTGAGCGGCGCTTCATTGAGTTCTCCTGTGAACAAGATCTCCTGAGTCTCACCAAACCTGCGGACTCAGCAGATCCCACGGCAGCTCTCGGGCTGCAGTTGTGTTTATGGGGAGAAAAACCCCACATGGAACAGAATTACTGTCTAAGGAGCTGAAAGGTCATTGCACGGCTCCCGTAGGAGGCTGGGCGGCTCGAGGCTCGAGGCCAGGCCCCCACCTCTCCCACACTGGCTGCGCCCCTCGCGGTCCTCGACGGGACGCCGCCTGGGAGGCAGATTGCCGGAGAAGGGGCTGCTGCCCCTCCCTGCCGTGGCGTTCAGATGAAGTGCCACCTCCCGCGGGAGAGTCTGTGTCTGGCGAGCTGTCTGTGACCATCACGGGCCAGGAGTGTTGTGAGTCCTAGGGTTACGCTGATCGGTGGTTTATATTCTCAGCCTGAACAAGTGGATGCACGTGGAGATTACACCTCGTGGGGTGGTGAGTTGACGTGGTCTGGCTGTCCCGTGTGCGGATGCCTTAGCTTTCTTAGCCTGTCTCCTCGTGCAACCCCGAGAGCCTGCTAGCCACGAGGGCTCGGGCTGTCAGCCAGCGCACCGATTCCCAACTCCCAGTGGCGCCTGGCACCTGCTTCCCCCACTGCGGGCTGTGGGGGGAGTGAGCAGCAGAGAGCACGTCTCTGTGGAAACCCCTCCCGCCACCCCGGCTCCACTGTGGCAGGAGGGTGGGATTCCCGAGGCCCCAGCACAGGGCTGGGAGCACAGCGTCACTAGCCCTCGGCAGTAAGGCCTGGCTCTGTGTCCCGGACCAGTCGAGGGGCGAGCAGGCGTCACAGCTGTTGACACCTGGCAGTCTGGGCAGAGCACACGCGGGCCACAGGCCTGGGACCCCGCAGTGAGCGCTGGCCCTCTGCACTGTCCGCAAGAGGAAACGAGGTGCCACGACGCTCGGGTGCCCTCTCTGAAACCAGGCAGAGGTGGCAGTGGCGCCGAGTGCACTGAGTGGCGCCCTGGTGGCTCCCGTACCGGGGAGTGGCATCCGCCAGTCAGGGCTCGGTGTCCTGCAGGCTGCGGGCTGTGGAATGCACCGCGTCCCGGGGTGAGAGAGCTGCTCCTGCAACCCCGTGTCCGTGGGCTCAGCACCTTGGCGGCCTCACGGCCTGCTGGGCGGCGCGTCTGAAGGTGGCGGTGGTCCTGGCCCCGCTGACCGGCTGTCTGTCCGCAGGTCAGAAGCTCTTCAGCTGTCACGTGTGCAGCAACGCGTTCTCCACGAAGGGGAGTCTGAAAGTGCACATGCGCCTGCACACGGGAGCCAAGCCCTTCAAGTGCCCGCACTGCGAGCTGCGCTTCCGCACGTCCGGCCGGAGGAAGACGCACATGCAGTTCCACTACAAGCCCGACCCCAAGAAGGCCCGGAAGCCGGCGGCTCCAGGCTCCTCGGAGGGCCTGCAGCCCGTCAGCCTGCTCAGCGCCGCCTCCTCCGACCCCAGCGTGTTCATCATGAACAACTCTGTCCTCACCGGGCAGCTCGAGCAGAGCCTGCTTCAGCAGGGGCTGGTGGGCCAGGCCGTTCTCCCCGCCTCTGTGTCAGGTGAGCCCTGGGCCCGCGATCCCCGCCCGGCCCGCAGAGGACACCTGTCTCCTCGCCCCCCACACTCCATTCCGCCTCCAGCACCCTGGCCTGTTTCACTGTGGTGTCTGTGCGTTGCACCTGTGTTTCTCACCTGGCACTCGTGGATTTAGTAGTGAGGTGTGCGGTTGACATATGCTCCTGACTGCTGCTGTGACCGCTGGGTCACAGAGGGCCTGTTCGGTTTACGGTGGCCTTCCTGTGACAATGGCAGCTCTCGGTAGTGACCAGGTGCCACGCTGGGGCCTTGCCTTCTGCCTCTGGGACTTGCGCTGTCTTCTGGGACTATGCTGGATAGTGCCCATCAGTGGGGTTTCTCTGAGCCACTTTCTGACCTTTTTTTAAATTTATTTATTTACTTGAGAGGCATAGTTACAGACTGAGGGGGAGAGACAGAGATCTTCCATCCACTGATTTGCTCCCCAAATGGCTGCAACCCCTGAAGCTAGGCCAATCTGAAGCCAGGAGCCAGGAGCTTCTTCCTGGTCTCCCACGAGGGTGCAGGGGCCCAAGCACTTGGGCCGTCTTGTACTGCCTTCCCAGGCCAGAGCAGAGAGCTGGAGCAGCCGGGACCGCAGCTGGCACCCACATGGGCTGCTGGCGCCTGAGGCAGATGCTTAACCTACTGTGCCACAGCACCCGCCCCTGACAGTTTAAAATGAGCAATATTGTCATCTCTTTTACAGAGTTTGCTCTGCGATGGTTAAATCAGATCACGCGTGTGTGTGCGCATGTATGTGTAGTACGGAGCATGCCTTACTAGTCCTTAATCAGGTCACATTGCAGTATTATGAAACTTATTTAAAAGTCCTCCTGTCCGGCAGGTGCTTGGCCTAGAGGTTACGACACTGTATGATGCCTGCATCCTACATGGGGCGCCTGGGCTCCACTCCTGGCTCCGGCTCCTGATTTAGTTTCCTGCTAATTCAGACGCTAGGAGACAGAGTGAAGGCTCAGGTGACTGGGTTCCTGCCACCCGTGTGGGAGGTTGGAATCGAGTAGTGGCTCCTGACGTTGGCCTGCCCAGCCCTTGCTGTGGTGGGCATCGGGGAGTGAACTGACGGCGGGGAGCTCACTGTGTCTCTGCTGTCCATCTTTCTCGCTGTTTCCCCCTCTGGTCTCTCTGACTCTCCAGTAAATAAACTTGAAAACCATAAAGACATACAAATTGCCACGTGGAGACGACTGCAGCGTTGAGAGTGTCGGTAACGCTCAGCGCTCCCTCTCTCTCTCTCTGCCCAGCGGGAGGTGATCTGACCGTGTCTTTGACAGATGGGAGCTTGGCCGCCCTGGAAGGCATCCAGCTGCAGTTGGCTGCTAACCTGGTGGGACCGAACGTTCAGATTTCTGGGATCGATGCTGCCAGCATTAATAACATCACACTGCAGGTACGGCCCCTGCCGCCAGCCCCGGGCTTCTGTGTTGTCTGGAGCACGGGAAGCAGGAGTTTTCATGTCGAGCGTCTGTGTTGCCTTACAGATCGATCCGAGTATTCTGCAGCAGACGCTCCAGCAGGGCAGCGTGCTGACTCAGCAGCTCACGGGGGAGCCCGGCGTGGCCCCACACAACAGCTCCGTTCAGACAGGGGACAGCACTGTGCCCGCCAGCGTTGTCATCCAGCCCATCTCAGGCCTGTCCCTGCAGCCCACAGTGACGTCCGCCAACCTGACCCTCGGCACGCTCTCTGAGCACGACTCTGTGCTGGCCGCCAGCAGCAGTGGTACGAGCTGTTTGCTTCTGTCTTGCTTCGAGTCACGGGGGTGGCACCAGGACCGTGTGGTGGCCTTGCACTCGTCTTTGTACCTGGAGTAATAAGAGATGACTGCTGTTTCATTTTGAATCTTGCTCTTTTTGAAGTAGTGACTGAAGTAAAATATTTTGATCTATTGAAGGGGGAAATGTGTGTTTTCAAGCTTGGTTTTGTTTTGCTTTGTAACCATGACCAGGAACTCAAGACCTCACTCAGGCGATGGCTTCCCAAGGTCTGGTGTCCACCTCCACTGGTCCGCACGAGATCACCCTGACCATTAACAACTCGAGTTTGAGCCAGGTCCTGGCGCAGGCTGCTGGGCCCACCACCACGTCCTCCTCGGGGTCTCCACAGGAAATCACGCTGACGATCTCTGGTTAGTGAGTCACCGTCCTGCACGGCCTTTCACCTGCAGCTTCCGTCTGTCTGACTTGGACCTCTTCCCATAGCACTCAGCAGGAAATGGAGATCGTGCTCCGTAAGGCTGTGTAATTCGCGTGGGCTATCCAGGTGTAGTGGACGTGATGCGATGCAGTCCAGGTCTAATGGTGGAGGTGGAAGTGGTGGTTTGTCCTGTCAGATTTGGAGAGAGTGGGTGACTTAATTATTGTGGTTTTATTCTTAGAGGTTTGGCTGCTTCTGGTGAAAGTGTCTTGGTTAGCAGCGAGGAGGTGATGCGCGTTCGTGAGTGTGGCGTGCGTTCGGCTGGGAGAACACCTGGCGGGTCAGCATGTGCGCGAGGACAGGAGGCACCGTGGTGCTGCAGCTGGTGTCTGCCGCAGCCACACAGATGGCACAGGAGATGCAAAGCTGGTAGAACGCTGGGAAGGGTCAGCGCCAGCTTCTCGCGCCGTCTGGCAGCAGAGCTCACTTGTGATTGACGACTGCAAGCCTCGATCGCAAGGCCGTCCCTGCCTGTCCCGGACTGCGGCCCTCTGAGTCCTGTTTGCCCGCTGTGTGTCTTCTTGCCCGCGGTCCCCGGAGCTGCCGGCGGGCTCTCAGCTCGGTGCTGCTGCACTGTCTCCTGTGCCTTCACCCTTGCCATCTGCAGCCACGCGCTCTTCCTAGCCCAGCGCCAGTGCTTAATTTGGTCACAGCCCTCCCTGTGTACCTGGTGTTATTGTAGCAGTTGTTAAATATTGACACATGGGATAGTAATTCATGTAAGCTTCATAACCATCTATGAGATTATTGTTAAAAATAAGAAGACCGTCTGCTGGAAATCAAAACCACCTCAGTAGGAACCCAGCAGCCCTGTCTCTCTTTGTGCGGGACGGAATCCTCAGCCACTTCACCCAGGAGGTCTGTCTAGGGTCTTAGTTCTTCAGTGCAGTGCCTGTAAAGGTTAACAGTGGAATTGAAAGGAAACTTATTTAGAAGAAATCAAAAACCTTTTAATTCAGGGAGTGTCTTCACTTGTTTTAGTATGTGAGAAATTTGAGGAGTTCATGTTTTAGGTGGGGCGTTGCTTTTGGATGACATGCCGTGATTAGACAGCAGAAGTTAGCCTTGAATTTTCCATAATTCAGTGACCCTCCTCCTTCCATTGTAGATCTGTGAATTTCAGTGTTGGAAATATAAGGGAAGAATTTTTTGAAAGCTGCTTTGCTGACCAGATTACCTTTCAGCTGTGAGTCCTGCGGTGCGGCAGGCTTCGTGCCTAGCTGTGAGCCCTGCAGTGCGGCAGGCTTCGTGCCTAGCTGTGAGTCCTGCGGTGTAGCAGGCTTCGTGCCTAGCTGTGGGTCCCGAAGTGTGGCAGGCTTCGTGCCTAGCTGTGAGTCCTGCAGTGCGGCAGGCTTCGTGCCTAGCTGTGAGCCCTGCAGTGTGGCAGGCTTCGTGCCTAGCTGTGAGTCCTGCAGTGTGGCAGGCTTCGTGCCTAGCTGTGAGCCCTGCAGTGTGGCAGGCTTCGTGCCTAGCTGTGAGCCCTGCAGTGTGGCAGGCTTCGTGCCTAGCTGTGAGCCCTGCAGTGTGGCAGGCTTCGTGCCTAGCTGTGAGCCCTGCAGTGTGGCAGGCTTCGTGCCTAGCTGTGAGCCCTGCAGTGTGGCAGGCTTCGTGCCTAGCTGTGAGCCCTGCAGTGTGGCAGGCTTCGTGCCTAGCTGTGAGCCCTGCAGTGTGGCAGGCTTCGTGCCTAGCTGTGAGCCCTGCAGTGTGGCAGGCTTCGTGCCTAGCTGTGAGTCCTGCAGTGTGGCAGGCTTCGTGCCTAGCTGTGAGCCCCGCAGTGTGGCAGGCTTCGTGCCTAGCTGTGAGTCCCGCAGTGTGGCAGGCTTCGTGCCTAGCTGTGAGTCCCGCAGTGTAGCAGGCTTCGTGCCTAGCTGTGAGTCCCGCAGTGTGGCAGGCTTCGTGCCTAGCTGTGAGTCCCGCAGTGTGGCAGGCTTCGTGCCTAGCTGTGAGTCCCGCAGTGTGGCAGGCTTCGTGCCTAGCTGTGAGCCCTGCAGTGTGGCAGGCTTCGTGCCTAGCTGTGAGTCCCGCAGTGTGGCAGGCTTCGTGCCTAGCTGTGAGTCCCGCAGTGTGGCAGGCTTCGTGCCTAGCTGTGAGTCCTGCAGTGTGGCAGGCTTCGTGCCTAGCTGTGAGCCCTGCAGTGCGGCAGGCTTCGTGCCTAGCTGTGAGTCCCGCAGTGTGGCAGGCTTCGTGCCTAGCTGTGAGCCCTGCAGTGTGGCAGGCTTCGTGCCTAGCTGTGAGCCCCGCGGTGCGGCAGGCTTCGTGCCTAGCTGTGAGTCCTGCGGTGTGGCAGGCTTCGTGCCTAACTGTGAGTCCTGCGGTGTAACAGGCTTCGTGCCTAGCTGTGAGCCCTGCAGTGTGGCAGGCTTCGTGCCTAGCTGTGAGCCCCGCGGTACGGCAGGCTTCGTGCCTAGCTGTGAGCCCCGCGGTGCGGCAGGCTTCGTGCCTAGCTGTGAGTCCTGCAGTGTAACAGGCTTCGTGCCTAGCTGTGAGCCCTGCATTGTGGCAGGCTTCGTGCCTAGCTGTGAGCCCTGCAGTGTGGCAGGCTTCGTGCCTAGCTGTGAGCCCTGCAGTGTGGCAGGCTTCGTGCCTAGCTGTGAGCCCTGCAGTGTGGCAGGCTTCGTGCCTAGCTGTGAGCCCTGCAGTGTAACAGGCTTCATGCCTAGCTGTGAGCCCTGCAGTGTGGCAGGCTTCGTGCCTAGCTGTGAGCCCTGCAGTGTGGCAGGCTTCGTGCCTAGCTGTGAGTCCCGCAGTGTGGCAGGCTTCGTGCCTAGCTGTGAGTCCCGCAGTGTGGCAGGCTTCGTGCCTAGCTGTGAGTCCTGCAGTGTAACAGGCTTCGTGCCTAGCTGTGAGTCCCGCAGTGTGGCAGGCTTCGTGCCTAGCTGTGAGTCCCGCAGTGTGGCAGGCTTCGTGCCTAGCTGTGAGCCCTGCAGTGTGGCAGGCTTCGTGCCTAGCTGTGAGTCCCGCAGTGTGGCAGGCTTCATGCCTAGCTGTGAGTCCTGCAGTGTGGCAGGCTTCGTGCCTAGCTGTGAGCCCTGCAGTGTGGCAGGCTTCGTGCCTAGCTGTGAGCCCTGCAGTGCGGCAGGCTTCGTGCCTAGCTGTGAGTCCCGCGGTGTGGCAGGCTTCGTGCCTAGCTGTGAGCCCTGCAGTGTGGCAGGCTTCGTGCCTAGCTGTGAGCCCCGCGGTGCGGCAGGCTTCGTGCCTAGCTGTGAGTCCTGCGGTGTGGCAGGCTTCGTGCCTAGCTGTGAGTCCTGCGGTGTAACAGGCTTCGTGCCTAGCTGTGAGCCCTGCAGTGTGGCAGGCTTCGTGCCTAGCTGTGAGCCCTGCAGTGTGGCAGGCTTCGTGCCTAGCTGTGAGTCCCGCAGTGTGGCAGGCTTCATGCCTAGCTGTGAGTCCTGCAGTGTGGCAGGCTTCGTGCCTAGTTGTGAGCCCCGCGGTGCGGCAGGCTTCGTGCCTAGCTGTGAGTCCTGCGGTGTGGCAGGCTTCGTGCCTAACTATGAGTCCTGCGGTGTAACAGGCTTCGTGCCTAGCTGTGAGCCCTGCAGTGCGGCAGGCTTCGTGCCTAGCTGTGAGCCCCGCGGTACGGCAGGCTTCGTGTCTAGCTGTGAGCCCCGCGGTGCGGCAGGCTTCGTGCCTAGCTGTGAGTCCTGCAGTGTAACAGGCTTCGTGCCTAGCTGTGAGCCCTGCAGTGTGGCAGGCTTCGTGCCTAGCTGTGAGCCCTGCAGTGTGGCAGGCTTCGTGCCTAGCTGTGAGCCCTGCAGTGTAACAGGCTTCATGCCTAGCTGTGAGCCCTGCAGTGTGGCAGGCTTCGTGCCTAGCTGTGAGCCCTGCAGTGTAACAGGCTTCATGCCTAGCTGTGAGCCCTGCAGTGTGGCAGTCTTCGTGCCTAGCTGTGAGCCCTGCAGTGTGGCAGGCTTCGTGCCTAGCTGTGAGCCCTGCAGTGTGGCAGGCTTCGTGCCTAGCTGTGAGCCCTGCAGTGTAACAGGCTTCATGCCTAGCTGTGAGCCCTGCAGTGTGGCAGTCTTCGTGCCTAGCTGTGAGTCCTGCAGTGCGGCAGGCTTCGTGCCTAGCTGTGAGCCCTGCAGTGTGGCAGGCTTCGTGCCTAGCTGTGAGCCCTGCAGTGTAACAGGCTTCATGCCTAGCTGTGAGTCCCGCAGTGTGGCAGGCTTCGTGCCTAGCTGTGAGCCCTGCAGTGCGGCAGGCTTCGTGCCTAGCTGTGAGTCCTGCAGTGCGGCAGGCTTCGTGCCTAGCTGTGAGTCCTGCAGTGCGGCAGGCTTCGTGCCTAGTTGTGAGCCCCGCGGTGCGGCAGGCTTCGTGCCTAGCTGTGAGTCCTGCGGTGTGGCAGGCTTCGTGCCTAGCTGTGAGTCCTGCGGTGCGGCAGGCTTCGTGCCTAGCTGTGAGTCCTGCAGTGCGGCAGGCTTCGTGCCTAGCTGTGAGTCCTGCGGTGCGGCAGGCTTCGTGCCTAGCTGTGAGTCCTGCGGTGTGGCAGGCTTCGTGCCTAGCTGTGAGTCCTGCGGTGCGGCAGGCTTCGTGCCTAGCTGTGAGTCCTGCAGTGCGGCAGGCTTCGTGCCTAGCTGTGAGTCCTGCGGTGTGGCAGGCTTCGTGCCTAGCTGTGAGTCCTGCGGTGTGGCAGGCTTCGTGCCTAGCTGTGAGTCCTGCAGTGTAACAGGCTTCGTGCCTAGCTGTGAGTCCTGCAGTGTAACAGGCTTCGTGCCTAGCTGTGAGTCCTGCAGTGCGGCAGGCTTCGTGCCTTGCTGTGAGCCCTGCAGTGTAACAGGCTTCATGCCTAGCTGTGAGCCCTGCAGTGTAACAGGCTTCATGCCTAGCTGTGAGCCCTGCAGTGTGGCAGGCTTCGTGCCTAGCTGTGAGCCCTGCAGTGCGGCAGGCTTCGTGCCTAGCTGTGAGCCCTGCAGTGTAACAGGCTTCATGCCTAGCTGTGAGCCCTGCAGTGTGGCAGGCTTCGTGCCTAGTTGTGAGCCCCGCGGTGCGGCAGGCTTCGTGCCTAGCTGTGAGTCCTGCGGTGTGGCAGGCTTCGTGCCTAGCTGTGAGTCCTGCAGTGCGGCAGGCTTCGTGCCTAGCTGTGAGTCCTGCGGTGTGGCAGGCTTCGTGCCTAGCTGTGAGTCCTGCAGTGTAACAGGCTTCATGCCTAGCTGTGAGTCCTGCAGTGTAACAGGCTTCGTGCCTAGCTGTGAGCCCCGCGGTGTAACAGGCTTCGTGCCTAGCTGTGAGCCCTGCAGTGTGGCAGGCTTCGTGCCTAGCTGTGAGCCCCGCGGTGCGGCAGGCTTCGTGCCTTCAGAAAGCAGCCGTGTGCATTGCGCATGCGGCCCGGTGCGCACGGTGCTGTGCTTCTCCTTAGTGCCCTGGTGCTGGTCGCTTGTCACCTTCCTGCTCACCAGCACTGAGCAGTGCAGAGGGGTGTGACCGCTTCCAGGAAGGACTGGCTGGGAAGGCTTACCCAGGTACAGGACTTCACCTCTGCCAGGGAGCTTCGGGTGCGGTTCCTTGTTGGCTGCTTCTCACCGGGACCCCTGGTCGGCACCTCCTCCCGGTGCTCTGGAGAGGCTGCAGGAAGCCATGTGACTGTGGAAAGCACCAGAAGCCCCGTGCAGGCTTCCCGGCATGTGGCAGGGTGGTCTTTGTCCCACTACAGTCAGAGTTACAAATGCTTGTGAACACCGGAGAGTGGAGCTGTCACTTCAGTTCAGTTTTGCAAATGTCCAGCAGCTTGTGAGTCCCAGTTTAGAGAAAAAATTAAACCCTGGGTAGAAAGCAGTGGCAGTCTTTTCCCTCCCAAAATTAATCTTACACAAACAATAACAGTTAACTGGTTATTAATGAAGAACTGCGTAAAGCAGGAGGTAAAGCGGTTGACACCTGCCTGCTCTGGGCAGCTCCCACGCATCTTCCTGCAGAGGACAGCATTTCTTCTTGCTTAGCCTGTGCTCGTGCCCACAGTGCGTCGGCCTTCGCTGTTCTGGCTCCTCCCAGTGGCCTTGGCGTGAGGATCTTCATGACGCACTTGGCGGTGCGGCATCTTTTTGTCTTGTTTACACCTGATTTGGAAGTGGGATTTTTTTTTTTTTTTTTAGTTTTATTTATTTGTTTGTTTGAAAGGCTGAGTGGCACAGCAAGGAAGAGAGACAGGAGAGAGACTTCCCTTCTGCTGGTTCACTTCCCAAATGCTTGTCACAGCCAGGACTGGGCTAAGCCAGAGCCACAAGTCAGGAACTCCAAGTGCTCAGGCCATCATCCACTGCCTCCCAGGTGCGTTAAAACAGATCAGGAGCGGAGGCGAGCCTTGGTTGCAGCACTGCACTATGGGTGTGGCCGTCCAAGCTGGGGCTTCACCTGTTGTACATGACACCCGTCCCTGCCGGCAGGATGTGTAAAGCGTCTGTCTTGATGAACTCTCTCCAAAGCGTGTAGTTTACTTTCCAGGGAAAGTTCAGTAGTTCGTTTTATTCTCATGTTCATTTCCAGTTCCCACACATACCCGCTGTGGAACCAACAGCACATGGTGGCCCAGGATGTCCTGTCGTGCTAATGGCCACAGAGTGCATGTGCTGGGGACAAGCAGGGGCCTTGTCGACAGCCCGAGGAGTAGGGGTCAGGGGAGTGGCTTCTATTCCCTTTCCTGATGTCCCTTAGATCCATTTCAACATGTTTTCGCCAAACTTGGCAGCCTACTGCATTTGGAAATATTTTATTTTATGCAGTTAAATATGACTTTAGTGCTTACATACGGAGAAAAATGAGAATTCTCCAGATCTATTTTAAAATGCAGCGTGTAGAGTGTGTCAGTCTGTAACTTTGGGGAGTGTAGTTCATCCTGGTTCCTACTTCTCTGTAAATGTTACTAAAAGTGAGAGCTTTGAGGATGGTAGTGTGCTTGTCGACACACACTGGAACATATAGTGAAAATTATCTCCAGACACCACATTCCCATCGAGGTCAGGATCTTAGCACAGCACAGCCCAGTGGAAGTGGTGGACTCGCGGGGCATCAGGCTGTGGACGCCCACAAACAGTAGCGGTCGGCAGGTGCCGCCCGAACAAGGTCCAGTGGCTCAAGAAGGTCTTCGGGCCCACAGCTCGTGATTTGCCGAGAGGAGTGACCCGGAAGAACTCAGCTGTTCCTCAGCGTGGGGAGCGAGCCAGCTGTTTCCACACAGGCTCAGTGTGCACAGATGCAGAGTACCGGATCCTCTCTGGGGTCACCCAACAGCTGACAGTGCTCTGGAGCCCCCTGCATCCCTGACCCCTGACCCCTGGTGGCGCGTTCTACGGGGCGGGTGTCGGGCAGTCATGCAGACGTCTGGAGTGACCTCTCGCAGTGCCTGGCTGTACTTGTGCGATGTAGGGGTATTTATGCAGTGAGCACTTGGGGCTCTGCAAAGCTGTTCCTCCCTGGCCCCGCACTGCACGTTCCTCTGGCCCCCGGGCTGCTGCCCTGCAGGTGCATCTTCTGGCGTCAGCGGAGCAGAGAGCAGAGTGAAGGAAGCAGCTTTGCCGCACTGGGAAGTGTGACCTCGGAGTCAAAGCTCAGTCGTACAAGTGACCGAGTGGCGAGGAGAGTGTGTCCTGTTTTTCAGAGCTGTCCTTGGATCTGTTTGGGGAAACGTTTTGTGTGCTTCACAGATGTGCGTCCTAATTTAGCTGTTGGTTTGTGTGGTTGAAGCCGTGTGTCTGCTCCACGCTGGGAGTCGCAGGGACTCTGTCACAGTGTTCTGGGTCACAGTGGCTACCAGGGGGCGGACGTTTCCTGATGACTCCACAAATACACGTGGAGTTGGGGGGGCATGACGTCGTCACGTGGGGACACAGTTGGTGGCTTCTCAGGGAGCCCTGGACAGCCCTGGGACTGTGCAGGGACTTCTGGATGCTTCTCCTGTGTGAGGGAGGCCCCTTAGAGGAAGCAGGGAGGAGGCCTGAGCTCTGTCCATCTTCTCATGTGTGAAGGGTAAGTGAAGAACCTTGCCGGGGGGCTGGCGCTGGGGCACAGTGGGCTAAAGCCCTGGCCTGCAGTGGTATCCCATATGGATGCCAGTTTGATCCTGGCTGCTCCACTTCCCACCCAGCTCTCTGCTGTGGCCTGGGAAGCTGTGGAAGATGGCCCAAGTGCTTGGGCCCCTGCACCCACGTGGGAGAGCCGGAAGAAGTTACTGGCTTCTGGCTTTGGCATAGCTCAGCTCTGGCTGTTGAGGCGATTTGAGGAATGAACCAGCAGATGGAAGACCTTTATCTCTCTGGCTCTACCTCTCTATGTAACTCTGTCTTTCAAATAAATGTTAAAAAAAAATTAAATAAATTAACAAATAAATGAAAAAAATATTAAAAACAAAGAAGAGCCTTGTCTGATCACAGGTGGGCAGATGGAAGTGGCTCCAAATCTGGATTTCCAGCCAGTGATCTTCTCTTCAGGGACATTGCCTCCATTACTACCCCTGGTCAGCTCAGCCGTGGCGTCTGTGTGCTCCTCCGTGAGCTGACCTGTGACCTCCATATGCCCCCCTGTGAGCTGACCTGTGACCTCCATGTGCCCCCCTGTGAGCTGACCTCTGACCTCCATGTGCTCCCCTGTGAGCTGACCTCTGTCCCCCCACGTGCTCCCCTGTGAGCTGAGCTGTGCCCCCACGTGCCCCCCTGTGAGCTCACCTCTGACCTCCATGTGCCCCCTGTAAGCTGACCTCTGACCCCCACATACTCCCCTGTGAGCTGAGCTGTGCCCCCCATGTGTCCCCCTGTGAGCTGACCTGTGACTTCCATGTGCCCCCCTGTAACCTGACCTCTGACCTCTGTGTGCCTCCCTGTGAGCTGACCTCTGACCCCCACGTACCCCTCTGTAAGCTGACCTCTGACCCCCATGTACCCCCCTGTGAGTTGACCTGTGACCTCCATGTGCTCCCCTGTGAGTTGACCTGTGACCTCCATGTGCCCCCTGTGAGCTGACCTGTGACCTCCATGTGCTCCCCTGTGAGCTGACCTCTGACCTCCATGTGCTCCCCTGTGAGCTGACCTCTGACCTCCATGTGCTCCCCTGTGAGCTGACCTCTGACCTCCATGTGCTCCCCTATGAGCTGGCCTCTGCCCCCCATGTGCTCCCCTGTGAGCTGACCTCTGACCTCCATATGCCCCCCTGTGAGCTGACCTCTGACCTCCATGTGCTCCCCTGTGAGCTGACCTCTGACCTCCATGTGCTCCCCTGTGAGCTGACCTCTGACCTCCATGTGCTCCCCTGTGAGCTGACCTCTGACCTCCATGTGCCGCCCCTGTGAGCTGACCTCTGTCCCCCCACGTGCCCCCCTGTGAGCTGAGCTGTGCCCCCACGTGCCCCCCTGTGAGCTGACCTCTGACCTCCATGTGCCCCCCTGTAAGCTGACCTCTGACCCCCACATACTCCCCTGTGAGCTGAGCTGTGCCCCCCATGTGTCCCCCTGTGAGCTGACCTGTGACTTCCATGTGCCCCCCTGTAAGCTGACCTCTGACCTCTGTGTGCCTTCCTGTGAGCTGACCTCTGACCCCCACATACCCCTCTGTAAGCTGACCTCTGATCCCCACGTACCCCACTGTGAGCTGGCCTGTGACCTCCATGTACTCCCCTGTGAGCTGATCTCTGACCTCCATGTGCCCCCTGTGAGCTGACCTGTGACCCCCACGTACCCCCTGCGAGCTGACCTCTGACCCCCACGTACCCCGCTGTGAGCTGGCCTGTGCCCTGCATTTTCACTTTGTTTCATTTGGAGGACGTGTACAGCCGTGTCACAGGAGCTGACCCTTTACTTTCTAATTGGAAGCGAGTGTTACTGTTTCCGTCTAAAGGGAATCTTGGATTGGCCTGTAACCGGCTTGAGCTGCAGGCGTCAGGTTCTGTCTGTCGTGTGTGACGTCTCAGAGTCTGCCGTACGCTAGAGCTACACACGCTCTCGACACGGTCTTCTGCGTCGTCGCCTGCCTTGTGGGGCGTGGTTGTGTCCTCTGGAGTTCCTTAGCGGCTGTGATTCCTCGCCTCTCTGGCGCTGAGTCCCTCCTGCCGTTCAGACCTGCCTTTCCTGCCCGGGGCCGGGCCGGGCCGTGCGCTGCACCTTGGAATCCAGCGCCCGCTTGGCTGAGGCGAGAACTGGCGTCAGTGCCGCAGTCTTGGCTGCCAGGGAGCCCGTGGCAGATCTCCAGGGCGGCGTGCTGAGTTCCTCAGTTCGGTTTATGTGCTTTCCTGCCTGCGTCCCATGACCTTAGACATGGGTTGGTACAGCTGGTTGCTTAATGCACAATTGTAGATGTTATGACAGGATTGAGAAGCGACAGAATGAGAATGCATGCTCCTTTGTGCTGTCACGTGGCTAGTTAGACGGTGAGAGTCAGCCTCACCGACGGTCGGCACCGCCTCACCTGACGGTCAGCACCACCTCACCTGACGGTCGGCACCGCCTCACCCGACGGTCAGCACAGGGCTGAGGGTGCCTTCACTGCTGGCCATGTTGGTGTTAAAGTCGGCCGAGGACGTTTCTCTCTGTGTGTCTTTTTTTTTTTTTTAGATTGATTTATTTATTTTTGTTTTTGAAAGAGTTACAGATACAGAGGAAGAGAGAGCATCTTCCCCCACTGGTTCATTCCCCAGATGTCTGATGGCCAGGGCCGGACCAGGCCAAAGCCGGGAGCTTCCTCCAGATCTCCTGCATGAGTGGCAAGGGCCCAGGCACCTGAGCCCCCTTGCTGCTCTTTGCAGGCCGTTAGCAGGCACCTGGGACGGAAGTGGAGCAGCCAGGATTCCAGCCAGCACCCGGAGGACCTGGCCTCCTCGCGTTTCTCTCCCTGACTCTCTACCCCTTAAATAAATAGGTTTCTTTGTATTGTGACTTCTAGAGCTTTTAAGAAATATGTAATTAGGAGCTTTTTGTGACGTGTAAAGGTGGTTAATTTTATGCTCAAGAATGTGTCCGTGTCTTCCTGCTGCAGTCCTGTGTTCCTCTCAGCCCAGTCGAGGCGGTTGCTCCTTGCTCCGGTACCCGGGCAGACTCTCGCCCTCGGACTTCCCTCTGTGCAGTGTAGCTTCCCTGCTGTTGGCGTCAGGATTGACTGATGAACACAGAGGCTTCTGGCCCTCTGCCTGCAGCCTCTGGATGCATCGGAGACCCTGAGCAGTCGCGGGCGCTTCTCTGCTGGGCCTTCCACGGCCGAGGTTAGGGTGAGGGCCGGCCTCCTTGCTGGCCGAGCAGCCGCGAGTGGTCTCAGCCTTGCCTGTTTCCTTCCCGTGTGACCCTGGTAGGACTCAGGAATGTGCTTCCCGCACTGGGCCAGCGCCCACCCGGCCCTCCTGGTGACCCGCGCCATGAGGCCCCTTCTTCCTGTCTTGTCCAGTCCGGTTGCGTGCTGGTTGCAGGAGCCAGGAGGCGTGGCGGGCGCGCGGGTGCCTCGCGGTGCTGTGCTGGTACTGGAGTGCTCAGGCGTGCAGGCGTGCTCCACACATCCACGCTCCCCCTCCTCCCCGCGTGCCTGTGCGGGGCGTCCGGGCAGGCGGGAGGGAGCTGGCGTGTTCCTGCGGAGCCCCAGCCTCCTGATGGTCATACTGCGCCCAGGCAGGCGGGAGGGAGCTGGCGTGTTCCTGCGGAGCCCCAGCCTCCTGATGGTCCTACTGCGCCCGGGCAGGCGTGTTCCTGCGGAGCCCCAGCCTCCTGATGGTCATACTGTGCCCGGGCAGGCGGGAGGGAGCGGGCGTGTTCCTGCGGAGCCCCAGCCTCCTGATGGTCCTACAGCTTTTGAAGGTTCCAGGTCTGTGCAGCACAGTGTGGGACCCCAAGAGTGTGGATCTGTGGAGGCCTTGTAGTTGGAGAGCTCCAGTTCAAGTGAGTGACTAGTTCCCTGCTGGCCCCGCTCCTAGGGGAGGCGCCCGGCCACTGTGCCCAGGGCGCAGCGGCGCTCAGCGGTTGACTTGGTCTGGTTTTGAAATCTGCTTAGGGAACAGCCTTTCTGCTTCTCTTTCATTGGTTGTCTTGGGTCCTTAGCCCCTAGCCCAGGGGCTGCTGTGAGTGGCTGGTTGGTGCCTGTTTGTGGCCGAGTGGGGCGATGGACGGGGTGGCGGGGTGAGCCTCCCTACGTGCGTGCTCGCGCTACCAGCCACAACTGGAGAGCTGCTGCTGCCGCCGCCAGCCCAGGACTCTGAGGGTCCTTGGCTGCTCCGTGTCCCAGGAGGGTGCACGGTGTCTGTCCTGCCGAGGGAAAGGCCCGTCCTTGCCCGCCTCAGCTGCTCCGTGTCCCAGGAGGGTGCGCGGTGTCTGTCCAGCCGAGGGAAAGGCCCGTCCTTGCCCGCCTCGGCTGCTCCGTGTCCCAGGAGGGTGCGCGGTGTCTGTCCAGCCGAGGGAAAGGCCTGTTCTTGCCTGCCTCGGCTGCTCCGTGTCCCAGGAGGGTGCGCGGTGTCTGTCCAGCCGAGGGAAAGGCCCGTCCTTGCCCGCCTCGGCTGCTCCGTGTCCCAGGAGGGTGCGCGGTGTCTGTCCAGCCGAGGGAAAGGCCCGTCCTTCCCATTCTTCTTCCTCACTGTTGGCTGCAGGGGGGAGTGGCTAAAGGTTTTGTTGCCATTTCCTGAGGAAATGAAGATGTCACGCAGGATAAGTTGATGTTTAAGGATGCGTGCGGCTTCTTTCGGTGGCCTGAGTTCCGAGTAAGTGGAGGCGCAGGGGGGAGTGAGCAGAGGTGCCGGATCTGGCCGTCAGCTTGCGCCCGTCGTTGCCCGCGGCGCTCTCTCGGCTACTTCGTTCGGCCGGAGCTCCTGAGTGCTGGCACCGGCGCTGCCGCAGGAGCCGGGCCGGACTGCAGGGCCGCGCCTGTGCGCTCCTTTCGCTGGCTTTTCTCTGTGCGTCCTCATTCGGAAGAGCAGCCTCGTCAGGTTATTGGAGTGAGAGGTCTGTGGTTCCCTTGACGCCTCGGGCACAAGTGCCAGCGCTGTGGGGCGCTGCCTGGTGAGGGCAGCTGGCGCTCTCCCCCCTGCGCTCACAGCCGGGCTCGCTCAGCTGTCCCGCTGACGTGCTGTCTGGCCTCTTTTGTAGAGCTGAATCCTGCGAGCGGGAGCCTGCCTTCATCAACACCCATGTCCCCGTCAGCCATTTCGACTCAGAACCTGGTCATGTCTTCGTCAGGCGTGGGGGGAGACGCCAGCGTGACGCTGACCTTGGCGGACACTCAGGGCATGCTGTCGGGAGGCCTGGACACCGTGACACTCAACATCACCTCTCAGGTGGGTGCCCTGGAGCGTGCAGACGGCAGCTGCGGACCCCCTCTGCATGTACTCTGCTAAGTGTATCTCCTGAACACTGATCTCCAGGACGGAAGTGTTCTCTTTTCCGGCTTAAGAAAACATGTTTAAAGGGGGAAGGGGGGCTCAGACAGTATGGAAAAGTGTAGAAGATAGAGCTAAACAGAAGCAGCCAGCCGTCCACTGTCCGTCCCTCCACAGAGCCGCAGGGACCTCTGTCCTCGCATACAGACACCAGCTTCCCCGCCTCGGAGGCGAGTACACCCCGCACGGGCCGTGCCTGCTCCCCGTTCTGTCGTGAACATGGCCCCTCTGTCTGACAGCCCCCGGGGCTCCGCGCTCTCACCCCAACCCTAGGGTTTGGTGGGATCCAAGGCAGCTACATTCGGACATGATGCCTTGAGCTCGAATGCCACGCACCTCCTCAGAGTTTGGCCAGCAAAGCCATGGTGATGAAGTGCAGCCAGTTAGGAGGAGGACTGAGGGACAGCTGGCCGTGATCACGGTGCCGGGAGGACACCGGCGACCGCGGCTGAACCTGGCTGCCATCGTGCGAGGAAGCTGAGCCCTTGTCAGCTCACTTCTCGGCCTTTTGGGCTCGCTGTACCAGAGAATGGTAACGATTCTGGCGTCTGGAGCAAGACTGGTGCCCGTCCCTGTGGGGCACCTCCCTGAAGCTCTGCTCTGCCCCGGGAACAGTGGCCAGAAAGACGTTTCCGTCGGGACTGTGGCAGGACACTCACACCCGAGGCAAGCAGGCCTTCCCCAGGCCCTCACCAAGATGCCCCAGCACAGCCCTGTCCTGGCGTGACAGGCCGGCCGCCAGCCAGGGACCCATGCCCCTCTGGCTCAGTAACGTCTGGGTGATCAGCCTCCTCTCTTCCTGTCCTAACCCGCCACGTTTCTTCCGGGGAAGCTGCTGGGCCAGCCCAGGACAAGCCTGTGTGGCCCCAGGAAGCCACGTCTGGTGTGTTCTGGTGTGTTCTATGCAATAGAATTCCTGCCCAGGTTTGGCCCAGGGGTGCCTGCTTACGTAGCCTAGCAGCGTTTTCTCGTGTGTATTATTCCACTTAGAAGTGGGGGAGCAGAAGCAGTCGTCTTAGGTGTAGTACGTTCTTAAAATTACCTGTGCTTCTTGAATTTGGTGAAAGCTAACAGCGTGGAAAGAGGAGCCGACATAGAGAAATCCGATAATTCAGCATTTTCCTGCAGTTAAAATATCATGCAGATTCATGAAAAATACTAAGACCTCCCTAAAGGAAAACGGCTATAAAGTAAACATTTAAATTATTGGAAACTTTAGAAAGAAATGAAAAGAACAGATGCCTATTATTCATTTCACATATTTGGGGGGTTGTATCATTGTGAAGTCTTAGAAAATAGTTGTAGAAGAAAAGAAAACTGGTCTTTTTTAAAAAAAGATTGATTTATTTACTTGAAAGAAAAGAGAGACCCTCCGTGTGCTGGCTCACTTCCCCAGAACGGCTGGGGCTGAGCCAGCCAGCAGCCAGGAGCCGGGAGCTTCTTCCGGGTCTCTCGTGTGGGTGCAGGGGCCCAAACCCGTGGGCCGTCTTCCGCTGCTCTCCGAGACCATTACAGGGAGCTGGGTTGTCAGTGGAGCAGCCAGAACACAAACCAGCTCCCTTATGGGGTGCTGCCTTGTAGATGGCGGCCTCACCTGCTGTGGCTCAACGCCGGCCCTGAAAATGGGTCTCAAGTGGTTTTGTTAAGTAGTTTAATTATGGGCAAAGTTGAACCCATAAAAGCCAGAATTTTGAAACAAACACATTTTTATAAATCCACAATTAATCCTGATTTAAATTTGAAAAGGGCCCAATTATAGGAGAATATCAGTCTGGGTGGGTGATAATTCTAATCCAGAAACAGTCATTTTATTTTGAAATATGATTTGTTGAAGTGGAAGCTGAAGTGCAGCGATTTGAAACATTCTGACATGTACATGACTCGGAGGGAAGATGCCGAGGTAGCAGCGGGCGCTGAAGCTTCTTTCTCCCTGGACGCTTGAGAGGACTCCGTCTCCCCGAGCTTCGCGCAGTCGTGAGGGGGGAGGGCCTGTGCGTCCATGTTCTGTGAGCAGGTGCGGGCCTGCACCTTGGGAAGCCTGCTCAGCAGGACAAGGTCATCTTCAGTTCTTATCTGAAATACAGCAAGAAGTAGTTTCCTTATACATGAAGGGAGTTACTTCGTCTGTATTCTTACCATTTTATTAAACGCATCACAGATGATTGACCTGGGTAAGCCATTGAAAACTTGCTGTTTGGGCTCCTCAGTGTGGTTTTCTTGGGTGCCAATGAAAGGCCAGAGTCTGCCTGGGGAGGGGAGTGTTCCACCACAGGTGGCAGTGTCAGGTGTCGTGAGCAGGGCTGCCAGCTGCTGCTCAGGGCTCGCTTTCTTTTGAGCCGTAGCGTCCATCCTCTGCAAGTTACTGGTGTTAAACCACTCGTGTGCTCCGTGGGTCTGCATGTGAGTGGAGTGGTGTGGCTGGCCATCTCTGTGTCCCTGCTGTTGCCGAGGCTCCCCTGTGCTGCAGCGTGTCCCCGCCCTTCTCTCCTTGTCTAGACCATGACACCTGGTCCTGTGTGCGCCCCACTTAGAATCCTCACCCCTCACTCCTTGTCTAGACCGTGACACCTGGTCCAGTGTGCTCCCCATTTGTAGTCCCCGCCCCTCACCCTTGTCCAGGCTGTGACACCCGGTCCTCTGTGCTCCCCATTTGTAATCCCCGCCCCTCACCCTTGTCCAGGCTGACACCCGGTCCTGTGTGCTCCCCATTTGTAATCCTCACCCCTCACTCCTTGTCTACACCGCGACACCCGGACCAGTGTGCTCCCCATTTGTAATCCCCGCCCTTCTCTCCTTGTCCAGGCTGTGACACCCGGTCCTGTGTGCTCCCCATTTGTAGTCCCCGCCCCTCACCCTTGTCCAGGCTGTGACACCCGGTCCTCTGTGCTCCCCATTTGTAGTCCCCGCCCCTCACCCTTGTCCAGACTGTGACACCTGGTCCTCTGTGCTCCCCATTTGTAGTCCCCGCCCCTCACCCTTGTCCAGGCTGTGACACCCGGTCCTCTGTGCTCCCCATTTGTAGTCGCCGCCCCTCACCCTTGTCCAGGCTGTGACACCCGGTCCAGTGTGCTCCCCATTTGTAGTCCCCGCCCCTCACCCTTGTCCAGGCTGTGACACCCGGTCCTCTGTGCTCCCCATTTGTAGCCCCCGCCCCTCACCCTTGTCCAGGCTGTGACACCCGGTCCTCTGTGCTCCCCATTTGTAGCCCCCGCCCCTCACCCTTGTCCAGGCTGTGACACCCGGTCCTCTGTGCTCCCCATTTGTAGTCCCCGCCCCTCACCCTTGTCCAGGCTGTGACACCCGGTCCAGTGTGCTCCCCATTTGTAGTCCCCGCCCCTCACCCTTGTCCAGGCTGTGACACCCGGTCCTCTGTGCTCCCCATTTGTAGTCCCCGCCCCTCACCCTTGTCCAGACTGTGACACCCGGTCCTCTGTGCTCCCCATTTGTAGTCCCCGCCCCTCACCCTTGTCCAGGCTGTGACACCCGGTCCTCTGTGCGCCCCATTTGTAGTCCCCGCCCCTCACCCTTGTCCAGGCTGTGACACCCAGTCCTCTGTGCGCCCCATTTGCGATGCTCCAGCACCTGCTGGACCTCAGGCAGTTTCCACTGCTTGCTGCTGTGGACAGCGCCCTGTGCTCCGCTCCCCAGTGGGCCGTGGGCACGTCTCTGGGGTGGCTGAGCTAGATGGTGATTCTACCAGCTTGTTTTCCATAAAACGTCATAAAAATCACCACTTGAATGGCTGTTGTACAGTGTGTGACAACCGGAATTGTCTTTTCCAGGGCCAGCAGTTCCCAGCGTTGCTCACGGACCCCTCCCTGGCCAGCCAAGGAGGTGCAGGCTCCCCACAGGTCATCCTAGTGAGCCACACCCCGCAGTCGGCAGCGGCCCCCTGTGAGGAAGTGGCCTACCAGGTGCGGTGTATCCTTTGTTCATGTACCTACGGGTCTGGGAGGAGTGGTGGTGCAGGGTCGAGGACAAGGCTGGCCTGGGCAGCTGGGGCCAGCCTCTAGGGACGTGTCCCACCGCCGAATCCTGTGGTGACAGATACAGGATCTCATTGTTTCGTTCCATGATTTTTGGGACTGAGGTTGTATTACCACTAAACCAGTGGGCAGGCCTTTGGCCTAGTGTTAGGATCTTCATGGATGACTGGGAGGGTCAGCTGTAGGGACCCCAGCTTCCTGCCAGTGCAGACTGGGAGCAGCAGGTGATGACTCAGTAGCTGGATCCCTGCCGTCCACGCGGGCGCTCTGGAGTGAGCGCCTGTGTTAGAAGACACTGCCGCCCAGCAGGAAGTACAGGGCTGTGGCTCGTGTCCCAGGGGCCGGCCAGTGCAGACCAGGTTTGGAGCACGCAGGCCTGTGAGCCGGCTGCACACCCTGAGGGGCAGACGGAAGCAGCCGTGCCTCGTGGTCGCTGTGGCCATGCCTGAGGAGGCGGCTGCCCCGCCCTGTGCAGAGAGAGCTCCTGGCGCGGTGCGGGCACACACCGTGCCTGCTGCCTGGGCGCACCGACCAGCAGCCCAAGCGGACGTGCTGTGTTCTGAGCTGCGATTTCAGCAATCAGCTTATTGCAGCTGGAGGCGCCTGTTTGTCGAGGATCCCGTGCCCAAGGGAGCCTGAGTGTTCTCAGGCCGGGGACAGCCTCCGCCTGACAGCCATTGAGTGCTGGCTAGCAGTGCCACAGAGCACACAGTCTGAGCGGCCAGAGAAGCCCTGCGAGGTGCCGTCTGAGTTGCTCTGGCGCGCTAGAATGAGCGGCTTTCGCTCGCTGCCTGCTCTTCCCGTGCTCCTGGAAGGCAGCTGGAGCCAGCTGCAGCTTCTGGGCCCGGGTTGGCCTCTGCTCAGCCCCTTCCAGCCCCTGCCGCGCCCTGGCTCCGGCCCGTGGTGCTGTGCGCCTCCTGACTCCCGTGCTCGCTGCCTGGGGCCATAGACAGCCCTCCGGCCGTGTGCCGTCGCATGTGTAAGACGAGGTGTCTCCTGATGGCCACCCCAGGGACAGGTCAGAGAGACAGGACACAGCAAGCTCCTGGCCCTGGGTGCAGGTCCTGGCTCAGCGCTGTCATGCTGGCATCTCGCTCGCCTTGCCTTTCCATCCCAGGTTCTGAAGACAAACCCGTGCTGAGTGAGACGGCGGTATAGACGTGTGTGTGTTGGGAAAGGGCTGTGGAGAAGGGCTGTCGAGAGCCGCCTCTACAGCCAGTCTCTGCTGCAGTGGCCAGAGCTGGGCTGATCGGAAGCCAGGAGCCAGGAGCTTCCTCAGGGTCTCCCATGTGGGTGCAGGGCCCCAAGGACTTGGACTGTCTCCCACTGCTCTCTGAGGGACCTCAGTAGGGAACTGGATCAGAAGTGGAGCAGTCAGGATCGGAAGGGGTGCCCATGTGGGATGTGGACACTGCAGATGGCAGCTTAACCCACCATGCCACAGTGGCAGCCCCCGAGACACTTCTGCAGTTTATTTATTTAAAAAGCAGGGTCCAGAGAGGGAGAAAGAGAGGAAGAAGGATCCTCCATTGCAGATTCACTTCCCAAATGCGCATAATGGCTAGGGCTGGGCCAGACCACATCGGGAGCCTGAAACTCCTCCATTCAGGTCTCCCACATGGGTGGCAGGGACCCTTAGCACTCGAGCCATCCCTGCCTTCCAGCGTGCACGACAGCAGTGACCGCATTGGATACCAGGCACTCCATAGGAGATGCACGTGTCCCAAGCAGTGGTGTCACCCACTGAGCCAGAGGAAGCCCCCCAGCCCCCGGGCACCTCTCGATGTGCGTTACTCGGTGTGAGATGCCTGTGGCAGTACCTGTTTTTGTGCACAGGGAAACTGAGGCTCAAGGGTAAGTGAAACATCTCAAGATGGGTTGCTTGTGAGAGAGAGCGCGGGTGCTGAACAGGCTGGGCGTCTGAACAGAGGAACGGGCTTTCATGGTCACGCTTGGGCTTCCTGTGAGTCGCCGTCTGCTGGTCTCCAGGCAAGTTTTCAGGAAGAAGCCAGCTTGTTAGAGGGAGGCTGGTTACGTGCTGGGCCGCGTCTGAGGTGAGCTCAGTGGCTCTGTGGCCGCGGGTCGAGGGGAGCAGGGCCTAGTCCGCTCTCCCCTGCCCAGGCAGACCTGACCCTCAGGCTTACTGCCCCAAAAGCTGATGCAAGAGACTGGTGTGGGCCCGCTGGCAGGCTGCGTGGCTCAGCTCAGCTCAGCCCCACCTGGAATGGATGCCCCTCTCCATTTGGCACCTCAGTGCGTTTTCACGTGTGCGTGGTCACTGGAGGCACAGTCCCAGCGGGGGCCAGGAGCCTCGCTGTTGCTGGGAAGTGTTTGTGTGTAGAGCAGCATCGCGGCTAGTGTTTCCTTGAGTGAAGTGGGCCTCCCGTAGAGTCCCTGCATGCCGGGAGTGAGGTGTCTGTGTGGTGGGCCTCACGTAGAGTCCCTGCGTGCCGGGAGTGAGGTGTCTGTGTGGTGGTTCTCACGTAGAGTCCCTGCGTGCCGGGTGAGGTGTCTGTGTGGTGGGCCTCACGTAGAGTCCCTGCGTGCCGGGAGTGAGGTGTCTGTGTGGTGGGCCTCCCGTAGAGTCCCTGCGTGCCTGGAGTGAGGTGTCTGTGTGGTGGGCCTCACGTAGAGTCCCTGCGTGCCGGGAGTGAGGTGTCTGTGTGGTGGTTCTCACGTAGAATCCCTGCGTGCCGGGAGTGAGGTGTCTGTGTGGTGGGCCTCCCGTAGAGTCCCTGCGTGCCGGGAGTGAGGTGTCTGTGTGGTGGGCCTCACGTAGAATCCCTGCATGCCGGGAGTGAGGTGTCTGTGTGGTGGGCCTCCCGTAGAGTCCCTGCGTGCCTGGAGTGAGGTGTCTGTGTGGTGGTTCTCACATAGAATCCCTGCGTGCCGGGAGTGAGGTGTCTGTGTGGTGGGCCTCACGTAGAATCCCTGCGTGCCGGGAGTGAGGTGTCTGTGTGGTGGGCCTCACGTAGAGTCCCTGCGTGCCGGGAGTGAGGTGTCTGTGTGGTGGGCCTCACGTAGAGTCCCTGCGTGCCGGGAGTGAGGTGTCTGTGTGGTGGGCCTCCCGTAGAGTCCCTGCGTGCCTGGAGTGAGGTGTCTGTGTGGTGGTTCTCACATAGAATCCCTGCGTGCCGGGAGTGAGGTGTCTGTGTGGTGGGCCTCCCGTAGAGTCCCTGCGTGCCGGGAGTGAGGTGTCTGTGTGGTGGGCCTCCCGTAGAGTCCCTGCGTGCCGGGAGTGAGGTGTCTGTGTGGTGGTTCTCACATAGAGTCCCTGCGTGCCGGGAGTGAGGTGTCTGTGTGGTGGTTCTCACATAGAGTCCCTGCGTGCCGGGAGTGAGGTGTCTGTGTGGTGGTTCTCACGTAGAGTCCCTGCGTGCCGGGAGTGAGGTGTCTGTGTGGTGGTTCTCACATAGAGTCCCTGCGTGCCGGGAGTGAGGTGTCTGTGTGGTGGTTCTCACGTAGAGTCCCTGCGTGCCGGGAGTGAGGTGTCTGTGTGGTGGGCCTCACGTAGAGTCCCTGCGTGCCGGGAGTGAGGTGTCTGTGTGGTGGGCCTCCCGTAGAGTCCCTGCGTGCCGGGAGTGAGGTGTCTGTGTGGTGGGCCTCCCGTAGAGTCCCTGCGTGCCGGGAGTGAGGTGTCTGTGTGGTGGTTCTCACATAGAGTCCCTGCGTGCCGGGAGTGAGGTGTCTGTGTGGTGGTTCTCACATAGAGTCCCTGCGTGCCGGGAGTGAGGTGTCTGTGTGGTGGTTCTCACGTAGAGTCCCTGCGTGCCGGGAGTGAGGTGTCTGTGTGGTGGTTCTCACATAGAGTCCCTGCGTGCCGGGAGTGAGGTGTCTGTGTGGTGGTTCTCACGTAGAGTCCCTGCGTGCCGGGAGTGAGGTGTCTGTGTGGTGGGCCTCACGTAGAGTCCCTGCGTGCCGGGAGTGAGGTGTCTGTGTGGTGGGCCTCACGTAGAGTCCCTGCGTGCCGGGTGAGGTGTCTGTGTGGTGGGCCTCACGTAGAGTCCCTGCGTGCCGGGAGTGAGGTGTCTGTGTGGTGGGCCTCCCGTAGAGTCCCTGCGTGCCGGGAGTGAGGTGTCTGTGTGGTGGGCCTCACGTAGAGTCCCTGCGTGCCGGGTGAGGTGTCTGTGTGGTGGTTCTCACGTAGAGTCCCTGCGTGCCGGGAGTGAGGTGTCTGTGTGGTGGGCCTCACGTAGAGTCCCTGCGTGCCGGGAGTGAGGTGTCTGTGTGGTGGTTCTCACGTAGAATCCCTGCGTGCCGGGAGTGAGGTGTCTGTGTGGTGGGCCTCCCGTAGAGTCCCTGCGTGCCGGGAGTGAGGTGTCTGTGTGGTGGGCCTCACGTAGAGTCCCTGCGTGCCGGGAGTGAGGTGTCTGTGTGGTGGGCCTCACGTAGAGTCCCTGCGTGCCGGGAGTGAGGTGTCTGTGTGGTGGTTCTCACGTAGAGTCCCTGCGTGCCGGGAGTGAGGTGTCTGTGTGGTGGGCCTCACGTAGAGTCCCTGCGTGCCGGGAGTGAGGTGTCTGTGTGGTGGGCCTCACGTAGAATCCCTGCGTGCCGGGAGTGAGGTGTCTGTGTGGTGGGCCTCCCGTAGAGTCCCTGCGTGCCGGGAGTGAGGTGTCTGTGTGGTGGGCCTCACGTAGAGTCCCTGCGTGCCGGGTGAGGTGTCTGTGTGGTGGGCCTCACGTAGAGTCCCTGCGTGCCGGGAGTGAGGTGTCTGTGTGGTGGGCCTCACGTAGAGTCCCTGCGTGCCGGGTGAGGTGTCTGTGTGGTGGTTCTCACGTAGAGTCCCTGCGTGCCGGGAGTGAGGTGTCTGTGTGGTGGGCCTCACGTAGAGTCCCTGCGTGCCGGGAGTGAGGTGTCTGTGTGGTGGTTCTCACGTAGAGTCCCTGCGTGCCGGGAGTGAGGTGTCTGTGTGGTGGGCCTCACGTAGAGTCCCTGCGTGCCGGGAGTGAGGTGTCTGTGTGGTGGTTCTCACGTAGAGTCCCTGCGTGCCGGGAGTGAGGTGTCTGTGTGGTGGTTCTCACGTAGAGTCCCTGCGTGCCGGGAGTGAGGTGTCTGTGTGGTGGGCCTCACGTAGAGTCCCTGCGTGCCGGGAGTGAGGTGTCTGTGTGGTGGGCCTCACGTAGAATCCCTGCGTGCCGGGAGTGAGGTGTTTGTGTGGTGGGCCTCACGTAGAATCCCTGCGTGCCGGGTGAGGTGTCTGTGTGGTGGGCCTCACATAGAATCCCTGCGTGCCGGGAGTGAGGTGTCTGTGTGGTGGTTCTCACGTAGAGTCCCTGCGTGCCGGGAGTGAGGTGTCTGTGTGGTGGGCCTCCCGTAGAGTCCCTGCGTGCCGGGAGTGAGGTGTCTGTGTGGTGGTTCTCACGTAGAATCCCTGCGTGCCGGGAGTGAGGTGTCTGTGTGGTGGGCCTCACGTAGAGTCCCTGCGTGCCGGGAGTGAGGTGTCTGTGTGGTGGGCCTCACGTAGAGTCCCTGCGTGCCGGGAGTGAGGTGTCTGTGTGGTGGTTCTCACGTAGAATCCCTGCGTGCCGGGAGTGAGGTGTCTGTGTGGTGGGCCTCCCGTAGAGTCCCTGCGTGCCGGGAGTGAGGTGTCTGTGTGGTGGGCCTCACGTAGAATCCCTGCATGCCGGGAGTGAGGTGTCTGTGTGGTGGTTCTCACGTAGAGTCCCTGCGTGCCGGGAGTGAGGTGTCTGTGTGGTGGGCCTCACGTAGAGTCCCTGCGTGCCGGGAGTGAGGTGTCTGTGTGGTGGTTCTCACGTAGAATCCCTGCGTGCCGGGAGTGAGGTGTCTGTGTGGTGGGCCTCACGTAGAATCCCTGCGTGCCGGGAGTGAGGTGTCTGTGTGGTGGGCCTCACGTAGAATCCTTGCGTGCCGGGTGAGGTGTCTGTGTGGTGGGCCTCACATAGAATCCCTGCGTGCCGGGAGTGAGGTGTCTGTGTGGTGGTTCTCACGTAGAGTCCCTGCGTGCCGGGAGTGAGGTGTCTGTGTGGTGGGCCTCCCGTAGAGTCCCTGCGTGCCGGGAGTGAGGTGTCTGTGTGGTGGTTCTCACGTAGAATCCCTGCGTGCCGGGAGTGAGGTGTCTGTGTGGTGGGCCTCACGTAGAGTCCCTGCGTGCCGGGAGTGAGGTGTCTGTGTGGTGGGCCTCACGTAGAGTCCCTGCGTGCCGGGAGTGAGGTGTCTGTGTGGTGGTTCTCACGTAGAATCCCTGCGTGCCGGGAGTGAGGTGTCTGTGTGGTGGGCCTCCCGTAGAGTCCCTGCGTGCCGGGAGTGAGGTGTCTGTGTGGTGGGCCTCACGTAGAATCCCTGCATGCCGGGAGTGAGGTGTCTGTGTGGTGGTTCTCACGTAGAGTCCCTGCGTGCCGGGAGTGAGGTGTCTGTGTGGTGGGCCTCACGTAGAGTCCCTGCGTGCCGGGAGTGAGGTGTCTGTGTGGTGGGCCTCACGTAGAGTCCCTGCGTGCCGGGAGTGAGGTGTCTGTGTGGTGGGCCTCCCGTAGAGTCCCTGCGTGCCGGGAGTGAGGTGTCTGTGTGGTGGGCCTCCCGTAGAGTCCCTGCGTGCCGGGAGTGAGGTGTCTGTGTGGTGGGCCTCACGTAGAATCCCTGCGTGCCGGGTGAGGTGTCTGTGTGGTGGTTCTCACGTAGAGTCCCTGCGTGCCGGGAGTGAGGTGTCTGTGTGGTGGGCCTCACGTAGAGTCCCTGCGTGCCGGGAGTGAGGTGTCTGTGTGGTGGGCCTCCCGTAGAGTCCCTGCGTGCCGGGAGTGAGGTGTCTGTGTGGTGGGCCTCCCGTAGAGTCCCTGCGTGCCGGGAGTGAGGTGTCTGTGTGGTGGGCCTCCCGTAGAGTCCCTGCGTGCCGGGAGTGAGGTGTCTGTGTGGTGGGCCTCCCGTAGAATCCCTGCGTGCCGGGAGTGAGGTGTCTGTGTGGTGGGCCTCACGTAGAGTCCCTGCGTGCCGGGAGTGAGGTGTTTGTGTGGTGGGCCTCACGTAGAATCCCTGCGTGCCGGGAGTGAGGTGTCTGTGTGGTGGGCCTCACGTAGAATCCCTGCGTGCCGGGAGTGAGGTGTTTGTGTGGTGGGCCTCACGTAGAGTCCCTGCGTGCCGGGAGTGAGGTGTCTGTGTGGTGGGCCTCCCGTAGAGTCCCTGCGTGCCGGGTGAGGTGTCTGTGTGGTGGTTCTCCCGTAGAATCCCTGCGTGCCGGGAGTGAGGTGTCTGTGTGGTGGGCCTCACGTAGAGTCCCTGCGTGCCGGGAGTGAGGTGTCTGTGTGGTGGGCCTCCCGTAGAGTCCCTGCGTGCCGGGAGTGAGGTGTCTGTGGGGTGGGCCTCACGTAGAATCCCTGCGTGCCGGGAGTGAGGTGTCTGTGTGGTGGGCCTCACGTAGAATCCCTGCGTGCCGGGAGTGAGGTGTCTGTGTGGTGGGCCTCCCATAGAGTCCCTGCGTGCCGGGAGTGAGGTGTCTGTGTGGTGGGCCTCACGTAGAATCCCTGCGTGCCGGGAGTGAGGTGTCTGTGTGGTGGGCCTCACGTAGAGTCCCTGCGTGCCGGGAGTGAGGTGTCTGTGTGGTGGTTCTCACGTAGAATCCCTGCGTGCCGGGAGTGAGGTGTCTGTGTGGTGGTTCTCACGTAGAATCCCTGCGTGCCGGGAGTGAGGTGTCTGTGTGGTGGGCCTCACGTAGAATCCCTGCGTGCCGGGAGTGAGGTGTCTGTGTGGTGGGCCTCACGTAGAATCCCTGCGTGCCGGGAGTGAGGTGTCTGTGTGGTGGGCCTCCCGTAGAGTCCCTGCGTGCCGGGTGAGGTGTCTGTGTGGTGGTTCTCACGTAGAGTCCCTGCGTGCCGGGAGTGAGGTGTCTGTGTGGTGGTGTGCTGGTGACCGTGCCTGCGGATGACATCGTCAGCGTGGCCTGTCTCCGGCAGGTGCGGGCGTGTGCGCACCACCACTCGTTTTTCCTCATGCTCTTTGTTCCCAGGGAGTGCCTTGTGTGTAACGACCTGAACACGTCCAAGCACGTTCTGTTTGTGTGCGCACCCACATGCGTGTGCACACATCTGTCTGGGGCGTGTCTCACACTCACAGTGTCTTCTGTTTCATTCTTTCTTCCCCCCACACCATTCTTTACTCCAGCACAGATTAATAATGCCAGAGCACCCTGTGGAAATCTTGTTCCGTTAACTATTTTCCTCTAGTGTGTGTTCCAGGATTGTGAAAAGTTAGCTGAGAAATCAGGAATAATGAAAGTGTCAGGAAGTGCCGTCAGTTTTCTGTAATCGCTGTCTTAATCCTCACACGAGTTTCCGTCGCACAGCTGAACCCTGTTGTGTGATGACAGGCTGAGTATCAGGTTTCTGAAGCGGTGGCAGCCGGGCGGAGGAGCTGAGCCCTCCCGGTCAGTGTGGCGCCCACGTTGAGGGAGGCGCCTTCTGCTGCTGCCGGCTGGCGTGTGGTGTGGCTTGGTGGGAGTGGTCCTCAGAGCCTTCTCAGTTCGTGGCGGATTCCTGTCCCAGCCCAAGCTCGGCAGCACTTGGGGCACGCGCTGTGTGCAGGAGCTCACTTGGGCCCCCTCCCGGCAGGCTGGTGGCCATGTCACTACGTGCTCTCAGCTGCGGGAACAGGCATGTGGGGGTCCACTCTAGCCCACAGTGGCCTGGATGGCAGTGCTGGCGCTGGACTCTGCACCTGGTCTGTCTGGCTCTGGCCGTCACTCGTTGGTCAGCCCTCGTCCGGTGTCCCTGGCTAGATCTGACCAAGAGGATGCAGTGTGCACCCTGTGGGCCACCGTGTCCACGTCTGCTGTGATCCTCGCCATCTGCTGCCGTGCAGAATGCTCATCTGATGCTGAGAGAGCCAAGTCACCAACGTTCTGACCCCCTCCAGGTGACCGACGTCTCAGCCGCCCTGGCCCAGGGCACCCAGCCTGAGAAGGAGGGCCGGGCGCGCCAGTGCCTGGAGTGTGACCGCGCCTTCTCGTCGGCCGCCGTGCTCACGCACCACAGCAGGGAGGTGCACGGCCAGGAGCGCGTCCACGGCTGCCTCGTCTGCAGGAAGGCCTTCAAGCGCGCCACGCACCTCAAGGTGAGCCCTCGCCGGGGCGGCTCCCGCCGCCGCCGCTCGCGGCCTTGCTGGCCCACACAGGAGCCTGGGGAGAGATCGCCCCGCGTTTCCGAGAAGGCAGCGGCCCTGGGTGCGTGGGCAGTGCATGCGTCTGCTCGAGCTCTCTGTCCTCTAAGGCACACGCTGGGAGGGCTGGACTTGGTGTGGGCGGTGGAGGAGCAGAGGGGCCTGGGGTGTGCTCTCGCTTCTTGGTGACGAGTGCGGGGCTAGCAGGAGGAGGAGCCCTGCACCAGCAGTGCCTGTCGGCCGAGCTGGCCACTGTGGGCTTTGTCATGTCGGGCCAGAGCAGAAGAGGCGGGCGTGGGAGTTGCGAGCCTCCCCTGGGACCCTCGAGCTCACTACGTAGCAACCACACGGCCCCCCTGTAATTCCTGCCTCCTTGCCGCACAGGACGGTGGTGTGTTGTCCAGGTCAGGGGGTGTGGCATCCAGCCCATCTTCACCCTGCTGGCATTCTTGGGTGTTGGACATTTGCTGGAACCCCAGAGGAGGCTTTCTGGGGAGAAGTGGGTCAAGGTCGGACACCCCAGGTTGCTCTGTCTCAGGGCCCCTGCCACCCCATTCATTCGCCAGGGCTGGCTCCAGCCGCCTCCTTCTGAGACCTTGTCTCGGCTTCAGACAGGCCCTCCCTCCCTCCCTAAGACGGAGCGAGTGCGGTGCCCTGTGAGCAGGCAGGACTGCACTGGTCGTCTGCAGAGCAGGAGGCTGCTCCCTGGTGCTCTTTCCCGTCTGGAGTTCCCTGGATAGCTCGCCAGTGGCACCGTCACTAGTGGATTTTCTCACGCTGTGCTCACACGGGACGCCCGAGGTGGCTCGCTCGTTACTCTGATGCAGTAGGCGAATGTGGAGATGGAGGAGACCACATCTGTAGCTGCTTCAGACTCTGGAAGGAGACTCCAGGCGGCATCTCCATGCCTGGGAAAGGAGGGGCACCGGCGGGAGGGGAGTCCTCTGCCCCTGACACTCAGGAGTGACAGGGCTTCGAGCTGCCAGGCTGCTTGGCGCTAGCGGATGACCTGGGGTCTGTCTACTCTCCGCCAAGCCCTGCCCCAAGCTGGGCCAGCACTGCTGGTCCCCAGGGAGAAAGGCCACACCGCCCCGATCTGTGAGGCCCTTGGAGGCCCCTGCTCACACACTTAGCCTTTCTGTTGTGGGCCCACGCCCCTCCCATCCTGCACCTTGCTAGAGAGTCCCACTCCCCGCCCCCCACTCTTCCCACTTGTGCTGGGAGGACAGCCTGCCGCCCCCACCCCCCTGTTCTCGGGGCCTCTGCTCTCGGCTCCGCGGGCACGTGTAGGCAGCGTCTGAGCAGGTGGACACCAAGGATGTCCTCACATTGCCCGACATGACAAAGCCCACAGCGGCCAGCTCGGCCGACAGGCACTGCTCGTGCAGGGCTCCTGCTCCTGTAGCCCCGCACTCGTCACCAAGAAGCGAGAGCACACCCCAGGCCCCTCCGCTCCTCCACGCCCACACCAAGTCCAGCCCTCCCAGCGCGTGCCTTAGAGGACAGAGAGCTCGAGCAGACGCATGCACTGCCCACGCACCCAGGGCCGCTGGGTTAGCTCTGCATGCGGTGTGCGCTGTCCTGGCTCTGCCGCACGGTCGCTAGGCGCATGCGTCCTCTCCGCCCTCGGGGGGGGTGTACCCTCTACCCTTTGGTTTTGCTCTTTGAGGAGACAGAACCACTTGCTCAGCTGAGGAGGGGAGGCTTCACGGGGCAGCGATGGAGAGAGCAAGTCAGACACAGGACTGCTTTCAGCTCCTAGCCACGGCCCTGCCCCTTTCGTGTCCAGGCACCGCGAGGGTCCCGTCCACAGGGGCCCAGGACCAAGGAGAGACCCTCCCGTCCCCCACTCCCTGGGCTCCTTGTTCCTGTGCCCGGTCTGGGTGTGTGGGCAGTGGACAGGCTCGCCAGCAGCTCCTCTTCCCGTCCGAGCACCCCACCACAGACCACAGCCGCCATGCCACGGTGTTCCATTGCCCTGCGAGAGGCGCTGGCCGCGTGCCCTGCAGCCTTCCGCACTCCACATGGCAGGTGCTCGCTGTGTGAGGACAGTGGTCCCAGAAACGGGGAGCTCCGTCCTTCGCACGCTCAGGGCTCCGTGAGATTGTCGCTAGCTGTGGCGCCGCCTGGGGCAGCAGAAGCCCAGGCTCAGCCCGCTCACCGCAGAGGGCGCCTGCCCCGGCCAGGCCGGCACTCGGTCTGTGCTGCTGGAGTGCCCAGCGGAGCCAGGGCCCGGCCTCTCGGTGTCCTGCTGTGCTGTCTGGCCGTGGGGTGACGTGACGCCTGTGCACGTCAGACACGCGCCACGCGCGGCCTAGGGAAGAGTTCCTGCAGGCTGTGGTGAGCCTTGGGAGCAGGAGGCGGTGGCACCCAGTGCCCTGTGGGTGCAGGCAGGTGAGCACCCTGGTCCAGGGCGCAGTCTCTGGCAGCTGCAGAAGGCTGGAGCCGTGCTGAGGCAGGCACCTCCGCGGTGGGCAGGCTTTCTGGAGTGTCCTTGAAGGGCGCCTCTGCCCCCGGCTGTGCCACCGCTGACGGAAGGACCTGACGTGGAGCTGGCCCTGGACTGGCTGGCTGCCCGGCGTCTGCGGCCTGCTGGGCTGCCCTCATTGCAGCCCGTGGAAGGACTGCGCGTGGCCCCACTGGAGCAGGTGTGGCCAAGGCCACGGCGTGTGTGGCAGAGCTCAGGTTGGAGCCTGGGTCTCCGTCTTGCTCCAGGTGACAGGCTCTGGTCCTGGGGAACACAGCGCCACGTGGCCTGGTCTCGTGGTTGCCACTGGAGCTTCTGTGTGGGGCTTGGTTCCCCTCTGTGCTCTGCGGTCTTGGGCTCTGTTAGCGTCCTGACGTGAGTTTGTCGCTTTGTGCTGTCTGTGCCAGGAACACATGCAGACGCACCAAGCGGGCCCTTCCCTGAGCTCCCAGAAGCCGAGAGTGTTTAAATGCGACACCTGTGAAAAGGCGTTTGCCAAGCCCAGCCAGCTGGAGCGGCACAGTCGCATCCACACAGGTAAGGCTGCAGGGCCGCCGAGCGTTTGCCGTTGGAAGGAGACAGCGGGCTGGGACGTGCAAGGGCCACACCTGCCGAGTCCCCTCGTTGGGACCAGTGTCATCCTCACTAACGCTCAGCTCGGAAACACTGCTGTTGGTGTCATCACCCTAGGATGGGAGCCCCTCCTGTCAGGACAGGCACATGGACCCACCCCACCCCTGCCCTGCAGCCCCTGTCCTCTGGTGACGCTGTTGGAGCCCTTCTGTCTCTGCCTCCTTCCGTCATGTCACTGCCTCTCAGGTCTCCTGCTCCACCCACAAGGCTCGGCCTCCCCAGGGCGCCTCCCTGCTCCCAGCCCTTTATCCACACAGTGGCCACACTGAAACCCTGGGCCAAAAGGAGCACCTCACACACACACACACACACACTCACACACACACACACACACACACACACACCGGCTTGGCTAGAGGGTCGGTCACCCACGGCTCCATCACAGCACCTGGCACAGCCGTGCCGGGTCCTCCACTCGCCTGCCCCGTCATGCTCTGCTTTGGACACGGTGTTCCCGGGGCCAGTAGCTTTCCCTTCTCCCTGAGCTGTTTTCTGAGTCGTCCTCTGGCCTTGGCACATGTCGCCCTTCCCCAGGGGGCTGCTCCATGGCCACCAGGGCCCCAGGGCCCACATGGCCAGCCCCTCCCTGGGTGGAGGTTCCCTACCACCTCCCTCCCTGGGCTGTGGCCTCCATCAGTGACCTGGAGCCTCCGTGTGTGTGGTTTGAGTCCGATGCTGAGCTGCTGTTGTTTGCATGCTTGCTCCAGGTGAGTGCCGTTTGCTGTTGGTGGGGAGGGAGGTGCTCGGCACTGAGCACCATGGGAGTGCAGAGGTGATGGAGAGTGCGGGGAGCTGCAGGCTGGGACCCGCAGGTGCCGTCTGGGAGTGTGGAGAATGGGCGCGCCTGAGCACCATGGGAGCGCAGAGGTGGTGGAGAGTGAGGGGAGCCGCAGGCTGGGACCCGCAGGTGCCCTCTGGGAGTGTGGAGAATGGGCGCGCCTGAGCACCATGGGAGCGCAGAGGTGGTGGAGAGTGCGGGGAGCTGCAGGCTGGGACCCGCAGGTGCCGTCTGGGAGTGTGGAGAATGGGCGCGCCTGAGCACCATGGGAGCGCAGAGGTGGTGGAGAGTGCGGGGAGCTGCAGGCTGGGACCCGCAGGTGCCCTCTGGGAGTGTGGAGAATGGGTGCGCCTGAGCACCATGGGAGCGCAGAGGTGATGGAGAGTGCGGGGAGCTGCAGGCTGGGACCCGCAGGTGCCCTCTGGGAGTGTGGAGAATGGGCGCGCCTGAGCACCATGGGAGCGCAGAGGTGGTGGAGAGTGCGGGGAGCTGCAGGCTGGGACCCGCAGGTGCCGTCTGGGAGTGTGGAGAATGGGCGCGCCTGAGCACCATGGGAGCGCAGAGGTGGTGGAAGTGAGGGGAGCTGCAGGCTGGGACCCGCAGGTGCCGTCTGGGAGTGTGGAGAATGGGCGCGCCTGAGCACCATGGGAGTGCAGAGGTGGTGGAGAGTGCGGGGAGCTGCAGGCTGGGACCCGCAGGTGCCGTCTGGGAGTGTGGAGAATGGGTGCACCTGAGCACCATGGGAGCGCAGAGGTGGTGGAGAGTGCAGGGAGCTGCAGGCTGGGACCCGCAGGTGCCGTCTGGGAGTGTGGAGAATGGGCGCACCTGAGCACCATGGGAGTGCAGAGGTGGTGGAGAGTGCGGGGAGCTGCAGGCTGGGACCTGCAGGTGCCCTCTGGGAGTGTGGAGAATGGGCGCGCCTGAGCACCATGGGAGCGCAGAGGTGGTGGAGAGTGCGGGGAGCTGCAGGCTGGGACCCGCAGGTGCCCTCTGGGAGTGTGGAGAATGGGCACCGTCTGCACTGAGCTGCACTGGTTGTTGTCTTCCTTTCATCTCCTGGTCTATGTGCTTCGTTAAATATTTCCGTAGCATCTCTCCGAATGAGTGGTTTAATAACAGGTATCTATTTTTTCTCCTTTTTAAAAAGATTTATTTATTTGAAAGGCAGAGTTACAAAGAGAGAGAGAGAGACAGAGAAAGAGAGGTCTTCCATCCACTAGTTCATTTCCTAAATGGCCACAGCAGCCAGAGCTGGGCAGGTCTGAAACCGGAAGCCAGGAGCTTCTTCCAGGTCCCCCACGTGGGCGCAGGGGCCCCAGCACTTGGGCCTTCTTCCGCTGCTTTCCCAGATGCACCCAGGGAGCGGATCAGAAGGGGAGCAGCCCGGACATGAATTGGGGCCTATATGGGATGCCAGCACTGCAGGCAGTGGCTTTTACCTGCTATGTCACCATGCCAGCCCCTCTCTTTTTAATTTTAAAAAATTCGTTTATTTTCATTTTTGTTTGAAAGGCAGGGAGTCAAATACAAAAACATCTTATAGTCACCAATTAAATCCTCAAATGCCTGAGCAGCCAAGACTGGGCCAGGCTGAAACCAGAACCTGGACGCAGTCGGGGTCTTGCACTTGGGTGGCAGAGACCCAGGTACTGGAGCACGTCAGTAGGACGCTGAGTCAGAAGCGGAGTTTCTGGGACTCAGACCAGCCCCTCGAGCAGTGGAACGACGTAGCCACCGTGCCAGATGCCTGCCCCACGCCCCTGGGTGCCGTGTGGATTTTCCCTTTCAGTTTCTCAGATACTCACTGCTCATGCAACTGTGGAACACTTACTATTTTAGTATTTTTATCTGATTTTTAAAATAGCGTTTGTACTTGTTTCTGAGTTGTTTTATTCTTTGTGATGGCATCTGCTGTCCTGCTCTCTGTAGTCAGGTGGATCGTGAACACTGGTGTTGGGCCGTGTGTGTGTGCGTGCACACGTGTGCACCGTGGAGCCCACAGGTGGCTAATGGACCTGACCTTGACTGTGTCACTTATGAGGATGTTCTCTTTACCCCCCCCCACTCTTTTAAACTTAAAAGATTTTCTGTTTTCATTTTATGCGAAGGGCAGTGAGACAGAGAGATCTTCCGTCTACGTGTTCAGCCTTAAGTGCCGTGCGGGTGGGAGCTGGGGCAGTCTGAGGCCAGGACCAGGAACGCTACGCAGGCCTCCCATGTGGGCACGCATGGCAGCGAGTGACCGCAAGCGCAGGACAGCCAGGGGCGTGCACTCACGACCCGAGCCCGGCCTCCTGAGGGTGTCTTGTCTGGAGTGCTTGGTGCCCTGCGTCCTGGTCTGCCTGTTGACAGCACACGGTGTTCTGGCTGCAGGGCCCAGCACTCGTCCTCCTGCTGCAGCCTCGCTTCGTGCAGCCCAGCTACCCCTGAGAGCTCTGGGAACAAGCCAGGCGTGTTCTGGAATTGTTGCCAGTCATGCTGCCTTGGCTGTGACTTGTAAAACCGTGAGGACTGGGAGGGGACCGGCTGCAGTTTCCCTTGGTACCGGACCCCGCGAGACAGCTTCCACGGGATGACGGGGGGGGGAGCAGGTGGCGTTGGGGCAGTGCGGGGTGGGTAGCGTGGCCAGACGTCGGGCCTGGCGCCCCTTCCTCTCGCTCTTCAGTCTCCCTGTTAACGCGAGAGCAGTTAAGTAGCATTCACAAAAGCATGTGTGCAAGGTCGGAGTCCACCCGACAGGATGGACTGGGTCCGAGGAAAGGTGAGTGCGCCGCTCGCCCGTTCCCCAGCCTCCCGATCCCGGAGACAATCAGACGCAGCGGGGAGTCAAGTCTAGCAAGGACTCGTTTATTCCATGCGTAACAGAACCTTTTATAGCACAAAACTGAGAGTCATTGGGGCAGGGCTAAGGACCAACCAGTCACTTAAACGGTCACCTTACAGGGGCATTTCTGTAGGACTAGCCATATGTCTATACACTTGTTACTAGTCCTGTTACCTCCCCTGATGTTGCACAGCTAGTTAGTTTTAGTGGTAAACAACTTTGGATTCCGCCCACCGCCTTACTTCCTTTCCGCACTATCTTTGAATTGCTTCGTGTAACTAATTTCCCCACACACGCGTGGTCTGTTGAGTGGGACTGGCATTCTCGGACCATACTATCTTCGTTTAAATCATGTCTGCTCTGCTTTGTATCACGGGCGCTTCTGGGCTCGGAGCAGTGCTGCTGGGAGTCCTGCTGTCCTGGCACCGCATGGCTTCACCCAAACTCTTGGATGGGCAACAGGCGGCTCATCGCCGTGTCCCGGGGCTGGCGACGCGGTGCGCAGGTTAAACTGTTGGACCTCTCAGTTGCAGAGATGCCCACTTGCTCAGGAGGACGCCCAAAGATCTAGACTCCAGACGAGTTGATGCAAAAAGCACGAGGTTTTTATTGAACATTTGCGCAAACGGGCCCCCACCTCAGGCGGTGAGGAGCCCTGAGCGGCAGTTTCACACAGCTTATATAGGCAACAGATTAGCATATTCCTAGGCGGGGAATGCTGAGGTGTTACAGGATTGGTCAGTTCAGAGGGACCATTAGCATATGGGAGAGTGCTGACGAAGAATGCTGAGGGAGAGTGCTGAGGTGGCACGGAATTGGCCGGTCACAGTGACATCATAAGAGCACGCCCAGAAACTCTCTAAAGGGAGGGGCAGCTCCGCTCTGGGCATGCTCAGAGGCTTCCCGAAGGGGAGGGGCGGCTCTGCTCTGGGCGTGGTCCCTCTGCACCGGCACCTGTGGCCTTGCGGGGTGCCCTGAGGAGAGGCCCGACCCGCTCCAGCACCCCGCGCCCGAGGAGACCCAACAATCACCCGCGGCCGGGGCGTCCTGAGGACGACTCGGGGGCAGGGAGACCCCTCGGCCGCCGGCCGAGGGCGAGGAATCTCGTCCGGGGGTGGCTGGGCCCGCGCAGACTCCATGATCACGCGGGGCTGCCACTGCCCGCGGGCCACTAGGCGCCTCTCCCCGTAAGGGTCCTTCAAAACCACTGCCTGCAGCACTGCCATCTGGGCTCAGTGTGCCGGTGGCGTCCTCGCTACCGGCTTCTGATCCAGCTCCCTGCCAACGTGCTTCAGAAAGCAGGGATGATGGCCCAGCAGGTGGGGCTCTGCCACTCGTGTGGGAGACCCGGATGGAGTTCAAGGCTCCTGGCTTCAGCCTGCCTTAGCCCTGGCTGTTGCTGTCAGCTGGGGAGTGACCCAGTAGGTGGGTCTCTGTCTCTTCCTCTCTGTCCCACTGCCTTTCAAATAAAATAAACATATTTAAAAAAGAAAAAGAACACAGCCAAACCTACCGTGGCCTCTTTTCTTCCGAGTTCAGCTTCTCTCACACACATTGTCAGCAGCGGTCTGAGAGATGCTGACCGTGGCCTTTGTCCTGCAGGGGAGCGGCCCTTCCACTGCACGCTGTGCGAGAAGGCCTTCAACCAGAAGAGCGCGCTGCAGGTGCACATGAAGAAGCACACGGGGGAGCGGCCCTACCGGTGCGAGCACTGCGCCATGGGCTTCACGCAGAAGAGCAACATGAAGCTGCACGTGAAGCGGGCGCACAGCGGCACTGGTGAGAGGCCCTGAGCACGCGGCCCCGCGCACGGGCTCTCCCGGGGGCCCGCGGGGACTGCGTGTTGTGTGTGGGAACCCGCGGGGACTGCGTGTTGTGTGTGGGGGCCCGCAGGGCACGGCCAAGAAACCGGCACTGGTGAGAGGCCCTGAGCACGCGGCCCTGCGCACGGGCTCTCCCGGGGGCCCATGGGGACTGCGTGTTGCGTGTGGGGGCCCGTGGGGACTGCGTGTTGTGTGTGGGGCCCGCGGGGACTGAGTGTTGTGTGTGGTCACCCACAGGGCACGGGCCAAGAAGCCCGGCTTGGGGCCAGCGAGTGCCGAGGTCAGGAAGGGGCGCAGTCGGGTCAGACTCTGGGCTTTGGTCAGCTCACCCCTTAGTGTCTGCTGGCTCCGAAGTTGGCTGGGAGCGGCCCCGCCCCAACACAGGACCTGGTCAGAATGTGTTTCTGATTTGTTTCGGCAGAGGGTGCAGAACTTTCTGGGAGCAAAGCGGCCCCCCAGACCTTGAGTGGGTGCGTTGAGTGGTCAGTGGACAGAGCTTCCCGTGGCTGGGGCAGCACTCAGGAGGCCCCGATGGCGCCGCTGTGGCCTCCGTGTGCTGTCAAGGGCCGTGGAGCTGCAAGGCAGCGGCCGGCAGGTGCCCTGCTGCTCAGTCGGCGTCTGTCGGCCCGGAGGACACCTGGCTGCTGCGCTGCGCCAGCCCGGTGCTGTCAGAGTCGGCCCGGAGGACACCTGGCTGCTGCGCTGCGCCAGCCCGGTGCTGTCAGAGTCGGCCCGGAGGACACCTGGCTGCTGCGCTGCGCCAGCCCGGTGCTGTCAGAGTCGGCCCGGAGGACACCTGGCTGCTGCGCTGCGCCAGCCCGGTGCTGTCAGAGTCGGCCCGGAGGACACCTGGCTGCTGCGCTCCGCCAGCCTGGTGCTGTCAGAGTCGGGATCCCGGCTGTGGGATCGCGTGGGCTCCTCTTGTTGGCTCTAGGCTGTGTGTCAGGAAGGGGGATAGCAAACCCGCAGAGGAGGAGTTAGAAGTAGGGAAGGCTGGCGTGGTGGCTCGGTTTGACGGGTGTGAAAAGGTGTCTGAGCAGCGGGGCCTGTGGGGGGTGAGCGGGCATCCCCTCTGCGGGGCGAGATTGCGTGCTCCCTCCTCGCCTGGGCCTGCCGCCCGCGTCCCAGGAGCTGCCTGTCTGAGGCCCTGCCTGTCCTCCCTCTGCCCGCCTGCAGGAACCCTGCCGGAGGCCGCCGGGCACCCGGAGCAGGACGGGGAGGAGCTGAGGACGCTGCACTTGGAGGAGGTGGTCCAGGAGGCGGCGGGCGAGTGGCAGGCGCTCACCAACGTGTTCTGAAGCCGGCCGGAGGACGCGGCCCGGGCCACGGGCCAGGACGGCGCTTCAAGTGTTGGACACGCTACACAGTCGGTTTTAGCTCTGAATTCCCTAAGAATCATTGTCTTTCAGAGACTGACAGGAGGGAAGCTGGGCAAGATGTAGACGTGGCGTCGCTGAACTCAGGTACTGCGAGAGGCAGGTGCACCTTCCACACCACGGCCAGCGCGTCGGCACGGCAGAGCTGCCGGTCTCCTGTCGTGGAGTGGGATTTCCTCGCATTCGCAAAGACAGAAGTCAGCATGGAGAAGCATGCGCGGTGCCCGCCATGCTTCCTGCTAGGCGAGGCGGAGTTTATAGCAGGACAGGGTCCCACCGCACAGGGACGTTTTTGCCACTGTTTTAGAAGAAATCGACTGTAGTCTGCCGTAGTTCATGCAGCCAGCACCTTGAGAGCTGCTGGCCCAGCGCTCTCCTACACGGAGCTCGGGTCCTGCAGAGCAGTGCAGTGTGGGCGGCAGCAGGGAGGCCAGAGGCGCTGGCCCAGGGCCGGTGGCACGGCCGCTGCAGGCGCGTTTGCCCAGGTGCGTGGGGTGAGGACCGCGCCCACACAAGCCATCCCTGCAGCCGGGTGCGCAGGAACGGGCAGCGCTGGCCCGTGGCCTCCACGCCGCGGCCTTCTCTTTCGTCCTGAGGAGTGTGTGTTTTACTTCAGGGAATTCTCAGTGTCCTCCATGGTGCCACAGCAAACACGTCCCACACGGGACCCGCCCGTGCCAGGGCCCAGCGCGCATCGTCCGCGCGGCGTTCCACCACAGATGGAAGGCTCCCTGGCTCCACGTGGTGTCCTGTGCGGTGTAGACAGCCGCGGCCAGGCGGCAGGCGGGCGCTGCGGCGGGGCGGGGCTGTCTGCTCTGTAAATAGCGCAGGGGCGCCGCGCCCCCCAGCACTTCAGATCAGTATTGTGTTCATTTCTCCCGCAGAGGGGTATCTTTTCCATTGTAATATAAAGCTGGGTTTTATTTTATTTTCCTGAAAAATAATTGCCTTTATTTTCTCTCGTTGCCTCCTTGGTTTCAGAAGAGAATAGTTTTATTATAAATATCCTATGGACTTTGTACAGTGCGAGAGGGGCTCGTTGCCGATTCCTAGGAAGGAGACGCGTCACTGTTAGTCTGGAAGGCACCTTCCGATCTTGCTGTTGTTCACCTCTGCGGATGTACATACGTAATATTGATGGTGAGATGGAAACTTTTGTTACGTGAAGATATTTAAGTCAGAAAACTGTTAAATAATATTACTTTTTTTCCAAACTGCTTTGTGTATTGTATATTTTTTTAAGAAAACGAAAGCCTTATTTGACTTATTCTTGTGATGCTGGACTTACTATAAATCTCGAGGTTTCCCTGAATGTCAGTGTGCGTAACTGGCTACTGTCAGTAGATGCAGAATAATTGCAAGTGTGCTAGAGTTTCAAAGGTTCAGCTTCTAATGCACTTTTTTCTTTTATATACAATTTTGTATTAAAATACTTTAGAAATGTTAGTTAATTTTGGTGAACAAATACCCCCCAAAGTTGAAATTATTGGAATTTTAAATTTTCGTTCTTGCTGGGCTATTTATTTTGCTTTTAGCATTAAATGTCACCTCAGGACCCCTTTGAAAAGGGTGGTTTAGTTTCCAAATTGTACAGAGAGCATAGTTTAGTGAACTGTGTTAATTAATTATGCCTATGTCAGGCCTTAACAGATGAATCTAAAGCCTATTTTTATTTTGGTTAAAGAAAAAGAAATCTATCCATAACCCACTTTATGTCTTCTCTCAAATTATCGGAAGGCAGACACGAGACATTGACTTACTGGTTTGATCTTGCTAATCACAAAAGCTGCTTCCTTGCGAACATTCCTTGGAAAATGTAGGGTTTGGAAATGTGCTTTCACTGAGTCTGTGGCTTACAGGTTGCTCTTTATATTCTGCTGGTTGATTAAAAAGTCCTCTAGAGAGAGCCCGCTTCCTGGTACCGGGGTTTTGCATAGAGCATTGTGTTTCTAGACCATCTCTGCGTAGCCTACTGCCTTGGGATGACCATGAATTTAAAAGTGATGTTAGGAAATGTGACTAATGTTTTTCCTTTAGAACTATTGAAGGGAGACTAGCTCGCCACTTGGGCTAACTCCAAGTTCAGATGTTTTTCACAGAAAAGAGCCTCCGTGCTGCTTGGCTCTCGCTCCGTGAAGTCTGCACAGCGCAGGTGTGGCTCAGGAGAGTGGGACCCCGGGACCCGGGCCCGGCCCCCTGGCCAGCAGGCCTAGCTGTCTCCAACCCAGTGTCCTCGTGAAGTCATTGTTAAGCACCTATAGGAGCTGAGATGGGTCCCTCACCGTCCCAAAGACACTGAACTTTGAGCCACCTGGGAGCTGGGGCCACGCTGAGGCCAGAGCCGCGCGCTCCTCGTGGGCGGCCTCCCAGCGCAAACACTCAGGCGCCCCCCGCTCCACAGGCTCCGCTTTGCTGTTTATCAGGGGCGTAGGTGTGAGCGAGTGGAGGAGCCCCACCCCCACAGCCCACCTGCAGCTGCTGGGGCCCCTGAGGCGCTGCTGGGGCGGGAATGCCTCCTAGCCGCGGGTCCCTCTGCCCCTCCAGTGTCGTCTTCCTACCCCTCTCCTGTCCTTAGGGACAAGGAAGTCGGGGTTTCTGGCTGACAGCTCGTGTTCCGTGACCCCTCCAACCTGATGTGCCGGACACACGTGTCAGTGCAGGCGCGAGATTTTTGAAAGTGGAAGTGAGCTTCTGTCCTGTGGCTTTCCCTCGCTGTGGAGAACATTTGCAACGTAGTGAGACGGACACGTCACCCGCAGAGGCCCTTCATGTCAGCAGCATTCTGTGAGGGACTGCAGAGCTCCATGGAACTGCTGTCCTAGTGCGCGTCCTAGGGATGCTTCATGCCTGCTGCTTACCTAAGTTTTTCCCCAAAGGTTATTTCAAAGTCAAAACTGTGCCCTCCCCTCACACACACACACACACACACACACACACACACACACACAACAGTTAATCAAGTGTTGATCATTGCTAATTTATTATTTTTCTAAAACTTATCGCATAGAAGTGAGGTGGGGGAGGTTTCGCAACTGACCCTTCCCAACTAGAGTTACCCTGTTTTGATTTTAAGAGTTGTGTATGTATTTATTTGAAAGGCAGAGCAACAGAGAGGGGGAGACAGAGAGAGAGAAAGGTCTTCCATCTGCTGGTTCACTCCCCAGAGGGCGGCCACAGGCAGAGCTGGGCCAGGCAGAAGCCGGGGGCGGGAGCTCCATACAGGTTCCCGTTTGAGCCACCTTCCACTGCCTGCCCAGAGGCATCAGCTGAAGCTGGATTCGCAGTGGGGCAGCCAGGACTCGAACCAGCGCTCTGCTTCAGGCTGCTGGCCTCGCAGGTGGCGGCTTCACCACTCACAACACCAGCTGTGCCGGTTAATCTGTTCTCTTGTAATGTAGATGCTTTTGATTCTTTTTATCATAAAATTTCAAAGGAACACACAGGACCCAGCTTAATGGCCATCTCCACCTGGGCCTCCGTGTCTTGACCCATTGAAATCTCACACTCTTGTCTGCCACCTGAGGCGGCGGGGTTGTGCGGTGCAGGAGCCCGGCTCCCGCCTCCTGCTGGCCTCGTCTTGGCCTTGGCAGGGTCCCGGACCAGGCGTCCTGTGGTCCCTGTGTGTCCCTGCGCAGACGCACACGTGCTCAGACGGACGCGCTCACGGGGTCCCTGTCCACTGCCCTCAGGCGCTGTGGTTGGGCTTCGTGGTTTTTTTTGTGAGAATGAATAATAAATATTTAAGACACTAAAAAATAAAGATCAGTAGAACTGGCAGAGCAATAGCTGGTAAGCATAAAGGATTTTGCTATTTAATCTTTTTTATGTGTAACACTTCACAGCATGAACACTTTTGTATTAAAGCGAGATTTGTATTCTATCTGAGATTCTAAAATGACATAGTGATCTGTTCTTAATTCACCACTAAAGAAAGTTTTTAAAGTTAATTTTTTTTATTTACAGAAGAGTCCTCTTTTTATCTTGAGAATTGTTTCATGGTCTATTTATACATTGGATGATATTTATTTAATCCAATTTTGTATTAGAAATGGATAGTTATGCCAAAAGCCACTGTGCTGGCTTTAAAAATAATAAAAATAGTTTTTGTATTATTTTAAAACTCCTGTATATTTACTTATTTGGGTTTGGGGTCAGCTGTAGCTGGTGTGCAGGTAGCGCGCTCGGCACGGGCCCGCGCAGCACCAGGTTGCAAACCGACCGTCGTGGGCAGTGAGGACCGTCCTGCGATCCCTCTCCAGGGCTCCCTGCTTTCTCTCACCTTGGAACGGTTCTTAGGAGCGGCTTGACAACCAATCCTACTGTATCCGTTCGCTGCCGATGATGTGGGGGGGGGGGCTTTCCTGGGGACATCAGCGTTGGCTTGTAGCATCTGCTTTAACCGGACGTGAGTGCGTGTGGCTCTGTGCCGCACCCGCAGGTAGAAGTTCTCCGTCTGTAGACCCACTGTCCCCTTCGGCAAACTGCAGAGCAGGGACCCCACACAGGCCTGAGACAGTGGACATGGTCCTGCTGGACGCCCCCGGGCGTGGAAGCCTGCCGTGTGCGTGTAGAGCTTGAGGCCTTCGTGGGGAGGGGCTACAGTATCTGTTTTACGATGTATTTATTGGGGAGTCAGTTAAGAGAGGGAGAGACGGAGACCTTCCATCCGCTGGTTTGCCTCCTAGGTGGCTTCGACAGCCGGGGCTGGGCCAGAAAGCTGGACCAGAAGTGGAGCAGCCGGGTCTTGAACTGGCGCCCATGATGGGATGCTGGTGTCACAGGCGGTGGCTTTACCCACTACGCCACAACACCGGCCCCAGGATTTTTTTTTTTAAACTATGAGATCGTAGAGAATTCGTTCCCAGGGCAGTGGGTGGTCTCAGCTGCACATGAGGTTTTTTTTTTTTTTTTTTTTTTTTGACAGGCAGAGTGGACAGTGAGAGAGAGAGACAGAGAGAAAGGTCTTCCTTTTGCTGTTGGTTCATCCTCCAATGGCCACCGCGGCTGGCACGCTGCGGCCGGCGCACCGCGCTGATCCGATGGCAGGAGCCAGGTGCCAGGTGCTTCTCCTGGTCTCCCATGGGGTGCAGGGCCCAAGCACCTGGGCCATCCTCCACTGCACTCCCTGGCCACAGCAGAGGGCTGGCCTGGAAGAGGGGCAACCGGGACAGAATCCGGCGCCCCGACCGGGACTAGAACCCGGTGTGCCGGCGCCGCAAGGCGGAGGATTAGCCTGTTGAGCCACGGTGCTGGCTTGCACATGAGGTTTTTGGGATGCCCGGCTGTAGTGATGCCGTACAGAGCCTCGTGGGAGCGTGATAAAGGCGCAGACACAGCCCGGTGCCGAGCGCCATCTCCCAGGGCCAGTCCCAGCTGGGCTCCCTCCCTGCCATAGGACTGCTCTGCGTGTGCGGGGACCGCCCGTGCTCCCTCCCGGGAAGCAGAGCCCTGCGCTGGCTGCAGAACTGCTTGTTCCCAGCTCGCACCAGAGGCTGGGAGTGCAGAGGGACGCTGGTCCCCACCCTGTCGCACACCAGATGCAGGGCGCCACCGCCCCCTTGGGATGGGGCTGACTCGGGGCTCCTGTTAGGGTGGGCGTCAGGCCTGTCTCCGACCCAGGCCCAGCTCACTGGGCAGATGGCTAACTCTTCGGCCACACCCGTGCTGCCGTTGTGATCATGCGGGCTTTCCCGGTCACCTCCTACCTCCCCAAGGGGAGGGACACGCACAGCCTCACAGGCCCCTGCCGAGGAGCGGATGGGATGGACGCTCTCCCCATCTGAGGAATCGGAACAGAGCGAGCGCCGCTGCCTCAGTAACCACGCTCTACAGGAGAAACGCTCCCGGGAACGCAGGGCGGCTCCGACCGTTCCCAGCACTGGCTTAGTGACCGCGGCTGCAGGTGGACAGCAGCTGGCCATCTACCCCAGGGCGCCCTCCACTCGGGTTTCGCATGCGGAATCCAAAACACCTTGTATCCTTTCTGTGGCACCTTCGTTGTTGAAGCAGCATCAAATTTACAGAAAGGTTTCTGGGCCCCAGGAAGACCGGGCTCGTGGTCGGCCCTCGGGACCACGGCTCCCATGTCCGGGACGCGATGAGCAAATGCTGGAAAACAGCGTGTGTACTGCGCACACGGTGCAGTGGTGTAGCGACAGTTCGCGTGGCCTCTTCATCGCATGGTGTGTTGTCAGTGTCCATGGTGACGTGAAGCACACGGGGGACGTGCGTGGGGTCTGTGCTCGTCCGTCATTCCAGGGGAGGGAGTTCAGACCCCACGGTGGGCCCTGAAACCAACGTGTCCGCGGCGTGCCGGGTACACTGTACCCCCCCCCACCGCCCTGCTCCTGACATTCTGAGAGCCGCTGTCCGGCTGCAGCACGTCGTCCCCAGCCCTGTTGATCGCTGGGTTAGGGGACTCGGCCGGCCAGGCCTCCTCCCTGCGGCCCCTTCCCCCTTGCTGACAGTCTATGACCCCCGAGGCCCTGCAGCTGGGCTTCCCCGTCTCCACTCCAGTGGTGTGCCGCGATTCCTGCACCACGACCGGGACCTCCACGTCCCTCCGCACTTGCTGCCGGGACGGCGTTCCCCCCCAGGCCTAACGTGGGCTGGGCACGTGGATTCCTGGCGTGTTCAGCGGACTGCAGTCAGCAGGGCCCTGCTTTACTGTGGTGCCCTCAGACTCCTGCTCCCTTGGGTAGCGCCGAGTCCTTTGACGAGGGGCACGTTACTCCCCGAAACACCTTGTGCCTCCTGGCAGTCACGCCTCGTCCAGAGACCCGTCTTCCCTCTGGTGGAGAGTGGGGTTTGGAGAAGTACAGCAGGGGCCAGCGCCGTGGCGGGCGGGTAAAGCCGCCGCCTGCAGTGCCGGCATCCCGTATGGGCGCCGTTTCGAGTCCCAGCGGCTCTATTCCGGGGGCCCGTGCCCACTTGGGAGACCCAGAAGAAGCTCCTGGCTCCTGGCTTCAGATCTCCCCAGCTCCCATCATTGTAGCCATTGGGGAGTGAACCTGCAGGTGGAAGACTCTCTCTCTGCCTTTCAAATAAATAATTCTTAAAAAAAAAATAAATAAAACAAAGGGCCAAAGCTGGGGAAACCTGCACACATGCATTGCACATGTGTGTGCTGCCCCACACATGTGCCCGCACGTCTACCTCTGTCTCCACCTACATATGGAGCCTTGGGATCCCACTGATGCCCCCAATCCAGCCAGTGGGGGCTCCTCCCCAGCCCCACCCCATCTGTGGGCAGTTGCCTCCCCACCCAGCAGTGAGCCACTCAGAGCCCGCCCTCTGCAGTCTGCTAATTTGCTGGTCCCCTTGTCAGTCTCAGCCTCCTGCCTGAGTCCTCCAGATGGACGAGCCCTGGCCATCCCCGCCGTCCCCCAGGAGGGACCGAGAGTCCCCTGTCAACACCGCCGTGTGATGCCCTGCGTGAGTCTGATGCTGGCTTGCTGAGGGATCAAGGGAGACCAGGAGCCCCCGTGTGTGTTGCCACGGGATCTGCCGCACGTCCTCTGCGGTAATGCAGATCGGAAGCCGGAGCCGGGCTTGGAGGGTCGAGGCCTGGCTGGGCCGGACAGCTGCCTCACAGGGTGGACGGCCGGCCAGGTGCTCTGGGGTCTTGGGTGAGCGAGTTCCGGGCGTTTGCCGGGAGCTCACCCGTCACTCCCCGGTGGTGGAGAGGGGAGACTGCAGGCCCACACCGCGCTGGGCTCCGGCTGCGCCCTGGGGCTGCAGGCCCAGAGCTGAGCCCAGAGCTGGGCTCCTCCTGGGGACACAGCAAGTCAGCCGCCTGGCCAGGAACCAGCTCCACCTCCGAGGCGAGGCACACAGCTCTGCCTGGGGGCTCTGTTGTGCGGGGGCGGATTCCCAAAGCCGAGAAGCCGGGGGCCAGCGGAGAACTCGCGTGTCTGCGGTGCTTCCCGGCCCCACCTGCAGCCTAGGAGGCCGGATCTTCCCGCTGGGGGAGCCAGCACCCGCCCCGCCCCGGGCCCTATCCAGAGCCCCTCCGTCTGCGCCAGGGCCTCAGCCCCTCAGGGGCTCCTGACCAGTGCGACTGGGGCGGGGAGGCGCGGCGCGGGGCAGCGTCAGTGGGTCCAGGATGCGGCTCGGCGCCCCTCGGCCGTGCGCACAGCCAGCGCCGCGAGGGAGCAGGACAGGAGCCGCCCGTCTGTAGGGGAGGCAGGGTGCCTGGACACGGCTGGGGGTCGCTGCTCCTGTTTCTCCTCCTGTATATGGGGCGCAGGAAGCGGAGACAGCCCGGGCTTCCCACGCGTGTAACACTGACCCGGCCCCGCGGACTCGGGCATGCAGGAAGCGGAGACAGCCCGGGCTTCCCACGCGTGTAACACTGACCCGGCCCCGCGGACTCGGGCATGCAGGAAGCGGAGACAGCCCGGGCTTCCCACGCGTGTAACACTGACCCGGCCCCGCGGACTCGGGCATGCACTCTGTAAAGGGGCTGCAGGGCCGGCAGGTTAGGCCTGCAGCACCAGCGTCCCGTACGCCGCCGGTTCGAGTCCCGGCTGCTCCTCTCCCAGCCGCTGTCCGCTAGCGTGCCCGGGGCGGCGGTGGAGGCCGGCCCCGGTGCTAGGGGCCCTGCACCCACGTGGGAGCCCCGGAAGAAGCTCCCGGTCCAGCCCTGGCGGTGCAGCCACCTGGGCGTGAACGGCGGGTGCAGACGCCGCTCCCCGCTCAGTCAATAAATCGTATTAAGAATAAGCGCAATTGTTCTTGCATGAGCTCCCAAATCCTCAGTGGCGGGGCGGGCAGCCCCGGGAGACAGCGCCTGCGGCGCGCGCCCTCCCGCGCCGACACCACGGACGCAACACGAGGCCCAGGCGGGCGCATTAACGCGATTACTTTATTCCACACCGGGCGGCCGCGCGGGCCGTCCCCTCGGGGCTGCGACCCCGTCGCGCGCGGGCCGGGCGGGGTTAGCTCGCGGTTAGCGGGGCGTTAGGGCGGCTACTTCCGCTCGGGTTCCGGGGGAGGGCGGCGACCCGGAAGCGCTCCTTGTCCTTCCGGGTCGGCAGCCCGGGGCGGGCGGCTCTCGGGCCGCGGGGAGGGTTAGTGTCGCCGTAGCACTGCCGTGGTCCGTCGTTGGTCACGCCCAGGGGTGGGTGGCCGGCGACGCCGCCCGGCCACCAGAGAACGCAAGTCTCCCCGAGCCGTGGGCTGCCCGGCCCACGCCCGCCGCCTCCTCTCCTCCGCCACGCACGAATCCTGCCAGGCGGGGCCGCGCGAGCCGCCGCCGCGGACTCTCTCAGCTGCCCGGCCCGCTTCCACTTGCCAAACGCTCCCGCACGCAGTAAGCCACTCTGTGACTGCCAATCCTGTTAGGGGAAACCAAGTCAGCGGGGAAAGAAACCAAAGGAAGCTCGGATCGCGACAGTCATCCCTCCCCACGCGCCCGCTGCGGTCGCACAGCGGGGCCTGCGGGCAGTGCTCGGCGGGGCGGGGCGGGGGCGGGGCTGGGGGCGGAGCTAAGGCTGGGGTCTGGGGCTGGGCGGAGGCTGGGGCGGGGCTGGGGCTGGGGGCGGGGCGGGGGCTGGGCTGGGGGTGGAGCTGAGGGCGGGGGCGGGGCTGGGGGCGGGGGCTGAGGCTGGGGCTGAGGCCGGGGCGGGGGGCTGGGGCTGGGCAGGGTGCACGCGGGCCTGCGGCCGGAGCAAGGCGGTGTTCGAGCCCCGGGCACCAAGCAGCCAGGTCCTGTCTCCGTCTCCGGTAGCAGGTGCCCCCGCAGGACCCCAGGCGTGCACCGTGCACCGCTCGCCGGGTTAGGGGACAGGTCTGCTCTGAGTAGGGGGGCTGCGGACGCTGTTAACGTTTTAAGGCGGTTGGGTTAGGAAGCCGAGGACGGGGTTCTGTGGCCGGGGCAGGGCTTCAGCGTCTGGCCATGGGCGATCCGGAGCGACTGTCTCTTCCTCCCTGGGAAGAGACGAGAGGGTGTGAGTGAGTGAGCCTCCCACCCGTCGCACCCCTGCTGGGCAGGCGCCTCCCTCCCCTCTCGCACAGCCTCGGTCCTCAGGGCTGAGGTGGGTCCCCGAGGCCCACGATGCAGGAACCGGACACAGCAGCCCCGCGGGTCTGGGGTGAGAGCCTGGCCATTGTGTTCGCCTTCCTTGAGCCAGCGCTGTTCCCCTGCTAGAAATGGGGAGGGGTGGGGGCCGGCGCTGTGGCGTAGCTGGTAAAGCCACATGTGGGCGCTGGTTCGAGTCCTGGCTGCCTCACTTCCAGTCCAGCTCCCTGTCGATGGCCTGGGAAAGCAGCGGAAGGTGGCCCGAGCGCTCTCACCCTTCCACCCACGTGGGAGACCCGGATAGAGCTCCTGGCTCCTGGCCTCAGGTCAGCCCTGCTCTGGCCGTTATGACCGTCCGGGAGTGACCCAGTGGATGCAGGAGCTCACGCTCTCTCAACTCTGAATTTCAAATAAATCTTAAAGAAACTCCAGGGGAGCTGAGGGAACCCGGAGAGATCTTCCCGCCTGTGTCCTGTGTGTGCGTCCCTGGCTGCCCCTCTGCCCCAGCGAGGGCGGCAGTGGTCGTGCAGAGGGTTTGCCTGCAGCCCGAGGACACCTGGCCAGGAACGGAAGAGCCGACAGCTGAGCCGGAGGTGGCGGGGGGGAGTAGGGAGGCGCAGGACTGCGCTTTCGCTGCGTTCAAACGTTTATCCAGACGCTCCTCGGGTTCCCAGTTACGGCTGAAAATGGATCTCGACGATTTCCTCTTAAACCGAGGCCCCAGAGAGTCACCCCTGTGCTGCCGACCTCGTCTGAGTACATCCTCCCGTTACCCATCCAAGAAACGCAGTCGCACAGCCAGAGGCGAGCGCACCCAGGCCTCTGTGGGGTTCATCCGCCGCACAGGCAGCAGCTTCCTCCGACCTGGAGCAGCTCCGGCAGCCTGCCAGGTGCAGGGCCTGCCCGCGCCCTCCCGGGAGCCCCGCCACCCTGTGCGAGCCTGGCGGCGGACCTGCTGCCTTGTGACGCAGCCAGGGAGTCGGCGCCAGCCCCGACCCGGCCGCGTGCCCAGGGACTACGCCCGGCCCGTTCGCTGGGAGCTGTTCCTGGAAGGCTGTGGGCCGCTGCTCTAGAACACAGGGCAGGTTCCCCACCTGCTCTTGAAATCGGCCGTGTCGTGGCCTCGACGCCTCCTGTTGAAGTGGAAATGGGGGACACTGCTACTGTTGAATCCCTCCCAGGGCAAAACCTGTTCACCTCGTCCACCTTTCATCTCAGCCAACCCGGCGGCCCTCTCAGCTTCCTTACTTTATAATCACACGGCCAAAGGCTGGGGGGAGGGTAGCTCCCCGATGTGCCAGGGTTGGCACCGCACCCTGGTCATGCTCTCGGCCACTTCAGACCGGTGAAGCCAAGCATCTGGTCAGCTCTGGGCCCAGGTGGTGACACCACTGGGCGTGCCAGCTCAAGGGGGGTCAGCTTCTGTCTTGGGACAGGAGAGGCCGAGAACCCCCAGCCGAGGCGCCTCACTTCTCTGCAGCCAGGGGCATTCTGATGCATGGGAGCCGGAGGCCCCGTCGGTTGTGGTGTGGTTCCCAGAGTGAGGAGCCGCTCAGAGCTGCTCCCCCCAGTGCCGACCCCACAGCAGACACCAGACCTGAGCCTTCCCCTCCTGATCTCCCGCAGCGTGACGCAGAAGGGATGGCAGCAGAGTGACATTAGTCACCACGCAGAGCCGAACCTTGACGTCTGGATGCAGGCTGGGCATTGCCGTCAGCCGTGATCTGATCAGGGAGCGTCTGCTCCTGACGCTTTACCAGGATGGAGCCCTGGCACTCAGAGCCATGGGGGGAATGAGCCTGCAGAGAACTGAGAGATCGGGGGTGACAGCCACGCCCCCTCTCACACCGAACCAAGTGGCCTCCCGCAACACCAAAGGCTATTTCCAGAACAGGCCCAGTGAAGGCCAGGCTCTCTTGTCCTTGCCAGTGAGAACGCCTGAGACGTGAAGTCCATGACAGCTGACCCTTGTCCTCGAGTGTGGCCACTGCTGGCCCAGCGATACAGACGTGGAAGCCGCAGCGCCTGGATGCCGGGGCACAGACTGACACACTCACGTCTGCTGAACCACGGAGCGTCCTCCACTGGCTGCCCACCATCTCCCGGGAGACAGACGTGAGACCCCTGTGACTGGCTTCCCTGTCTACAGGGCGCTGGGGGCGTGCGGGGATTATGTCCTGTGTGACGGATGCATTCTCTTGATTTGTCGGCCTCTCTCCCATGTCATATGTCTTTGGGTTGGGAAGAAGGTGACACTGTGGCTGTCACATCACGCAAGGACACAGAGCACGTTGTGTCCCTGAGAGGAGGTGGACACGGAGCCTGAGTTACTCCAGCCAGAAAGCAAGGGTCATCAGTCTGCACAGTGCTTACTCCGTGACAGCGACCAGGGGACCTGCCTGTGCCTCGGGATGAAGAGTGCACGTAGGGAGCCTCCGCCTGCGTCCGGGAAAGGCGGCCACCGACTGGGGGCAGGAGCGCTATGCAGCGCTGCGGCCCGGGCTCAGCGGCCAGCTGCCAAGGGCCTGGTCCTTCTTTTCCAGCCCAGAGAATCCCAAGTCCAGGCTCTGCTGCACACCTGGCTGGGTGTCAGGATGAACCTGCTGCTCCCCTACCATTCAGACACAGGGCTGTGCATTCTGCCTGGGGGAGGGCGCTGCTCCGGCTAACCCATCTCTGCAGGTCCAGGTCCTCCCCTGGGCCTCTCCCTGGCTGCCTCATTCTACAAATCCTCAGGCCCTTTCCCGTTCTGTTCCTTCTGCCGGAACCAGGGTTCCCCACTGTGCGCGCCTAGCTGCTGAACTCAGGTCTCTGCCCTGTGTAGTTTTCCCTGGCCACCCCACTGGGCGCTACCCACACCACCAGGGGGCTCCTCTGCCCGTCTCCTGCCACCTCTCCTACAGCGTCTCTCCTCCTCACTCCTGTCCCCATTCCCACCCCAGACAGGAGCTCCTTGACCAGGTTGCGCACTTCTGTCTGTGTCATTCATTCAGGGTCCCCGAACCCAGAACTGCCTGTGGTCTACACCTAGGGAGTCCGCCTGTGGTCTACACCTAGGGAGTATGCCTGTGGTCTACACCTAGGGAGTCTCTGCCTGTGGTCTACACCTAGGGAGTCCGCCTGTGGTCTACACCTAGGGAGTATGCCTGTGGTCTACACCTAGGGAGTCTCTGCCTGTGGTCTACACCTAGGGAGTCTGCCTGTGGTCTACACCTAGGGAGTCTCTGCCTGTGGTCTACACCTAGGGAGTCCGCCTGTGGTCTACACCTAGGGAGTCTGCCTGTGGTATACACCTAGGGAGTCCATCTGCGGTATACACCTAGGGAGTCTCTGCCTGTGGTCTACACCTAGGGGGTCCATCTGTGGTATACACCTAGGGAGTCTCTGCCTGTGGTCTATACCTAGGGGGTCCATCTGTGGTCTACACCTAGGGAGTCCGCCTGTAGTCTACACCTAGGGAGTCTGCCTGTGGTCTATACCTAGGGGGTCCATCTGTGGTATACACCTAGGGAGTCCATCTGTGGTATATACCTAGGGAGTCTCTGCCTGTGGTCTATACCTAGGGAGTCCGCCTGTGGCATGAGCTGCCCTCGGGCAAGGCTGCAGGACTGGCTGAGACCCACAGCCCTCACCCAGAACAAACAGCCTGGCCACTGCCTTCGCTTGTCCCTTCCCCGGCTTAGGCCTCTGCCTTCCAGGGACCTCCTTGTGCGCCAGGGCCGGCGAGCCCAGCAGGGCCTTGCGAGCTCCTGCACCTGCACAGCCATGGAAGGGGCCCTTCTCCGCCCCGGAAGTTCATCCAGAACTGAGTTAGGGCCTGAAAGAGGTGGGACAGTCTGTCTGGCTGTCAACGCGTGCTCCTGGCTCCACGGTGGACCCAGGGTGGACCCCACACCTCACCGTCCTGACCCATCTTTTCAAAGCTGCAGGGGCCTTGGGCCTGCCCTTGGGGCCTCCCAGGAGCAGGGTCCTGCTGGCACATGCTTCCTCCCAGAGAGCGGGACACTGGGCTCAGGACGGAAGCCTGGACTGCCCCCCCCCCCAAAAAAAAGCCTGCGAAGCATTCAAGAGAAACACCTCAAGGCCTGTCTGAGGGGCGCTGGGCAGAGCTGTGTGGGCGCACGGGGCCTGCGCCTCCCCCGCGCCAGCCCGACTTGCGCTGTGCACACGGGCTCTGCGCCTCCCCCCGCGCCAGCCCGACTTGTGCTATGCACACAGGGTCTGCGCCTCTCAGCCTGCTGGGCCACGCGGCCCTCCCTTGTTCTCTGTCCAGAAGGCTCCTCTTAGCATTTCTCTGAAGGTGTCTGTAGCTGATCCTGTTCTAAGCAAAGGAACAGCCAGCCCACGGCCCGCCTTTGCCCGCTGCACTGGGCAGCCCACCCTGCGAGGCGCATGGGCCTACCCTGAATCCCCAAGGGGGAGCTGTTCCCAGACCCATTTGCAAAGTGCCCAAGCTCGAGTCTCTGGGCCTGACCACTCACGCTCAGCCCTGAACGAGGGTCGGGCCCCTGAGCACATGGCCTCCCGCAGGTGCACTGAGGCTATGCCCGCTGGGCTCCGGGAGGCCCAGCCTCACCGCCTGGACGTTCGCCACAACCTGTCAGCTGGGTCGGCCACCCGTTTCACACACAGGAACCCCAAGGCTGCCCTGGCCGGCCCTCCTCCCACGGGGTCCTTACCAGCTTGAAGAGCCTGGAGAGTGTGCCCTGGGCGTCTGCGCCCTTGAGGCCCTTGTGGGCCGATTTGTAGTCAGCTGCTCTGCCTCCATAGCCGAACCCGGGCTTCTGGCCCTCGGCGCCCTGTAAGACAAGACCCGAGCTTCAGCCCCAGGAGCCTTGGTCCACTCTGCAGGGTGGGCAGCCAGCTAGCCCCCGCTCTCTCACTGCAACACCGGAACCGTGTGGAGCAGGTGCACGCTGCCCCCAGCGTGGGCTTCTCCCGAGACGGCAGTGCACGCCTGTCTGCACCTGTCCGGGGAGGGGTCCCAGGGGTCTGGTGTGTGCACAGGGTGCTGAAGCGCCACTGCCTCTGGGTGACCCGTGGGATTCTGCTCACCTCTGCCCAGCTCCGGGGGCCCTGGATGGGCCTAGACGCTGAGGCTAGAGGAGCCTTCCCAGAGCTGACCAGGATCAAGCTGGCCTGGGCCAAGATCCCTGCTAGGAGTCCGGGGTTGCTGCCGGGGACAGGGAGGCAGGGCCACAGCTGTGCACAGGGCAGCTGCGTGCTGGCGACAACAGAATTCAGTCTCCTCATCGACAGAATGGCTGTCGTGGGGACAGGTGCATGGAGGAGGAGCTGCTCCCAGACCAGAGCCTGTTGCCCTGGTCCTGCTCTCTGGCCGTTACCACAGGGGTGACCTCCAGGCAGGAAGGTCCCCGCCCCACAGCTCTTCTCTCACTTCAGGGCAGGGGCCAAAGTCCCCTTGTGGGGGTTACAGTGATGCGCGGTTACTAAAATCCCAGAGTGTCTGCGTGCAGGGCCGTTCTGTCCTCTCGTGCACTTTGTTTTCCCACGGGAACGTGCACTCACGCAGGACAAACTCCCCAGCCTGAGCACTGGGGCCGGGACCCCACCGCGGGCTCGCCGTCCAGGGGCTGAGGTGAAGCAGGCGGCTCAGGGTTTCGGGAGAGGACCTCAGCTCGCTCACGGACTTCTACCGAAGCCTGGGACCCCAGATCTCGCTTTCTGCTTTGGAGACCCTCACTGCGTTCTCTCCTGAGGATCCTGGCCAAGACTGTGGACTGTCAGGCCGGCCTTTCTGATTGCGTAGTCTGGAGACAGGAAGGCCTGGGATCGGCCCCTGCCCCTCGTCTTGGCAGTGGTGCAGGCGCAATCTGGAGTGTCCAGGCCCCTCAGGGCCGCCCTGCTGGATTGGGCAGGACCGGGGCTGGACGCAGGGTTAATGTCCAGGGACCTCCCCCCACAGAAGCCTCCTCTGTCATCTCCTCTTCATACGACCTGTGCTGGGGAGCAGATGTTGGCCACCTAGAACCCAAGTGGCGATGTCCATGTGAACACCTGGATTCCATGGTTAGCAAGAGGGGCAGGGGTGAGGGTTGCGAGGCAGACTGGCTAAGCACCACAAACTAGAGGAAAGCCGGTGCTGCCCCGGCATCCCAGAGGTCTTCACGGCCACTCTGTGTCCATGTTGCTGCACAGAGGGGTGAGTAACGGCTAGGGAGGCTGCGGCAGACAGACGACCACTCTGCGGCAGAAAGCCACACTTCCCCTTAGGAATGCTGAGCCCCCCCTCCCCCCGCCCCCGGAGGAGCTTCCAAAAACTAAGTTCAAGGATAGGCTTTTCTTCTTTCCAAGTTCTTGGTTAGTTTTATCTTAAGACAACCTGGAATTTACCGGGAAGCAGTCAACACGGTTTAGAAAAAGAAGGCGGGAACTAAACGACAAACAAGGAGCCATCCTAGCTGCAGAAAACAGGCAAGCGAGCAAACGCGGTGCAGAGGGTTTCGCTTCGGGAGAAAGAACGGCACAGGTGGTGGTAGGACCCGGCATGGAGAGGCACAGAGAGCCAGAGATCTTCCTTGTTGGCCAGTGGGTCGGAGTGGCCTCTGAGTGGGAGGAGGGTCCCCTCGCCCATCTGCAGTCCGCTGCGTAATGCCCCAAAGTGGGTTCCTAGGCGGGAGCAGCAGGTGCCGCGGGAGCCAGAAGCACACTCCTGGCTCAGGCGTGTGTTTAGTTCTGCACTGTCCTCTGTGCCTCCTGCGGCCACAGAAGATACGCAGTGGATGGACTGTGAGTGCTGGTCCGTGGGCGGCTTCCTGTGGCAAATTCAGTAACTCAGAAGAAGCAGGCCCAGCACACTTAGGCAGGAGGTGCCCACAAGTGTCTTCCCTCCTGAGTCAGCCAGTGCTGAGCTGGAGCCACCCAGAGCTTTCTGGATCCTCCGCTCCTGCCTCGAGCCCCCCTCCCTCCCTCCTCTCATTTCCCCTGTTCTTTCTCCGCTATCTTTCTTTTAAAATCCCCCCATCGATTTAGTCAAAGCCCGTTCCCTGGCAGTCTGTAATTCCCAAATGAGACATGATCCTTACCCCATGAATTGGTGCTTACTCCCCTATTTTATTCTGAAAATTCTGATTTTTAGAAAGCAAGGACCATATCTAAGACTGGCTTAAGCCAAGAAGCTTGGTTAGGATATGTGGGTAGGCATTTCACATTGGCACAAGCATCAGATTCTCCAGTATCTGGAAGTGGACAAATTGGCCATTTAAAGCCCTCGCTGGGGGCCGGCTCTGTGGTGTAGCAGGTTAAGCCACAGCAGCATCCCTTAGGAGCACCGGTTCAAATCCTGGCTGCTCCACTTCCCATCCAGCTCCCTGCTAATGCACCTGGGAAAGCAGCGGGAAGTCGTCCAAGTCCCAGATAGTTCTAGACCCCTGGCTCCGGCCTGGCCCAGCCCCGGCCACTCTGACCATTTGGAGAGTGAATGAGAAAACAGAAAATCTCTGTCTGTCTCCATCTCTCCACGCCACCCCAGCTCTGCCCTTCAGGTATGTAAATCTTGAAAGAAAGAAAATCCTCATGAAACTCTGTTCTCAATATTGTAGAGCCTAAAATTTCCAAGAAAGTTTTGGTTATTATTAAATGCAAACAAAACCAAGGCCCTTGGGATTAATGACACCGTTAAAATAGGACAGCTGGACGTGGCATCTCTTAGGATCATGGATGTTGCTGTAAATCGGGTAACTGGACTTGGCATCTCTTCCCTTCATGGGCAGCCTCATTTTCAACAGAATTTCAACATCCAGTGGCTACGGTGCATTGGGGCGCCCCAGGGCTACCCTCCGTTGTCTGGGACTATCTATCTTTTTCTGTCTGGACAGTTTCTCAGACACAGTGTGGCTCCTCCCGTGGGAGGGAGACCGGCCGAATCTGCCAGGAACACAGTGGGTGAGGAGGCAGTGGCGGGCAGTGCTGGGTCTCAGCGCCTGGAGCAAGAGAGTTTAACAAGCTGGAAGGGAAGAGCCGTTTCATGACGAAAGCAGCCCGTGGCCAGCGGCGGGCGAGCCGTGTGGACAGGAGAGAGGGGCGGCTAAGCAGCTGAAACAGCAGAAAGTAAGCCAGGTGGCTGGGCGGGCTGCAAAGGGGCGCGTCACCTACCCAGCTAAACCGGCTGAGGACCGTTCCTCTCCCCTGTGTGAGGAAGAGAGAGAGAGGGACATGGCGGTCAGTGAGGGGGAGGCTACTTTCATAAACAAGAACAGTCCGCTAGTTCCACCAGGCCCCTTCCCAGCAGCCGGCAGGGGCCGCCCAGAGCTTCCTGTGACGACTGTGGATCAGGGTTTGGGGGAAAGCGTGCTGGGATAGATTAACATTGTCTGCACGGCTGTGGGAAAGGTCATGCCGTGTGCGCCGGGCTGTTCCAGCCGCGTGGCGTGGGTGAACTCAGCTTGTCTTGAGTCCAACTCCTTTTTGGTACATTTTGGGATTTGGGGAAGGTCTATCCATAGGTGATGATGAATCCAGACTCAAAACACTCACCTTTCCTTGAGACGGAGGGGGTGTGCGGGGCGTCACCTGGAAGACACACAGGGAAAAGTGGGCTCTGGGAGGCTCTCCCTTCCTCCCAGCAGCCCCAGCCCCCTCCTGGAGGGTCCTGGCACCTCATGTTTGCATGGGTGGCTCAGACCTACAGGGTAAAGGATGCCCCACCTTCTGCCCAGCTCCCAGTCTGTCCTCATGGAGCAAGAACCTGGGGAGCTGAGACGCTGAAATCTCAGGGTGACACAGACGGTGCCGAGCGCACGGTGCTAGAGACTCGTGTGGGAGGCGGCGCACCGTTCAGGGAGACCCTGGGCCCACCACGCTCCCGTGAGCCCTTCCCTTGGCCCCCGACACCAGAACCTCAAAGGAAATGCTCCTCAACTCACTAACACAGTGTTACCTGCTGCACCAAGACCTCGGAGTTGGGAGCCTGCAGCTTCCTCTTTGTAACAGACTTGATTTTGCGCAGCCATGTAGACTCGTAGGGAAAACCGCAGAAATGAGGGGGCTCCCATAAAGCCTGTCCAGCTCCCCTAGAGTTAGTGACTCTTACTCATCACTTACGAAGGCTGATGACAAATGTTCATTCCACATGATGATCATTAACTAAAATCCAGAGTTCACACTTGGGCTCCGTGTTGTGTGGGCTATGGGTATAGACGACTATTTGGCCCATATCCACCACTGTAGGGTACTAGCCAGTAGTTTCACTGCCCCCTGAACCCTCTGTGCTCCTCAGTCCACCCTCTGTCCCCTGACCCTGGGGACCAGCACTCTTCTCACTGTCCCCATGATCTTAAACCAGTGCAGCATGGCAGTCTGCTCCTGCTAGAACACGCAGTGCCGAAAGTGACAGGTGCATTTCGGAAGTACAGGACTGGGGCCTGCGGTCAGGCAATAGGGGTGTGTTTCCCTGGCCAGCAGCCCTGAGGATGGCCATGGGGCCTTCTCGGAGGGACTCACACCCCATGGGGCAAGCATCCGCCCCCCGCCCTGCTCAGTGTCCACTCTCCCCTGTGGGGTGAGCATCCGCCCCCCGCCCTGCTCAGCATCCACTCTCCCCCGGGGGTGAGCATCCGCCCTCCACCCCCACTCAGTGTCCACTCTCCCCCGTGGGGCGAGTGTCCACCCTCCACCCTGCTCAGCGTCCACGTTCCCCCGTGGGGCGAGCATCCCCCCTCCACCCTGCTCAGCATCCACTCCACCCTGCTCAGCGTCCACGTTCCCCCGTGGGGCGAGCATCCCCCCTCCACCCTGCTCAGCATCCACTCTCCCCCGTGGGGCGAGCATCCGCCCTCCACCCCGCTCAGCATCCACTCCACCCTGCTCAGCGTCCACTCTCCCCCCTGGGGCGAGCGTCTGCCCTCCGCCCCGCTCAGCATCCACTCTCCCCCGTGGGGTGAGCATCCGCCCTCCACCCCGCTCAGCATCCACTCTCCCCTGTGGGGCGAGCATCCGCCCCCCCCGCCGCCCCGCTCAGGTCCACTCTCCCCCGTGGGGTGAGTGTCCACCCACTGCCCTGCTCAGCATCCACTCCACCCCGCTCAGCGGCCACTGTCCCCCACACGCCGCCACTTACAATGTTCTTGAAGAAGTGGACGACAGGGTTTTCGTCTTGTGGCCGGCCGTGCGACTTCTGGGGCAGGGAGCCATAGTGGGCAGTTCTGGCTGCATGGTCCTGAAAGACAGAGACGCACGGCCTCAGGACAAGTCCCTGGGCCCTGCGTGCCATCCTGAAGGCAGCTCTCTTGCGGATCTGGGCTGTGGCTTTGTCTGTCGACCCAGGGTTCACGCCAGGCTGCTGCTGACATGTGGTAAGGCACAGTGGAGGCTGTGTGTGGAGTAGGCTTGGCAGTAGGCTTTGGTCACTGCGGGTTCACGGTGTGGTTCTCCTGGAGCCACAGACTAGCAGAGGGGACTTAAAGGTTGTATAATGGCAATTCCAGCCAAGAGGGGGGTAGGTTAAGCCCAGCATTGGGAAAAGAATATTATTTCCCAAAGGAAAACACGCAGGAGTCACACACAAATCAACCGTGACAGGCGGCTGCATATCACGAGTGGCACTGCTCTCTCCACGTGAGCATCTGCCTTGTGGCCCTGGGTCAGCCACAGGCGGGGTCATCACGTCCGCATCCAGAGTAAGCTGGGGGGGGGTGCACGGCCCTGAGCGTGACCATCAGCAGAACTTTCCAGGGCACCGGGTACCAGGGGGGAGGGCCAGGGAGCAGAGCGGAGCGCTGCCAGCCCCAGCGGCGTGGAGAGCTGCGTGAAGCCCAGGCCGAGTCTGCGGTCCGGACCGTGTGGATGCTACAGGGGCTGCGGGGCCCGGCGTCTCCCGCATGCATTTGCACACCAGTACACTCAGCATTCAGCGCCAGCGCGGGGCGGCTCCACGCATCAGACGGACCTGATGCCACCTGACTCCTCCACTTACGCCTCACATGGGGCACAAGGCCCCCTCCAACCCCTCCCCAGCAGCTGCTGACAGACTGCAAGTTGCTGGCTTCCCAGAATGGCTGCGGCCTCGGCCTGGGGACCAGCGCAGGCGTCCCCCAGGGCCTCCCGCCACTCCGGGCTGCCGGCGTGGTTGAGTTTCCGGCCCCTTAGAGTCCTGGGACGTGGGACCCGCCACCTAAGTGCACTGGAAACGTTTCCCCGTGGCTTCCACTGCCAGCTGTGCCACGTGCCACGTCAGCTCCGGCCCGTGGGTCCACCTGGAGTTTGGCCACCGGGGGTCCCCCACACATCGGCAGTGCCTTCCCCCACCCAGCCTCTGCTCGAAGCCCTGCACAGGGCTGTCGGCACCTGGGACGCTCCTGGTGGCCTCCGCTGTCTGTCCTGCGCTGTGGGCCCTCGGGAGCACTGGCCGCCGGGTGCCCTGCGATGGCTCGCACCGGCCTCAGCCACAGCTGACGCACGCCGGGACCAAGGGGCCACTTTCTGTGAATGAGGCCAAAGCCGCAGGCACACTGCCGCCGCGTTCGCAGCGCGCCGCCGCCGCGGGAAGCACTGGCCTTCCTTCCTGGGTTCTCAATAACTGGGACCTCACGTGTCACCGCTCAGCGCGGCTTTCCCGTGTGGACGGCTGTGCTGTTCCCAGAAGGACCATAGCGTTCCTCAGGCGGAGACCGGTTCCCCGCTGTGCCCCCCACATCCTGGCCACCCCTGGGCAGGCGCGGGGGGACCCCACCCCAGGAGGGAGGACCTAGCAGAAATGCAGCCGCCTGCGGGGCTTCCTGACGGAGGAGCGGCAGGGAAGGGCGGCGAGGCTCCGGTCCTTCTCCGTCCCGGCTGTCCCCCCACCCCGACCTGGAGGCCCTGTGCACCCGGCCCCACCCGTGCCTCTGCATTCCTGGCCTGCCCTCCTAAGCTTAATACGGAGGTTTGTAAAGAAATGAGTGCCCGGTTACAGCTCACGGCCTCTTGTTCAAGCTACTTCCGCTGTAAGAGACTCAATGTGTCATGTGTGAATTGTGCACCCCTGCTTTGAAGGGAACGAGGAAAGTTACAGATTCTGTCAGTCACTTTCATAGCGAGTATATTGCTCAGGAGGCTTCGGAGTATTTACAGCACACACGAAGTGGCAGCTTGCACTGTGGCTCTGAGCTGTAAGGTCAGGGGTCAGAACTGCCCTCCACACAAACCTGCGTATGCAGTAAGCATCAATGGCTTGCTGAGCCGACATGTAGACAGCTTAGATTTTCAATAAGGGACCAGTTAGAATAGGTTGTAACTAGGGGGCTGGTGCACTGTGCACTGTGGTGCAGCGGGGTAAAGGCCTGGCCTGCGGCGCCAGCATCCCATATAGGCACCAGTTCGAGTCCCGGCTGCTCCACTTCGATCCAGCTCTCTGCTATGGCCTGGGAAAGCAGCAGAGGATGGTCCAAGTCCTTGGGCCCCTGCACCCGTGTGGGAGACCTGGAGGAAACGCCTGGCTCCTGGCTTCAGGTCAGCCCAGCTCCAGCCATTGCTGTTATTTGGGGAGTGAACCAGCAGATGGAAGACACTCTCTCTCTCTCTCTCTCTCTCTCTCTGAATCTGCCTCTCTGTAACTCTGCCTTCCAAACAAACAAACAAACAAACAAAAAACAATAGCTGTAACTACATAAAACAGTTAGACTGGAATAATAGAGATTTTGCTACGAGGGACACTGATGACCTGCTGAACCTGGGCTCTGCCTCGGGCTCTTCGGCTATAAAATGTCAGTGGCACAGATAACTGGAGGTTGCCCTGTGGCTACGGTGGTACATATTCCATTACAGTTGTAGCGACCTTTTGCTAAAAGGACATTTAGACAATTAGATTTCTATGTTGTAGCAATGAACAATTATGTATTCCCAAAATGAAAAAGTCTACGTAATAGCATTAAAAACCCAAAATGCTAGCTATAAATCAAACCAAGCACGTAGAACATATTTACGCCAAAAATTAGAAGAGGAATCAGGAAGACGAAGATGGAGACAGAGCCTGGGTGCGTGGACTGGGAGGTCGGACGCGGCCAGGTCAGCTGAGCCCAGGTTCAGTGTCATTGCCGGCAGGATCCTGTTTAAGGTTAAAGGGATCCTAAAACCATCCAGAAACGCAAAGGAACCAAACTAGCCGGACAACTGTGAGGAAGAAGGAAGAGGATCTGCTGTGTAGCCGTGGTGCTGGGGAGAACAGAGCCCAGAGATGCGCCCACAGACAGAGCAGCGAATTGGGGTGCAGGTGCACAGACATTCAGTGGAAAAGGGATCGTTTTTAAAAGATGACGTTGGGACCGTTGGATGTCCATATACAAAAAATATAAACTGTAACCCAAATTGATACCTCCTTTAAGAAGTTAACTCACCATCGATCCTCAGTATCTATCAACAAAGTAAAATGTGAAATTTAAGGGGAAAAACACAGGAAAAAATCTTCATGGCTTGAGCTCTGACCCTGAGCCTGATCAATAAATGGGAAACATGGATACGCTGGACGCTACTCCCCGACAGGAACAGGAAGGCCTCAGACGTCCCGTGGGATGAGAAGCCACCCCAAACATCACACCGCGTGACCCCACTTATCTGCAGGTACGTCAGGAAGGCTCTGAAACATGGAAGTAAAGGATGTTTATTCTGGGCAGGATGTTTTGAAACCCATACTCAGGGTTTTGGTAACACTCAAGTACCAGGGGCCTTCGGCTGACCCGTACGTGGCATCCTTTGGACGATGGACCGCAGTGATGGAGACCAGGTGGGGAGGGGGTGGCCTTAGGGGAACGGGAGGCAGGTGTTGGGGGTGATGCGTCCTCAGGGTGGTAGCTACACAAACCTGCTCCTGTGTGAAAACCCAGAGCCGTACGCCTAAAGCAGGCCCGTACCACAGGTTAGTTTATCGGATGGAGCAGCAGGGTAACATGGCCTGTGACTCCGTGGGCAGACCCGGAGTGCTGGGCGCCTTCTATCTGCGTGACTCTTCCGATTGGAATCCGCAGAGGAAGTTTGGTCTGTCCAGGTGGGACGTGGGCATCCTGACTTGACTAACTCCCCTGCCTGCTCTTCTCGCCATTGCTGAGATTGACAGCTCAAGCAAACTCCCGCAAGGGATTCAGCGTGTGCCGTCTGGGGCCTGGACCTCCTGGCTCATCCACGCTGTGGCGTGTCGGAATCTCCCTCCTGTCTGAGGTTCAATAACAGCACACTTCCCACGTGTGCCCTACTTTGTTTATCTGTGCACCTGTCGCCAGGTGTGCAGGTCGTGCCCGTCTGAGGGACCCAGCCGCCTCCGGGTGACGCTGATCTGACCTGGCTATGATGCTCCCATGTCCTCGGGACGCCCAGCTGCCGACTCTGTCCCTTACGCCTGCGGGGAGGCTGTGGCGAGTCCCTTCACTCCACAAACGAGCACCAGCACAGCAGCGGCCCATTCCCGCTGCCTCTGAGGCAGCCCAGGGCAGGGCTCCCTCTCTGGCCCTCCTCCTGCGCGCGCAGTTTAGGCAGAAGCACTGGGCGGGAGAAGCCTCGCGTCTGCTGGGTCCCAACCTTTGCACCTTCCCTGGTGGTCCCCAGCGCCTCCTGCTGGCCAGGCCTCACCTCACCCTGCTCACTGTGCAGCACAAGGGCCGCTCGGTCCAGTCTGGGGGATGTGCCCAGGAGACACAGCAGGTGCATCAGTGGGAGATGGCAGCTCATTTGAAAGGCCTGTGTTTAGTTTATGGGAAATGGGTGTTAACATGCTCAAACCTAGAAACAAGGTTTGCCATTTCCCATGCAGGGAGAGAAACTATAGAGGGAGGAGGGGGGTTGAGGGGGCCTCTCACGCCCAGGGTGAGCTCAAGGCCACAGCACGGTTCTTGTGGGGGGGCCTGCAGCAGCCGTCCTTGCTGAGAACGCGAGCGTGGGTTGGCCATTGGCTTTGCTTCCTCCCCTCCGTCCCGTCTGGAACCTCAGCCTCTGCTTGGGTCACCTGTGACAGGTGGGCCCCCCAGGGAGGGGTCGGTCACTGTGACAGGTGGGGCGCAGGGAGGGGTCGGTCACTGTGACAGGTGGGCCCCCCAGGGAGGGGTCGGTCACTGTGACAGGTGGGGCCCCGGGAGGGGTCGGTCACTGTGACAGGTGGGCCCCCCAGGGAGGGGTCGGTCACTGTGACAGGTGGGGCCCCCCAGGAGGGGTCGGTCACTGTGACAGGTGGGCCCCCCAGGGAGGGGTCGGTCACTGTGACAGGTGGGGCCCCGGGAGGGGTCGGTCACTGTGACAGGTGGGCCCCCCCGGGAGGGGTCAGTCACTGTGACAGGTGGGCCCCCCAGGGAGGGGTCGGTCACTGTGACAGGTGGGGCCCCAGGGAGGGGTCGGTCACTGTGACAGGTGGGGCCCCCGGGAGGGGTCGGTCACTGTGACAGGTGGGGCCCCCGGGAGGGGTCGGTCACTGTGACAGGTGGGGCCCCGGGAGGGGTCGGTCACTGTGACAGGTGGGGCCCCGGGAGGGGTCGGTCACTGTGACAGGTGGGCCCCCCAGGGAGGGGTTGGTCACTGTGACAGGTGGGGCCCCGGGAGGGGTCGGTCACTGTGACAGGTGGGGCCCCGGGAGGGGTCGGTCACTGTGACAGGTGGGGCCCCCGGGAGGGGTCGGTCACTGTGACAGGTGGGCCCCCCAGGAGGGGTTGGTCACCTGGGAGGTGGCCAGCTGAATGCAGGCTCTCTAGGAGAAAAGAGCCTCTTGTCTGCTTGCTTTGGGACGTGCGTTTGAGACGCTGGGATGAAGGGCTTCATCATGGCGCTCACTAGCTCTGAGCCCGCACGGCTCCATTTCCCAGCTGCCTGCAGAGATCCCTGGCTCAGGCCGCAGGGCCACACAGAACAAGTCAGGTCAGCGGCTCCGTAAGCCAGGAGTGGGCTGCAGGCAGAGAGAGTGCCAGCCCAGGCGGGGAGGAGTCAGAAACCAGAGGGGGGAGGAGTCAGAAACCAGAGTGGGGGTCCCGCCCTGGCCGGGGTCCTGTAGGTGGGGCGAGGCCTGCAGCCACTGGCGGCCTGGCTACTAGGAGCTGCGCGTCTGGGAGAAGGGAAGGTTGGGAAGATAGTGCGATTTCTACACTGACAAGCCCACTCCGTTTAGGAAGGCACTGCCGAACAGAGTAACCCAGTAAGATGGCAGACGCGGCGGCGAGAGGGACGGCCGCAGGGGAGCCGCGGCCTACACTGTGACGCGCACGTCTCTAGTCTGGCTTTATGCACACACAGCGAGTGCCACCCAAGCGGCCACGGCCGCGCGCTGTTCACCTCTCACCCCACAGCGCTCGGGCCTCCTCCCTGTCAGTCCAGTCCACATCACGATTAATAAAACAGCAGCGAAACAAGGACCCTGGGCGGGAAGTAAAGCACCATTGGAGACGCCGCGGGAAGGCAACCGTCGCGTTTGTCTTCAAATCCATTGCCTTTGCCACGGGCCGGTTCACGGCACTGCTCTGTGAAAGACGACGCAGTTTCCCCGAACCCGAACCCGCACTAACTCCTCTCCGCGCACACGCATCTAGCCGCGCCCCCGCTCGCTTGAGAACCAGGTCTCTACCCGGCCCCGATCTCTAGGCTCAGAGACAGAGGAGGGCTCTTAGGCCTGCAGGTAGCCACGGGATGGGCTCCCCCTGGCGCCGTGGGCGGGGCCTGATGGGCACGGGCAGGGCTCCGGTGGGCAGCGTCCCCTGCACTTGGCTTTGCCTTAAAGGAGACACACAGATGGCGCCGTCCTGTCTCAGAGCTCACTGGTGCCTGGGATGCTGTGGTTACAGTTCAGAAGCCGTGTGGCTCTGCTCTGTGTTCCGCAGGAGTCTGAACTCTCCGGAGCCAGCCGCCACGACGGCCATGCATGGCACGGTGAGTCCCAGCTCCGGACCTGTCCACCTGCCCCGTGTCCGCATCACTTCCTGCTCTACACTCTGGGAGTGTCAGGGTCTGGGGGAGGGGTGAGGAGTGGCGTGCAAGGCCCGCGAGCCTCAGGTTCTTGCCCCACTCACGCAGGCTTTGGTTGGACTGCTTTCGTCTCCTAGAGGAAGGTCAAGTCACGAGACACAGACGCACAGACACATGTGCACGGCTGCCCCCCGGGGCAGTGGGAGCCGGCCTCTGGCCCCCTGGCAGCACGCGGCGGTTAGCAGCAGACGGAGAGCCGGCGCATGACCATCATCCGCACGCCCTAACCCGGCCCCTAGTCACGGACAGCGCCCACAGCGGCGTGGCCCCTTGCTAGAGCGCCGACCCATCCCGGGAGGCCTGGGCCCCTCCTGGCCGCGTGGGACCAGCAGAGTCCACGCTGGGCCCTACTTGTGTCTGTATCACCACATGCTAAGATTCTGGAAAATTGCTCCATCAGTCACAGAGCCGATGACGTCAACGCCATCCTGCCTGCTGGAGGACAGGGAGTCGGCTCCGTGGGAGCGGCCAGCTGGGGCCGGGGGTCCTTCTTACCTGACTTTCCTACCTCGACCCCCGCTGGGCGTCTCACTGCAGGTGCCGCGGCGCTTGTCCAGTCACTTCAGCCACACCTGTCCTTGGTCAGGTCCTTGGAGATACGGTCCCAGCTGTCCTTTTAGAAAAACGTCCCGCCCCTATCCCAGAGTGACAAGTTCCCAGCGTCCTGCCCCTATGGCAGAGTGACTGACAGACACCCAGTGTCCCGCCCCTATGGCAGTGACTGACACCCAGTGTCCCGCCCTTATGGCAGTGACTGACACCAGTGTCCCACCCCATCGCAGTGACTGACAGACACCAGTGTCCCGCCCTTATGGCAGTGACTGACAGACACCCGTGTCCCACCCCTATGGCAGTGACTGACAGACATCCGTGTCCCACCCCATCGCAGTGACTGACAGACACCAGTGTCCCACCCCTATGGCAGTGACTGACAGACACCTGTGTCCCGCCCTTATGGCAGTGACTGACAGACACCCGTGTCCCACCCCTATGGCAGTGACTGACACCCAGTGTCCCGCCCTTATGGCAGTGACTGACAGACACCAGTGTCCCGCCCTTATGGCAGTGACTGACAGACACCCGTGTCCCACCGCTATGGCAGTGACTGACAGACATCCGTGTCCCACCCCTATGGCAGTGACTGACACCCAGTGTCCCGCCCTTATGGCAGTGACTGACAGACACCAGTGTCCCGCCCTTATGGCAGTGACTGACAGACATCCGTGTCCCACCCCTATGGCAGTGACTGACAGACACCCGTGTCCCACCCCTATGGCAGTGACTGACAGACACCCGTGTCCCACCCCTATGGCAGTGACTGACACACCCAGTGTCCTGTGGCTGAGCAGCCATTTTCTCAGTGCAGTCACCAGGTTCTAGAATGCACGTTCCTGGTCCCCAGGAGCCTTCCGTGGAAGAGTCAGGGGCCCCGCTGGGTCCGAAGCTTGGGCCAGAGCCTCCCCTTGCTCACCTCATCGCCCAGAGCCCAGCAGCGCGGCTCAGCACTGCCCTCCTGTGGCCGCTCCATTTCACAGACGGGGACGGTGAGGCCCGGAGCCGCGGGGTCTGCAGGCCGCGGTTGCTGTGGCCTGCATGAGGGCCCAGGGGCTCAGGCCGAGGCCGCACATGAAGGCCAACAGCAGAGGAGCAAACACGCCGCTGCTCACGTGACCAAAGGCACCGTCCAGGAGGGGACGCAGTTCTAAAACCGTGTGCTTGTTTGTGCACTGCGGAGCTGGGCAGACTTCCCTCATGTTAGATTAAAGAGCTGCAAAATTAAAACCACTTTGTCTGAGGAAAAGCAGTTGCCAGCTGCTGGTGGTGAGGGGGAGAGCAGATGAACCGGCACGGCGCCGTCCCCACCCCCCACTGCCGCCACATGTTGGCTGTCACCGCGGTGGAGGGGAGAGTCCCGCCACAGTGCCCCGGAGTTCACGGCGGGGGCGGGGCACTGGGCATTCGTGACTGCCGGACCCCCCACCCTCACCCCTGTACCCTGACCTGTGCCCCCTCCTCCAGGAGCAGCTGCCTGATCGTCCCCCCCCCGTCTGCCAAATGGCTCCCGCACAGGGGCTAAGGGGGCTTCTAGTGGCAGCACTGTGGGCTCCGTGGAGCGGCACCCGGGCACCGGAGCCTGCAGGACAGGAGGGGAGGCCACGTGGTGCACGTGGCTTGCACGATGCCCCTTGTCCTTTCCCTACCCGCCACAACCGACGGCCACGCGGGCGTGGCTCCTCACAGCCGATGTGTGCACACGTCCTGGGCTCCCTCCTGGCCCAGTCGGCCGGGCCATTTGGAACCTGGCCATCTGGAGAGGACCCTTCCTGTGTGGAGGACGGCCCCGGTCTCCCCTGTGGAGAGTGAGGGTGCTCAGTCCCCAAACCTGAGGGAGCCATGGCTGTTCCTTGTCTGCAGACAGGCGAACGGCGTCCTGGAAATCCACGGACGACCCCTTTACTTCCGTGGCAGCCTCGGGTTTCCTGGCGACTGTTCTGGCGACGCCTTCCTGCCCGGGGTCTGGCAGATGTGGAGGTGGCCGCTGAGTGCCTGGTCCCGTCTCTGGTGCCCTGGCCTGGGGGCAGTGCAGCTTTGTCCATGGCTGACAGTGTCTGAGCTGAGGTTGGGGGTGGCTGGGCTGTGGCAGGAGCGACCATGGGAAGACAGGTGGCCCCACGGGGCAGGAGTGACCACGGGAGGACAGGTGGCCCCAGGGGGCAGGAGCGACCACGGGAGGACAGGTGGCCCCACGGGGCAGGAGCGACCACGGGAGGACAGGTGGACCCACGGGGCAGGAGTGACCATGGGAGGACAGGTGGCCCCAGGGGGCAGGAGCGACCACGGGAGGACAGGTGGCCCCACGGGGCAGGAGCGACCACGGGAGGACAGGTGGCCCCATGGGGCAGCAGGAGCGACCACGGGAGGACAGGTGGCCCCACGGGGCAGGAGCGGCCACGGGAGGACAGGTGGCCCCAGGGGGCAGCAGGCTGCCGGGAACTGCGGAGGAAGTCACAGCCTGGCTGTGAACTCCCTGGTGGAGGTTCCGGTCAGGCAGATGCCATGAGGACCTTGTGCCGGGGGCAGCGCCCCCATCACAGGGTGGGTAAAGCGGTGTCTCCGCTCCTCAGGAAACCCACTGAGTGCTCGTGGCAGGGGAGCCTGGGGGACATCTCCCCAGGAGAGGCTCGTGGCCTGGGGCACCTGGGCACTGATGGTGGACCTGGTGCCCTTGGGCAGCTCTTCTGGGAAGCCACCGCCAGGCTCAGCACGGCTGGACGCAGGTACTGGTGCTGGACGGCGCCGGCTGATTTCCCCCTTTGCTTGCAAGCAGCTACTTCCATGTGTCTGAAGTGCATCGCAAACGCTTTCTAGCAGAAACAGCCCTCTGCCTTGTCTCTCCATAGAAGCACGAGGCACACAGTGACCGCCCGTGCGCCTCTTCCTGGCCTTCGTGGCACAGCAGGTGGCAGGAGTCTCCTGGGTGGGGGCTGGGACGGCCGTGGCCAGGTGCAGGGGCAGCTTGTCTGGGATGGCCACGCAGGGCCCAGGGGGCAGTCAATGGCTCCCGTCTGTGCTGTCTGCAAGCAGCCAGGTGTAGCCTGGATACCCGAGGGCCTCTCGGCACGCGCGCTGTTAGAGTCACCGCGATCCGGTCACAGGCACCTTTCTGGGAGATGGCAAGACAGTCAGAGTCACCAGACTTGGAGGGTCCGAGGGCTGTGGATGGCAAGCGGCACCTGGATGGCCAGAGACGTCCTTTGTCCCAGAGCAGAACGAGATGTCACAAGCCCAGCACCCAGCAAGTCACCTCCTGATGGGGGGAGGCAAAGGCTGTGTGCCGCCTCGCTGCCATCTCCCCGGGGACCGCGGCCTTCGGAGACGTATTTGCAGCACTGGACGCTGCACCCGCCACTGATTCCGCAGCTGAGGCCCCGCGGGGTCGCCGTGCTTCTCGGTTATGGCACTGCCCGGGGCCCAGGACCAGGGCCAGGCCAAGGCTCTGCGTTCCCTTTCCCGCTGTCCAGGGCGCACGGCCCTTGTGTCGCGGGCAGCTCTGTTTCGTGGGTGAGGAAAGGAAGTTCCGTGGAGGCGAGCGGCAGAATCAGACCCCAGAGTGCATCCCGGGTTCTTGCTCCCACGTCTGTCCTGTGCTCGCGGTCGGTGCCTCCCAGGCAGGAGGGGCTTCCAACAGAACTCTGGGACGCTCTCGATGGCCGGGAAGGACAATGTCCTCGGAGGTGACCGCTTGGTGGGAGCCGGCGGCAGGGCCATCTGCCCCCGGGGTATCTCCAGGGTCCCCGCAGCTGGAGTGAGGGGCCCTGCGCAGCACCGTCCGCTCTCGCTGGTGCTGGCTGTGCCATGCCCCGGGCCCCAGCAACGCCGGGGCAGACAGGAGGGCGAGGTGGCGCACAGAGTGCACAGGGACCCCAGGAAGCCACGTCTGTGCAGCTCTCTTCTCGTTGGGCGGTTTGCATTCTCCCCTTCTCAGCTTGCTTTTGGGTTCCTCAAAGCTGCTTCGCTTGTCTCCTTATGCCCCCGTCTGTCCACCGCCCAGTCCCCAAGGAAACGAGCCCTGTTTGTCCTGAGAAACGCCGAGTGCCCTGGGGGCGAGGAATTCTGGAGTCTGGTTCTCCAGCGGACTTGTCCTCTGCTGTGGGGGTGGGCAGAGCTTTCTCACCCTTACTGGTGTTCTGAGAGGCTGGGGGCGGGGGGGACAGGCAGTGGGGAGAGAGCGCGGGAGGGAGGGAGGGACGGGAAGGAAGGGGCAGGGAGGAGCCCAGAGGCGGCGGTGCGCTGGGCAGATCAGGGCCGGAGCTGGGGATCAGCGTCCACATCAAGACCTGCTGAGTTCCTGCGCCACACAGCAAGGTTTTGGTTCTGACCCCGCGTGCTGTAGTCCCGGGTTCTACAGCCTGGGGCGTCCACCCAGTGGCTCCTACCTCCTCCATGGGACCAGGTCAGGCATCCTCTGTCCTCCAGTCCAGGACAGCCAGTGGGTTTCGACCACCATCTGGGGTGGCCTGGCCCCTGTCCTTTCCCCAGGACGGATGCTGTTAAACCCACTCCCCAGGGGCCAAAGGCTGGCGCTGTGGCTCAGCGGGTTAATCCAACCACTCTGATGCCAACATCCCACATGGGCACTGGTTTGTGTCCCGGCTGCTCCACTTCTGATCCAGCTCCCTGCCAATGGCCTGGGAAAAACAGTGGACGATGGGCCAAGTCCTTGGGCCCCTCCCACCCACGTGGGGCTCCTGGCTTTGGCCTGGTCCAGTCCTGGCTGCTGTAGCCATTTGGGGAGTCAACCAGCAGATGGAAGATCCCTCTCAGTGTCTGTCCCTCTCTGTAACTCTTTCAAAGAAATACAATAAAGCTTAAAAAAACCCACTAACACTCAAATCCACTTCCGGAAACGAGAGTGCACCCAGTGAGCTGAGGAAGGCGCTCGGCGTGGGCACCAGCCCCTTCTTTCTTTCTTGGAGGAGAGGGGGCCTGGCGCGCTCTGCTCACCGTGAAGACAGTGCGGCCTCCACTGCCTGCGAGAGGGAACCGGTTCTCCGAGCAGCCCACCTGCGCCTCGTGTCCCCTGCCCTCCCCTGGGCACCTGTGGCCTTGAAGAAGCCTCTGGCCGTCGGGAAGCTGCTGAGAGCCCACTCGCATCACCGCCCTGCGCGCTGGGGCCTTTGGCTTAACTGTTTACCCTTCAGTTCAGACTTCTGCACGCCAACACGCACGCACACCGTGCACAGGCACACACACGCCTCCCACAGAAGAACCACCGGTGATCAATGCACGTGGCCAGGTGTCCAGCGTGGGGGCGGGGTGGTGCCTCGTGCTGGCCGGTCTTTAACGCAGGCACAGAAGTCCATCTGGAATAAGGTAGTTTTCCTCTGCTAGTTTTTTTTTTTTTTAATAAAAATTCAGCAATCTGCTGAAGGCTTCTTCCCGTAATCAGAGCCCCCGTCTCCCTGGTGCTGGGTTATGAAGGCGTCCCTGCACGCTCGGTCACAGCACGGGGGACAGTGTCTGCCCGCCCAAGCCGCCGAGTCCCCCGGGGCTGGGTTCCCCGCGTGCCGAGGCCCTATGGAGAAATCCCAGGAACTAAGGGCCTTTCCCGCAGCCCCCAAGCTGCTGCCCACGGTGGTCCCTTGGCCCCACCGAAGCAGGCGTGCCACCAAGGCTGGGCTGCCCCACGCTGCGCTCTGAGCCTCACAGGCCCCTCCTCCACTCAGGGGACAGCCCCGCCCCTGGGGGGCACCTGTTCCATGCCCAGCGGCGCAGCGCCTCTCCTGCGGGCCCTGGGCCGTAACCCCGGCTCCCCTTCCGGGGCTCCACAGCTCGGGCGGCGGCTGCGGCCCCACTCCCCCGCCTGCACCACCTGGACCGGCTAAGGGGAGGATTCCATGGCACGTGTCCCCTCCCCGCCCCCGCCAGCCACAGGCAGGTCAGCGTAGGCTCTTGCGACGTAGGGCTTTGTGCACCTGTTTACCATTGTCATTCCCCAGGTCCGAGAGCCCAAGTGGTGCCAAGGGCAGCCGGTGACGGCTTTCGTCTGCAGCGTGAGGCAGACCTGAGTGTGTGCAGCGACCGTGAGCACCAGTCCCACCGGAGGCCGGCTGAGGCTCGAGCTGTGGGCCGTCCTCCTTCCCCACCTCCCCGGTCAGCCCACCTACCTACAGCTCTCGGTCGCAGACTTCATCCTGTGCAACGCTCACCTGAGCTGCTGCGGACAGAGACTCGAGGACCGGACCACCCAAGGGTCCCACGAACAGTTACTGAGCGCTAAATACCTGGGAGTCACTGGAGCCCAAGCAGAGGCCCTGTGGACGCGGCTGTGCGGGTCAGGGGTCACTGATCCTGTGCCTGCACTTGACGGTGCTGGTCTGACAGCCACGCCGTGTCCCAGCCGGCCCCTGGGTCCCAGACAGGTTGCTGGGGGCTCTTCTCCGTCTCCCTCTTGCTGAGTTCCCATCCCCCGCACCCCCGGCCCGGAACGTGCCTCTCTCGCTCTGCAGTGGCTCACAGATGCTACCAGGAGGCTGTGCTCCCGGGAGGACCCTGGAGGACACGGAGGTCCGGCCCTGGCCTTACCTTGTACAAGTTGCACAGCCCAGGGCGGCTGTGGGTGCTACAGGGCAGAGGGCTCCTGCTCTGCTTGGACCACGGAACCTGCTGGGGACACAGAGCGTGCGGTGAGTCTGGCGTGGGCACCGCTGGACGCCCCAGAGTCTGTGGTGTGGCCCCCAGGCAGCGAGGAGTGGGCAGTGTGACGACGTGGACAGAGGGGAGGAGAGGCCGGCCTGGGCCCTTGGAGGAGCTGGGGCAGCCACACGCCCAGGGGGAAGGTACGAGAGGGACGATCTCGGGACAGCGGGTTCTCTGGCGTGTCCTGGGCCCTGTGCAGGACTGTGACCGCACGCTCTTACTGCCGTAGCAGGTGCCACACACAAGACGTCTCCGGCAGACGGCGAAGGGGACTTTGCAGGGCAGAGCCCTGGATGGAGAGCACTTTCCGTTTGCTGATGTTACTTCTTCAGCGTCTTCCCTAGCAAGCGTGTGGGCGTCGGCACCGCCAGCACGGGCAGCGTCCAGTGTGCCCGGCAGGGTCGGTGGTGGACACCCCCGTGGGGCCGTTCCCGCCCTCCCTGGGCAGCCAGGCCGGCGGCAGGGCTCCTCCCCGTGCCTGGTGAAGCCCAGGGCTCAGTGTACACGAGAACCTCCCGTGGCCCGGCTGCTCTGAGTCCTAGACGGAGCCTGCTCCCGTCCCATCTGTGCCCCCGGTGCCCCTTCTAACAGAGCGCCTGCCGCTTTAACTGCCTCCAAGGGGGCGGGCATTACAGGGCTGCTGACCCCACAGAGTGCAGGCAGGGAGAGAGGGAGGGCCGCTCAGAGTGGGCAGGAGACGCCTCTCGGGCAGTGAGCAGCCGGCACGCCCGTGACACAGAACGGTAGAGGTTTCTAGCAGTGCGGAAGCGGCCCCAGGTTCCCGGGAGCAAATCTGAGGTGGAGGTGAGCTTAGCCGTCCCCCTCACGAGCGACTCCCCGCTTGCTCAAGGGGCTATTTCCAACAGCCACAACAGCGCGGGGAGCACCCACGTTAGCCGCGTCTCCGTGGGCGGCCCGCAGGGGTGGTGGCCTTGGTAAGACCTGGCCGTGGCCACAAGGGCGAGTCCACACCAAGAACCTGGTCCCAGCCCTGCGTGCCCTGTGTCTCCTGCTGGCCCGTCCGTGTGCACCGTCCCCACCAGCCACTGGGGGCGCTCGCCAGGAGCAGGTGCAGCGTGCTGTGCCCAGGGCTGCACAGATGCGGCCTACTGTACACGCAGCACGCACAGGACAGTGTCTGGGGGAAACGCTGAAAGTGCCAAGCAGGGTAGAAGCAGCCATGGAAGAGGGGTGAGGACCCCGGATGCACACGGGAGAAGAGAAACCTGTGCCTGTGGGGGAGGGGCGGGGGCGCGGGCACGGGGCCCACACTCACCTGCCTGGGCGTCCCAGGGCCACACTCACCTGCCTGGCTGTCCTAGGGCCACGATGGGCGGGGCGCGGGGCCCACACTCACCTGCCTGGCCGTCCCAGGGCCACACTCACCTGCCTGGCTGTCCTAGGGCCACGAGGGGCGGGGCGCGGGGCCCACACTCACCTGCCTGGGCGTCCCAGGGCCACACTCACCTGCCTGGCTGTCCTAGGGCCACGAGGGGCGGGGCGCGGGGCCCACACTCACCTGCCTGGCCGTCCCAGGGCCACACTCACCTGCCTGGCCGTCCCAGGGCCACGAGGGGCAGGGCGCGGGGCCCACACTCACCTGCCTGGCTGTCCTAGGGCCACGAGGGGCGGGGCGCGGGGCCCACACTCACCTGCCTGGCTGTCCTAGGGCCACGAGGGACAGGGTGTGGGGCCCACACTCACCTTCCTGGCTGTCCCAGGGCCACGAGGGGCAGGGCGCGGGGCCCACACTCACCTGCCTGGCCGTCCCAGGGCCACGAGGGGCGGGGCACAGGGCCCACACTCACCTGCCTGGCTGTCCCAGGGCCACATTCACCTGCCTGGCTGTCCTAGGGCCACGAGGGGCGGGGCGCGGGGCCCACACTCACCTGCCTGGCCGTCCCAGGGCCACGAGGGGCAGGGCGCGGGGCCCACACTCACCTGCCTGGCTGTCCTAGGGCCACGAGGGGCGGGGCGCGGGGCCCACACTCACCTGCCTGGCTGTCCTAGGGCCACGAGGGACAGGGTGTGGGGCCCACACTCACCTTCCTGGCTGTCCCAGGGCCACACTCACCTGCCTGGCTGTCCCAGGGCCACGAGGGGCAGGGCGTGGGGCCCACACTCACCTGCCTGGCCGTCCCAGGGCCACGAGGGGCAGGGCGCGGGGCCCACACTCACCTGCCTGGCTGTCCCAGGGCCATGAGAGCAGCAGGACAGGAGGTGCTGAATTAGCCAGGGGAGGGGCCCCCAGAAAGACAAAGCAAAACGGCACGGACAATTAGCACACCACTCTCGGTCCATTGTATTGTTTAATGAATGCAAAAGAGGCAGGGATACAGTCAGCCCAGGTTTACAACAAAATCAAGTAGTGGTACAATCTCCGGAAGGGAATTATCGTTAAATGCAGACAGAACGCCCCGCGTATCACTCGGACAGCGGCTGCAGCCGAATCACTGCCCGCGCGGCCGCAGCCCAAGCCCACCACTGCGCTCAGAGCCCCCCAGGGCCGGCTTTGTCCCGCAGGAGCTCTGAGCAGCTGAGGCCCCAGTGGCAGAGCCCCTCGGCCGGTGCCCTCCTGCTGCCCTCGGCCAGCTACACTCCGCTGGGCGGCTCTGCCGGCTCGGCCGAACCCCGTGGCCCTGCCTGTGTGAGCCTCCTGTGTGTGTCGGCCTCCGCAGGGCACAGCGGGGTAACAACGGAGCGCGGATTACCGAGGCGCTGAACTGCACGTGAGATGAGAAACACACAGGGAACCCGCGCCTGGCTCCAAGGCCAACTGATCGGAAGCCACAGCATGGATGGGTGTGGCGGCGACGGCTCTCGCCCGGCCCCAAGGAAGAGGAGGTGTTAGTCCTGCAGAATGAATGCTTCATGCGAAGTAAAGGCAGAGGTGGGTGGAGCGGTGAGGGGGGAAGGCGGGGCTGGGGGGAGATGAGGCCGCCTCCTGAATCCTCGCTTCTGGCCACGGACCAGAGAGGCACAGCCTCCCAGGCTGGGCGTGACTGAGCGGGGAGGGGACGGCGATGCCAGCTGCAGCTCCGTTTCTCCCCAGAGCCTGGCCCGGAAGGCCTGCTCCTGGGGGCAGCAGGGGCCAGTCTCCCCTCTCAACAAAGGCCAGTGTGCTGCCTCCTCCCCGCGGCCCACACGGGAATGTGCCTCCCCTAGCACTCCAGCGCTGGGCGGCAGGTGCCTGGGGCCGAGGGCAGAGGGGACAGCAGTGGGGACAGGGACGGCAGACCACCACCAGCCAGGTGGGTTGGGCAGAGTGGCTGCTGTCTCCAGGGCTGTGCCAGGTGGCGCCCCCGTGTGCCTAGAGAGGGTACAAGGCCCCTCTGCTGCCAGAGGCGGTCATCAGGGCTACCGCTCTCTTCCCCCCAAGCACTCAACCTCTGCAAAGGGCCTCAGGATCCAACCAGCCCCCTGACGTGTAGCACGACCATGGGTCTGGAGCTGGGCGCCCGGTGCACAGAGCTCGCCTCTCCCATGTTTCAGAGCCAACGACCAAAGCCACACACACGGTGGACGCTGTGCATACGCCAGCGAGGCTGCTCCCCGGGGCGCTGCACACGGCAGGTGAGGCTGCTCCCCGGGGTGTTCCACATGGTGGCCACTGTGCACACGAGGCTGCTCCCCGGGGCACTGCACACGGCAATCAAGGCTGCTCCCCGGGGCGCTGCACACGGCAGGTGAGGCTGCTCCCCGGGGCGCTGCACACGGCAGGCGAGCCTGCTCCCCGGGGCATGGCACACGGCAGGCGAGCCTGCTCCCCAGGGTGTTCCACATGGTGGCTGCTGTGCACACGAGGCTGCTCCCCGGGGCGCTGCACACGGCAGGCGAGCCTGCTCCCCGGGGCGCTCCTCTGGCTGTGCCTGGGGCAGCTGCTGTGTGCCGTGTGATGAAACTCCAGCTGAACTTTTGGCATCAGAGGGAAAGTCTGTCCACTTCAAAAATCTGTAGCCAGTACTCATTGGTAGAAAGAACTGATACTTCAAAAATTTTTAAAAAGTTATTTAAAAAACTTTCAATTTCTAACAATACTGTGAAAAAAGTTTTTTTTTTTGATCCTTGGTAAACTAGCAACTCTACTTGCAACAAGGTTCACTATTTGTGAACCTTAATCCTTTTCTGGAAAATACTGAAGATTATGAGATTTAAGACAATAAAATTGTAATCCTACCTAAAGTGAAGACGTTTATGTGTGAGCATACATGTACACACATGTATGTGTGAGTATACCCATGTACACACATGTATGTGTGAGTACCCATGTACACACATGTATGTGCGAGTATACCCAAGTACACACATGTATGTGCGAGTGCGCCCATGTACACACATGTGTGAGTACCCATGTACACACATGTATGTGTGAGTACCATGTACACACGCGTGTGACTGCTTTGCGAGGAAGTCACAATGACTGTTATACACGCTTTCGCAATTTTACGTCAGCGTGAACTATCACTGCTGACATGGAGTCGCTTTGGAACGCATCCACCCTGAACACACTCGCCTCTCCTCAATCAAGGCCACTAGCGGAAGTCTCCCAAAGCGCTGAGCCGGGACACATCCGGGGGCTTAGCCTAAGAGCCAGACTCAGAAACCAGATTCTGCCAGCACCTGGTGTGGCTGCACCGGGGACCACTTCCAGGGAAACTGGCCTCTGGGACAGGTCAGGGGCGCCAGACGCCCAGGCAAACGAAGCGTCCGAAGGCACAGGCCCCGCACGAGCCGACAGGACGGACCTACTGTAACACCTGAGCCACGCCAAGTGCTGTCAGGGCCCGACAGTGTCACACGAAACCTGGGCTCGGCACATCTGGCGGCGGCCGGTGTGCTTCCCAGCCAAAGCCAAGGAGACCCCGGCATGGGGTTCATCTTGTGATTCCTGATCGGCAGCCATTCCAACGACTGTGGTCAGCGACAGAGGCAGACGCTGGGACCCCGCAGACGCCCTCGGGGTGTGCATGGTGTCTGACACTTTAGTCCAAAGCCACTTAGATTCCCAAAGCCTTCACACAACAGCAGAGGACACAAGCAGAGCCAAGTGGGCCACGGATTTTGTGGGGACGTCCAGTAAACCAGGGGCTTCCCAAAGCCCCCCTCTCGCCACCACGACGCAACGGCGCCCAGCACTGGGGAAGTTCTCATTTGTGGCCCAAATGCCACCGGGGTCTGCCCTTTAGTGGAGCATCAGCTGTGGCCACCTCCTGCGTGTACAGCCATCGCGGGGAGCGAGGAGACCCGACCCCACTGCAGCCTGCTTTGTACCCACAGAATACTAGCTTTCAAAGAACGAAGCTTCCGCGATGACTCAACAGAATGGCATCACCAAACAGCCCGGCTGGACTCACACGCCCCCATCCCCCACCCCACCCCCAGGAACCGGCCCGGACCAGAGAGAACGCACGCTGCAGGCGGATTCACACTCAGGGCTGGCTCAATCGGATCATTGTCGCAGACCAAGAGCACAGCTCAGGGGGAGCCCAGAGGGGCTGCCGAGGCCAGCCAGCAGCAAGGAAGCCAGAAGGTAGTGCCCACAGCACAGGCACCCCGGAGACCCACAAGTCAGACGGCTTTGTGCTCCTGGGCCACACGCTGGTCACCACGCCTGGTCGGGAGGAGGAGGAGGCACCGTGCCAAAGCAGCCCAAGCAGCAACCCTGGCCCATGCCCCTGGAGCCACGGAGGGGCCACGTGCCAGTCCGCCGGCCGCTGGCCGAGCTCCCCGTGGACCCCCGCCTGTCCTCGTCCCACCGACACTAACGCTCCTCTACTCGGAGCTCACCTTGCCGGAGCCCCGCTTGGGCGCGCCCCTGTCACTGCCAAAGAAGCGCCCAATGGAGTCGAGGATGCCTGTGTCTCTGTGCCTGGGCAGGAAGCCATGCCTGGCATGGTCCATGGTACTTGCTGTGGCCAGGTACTTGGAGCCGTGCCTCTGGGAGGGCCTCTTCTGGGACGCCATGACGTCGAGGTCCTGCGGAGCTGCTGCGCTGTCTTCTTGGATGGTCTGTAGCTCGTCGGACTCCGAGGGCCTGTCTTTGAAGGTGTTGTCCTCCCTGCCCGGGGCATCTCGGGAAAAGAGGCGGATCAAGTGGGGGCGGCTCCTGGGGTCAGCTGGGCGGGCGCCCTGCCAGGCATTGTTCGGGTCCTCTGTGCGCTTGGGGTCTGTCACCGCCGTGTCCCTGGACGAGGCCCCATTGTTCCGGCCCGCATCTGCCTCTCCTGCAACAACAATGAGATATGAATACGGGCCTGTGCCGGGTAGGCCGAGACAAAGCCGCTTTCTTCCAGGGGTCTTGGACTGGCTGTCTCCTATAAAATCCACAGAACAAGTGCGGGGCCCACACAGCCTCCAGGCAGCCTGCGGGCACTGCGGGCAGAGACCAACCTGCACGGGGCCCCCGTGGTGCAGGCTTGCTTGGCAGGAGGCCCTGGGGTGGGCACAGGGGGGCTTCCAGAGGGAGCTCAGGGGACTGCGTGGGGGAGAGCAGCCACGCCCGGGGACAGCGCCCCCAGGCCTGCCGCAGGAGCTCCATGGTGGCCAGCACCCATTCGACAAAAGGTGTTGTGACTGTTCTTGGCCAACTTGGAACTTCCCACGTCTTTTGTAGTTCACGCCTTAAAGAAGTGGGGCATTTAGAATTCTTCGCTCCCAGATTCCACAAGAGGCCTCTTGCACGAGAGAATCGCTGACTCAGGACATTTTCCTCTGGCTTTTTCTCATAAAGTAGCAACAAGCCCAAGCCTTGCAGTGCACAAGATGCTTCATGTTGCCTCAGTTCACTACGCTGCTCTCACGAGCAGCAACACATCCATTCTGCTCTCACAGCACAGTGAGGGGGTCAACAGCACTTAGGTTCTTCTCCAGACTCCGTTATAGGAGAAAACAGATTCCTGCAGTACAATCCATCCGTCCACTCATTCATCCAGGGACATTACCCTACAGCATTCATGTGTCCATTAACCCACGTATACACGTGTCTACCCTCCCAGCCATCACACGCCCACCCCCCATCCACCCACATACACATCTATCCATCCACGTACATAAACATCTGTCTACCCACTGATCCAACCATATATATATATATATATATACACTCCTCTGTTCATCCATCCATGTGATTACATATATATACACTCCTCTGTTCATCCATCATCCATATATACTCCTCTGTTCATCCATCCATCCATATATATACACTCCTCTGTTCATCCATCCATATGTATATACTCCTCTGTTCATCCATCCATATGTATATATACTCCTCTGTTCATCCATCCATGTGTATATATATATATATATATATACACTCCTCTGTTCATCCATATGTGTGTGTGTGTGTATATATATATATATATATACACACTCCTCTGTTCACCCATCCATATGTGTATATATATATATACTCCTCTGTTCATCCATCCATATGTATATATACATCCATGCACATATATATACATCTATATATATCTACACATATGTATCCCTGTTCACCCAGACATCCATCCATCCACCCATCTATCTATGCATCCATGATATAGCCTCTGTCTGCCCACCCAGTCATCCACCATCCACCCATCCACCCATCCACGTGTATGCCCATCTGTATACCTGCCTACTCATCCATCCGTCCATCCATCCACGCATCTGTAGCTCCATAGATCCATTCATCCATCTGTGTCCACCCATCCACCTGTATGTCCATCCATCCATCTGTCCATTTGTGTGTCCATCTGTCCATCTGTCTGTCCATCCATCCTCCCATCCATCCATCATTTATTGAGCATCTGGAATGCATTTTTCTAGATGTCTGGGTTACAGCAATTAAGATATTGTCCCTGTCTCCTCATGTTGCTTACATTCTAGTGGGGGAATAATATGAAAATGTACGTTGTGGTCCAAAGTGTTGCGTCCACATGCTATTCCTTATGCTTGTGACTGTGGCCTTATTGGGAAAGGGGTCTTTGCTGTCGTATGGAGGGCCCTGGTCAAGTGGCTGGTGTCCTTGTAAGGAGACATAATTTGGGCCAGCGCCGCGGCTCAATAGGCTAATCCTCCGCCTTGCGGCACCAGCACACCGGGTTCTAGTCCCAGTCGGGGTGCCAGATTCTGTCCCGGTTGCCCCTCTTCCAGGCCAGCTCTCTGCTGTGGCCCGGGAGTGCAGTGGAGGATGGCCCAGGTGCTTGGGCCCTGCACCCACATGGCAGACCAGGAGAAGACCTGGCTCCTGGCTTCGAATCAGTGCGATGCGCCGGCCGCAGCCTGCCAGCTGCGGTGGCCATTGGAGGGTGAACCAACGGCAAAGGAAGACCTTTCTCTCTGTCTCTCTCTCACTGTCCACTCTGTCAAAAAAAAAAAAAAAAAAAGACAGAATCTGGACACAGAAACAGGTGCACAGGGAAGAAATGGGAGGAGGGAAGCGGAGGCTGGAGTGACCTCCACATGCACGGGACCCTAGGGACGGCTGCAGGCACAGAGGGGTGCTCCTCCCCCTGCAGACGGCTGCAGGCACAGAGGGGTGCTCCTCCCCCTGCAGATGCCTGCAGGCACAGAGGGGTGCTCCTCCCCCTGCAGACATCTTGTCCGAGGACTCTGTCCCTGCGAGTGCGGGCAGGAGCTCCTGTCATTCTAGGCCCCGGTGTGTGGTCTCTCAGCAGGTCCAACGTCAAGGCCGAGCTGGCCGAGGCTGTCAGGAAGGCGCCTCACTTGGTGGTGTCTGGGCCGGGTAAAGACTCGGGGTGCGGCTGGCAGACAGGGGCCCCTGGGAGGCCCGGGCAGGAGCGAGCTGAGTTGAGAGAGGAAGGTGAGGTGGCCCTGGGAGGCTGGAGGCCGGGCAGGGCCAGGAGCAGGCTTGGAAAGACAGGATGGCGTGGGGGACTGACTCCGAAACGGAGCGAAGAAGGCCAGGCCTGGAGACGGGAGGGCACGGAGGGCGCGCGCCCGGGAGCAGCCGCTGCGAGCACCCAGCGCCCAGGCCCCTCCAAGTTCCCATTGGGGGGAAGGCAGAGAGGATAAACGGGAGAAACACCTACTAAAGCCAGATCGGGATGTGGGCGGGGCTGCTCTCCCCAAAGGGCGCCCTTCAGTGACTGCTGGGGTGCCCTCCACCATGCCTGGCCTGGGGCCGCCCACAGGGTGCCGCACGGCATCCCACCCACAGCCAGACCCACTGCAGCACCAGGACAAGAACAAGGTGCCGTGACGAGTCCGGGAGCCTCTCCTCTGTCACCAGGGACACCCCGACTGTCCCAGCGAGAGGGAACTGCGGTCCAACAGGGACGCTCTCGGAGACTCGGGACTAGCCCCGAGCTCCTGTGCCCGGCACGGGCCGTGACACCAGTCCCCAGAGGAAAGGCACCATCCGGCGCACGGGCACTGCAGGCCCCGTGACCACCCCGTCAGGTGTGGGGTGGCGGGTGACACCGAGGTCCAGCTCCAGGCCACGGGCAGGGCCAGCCTTGCAGCCAGACGTTCCAGGCAGGGTCAGGCCCCGGCCCGCTGCACAGACTCCTTCCTGAACAACTCCCGGAGCTGGGACGCCCTGAACACCTGTGAGGACTGGGATCCCCACGGGGTCGGCTTCACACTCAGAAACACTCTGGGGGTGTTTCTTCACTTGGGTTGAAGACAGTCTGGAAGAATTTCACCTCCTGGGAAAGTACTCGCCCACATTCACGCAAGCTGCATGGCCAGCACAGGCGAGGCCTCCCGGCGGGGTCCCTCCACCGGCTCTGGCACCAGCGGGGTCCCTCCACCGGCTCTGGCACCTGCGGGGTCCCTCCACCGGCTCTGGCCCCAGCGGGGTCCCTCCACCGGCTCTGGCGCCAGCGGGGTCCCTCCACCGGCTCTGGCACCAGCGGGGTCCCTCCACCGGCTCTGGCACCGGCTCTTTGCAGACAGCAGATCAGGCACATCTTTTACCCAAGTTTAGACTTGGCAAGGTCATGAGACCGTCTCTGGGCACGTGTGCATGTGCGCACACACACACGCACACATGCACACGCACGCGCACACACACACATGCATACACACACACATGCACACACACACACACCCCAGCAGTGTGCTACTGGAACTGCTGGAGCCCCGGTCTCTGCCTTCCTAATTAGCAACCCGGTACAAACACTAATAAAACGCAGTAGCCACTTGTGTTATGAGAGCTACTGACTCACACAGAGGACAGCCTGGCAGCAGCCCAGACCACAAGCCTCGGGGAGCGAGTCCACGCGGAAGAACACTTTCTAGCTCAGCCACCCGGGGACTCAGGCTCCGTGTCCTTCTGAGTATTTCCCGCACCTGCTGATTGACTGACTGACGCGCTCTGCCTCGCTCTGAGTTTGTCACGTGCCCCTTGTGTATGAGGTTGGGTCTGGGGGCTGGGGGCAGGTCGGACACTCATTCTGGGGTGAGCCACACAGGAGGGGTGAGGAGGGATCCTCTTGGTTTGTTTGATGTATGGCTGCAGGTGTGTACATACGCAACACTCACCCAGGAGTCTACACTGGCCGTGCCATACACCAAGAGTGTCTACACTGGCCAGGCTGTACACCTCAGAAACAGGCCACCCAGTCTAGGAAAGGGCACATGGACAAGACGGACAAAACGGGGCAGGAGTAGGTGGCGGCACCATTGTTTGGGAGCCCTGGTTACACTCGCACACGCAAACACGGGCATTTGTAACATCCGTTGAATTCCTGACTGCACTGAGGCAAAGCAACACGACGGGTACTCTGATCAGTAGCACCATGGTCCGTATACAGCCTGGTCAACACGGAGTCGCGGTCCACGCGGGGCTGTGGTCGACAGAGCTGCGGTCAGTTTACAGCCACGGCCAGTGGCCGGCATGGAGCTGTAGATCTGCAGGGATGCATGCTTGTTTCTAGGTTGCAAGAGCAACAGAAAAGCTAGATTCTGATCCTGTAGCTGTGCTCTCTATTCTGTGGCTAATACAGGTCAATGCGAATGTGAAAGGAAGACAACAGCCTACTGTGCGAGTGCGATGCACTAACACAGCCCCAGAGCATCTGCATACTAATGCTTCTGCAACAGTCGGGCTTTGTGTCGCCCAGGCAGCAGAGGTGGCATCTGTGCCCCAGAGTAGCTTCCCCAGCACACAAGGGCCGTGAGCCTGCAGGGCTTGTGGCTGGGACAAGCAGCTTAAATGCACCAACTAACGCTGTCTTCAAAGGAAGTCAGTGCAGGGTTTTTATTCAGATTATGCTTACAGTATCGATTCCACGTTGAACCAAACCTGCAGGTCTGATTTTACCAGAATTCACACTTCTGTGCTAGTGCTCATGTTCCACGGTGCAGGAAAACTTCTTACACACACACACACACACACACACAGCCCTCCCCCTGCTGTCTAAGTGACCCAGGATGGAGGTGGGAGAGTGCACCAGCCCTCGGGAGGGGGGCGTTACCCTCCCCGTGGGCCCCTGGGGCCCCTCTTTGACATTTGCATGCATCATGGGTCCTAAAGCAAGGCAATGCCCAGCAGGGTGAGTCCATGACACGGGGAGGTGGTGGCACTTTGATGTCCCGACCAGCTGAAGGCTCCCCCGTGACAGGCCGGTTCCAGCCAAAGCGCACAGCGGCCTGGGCCCCACACCTGCCAGGCCAGCTGCTCTCCGCCGAGTCTCGAGCAGTGCACAGGGCGCCCGGCCTGTTGCTTCTCCTTCAGCACATTTCCTAGGTGGGCACGCCCCCCCACCTGCTCTCAATTCGGCTTCTCTGGGGGGATTTGCTTCCTCCACTGTGAACCCCCACACCCAGGCTCTCTGTAGCCGGTTCCCCTGCAGACACACGGGCAGGTGCAGCCCACAACAGCGTGCAACACAAGGCCCCCTTCCCACAGCCCCTCTGCAGATGTGTGGACAAGCGCCTCCTGCCTGCCCTTGGGTTCAGAGCGCACGGTCCACACCGTGTACACCAGGGGTGTACCCTGCTTCCCTCCTGTGTTCCTGGGTCTGTGTCCTGCCCAAGCCCCTGCGGCTGCGCCATCCCATCCTCACCCCCCACAGCACCGGGCCGCCTGGGCACCCTCGGTGAGCAGGCCTTGTCCTTGGGGTGGGCACCTCGGAGCGGCTGCCCCTCTGTCCTTCGTGTGATCCTGTTTGCTTCTGCATCTCTCCCCTGGTGGGGCCACGCCCCGCTTAATCCCTGGCTCACCCAGCCAGTGCCCTGGAACATTCTTCAAAAGGAAACGAACGGAATCAAGTTTTCCTCGTTTTCTTAGGAGAATCCGGGTATTGGCATGGTAGCTTGCTTTACATACTGGTTTTCAACTACAATTTCCCTTAAATCTTGCAAGACTCCACACCCACTTGTCAAAGAGCCCTGGTGTACGCAGTAATCTGAGTTGTAGAATTTAGAGTTCTCCCTGGGCGTACGATGGTTTTGTAATATTCCGGATAAAACCACTGCACATGTGCACATGGCTCAGACGCCGCAGAAGACAGGGGGCTGGCACTGCGGTGCAGCGGGGGAAGCCACTGCCTGTGATGCCGGCATCCCCTACGGCTGCCCACTCCCCATCCAGCTCCCTGCTGTGGCCTGGGAAGCAGTGGCAGACGGCCCAAGTGCCTGGGGCCCTGCACCTGCTGGGAGACCTGGAAGAAACTCCTGGATTCAGCCTGGCCCAGCCCTGGCCATGGAGGCCTCTTAGGGAGTGAACCAGTGGATGGAACCTCCCTCTCCCTCCCTCTCCCTCTTTAACTCTTTCAAATAAATACGTCTTAGAAACAAACAAAACACCCCACAGAGTCGCAGCAGACAGGCTTCAGATCTCCAGCTCTCTCTCAAACCGCAAATGCAAATGTGTTTAGAGCTTGGACTTGCTGCCTGTGTTGGAAACAGACTGCTGCGCGGTGCTGGGCGCTCTGTGGTCAGTTTGGAGTGAACCCAAAGAGAACACAGAGGGGTCCGTGGTGACAGGGCTGCGACTGCAGTGTCTCAGGTCCCTGTCCTTGGCAGAATCTTTTAGTGACTGTTACACACACACACACACACCCCTGAGATCCTGGAGTCACCCAAGGCTACCCTGGAGCCCTGTGGCTCACCGGGCAGCATCTCTGGACTGGTTTAGAAACTGCCCCTGACCCCGCGGCCTGCTGCCCCCAGAAAATGACAGCTCCTTCCCACGAGGCGGCCTCTGGCACAGCTGAGATGACAGGTGAGTGTCCCTTGTGGGCCAGCACTGTCGCCCCGTGGGTCAAGCAGCTTCAGGGAAGGAGGGGGGAGGAAGTGAGCACTGGCGTCAAAGGACAGGAAGGGGCCGTGTGGGATGAAGGCCTGCGGACCACGGTGGGTCACAGAGGGCACATGAGGGTCCCCGTGGGACACGCCTCCCTGGGCCTGGGTAGACTGGAGGCGCCCTGACCAGCCAGCCAGTGGCCTCCAGGCAGGCCATGGTGGGGAAGTCTAAGAAGCCCCAGGTGTCCCGACACCAGGGTCTCCCTAAGACCTTTCCGATCTCACTCCTGGCCCCTGTGAAAATTCCCACCCAACAGCCCCATGGCACAGCTGTCTGCTCAGAACCCTCACGTGCCCTGGGCTCTGCTCACGGCCCTCACGTGCCCTGGTCTCTGCTCACGGCCCTCACGTGCCCTGGTCTCTGCTCACGGCCCTCACGTGCCCTGGTCTCTGCTCACGGCCCTCACGTGCCCTGGTCTCTGCTCACGGCCCTCACGTGCCCTGGTCTCTGCTCACGGCCCGCACGTGCCCTGGTCTCTGCTCACGGCCCTCACGTGCCCTGGTCTCTGCTCACGGCCCTCACGTGCCCTGGTCTCTGCTCACGGCCCTCACGTGCCCTGGTCTCTGCTCACGGCCCTCACGTGCCCTGGTCTCTGCTCACGGCCCTCACGTGCCCTGGTCTCTGCTCACGGCCCTCACGTGCCCTGGTCTCTGCTCACGGCCCTCACGTGCCCTGGTCTCTGCTCACGGCCCGCACGTGCCCTGGTCTCTGCTCACGGCCCTCACGTGCCCTGGTCTCTGCTCACGGCCCGCACGTGCCCTGGTCTCTGCTCACGGCCCTCACGTGCCCTGGTCTCTGCTCACGGCCCGCACGTGCCCTGGTCTCTGCTCACGGCCCTCACGTGCCCTGGTCTCTGCTCACGGCCCGCACGTGCCCTGGTCTCTGCTCACGGCCCTCACGTGCCCTGGTCTCTGCTCACGGCCCTCACGTGCCCTGGTCTCTGCTCACGGCCCGCACGTGCCCTGGTCTCTGCTCACGGCCCTCACGTGCCCTGGTCTCTGCTCACGGCCCTCACGTGCCCTGGTCTCTGCTCACGGCCCGCACGTGCCCTGGTCTCTGCTCACGGCCCTCACGTGCCCTGGTCTCTGCTCACGGCCCGCACGTGCCCTGGGCTCTGCTCACGGTCCTCACGTGCCCTGGTCTCTGCTCACGGTCCTCACGTGCCCTGGGCTCTGCTCACGGCCCTCACGTGCCCTGGTCTCTGCTCACGGTCCTCACGTGCCCTGGTCTCTGCTCACGGTCCTCACGTGCCCTGGTCTCTGCTCACGGCCCTCACATGGCCCTGGTCCCTGCTCATGGCCCTCATGTGGCCCTGGTCTCTGCTCATGGTCCTCACATGGCTCTGGGCTCTGGTTACAACCGTCACGTGGCCCTGGGCTCTGCTCCCAGCTCTTGTTTGCCCACAGCCTCTGGAAACTTCCCCAGAGGCCCTTGGTAACAACTTCTCATGTGTGTTTCTCCTCCAAGACAAAGATATTTTGACAGAGACAACTGATCGGCACGTGGGCCAGAGAGAGGTCTTCGTTAGTTCTGGGTGTTTTACATTCCCATAAAATCACCACAAACACACGCACACTCAATAGCACACGCCACATGCACGCAGCCACATACGTGCAATTACAATTGTACACAAGTCACACACACTCAGTAGCACATGCCACACACGCACACAGCCACATACGTGCAATCACAATTGTACACACAGTCACACACACTCAGTAGCACATGTCACACATGCACACAGCCACATACGTGCAATCACACAGTCACACACACTCAGTAGCACACTCCACACATGCACACAACCACATAGGTGCAATCACACAGTCACACACACTCAGTAGCACACACCACACATGCACACAGCCACATACGTGCAATCACACAGTCACACACATTCAGTAGCACACGCCACACACGCACACAGCCACAGCTGAGTTGACTTGAGGGGCTGCTCCCCACTGCAGGGACCTTGCCGGGCTAATCCCGGGCCCCCACATTCCTGTCCAAAGCTGCCTTTGGTGGCGGGGGTGTGACACACACGTTCCCGGAGACCAGCTCGGCCACTGATGGGAACCCCACCCTAAATGAACTTCTTGGGGCCTGGCAGCCAGGCTCTGCAGTCCAGGAGTGGCTGGGGCCGACTGGCTGTCTGGGCCTTCCTTCCCCTCCCTTGGCCACCCTGCTATGACGCTACACCGTACCTGAGCCAGAAGTCCCTGGATGACACCTGAGAACACAGGTGTCGCCCTAGGGCGGGCGGGCGGGTGCCCCCAGGGCACAGCGCTCGCACCGTCCATGTCCGAGGCCAGGGTTCAGAGGTGCCGGGTGAACCTGTCCTGCTAGTTTTCCCAACGATTTCTCTACAAGCGATCAGCAAGCTGGTGTTCCAACCTCCACCCCTGTAGGAAGCAGCATCCCAAATACACCTGCATCTAAACACGCCAAAACACGCTACTTTCCGGAATTATCCAGATGCATCCTATCGCCTGCTCCGAAGCCCCAGCATGGCACAGATCAGATGCACTCTTGTGGAGGAGTCTAGGAAGTGGAGCGGGTCCTGAATTACTTGGTTGTGACTTGGCATTTCTACAGCAGGGCGTTCACTGTCCACAGCCTCCAGGTGACTTCGCTGTCAGCCAGGTTCCGAACGCTGCCCAGCGGAAGAGCCTACAGGGACGCTAGCCCCTCGGTTGGGAACCTGGAGCTACAGCCACAGCTACGCGGGGGGTGTCGAGGGCGGGGGCCTGGCCCTCAGGGCAGCAGCGCCCTGCTGGGGAGCTGTGGAATTTGGAAGTGTAGGCCAGGGCTGAAGAGGGCCCTCCTTGTTTGTGGGGTGCGCTGTGCTCGGGGTCACCGGGGAGGGCAGGCGAGACAAAAAGGCCCATGGTTGTGGCCTGGGGATTTGCTACGGCAGACATTCTGCATCTATGAGAGGCATGTGGCTCCCGCAGAGACTTCTTTAAAACATGTCCACCAACGGATCTCATCAACCCACCCCTCTCACACAAACGTCTGCTTTGTGTGCCCAGAACAGTTTTTTCTTGCTCTAAATAGCTCCCTCCGGGCCCTCCCACAGAGGGTAAGAGGTCACAGGGAGGCAGGGAAGCAAGGGTGGGCACTGCCCTGGAGACCCCAGGACTCTGCACCTCACGGGGCTGAGCCCCTCCCTCCCACAGCAGGGAGGCGGCCCCCAGCACAGCTGTGTAGAACTAGGGGACTAGCCAGCCGACGCCAGGTCCACGGAGGGACTCTGTTCTGACTGCTGTGGGTGGGAACACTTCAGAGGCTGTGGCCAGTCTCCTGGGAGGCAGCTGGCTGAGCTACAGGACTCCGGACTCCGAGGCCGGGACACAGCTGACGGCAGCCCCCGGCTCCACCGCCTCCCCTGGGAGCTCGGCCTGCACCTGCATCTCTCAGGCTTTGCCCAGCGCACGGCTGGCGTCCCTCACGGTGCTGCTTTGACGAGTGCTTGTGTTTACGTCACGAAAGGTTGTGCCAGGCGGAAAGCGGGCCTCCGCCTCCTGTGGGCGCCGTAGCTGGAGTGACAACACGGAGCAGCCCAGACACCACCCCGGCCTCACTCTGCCTACAGCAGGAGCAGAAATGACTCCAACAGCCCTGTAACGAGGCCCAGGTAGCATCTCGCCAGTGTGAGGGCCCGGCAGGAAGTCCCCCCAGGAAGTCCCCCCAGGGCTCTGGGGCAAGGCGGAAGGAGCCAGGGCCGCAGGGCGGGGCGGCCGGCTGCAGGGCCGGGAGGTCAGGCTGCCTCCCTTCCTCCTAAGGCCTGCACGTCTCGGTCAACCCCGATGAACTGCCTTTCTTGAGTGAGTGAATGTCCCCGAAACTGGGGGATGCAGAAGCACCAGGGGGCTCAAGACCCAGCTCCAGCCCAAGTGACGTGGACCTCAGCGTCCCGGGCCCGGGCACCGGCTTCATTTTCCTGGCAGGATTTTAACACGTCAACTTCTGAACGCAGTGGCGGAGTGAACATCACACATGCTCCCTGCCGGCACCCTCCGCTCCTGCCCGCGACACCGGCCTGCCTCACGGCTCTCCAGCCCCGGCTCTGCTGTGATTCTGAACAGGTGGCGATCCCCTGGCGGTGTGCCGGGATCCGCTGAACCCGTGGGCTCCCTGAGGCCTGGCAGCACCAGCACCCGGGGCTCAGGCCTGCATGCCAGCCTCTTCTTCCCGCACGTCACCCTCCAACCCTCAGAATCAGTTTTGGGTCTCGTTACTGGAACGTCATGGACACACCATGTACTCTACAAATATTTCCAAATAATTAAGACAAAGTTGCATCAAACACCATTTCCTTGCTTCTCAGTTCAAAACCTGTTTTTCGGTCAGTGACATAAGCTCCATCTGGGAAGCGGGTGTCGGGCCGGGCAGCAGAGGCACCCGCGTCCCCACGCTGAGGTGCTGGGCGCAATGCCCGGCGCCAGCCCCTGGCCTCGGCTTCCTGTACTGTGGGCCCTAGGAGGCAGCACCGAGCTCCAGTCACTGGGTGCCAGCCACCCAGGGGGAGACCTGGCCCTTGTTCCTGGCTCCTGGCTCCAACCCCTCCCCAGCCCCAGCTGCTGTGCCTCTCTCTCAGGTGCGCGCGCACGCACACACACACACACACACACAAGAACACCAGTGTTGCCAAGGCAAGTGTCCCGTTGCCGCTAGGGCGGGGATGTGCACGAAGGGCCGTGTACTCTCCAGGCTGAGCGCTCGTCACACGGCAGGGCGAGGGCAGGAAGCAGGGCGCTCGCTAAGTCTGCTCGGTGACACCCGGGCTCACACCAGCCTGCAAGAGACACACTTGGGGGAGCGTCAGCGGACCAGGAAAGATGCTGACGGTGGCTGAACCTGGATATTAAACCCCAAAATAAAGTTCCTATGCAAAAAACTAGGCTCCGTGTCCAACTCTGTGAAACCTCCTCGTTTTGATGTAAGTGGAACTGAGGCTGAGGGTAGAGCCAATTCTGGAGAGCAAACGCTTCACAGGATGCAGTCATCGTACCGAGAACGTTCTAGAAGAAAACAAGTTGCGACGCAAGCGCTACTGTAAGCACGCTCCTAAGTCGCTTTCAAGATGCAATGAACTCTGATGTTTTCACGTGCAGGGAAACTCACCCTCGGGCCAGCACAGCGGTGCAATGCCTTAAGCCACCGCTTGCGACACAGGCATCCCATACTGGTGTGCTGGGTTGAGTCCTGTTCTATCTGTGGTAAAGATTTATTTATTTATTTGAGAGGCAGAGTTACAGACAGAGAGGGGGAGACAGAGAGAGAGGTATTCCACCTGCTGGTTCACTCCCCAAATGGTTGTAATGGCTGGGGCTGGGCTAGGCCAAAGCCAGGAGCCAGGAGCTTCTTCTGGGTCTCCCACACGGGTGCAGGGGCCCAAGCATTTGGGCCATCTTTTACTGCTTTCTCAGATCCATTAACAGGGAGCTGGATTGGAAGTGGAGCACCTGGGACTCGAACCGGTGCCCATATGGGATGCCAGCGTTGCAGGCGGCGGCTTAACCTACTACCTACTATGGATGCCTGGTGCCTGGCTTGGGTCTTGCTCAGATGTGCTGTTGTGGCCATTTGGAAAGTGAAACAACAGGTAGAAAATCTCTCTCTGGGGAGGAGATGTACAATTTGGGACATGCTCAATCGGAACTGCCCCAAATGATGGAGTAAGAAACAGGCCAGGGAATTCCAATATAATCCCATCAAGGTGGCATGTACCAAGGCCATCTCACTAGTGCAAGTGATCAATTTCAGTTCACAATTGATCACACTGATAGGTCTAAGAGTCAAAGGGATCACACAAACAAGACTAGTGTCTGCTAATACTAACTGATAGAATAAAAAAAGGGAGAGAATGATCCAACATGGGAAGTGGGAGACACAGCAGACTCATAGAATGGCAGATGTCCTAAATAGCACTCTGGCCTCAGAATCAGCCCTTAAAGCATTTGGATCTGGCTCAAGAGCCCATGAGAATATTCTAGGCATGGAAAGCCAAGACACTCTGGAAAAAAAAGAAGACCTAAATGAAAGATCTCTGTGAGTGAGATCCCAGTGGAACGAATGGGGCCATCAAAGAAGGAGGTACCTTTCTCTGAAGGGAGGAGAGAACCTCCACTTTGACTATGACCCTGTCGGAATAAGATTGAAGTCAGCGAACCCTAAAGGCTTCCATAGCCTTGGCAACTCATGACTAGAGCCTAGGGAGATTACTGACGCCATAAACAAGAGTGTCAAATTGTTAAATCAACTTCAGGAGTCACTGTGTACTTACGTCTCATGTGGGATCTGTCCTTAATGTGTTGTCCAATGTGAAGTAATGCTATAACTAGTACTGAAACAGTATTTTACACTTTGTGTTTCTGTGTGGGTGCAAACTGATGAAATCTTTACTTAGTATATACTGAATCAATCTTCTGTATATAGATAATTAAAAATGAAAAAAAAATCTTGGTGTTAAATTGGAAATTGCCTAGAAAATTAATCAATTTTTATAAAAAAATATCATGTAGGATCTCTGTCCTTAATGTGCTGTACATTGTGAATTAATACTATAACTAGTACTCCAACACTATTTTTCACTTTGTGTTGCTATGTGAGGGCAAACTGTCGAAATCTTTACTTAATATATAGTAAACTGATTTTCTGTATATAAAGAGAATTGAAAATGAATCTTGATGTGAAGCAAGGGGAGAGGGAGTGGGAAAGGGGAGGGTTGCGGGTGGGGGGGAAGTTATGGGGGGGAAGCCATTGTAATCTATAAGCTGTATTTTGGAAATTTATATTCTTTAAATAAAAGCGCTATTAAAAACATAAAAAAAAAAAAAAAGAAAATCTCTCTCTGGCCCTCTCCCTTTCTCTTCTCTGTGTCATGCTGCCTGCCAAGTAAACAAATAGATAAACCTGTAAAAAGAAAAGCCACCCTAAACTAGACCTGTTCTGCTGACTGTGGGACATGCTGGGACAGGACAGTCCTACCTGAGGGAGCCGGTGTCTCCCAGAGTCAATGGGACAGCAGTCTCAGGTCAAACAGAGCAGACGCACAGGGAGGGAGAGGGCTGCTTCCGGGGTGGTCACGCTGTGGAGGGCTGAGCACCCAAGTGCAGGGCCCACCCCTGGAGATGCGAGAGAGGGTCCAGGTTCCAGGACAGAGACGGGCTTGGGGGGCTGGTGGCGCTGAGATGGGGGCTGTTCTTACTGCATTCTCGCAGCGCTGACATCCCCCACCCCCTCCCACAAAGCGACAGTCACCGAGCAGGACCTGGGCATGGATTCTGGTAGGGTCACAGTCCAGGGGACCGACAAGACCAAGAGCGCAGCCCCAGTTTTGCGACTATGAGCCGGCGACCCAGCCTCGCTGTCTGGGCTAGAAGGAGGGATGTCTTGTCTCTCCCATCCCCAGTGTCCGAGGTGAGAATCCTCTCTGAGCAGATGCTGCCATTCAGGAGGGCATGTACAACAGGTAGGCGGGACGGGGCCAGACGCACAGACAGGCAGTGACAGGCCTTGGACAGCACCCCAAGTTCTGCAGCCTGTCAAACAGTCTCATACAGAAATGAACACGTGCTTTTGAATAATTCACCTGCTGCATTTGTGGATTATCACAGCAGGGAGTAAAGGCCAAGAGACAGCCTGTAGACTCAACGTTAACACCAGTTCTCGCGGTTGACGGCCTTGGCCTGTACCAGGGTCTGCAGGTGGCTAACAAGTTACTGTTCAGTCGGAAGACTTCTCCGTGGATCGTGCAAGGGGTTAAGATATTGAAGGGCGAATCAAGTGGGCATGTGCCAGGCACAGAAATGAGAGGAGTCTGATAGGAGTCGAAGCTCACAGGCACCGAGAACCTCGGCACCAACACCAGAACCCAGGGGAGGCCCCAAACAACTCAGAAGCCGAGGAGGCTGCCCTGGCCGGGCCGGCTTTGCTGGGATGTCTCGTCTTCCGCGAGCGTCCTGACTGCCCCCAGTCTGCTCCCTGACGCACCAAGAGCACCCGCACACAACGGGGGTCCTGCTCAGGGCGTCTCAATAGCACGCAGGGTCAGAAACACAAACCCGTCCTCCAGGGTTTCCCTATCCCTCGGTGACCGGGCCCCCGGAATTAGACAGAGGTTGGCAGCCAGGTCCCCAGCCGCGGCTGCCTCGCCCCCTCGCTGCGGCCCGTACTCAGCCCAGGGCTTGGTGCTGACTGAACGACAGAACCCCAGCCACAGACGCTGCCAACACCCACAGGTGTCCCGTACTTTTTCAAGAACTCAACTTAGAATCTCCTCTGATTATCTTCCTGTTTTCTTCCCTTTCAACGCTACAATTTATCTACTAAAGCATCAAATATTATCAAGAAAAGATCTGCAGGAAATCAAAGGAGAGTCGCACAATAGACCCCACCGTGCCCATCCGTAACTGACCCACCGTGCCCATCTGTAACCGACCCCACCATGTCCATCTGTAACTGACCCACCATGCCCATCTGTAACCGACCTACTATGCCCATCTCTAACCGATCCCACCGTGCCTATCTGTAACCGGGAAACAGAGGCAGCATCTCTGATAGTTACAGGGAATACTCAAGCCGGGGTCCTCCAGGATGGAGACAGAGAAAGTTACTGGCTCGTAACGGAAGGGAAATGGCTGTCGCTTTCCGCAGTCCTAGGGTTCTGCTTGCCGAGTGCAGGCTTCTCCTACCTGTGTCTGAAATTGTTCCCAGTTACAGATGGGAGGCGGAGGGCAGTGTGCAGAGTGGGGTGCGTCCTCACCGCTTGGCGGTCTTACAGGCCACCATGGGCTCTGCCGTGTGGCACTGGGGCGCTTTGCTTTGGCACCTGCACGAAGGGGAGTGGGGGTGCACCTCCTAGCTCGCTTGGCCAGGCGCCCTTTCTCTTAGCGAAGACATCAGTAACAGTTTAACTCACCCCACTAAAAGATACTTACATTACCTTGTGAGTGTCCAGAGAATGCTTTATCATTTGTTGCTGTGGAAAACCTCATCAGAAACTGCGACCTTTCACATCTGCCCTGTTTTGCAGGATGGGCTCACAATGGGAAAAATGAGCGACATTCAGGAAAGGTTGCTGGTGAATGAGTTATTTTAGGGCTTTCTTGGGGACAGTCGGGGATCTGTGTGCAGCACTTACTGTCCCTGCAGGCCACAGGGCAATGGGCCCCACACACAATGTCTGCTTTTCAGAAACAGTGTTGCGACCTCGAGGAAGGGCCGCCGCCCGCCAGCCCGGTACCAGCTCGTGTTAGCTACTGCTGTCTTCCAGGGTGAAAATAGCTCAGAGCTCGGCAAACCAAGACATGCCCAGGCTTCGGGCAAGAAGACACGGCTTTCCAGATTAGCAGAGGTGCAGTTCCACCTGGGGCAAGGGGAAGGCATCTAAGGCATCGTTGCAAAATTGGCCTCAGTTTACCCACTGGTAGCTACTTCTAGGTAAGTGTTATCTTGGTAATGAAGTCATATTAAGGATTTAAAAAAGCCCTTGTGTTTCCAATTTATCACAATCAAATAATCGCACACCACTCACACTTTACAGGGCATCGGAATGAAGAAGTGGCGAATATTTCCTCTCCTCATCTAGTGGGGCAGAGACTTTTAAAAGCCTGCTTTCGAAATTCTAACTTCAACACTGGGTACTTTTTTTTTTTTTTTTTTTTTTTTTACAGGCAGAGTGGACAGTGAGAGAGAGAGACAGAGAGAAAGGTCTTCCTTTTGCCGTTGGTTCACCCTCCAATGGCCGCCGCGGACGGCGCGCTGCGGCCAGCGCACCGCGCTCGTCCGATGGCAGGAGCCAGGAGCCAGGTGCTTTTCCTGGTCTCCCCATGGGGTGCAGGGCCCAAGCACCTGGGCCATCCTCCACTGCACTCCCGGGCCACAGCAGAGGGCTGGCCTGGAAGAGGGGCAACCGGGACAGAATCCGGCGCCCCGACCGGGACTAGAACCCGGTGTGCCGGCACCGCAAGGCGGAGGATTAGCCTGTTGAGCCACGGCGCCGGCCCACACTGGGTACTTTTAATAATCCACTTTATCTTCTGTTGCACGAACCCCGAGTGGACTGACAATCTCAGGAGGGAAGTACCGTCAACATTTCCACATGCTGAGCACAAATGCAGAACCAGTTCTCCACACCAAAGTAAAACAATTTCTTGACCCTATAGCATCTCGTGTTCGTATCTGGCACAAAGTGCAGTAGGTTTTCCCTGGATACCGGGGTATCTGAAAGATGTCGAGAAGCGAGCTACTCTCTCAGAAGGCTCTTAGCAGGGCCCAGACCGAACCAGTGCCCCACACTGCTCGGGCCGTGAGGACCCAAGGCCAGTGTTCCTCTCACTGCCAGCCAGAGCGGGCTGCCAGGAATCTGCAAACGAATCTCTACAAATACCCAAATACGGTGGACAGCGCGTCTTCTCCAGGATCTGGTCTACCTGGGACACAGTTCTCAGCCCCTGTGAGCGCTCCACACAACGAAACAGGCTGTGGCACTGCCCACAGCGGGGAAGTGGTGGAGATTAGTTTACCCAAAACTCCCCAAGTGGAGCCACAGTCACGTGGGAGGGAAGCAGAGCCCAGGAGCTGATGAGGCTCTGGGTTCTATGCGGGCGCCTCTACACCAGGAGTCCAGGGCAGGGAGAGGCGTCATCAAGGACTCTGCTCAACCCCAGGCCCTGCCGCCTATCCTCCCTGGCCCAGTCCAGCCTCGCTGCCTCCATGCACGTTACACAGGCCTCTGCTTGCATCCGGGATTCTGGGCTCTCGCCTCCTCCCTCGAGGCTGTGGAGTTCCTCTTCGGATGCAGGTGCCCACAGTGAACGCATTCCAGCCATACTTGAGGACCACACCGGGGGCTGCTCTTTCCATGCCATCTGCACGCTGGCCAGGCCAGGCCCGGGCCAGAGCACTGGGGCTTGTCACGCTCACCTGGACTCAGCCCCTACTTCTGCTCCCCACTGTGCCCCACCCTGCCCACCCCATCATCTCTGCCTGAAGCACTGCAGCCCCCTCCCCGAGTGTGGCCACCTCGTGGAGCTCACCGAGGCCTGTTCTCTGAGGTCTGTGTCCAGGGATCCCAATGCTTGCCCGTGCGAGGTACCAATGGTCAGACTACTGAGACTGCCTTCAAACCCTCTCAGCTGGCCCTCCAAGTTTCAGAGCTGCCCGGGACGCCCAGTCTCCACCCCACTGGTGCCTGCACCTGCCTCCTTGACAGGCCGCTGGGGCCGGGGGCTGTGAGTTGCTGTCCTCAAGTCCAGCTCAGGGCCCCATCCCTTGTACCTTCCTGGTGCTCCTGACAGAGCTGCAGAGTCCCGTGTGTGTGTGCTGACTCTCGTGCTGCCTCCCCTCCCCTCGCCACTGGGCCTGAGCGTCAGGTGCACCTGTGGTCTGCACACACCCGCCAGTCAGTGCCCCTCCCACCTGCCCAAATGGCCCTCTCTCTGACTCAACACGTAGCCCTGCCATACTTCAGTGCAGATTAAACTTAACTTGCAAGAGAAGACAACGCTCTTTACAAGTCTTTTCATGTTGTAACAGACTTCTAGGAGGGCTGTCTGGTTGTCTGTGTGACTGTGAGGACCGCCCACATGGTGAGATACAATACACCCAGATACTGATCATGGATGAGTGCAATCCTGACACGCTGAAACCGGGCTGGTTTTCCCAAGGCCTCAGCTGGGTTCTGGTTCTGTTCAGCCCAAGCAGCGTTAGAGTCCATCAGAAAAGGGGCCTCGCGCGGGTGTGAGGACCTGACAACCATGCACAGACCACGCTGCCGGGTCGCAGACCACCCACCCAGGCAAAAGGGATGGGGAACTAGCCGGCCGGTGCTGCAGCACACGGGAAATGGGTCTCAACAGCTCTCCTGCCCGGGCGCGCCCACGGCCACCACGGACCCCGCAGAATGTGAGAGCCCTGGAGCCGTCAGGAGGACCTGGATACTGAAAGAAGGGACAGTCACATGTCCCCACACTGGTCCGCTATTCCCACTGTCTGTGGCAGAACCGCCTCCACCACTGAAAAGGTGCTGCTGCGGACTGAGCTCTTCGGCCCTGAAGGGAAGAGGAGAAGGACCACTGCACCAGTCTGAAAACCGGGCGACTTCCCTCCGGAGCACACGGGACGTCCTGCACCGGCTCTGTCCGTCCTCTGCTGGTGGACTCGACCTGTGTGTGAGGTCACCAGGAGGGAGGGTTTCACCGCACAAGCTGCTAACTGGATGATGACCTGGTTACCGGATACCAGAGCCCACTGCCAGGCAGGACACACTCCTGTCTGCCGAGGGTTACTTCTGCCTGCTGGTAATGCTGCGAGCTGTGTCCTGGGAGCACCAGACACGTCTGCTACAGGAGGCGGTCACCTTGGCTAGTCCAGCACATCCTTGGAGATGGACGCTTACTCCCTCATTAGGCAAGGTGCCCAACTTCATTAGCGTGCGTCAGACCCCAGCCCACCTCTCCATAGATGGATGCTTACTCCCGCATTAGGCAAGGTGCCCAACTTCATTAGCGTGCATCAGACCCCAGCCCACCTCCCCATCTGCAGTCCCTGCTCTCTGATCACAAACAGCCCTCTCTGCAAGTCAGTAGTCTGCTTATTCATCCCACAGAAAGGCAGGACAGCACAACACTCTGGGCCTGGCTGCTCGGGCCCCGGATGGAAAAGTGTGCAGGTCACCTCATCGCACCACCACTTCCACCATGCACCCCACTCACAAGTCTGCACCCTGCCCCCCTACACCCCAAGGGCCTCCAGCCTGGGCAGCTGCAGGGCAGGGCCAGGGCCAGGACGGGGAGCCCTCAGGAAGCAGCCAGGCCCCGTGCCCTGGGATCGCCAAGGCCCACGCTACCCCACGTTATTCTGTCTCCACAACTTTCTCCTCCCCTCGTGTCTCTGAGGCTGGCTGAGAGGTGTGCTGTCGTGTAGGCAAATACTGGCTCAGAGGAGTTAATGGGAAGATGGCGTGTGGACGTGCCGTCTCCACGCACGATGCAGGGACTGTGGCACTGCCAGGCAGGTGAAGAGACTCTGAGGTCACCAAGCATCCAGAGACCCGTCCCTGCCGCCGGCCTCACGTCTGCACGGACTGTCAGTCCACCAACAAGCACCTCTGCAAGAAGGTGTGCAGTAAACGAGAATGCAGGCGAGACGTAAGACCCAGTCCTGGGGAGGTGCGCGCGACAAAGGCGGCCACCAACAGCTGACGCCCCGGAACCCAAGGCTCAGGGCAGCACCACCCACAGGAGGCAGAGTGGAACCATGGCCAGCATCCACCGGCAGACCAGTGGCCAGACCAAGCGCTCCGTGGCTGTGACGTCCACGGGCGGGTGTGTGGATGGACAGAGCCGCCAGGACCCGGCCGTCTCAGGTGTGCGAGGGGGTTAGGGAGATAATCACCAAGCTCTCCTGCGAGGCTGCAGTTGACACTTCCGAGGGAGGAACTGAGCTGGACTGAACAAGGGAAGCTACAGAGCGGTGGGGCGGGAGAGGGCAGGAAGTGAGAGGGTGCCTCTGGCTCCGGGCTGCTGAACCTGCGGGGGAAGGTGTTTTATTTCCCTTGACAACACCTCCTTCCCCCCAAAAAATGTTGGTGTCAAAATGTGGGCAGCAGTGCCGCCCAGACCCTCAGGGACTCCCCTGGGCGACACTGGAACATCCCTCCTTTCACTGGGGTCAGGTGGGGAAGGAACCAGTCCTTAGACAGTTGTGGCGGCTGCCGAGACGCGATTGGCTCCTGAGGGAGGGCGTGGCAGCTGCTGAGACATGATTGGCTCCCGGCGGAAAGCGCGGTGACTGCTGAGACATGATTGGCTCCGTTCACCTTTAGGCCCCCCTCCCCGTGTCCCCCAGAGCCACTGCTATCCTTGAGAAGCTGGGGGTAGCAAGGACAGCGGCACGCTCCGAGCACAAACGGCGGAAGCGGAGAGTCACTCCGGCTTGAGACAGACGGAGCTGGCAAACGAGATTCAGGGCCGACAGGCCTGACGTCTGAGCATCACAGTGGTGCGACGGGGGGCGGCAGAGACGTCCACGCGTGTCCCTGGGTCTCAGGCCTGCTGCCCACCGGCCTGAGGCACACTGGGCCTCGGCCGGGGCACCGCCCGGCCCTGGCTGCAGCCCATCACATCTGGTCTTTGTGCCACTGTAAGAGCCGTCCTTGCTCTTTGTTCCGGGCCTCCTCGGCTGTCCTACTGTGGCTCTGGTGACCCCAAATGGCTCTCAGCAGGCCCCACGAAGGCAAGTGCGCAGGAACCGGGCTCCCCACCACGTGCAGCTCTAGCTGACGCTCAGACGAAGGGGAACTGTCCACTTCCTGCTCAACGGGAGTCTTGGAAGAAGCTGGCTGGCAGGCGGCTGCAGAGCAGGCAGCGGGCAGCCCCGGCTCCAGGCCGACTGCTGCCCGCTCCCCTCTACCGTCCTCATCCCCGTGGCTGACTCCCAGGGGGCCGCTCAGCGAGGGTCCTGCAGGGGCTCGGCAGACGCCGAGGGCGTTCCATCTCCAGTCACCAGTGCCCTGCGATGCCTGGGCCCACGGCCTGCAACAGCTCTGAGGAGCCACTCAGCTGCCCTGGGCCCACGTGGCTCCCGGGTCCCTGGGAAGAGGCCCCTTCTGAACCGGAGGCCGAGGCAGCCTGTGGCCCAGTTGCCTCACCTGGTCAGCTGTAGACAGGTCTCTTTCTGGCTCTAGCCCTGGCCTCCTGGTCTTGGAGCGTTTACTTTGGAAACCTTGCTGCCAGAATCCAGGACCTTGGACCGTCAGCCTCCTCCTGGTCTCAGGCCAGGCCCGGCGGAAGCACCCGGTTCAGCCTGTTCTGCTCCCAGCAACGTGGGGGAACCAAGGGCAGAAAGCCCAAGTACCCGGCCTGGGGGCCCAGCAGCCACCCCGTATGGCCTCGCCATAGTGATTCCTAGAGGCCCAGGCACTCGTCCATCAGCTCAGGATGGAGGCTGCCAAGCAGAACCGGACTTCCACCCGCACCGACCATGCCCACAGTGACAGCCTTCGGAGCTGGACCTCTGAGAGGCAGGAGGTCTTCGGCTATGAGCACTCTGAGCCTGGGAGGCGGCACGCCCCCTGGAGGGCTGCCCAGGTACCACAGCCAAGCAGTGGGGAAGTTTTTGATGCCACAAAGTATCATTCACGTGAATTCACCGACAGGCACCGGGAAGGACAAAGGGGACAGTGACTGCTGTAACAAATCTGCCAAGCAGAAAGGAGAAGGTCCCTTTCCCAGGTGTCCTGGGGACTAAGCTGCTTCTGGTGGGGCCAGGAGCACTGCCCCCCCCCCCCCCCCGCCTTTGTGGCCTGCGGCGTACAAGACTGGTCTCTGTTCCACCTGTCCTGAATGAGATCAGATGACTTCACGTTCCTGCAGGGTCTCAACGTACGGCTTTGTTTCTAGGGCCCGTGCCTGCCCAGAGATGGACGCCCACAACACTGACCTGGTGGCTCCTCTGGGTCTGAATAAAAGGTCTCGGCAGCAGCAGAACCGTCGGCAACAGACTAAAGCTGGCGTCAGACACGCCGAGGAGGCCACGCGGGACGAGGGCTCCACAGGGAGCCGGGGCCGACCTGCTGGCCCGACAGCGCCTGTCCATCCCGGCAGAGGTGACCTCCGTGGGATTCCAGCCGTGTCATCCGGGGCCCCTGCCCACATGAAGGTCAGGGGAGCACACAAGCTGTTCTGGTCTGGCTCATCACGACACAGCAGATTCACGGACAAAGGAAAATACCATAGGAAGGAGGAAGCATGGAGGACGTTGACGCGCAGCCAGTCACTGGAGTGGCCCCAGCGTCTTCTCAGGCTGTCACCGGTTAGAGGCCGTGTTGCAAACTCCAAAGCCTCAGGGCACCGTGGCGTTTCCAGACCGGGCAGTAAGCCACACGGACAGGCTGGCAGCTGTGGGACCCCAGCCCTCAGCGTCAGCCAAGCGCAGCTACGTCAGATACAGAGAGCGTCCACGCATGCTGCAATTTAAGCCTCTCGTGGGAATGCTTCCAGTCCTGAAACCTCATCAAAACTGAAAAAAAAAATGCCCCGCTGTGTGGACATAACACAGCCTGCTTCAGGCCAAGTGTGGCTACAGTCCAGGAGCCTGCTGGCGCTGCTGGGAGCGGCATGTCTCCTGGGAGGTGAGGGCACCCACTGGAGGGGCTCGTGTACTGAGTCACGTATTCCCTCTGCCGTAACAGCTCTTGGGACCTGCTGCCAGAGCCACTGGCCAGGCCCCTGGGCCTCAGCGACCAGCCGCACTGAGGCCGGCCTCCTGGTCTTCCGCAGGGCCGGGCCCAGCCCATCAAAGCCCTGGCTGGGGGCCTGGGGTCCCAGGAGGTTGGTTTTCAGTGCTGGGAAGTCAGGTGGTACTATTCGTTTGTACCAGGGTTTGTGGTAAGGAGGAGCATATGTAACAAAGTATCGTGGTAAAAACACCTCGCCGTCATTGGCTGCCGTTTGACTCGCCGTCTGCAGTAAACTTCTAAACTGGAGGACATCCTGGGCGACTGCTAAATGAGGCTCTGCAGACCTCTGATTGTGACAGCTACGGTCCCTGCAGCCTGCCGGCACACGTCTGCCCTGCCTGGGCACCTGTGTCCACTCACAGACGGTTCCATTACCACCCCTGCTGACCCCCAAGGAAGCGAAGATACTGAAAGACGAGTTAACAGCCCCAAACCACACACCTCCATTAGGGCCTGCTGCCCCCTCTGGGGAAGTGAGAAATTGCATTCTACTTAGGCAGCCTGCAGGTCCACGGCCGCGAGGGACGTGCGCTGATGTGTCTGAGGACCTGCAAACTTGACGTAGATGTCACACTCGTATTTAGTTTCACGTTTCCTAGGTGTACCGAGACTCAGGCTTTATGAAATAGAGCGGAACTCACATGGTCATGCGCACACACGCGCACACTGCGGTATTTCTGGGATGACTATTTCTCTCTCTAGCTGCTAAACACAGGGAGTTCTGTCTCCCTTGTCTGAGCGGGGAACTCGCATGTCCTCCTCACGGACTTTGACAGGATCCCCCTCCGTGCGACATGCCCAGGACACAGCCGTCAGCGTGCAGTCGCGGGAAGGCGGCGTCCTCCTGGCTGTAACACAGCAGACCGCAGCAGCTCGCACAGCTCCGTGGGCCAGGAGGGCTCCGCCAGCCTGCTCTGTCCCCGGGAGGAGCCACACTCCTTCCAGAGGGCAGAGGTGCCCTCTGTTGGTGGCTCCTCTCCTTTGTTAGTGGGATGCAGAGGGACCCGACTTACTCCCTGCCCTGTGCTAGCCATGGCCAGAACTCTGGAGGGAGCAGGGCGCTGAGACCAGTCGCTGCCTGCCCTCCTGCCTGGGCTCCAGTGTGCAGTGCCGCTCGGCAGTGGCTCCACCACAAAGCAGCCTGGCTCTGCAAAGCTCGGTCAGCATGCAGCTCTCCGGCCCACGGGCCCTGGTGTCCTCCTCCCCAAGGACAGCCCCAGAGCTTATAGAACAGGCATGGCCGACATGTAACACGACGCTCCGCCGGGCTCCCCATGGCTGGCTCCACAAAGTCCCTGAAGCTGTCTGCTTGCTAAGGGGCGGACGGCCCTGGCCTCTGGTGCACGGAGCCAGCCTGCCTGCCCGAGGCGGTCCCGTGTGCCTGCCCGAGGTGGTCCCGTGTGCCTGCCCGAGGGGCTCCCGTGTGCCTGCCCGAGGGGGTCCCGTGTACCTGCCCGAGGCGGTCCCGTGTGCCTGCCCGAGGGGGTCCCGTGTGCCTGCCCGAGGGGGTCCCGTGTGCCTGCCCGAGGGGCTCCCGTGTGCCTGCCCGAGGCGGTCCCGTGTGCCTGCCCGAGGGGGTCCCGTGTGCCTGCCCGAGGCGGTCCCGTGTACCTGCCCGAGGCGGTCCCGTGTGCCTGCCCGAGGGGGTCCCGTGTACCTGCCCGAGGGGGTCCCGTGTGCCTGCCCGAGGGGGTCCCGTGTGCCTGCCCGAGGGGGTCCCGTGAGCCTGCCAGAGGCGGTCCCGTGTGCCTGCCCGAGGCGGTCCCGTGTGCCTGCCCGAGGTGGTCCCATGTGCCTGCCCAAGGTGGTCCCGTGTGCCTGCCCGAGAGGGTCCCGTGAGCCTGCCCGAGGTGGTCCCGTGTGCCTGCCCGAGGTGGTCCCGTGTGCCTGCCCGAGGTGGTCCCGTGTGCCTGCCCGAGGGGGTCCCGTGTACCTGCCCGAGGGGGTCCCGTGTGCCTGCCCGAGGGGGTCCCGTGTGCCTGCCCGAGGTGGTCCCGTGTGCCTGCCCGAGGTGGTCCCGTGTGCCTGCCCGAGGTGGTCCCGTGTGCCTGCCCGAGGGGGTCCCGTGTGCCTGCCCGAGGGGGTCCCGTGTGCCTGCCCGAGGCGGTCCCGTGAGCCTGCCCAAGGTGGTCCTGTGCGGCCTTGAGCTTTCGCTGTAGGAACCAAGATTCATCCACCTACAAGCGCTGGACTTGATCCTGGCCGCAAACATCGCGTCTCCCTCGTCCAGGCCCCCGGCTCCCTTCCCTGAGAGTCACAGGGGTCCCGTGCGGCTGTGCAGGGCACAGCTGAGGGGCCGCGGCTTTCTCCACGCTGCGACACAGCGATGCCCTCACGCCCAGGGCTGGGAGGCCCCATTTCCTGCCTTCTCGTGGGATCTACCACCTGCTCCAGGACAGCCTTCCTGCTGCGCTCTGCTGGAGGGCCGTGTGCACACGTGATGTTTGAAGAGCCGTGTGCACACACGTGATGTTTGAAGAGCCAACTCAGCTCGAGCGAGCTGGTTTTATGGCTTCCTCAGCACTCTGGAGTTCCTGCGGAGCCCAGGGAAGCACCAGGAACGGGACGCTACTCAGCACCAGGTGGAAGTACCGCAGCTCCACGGGGCTGCCCAGGCTTGACCGACTCAGGGCACTGAGCGCACACCTACCCCGCGTGGGGCCTCCCGGGCCTGCCTTGCCCGCGGCACGGGGAAGCGAGGACGCCTGCAGACTGCAAATCCCTCTGTGGCTTTGACACTGGACAACAGCTCGGCCGTCAGCGCCCTGGAGGTGACCGTGAGCAGAAGGTTTCCTCAGCACACAGCGGGCTGCAGTCACGCACTGTGGAGCTGTGTGCAGTCAGCAGCTCCGTGGCCTTGCTGCGGGACCCCAGCCCCTCTCCGGGGCACACAGCACTCACAGGCAGCTCGCTGCGGGACCCCGGCCCCTCTCCGGGGCACATAGCATGCACAGGCAGCTCGCTGCGGGACCCCGGCCCCTCTCCGGGGCACACAGCACGCACAGGCAGCTCGCTGCGGGACCCCGGCCCCTCTCCGGGGCACACAGCACGCACAGGCAGCCGGCAGCCGGCCACTCTGCCCATCACAGCCCAGGTGCAGGGGAGGGCACTGTGCTGCCGTGGTAAGCCCCTGCTCCGAACACCTGCACGCCAGCGCCTGGTTCCCCTCTGCTCCGGCTCCCTGCCAACATGCCCGCGAGGCAGCGGACGACTGTTGGAGTGCCTGGGCCCCGGCCACTCACATGGAGACCTGGATGGCTCGTGGCATTAGCCTGGCCCAGCCATGGCTGTTACGGGCATTTAGGGTGTGACCCAGAGGATGGAAGACCTTCTGTCTGTCTCTCTGCTACGGCAGAGGAAACGGAATAAATAGTAAAAAAAAAGAAACCCCACGAGTGCAGGACCACTATGCACCACACTCTGCAGGAGTGTGGGCGGAGCAGCTGCACCCCCACTGCGGCTGACACCTCTGTGAAAGGGTTAGGGACCTGTGAAGAGCCTCAGCTCCGTATCATCTCCACAACTTAAGGACAAGACAAGAACAGGTCTGTTATGTCACATGGTACACACTGTACACACGCTTACACACAGAATAACTATCAATGTTACTAGTCACCCCAAACAACCACTGGGACAATAATGGTGAAGATATCTGATCGAAAACAGGCAAGCTTAGCCAGAGCTCCAAGTGACTTCTATTTATGTGTAAAAGCTAAGCTTGGACATTGGTTTTGCTTTCCCTGTGTTGACTATGTCTGCATACTGTACAGGTACGGTATGTCTGTCTGGGTGTCTCTGTATCACTTCTGTGTTATGTCTGTACGCGTGCATACACAGCACTGCTGTTCTGTGTCTGTATACATCACCCCCTACAGTATGTATGAGTCTGTACATGTGCCTTGTATGTTGTGTGTGTATGGGTCACTATGCACCCCTTGTGTGTCATATCTGTAACTGCCTGTATACCTCACTTCTACACTATGTCTGTAACTGTCCATAGACAACACCTCCATGTTATGTGTGTATGGGTCAGTGTGCATCACCTGTATGTCACATCTGTAACTGCCTGTATACCTCACTTCCACGTTGTGCCTCAGTGAGTCGGTATACCTACTTCCTCGTCATGTCTGTAACTGTCCACAGACAACACCTCCACGTCATGTCTGTACGGGTCTGGATACATCGCTTCTACGTTAAATGTGCACGGTTTCATATCTATCACCTCTACGAATGTAACTGGGATACGTGGGCAGACACCATCTAAAGAAACTGATCTGAGGGTTCACAGGTGGACTTATTCCTAAAGCCACCATTATCCCACCATCATCTTCCACCCCAACGCTGGCCGCCCCTTTGTTCTAAGGCGCGGCTGCCCATCTTCCCCGTGTGTGCTGCTGGCTTCTCCTCCTTCCTCCCTCCCTCCTCTGCCACCAGGGAGCCCCCTGCCTAGGCAAGCACCCAAGACAATTCCTAGGAAAACGGAATCAAGCAAACAGAACTGTGGGGACATCCCTTCCTCTTTCACCTGCCTGTCTCATCCCCATTAATCAACCCTCGCTGTTGTCAGCTTCCGGGCCTCTGTGTTCAGTGATTTTCATGGAACTATAAAATACTGGAAAAGTGGGCAGTGGTCCATTTGGCATTAGGTGTGTTTGCCCAAGACAGAATTATAACCAGGAAGGGCCTTGTTACCCGGGAACAGAATACCCAGCGTGGCTGACCCTCTTGGGCGAGGGAGGTGTCAGAGACCTTTCTATAAATAAGCAGGGGCCAGGCGGGCTCAGGGCCAGGCAGTCGGCTGGCCTTTCGCACCTGAATCGCCGGGCTGTGCTGGGGTGGGGGGGGTGGGGGGGGATGGGTGCTTATTTTAGCAGCCAGAAAACTGTGAGCAGCAGGGCGCTCTGTGGAGTGCAGCACATTTAACCCCTTGCTCTCTTCACTTCAGGAGTGCGTGGAGACAGTGACACAGGGTGGCGCTGCCTCCCCCGGGGGGGGGGGGGGGGCGAGGCCGTGGGAGGGAAGGCGGCCTCTGAGCGCACAGTCCTAATGGGAAACGGTTTTGGACAGCACCAAGGTAGAAGTCAGCCGCGAACACACACGCCCACGCTCGGGGAAGTGCAGAGAAAGGGGATCCTCAGGGCGGGAGGGAGGGCACGATGTCCTAAGACCAGTTATTTCCCAATCCCTCGAGTCCTTCTGTGCAGATCAGATGCGCCCACAGGGGTGCAATTTCACTTCCCCATTCGTTATTTTTCACATTTATGAAACCAACGTCAGGCTCGTTAATGCCTGAGCGCATGGCGAGAGAAATGCCGCTGAGCCAGGGAAGCCTGGGGGATCTCGGGCGGGGCATGCAGGGGAAGGCAGGAAGCGAGAAAAATAAGCCCCAGACGGACGGGCGGAGCCTGTGGGCCACGCACAGGTGCTGCAGGAGGGCAGGAGGCAGAGCCCCGCACTCGCACCCCCACTTCTGAGGACGAGGACGGAGCCCGGGTTCCCTCCCCCGCCATCAAGTACTTAAAGCCGAAGGCGCGCTGAGTGTGCCCAAGCACCCACATACCGAACACCTCGTTGTCCTCCGAGGTCCCCCGCGAGAGCTCCCCAGGGTTTCTCACTCTCTCAGACGCTCCTCTGCCAGCGCCCGTGTCCTGCAAACACAGCAGCAAGGAAACAGGACTTAAGACAAAGCGCTTCATCTGCACACAACCGCGTGGGCTTCTCCCTCTGTGCAACTCCTGTGGGACGCTGCAGCTTCCCGCCCCTCGGCTGCAAGCAGAGAACAGTCTTGGACCAGGCCGCTTCCCTGCAGGGGCCCCTCTGCCCCCCCCCCCCCCCCCAGCGCTCCAGCGCTCTCTCTCTCTCTCTCTGCAGCCGGATGCCTCCATGCAGAAGAAAGGGAGCAGCAGCCCGGATGCAGGCATCCGCTAAACGCCGCCCAAGTATGCCCGGAGCTGCCCCACTGCGTACTGCTGTGGACCAAGGGGACACTGTCGGGTACAGCAGATACAAACCACACATCCCTTGTTCCAGTTTTGGCCCCTGCAGGCCGCTGGCCTGGCTGATAGGGGCTGGGAGGAAGCCACAGCCCAGAGGCCCCGCCACGTTCCCGCGAGGAGGGGGCTCCTGAGCTCCCCGGGAATCGACAGCCTCGGAAGCCGAGGGACTCTGCCTCTCCTCTGAGGGTGGGCCCCGCGGACAGCCCTAGGGTGGGCCCTGCGTTTTAGTTTAAGCACAGTGTAGACAGCGGGTGTGGTCCCGCTTCTTCCCAGTTCTGTAACCGACCCGACCCTCTCAAGACGCATCTGAAGGCGCCGTCGTCGCCACATCCTGCTCCCTCACACCCCTCCCTCCCCACCTCCCCTTCCGGGGGCAATCAGTGTTCTGGATCCTTCTGGGTTCCTGCCCGTGGTCTGTGCACAGTCGAGCGACGACACTTCCTTCCCCTCCTCCCTCGACACGAATGGCCTCGCCCTGACTGCGCTCTGCCCACTTTCCTCAGGGAACAGGGGCCCCCGGAGCTGACCACACACGGGCACCTGCAGAGCCGTGTGTCCCCAGCAGCCCAGCACGGCTAGCACCTAGCCAGCTGCGTTCAGCTCGTCGGCATTCGGTTTGTCAGTTCCGACCGGTGCTCACGGACCCCTGTTAACTCCGCACGGTGCACAGGCACAGGGGTTTCGGGAAGTTGAAGGAGAGCGGAGGAACCTTCCACAGCCGGTTCGAGTGCCCCCTGCGGTGCTGCAGTGGCCGCTCCCCCGGGGCTGCGCCTTCCACCCCGGCCCCCGCGCTGACCAGCGCCAGGCTCCGCCAGGCCCCTCTCTCGCTCCCTCTGCACCCTCCTCCCAGGACCACGGGCGCTGCACGGCCTGTTTTGCATGCCCTTCCTTCCAGAGTGGGGGGTGGGACGGCTGGGCTCACACTGTGACCTGGCTGTGTGGCCACGGGCAAGTCACGGGGCCTCTGGGCCTCAGGTTCCTTATGGATGAGAAGGAGCCAACGCTACAGTGCCTGGCGTGGGTGCAGAGAGGACCGCCTAAGCTGCTACTTAGCAAGTGCTTGGAACGTGCCTGGCACCTAGAAACTGCTATGGACATGGCAGGGGACAGGGTGCACATTAGCAGGAAGTGGGAATTGGGAGCAGAGCCAGGACTTGAACCTGACGCTCCAGCACGGACGTGGGCATCCCCAGGGACGGCTCCCCTGCTGTGGCAGATGCCCGCCCCTGGCGGTGTCCTGCAGGTCCTCTATAGAAAACGCCGCGTGCTTCCTCCACGTCTAAGGGAACGCTAGCTCTGCACCACTCCTCTGCCCTGGCGTCAGCTGCTAAGGGGATCTTAACAGGACAAAGTGGCGTTCAGAGGAATCCGCCCCCAGCCACCACCGAGATTCTCTCTACATCCGCAGGCCGCTCGGCACGGGCTGGAGTCAGCGCTGCTCACTGGGAAAACTCCAGAGCAGAACCTCGCAGAACCACGCTTAGCTGGAAAACAAGACGCACCTTAAAGCCAAACAGGGCGGACCATGGTCAGCAGGGACGGACCGCGGCCTCAGCTCAGACCTTTCCCACGTCCACACAGACAGCGACAGCGCAGCGCCCAGGCCCTGAGGGCCTCCACCACGTGGCTGCAGGCTCCGTCACACACAGGGATGCCCAGAGCACGAGTCCCTCTGCCCCAGACCCATCACAATGACAAACAGAGCAGCTTGGGTTTACACTGGATCGTCACGTGAGAGCACCTCCTGTCATTAGCACAGGTGACTGTCACTCAGCTGGAAGGGCTGGGAGACAGAGTCCCAGCCACGGGGGGCGCCACCTGCAGAGAGGCTTGGAGGTCCAGTGGCGTTCCCACAAAGCCAGGAACCGCGGTCCCGGGCCCTTGGGACTACTTGCTGTGACAGTCACACTCTGACAGGTCATCTTTCGTGTGGTCTAAGCTTACTGTGGAATAATGAACGCAGAGAAATGTGCTCAGGGTTTTACTAAACACGGGCTTTTAGAAGTGGCACCAAGAAGACCTTGGCCAGTGCCACAGTAGGACTGCTTGCCCAGGTCTGGTACGTAACTGTGCACGCTCAGTCTATTTCAGAGCACAGACACCTCGCCATTTACTCTGGGAGCTCCTCCTGCCTCAGCTGGGACGTGGGAAAGACGGCTGCTTCCACATGTACTCACACAGTGCACAGCACACACACGTGTGCACACGCACTCACACATATGTGCACACGCACTCACACATATGTGCACATGTACTCACACAGTGCACAGCAACACACTCGTGCACAGCACACACATGTGCACATGTGCTCGCACACACGTGTGCACATGTACTCACACATGTGCACATGTACTCACACACGTGTGCACACGTACTCACACACATGTGCACATGTACTCACACAGTGCACAGCAACACACTCGTGCACAGCACACATACATGTGCACATGTGCTCGCACACACATGTGCACATGTACTCACATGTGCACATGTACTCACACACACGTGTGCACAGTACTCACACACACACTGATTCAGTCGGTGAAGCTGTTACTCCAACAGCTGGACTTCAAGTTCAATGAAGAGGCACGTCCAGCTCCTTCACACAAGGGCGTTTCTTCAGCTCAGAAGAATAGTGCGCCAAATGCGTTTCCTCCCATTTTATTTACTTACTTTTAACGTTTATTTATTTGCAAGGCAGAGTGACAGGGAGACAGAGAAACCAAGATATTTTTCCATCCTCTGGCTCACCCCCCTCCCCGGTTGCCTGCAAGCAGCCAGGGCCGGCAGCCAGGAGCTCGGACCCCGCGGCGCCCTCTGTGCGGGAGGCGGGCACTCGGGAGGTTGAGCCGCCATCAGCGGCTTCTTGGGACATCAGCAGGACGCTGGAGGGGAAACGGAGCAACCAGGACTCGAACTGGCGCTCGGTAGGGCATCCCAAGCGGCAGCCTAACCTGCAGTGCCACCACACCTGCCCCTCCACCTTTTACATATCAAATACAGACTTGGTTTTCCCACGGAAACAGCACGCCACGCGCGCCCCTGCACTGCAGCGGGTGTAGGCGGCAACAAGTCAAATGTTTAAAGACAGACTTATCTGCTCCAAAGACAAACAGGTGCACGCCGACAGAACACAAACGCCCCTCTGAGCCTGTGAGTGACCGCAGCCCTGCCCACCCCCCCAACCTCCTGGCCGCCTCTGCGACACAGGACACGACACAGGACACAGGTGTCTCAGGGCCACCGTGAACGCGGTCAGTGCTGGGCGTCCTTGGTCAGTTTCTGACCCCGGGCCATGGTCAGGGCTTTGGGAAGGCGGAAACAAATATCGATGTCGTGACGGCACACATCAAGAAGCGAGGAGAAGGTCCACTCGGAGTCCGATCGCGCCTGGGCTCTGGTGCCCTCCCTGCAGGGGGAAGCATTCACTGTGCTACGTTAGGGGCTCCCAGCCCCGCACAGCTCTCCCTCAGCCGACCCTGGGAGCGGACGGAGCCCTGCCCCAGCCTGCTCCCAGAGCTGCCCTCCCCTGCCTCCACGTTGGACAGGACGAGTCACGAGAGCTTCACTAGGAAACCGAACGTGTTTCCAGGGCAGCGTGCACACGGTGCTGTGCTGCAAGGTGGTCACCGCCATCAGCTAGGAGCAGCTCCTCCCTCCCTCAACGCCTGAACTCGGGCTCTGCCCGCGCAGGCTCAGGAGCCATTCTGTCGTCCAGGCAACCACCCGCTCCTATGTCATCACTGATAACAAAACCCAGCTGGAATATGGTACAAGAAAATGCAAAGTCAGAAAATATTCTGGAAAAGGCCTTTGCAGAGAGTTCAGCTCATTCTAACAGGTCACGTGACAACCCCGCTCTCCAGGAAGTGAGCACACTGAGCAGCAGGGGGAGAGGGAGAGAGGGAGAGAGACAGAGCTGGAGATAGAGAGGGGTGTGTGTGTCTGTGTATGTGAGAGAGAGAGAGAGAGGGAGAGAGGGAGAGAGGGGGAGAGAGGGAGGGAGGGAGGCAGGGGGAGAGAGACCCACTGTGCTGAGAGAGAGAGAGAGAGAGAGCGAGCTGGAGATAGAGGGGTGTGTGTGTGTGTGAGAGAGAGAGAGAGAGAGAGAGAGAGAGAGAGAGGGAGAGAGAGAGACAGATCTGGAGATAGAGAGGGGTGTGTGTGGGGGGAGGGAGAGAGACCCGCTGTGCTAAGAGAGAGAGAGAGAGAGAGAGAGAGAGAGAGAGAGAGAGGGAGGGAGGGAGGGGCCTGCTGTGCTGTCCGGGCATGCCCCACAGTGTCTTCTAAAGGAGGTAAATTCTACCAACCACCACGTCTGCCTTCTCATTTCAACGTGTGGACGTCAGTGCTGGTGAGCGCCTTGGTGCCAGGGTGAGGTCACACGTGTCACCTTGGGCACTCGTGCCTCCTTGTCGAACCTGCCTGAGTGTGCTCCCAGGGGCTTGTGCTCAGGCTGTGAGGGGGCACTGGGCCACGAGGCCCCTTTCCTGAGTGTCCAAGGCCGTGAGAACAGTCCCCTGTTCGGCGCTCACATTTACAACCATGACAATGAAGCTGAAGCAATCAGGACAACGATGTGTCAGATGCATCCGAGAGTGGAGCCGGGGCTGAGCGTAAGACGGCGTCGCTGCAGTGGCCGTGGGGGACAGGAAAGAGACCATACGTGCGCATGCACGCTCATCACACACGTGCCACACACACGCCACATACACACATGCCACATGGACGCTCATCACATGTGTGCCACACACCATATGCACACCCATCACACATGTCCACAACATGCATGCCACACACCACATGCATGCTCATCACATGTGCCACACAACCACATGCATGCTCATCACACAGGTGCCACAGCCACATACATGCTCATCACACATGTGCCACACACGCCACATGCATGCTCATCAGTGCCACACACACAATCATACACCCATCACACATGCCACATACACACATGCCACACATACAGAGATGCACATCACACACACATCATAAACATCACATACCTGCACATACTGATGGTCATCATCAGATGGGAGCCCAAGCAGGCACGTGAGAATCCCTTCACACCTCGTGGGTCCACCACGAGCCCAAGGACACGGCTGCAGTGGAGCCCCACACGTGCGGCCCACGCTGATGACAGGCCCAGAGCTGCCACCCCCCGCCCCCCGCACCGTCAGGGCTCATCAGACAATTCAGTGACGCAAACAAGGCAAGAGGGGAAACTTCGTGAGCCCAGTGCAAAGCACGCGGTGAGCAAGTCTGACCGTGGCGGCTCAGGCTGCGTCCCCTGGACCCCTCAAGCAGGAGACCCCCAGATCGTGGAAGCCTGAGAGCACGGGAGATGTCCACTGGGGTGGAGCCTCTGTGTCTGCCACTGGGCACAGGGGGCTGCTTGTAATTCCACATCATCTAACTCTGACACTTGTTGATTTCTGCTCCCAGAAGTCTGTCCAAGTTAACCACTGGCAACTCTGTCACAGCTTCCGCTAAGAATCAAGTCAGCGGGTAATTCCCAGACCTGACACCTTGGCACAGGGCTGAAAACGCAGCGTGGGGGCCTAAGCCGACCCCTCTGAGTCCTGAGTACAGGCTGTGCTCGGAGCCCCAGGCCCGGCTCGCTGCAGGGAGCCGGAGCCGCCCAGAGACCCATGCTGAGTGCTCACTGGCGGCTGGTTTTCTGCTGCCCAGGGCACCGCTTCATAGCCGCCCCCACGTCATTTTTAATGAAGGCTGTCGAGGGCCAGCTTGTGTGCTAATTACACCTTAGGCCTCGGACAACTACGTTCCCATTCCTGAGACTCAGTGCCACCCGTGTTCCCAGCCCATCGAGTGCTCAGAAACCAGACGTGCCCTTCCGGCCACTGTCTCCCCAGAAGTTCCTCCTTGAGCCCATTCCAGGAGCAGAAGCACTTCACCTCCATCCCCCCAGGCTGCCCGTGGTGCACGCTTTCACCTCCACACCCCCCCAGACTGCCCGCGGTGCACGCTTTCACCTCCATCCCCCCAGGCTGCCCGTGGTGCACGCTTTCACCTCCATCCCCCCAGGCTGCCCGTGGTGCACGCTTTCACCTCCACCCCCCCAGGCTGCCCGTGGTGCACGCTTTCACCTCCATCCCCCCAGGCTGCCCGTGGTGCACGCTTTCACCTCCACACCCCCCCAGACTGCCCGCGGTGCACGCTTTCACCTCCATCCCCCCAGGCTGCCCGTGGTGCACGCTTTCACCTCCACCCCCCCAGGCTGCCCGTGGTGCACGCTTTCACCTCCACACCCCCCCAGACTGCCCGCGGTGCACGCTTTCACCTCCACCCCCCCCCCCCCAGACTGCCCGCGGTGCACACTTTCACCTCCATCCCCCCGGACTGCCTATGGCGCACGCTTTGTCTGATCGTCCCTGACGCCAGCGAGATGCCCTGTGTCTCCTTTCTCCAGGCCACTGCTGCTGTCCCCCTTCCAGCACCGGAGTGCTCTGTCCAGCAGGTGGGAGGGGGCTCCTCCTCCAGCGGTGGCTGTCGGGGCCCAATGCCACGTTTGTTTGTTCAATCCCACACCCACTCACACCCCAGCCACTTCACTCAACATCCGCTCCGTGTCCAGCACTGCTGGGCTCTGTGAACGCACCCCACCTTCCACCAGTCAGGTGCTCCTGGGCACGCGCCCCACTTCTGCACACTTCAGCTGCTCAGGCACAGAGGGGAGACGCGGAAGGAAGCTCTGTGGGCCTGTGTGTGGTGTGCGTGGCACATGCTGCTCCATGCACAGCACGTGATGGGTACGGCTGCTGCTGTTCCACCCACTCACTGCTTCTTCTTGGTTCTACTGTGAGGGAGATGAGACTCTGCGAGTGCCATCTAGACAGCTCGCAGCCGCACGGAGGGGCACACACAATCCCGCTGCTACACACAGAGCTCCGGGGAGGGGCTGCGAGGAGCCTCATGTGAGGGGGCACCCGAGACGGCAGGTGCTTCAGTTCTGCAGGGAATCGCTGGCCTTCCTACCAGCCCCTCTGCTCTTAGGATGCCTGGGGGCCGGGGGTTGTGAGGGTCCCACCTGGACCCGCTGCCCCTTGCAGAGCCCACGTGCTAGCGCTGCCTGGCCCTGCCTGGCCCACGGAGCACCGTCCTCAGCGCCCCCTGCTCCCTGTGGGAATGGCTGCCAGGTCCTGGCACGTCCCTCCCACCTCCAGGTTTAGGAGGCCTGCCCAGCACACGGCCTGCGTGACGGCCTGTCTCCCGAGGAGCCCCAGGACAGACAGACTGCCGGGGACCTGCTGACTCTCTGATGTGCCATCCCAGCCTCTCGGGTGACACCGGGCTGCTCACAGTCATGAGGGGTGCAGCGTTTGGCCCTGCGCCCGGGGCTAGGTGGGACCGGCACCCTTCTCAGCTGGGTGCCACTGTGGTTGAGGCGCGTCTGACTTCCTCCCGCACCTGCCACACGTGTCCTGTGGAAGAGTGGGAGTGGCCGCGCTCTGTTGTGCAGATCAGTGGCTGGAGGATGGGCAGGGGTGAGCCCGGGACAGGAGGGGCTGGTGAGAGCGCCCCTTTCCGCAGGAAGTAGCCCTGGGCTCCGGGCACCTGGGGCTGTGACCTCAGGGATGCGCTGCAGAGTGCTCACCGGTGTGCCCGTGGAAGGGCTGGCGGAAGGTTCCAGAACAGGCTGCTCTCTGGGGGCCTCTGCTTCCTTCCCCTTTCCCACCTTCCTGCAAGAGTGGGATCTGCAGTCTCTGGAAGTGTGAGTGACACAGCCTTGCACTGTTTTCCTGAACGCAGGGGAGAGAACCCAGGAGGGCCCCGACCACCTCATCAGCGCCTTTTCTCCCACATCACCCGTGAGGCTGCTGCACTGGCCACCCTGAAGCCAGGAACGCTGAAAAATGAGACAACCCGGGGTCCGTCCTGCTGGTCCCCCACCTTGTCCCAAACGGGCGAAGTCGAGGGCTGAGACATTTATGACCCCGAAGGCCGGCTCTTCATCTGGGGGCGGCCAAGTCTAAGGCCCTCTCTGTGCGTCCCCCGGAGCGGGCTTCTGGCTCATAAAGTTCTCCACTGACGTCCAGCCATGCTTCTGGACTCTTCTATTTAATCAGCTTGAGAAAACAAGATGCCGCATTGAGAAATGGGCTCTGAGGTTGCGAAAGTCAGACTCGTGTGGGAGTAGCTCACTGGTCTGTTTGTGTTTCTAATTAATCCGGCTTTTTATCTACACCGTGCATCAGAGGCGCGGGCCCTGCGTGGCTCCAGGGAACGGTGTGTGCACTGTCACGGTGAGAGCCCGCTCTTTCTCCGTGGGGCTCCAGATGGCACTGCAGTGGCACTTGGGAAATCTCTCCTCCGCAGACCAGCACAGAGGCAGCGCACAGCTCAGCTCCTGGCCCCGTGGAAACGGGGATTCCACGTGGGCAGGCAGTGCAACCCCTGCGTACCACCGCGTCCCCGCTGTGACCACGGCCATGCTCCCAACTTCCCACCGTGAGCTGCTCTCCACGGCCGCCCTGTCACACTTCGTCCCCAGGGAAGAATGCCGCCGGGTTACCCAACCTTGGGGATCTCTGGTCTCCTCACAGCCCCCTCGGCAATGAGACATGACGACACGCCGCCTTCTACAACCCTGCGGGCCATCGGGAGCCTGGCTACAGTTCTGGAAAACTCGAGATGGAGCACATCTGACTGCAGCCTGAGCCCAGAGAGTACGGGGAGCACCTCCAGCCGGGCGCTGTCAACACGGGAGATGCTTCTGAGCCCTGGGCTGTCGAGACAGCCGGCCCCGGGGAGCGGGAAACGGCAGCCCCCATGGGAGAGCCATGGGGGTCGGCTCCTTGGGGTGAGTCCTGTGCCTGGTTCCTGCTCTGGGCTTGGGGGAAGCGAGGCCTTGTGGTCACGAGGGCTGAGTGTGCCCGGTGAGAGACCCTCACTGGCGCAGGACGGAAGCGTGAACGGGTTCAGCAGTAAGGGTCTCGGGGAGCCCACGGCAACACAACCTCGGGCTTATCAGCAGCTTAAAGAAAATGCATTAATGTCAACTTCACGTTTCTCTTTTTCCTATTCTCTGTGGCCACGAGGAAGCCTGCCCGTGTGGCTCGGTTCTGCCCACGGACAGAGTGGCCTAGAGGTGCCAGCTGCCCCTCCAGCTCTGCCCACGGCTGCCAGGCCCAGGTGGTCCCCTGGGCTGAGTCTGTCGCCAGTTAAACAAAGACAAGGACTTTGAGGCTCATGAGGTGGAGACAGGATGAGCAGACATCGCCAGTCAGAGTGTGGAAGACAAGATGCTGTGCCGAGGACCACAGGTGTGCGACGGGATGGGGGACCCCTCCCCCAGACATGGGCAGCCCCACAGCTGCAGGGGCGGGGCCTGGCTCGTGAACCACGCCCTCCCCAATCCACTGAGATGCCCCAGCCCTCAGGACACCAGAACGTCACTGCCTTGGCAGTCAGTGCCTCAAGGGGGTCACAGAGCTAGAACCCCGACATCAGGGGACTGGTGCCCTGAGAAGAGGCCCAGACGGCAGACGACCACGTGAGGACACGGCAGTGAGGGGTCCCCTGCCAAGGGGAGAGGCACAGGGGAAACCGGCCCTGACGGCACCCTCACCTCCAGGATGTGGCAGCTGTCGGAGCCGCCCACGCTGCCACTGTGTGGGACGCCAGCCCCGGAAGCCGACCCAACACACAACGTCTGCAAAGAACCGGCTCGCAGCACTGACGCCGGCGCTCCTACCACTCGGGGTGCCTCTAGCACCCCGCTCAGTCATCAGCCACAGCTTAGCTACTTCCAGAAAACGCCAAAGAGCAGGCCCACAGGTTCAAAGGCTGGCGACACTCGGAGATGCGTGGAGGGAGGCCGAGGGAGCTGCAGGCACACAGACCCTGATTTGAGTGCCCGTGGGTTCTCCCGGGGCCGCCGCCCTGGCCACTCCCTCTGGCAGGTGGTGAGCTGCTTCCGGCAGGCTATGCAACGCAGGGGGTCTGCTCTTTCCTGCAGGGCAGGTGGGTCTCCCTGGGGCTCCGGGCCAGCTCGGGTCATTTTTTTGCCCCAGACTGCCCAATGGTAGAGATGGCAACCGACTTCTAAGCAGGCAGATGGATACAATGCCGGCCCCTCAGTGAGATGGGCTGTTCAGAGGCCAAGATCCACGGTGACTCAGACAGCAAGAGTCAAGAGCAAGGCGGAGTCTCTGAACGGGAGGATGGCTCTGACGCTGCTCTGCCCGGAGCAGCTCTGTTGCCCTCTGCACAGGACGGGCAGACACACGTGGTCCCTGTCTGTCCTCGCGGCCTGGGCGGTGCCCACTCCTTGGGACTGACAGTGTGGCAACAGGGACATTGCCCTTTCTTGCAGCGCCCAGAGAAACGCCCAGGAGCCCCTGAACCACTTGCTCTCCCTCCTCCTGGCTGTCTGCTGTCTTCTCCAGCTTGAGGGAGAAACCAGCGACAAAATGTCCAGGCCCTGGGGCCCTGGGGGACTGGACTGGGGGTCCTGGGGAGCGGGCCGAGTCTCAGCGCCTCCCTCCGGCGGCCACGGGCCCAGGGTGTGTTCACGTGGGAAAGTGAGTATACAGGGCCGATTTGCTGCAGACGGACGGGCGGTCAAGCCTCGGCTCCTGGGCATCTGGGCCATAAGGAAGGGGCGTTCCATCACATCAGAGCCCACACACCCCAGGAGCAACACCCCAAGGTGGTCGGGGCTGGCCGCAGGGGGCCAAGTGGGCCTCCACTTCACCTCCGGGCTGCACGGGAGGGAAGAAGAGAGGGGCCCCTGGGCCAGCCGACAGCGGCCAGACCACAGACCCTGTTAAGAGGTCAGTGATGTGCTCAGCTACACAAGGCTCTCTCTGGACTCTCTCGGGTGAAAGCACAAAACAAGGCCGGCCGGCGTCAGGCACAGACAGACTGATCATCAAACCACAGGGTTCCCTCCGGTTCACCGACGGCAGCAGCACGGGGCTGGCACCTTGAGGGGCACCCAGTGCTTCCCAGAGGGAGAGTTTTCCCCGCAAACCGCCTGCAGCAGCCAGCGACTTCCCACTCCTACTGTGTGGACTCTGCAGTCCCCTGTGTGGCCAACAGCAGGCTGTGGGCCGCCGGGGTGCCGGCTGCGGGCGCTGCCGCTCAGCAGGGCCGCGGCCGAGCCCTTTCCCACTTGCAGCAGAGACGCCGAGTCCAGAGCACGCGCTGTACGGTGACTAAGTGCATCTACGGTTCCTGGTTATCGCTAATGGCAACAACGAGATTATCAGCAAGACAGCTTAAGGCTAATTAGCAGCAGTTACTCAGATGAGTGAAATTTACATATTTATAAAATGGGTCCTGACTCATTAGGCAAGAAACGAGCTGATGCTGCTCGTGACGTTAATTAAGATGAAATATGAACAAGAACAGTACGCCATCACTGATTTGCCCTACACGGATGATCTGGAAGCACACCGTGGAAATTACCCACTTGGCTGAGGCAGGAATGGAGTCCACGTGGGGATCAGGCAAGGCCCCCGGCTGCATGGTTCGTTATCATCAACTAGAGGGCGACTCCAGGCCACCGCCAATCCCCCCGGACATCGCCGAGGCCCCCTCTGCGCGATGCGGTCCCAGCCTGGGCGTCTCACTGCCTGCCGCTCCGCCGTCTGCCTTGAGTTCCGCACGCCTGCCGCTTTGTGCGGTGGTAGGATTCTCAAGGAGACCAGTGCTCAGAACCCTCCCTCTGCGGGCTGGGGTGGACTCTAGGTTTGGCACAGTGTCGGGTGCATTTCCTCAAAACCGGACATGATCCTGAGCAGCTGCCACAGGTGGACAGACAGCGAGGCAGGGAGGGCCTGGGCTGTCTGTGGCCCCGGCCAGCAGTGCCTGTCCTGAGCGTCTCTCCAGGACCCTCAGAGACACCACCCAGAGGTCAGAATCAGAGGGAGCTGCGCCTGGGAGCGGGGAGTGGGGGGCGGGGGGGGATGACGAGGCTGCCAGCATTACAGAGCCATTCTGACTTCCGGGCAGCGAAGATTCTCGCGTGCTCCCCGTGTGCTGTTTTTCCCAAATGTTCTGATAAAGGTTAGGAAAGGGAGGTGGGGAGACGGCACTGCCAGTTACAGCAGGACCGGGCAGGGCTGGAGGTGGGGAGATGGCACTGCCAGTAACAGGATCGTAGCAGGGCTGGAGGTGGGGAGACGGCACTGCAGTAACAGCAGGACCGGGCAGGGCTGGAGGTGGGGAGACGGCACTGCCAGTTACAGCAGGACCGGGCAGGGCTGGAGGTGGGGAGACGGCACTGCCAGTAACGGGATCGTAGCAGGGCTGGAGGTGGGGAGACGGCACTGCCAGTAACAGGATCGTAGCAGGGCTGCCATAGAAGTTTCCAGGGCTAGGAGGGCAACAGCGTCGCGGTTGACTGAAACCCAGCAGGCAAGTACAGTTTGCACTGCAGGGGAAGAACCGGAGCCTTGGCTCCCAAACCAGCAGAGCTCGGAAAAACGCCCGAGCCGGCACCGGGGCTCCTGGGGGCAGTCTGGGCTGAGCGCCCCGAGCCACACTGGGGCTCCTGGGGCAGTCTGGGCTGAGCGCCCCGAGCCACACTGGGGCTCCTGGGGGCAGTTGGGCTGAGCGCCCCGAGCCACACCGGGGCTCCTGGGGCAGTCTGGGCTGAGCGCCCCGAGCCACACTGGGGCTCCTGGGGCAGTCTGGGCTGAGCGCCCCGAGCCACACCGGGGCTCCTGGGGCAGTCTGGGCTGAGCGCCCCGAGCCACACCGGGGCTCCTGGGGCAGTCTGGGCTGAGCGCCCCGAGCCACACCGGGGCTCCTGGGGCAGTCTGGGCTGAGCGCCCCGTGCCACACCGGGGCTCCTGGGGCAGTCTGGGCTGAGCGCCCCGAGCCACACCGGGGGCTCCTGGGGCAGTCTGGGCTGAGCCCCTCGAGCCACACCGGGGCTCCTGGGGGCAGTTGGGCTGAGCCCTCCAAAGAAGGGAAAGTGGAGGAAGGTGGCGAGGTGGCTGGGAATGGCCCGGGGCAGCTGCTCAGGGCAGGGGCCTGGAGAAACAGCTTAGCACACCTGCCCTGCAGCCAGACATGTGGATGACCGGCAGGTCCAGGGTGAAAGCTGGAGCCCAGCCCCGGGGCGGGTGGGAAGCCGGAGTGGCCCATCAGAGGGAGCGCCATGTGCCAATCAGCCTGTTTAGACCAGGCGAGGCTGGCACAGCGAAAGTGCTTCTGCCTGGTGCAGAGGGGTTTATCGTCTTTGCCTTCCGTGAGAACGCGCACGTGGCACGGACACACAGCGAGGGGCCTCCTCCCCTCCCCTCTGCCCCCCCCCCCCCCGCTAGTCCTTCCTAGAAGGAAACACCTGCGCGCGGGATGCTCTCTTCCCGAACACATCAGTTACCGGTTCACAATCACAGGGCCCCGCCTGCATCCCGCCACGCGGCAGCAGCACACGTGCGTGCGTGGGGAGGCGGGGTGCGTGCGTGCGTGTGTGCGCTCGGCTCGCTCTTACCTTACTGGCCTTCTCCACGTTCAGCTCCCGCTTCCCCGCGTGGTTCCCCATCCCGAACCCGGGGGCTCTTCAGAGGCTGAAAGAGAAAGTGTGGTGTCAGCCCAAAGCCGGTACGTGCAGAGTCCACACGCGTCCCTGAGACGCCGCAGGCCCACATCTGAGAAGACCAAAGCCCTGAAACTTGAGACCCCAGGTGGCCCGAGCAGCGCACGCCACGGTCTCGGGGCCTCTGCCAACACAGCAGCGCCGGCGCCCGCGTCCCCTGTCTGGCCATAAACACGCTCCCGACCGCTCCTGCGTCTGCGGCAGAGGCCAGCCCCTCAGGAGTCTCCAGGTGTCGTGCGCACACGGGAGGGCACTGGGAGCTCACGGACAGTGGGGTCAGCCTGTGTTTACTCTTGCTTCAGTGCACATCTTCCCAGACGTTCTGGACACGCTCGCATGGGCACGGATTCCAAAATCTCTCTGCGGCGAAGTAAACTTTGCGCGCATCTTCTGCATCTCCCTTTGGGGTGTGGGGTAAGTGGCTGCTGGGGAGGCGCTGAGCACCTCTGTGAGGTAAGGAGCGGCTGTCCCCTCCTGGCCTCCTGCAGGCCCTGGGTGTCAGGCTGGTGACGCCTGGGCTCAGTGCCCCCCGTGCACAGGATCCTGGTCTACACCTGCCACCTCACTGCCTCTCTCTGCATGGATCCCTCACGGGCTGGGGGTCCCCAGTGGAAGAGAGCATCCTCGGCCAGACCCTCAGCTTGTCCCCAGAAGGTGCCGGGAACAGGGGAGGTGGACAAGGCCGGCCGTTCTCTCCTTTGCAAAGGGAGACCGAAGGACAGAAGTGCCTACACTCGGGCACGCCTGCTATCCCGGAAATCCCCTGTGCCCGCCTCCCAGGAGGAGGGCGGTCCCTGGGCTCACCGGCTCCACAGACACTGCCCATGCTGGGACTGAGTGTGACCCCGGCCTGACACACAGATGTCCCTGCCGGGGGAGGCCTCGGGCGGGAAGGGCAGGCGGGCAGTTTGCGGTGGGTTTGACTAGTTCTTATTTCTGTGCGTTTGGGGGGAAGTTGTGTATCAGCTGCCGAGGTTTGGGTTAGGAAATAAAACGAGGGCACTTGCTCTGCCTGCCCCGACTGCGTGTCTGCGCAGATCCTGCAGGTCCCCGGGCCTGTCCCGGTGCAGTCCTTGCTCTATTTGTATCCGACTGCGTGTCTAAACAAGACATGTTCCCTCTTGTTTAGACCTCGCAAAAATGGAAAAGCAGTGACCCGACGTGAGCCCCTCAGTGCCTGCTTTCCTGTCTCTGTGTGCTCGCCGTACAGGGAAGGTAACCCTGAAACGCCAACCCACCTGGTCCCTGCTTACGCCCTCTGGAGTTCACGCAGGAGACCAGAGCCAGCCTCCTGCCTCTGCCTCTGGGACAGCTCCCAGGGCCGGGCGTGCTCAGTGGAGCAGAGGGCCACTCACGACCACCGCGACATCAGGCGGCTCTCTGGCCTGAGGACGTGGGAACGCAGTAAAGCACTGTTGGCATAGGCGTGCCTCAAAACGCAAGGCTGGCTCTGCAAACCATTTCTGTGCCCACTGCAACCCTGCCAGCAACACCCCCAATTCACGTGGACAGGACAACCAAAACAGCCCTTTAGGAACCTCCCTGGAAGTGACGTCAGGGGCAGGCGCAGGTCTTTGCTCCAGGAGAACAGGTGAAAGGGAGGAGGAGGATTGATGTTTGCCCCCTTGGGCCCCAACACGAGCGGGTACTCCTGTGAGATGCTGAGCTGAGTGCAGAGCACACGGGGCTGCCCAAGCTGGAGGCTGCCAACTTGCATGTGATCCATGAGGATGACAACACACAGAACACATGAGCGTGCGCGAACGAAAATGAATGACAGCGGCTGGCACTGTGGCGCAGCAGGCAAAGCTGCCGCCTTTGGCCCAGCATCCCGTCTGGGCTCCCGTTTTAGTCCCGTCTGCTCCACTTCCGATCCAGCTCCCTGCGAATGGCCTGGGCAAAGCAGCAGAAGATGGCCCAAATGTAGGAGACCTGGATGAAGCTCCTGGCTCCAGGTTTTGGCCTGGCCCAGCGCTGGCTGTTTTGGCCATCTGGGGAGTGAACCAGTGAATGGAAGCTCTCTTTCAAATAAACAAATATTTACACACACACACACACACACACACACACACACACAACCCTGAAGACAGATGGTCTTTCGGTCAGAGCTGACCACCTGGGTCTCGGGGGCACTTGCCATGGGCACGGAGCAGCCCGGTACCTGTCCACTGGGTACCATCTCGGGCTGTGCTTCCCGCACCCTGCGTCCACCTCCCTCCTTCTAGAAAACAAGTGCCTGAGGATGCGTCTGGAATGGGAGCAGCGTGGGGGCGGTGGGGGTGGGGGTCAGGGGAGAGCTGCTCCCGGGGAGGCGGTGGGGGCGTGCCCCAGGTGAGCTCGTGCTGATCCAGCCTTCACGGTGCCCCCCAGCTAGGCTCCAGCACACAGTGGGAGCCTCGCTGACATGTAACCAAGGCACAGAAACCTGACACCACTGGACAGGATGGGCTGACACAGCCAAAGCTCAGGTCAGACTTTTGAACACACCTCCGCACGACTCGGAGTTGAGGGTCCAGGAGAAACAGCGTATTTGTATTTATTACCGGGGTTGTAAATGCTAGCCCGGGGTGCAGCTTAACATGCCTGCAGGGACAGACAGACAAGAGGAACGCAGCCGGCAGAGGACAGCGTCAGGGCCTCCAGCGGTGGGAAGCGTCTCGGGGACGCCAGCACCTGCGATGCTGCCCGGGGGGGGGGGGATGCAGGCCCCTCGTTCTCTCGGCTGCAACCAGGAGCGACCGCAGCCTGCTTGGCGGGGCGCTAACACTCGCTCGTCTGCCGTGGAGACGGAGCCCAGTCACAGAGGGCCCAGGAGCCCGGCACCACAGCGCTGCAGAGACGGGGCTGCGTGTTCCGAGGGCGTCTCTATTTCATTCCATTTCTGCAATTAATCAGACTGAGAGAGCGAGGGGAAAATCTGGTAAACACGTGGGATGCCGCCGGGAAGCCAGGCTGGCTCCGAAGGCCGACTTGAGTAATGGAAGAAGCTTCCGGGGGGGGGGGGGGGAGGGGAGGGGCGGCGGAGGGTGGGCTCCAGCTCCCGAAGGACCGTTGCCTGCTTGGGCACCGGGGTGAAGCCTGGCTCAGGATCCCAGCCAGCAGATACCTGGTAATTTTCAGAGTGTTCAGATATTATCCACACTTCGTGCTAGCTCAGGGCTGAAGCCAGTGACAGGCAGCAGAGTCAGGAACGCAGAACTGCTGGCCTGCAACTCGATCTTCCTTCTGTTTGGCTTTCGTTTTAAGGACGTGCCCCTGAGGCAGTGTGGACTGCTCAGTATTACGTGGGAGCAGTCAGCTGGGAAGCCCACCGCCCAGGACGGAGCAATGCCAAGGGCAGCCTAGAGAGCTCGCGGGCCAGGGTGGCTGGGCGGGCACCTGCCTCTCTGAGCCAGGGGAGGGCGGACCCCCACTCCCACACAGAGGCCCCTTCCCGCTCCAGCCCGCGCCGGGTCCCGTGGCCCACTCACTCCTAACAACAGAGCGCAGGGCCCGCTGCCTGCGTGAGGCTCCCTCGGCTCTGGCGTCAGACAGGAGGGACCTGACGCTCCCAGCAGAGACAGGCCTGCGCCTTCTGCCCCCCCCCCCCCCCCCCCCCGCCTCCTTGGTTGTTCCTCCTTATCTCCATGCGCTTGTTGCTGAACCTCACTTCCTGGAGGGGTGTGGACGCTGGTTAATATTTTACAGGGACCTGGGGCTACACACACACATGGCCATGGCTCTGCTTGGTGTGACCAGCCCACATGTCCCTCTGTGGCTGGCGGTGTGACACAGGGAGCTGGCACGGGTCATCAGAGGCGCCGCGAACGCTTTGAGCATTGCTCACAGTGGGGTTGTGCTCACAGGCAGAGCAGGCTGCTGGACTCAGCGTGTTTCCAATCCCCTCGAGTGACTCACACATTCCTGGGACGTCAGGTGTGCCGGCTGCTGACAACTAGTGTGGAGGGGGAAGAACGTGCCGGCCCCTGGGGCCCACAGTCTGCACGCCCCTGAGCGCCACCTTTCTGAAACCACAGAGCGCAACTGAGTCTTACAGTGGTTGACAGAAAATCTCCTGATTCTAATCAGGGAAGAGAATCCACGCTGGGGCCGCCGAGCCCACCAGGGTCTCCAGGGCAACCTGGCTCAGAGCCCATCTCCTAATCGGCGCACGTCTACCCACAGGCATGCACCGTTTTAATGGATGACTTCCTTCCAGAACCTCCTGGAACTTTCCAGAACCTGCAGATTTTAATCAGGGAAAGAATGCAATGCCTGGTGATCGACCTCACCGCGATCCTGCAGAGAGCAGGCTCAGAGCCGCTCTCCTCAGGGGCCTGGGTCTTCACGTGGGCAGACGTAAGGCACAACACAAACAGCAGGCACTAGCAAGTGACCACCGTATTGCGAGGGAGGGGAGGGGACCCCTGCAGACAGCAAGACGCACACGGGGGTCTGGGCTGGGCGCCACGGCAGCAGCATCTGTGCCCTTGTTTTAATGCCGACTCACAGCCTCGGAGGGACCGAGGGACTCAGCGCATGCGGCAGTGATGGGCACCACTCCGGTCGACTGCCAGAGTCCCGGCTGAAGCGTGGCCGTGAACTGACCGGATGGCTTGGTCTGTTTTCTGCGTGCAGTCAGAGTGGGCTTGCTGGGGGCGAGAGCTCTTTCAGAGGCCAGCGGGTACCTTCTCCGTCACGCGTAGGCGCTGATGACTCAAAATACAGTGACAACAAAGCCACAGCACCTCGCTTCCTTCGACAAAAACCTACAGCAGGTAACAATAAATAACGGGGCGTTGGAGGCCTGTCGTTAAACCAAGGAGCTGTTAAACTCGGCTGCTGAAAAGCCGGCATTTAAATGACTGATGAAACAGCAGGCCGCGAGGAGCTCGGCGTGTGCGGTGCCTCGACACTGCCCCCGAGCTTGCATCTGGAACCTGCAGCTTCCAAACCCTCGCTCGCCACTCAGGTCTCTCTCAACCTCTGGGTCGAGGCATCAAGATTACCCAGGAATGTATTTAATAGGGAGCTAAGAATTCAGTACAAAAGAAGCAGGCATCTAGGAAGACTCTGATGTTCACCACTCTGCGGCTTGCCTGATAGGCTGTGACTGCACTGACACTTTAGCAGGGAGCCTTCATCGCATCTCCATGTCTGCATTCTGATCTGTGTCGACAGCTCAGGAACCCCACTGTGGGCACCTGGTTCCCTAGTCGACCCCAAGCACAGATTTCAAATGAGATGGTAGCACCCAGAACCGTGCAGAATGGACTCCGGAGAGGAGAGCAGGGGGCAGGAGTTGCGTTCTAGCTGGTCCCCGCGACTGGCCACTGGGCAGCCCGACAGGCCCCGAGTCTCCGGGGGCTCCTGGGCTTTCCTTCTCGGCCTCCAGCAACCGCACCAGCTGCTCTGATTTCCCCGGGGACAGCGTGCACTCCCTGCATGTGCTCTGGACCATGGCGCACCTCCAGCAACCAGCGCTACCCAACAGGACATCGCTAAGGACGCAGGCACGGGGCAGCCGCCGTGGGCCAGAACCTGGAGGAGGAGACCCAGGCCAACCCAGGAGACGGGGAAAACCCAGTCATTCAGGGTCTTCTGGGTGCAAGGGGCCAGAGACGGCAAACAGAGCAGAGAGCTGGGTACACACGTACACACACACACACACACACACACACACACAATGTTCCTTATACACACATGGACAGAATATTCCTATCACAGGCACTCACTATATACACAGGGACACACACTGTGTACACATGCTCACAGTACTCCTACAATCTGCATTCTCACACACACACTATGTACGCACACACAGACTCACGCACACAGGCACGTAACACACGTGCACTATGTAAACATGCACATATACACACAAGCATGCACACACTATACACTATGTGCACACATTCGTGCACACATACACTATGTAAACATGCACATATACACACAAGCACACACCATACACATGCACACTCATACACACATGCACACGTACACACATACACTCACTATATAAACATGCACATATACACACTACACATGCACACACTATACACTATATGTACACATTCATTCACACATACACTCACTATATAAACATGCACATATACACACAAGCACGCACCATACACATGCACACACACTATACACGATGTGCACACACTCACAGATGCACACTCTTGCACACATGCACATGTACACACATACTATATAAACATGCACACACACACTAGACATGATGCACTCTACACATGCACTCACTATAGCCACACTCACCACATGTACATATTCACATGACACATAGGCATACACACTCATACACATGCAATATATGCACATGGATGCACACAATAGGCATACATGCACGATACATTCACTAAACACACATGCACTTACAATACACACATGGCACACACACAACACTCCCCTACACACACTCAAGCATACATATCCACACCCAAATACTCACACATGCACATCACCCCCCCACACACTGTACTCCCCCCACACACTGTACTCCCCATCCCCCTCACACACACACACACACACACCTGTACTTTCCCCTCACACACACACACACACATGCTGTACTCCCCACACACATTGTACTCCCTTTCCCCTCACACACACACACACACACATGCTGTACTCCCCACACACACTGTACTCCCCTTCCCCCTCACACACACACACGCTGTACTCCCCACACACACTGTACTCCCTTTCCCCTCACACACACACACACACACACACACACGCTGTACTCCCCCCACAAACTGTACTCCCCTTCCCCCTCACACACACACACACACACACACGCTGTACTCCCCACACACACTGTACTCCCCTTCCCCCTCACACACACACACACGCTGTACTCCCCCCATACACTGTACTCCCTTTCCCCCTCACACACACACACACACACACACACGCTGTACTCCCCACACACACTGTACTCCCTTTCCCCCTCACACACACACACACACACACGCTGTACTCCCCCCACACACTGTACTCCCTTTCCCCCTCACACACACACATACACACACACACACACGCTGTACTCCCCACACACACTGTACTCCCTTTCCCCCTCACACACACACACACACACACACACACATGCTGTACTCCCCACACACACTGTACTCCCTTTCCCCTCACACACACACACGCTGTACTCCCCCCACACACTGTACTCCCCTTCCCCCTCACACACACACACACACACACACACGCTGTACTCCCCCCACACACTGTACTCCCCTTCCCCCTCACACACACACACACACACACGCTGTACTCCCCCCATACACTGTACTCCCTTTCCCCCTCACACACACACACACGCTGTACTCCCCACACACACTGTACTCCCCTTCCCCCTCACACACACACACACACACACACACACACACACGCTGTACTCCCCACACACACTGTACTCCCCTTCCCCCTCACACACACACACGCTGTACTCCCCACACACACTGTACTCCCCTTCCCCCTCACACACACACACACACACATGCTGTACTCCCCACACACACTGTACTCCCCTTCCCCCCTCACACACACACACACACACACACACACGCTGTACTCCCCACACACATTGTACTCCCCTTCCCTCTCACACACACACACATGCTGTACTCCCCACACACATTGTACTCCCCTTCCCCCTCACACACACACACACGCTGTACTCCCCACACACACTGTACTCCCTTTCCCCTCACACACACACACACACACACACACACACGCTGTACTCCCCACACACACTGTACTCCCCTTCCCCCTCACACACACACACACGCTGTACTCCCCACACACACTGTACTCCCCTTCCCCTCCCCCCCACACACATGCTGTACTCCCCACACACACTGTACTCCCTTTCCCCCTCACACACACACACACACACGCTGTACTCCCCACACACACTGTACTCCCTTTCCCCCTCACACACACACACACACACACACACATGCTGTACTCCCCACACACACTGTACTCCCTTTCCCCTCACACACACACACACACACACACACACACACACGCTGTACTCCCCACACACACTGTACTCCCCACCCCCACCCCCATGCTGTACTCCATCCCAGAGTCCTCTGGGCGCGTGAGGACAAACACACAGGTGCTCTCCAGCTCGCTCGTTCCAGGTGCAGCTCTTGACACTTCTCCTCGTGCACTTCCACCTGAGTGCTTTCTGCAGCGTGGCGGCACAGACAGGACGGCATAACCAGACAGGGGACCCGAAGGCCCACTCGGGAGAGCCTGTGTGGCAGGTGCACACTGCATGGCAGCACCAGGCCAGTGTGGCCCACGCCGCCCTGCCCAGGGAGGCCACTGGGCGCTGCCCCTCCAAGAACAGGGCAGGTGTGGAGGGGACTTGGAGGCCTGGGAGAAGCAGCCCTGGCGCACTGCGTCCAGTCCCAGGGGCCTCGTGGTGTCCAGAAGACGCAGTGAGTCACTCCTGGGCTGGCTCTGTGGAAGCTGCACCTGCCTGAGCCTGCACCTTGGAGACGGCGCGTCCCCGCTCTCACTTCTGTCCTACCATTGGACCTACTGCCATTACCTCTGGGCTACTGTCAGCACCCGCGACCTCTGACCTGCTGCTGTGTGCTGCCGTCTGCCAGCACAGGTCACTGCCTCACAGGAACCTGGTGCCAGGCCCTTACCACAAGGGACGTACAGCACAGCGTGGCTTGGGTTGTCCGCTGGGGTGTCCCTGGGACCCACGACAGTGGCAAGTACACAGCTGATCTGTAAACAGTGACAGAATGCACACGTGAGGTGCTGGAGCAGTGCACTCTGTCTCCTGTGCTGTGAAATCTGCCCAGGTTTCAAGCCACCCTCACATCAACCATTCACGTGTCTACAGCACACTCCATGTTGGTGTTGCTGACACATACACAGACACACACACACATAAAGTACTTTCAAAAGCTCGTGCAAGGGGCCAGTGCAGTGGCATAGCAGGTAAAGCCATCATGTGCAACACCAGCATCTCATGTGGGCGCAGGTTTGAATCCCGACTACTACACTTCTAATCCAGCTCCCTGCTAATGCACCTGGGGAAGCAGTGGAGGGGGGCCCAAGTATTTGACCCAGAAGAAGCTCCTGGCTTTGGTTGGCCCAGACCTGGCTGTTGGTTATTTGGAGAGTGAACCAGTGGACAGAAGACCTCTGTGTCTCTCCCTCTCTCTCTGTGCCTCTGCTTTTCAAATAAATAAAAACTTAATCTTTAAAAAAAATTTTGCAGAAAAATGAAATTAAAAGATGCATTTATTTCGATGGGACTTATTTTGAAACCCATGCACCATCTTAATAGAGTTTCCACGCGTGCTGTGACGGCCCCTGGTCTGCGTGGGCATTGGAGTCCTGCACGGTTTTCTCACAACGCACATTTTCAGTAACGTTTTCAAGACCTCATGTGCCTGGATTTCAAGATGTTTCTGCACCAAAGTAAACTCGGTCCACGAACTCTTCTGAGTCCTTTCCTGCACACACAGCTCATTGGGCGTCAGGGCCATGACCAGACGCAGCTGGAGACGTGGCGTTCGGCATGCGTCGACACCACACCTCTGGGAGGACACTGACTCCCGCCACGTGACAGCTTCCAGCCGGCAGGGCGAGCTCTGGACATCCGGTCTAAATCCGCTCTCCAAACACAAGTCTTGACAGGAGAATGGCGTCGGGACGAGACAGTGCCGCCACGCCCGGCGGCGTGAAGGGACAGACAGCGCCGCACAGCCGTGAAGGCTGCCACAGAAACTCACTCCCTCTTCTTCACGGTTCCAGGGAGGCAACGCGGCTGGGGCTCAATCCCGGTCTTGAGCAACCCCAGGGCACTTGGGAAAGAACCAGAATAAACGCCCAAAGAGCACTCCCCCCCCCCCACGAGAGAGACCCGCTCCTAAAACACATGACGGTCATCTGAGCTTATTTTTGAACTCACTGACTTAATTGATCTGACGCTTTCAGGCCGAATGACTCACACGCGCGTTCCTGCTGGCTCCCGGCCGCTACGGCCCGCGCTGGACACCTGACTGCTGTGTACGCCGGGCGCTGGTGGCGCAGATGTGAGAATGAGTGGAACTGGCCGAACCGCCCCCCCATCTGCTTGTGTAGCCGACACCAGGCCCAGGCCGGCAGGAGGCTCCACCGCGAATGAAGCGGTTTCAACCTTTCCCAGCACGCGATTCGGGACGGAACTTCCCAAGCTCTGGTGCAAAACATGCCGAAGCAGCAGAAGGCAGCGGCCCCTTCTCCAAGCTGGGCCACGGGGTGGGCCGGGGGATGGGCTGGGGAGTGGGCCGGGGGTGGGCCCAGAGAGTGGGCCGGGGGGGGGGCTGGGGGTGGGCCGGGGGTGGGGCCCAGAGAGTGGGCGGGGGGGGGCAGGGGCCAGGGGGGGGGGGTGGTCCGGGGGTGGGCCAGGGAGTGGCTGGGGGTGGGCCGGGGGTGGGCCCAGAGAGTGGGCGGGGGGGGGGTGGTCCGGGGGCAGGCCAGGGGGTGGGCCGGGGGTGGGCCGGGCTGGGCCAGGGTGGGGATGCATCTGCAGGCAGCACAGCCTGCACAGCCTGGAACTGGGAACCCCAGCAAGACCCCAGGCACGGCCGGGGCTTCAGGAGACCTGGATGGGGACTGATGGGAGGGGAACACAACTTTGCAGCTCACTGCCTCTCCAGGAACAACTGTCTTCTTAGATTTCTTAAAGGATTTATTTGAAAGGTAGCATTACAGAGAGGGAGAGAGAAAGAGAGGGAGAGGGAGAGAGATCGAGAGAGAGAGAGAGAGAGAGAGAGAGAGAGAGAGAGAGAGAGAGGGAGAGGGAGAGAGATCAAGAGAGAGAGAGAGAGAGGGAGAGGGAGAGAGATCAAGAGAGAGAGAGAGAGAGGGAGAGGGAGATCTTCCATCTGCTGACTCACTCTCTAAAGGCCACAACAGTTGTCTCTGGGCCAAAACAGATCTGAGAGGCAGGAACTCCACTGGGATCTCCTTTGTGGGTGCAGGGGCCCGAGGACCTGGGCCATCTTCCACTGCTTTCCCAGGCCACAGCAGAGAGCTGGGCCAGAAGTGGAGCAGCTGGGACGCCCACTGGCACTCATATGGGAACCCTCTTAGAGACTTTCTGAAGACCGGCAGGGTCTGTCGATGCAAGACAGGGCTTGGGCCAACCTTTTGCCTTGGGGAGCTTATCTGTGGACTCTAGACTCCCTAATAAAACCATAAGCACGTTGAGGACAAAATCTACACCTGCTTTCCCTTGAGGTCCCCTGCCACGCCTGCCCAGCACCTCACACACCAAGGCCATCCCCTGCCACACCTGGCCCAGCACCTCACACACCAACGCCATCCCCTGCCATGCCTGGCCCAGCACCTCGAACCCAAGGCCGTCCCCTGCCACGCCTGGCCCAGCACCTCACACACTAAGGCCGTCCCCTGCCATGCCTGGCCCAGCACCTTGCACGCCGAGGCTGTCCCCTGGCACGCCTGGCCCAGCACCTCGAACCTGAGACCGCCCCCTGCCACGCCTGGCCCAGCACCTCGCAGCCAAGGGCGTCCCTTGCCACGCCTGGCCCAGCACCTCGAACCCGAGGCCGCCCCCTGGCACGCCTGGCCCAGCACCTCGAACCCGAGGCCGTCCCCTGCCACGCCTGGCCCAGCACCTCGAACCCGAGGCCGTCCCCTGGCACGCCTGGCCCAGCACCTCGCACGCCGAGGCCTCTGGATTCTCTCTACAGTGACTGTGCACGCCCTCCTGCACGCTGGACGTGGCTCTGGGTTTGCTCTGCTAGCAGGTTTCCGAACTCCGCTAGGTTTCAACTGCACAGGAAGCTGGGGGAAGGACAGGAGAGAGCGAGAAGAATCCTGGGCCGTACGCGCCGTAACTGAGCAGCCTGACACAGACCAGCGGCACCCCAAAAGTGTGCAGAACTGACCTCCCAGAAGCCAAGTGCAAGGCACGGAGGAGGGGTCACCTCCTCAGTACGTCCTGGAGCGACTGGACAGGACGAGCCAAGCTGCATAGAAACCCTCCAGCTAACTGCAAACACAGGACAGGCTGAAGTGCAGAGTGTGGCCCTATACAACTCGCATGAGCAAACAGCAAAAGCACCTGGGACCGTGGGCCAGGCAAAGAGCTCCCAGACACCCCACCAAAAACCGCAACCCAGGGAGGGGACACCCATCGAAAGGAGAAACGTCCCCTCTGCCACGGAGCTGGTGGAGAGGACGAAGTGGCAGACCGAGGAGGAAGTGCCGTGGACTGAGAGTCCACAGCCGACACCAAACCCAGTGACAGGGCATCTGGAAAGGGGGCGGGAGACAGGAGAGACTCCGAGGGGCTGCGGGGGGCAGGCGACCACACGGGAGGCCCCTCACCTCGCCCGCCACGCAGCACTGCGGGCTGGATCCACGAGGAGCTAACTCCACATGCTCAACAGAGCAGCGACACCAAAAGCACGCGGGCCGTGGGATCCGGGCCGCTCACGCCACGCTGGTGAGGGTGTAAAATGGCAATAGCCACCCTGGACAAGGGCTGACAGTCTATTACACAATCGTGTCCGTCCCCTACGACTCAGCAACTCCACCCTTGGGGATGTACCCAGAGCAGTGAAACAAACTTGTGCATGGAGGCCAGAAGCTGTCCCTGCAAAAACTCAAAGCTGCAAGAATCCAGTGCCCTTCCGAGGGAGGGCCCATCCACACCACAGCCCAGCCCAGCTCAGCGGCACGCGATGGGCCTCGGGAGGACCGCCGGCTCGGCGAGCGTCAAGGGAGCTGGGCTCAGTGAGGAAGAGAGCCACACAGCGTGAGCAGAGCGCACCCTTGGAGTGACGAAGCTACAGACAAGGAGGAAGAGAACGTGGTTTCTAGAGTTCAGAGCGGGACAGTGCAGGGCACAGACTCCATCAAGGGACCCAGCAGGCGTCCTGGGAGGAAGCCGCCCTGCAGACTGGCGGTCACACGGCTCGCCTTGGGTGACAGTGACACAGCAAGGAGGACACTCACACACACGCTGCTGAGATCTGCACAAGGTGAAGGGCCTGCATCAACGCTGGCCTCCTGCCTGTCAGCCTGAACCGAGTTTCCCAAGATGGTGGCACGACGGAAACTAGTGGAGGGGCACGTGGCATCTCTGGGGCTTGTTACACGCGCCTGGGCATCTACAACAACCGCAAACTGGTGAGCACGCGTCCTGCTCTGGCCCTGCCCGAGGCTCCTGCGAGGACGGACGTGCCTGGGAGCGAACCGTGTGGGTCCCATGGTGCCGCTGTGTCCAGCTGGGTGGACGCCCCCCGCAGTGGGGATTCCTATGGACACACTGAGAGTCATCCCGTTTCTTCGCTGCTTAGCCGAGTCAGGATTTAAAACTGGCGCAGGAGGTGAGCGTGGACGTGTTCTAACTGCCGCTCCGGTTTTCCGCCTCTGGTTATCAGCGGCTGAGGTCCTCCGTGGGTCTCGTCGGTCCACCAGGCCTTCACCGTCCACGCCGCAGCTCATGCAGGCCCAGGTTTCACTCCACGGCGGCTTGCTTACGATCACCGACGTTTACAGAGCTTCGTGTCTTCCAGATGCGAACGTCACACAGCTCTGTTTATTCTCAGTTTGCAGACACTCTCCTGTTTATCATAATAGTGTCTCACACCCCCTCACCAAGTCCAGGATAAGTTAACACTCAGAACTACGTTTATGTGTTTGAGGGGCAGAGACCACACACACGCAGTGGCTGGGCAGACACAGGGAGAGAGCTCCTATCCACTGGCTCACTCCTCAAATGCCCACAACAGACAGGGGCCCAGGCTGCAGGGCCAGGAATGCAATCCGGGTTTCAACCCAGTAACTGGCAGGGACCCGATCGCCCGACCATGATGGCTGCCTCCTGGGGTGTACAACAGCACACACCTGGAGTCAGGGCCGGGGCAGGAAAGAACTGACCGTGGGACACGGGCATCATCACCACTGGGTATACGCTGCTCCCACAGCCACATTTTAATGACCACGCAGTCCCAGAGGTTCCAAACACGCACGCAGTTACGCGGGTTGCCGTTTGCGGGAGACCCCGCCTGCGCTGTCCTGCCCTGAGGCCTGCAGTGCGCAAGCTCAATCCTCGCAGTCGGTCAGGAACGCGCCTGTCCCTCTGGTCAGCTCGTCTGGGTGAGGCCTGCCTGCGGCAGGAGCATGCCCCACCGCTCAGAGGCCAACAAGCAGCGGGCTCTCTGCCGGGGCTTGCTTTAGAGGGGGTGAATGGAACACCCCGAGTGTCCGATCGCACACAGACGATTCACTTAACACCACGCGGGAGCCATCCGAATACTCTGTTCTCTAGACAAGCCAGGAGGCCAGGGAGAGGACGGCGGGCAGTCACAGCAAGGTAGCCAATTCCCTGAGTGGGGCCCTTCTCAGTGGTGGGATTTGGACAGAAATGGAGGGCACCTGTGCCGGGTGTGCAGTTCACCCAGGCCACACAGGGCAGGCTCCCGGGACGGGGTCCTCCTGGCCCTGGGGTCACTTACGCGCTCCACGTGTTTTTTCTGTCCAGCAAAGTTACAAAACTAGCGGGGGGGGGGGGGTGACAGCAGGTGCCTGTTCCCGGAGGTGACACACAGCTCTCAGCAGAGCCCACTCACTGGTCAGGCGTGGGTCAGCCCCGGCTGAGGCAGCAAAGGCACAGGGCAGCGCCTCATCCCTCAGTGCGCCCCGTTTGTAAAGAATCTAGACCCAGACTCCCGGACAAACAGCTTTCAGCTAACACTTAACTCAGACGGGAGCAGGAACCTCGGAGAGGCCTGGTTTCCGGTCTTCAGCGCTCGCTGACACCTGCATCGTGTCACTGACCACAGGGGGAACACCCAGGCAAAGCCAGCAGGCGGCCTGAGGCAGACAGGGACCTTGAAAACACCCTGCAGGCGGGCCTGCACCCAGGGCTGCCGGGCCGAGGGATCACAAGTGGTCCAATCCGAGCAGGAAGTCCTGGGGGTCAGTGCCCCCCCCCCCACCTGGGCTCTGTGGCTCCTGCAGCCTAGGCCCCGCCTGGGAGGGCAGAGACGCCAGCTCAGCTGCCTCCCGACCTGCGGACCCTCCCTGGGCTGGGGGCACCCAGGCTCCCGGAGCACCTGCGCGCCAGGCCCAGCGCGGGCGGCCCCACCTGCGGCACAACGAGGGCCCCAAAGACCGGCTTCCCGCCAGCGCCTCCCCAGGGGCCCCAGAGGAGCTCCCGGCTCCCCCCAACCCCCAGCTTCCCCAACAGGGCGCCGCAGCGGGTCCACCCGGGGGCCCCAAAGCCGAGACGCGAGGGGGCGGCCGGGGCAGGCAGGCGGGCCCCGTGAAGGCATAAGCCGGACCGGGGCTCAGAGGGAAACTGCACCTGCCCTGGGGGAGGGGCGGGCGCGGAGCGAGGAAGGCCCGAGAGCCAGCCCGGACCCCCGGACCCCCGCCTACCCGCCCGCCGCCGCGCTCACCTCGCGCCCCCCGACCTCCTCCCCACCTCCACCCGCACCGGTTCCGCCACGCCGGGGCCACCAGGCCGGCCGAGGTCCAACCCGTCGGGTGGCGGCCCTCGCCGCCATAGACGGGCGTCTACACCCGCACGCAGTGGCCACGGGGCTGGGGACCTGAAGTCCGGTCCCACCGGCCGCGCGGCCATACCACCTGCTCGGCCCCCTGCGCGCTCCCGGGCCGGCGGGGGCCCCGTTCCGGGGTCGCGCGCCCGCGAGGGTCACCCACCTGCCGTGCGCTCGCGCTCCGGGCCGAGGGCCGCGCGGGGCCCAGGCCGTTCTCCGCTCGACTCCGGCGGCTGCGGGCGCGGGCCGCGCGGGGTCCCGGGGCCGAGGGCGCGGGCCGGGCCGAGGCTCGTGCTCGCGGGCGGCGGCTCCGAGGCGCGGGCGCGCACCCCGCGGGCTTCCTGCCGCCAGGTAAACAGCGCTGCCCAGCCGCGGCCCGCCCCGCGCTCCCCGGAACTCGCGCGCTCGGCGGCGTGGCCCCGCGCCGACCCGCGCCGCGCGCGCCCCGCCGGCCCCGGGCTCCGCACGTGCTCCCGCACGAGAAGCGCAGGTGCAGGCCAGGCGCCGCGGCGCCCACTCTGTGGACGCTGCTCACCGGGACGCGGGGCGCGGTGCGGCCCCGCGGGGCGTCCCCGGGTCCCGAGCTCGCTCCCAGGGGACAGGAACCAGACCGAGCGTCCTTGCTGGACTGAATGTGCGGGGAGTGGCATCCGTCCCCACGAGGAGGCGGCGGGGACCCGCGCAGTGCTGAGTGGACCGCGGCCGGGGTCCCCTCTGGTTCCTGGGCCAGCAGCCAGCACTGGGGCAGGGGACTCACTGCCCACCCCTCTGACGCGGGTCCTGGACGGTGCCCCAGCGCCAAAGTCCGAAGAGCAGCCTTCCCATGACAACGCCAAGACCAGCCCTCACCTCCCCTCAGGGTGAGACCCCCTCCCCAGTGTGAGACCCCTCCCACCTCACACAAGGTGAAGCCCCTCCCACCCCACGGTGTGAGACCCCCACTCCACAGTCTGAGAGCCCCCCACCCCAGTGTGAGACCCTGCCCACCTCACAGTGAGACCCCTCCCACCCCACAGTATGAGACCACTCTGACGCACACAGTGTGAGCCCCTCCCACCCCACACAGTGTGAGACCCCCCACCCCACCACACAGTGTGAAACGCCTCTGACCCACAGGGTGAGACCCCCCACCCCACAGGGTGAGACCCCTCCCACCTCACAGTGTGAGCCCCTCCCACCCCACACAGTGTGAGACCCCCCCACCCCACAGGGTGAGACCCCCCACCCCACCACACAGTGTGAAACCCCTCTGACCCACAGGGTGAGACCCCCCCACCTCACAGTCTGGGACCACTCTGACGCACACAGTGTGAGACCCCCCCACCCCACAGTGTGAGACCCCTCCCACCCCACACAGTGTGACCCCCCCCACCCCACAGGGTGAGACCCCTCCCACCTCACAGGGTGAGCCCCTCCCCTCCCTCCTGTAGACTGCAGCAGAGCGGCAGGTGCTGTGTGAGCAGTGAGTCCGAATCTCATCCCTCCACAGCCACAGTGAGAGGGGACTGGGTGCCGATTTGAGAGTCAGGTATCACCATCGGCTGCGCCAGCCTCAGTGATGGGAAATGCCTGCGTGGTTCAAACCCTCTGGCCAACTGGGCAAGATCCATGGCATTCTGGGTTTTAAACGGAAGTGACTGTACTTTTTGGCTTTTGCCCAAGTTCTCCTGGTTTCAGATGCTCTCTGGTGGCAGCGTGGGGGGAGGGCGGGGCTGCTCCTTCGGCTGCTGTCTTTGTTGCTGTCTCTGGGTTAAAACGTGGATAGAAATGCTCTCCTGACAGCCAGAGCCAAACACTCGAGAGCCGCTGCCGAGAGAAAATAGAATGTGCCCCCGTCTGCAGCGGGATGTGTGCTCGGGTTTTTAACATAAGCGACAAGACATTCTAGAAGCCCCTTCAGGGTGCTGGTGGCTTTCTTGGAAGGCTGGACTCACACTTAGGTGTGGACATAAGAATGCATTCGCTTTGTCAGCGGTCACATGTCCCACGTGGGTATGGGCCGGGCATGGGCCAGACACGCTGGGCTGCGTCGCTGCTCTGTGGCTTCCTGGCCATGGGGCCTGGGCAGGAGCTTAACTCTGCAAGGCTCAGTGTCTTTGCATCTGTGTATTTTAAAAATATTTTTTTAAGATTTTTATTTATTTACTTGACAGGTAGAGTTACAGACAGTGAGAGAGACAGAGAGAAAGGTCTTCCTTCTGTTGGTTCACTCCCCAAATGGCCGCCACAGCTGGAGCTATGCCAATCCGAAGCCAGGAGCCAGGAGCTTCTTTCCTGGTCTCCCACATGGGTGCAGGGTCCCAAGCACCTGGGCCATCCTCCGCTGCCTTCCCGGGCCACAGCAGAGAGCTGGACTGGAAGAGGAGCAGCAGGGACTAGGATCGGTGCCCATATGGGATGCTGGTGCTGCAGGCAGAGGATTAACCTAGTGTGCCACCGTGCCAGCCCCTTTAAAATATTTTTTAAAGAATTGTTTATTTTGAAAGAGTTAGAGAGAGGGAGAGAGAGAGATCCTCCATCCACTGTTTACTCCCCAGACAGTGGCAGTGGCCCAGGCTGGGCCAAGCAGAAGCCAGGAGCTTCATCGGGGTCTCCCACGTGGATAGCAGTGGTCCAAACACTTGGACCATCTTCCCTTGCTTTTCCCAGGCCATTAGCAGGGAGCTGGACCAGAACTGGAGCAGCTGGGACAGGAACCAATGCCCATATGGAATGCTGGCACTGCAGGTGGCAGCCGAAACCACTATGCCACAATGCTGACCGATCCACCATCTTTAAACATGAATAAAGGAGATATGCAAATTAGCCCTGCAGGGTGAGAAGTGTGAGTTCTCCCTCACATGCACACAGAATCTCCCACACATATCACACAGAGGTGATAATAGCAAACTGCATGGGATTAAGGGGTAAGAGGGAACCGTATGCTGTCTGCAGAGCTGGGACTCCTCGGACGGGCAGTTCCCTCCGGCTCACCCTCCTGTCCAGTCCCAGGGTATTCCTGGAGCCTGAACAGCAAAGCCAGCAGAGAGGTACCTGCGGCGCCATCCCCTGCTGGGCGCGGGAGGAACCAGTCAGGGGGCCAGGAGAAGTGAATCCCCTGGGGCTTGTGGCTGGGGAGGAGCCAGGGCAGGAGCCAGGGCTGCACCACTGGAGCTGGCTTCAGAAGGGGAAAAACACTGACCTACTTGTAACTTCTGGCCTCGTCTGATTCGTCACATCCTCCCGGATGAGTCACTGTTCTCTCAATGCACCACTTCCTCATGTGTAAAATAGAATCAGAAGATGTCGTGAGTAAGAAGTAGGAAGGGGTGTGTGAAAGCCCAAGGAAGAACGTGAAGAACTCCGTAGGCTTACGGCGTTTGTGTTGTTACAGAATAAAATCGAGATGAATGAACCTGCTAAATCTCCCAGCGCCCCAGGTTAAAGGCAAGCTCTCTAAGGGAGAAACGCGTGCAGTAGTTTGGGCAGTGATTATGAGTTGCTAGGGTGATGGTAACTTCAGGTGGACACCAGTGGGCTGATGGGACAAGCTATGTTCACGTTCTATCAGAATTGTTTTCTGTTTGGTGCAAAGCCACCGTACAAGTCCATGTTTACGAAGATAATGAAGAACCACAAGGTTCCTTTCAAAGGCAAAGTCCCCTCATTCACTTTGAGTTGTTCAAAACTCCATTTGTGAAGTCCTGCCCTTGTGAAATCACACATGCCATCTATTTAGGCTCTTGTCACCTGCCATGTGCCAGTGCCCGGTCACTGTCACATGTCACTGTACGGACGGTCACTGGTCACTGCGTGGAGTGAGTGAGGAGCAGTGGGTGCAGAAGGCACTTGTCTCCTGTTCAGTGTATCTTCACTATGGCTGGCACCTCTGTTCATCTCACATCAGAATGCTTGGTGCCTCTGCCTTCCAGGGAATGGAAGGCCAATCTCCTTGGAGAAGGGCCTCAATTTCCACATTCCATTTTAATGTGTGTATCCCCTAGCTAGAAACTACTGGAAGCTTTCAAGCAGAGCTGTTCAGAAGAATACGTGAGGCCCTTTTGTTGGTGCCATCTGACTTGCACCTCTATGCCTGAACTGGGCAGTGAGGCAGATACAGCTGTCGCTTGGCATCCACGAGGGACTGGTTCTAGGACTCTCAGATACCAAACTCTTTGGGAACTCACATTCCCTATATAAAATGACACAGTCTTTGCCTATCCATCTGTGTGCTTCAGATCACCTTGATTGCTTATAAAACCTTATACATTGTAAATCTATGTAATTAGTTGTCATACTATATTGTTTAAGGGGAAGATGACAAGAAAAATATCTGTACATGTTCAATACGGATGTAGCAGCCGCAGACCTAACTACATAGCCCACCTCAGCCAAGGCAGAGCCAGGCTTTGAATATTTCCAGCTGGGGTTGCTTGGCTCAGATACAGACAAATCGCATCCGCTTCAGTGAGAAAGGAGGAAGACCCTGGGTAGGAAACTGAGAAATTGCTTCTTGAGAGGCCGGCGGCTGTGGTGCAGCAGGATAAAGCCCTGGCCTGAAGTGCTGGCATCCCAAATGGGCGCCGGTTCTAGTCCTGGCTGCTCCTCTTCCAATCCAGCTCTCTGCTATGGCCTGGGAAAGCAGAAGATGGCCCAAGTCCTTGGGCCCCTGCACCCACATGGGAGACCTGGAAGAAGCTCCTGGCTCCTGGCTTTGGATTGGCCCAGCTCTGGCTGTTGCAGCCATCTGGGGAGTGAACCAGTGGATGGAAGACCTCTCTCTCTACCTCTACTTCTCTCTTTAAGTCTGTCTTTCAAATAAATAAAATAAATCTTTAAAAAAAGAAATTGCTTCTTGAGAGGAGTGCATTTGTTTGGATACAGATCTCCTCAGAGCCAAGGGATAAACTTAAGCCTCTCTCAACAAGTCTCTTCCAAAATACACACTTCAGGGAGTTTGTGGAAAGATACACTTGAAAGGTTATAGGGCAGGCTTTGGTAGAGTGGTTCACCCACTGGCTGGACACCTGTGTCCCAGATGGGAGTGGGTGGGTTGAAGTCCCAGCTCTGTGCTACCGTGCACCTGGTTGGGTTTCCACCTTCCATGTGGGCAATCTGGACTGAGTTCCCAGCGCTTGACTTTGGCCTGGTCCAGCCTCAGCCACTGCGGGCAATCGGGGAGTGAACCAAGAGGTGGGTGATCTCTTTCTCTGCCTCTTAAATAAATAAATAAAAACATTTTAAAGAAGATGTCTATTTTGATGCAGAAATTTGAAATCCATGAATTTTTTCACAATACTTATTTACATAAACTTTTTGAAGACCCCCTCACATACATGGATTTTGAAATGTCTTTGTAGCAAAATAAACCTTTCTTTAAATTCCAGTTTCCACAGATTTTTCGAGGTCCCCTTGTATGTGTCCAACAAGCTGGCAGAAAAGCAGCAGTCACAGCTGGTTTAGTCTGAGCAGCCTGCGACTCCTGGGGACACCAAAGAGCAGCCCTGACTCTGTGCTGCTGGTGTCCGTTCTGCTGGACGGTGTGACTCAGCTAAGGAAAACCCACAGCAACAAGAGCAGCAATGCACCTGAGTGCTTAAAAAACAATTTATTTGCGGAAAGGCAGAGTTTCAGGGAGTGGGAGAGGTGTGAGGGTAGGGGGGAGACATCTTCCACCCATTGGTTCACTCCCCAAATGGCTGCAACAGCCAGGTCTGGGCCAGGCTGAAGCCAGGAGCCTGGGCCTCCATCCAGATCTCCCATGTGGGTGGCAGGGGCCTCAGCACTCAGGCCATCTTCCACTGCTTTCCCAGGTACATTAGTAAGGAGCTGGGTCAGAAGTGGAGCCATTAGGACTTGAACCGGCACTCCTATGGGGTGCTGACATCATATATTCTGAAAAAACAAGGGGCAATTTGGAAGCTGCCTTGATTCTTCTGACTGCTGGAGTGACCTAGATAACTCGTTAGAGAACTAACATTATGACACAGAGAATCTGTCCATTAAGTCAAAATATTCACAGGGCTTTGTCCTCACAAAACTCACCAAATGTGATACATAGATTCATTATTGTCATAGAATGGGAGAAGTGTCCATCAGGGATCTTCAGTGAATCAGAACCCTCAGGTTCTGTCCATCCACCCGTCTACCCGCCTACTATCCATCTGTCCATCTACCTACCTATTCATCCATCCATCCATCCATCCATCCACCTACCCGCCTACTATCCATCTGTCCATTTACCTACCCATCCATCCATCCATCCATCTACTCATCCACCCATCTATCCACCTACCTACCTACCTATCCAACTGTCCATCTACCTACCTACCTACCTACCCACCTACCCATTCATCCACACACCTACTATCCATCCATCCACACACCTACCTATTCATCCTTCCATCCACACACCTACTATCCATCTGTCCATTTACCTACCCATCCATCCATCCATCCATCCACACACCTACCTATTCATCCATCCATCCACACACCTACTATCCATCTGTCCACTTACCTACCTATTCATCCATACATCCACCCATTCATCAGGAGATTTATTTCAAGGAGTTGGCTCCCACAGGTTGAGGGCCATCAGGTATGTAATCTATAGGCCAGACCACGAGTCTGGACACAGGCAGGTGCTGTCACTTCAGTCTTTTTTTTTTTGGACATTTATTTCAAAGGCAGAGTTACAGAGAGAGGGAGAGAGAGAGAGAAAACTTTTTTTGGTTGTATGGAATTTAGAACTGAGAATATCATAAATTTTAATACTTACAAAGTATATAACATATTTTATATCATTAAATTTATAATAATATTTTAAAATGTCAAGTTATTAATATGTTAAATAAATAAAAGTTAAATATGTAGCACTTTTTCTAAAGAGTTGATAATATTTACCAGCAAACTACTAGAGCAAGGAAGTATTTGGGTGACAGGAATGGTCTGCACTTGGGGCTGGCATTGTGGCGCCGTGGCTTAAGCTGCTGCTTACAATGGCCACATCCTGTTTCAGAGTGCTGGTTCTAGTCCTGGATGCTCGGCTTCTGATTCAGCTTGAGAGAGAGAGATCTTCCATCTGCTGGTTCACTCCTTAAATGGCTGCAACAGCCAGGGCTGGGCCAGACCAAAGCCAGGAGCCAAGAGTTTCTCCCGGGTCTCCCACGTGGGTGCAGGGGCCCGGGCACTTGGGCTATTCTCTGCTGCTTTCCCAGGCACAGAAGCAAGGAGTCCGATAGGAAGTGGAGCAGCCGGGTCTCAAACTGGCACCCACATGGGATGCTGGCACAGCAGGCAGTGGCCTTACCCAGTTTGCCACAATGCTGGCCCCATACTTCAGTCTTGGTGAAGAGAACTACTTCTCCAGGAAAACCATCCATATTCTCCGGGGCCTCTCCTTTACCGAGAGCCACTTGATCCTGGCTGTTACTCATGCCTACCGAACACTGCACCGCAACCCTAGACTGGCTGGGCTTCAGTGAGTGGGTGCTGCAGCCTGCCGGGAGGGCTCATCAAATCCGCCACAGAAGGCCCTGAGAGGCTTCCGGAGAACCCTGGGGAGTTTGTGCAGACGCTCTTAACATGGATCTCCTAATAAAACTGACTAAAATTATATATAGCTCCCTTTCTTTACAGCTCTTAGAGTTGTTGTGCAATTTAAATTTAACTTCTCTTGCTTAGGGACATACATACAAATGCTAAAATGCATTTTCCAGTCGACTCCCACACTTCCTGAACTTTATGAAATAGCTGCCTTTAGGATAGGAATCTTTTCTAGACTAGCAGCTGGTAGAGCTGAGTGATGAAGCACTCAGGAGACGAAGGCCCTGCGCGCGTGCCTGGCCCGCTGCCCGCTGATGCTCTGTGCTCAGTGTGTGCCCCCGAGCGGGGTGGGGGCGGGGCTTTAAAGGGCAGAGTCCTCATTGCTCAGGGAGAGGCCATCAGTTCTCTGCTACTGTTTCGAAAACTATAGATAGAAGCAAAATCTCAGCTGTTCTGCAAACATTACTGTATCACCTCTGGCCCACTGTGGGAATTCATGGGAGATGCTGTGTTGACGTGTGGCTCTGCAGATTTGCCTGGGCACAGCAGTCATGGCCAGTTTTATGAAAAATCCAGTTTATTAATCTCTCCAGTGGACTTTCACGACCTTGAATCTGCAGCTGAGGTCAGCCTCATAGGAAGGCAGAATACTGTTTGAACTTGGAGACATCTGAAAAGCTCTCTTCTGCCTGCTTGCCCAATAACATCAATTTTCTACTGGCCAAAGAGACAAAATTTAAGTTAGGATATTTCATCTTAAAGCTTTGATTCACGGTACGATGCCACTGGTAGAGGTAAAGGAGGTGGAAATCATCCCCTAGCTTGATTTCAGGGAAAGAAACTTTGGGTCATCTTTGATCCAGCTTCACCTGGAGGGAGGAAGAACCGCAGGTAAACTGGGGTGCCAACTGGTGAGCTCAGACTTGTGCACATCACCTCTTTTCCTGCCACCTCATGCTGTCTGGAATCAACCTGACTGCAAGTGTTTTTCAAAATACTAAAGCAATAAGACAGATTTCAGGCTCACATTAAGGGCTACTGATTCTGAGTGACCACAGGACGTACACAGGTCCGGAAGGGGGTGGGGGTGGGGGTCTGTAGAGATGGAAGATCACCTGAGTTCTGGCTCTGAGGCTCACGCTGAAGGAACTAGGGGTTGCATGGGGGAGTGTGAGAGCATATTTGCAATAAGTGTGTAACACAAGCAAAGACCAATTTCTGAAATAATCTCTGGATACCTGCGTCTATCCGTTAATTGACATGTTATGCCACCCACGGCCCTGGACTACACCAGCAGCTCAGCTGGCCTGGAACCGGACCAGGTGTGGCTGACCTGTGGTGCAGGCAGCGTCAGCTCCTTCTGTATCTCTCTCCTCTGAACGCAGCCCAACGCTGAGGGGCTCTGGTGTGGAAGGGGCTGTGGGGGAGACAGCACCCCAGTGAAGCTCTGGCAACAGAAAGCAGAAATTAAGAACGGGCAGAGACAGCCATCAATCGGCAGAGAGAAGTGGAGACAAGAGCGGTCAAAAACTCAGCAGGGAACGAGTGGCTGCTGATGCAGAGAACACAGGGTGTCCAGAAACGTGGGGTCCAGCCACGGCCTGCCTGTGTGCAGCCCTTCTCATGTCTCCAGAGGTGCAGCTGGCCACCGCTACTCAGTGACGTCCAGGTATTTAAGAAAATACTGGGGCCGGCACCGCGGCTCACTAGGACTAGGCTAATCCTCCACCTGCGGCCCAGCACACCGGGTTCTAGTCCCGTTGGGGTGCCAGATTCAGTCCCGGTTGCTCTTCTTTCAGTCCCGCTCTCTGCTGTGGCCTGGGAGGGCAGTGGAGGATGGCCCAAGTGCTTGGGCCCTGCACCCCATGGGAGACCAGGAGGAGCACCTGGCTTTGGATAGGCTCAGCGCGCTGGCCGTGGCAGCCATTTGGGGAGTGAACCGACGGAAGGAAGACCTTTCTGTGTCTCTCTGTCTAACTCTGCCTGTCAAAGAAAGAAAGAGAGAAAAGAAAATAGGATGGGAAAGTGTTTCCCCGGCAGAACCGCTCCCGGGTTCCTCTGCTGTGTAGAATTTCGGTTAGTCCTACTCACCCACATTTCTTTCTCCAGCCTGAACTTCACGAGGCGGATACACATTCGCCGAACAGGACGTCCGCCCGTCACTGCGACGACTGTCCGGGAGGATCCGCAGGGACCGCCCCGCACTGCGGCACCGGGGCTGGTCGGGAACGCCTGGGACCTTAAAACGCACGGGCTTACGCCAGCGACTGCAGTCTGAAGCTTTTGGAGTTTTGTTAGAAAAACAACCAGCCGTCCATCTTACCGGCAGTGGGAAGCCCCGTAGAGTGGCAGGACCCGGGCTCCTCCCACGCCCAGCGTCCCCTGTGACGGGGGGACGGGGGAGCGCAGGGCTGACCCGAACACGTAGTCAGGGATGTCACCTTCGTCATGTCGACATTCAGCAAGTGCTGAGGCCGTGCAAACCTTCGGAGGCGTCGCGTGGACACCGGCCAGGGCAGCACCCGGCGGCCGGGGGCTCCGGCCCAGCGCGCCGCAGACGGCAGAGCCCGCTGTGCGCAGGCGCGGCGGCCCACGGACACGCGCACGCAGCCCACGCGCCGGCACGGCTGCCCGCGAGCGCGCGCACGCAGCCCGGCTTTCCCGCCTCTCCGCACAGCGCCACGCCCCGCCCTCGAGGGGAGATGGAGGTGGGGATGGGGTGCTCCCTCCAGTGCGGGGGGCGCGGCGGGGTCCCGGGGTGGGAGAGAGCCGTCAGGAGGGCACCGCGCTCCTAGGACGGAGCCCGCGAGGGCCGCCTCACCCCGCCCTCACCCCACCGCCTCACCTCCTCACCCCACCGCCTCACCGCCTCACCCTCATCACCTCACCCCTGCCCTCACCCCACCTCCTCACCCTCATCACCTCACCTCACCGCCTCACCTCCTCACCCCACCTCCTCACCCTCATCACCTCACCTCACCGCCTCACCCCACCGCCTCGCCCCACCGCCTCACCCCTGCCCTCACCCCACCTCCTCACCCTCATCACCTCACCTCACCTCCTCACCCACCGCCTCACCTCCTCACCCTCATCACCTCACCCCCGCCCTCACCCCACCCTCACCCCACCGCCTCGCCCTCATCACCTCACCCCTGCCCTCACCCCACCTCCTCACCCTCATCACCTCACCTCACCTCCTCACCCCACCGCCTCACCTCCTCACCCACCGCCTCACCTCCTCACCCTCATCACCTCACCCCTGCCCTCACCCCACCTCCTCACCCTCATCACCTCACCCCACCGCCTCACCCCCACCCTCATCACCTCACCCCCGCTCTCACCTCACCTCCTCACCCTCATCACCTCACCCCACCGCCTCGCCCCACCGCCTCACCTCCTCACCCTCATCACCTCACCCCACCGCCTCGCCCCACCGCCTCACCGCCTCACCCTCATCACCTCACCTCCTCACCCTCATCACCTCACCCCTGCCCTCACCCCACATCCTCACCCTCATCACCTCACCTCACCGCCTCACCCCACCGCCTCACCCTCATCACCTCACCTCCTCACCCCACCGCCTCACCTCACCCTCATCACCTCACCCCCGCTCTCACCTCACCTCCTCACCCTCATCACCTCACCTCACCGCCTCACCCCACCGCCTCACCTCCTCACCCTCATCACCTCACCTCCTCACCCTCATCACCTCACCCCCGCCCTCACCCTCATCACCTCACCCCGCCCTCACCCCACCGCCTCGCCCCACCGCCTCACCTCCTCACCCTCATCACCTCACCCCTGCCCTCACCTCCTCACCCTCATCACCTCACCTCCTCACCCTCATCACCTCACCCCACCGCCTCACCTCCTCACCCCACCGCCTCACCTCACCCTCATCACCTCACCCCACCTCCTCACCCTCATCACCTCACCTCCGCCCTCACCCCACCTCCTCACCCCACCCTCACCCCACCGCCTCACCTCCTCACCCTCATCACCTCACCCCACCGCCTCACCTCCTCACCCTCATGACCTCACCCCCGCTCTCACCCCACCTCCTCACCCTCATCACCTCACCCCACCGCCTCACCTCCTCACCCTCATCACCTCACCTCCTCACCCCACCGCCTCACCTCACCCTCATCACCTCACCCCACCTCCTCATCTCTTCACCCTCATCACCTCATCCCACCGCCTCATCTCCTCACCCCTGCCCTCACCCCACCTCCTCACCCTCATCACCTCACCCCTGCCCTCACCCCACCTCCTCACCCTCATCACCTCACCTCCGCCCTCACCCCACCTCCTCACCCCACCCTCACCCCACCGCCTCACCTCCTCACCCTCATCACCTCACCTCATCTCCTCATCCTCATCACCTCACCCCACCGCCTCACCTCCTCACCCTCATCACCTCACCCCCTCACCCCCACAGCCTCACCATCTCAACACCTCACCCTCACCCCTCACCGCCTCACCCTCACCCCCTCACCACCTCACCCTCATCACCTCACCCTCACCTCCTCACCCTCACCTCCTCACCCTCACTGCCTCACCCTCATCACCTCACCCCCTCACCCCCACAGCCTCACCATCTCAACACCTCACCCTTACGGCCTCACGGCCTCACGGCCTCACCGCTGGCCCTGGAGAGGCGGGGAAGTGGGCGCTCCCGGACCCTGCTGGTGCTGGTGCGGGCTTCCAGCCACCCGGAATGTGAGTGATGAGTTTCCGCCGTTGGTGGCCGCCCAGTTTATAATTGTTTTAGAGACTTATTTATTTATTTATTTGAAAGGCAGAGTTACGGAGGGGGAGGGGGAGTGGGTGGGGGAGGGAGAGGGAATCTTCACTTGCTGGTTCACTCCCTAAATGGCTGCAGTGGCCAGAGCTGGGCTGATTGAGAGCCAGGAGCGCGGCCCTCCATCCGGGTGTCCCACGTGGGTGCAGGTGCCCAAGCCTTCCTCCATCCGCTGCCGCCTTCCAGGTGCGTTTTCAGGGAGCTGGATCGGAAGTGGAGCAGCGGGGACTGGAACCTGCCTCCGTGTGCGATGGTGGTGGCAGCTTTACCCTCTGAGCCACATCACCAGCCCCTGTGGTGATGTTTTTAAACAGTAGCCTGATGGGCCCAAGACAAGGGCCTTATGCATTGTAACATGTTTGCATGGAATTTTACTCAGGAGTGTGGAGTAATTTGTCTCCCTCCTCCGATAGGGAGGGACACTTGGGTAGTTTCCAGTACTTGGTGACGATGCTGTGTGGAGAGGCGCCTTACGTGGATGTCAGGGTCGCTGCTGGGGCCCCACACTTCCCGTGCCGCTGCCTGCAGGTGGAAACTCTTCGATAGCTTGGCCCTTGGATCAGAGTTTTCTGTTCCTGGCCTTTCATGAGATTCCCTGCGCTTACTGTGTTCATCATCACTGAGGGACACACTCATTGGAGCTGCAAAAGTTGATGTTCAGTTTGTAGCTTGCTAGTTAGGGATGTTATTCTTGAAAATTCAGATTTACCAGTTAGCCGTCTGATTTTCTGACTGTCCTCGGTGCCTAGTGCTGCTTGTGTTTTTGAACAGCAAGTAGGATTGATGAGGTGCCGATTGTGCTGCTGTGAGTTAAGGTGACTTAAAGGCTGTGACTTGGTTCTCATCTGTGTTCGAAGGCGATTCCTGAGAGGCGCTTCGGCTGGTCTGGGCAGGATCCCGAGTAAGGGTTCCTCAGGGTCTCTGGGCAGAGCTCCCTCAGTGGCAGCTCTGGACCCCCAAGTCCTTTGCACACATGAACTGTCACATCTGTTAAAAAGTACTCTGATTTCGTAGTCACCCAAAAGATCAGTAAAGGCTGTCCCCATGCGAGGACAGGGAAGGACGAGAGACAAAGGTCTCAGGAGGTGGAAGTGAGTGCTGGGAGCCAGTGAGCAGGCGACCAGTGAGGAGCCACGGGGAGCCACTCCCTCCTTTCACACGGCCCCCCGTATCCACAGTGGCAGGCGCCGCCTCTCCCAGGGTTATGGGGCAGAGCTTTGAAGAGGTTAATGTGGGGGAGGATAGGATTCATTTTTAGCTTTATTCACTTATTAAGTAAAACAGGTTTATTTTCAGTTTGAGGTTATTCTGGCAGTATTTTGGGTTGAGTAGTGTTTCCCAGAAAGATACATTCAGGTTCTAATGTCTGACACCTGGAATGTGACCTTCTTTGGGAATAAGGTCTTTGGGGGTGAAATCCAGGTGAGATGAAGTCACACTGGACTGGAGTGGATTGGGGAGAAGGCCACGTGGAGACCAGGACAGAGGAGGGAAAGATGCAGCAGCAAGGCGAGGAGGCCAGGGATCGCCTGGAAGCAGCAAAGCGGGAGAGGGGCTGTGGACAGGCCCTTCCCCGGAGCCTCCAGAGAAGATCACTTCTGCTGCCGCCTCGCTTCTGACTCCGGCCTCCAGGACCCGGGGATGATCTGTTTGGGCTGTTCTGAGCCAGTCAGGTTGTGTGCCTTGTTGCAGCAGTCCTAGGGTACCAGTGCAGGTGACAAGCACCAAATGCTGGTCTTACCGGCCTAGGCAAAACCAGGAACGATACAGAATCAAAGAGATGAGAACAAATGATACCCCGAAGGGAAGGAGGCAGCCAGTGGCCTGGAGCTTCCCCTTCCACAGCCAGAGGAACTTGAGTTTTGAGGGTGTTCTCTGGCTGCCATGTGGAAACTGCCCGGGGTTCATGTGAAGATGGGATGGAGACCATACGAAGACTGTGTGGAGACCACTTGGAGACTGTGGAAATCCCATGAAGACTGTGAGGGTCACCTGAAGACCACGTGGAAACCACTGGAGACTGCATGGGTCACATGAAGACTGCATGCAGATTGCATGAAGATTGGATGGAGACTGTGTGAAGAGTGGATGGAGATCATGTGGAGACGACATGGAAACTGTGAAAACTCCACGAGGACTACATGGAGAGCACATGGAGAGCACATGAAGACTGCATAGGGACCACGTGAAGACTGGATGGAGATCTTGTGAAGACTGGAGATCACGTGGAGACCGTGTGGAGGCTGCATGGAGAAGAGCTGGCAGCAGCACGGGACAAGGCCACTTAAGCGCAGGGAGATGCTTTGTTTCATATTGTCGGCTGGGGTGGGGTGTGTGGCTGAGGACAGTAATAGCAGGAGCAAAGAGAAGTGGTTGGTTTCGGATTGAGCAAGAGGTGCCGGCTGACTGGAGGCCCTGTCAGGTTGCCTAACCGCACTGCCAGGTGGACGGGCCTAACGCTGTTGGAGAAAGTCACGCTAAAGTTCAACTGGATGCTAATAACTGACTCATGGCCAACCCACAGAGACAGAGGTTCCATTTTTAGAAGTATGATGTAACACTCTGCCATTTGAAAGGTTTGAAGTGATCAGCCCCCAACGCTGACCCAGTTGTTAATTTTGTATCCGTACACTCTATCACCTTCCCTAAAGGTGTCCGATGCAGGGACAGGCGCAGGGAGTGTGGGGGGTGGCAGGGCTCCGAGGGCCGAGAGGAAGGGAAAAGCAGTGCCCCTCAACAAATGTGGGGGAGAAAGATCCAGGGAAAGCCTTGAATTCCTCCCCGAAGACCAATTTCCGAGGGGAGTGGGGGTGAGGGGTGGGGAGGGGTTACAATCTAAGTTTCCGCCCAGGGTGGGAGTGGAGGAGGGGATGGGACAATGGGTTGGAAAGGACATCCTTTAAGACTCAAAAAAAAAAAATAATAAGAAACCCCCATACCCAACAGTAGTCCCCCCGAAACCATCACCTCCACTCTGAGGAGCCAGCCCATGCAGGAGGGCTGCCGTAGAGTGGGGGCGGGGCGGGGCGGCGGGGAGCAGAGGCCCAGGCCATGCCGTCAGCAGCAAGCTGCCAGTGTGATGTGTCTTCACAGTTGAGTTAGCCGTGTCCCACCAGTGACGATGGGCGTCAACTGAAATCCGCGTTCTTGATCCCGAAGTTCAGCTACGTGGACAGTGGTTACACTTGACGGGATGATGTTATAGCACAACTTATATACTTCAAATGGACAAAAAATTAGCATCATTGACAGTATCTGTAGATAAGTCGCCTTTGCGTGGGAGCTTCCTTTCCAGTACTGTGAGGCCTACGGGAGGAACCTAGCATGTTCCTCCTGCGGAGGGCGCGGCCGGGGCTGGGCCGGGCCGGGCCAGGGCCGGGGTAGGGGCTGGGGCCAGGGCCGGGGTAGGGGCTGGGCCAGGGCCGGGGTAGGGGCTGGGGCCAGGGCCGGGCCGCCGCTCAGTTGCTGAGGCACTGGCCCTCGGGCGGCTGAGGCAGCTTCGTGTTCTCCTTGGCCATCATCAGGCATCGCAGCTCCTGCAGCACCACTCGGATGCTGTACGAGTTCTCCCACTTTGCTAGCATGGAGATGGCTCTCGGGGCCACCCTCCGTTAGAACTATTAACTCCGTTCATGTTAATTTTTGTTAGAAATTGTACAAAGTGGGATGCTTCTGGGTGTTTAGGTCCACATTCTATTCTAAGGCTGGATATCCTGTTTTCGTAAATTGTCCGAGCCCGTGGTGGCTGCCATCTTGCGTCACTGGAGCTCCAACGTTTGGGTTTAAGTCTCTTTCTTTCTGTCTTACCATTACTACACATGGCTTTCATTTGTGTTCATTTTCACTGTTTAAACATTTCCGCTGTGAGCTGTGCTTTCACTCTGAGTGTTAGTGTGTGCCGAGTGTGTGGGAGGTTGCAGTTACCTCTTCTGCACCAACTTCTGATCTCACAGCCCCGTAGGGATCGAGCTCTGCTTGCTCCGGGGCTTGGGTGGCTGCCAGGAGCTGCTTTGTGGGCTGGTGTGCGGGCATCTTCAGCTTCCTCCTCAGAGGGCGTGAAAGGATGACACATGTTCTACCTGTCCACAAGGTTCTCCACAGTGTAGCATGGTAAACTTCCTAGTTGTGCCCCTCCAGTCTCCTGCAGTCTCTTCTTACACTAACGTTTAAAACTCTCCATTTGAAAAAGCGTTTTAGACCTACAGAGAGTTGCATAAACAGTACAGAGATTGCATGCATTATACCTGTCACCCCGCCCACTAAGCTTGGCGACTTATGTAAGTCTTATTCTCTATAGAAGCCCGGAAGCTGACACCGGCCCTCTGCTGGGAAGTCCACAGGCACTGCTCCGTCTGCCCCGTGACCCCCCCACGTTTCTTTTGGACCGGTATTCAGCCAAGGACTCCGTGTGGAATTAGTTGCTGAGTGTGTCTTCCCTCTTCTGACCCATGATACGTGTCTTTTGTGTGTGTGAGTTTTGCATGTTCATGAAGAGTTTTGCAGGGTGTCCCTGTGCTGGGTTGAAAAGTGTCTTCCGGGGCCGGTGCTGTGGCACAGTGGGTTAATGCCCTGGCCAGAAGTGCCAGCATCTCATATGGGTGCCGGTTCAAGACCCAGCTGCTCCGCTTCCAATCCAGCTCTCTGTTATGGCCTGGGATAGCAGTTAGAAGATGGCCCAAGTCCTTGGGCCCCTGCACCATGTGGGAGACCAGGAAGAAGCTCCTGGCTTCTGGCTTTGGATCGGTGTAGCTCTGGCCATTGTGACCAACTGGGTAGTGAACCATCGGATGGAAGATCTCTCTGTCTCTCTCTGTCTCTCTCTCTCTGTGTAACTCTTTCAAATAAATAAATAAATCTTTTAAAAATTGTTTAAAAAAAGAGAAAAGTGTCCTCCAAAATTCACATTACCAGGAACGTCAGAATGTGAACTTACGTAAATTATTATGTAATTTAATATAAATTATTATTTATTATGTAAATACGGTCTGTGCAGATGTAATGAATTAAGATGCAGGCATACTGGAGTAGGGTGGTCCCAACGGGATGAGGGACGTCCTTGTAAGAACAAGGGGGTGTGGCCCAGATGCACACAGAGAGTGGGATGCAGAGTGCAACAGAGATGGAGCCTGAAGTGGTGCTGTCGGGGCCTCAGAGCTGGGAGGGCAGGGAGGACCCTGCCTCTGGTGTTAGGAGGGAGCACAGCCCTGTGCCATCCTGATCTTGGCATCTGGCCCCAAGAACAGAAAGGGCTACCTTCTGTTATAGTAAGCTGTCTGCTTTGTGTGACTTCGTCACAGCAGCCCAGACAGGACTCACAGGATTTTGTCAGTGAAGGTGGAGGAGTGGAGCCACTGTGTGTTCTCCCCACGGTACAGCTGCAGCTGCACATGGGGTTTGCGATGTCCTCCTGTGAGGAGTCTTGAGGTTTTAAGGGAAGCAGGATCAAGACCCTGAGGCATCTGTGAGTGCTCTCGTCCTCCCTGGCAGCCTCCAAAGCTGAGGTGGACCAGACTCTCCCATCCTGAGGAGGCTGGATGCATGCTGTCAGGAGTGGACTTCTGAAACACTTACTGTTAACGTTGGGTGGGAACTGGCTACCGCAGTGCGCTATGCAGGAGGGGACCAGGCTTAGCCTCAGGAAAAGAGTGAGAGTTTGGAGCCACGACTTCAGTGCCGGGGGACTGGGATGTGGTCCCATTCACTCACTTCTGCCTTGTGGGGTCCCTTATTTTAGGTGCCATGGTCATCACTGGAGGTGAAGGTGAAGCTTACCCATGGAAGTCACTCCTGTGTGCTTGCCTCACGTGCTGCTGCACGTGTGTGAGGATTGGACTCGGCTCTTTCAAGCTCCTGCTCGGCTCCGCATCCCTGGCTCCAGCCTCGGCAGAGGGCCCATGCTGCTCTGGGAGGAAAACGTTGTCTTTCAGGCAGGCCTGGCAAATGCAAACTCAGATGCCACAAGGGGTCTTTTCCTTTGTCCCATGGCCACTTAGGTAGAATCCAAAAGAATTTTGAATTGTGCCAAGAATCTGGGGGCCTGTTTGGCCTGTTCCTCACCTAGAAACAGACTTATCAGAGAAAGTGAGTCTCCCTCAGGCACTGCAGAAAGTAACAGGTCAAGGACTGGGCGTTTGGCCAGTGGAAGATGCTGGGTTGGGATGCCCGCAGCCTGCATCGGAGTACTTGGGCTTGAATCCCAGCTCCGCTCCCAATCCCAGCTCCCTGCTAAAGCAGAACTGAGGGACATCAGCGGTGGCTCAAGCACTTGGGTCCCCGCCACCCACTTGGAAGACCTAGAGTGAGTAGCAGACTCCGGTGGCAGACATTGGGGAGTGAGCCAGCAGATGCTCTTTTCCTCTCTGTATTTCAGATAAATTTACAATAGAGATAATAAAGAAGAAAATAGTGCAATCAAATACTGTCTAGTGCAGATAGTAGGCTGTGTCCTTAGCATTTGGCCAGAACAAATGATTAAAATTGTTTAATGAAATTACAGGATTTCAATAGCATAAATTTGAAACACCGTGAAACTTATGACACAAATTTGATCTTTATTTACACGGGGCTAGACAAAACCTTTGATTTTATTTATAAATATTGGTTGAAGACATGGTACATTCCTGTGTATTATAAATGCTGGCAACATGAAAGGAGAAGGCAGCGTGCCTGACTCCTGACTCCCGCAGGCTGAGGGAGAGGCTGGCTGGTCAGTACTTGCAGAGTTGATCAACAGACAGGATGTCACTCCTACCAGCTGTGATTGACAGAAAGTCCCACAGCGCCGAATCCAGCACCCAGTTCCCAGGCCTTAGTCTTTACCTTGGCTATGCTGACCTTGACCTGAGCTGGGCTCTCCCAGATAACCCCTGATGTGTTGCACCCTGGGAAATGGCTGATGACATGTTCTGACTCGTGGGCTGGGGACCCTGTGCTCCCAAGGCGTGCTGTGGAGTTGAAGAGATCCATCCCAGCCCTTGCTTGATGCTGCCGGCTGTGGTTTCCCGGCCTGCCCAGTGGTGCTGTGTGTGATGGATGGATGCTGTTGGAGATCTGTGATGTGGAAGCTGCAGTCTACTTGGCGGTCCCTTTCTCTTTATTTTGCAATCAAATTGGTAAAGCTCGCATGCCCACTGGCAGTGGTGGGTTTGTATTTCCGTGTTTTATGCTGGACTCATGGTTGAAATGTTAGAGTTAAAGCTGTGTGCTTTTCCTCTGCCTGTAGGGCCACATGTGTGTATCTCAGAGAGGCCATTGGTTTACATCGTGAGGGTGTCAATGTTCTCCCAGCCCTGAGCAAATTTGATTATATAGTCTTTTATTGAGGCCTGGTTCTGATTGGCTTAAAGATAAATTGACTTAAATTTAAATATTCAGTACTTAAAAATTCTAGAAATTAACGAGTCTTTAATAGGGGCTTCTGGGCCGACAGTGCAAGTGCACCTCAGGCAGATCTCGCAGGCACCACTGGTGAATAATCTCAGAAGGTGACTCACTTCTCCCACATCCGGGGTCTGCTCTGCCCAGGGTACAGGAGACACAGAGTTATCATAGGAGGAAGTTGTGGGGACCCCACTGTGGGTTTAACGCAGTTATATTTAAAAATTGTGTTATTGAGATTGATTCTACTTTTTGAAGTGTACAGTTCAATGACTTCTCATCTGTTTGCCAGCACCATAACCTAAGTTTAGAATAGTTCCTCATCCTAGGTAAAAGCCTGCATGCGTGACTGACCACCGGTGGCTTCTTTTGCTTCCTTACCTGCAGCCCCGGGCAGCCCCGGGCAGCCCCAGGCAGCCACTGGGTTGGAGGCCTTCAGTCTCCATCGCTCTGTCAGTTCTTAGTCATCGGACATTTCCTGGGAGTGGAGGCACACAAGATGCAGCGGTCTGTGGCTGGCTCTGTTCACTTGGGGTCAGGTGCTCAAGGTCACCTGTGTTGTGCCTGTGTTGTAACCAAATTCCATTCATACACCTGTCAGTTGATGCATGTTGGGGCTATTAATTGCATTGTCTGAGTGGCTTATTTTTGTTTCTCACTAACACAGCACATGTCTCATAGCAAGTTACTAGCTTGTTAGTGGAGAGAAGTTTTACAGTTTGACATAATTTAGATTGACTTTGAAAAGAATGCTTTCACAGTTTTTAAAATATTTACCCACATTTATGGAGCATTAAATTCAGAAAGTAGAGGGAAGATGAGGTTGTTTTATTACTTCATTGTTTCTCTTTTTACATTGTTCTTTGACTATCTTATTACCTCAATATCTTCTTTTTCTTGAAAGAGGAGATCAAGTATTTTTTAAAATGAAAAATAGCTTTCGTAGGTCCTGGATAGAATATATGAATAGATTCTGTTCCAAGGGTGTTTTGCGACTTTTGTAACTATCTGTGAGCATCAAAACTTCAAATACTTAACAATAAAATTTTCTGTTTTTAAAAGGATTTATTTATTTATTTGAAAGAGTTAGAGAAACACACACACACACACACACAGAGAGAGAGAGAGAGAGAGAGAGAGAGAGAGAGAGACTTAGAGAGAGAGAGAGAAATCTTCCGTCCTCTGGTTCACTCCCCGAATGGCTGCAACAGCCAAGGCTGGTACAGGCCAAAGCCAGGAGCCAGGAGCTTCTTCCAGGTCTCCTGGGTGGGTGACAGGTGCACAAACACTTAGGCCATCTTACACTGCTTTCCCAGGTGCATTTGCAGGGAGCTAGATCAGAAGTGGATGAAGAAGCCATGACATGAGCCAGCACCCATATGGAATGCTGGCATTGTAGGTGGTAGTTTTACCCACTATGCCAAACGTCAACCTCAGATTTTTCATTTTTAAAGTGGACATATAATTTAATATTTTTCTAAGAATGTCATTTTTTGTTGAGCTAATTGCTTGAGTTGTATGGTGCTTTTTTGTTAAGACAATGTAGATTCTTCCTGCAACTATTTGGAGAATATATTTTTAGGATTTGCTGACCTAATTACTGCCATGTGGTTTTCTCAACATCATTACATGTGGAGGAGCGAAGCACGAATGGGCATTTATGCGTGGATCCCCACTGAGCAGAGTAATACTGGCTGTGATGCATTTCCTTGTGCCATTCAACTAACATTTTTATAAAAAAGAATTTTTTTCAAATGTACATAGTTACAGTGAGTCATTTTTGCTTACCTGTGGCCCTAACAGCACAGTAGAGAAAATAGTGTTTGTATTTTTCTCCATGCTAAGGAACTAAATAAGGAACCAGCATTGTGGCACATTGAGTGGGTTAAGCTGCTACTTGAAATGCTGGCACCACACATGGGCACTAGTTCTTGTCCTGGATGCTCCATTTCTGACCCAGCTCCCTGCTTATGTGCCTGGGAAAGCAACAGAAGATGGCCCAAGTACTTGGGCCCCTGCCACCCATGTGGGAGATCCAGATGAGGCTCTAGGCTCCTGGCTTTGGCCTGACCCAGTCCCAGCCATTGTGGTCATCTGGGGAGTGAACAAGCAGATGGAAGACCTCTCTCTCTCTCTCTGTAACTCTGCCTTTCAAATAAATAAATAAATGCTAAAAAATAAAGAAACTAAAAACACCCTCTGAAAACATGAGATCCTTATGATGTTTTGATTAAGAATTTATAATAACTCTGACATTTAAAATTCAGCCCCCTTGTAAACTGGTAACTAAGCTTTTATAGGACTTGGACTGTAAATAGGAGTTTAATTGCAAAAATAATTTGAAAAAAATACTGAAAGTGTTAGCATTTCATATTGCTGAGGGGATGGTGAGAGGAATTGTAGTTTTCTGTGTCCCAATTCCTGTGGTGGCTGCCCGGTCGTGTGCGGACGTGGCTGACTGAAAAGCACTGGGGCATAAGCTTTAGGGCCTCTCCAACTCAGAGCCCATTCCCAGGTCCTGCCCCTAGTTCTGGGTTAGAATATTCCTTCTCTTAGAGAGGGCCCGCTGTCTGAATGTCAGGTCCTACAACACGCGGATCTACCACAAGACACACACCAGGTGTCTGTACCTGCCTGGGCTCAGCCAGCAGGTGGGATGGGCCCCACTGCCCACTCCCCTGGGCGGGAGGTTTCCTCTGGAGGTCAAGGGCCACTCCCTCCTGCCTCTGCCCTCCCTCCCAACTCAGCAAGGGGGAGCATCTTCACCCCTGCAAACCCTGCAAGGGCTATAGCTTGGAACAGGTCCTCCCTACAGCTGAGAACAGGTCCTCCCTACAGGTCGGAGCAGATCAACAGGTCCTCCCTATAACTCAAGGACAGATCCTCCCTACGGCTCAGAACAGATCCAGCTGAGAACAGGTCCTCCCTACAGGTCGGAGCAGATCAACAGGTCCTCCCTATAACTCAAGGACAGATCCTCCCTACGGCTCAGAACAGATCCAGCTGAGAACAGGTCCTCCCTACAGGTCGGAGCAGATCGAGCTTGGGGATGTGGGTTCAAAATAGACACTTGAAATCAGTAGTGGTAACAGCACTGAGAGCAGAAGGGTGCCAGGTATGTCTTTGGAGAGAGTTTTGCAGACCACAGTTAGCTGCAGTGTGAATTTCTAAGCAAGAATGGGATGAGGTCAGGGTGACTGCAGGTTTGCTGTCACGGGAAAGGAGGCAAATGTCCAAGCAGCCAGAAGGCAAAGGCGCCGCGCAGGGGCCAGATGTGGAGGCTGCAGGTAGAATGTGGGGAGGAGTGATCTGGCCACGCGCTGCCTGTGCAGGTGAAGCCTTGGAGTGGGAAATGGGGGGAGCTTTGGCAGAAACCCACAGTGAGCACAGCCCTGGCAGAGGATTCCCCAGGAATGTCCCAGAGACGCAAGGTCTCAGGAGAAGCCGAGTCTGAGGGCCCTGGCATTAGAGCAGCAGTGTCCAGGAGGAGGGGCCTGGGAGCCAGGGTGAGCAGGTGATGAGAGTCCTTTGGGGCTGGGAGGGGTGTCAGTCCAGGTGGGCCTCTCTCAGTCCCTGGCACTGTGGGACACTTGCAGTTCTTAGGGGCCTCCTGCCCACAGGTTGGCAGGGGCTGAGCCATGGACTGTACACTGTCCTTGTCCCAGGCCTCCTCCCCTCCTCTAGGAAGTGGGGAAGATGATAGAGAGAACTTGACTTGGCCAAATGCCCGGAAAGCCCGGTCAGCTGCAGAAGGAACGAGATCCCTGGTTGGCCAGGGTTGCATTTCAGCTTCAAACGGGACAACACTGCTGTCTGTGCCAGCTGAACCCCTGACTGTGGAGCTCAGGGCCTCGCCCGTGAGCTCCTGACTTCAGGAACCAGGTCTGCCAGGAGCACCAGCCTGTCTTCTCCCGCAGTCCACCCACTTCTGTGTGCTGATCTCAAATCTGTGATACATACACATTCTCATTTGTTAATGCTACAGATGGTTCTGACAATAGCAGAGAAAAGCAAATATGTTTAACCAGAGTAATGAGCCATGCAAGAGTCTTTGCCTTCCGTTGTTCTGCTGAGAATGCCTCCCCCTCTCGGGTGGTTTCTGTGAGAGGCCCGTTTGGAAACATCCACTCAAGCTGAGTGCAGTAATGCAAGCCCAGAAAATCCAAGGGTTGGATGACCCAAGCGCAGGTAAACCAGGCACAGGTAATCAAGGGTCAGGTTGCATTTGTCTGGGTGTCCAGAGGCTTCCAAGAGGAAGTAAAACCTGAGCAGGGCCCTGGGGACCACGTGGAGGCCAGGAGGTTGGCCCGGCCAGAGCACGGTCATTCTGCCAGGCCTAGGAAGTGACGGTGCAGCCTGCAGGCAGTGCAGGTGTCAGCGTCGCCTTGGGGAAGCAGGCGGATGATGTCATCAGGGAGACAAGGAATCGAGGTGCTCAGCGTAATCTGGGGGATCGATGGTGGCTGTGGAGATGGAGATGGGTGAGCCCCACTAGGGGGTGACTGTACACCCCCAGCACCCAGGACAGGCAGCACACGGAGAATGTGAGCCTGCACCCCTGCACGTCTTTAAACAGCAGCTAGAAGGGGACACGTGCATCCGCAGTGTGAAAGCCGGATCCTTGCAGTCCCTGGGCAGAGCAGTTCTACGCACAGGTTTTCCTAAGAAGGGAGCCGTCTGTCGCCCTCCCCTCCCTGGCAGCTCCCACCCATCCATCCCCCTGGGCTGTCACAGTACCCCTTCACCCACTTCCTGTCTCCTCCTGTGCCACCTGTGCCTGAAGAGCCTCATCTTTCTGATCTAACGTTCGTCAGCTTGGCAGGTGGCTGGCTGTGGGAGGGCGGATCGAGGTCAACTCCCCACACGAAACACAGCTCCGTGGCAGCAGACAGGACCAGCTGATCTAGGGGAGCTGAGAGGTTTCAGTTCACCGCTGTGGCCCCATTTCACACCATGTCCCACTGAGCGCCTCCTGCTGAGGAAGCTCTAGTCATATCCTCGCAGTGAGTGCTCACTCACATGTGGGTGCACCTGGCCCACTGAGTGGAGACCCTGTGGTGGACCCCGGGGCAGTGAGTTTGGTCAACAGGGCAGCTGTGTGTGTGCGACTTTAGGAGAACGCTGGAGCAGTGGCAGATGCAAGGCCGAAGCGGAGGGAGTCTGCAGCCTGAGGGGCAGAGCTCTTGGTAGCACTAGAGCTGGTTTCTGTGGGTGAATATTCAGAGCGGCCCCATCTGGGATAGCCTCAAGTCAGAAGCAACTGGTGGACGGGGCACACACCTGATATGTCCACACAGTGCACGCTGCTCAGCAGTGAGCGGAAATGGACCCCCAATGCATATAGCAACAGCAAGGGATCACCAAAAACAGCTGTGCAAGCGGGAGAAGGCAGACCTACAAGAGTCCACACTGCATGGGGCCATCCAAGAAAACTCTAGAAGACAAAGATCAACTCACAGAGACAGCAGATGGAGGGCTTCGTGGTCAGCAGAAACGTCTACGGGATTTAAGGGATAAAACAGTGCCTTGGCACTCGTTACTGTGCAGGGCTGCACAAGCTGGGCACACCCACGTCTGTCACCTCAGTGAGGCTGGATCTGCCCTCCCAGACAGGGGCTGTGGTCAGGAGCTGGTCTGTCCCCCGGGGCTCCGGTGTTGGAAGCTGAGTCTCCTGGATGGTGGTCAGAGTAAGTGCGGCCTCGCAGAAGTCTGTGGCTGACTGGGAGCTCTGTCCTCAGAAGGGAAGTGGGGCCTGAGTCTGTGGCTCCCTGGGTGGCAACGTGCCCCTCCATCTTGCACGGCTCCCTCCACCTGGTGCCAGCTGCACTGACACCCTCATTAGCACAGAGCTCATGCTGTTGCCATGCCCTTGACCCTCCAGGAGCTCATGCTGTTGCCATGCCCTTGACCCTCCAGGACTGGTAACCTTGCTATAAAGTTCAGCCTTAGGTGTTGTGTAATAGTCAGAGCACACTGACCCTTGCCCTGGGAGAGTGGGCGGGAACTCCCTTGGTGATTCCATTTGAAAGGGATGGCCTCCAGGTCATGCGGACAGATGGACCTGGGTGCAGAATCTCTAAGTGGCTCTTATAAAGACAGCTATCTTGAGGGGCCAGAGAGAAGATTTAAATCACTGCATTAAGACAAGGAGTCAGGACCAAGCATCAGAGAGGCCTGGCTCATGGCTGGGGGTAAGGGGGAGGTTGGGTTAGGCTGCAATCTAGAAAGAAACCAGGAGTTATTAAGCTGAAGGGGCACCCAGCATGTGGTGGAGGTGCCGTGGGAGCCCTAGGAACCATGGTCATCTGTGGCCCGAGCTCTGCTTTGCAGAGTGGGGGTGGGGGAGGCTCCTCCGATTTGGGTAAGGAAGAAAAGCATTCCCCTTCCCCGCCCACTGTGTCGTTGAGTGCACAGGTGTTGACAGGTGGTGGTCAGCAGGTTGTCTCCAGGCCTCTGTCGCTGAAGCAGGGCTCTGCACTCAGCCGTCTGTTTCGCTTGGTTGGGAATAAACTCCTATTGCCACCCCCAGTGTACAGCAGACTGTGTGGTCAGGAAGTCTCCGGGGTTGGTGTTTGAGAGGGCTGGTGTGGCGTGTTCCACTCGGATCCGCCAAAGCCCTGAAATCCTCCGGGAGGGATGAAGAGGCATGGGAACACATGGAGTGTGCTTCACTTACCTGCCCGGCTTCTCCAGCTGGTGTAGGGATAACGAGAAGTTGGGTTCTGGACATGTGGTTTAATTGTGGGGTCAGAGCAGCGGACTGCGGGAACACTGAAGGGGAAACAAGACTCACAGATGGACTTCTCATTTACTAAAAAAAACTTAAAAATATGTTAATTCACATGTTAAGAATTGAGTTAATTTTATTTTGGGGATATATTTATGAAACGCCTTGTAGGAAATGGACCACAGAAAGCTTCTGTCCTGATGTTTGTGATTTTATTCCTGCAAGTAAAATCATCAATGCACTGGAACGCATGTGGCCTTCAGATCCAGGGAACACTGGGAGCCAGGTGCCTGACGGGCGAGGGTTTCCTCCCAAAGACCCTCTGAGCATCTCCCTTCCTCACTGCCTCACTCTACAGTTTTTTTCTTTTTTTTTATGAGAGAGAAACAGAGACAGAAACACACACACACAGAGACTCTGTCCACCAGTTCACTTCACTTCCCAAATTCATTTCCCAAATGCCTGAAATAACCAGAACTGAGCCAAAGCTGTAGCCAGGAGCCTGGAGCTCAATCCAGGTCTCCCAGTGGGTGGCAGGAATCTGGTCATTTGAGCCATGACCTGCTCCCTCCTGGGGTCTGTGGGAAGCTGGAGTCAGGGTCCGGACCTGGGACTCGAGCCCAGGTACTCTGGTATGTGACACAGGCATCTTACTCACTAGGCCAAAAGTCTGCCCCACACATTTCTGTTTCAAGCCAATGTGTGCCCTTTGAGTCCATCTGGGCTGTTTCCCTGGCTCGCGTATTCTGCTGTCCCTGTTGCTTTGGGAACCACTCCTCGCCCCGCCTGGTGACAGCAGTGGGGGTGCCAGTCGTGGAGTATGCATGATTCAGGCCTGGTCATGGGCTCCTCCCCCCCAGTCAGCAACCAGCCCAAGCCGGGCGTGGAAGCAGCCCCAGCGGCTGGAGTCTGTTCCTGAAATCTGCTGTTCAGAGTTGTGGAAGGTTGGAGAAGGCGTACTTTCATGTGTGTGAAAAAAACGAATCTTCACGGAAACTGAAGATAAAATACTAAGGTTCTCAGACGCCATTTTCTTCCTGAAACAGAGAAAGGTGATCTGAGTATAGGAGAGTCTGTTCAAACAGAGGCCAGGCGGTGAAACAGTGAACAGAACAGGAGGGAGGGCCTGGACTCGGCGATGGCCGCCTCTCGCCATGGCCTCCTGGCCACGATGGACAGAGCATTTCCTCTCGGCTCAGTCTACCAGGACATCTGCAGCTGTGACTTGCAGCTGTGGAAGTCCTAACTGGTTCCTTAACTCAGCTGCCAACAGTAACCACTGCAGCTAGAGTAACAGCCATGGCCAGGAGAACTCTGGTCACAGCTCACACTGCTGGGCCTCTCACTGGGTGCTCAGTGATTGACAAGTGTGGTTTATTACATCTTCGGAAAAACTTCACAGATGAGAAAAATCACAACTTGCCCAGGGCTACGGCTCAAATAAGCGGCGGCCAAAACCCGTCGGGGTTGGAACCTGTGTTTCTGTCCTAAGGACTCAGTTTGCCTTTCTCGTCTTCCCTGATTTATGTCACCTGCCCCTCCACGCCATGACCTCGGAGGTGGTGAGCGCAGAGCCAGTGGGTGTACTTGAGCTTGCTTGGTGGCGGGGTTGGCAGACTGTCTTGCCTGTAAAACGTCAGTAAGTGTCACTCCGGAATCGTTTATCCTCGCGACCAGAGGCCGGTATTGTCTGCCTTTGGAGATGGTCAAGCCCAAGGTTGAGTGTCTGGCAGGTGGTAGTACGCTGGGCCCTGCCCGTGACCTCCACAGGGTCAGCAAGGAGAGGAAGGAAGCTCTGCTTGAGGTCTTACCCAATGCGCCTACACCACGCACTTCCAGTGCTGTGTCCTCTGTCAGGTGACCGGCAGTGTTCTGACAGAGAGCTTCCAACTGCAGCTCGCCCCCGTGGCCATGCCAAGTCAGGGGAGCTGGCCTTAGAGCCGGACATGGACCACCTGGGCTCCACCAGACAGCAGGGGTGAGGGTCTTTGTGGAGGATGAGGATGGCCAGGTTTACTTCTCGTGGTCCCTGGGAGATGGATGCTGAGAGACTGCGAGTGGTCCAGCAGGGGTGAGGAGGTGGGCAGCAGCCCTTCCTGGAGAGTTGCCGGGAGCTCAGACTCGGTGTCGCCTGGCCCTCCCGAGGGTTCTGTTCCCTGGATAGAGGAGCCCTGCAGGCCCCGCCATCTGCTTCTGCCACCTCTCATCCAGGCACTGTCATCTCTGCCTGGCCAGGCTGTACCTGTGGGGCCACACCCCCTGCTGGGCTCGCCCCACCCCCTGCCCTGGGCACTCTGGGTGGCCCCAGCACAAGGATGGCCCTCGAGGTTCCCAGGACCAGGGAGGGGAGCGGGAGCAGGCAGCTGCAGGCTCTGCTTTTCCACGGTGGACAGCGTCCTCAGCAAGGCTTCCAGGTTTGTTTCTATCAGTTTAAGGACAATCTTTCAGGTGATTTTGTGATTTTTCTAAAAACTTAAATGATGACTTATAGAGAGGCTTAAACTCCCAAGTTTGGGTTTCAATGGACATTTCTGTTCTAATGCTACTAATGACCTTAACCTGGAATGGTCGTACCACTTGTCATTGGAGCCACTGGATTGATGTCTTCATGACATTGATGGACAGGAGGCACACACGCCCTAGCCGTGGGTCTTGGGCACGTTACAGTGTTCTAATGCGGAGTCTGGACAAGGTGCAGTGGTATAAGCCGAATGCCCATGGCCTAGGATCTGGGAGGATGCTGCTCCGGAGGCAGGGTCTGGAAGCAATGCGCAGGCGTGTGAGCTGGTCACAGCAGCACAGTGGCAGGTGTGGCTGCAGGAGGGGCATCTTGGGAGAACAGGGGGGTCCTTAAACAGACGCAGAGCTTGGGGGTGCAACTGACATTCTGCTTGGGTCCCTCTGCTGGGGCTGCCCCTCAGGCCGCAGGATGCCAGCAGCACCTCCAGCCTGTACCCCCTGGAGGTCGGTAGCACGTAGGCCGAGCATGACAGCCCCGAGGTCCCTCGTGGAGCCTCAGTGTCTGCACACAGCCAGGGTCATGTGGCCGAGCTGTGATCCTTGCCTGGGAATCCAGGCCTGGTTGCCAGTCTGGTAGCTTTGAGGAAGGATTTCTAGAGCAATTGAGAGACAGCCTGGCCTGTGGAGTCACAGCCCCGGGGTCTGTCTGTTCTCCAGTGGACCGTGTGTCCCCTCCCCGGGCCAGAGCTCCCACTTGTGGGGTGGCATCTCCTAGGCTGAGAAGTGCTGTCACCATAGCAATGGTGCCCAAGGGCACTGGGACCCAGGGGAGCACTCCTGCTGCCAGGGGCCCCATCGGCCTGTCCCAGAGGGCCCACTGCTCCCAGCTGTTCCTAATCAGATGCGGAAGGGGCCTGACCAGAACTGAGGCAGGCAGAGGGTTCTAAGAGAAAGTCTTATCAAGAGAGGCCAGCTCTGAATGTCAGTGCACACTTAGCCGAGTGATACTGAAAATGGCTCTTTAGCCTCCTTTAGCCTCCAGATTGTCCAGATAGGGGTAGTTTGTGAGACTGTGAAGGGAACTTAACGAGAACATGCACAGGGCAAGTGCTGAATGTGTGTTTATTATGATCACAATTAACCACAAAAATAGCGAGATCATTATTATTGTTACGAGAGTAATTTGTAAACCACTAGGTATGCAAGAGTGTGTCTGTGCTCAACAGGGGAGGGGAGGCTCAGGGCTCGGTGTCTGCTTGGGTTCCCTGCCAGTGGGAGCCTGGGGCTGGGCACGTCTGCCCACTCACTCCAGCACTCCCTGGACTCCTGAGACAGAGGTGGGGGGCACACAGGAGAGGTAGGGGGCACACAGGAGAGGTGGGGGGCACACAGGAGAGGTGGGGGCACACAGGAGAGGTGGGGGCACACAGGAGAGGTGAGGGGGCACACAGGAGAGGTGGGGGGGCACACAGGAGAGGTGAGGGGGCACACAGGAGAGGTGGGGGCACACAGGAGAGGTGAGGGGGCACACAGGAGAGGTGGGGGCACACAGGAGAGGTGAGGGGGCACACAGGAGAGGTGAGGGGGCACACAGGAGAGGTGGGGGGGCACACAGGAGAGGTGGGGGGGCACACAGGAGAGGTGGGGGCACACAGGAGAGGTGGGGGGCACACAGGAGAGGTGGGGGCACACAGGAGAGGTGGGGGCACACAGGAGAGGTGAGGGGGCACACAGGAGAGGTGGGGGGGCACACAGGAGAGGTGGGGGGCACACAGGAGAGGTGGGGGCACACAGGAGAGGTGGGGGCACACAGGAGAGGTGAGGGGGCACACAGGAGAGGTGGGGGCACACAGGAGAGGTGGGGGCACACAGGAGAGGTGGGGGGCACACAGGAGAGGTGAGGGGGCACACAGGAGAGGTGGGGGCACACAGGAGAGGTGGGGGGCACACAGGAGAGGTGGGGGGCACACAGGAGAGGTGGGGGCACACAGGAGAGGTGGGGGGCACACAGGAGAGGTGAGGGGGCACACAGGAGAGGTGGGGGGCACACAGGAGAGGTGGGGGCACACAGGAGAGGTGGGGGGCACACAGGAGAGGTGGGGGCACACAGGAGAGGTGGGGGCACACAGGAGAGGTGGGGGGCACACAGGCAGATCGAAGCGAGCTCCCTCCTGGAGAACCCAGGCTTCTTGAGCAGGTGTCTGGATGCCAGGGGCCAAGTACTGCCCAGCAAATTCAGTGCTTGCCAGGGGCAGACACCTATTGCCTCTCCGCCTGGCCCCTTCTCCCTGCCTCTCCTACCCTGATGGCCTGTGCTGGGTGCTAATGTCCCCTTGCCAGATGCAGCAGTCTGGGGCACAGGTCCTAAACAGGGCTGTGTTCCTTTTGAACTGCCTTCCACACCCAGGTGCTCAAAGACAGAATCTGCACAGCACAGCGGTGCTCAGAGCACAGTGACCAGCTGGCCCAGGCCGGGGCCACTGTCCTGATGCACTGGCAGTTGCGCACCTGTCTCCCTTTGTGCGTTACTAAAATGCCAACTCGACAGAGGGACCAAGAGCCGCTCAGCCTTAGCTGCGTTCCTGTGGGGACCCCAGTGTCTGCTCCCATTGGACCAGAGTGACAGTGACGGGGATATGGAAGCAGTTCTGGATATGTTTGGGGGTCCCCAGGGCTGATAGAGCAGGGGTCACAGCCATATTTATGACTATTTTTTCATATAGTAGCCCATACTGTAATGCCGTTCCACATGGGCCCGTGTTCACAACCGGAATCTCCAGGATGTAAGCCTTCCAACCAGCAGGAATGTGGCTGCTTACTCCACACCAGCTTTGAAGGAGCCTGTTTGTCGGGTTTTTAGATGAAATCTTGTCATCTTTTTTTTGGAGCTGCTTTTGAATTGGCCATCACTGTGGGGCAACATATTAGATTCCCATGGCACCACCTCTTCTCATGACAGCCAGTTTCTGTGAAACCATGACAACTGCATAGGCCCTGGGGACTTGGCACAAGTACTGCGCTAAGTGATTGCACTCTTGATTGCTGGACTGCTTCAGCTCACTTGAAATCTCTGCTGGTTGCATTTAAAGCAGACATCATCGAGGGAAATTAATTGTCCTATCATTTATTAGTCTATTTTAATTATGATGTTCTATTTTTTAAACCCTGGTTTCCAACTGGAAGGCCATGGGACATGATCAAAACCCCAAACTCTTCAGCCTCTAACAAGGCTCTTGGGTTCATCCCTTGCACCAGCAGCCGTCAGCCGGAGAGGGCAGTTAGTGTCTGCTCTCAGTCTCCACGGGGGCTCGACACTACAGAGGAAGACCTCGGTAAATGAGATTCAAAATGTGACGCACTCCTGAGTCATCTGTGGCGGGCTGCAGTGTGGGAGCTGATGGACAGAGCAGAGACTGCAAGGGCTTGGCCAAGGTTGGCCGTGGGGAAGGGACCTGGTGTAATAGCAAAGACTAGAATCCAAGCTAAACACATTCAAAATAGCGAATACGACGTCATGGAAACCCCTCTATGTCTAGCGACTGGCCAACATTAGTTACTGGCACCCAAGGCACTAATTGCGGGGTTACCTCGTTGTCTGTTTGGAGCTGACTGTGCCAGAAGAGGGACACTTTCCATGTGGCAGTGTTACAAGACTCCTGGGCTTTGAATGTTACAGGTGTATTAGGGCTGCACAGACATCATGCCCTACACGTCATGAACTGTGGGTGGTTCTTGGGCATCAATGCCATCTGGGAGACAGCAGGCTCCTTGCCTTTCTCAGGAATGTGGGTGCTCCTCAGCTACAATCGCAGCCATAACTTTATAACATGTGGCACGCTGCAAGTAGGTTTGGGGGAGGCTGGTTTCCTATGGTGGAGCCACTGGGTATAAGGTTAGCAACTCAGGGCTGACGTCGTGGCACAGTGGGTGAAGCCACTGCCTGTGACACCGGCATCCTACATGGGTGCCGGTTCAAGTCCTGACTGCTGCACTTCTGATCCAGCTCTCTGCTGGTGTGTCTGGGAAAGCAGTGAAGTGGTGGAGGATGGCCCAGGTGCTCGGGCCCCTGCACTCATGTGGGAGACTGGAGGAAGCTCCTGCTTCCTGGACTTGGCCTGGCACAGCCCCAGCTACTGTGGCCTTTTGGGGAGTGAACCAGCAGATGAAGTTTTTCTGTCTCTCTCCCTCTATCTATGTAACTCTGCCTTTCAAATAAATAAAATTGATTTTTTTTTAAAAAAAGTTTCTGTAGCTCTGTATGCATGGCTGTGTGTCACTGAGCCGGCTCTCTAGGGACTGGGTTGTCACACGCCATCACCTCTCTAGTACAATGAGAAGCTCTCCTTACACTACTAACAGGGTTCCAGCATGATAAGGCAGCCAGTAGGGAAAAGCCAGGGAGGAATCACGTCTCTCATAGAAGTCAAGAATCCGTGATGTTTATAGCTCAAGAACTGCCAGGATGTCTGTGGGCATGTCTGGTGGGGGTTGGGGGGCAATCGCCATCCATTCTGCCTAGGTGCAGAGAGCACACCATGAGCTCCAAGGCACAGTCTCACAGAGCCCATCACAGGGTAAGGAGCTGCCCAGCGTGTCTTACACCAAGCTGCACGGCACAGTACAGGTCTGCTCCCAGGGGCTGCGATGGAATCCACTGCAAACCCCCTGACAACGGAGAGCAGAGCAGCGTCAAATGGTCCTTAGTTTGTCTGATTCCATTAGACTCTCGGCTGCCTCAGGTTCTTTGTTCGTTATGTACACTATGGATCCGAGAGGGTCCCACGTCAGATGGGGGTGAAGTGAGGATTTTACAAACAGGCTGGAAGGCAGCTGTGATCAGACCTCTCAACCAGTGCATCAAGCTGAGAGCCTGGAGACCACGGAGCGGAGAGCTCAGGGAGACAACAGTGCGGTGACGTGAGTGAAGTGACAACAGCGTTATCGATTAAACCACACTGCTCCTAGTTGTAATAATCACCACAAGGCTTCCTGCTGTTCAGTGCGGCATTGCGCTGCATCACTGTGATACCATTCCATCATTGCTTCGTCTCCGTCAAGCCCTCGTGAGGACTCCGGGGGCGGAGAAAGTCGATGGCAGCTGCTTCTGTGCTCTGCACTTCACCGTGGCTCCTTCACGCTATAAGCACTCACTCTTGCTGTGGACCATGTGGCCCTCAGGAGCTTCTCCCAAGGCCAGCTGTGTGTCATGGAGCCCTGCAAGGTCGCACAGTGAGGTGGACAAGCGTCTCCTCCTGGCCGGTGCCCCTGATGCCGGGGAGCCCCTGGTTTGTCTCTGCTGAAACGTGCTAGTCCTGAGAGTGGAGGGAGCTGCCTGCTGCTGTGTGAAGCCAGAGCTCCGGAATAACCGTCTCCCCGTTGTTCTGAGTTTCTGAAGGTGCTTCTTGTAGAATTTTGTTTTGTTTTGTTTTGAAGATGGAGGGACTAGCAATTTCTCAATGACAAAAACTGTCCTGTGAGGAAGACCCGGTGTGTACTTGGTAAAGTTGCTGTGTATTATAGGACAATGGTTCTTTTTCAAAATCCGTTTTTCATGTTATTTATTTGTCTGAGAGAGAAAGAGAGAGAGAAACACGCTCTGTCAATTGGCTCATTTCCCAAATGCTCATAACGATTGAAGCTGGGCCGGGCCAAAGCTGGGTGCTGGGAACTCAACCCAGATCTCCCCTGTGGTGGCAGGACAAAACCATCTTTATCATCTGCCTCTCAGGGTCGACATTAGCAGGAAGCTGGGGTTGGGGTCTGGAGCCAGATGTTGGACCCAGACGCTCTGATGTGTGATGTGGGCGTCCTAGCTGGTGTCTTACCTGCCAGATCAAACACCTGCCCCGTGGTTCTTTGGAGGAGGGACAAACACGTATTTCTGCCTTGAAATCCTTCGGCACCTAGCAGAATTCTTGGGATCACAAGCAAACGTCACCCCCCGCCCCTTAATCCAGTTTCCTCATTGATGGAGAAGAGGTCAAAGCCGGTGCCCACTGAGGCGAGCGTGTGACTGCCTCCTGCCTGCCGGTTGCTTCATTCATCAGCTTAAGGAAAGCACCTTCTAGTTGCAGTGTCCAGTGCGGAGCGTCAGTACTGCTTACACGCAACTGCTGGCTGATGTTCCCTGCCTCGCACCTCATTGGAATCCTTAACTGGGACAAATGACCTACTTGCTGCTTCAGAATTAGAATTGTCTACTGGACTTCTGCCCATAAAAACTTATTGAAAGAGGTTTAGAAACTGTGCTCCTGTTTCAAGTACCTTTGGGAGAGGCCAGTTCTCTGTAACGTACAGCAGTTGGGGGGAGAGCTAATGCGCTCCTGCTGTTCTGACTCTCTGTGTGCTGCCCTGGGCTTGGCGTCCCTCAGTCCGCCCAGCTGAGTATGGGCTTGTCTCGTCCAAACAGTGAAATATGCAATGGATGACACGAAACACACATGCTAGTACAATGCTAATGCATAATTCAGTGTACAAATGTTAAGTCCTGGAATGGCAGTATTTATTAGCCTGCACAATGCCGCACCAGCCCTGGGTGATCTCAGACGTTAAGATGGAAGGGAGGATCTGGGAAGCTAAAAACCTGGGGGCAGGAAACTGGGGCCGTCACGGAGCAGCTGTCTGAATGTGGCTGGGGAGGGAGTGCCTGTGTGAAGACACAAGCCCTGTTCTTTATTGTTGGGCCACAGATGGCCTCTCTGGGGGACTCCATAGGAGTTTTTAATAAAATAAACATTCCCGTGGAGAGGAGCTCATTTTCCATGTTTGTCAATTAATCCTGGATTTGACAAGGGTTAGAGTCTCAGGATTTGTTGGCAGCTGTAGGAAGACCCCGAGAATGGCAAATGAGGACCCACTGTACCTCAGCTCCCCAGACATCACCCCACATGTCGCCCATCTTCATGGTGAGAAGTGGAGTATCTGCCATGTTGGATGCCCTACCTTTCTGATGCTAACGCGTTTCTAGGCATGAAGCTTCTGGAAGGGGGGAGGAGCAGACTCTCAGGAGGAAGCCCGGGGATGCTCTGTGCCTAAACCTGCTGAGAACAGAGTGTGCATTTTCCCAGGGAGCCACAGGCAGCGTTTTCCTGGAGTGAGTGAGTTAGTGGACACCAGCGGGGGCTTGTGGGGAAACCATATTCGTAATCCCACAGGACTGGGTCGAGAGCTCCTGGGTGCCTCTGCCTACATCACTGGGCAGCATCACAAGGCAGTGCAGCTCTGAGTTGGCACTGACAACCTTCCCTCCACATCTTACTTCAGCTACTGTGGTTTTCTGGACATATCTTGGCTTCAACTAGTTCTAGTCTTCTGTGAACAAATGCATCCGGAAAGGTTAAAAAAATGCAGAGCTCTGTATCTGCCAGAGTTTGAACTTCCTCTTATTTAAAAAAAAAAAAAAAAAAGTATTTGTTTATTTGAGAGGCAGACAGACAGAGGGAGTGCTGCCATCTGCTGGTTCACTCTCCAGTGCCCACCGTGGTCAGGCTGGGGGTGGTCAAATTTGGGAGCCAGGAACTCAATCCAGGTCTCTCCCAAGGATGACTGGAGCCAATAGTTGAACTGTCACCTGTTGCCTACGGGGGTCTGCATTACCAGGAAGCTGGAGTCAGGAGCTGGAGCCAGGAACTGATCCTAGGTACTCACATATGGGATACGGGCATCTTAACCACAAGGCTAAATGCTCTCCCCTCAACTTTCATTTTGGATTATTAAAGGAAGAGCCAAGGGCACTGGGCTAAGCCACAGGTTTTCTTTTTTAAGATTTATTTATTTATTTTACTTTTTAAAAATTTATTTGACAGAGTTAGCGAGAGAGAGAGAGAAAGATCTTCCTTCCGTTGGTTTATCCCCCAGATGGCCACAATGGCTGGCATTGCCAGGAGCCAGGTGCTTCCTCCTGGTCTCCCACGTGGGTGCAGGGACCAAGCACTTGGTCCATCCTCCACTGCCCTCCTGGGCCACAGCAGAGAGCTGGACCTGAAGAGGAACAACCGGGACTAGAACCCTGTGCCCATATGGGATGCCGGCCCCGAAGGCAGAGGATTAACCAAGTGAGCCGTGGTGCTGGCCCAGATTTATTTATTTATTTTAAAGTCAGAGTTATACAGAGAGAGAAGGAGAGGCAGAGAGAGAGAGAGAAAGAGAGAGAGAGAGAAAGTCTTCCATCCTCTGGTTCACTATCCAGATGGCTACAATGGCCAGAGCTGCACCGATCTGAAGCCAGGAGCTAAGAGCTTCTTCCAGGTCTCCCACATGAGTGCAGGGGCCCAAGCCATCTTCCACTGCTTTCCCAGGCCATAGTAGAGAGCTGGATTGGAAGTGGAGTATCCAGGACTCAAACCAGCATCCATGTGGTATGCCAGCGCTGCAGGCGGTGGCTTTACCCACTACGCCACAGCACCGGCCCCTAAACTGTAGTTTTCCTTCTTCTTGGCACTGACTGAACAAGTCACTGAGATGGCTGGCACCCAAAGCCCAGGGAGGTTTGGAAATCACTGTATCTGAACTTACGCACCTTCATTGTGCAGGAGGTGTGCACCGAACACGGTGCAGAGTCGCCCTGGCTCACTGAGAGTTGTGTTGTCAAAATTCCTTACTCGGAAAATGTTGCCATGACAACGGTCTCTAGAACGGGAGAGCCCATAGTGAGTGGGTACTGGGTCCGGGTGGATGAAACCAGGTACTGGGTCTGGGTGGATGAAACCGGTGGGGAACCTTGATGATGGAGCTTCGAGGGGGAAATTCTCCACCACCCAGACACCTGTTGACAGCAAGGACCGCTTCCCTTTCTGGCGGCTGTGTCCCTGGCTCTCAATGCTCATGGCCTCATGGAGACGCGCCAGCTGCTTTCCATGGCAGGGCGTTCCCGGCGAGCAAGCGCAGAAAGACGTCGAATCCTGGGATTGGTGCCAGGCCTCAAGATGTCCTGTGTGCACATCAGTCAGCACTGTGTGCTGAGAGTGTACGGAGTCATGCAATTCCTGAGCTAGCTCGCTTCTTTCTCACCAGAGGGAAGGAGAACAGTTTTGACCACACAATGTTGTCAGAGGAGTCTTCTGTTTAGTGTGGACTTTCAAGACGGCCCTTGGCATGTGTATGCCCACTGTTTGTGTTCAGTCACTCGTGAACACCCAAACTGAAGACATGGGATCATCCGTTCTGAGTCGGCAGCAGCGTGAGAGCCTGCACTGCTTGTCTTTCTGTGCCTCATGCACTTCGCTCACCCTCTTGGCTTCCAGCTCCTCTCACCGCCGCCAATGACAGGTTCGTTCTTTTCACAGCTCGACAGAATCCCATGGTATATGTGCACGACGCCTCCATTATCTGTTTGTCAGTTAATAGACACCTTGGCTGATTCTGTTTCTTGGCTGTTGTGGATGCTGCTGCTATAAACACAGGAGTACAGACGACTCTTCAATAGATGGTTTCATTATCCCTGGACATGTTCCCGGTAGAGGGATTGCTTGATCATATGATGGTTCCATTTTGAGCTGTTTTTTTTTTTTTTTAATTTTTTTGTGGAAAATCCATACCGTTTTCCCCAACAGCTCTATTAACATACATTCCCACCAACAGACCCCTTGTCACTACTTGCTATTTTTTTGTCTTTTTTTTTTTTTGACAGGCAGAGTGGACAGTGAGAGAGAGAGAGACAGAGAGAAAGGTCTTCCTTTTGCCATTGGTTCACCCTCCAATGGCTGCCACGGACGGCGCGCTGCAGCCAGCGCACCGCGATCGTCCGATGGCAGGAGCCAGGAGCCAGGTGCTTTTCCTGGTCTCCCCATGGGGTGCAGGGCCCAAGCACCTGGGCCATCCTCCACTGCACTCCCGGGCCACAGCAGAGGGCTGGCCTGGAAGAGGGGCAACCGGGACAGAATCCGGCGCCCCGACCGGGACTAGAACCCGGTGTGCCGGCGCCGCAAGGCAGAGGATTAGCCTGTTGAGCCACGGCGCCGGCCTATTTTTTTGTCTTTTTAATAATAGCCAAACTAACTAGAGTGAAGTGATAGCTCTGTGGTTTTGATTTACATTTCTCTGATGAGTGGGGATGTTGAGTGGTTTTTAATGTGCCTGTTGGCCACTTGTACAGCTTCCTTTGCAGTGTGTTCATTTAGGTCTACCGCCTATATTGTCATTGGATCATTTTTTTGTTTTGTTTTGTTTTAGCTACTGAGTTGTTGGGAGTGTGTGTTCTGGGAATTAGCCCTTTGTCAGAGGTGTCGTTTGTAAGTATTTCCCTCTGTAGGTTCTCTCTGCACTCTGTCCATTACTCCCTTTGCCTTGCAGGAGTGTTTTAGCTTGGTGAAATCCCATTGGTTTTTGACTTTTAAAAATGTCAAGAGTTGAATTTCGCATGCTTAGAAGACAAATGGAAATCACTGGCTGAAACTTTGGCTTGCAAGTGGCACATCTTACTGCTGTGGTCTGAATCACAGAATTTCTGTGTTATACAGAGTTCCCCGCGTGTGGAAAATGGTTTGGTGGCTGGTCTGTGTACCCTTTGCTTCACAAGCTAAGAAGTGGGAAATGATAAAAACGGAACCTTGGGGCTGAGGATCCCTCTGGATGGTGGGCTGTGCAGGCTGCAGGCGAGCCAGGGGTCACAGCCTGCATTGCCATCCTCGCGCACTCCAAGTCCACGTCCAGACGGGGAACCTGAGGGGAGCAGAGGAGCTGACACTCCAAATGGAGAGCGGCTTTGAGACATGTTACCCACACCTGCTTCACCCTCGGCCAAGGGGATACCGTGCAGCACTACTGAATTTTGTGAATGACATTTCAAAGAAAGATTTTAAGCCAAATTTAAGGCTGTTCCACTGTGATCCTCTACATACTGCTTGTGAATAAGATCCAGCTACTGTAACTTGAAAAATTCGCATTTTTCTGGATGTGGCAATCTTCTCTTCTCTTCTTCTGGGAAGACAAAGGATGCTGCTGGACCGTTCAGAAAGGAGAGACTGACATGCGCAGTTCTTTTGGAAGGCCTGAAAAAAGGTTCCTGAAGGTGTGAGTTGCTGTTAAACCCTTGTTTGATTTGCAGAACAGTTACCTCTGTAACAGCTACAGGTGGAAACGCTTTGCTGTAGGTAACTGCTTCTGAATTTTAGCCATGTTGCCATCAAGTGGTGATAAAAAGACATGGTGGGCCGGCGCTGTGACTCACTAGGCTAATCCTCCGCCTTTGGCACTGGCACCCCGGGTTCTAGTCCCGGTCGGGGCACTGGATTCTGTCCCAGTTGCCCCTCTTCTAGGCCAGCTCTCTGCTGTGGCCCAGGAAGGCAGAGGAGGATGGCCCAAGTGCTTGGGCCCTGCACCCACATGGGAGATCAGGAGGAAGCACCTGGCTCCTGATTTTGGATGGGCATAGCTCCAGCCATAGAGGCCATTCTTGGGGGTGAACCAACAGAAGGAAGACCTTTCTTTCTCTCTCTCTCTCTCTCTCTCTCTCACTGTTCAACTCTATCTGTCAAATAAATAATAAAAAAAGACACAGTATATCTGAACCATTTGGGTTGGAGACTAGAAATATCCAACCTCTTTATTAAAAGCTTATGTTTATTTAAAAAGTGACCTCTATATGGGCATGTCACATCTTTCACATATCAGAAAAGAAACAGGAAAAAATCTTGTCTCCTCTTCGAGACTTGGAAATCTGCTTGAAAATTTCTCTGTGGCTTCTTTGCATGGCCCACGTTTTTTTCCTTGGGAGCCCCATTTTCCCCTGGGCATTTGGGCTGGCCCCAGCTTGTAAGTCATTTTCTAAGTGTTCTTCTTATCCTGCTATTCAGTCTTTGTTTTGATTAAATTCTTGGCACTTTTTTGCGGGTGGGGGGAGGTGAATCCATGAGGAACGATGGCAGATCCCTCGTTGGAATGATCTCAGAGGCGGGGGTGGGTGGGGGGTTCCTGTAGCTCCTCCATCCCCTGCGCAGGAGGGCCATGTTGGCCTCTGCTCTCCTCACGGATCTCCGTCACGGCCTTCAGGGCTGTTTGCCCTTCAAGCTGATTGGAAGGTTAGTACTGTGAAGTCAGGAGACGATTACACTGAATTGTAACCTGCTTCAAGGGGGGAGCCAGAAACTTGAAGGTGCCAGTGACACAGGGCTCAGGCCCCTGTGGGTCCTACACACAGGGAAGGCACTACTTACTGAGGATCTGCATTTCCCGGGACTTGCTCCAGACACACAGATTTCTGCAAGTGTTTCTCCCCCTCCAGAACTCCCTGGCGCCCTGCTGTGTCCACTTCTGCCAGTCCATCTTCACATATTTCTAAAATACAAAGGTTTTTGGTTTCGATAAAGTCAAATTTAGCTCTTTTTCCTTGGTTTCTGGTGTGCTTGGTAATAAACAGTTGACTAACTATTTTAAGACTTTCCATGGAGCCAGCATTGTGGAGTAGAGCATTAGGCCACTACCTGTGATGTCAACATCCCAGATGAGTCTGCTCCACCTCCAATTCAATTAGCTCTCTGCTAATGAACCGAGAAAGCAGTGGAAGGCAGCCTGAGTGCTCGGACCCCTGCCACTCACGTGGGAAACCTGGGTGGAGTTCCAGTTTCTGGGCTCTGGCCTGCCTCAGCCCTGGCCATTGCGGCCATTTGGGGAGTGAACCAGCGGATGGAGGGCCTTCTGTCTCTCTGTCTCTCCCTCTCTCTCTGTGACTATGCCTTTCAAATAAATAAGTCTGTTTTTTAAAGATTTATTTATTTGTTTGAAAGAATTATGGGGTGGAGTGGATGAGACAGAGAGAGCAAGAGAGAGAGAGAGAGAGAGAGAGAGAGAGAGATTGATCTTCCATCTGCTGGCCCACTTCCAAGATGGACAGCAAGGGCTGGGCCAGGCTGAGCCAGGAGCCAAGAGCTTCTTCCAGGTCTCCCACTGTCCATGGGAGTCAGTCATGCTTCCGAGGGGTTTCCCAGAGGTGGAAGAGACCTGTGGCGTCAGGTGGTGGCCCTTGTGTGGGTGACCATGCCATGGGGCTGCAGTGCAATGTCCTGTGCTCTGTGGAGACCATGAGCCGTGGCCATGCACACAGGGCACAGAGCGCTGTACTGCAGGTGCTCCTCTGGTCCCCACACAGGCCGGTGATGCTCCCTCTGAGACACCCTGTGGAGCTCTTCTGTCCTGAGAACGCGCCTCACTGTTCCTCCAGACACAGCGACACACCCGGGGGCTGCCGAGCCTGCTGCCTTTGGCCATGTGCTCTGCTGTGGCCTGACTGCCATGAACTCTCAGGCACAGGTGGGTGTGCTGAGTCCACTGGGCAGCCTGCGGCATACAGATGTCAGTTGGGGGAGGCACAGGAGGCGTCGTGTACCTCATTTCCAGGCAGTCATGAAGGTGAGGCATTGGGAAGGAAAGGAAAGAGCACATGTGTTCAACTGATCTTTTTTTTTTTTTTAAGATTTTACTTATTTATTTGAGAGGTAGAGTTACAGACAGTGAGAGGGAGGGACAGAGAGAAAGGTCCTCCATTCGTTGGTTCACTCCCCAGATGGCTGCAATGGCCGGAACTGCACCGATCCGAAGCCAGGAGCCAGGAGCTTCTTCCCAGTCTCCCATGTGGGTGCAGGACCCAAGCACTTGGGCCATCCTCCACTGCCCTCCCAGGTCACAGCAGAGAGCTGGACTGGAAGAGGAGCAGCAGGGACTAGAATCGGTGCCCATAGGGGATGCTGGTGCTGCAGGCAGAGGATTAACTTACTGTGCCATAGCACCGGCCCCCAAGTGATCTTTGACCGTGGCACAGGGAGCTCAGGAAAGAAAATACTGACTCTTGACAGTGGGTGCTGGAACAGCTGGGATTCTGTAGACTGAAACATGGACCCCTGTCTATATCTAGTACCAGAGCAAATATTAACTTGAGTGGATCATCAACTTTATGTCAAACCCTGAAACTAAAGTTCTAGAAGATAATATGAGAAAACCTTTGTGACCTTTGGCTAAGCAAATAGTTCTTAGATACAATAAAAAAAATCAAAGAAAAAAACTGGATATGTTGAATGAATTTTATCAGAATTAACAGCTACTGTTTGTAAGAATACTATTAAGAACATAAAACAAGGAGTGGACATTTTAAGATGCCGGCTAAGACCCTTGTGTCTTATATCTGAGTGCCTGGGTTCCGTCCCTGCTCCAGCTCCTGCTAATGCTAAGAATGGTTATGGCAGAGGTGGTGGGTCCCTGCCACCTGCATGGGAGACCTGGGTTGAGTTCCTGCTTCTGACTTTACCCCACCCAGTCCTGGCCATTTTTGGCATTTGAGAAGTGAACCGGCAGACAGGTGCTCTCTTCCTCTTCCTCTCTCTCTCTCTCTCTCTCTCTCTCTCTCTCTCTCTCTCTTTCTCTTTCCTTCCCTCAAATCAATAAATAACAGAGTAGAAAACATTTGCAAAATCGCTGTGATTTAAACAACTCAATAGCATACTTAAAGAACCCTCACAACTCAATAATATGAAAAGAAACAAACAACAGATCTGATACAAAGATTTGGACATTCGCTTAAGAAAATTTATCTGTGGCAAATGAGCACCTGAAAAGATGCTGGAAGTCATTTGTCTTGGGGAATCCAGATGAAACGCAAATGGAGATAACGCTACATATAAATTAGAAATAGCCAAGAGCCAAGACCCCGACTGCCAGCGAGGATGTGAGTAACTGGAAGCCTGGTTGCTGAGGGAGGGGCGTGGGGCAGTCACTCTGGAGTGGTTGTGGGCGTCTCACAGACACACTGTTACCATTCAGTCCAATAATACAATGCCTGGAGATTTAGCTGAGACCATGACATCATGTCCCCAGAAAGACGCCCCTATAAATGTCTGTAGTAAGTCCAAAATGGGAAAAAAGTCCAAACTACAAATGTCCACTGAAGCGTGACCAGGTAAACAAATTGTGGGACATTTGCACAGTAGGATACCGCTCCACAGCAGAAATGAGTGAACTACATGGATGAAGCCCAGATCCTAGTGTGGACAGAAGCTAGACTCGAAGTCTACATACTATATGAGTCCAGTTATATGAAGAACAGAATCAGGTTAGTGCTGCCAGCAGTTGGAAGATGTGGGAAGAAGTGACTGTACTGGGTTGAAAGAGAGCCAGATTGGCCGGCACTGTGGCGTAGTGGATAAAGCCACTGCCTGCAGTGCCGGCATCCCATATAGGTGCTGGTTTGAGTCCTGGCTGCTCCACTTCTGGTCCAGCACTCTGCTATGGCCTGGGAAAGCAGTGGAAGATGGCCCAAGTCCTTGGGCCCCTGCACCCATGTAGGAGACCTGGAAGAAGCTCCTGGCTCCTGGCTTCGGGTTGGTGCAGCTCTGGCTGTTGTGGCCGTTTGGAGAATGAACCAGCAGATGGAAGACTCTCTTTCTTCTTCTGCCTCTGCCTCTCTGAATCTCTGCCTTTCAAACAAATAAATGAATCTTAAAAAAAAGGGGGAAACAGTTCGTCTGTGTTGACTGTGGGAGTGTCTCCCAACTGCTTCATTTTGTCAAAGCCCTTAGACCTCTATACCTAAAAAGGTGAATTTTACTCTATGTAAATTACCTCAATAAATCTAATATTTGAAAAATAAAAAAGGGAAGAGATACATTTCTGATCGCTTCCTCCTCTTCCATACAGACTTCTCTCCCTCCCCTCCCCCCTCCCCTCCCCTCCTCTCCTGCCTTCTCCCCTCCCCTCTCTCCTCTTCTTCCCTTTCCCCTCCCCTCCCCTCCCCTCTCCTCTCCCTTCCCTTTCCTGGCTTCTAGCTTTTCCTAATGAGCAATGTTGGGAGGCTCCAGGGAGACCCACTCCTCCCTTCCCGAAGCCCAGTGTTGACTGAGCAGAGGGACCACTGCTTCCCCAGGGCGTGGTTTCTCAACTGCAGTGCCCTTGAAGGAGTGGTAATTACAGCAAGTGAGAGCAGCATCCCTCTCCTCCCTGGGTCTGACTGAGGTGATCACAGTTTCAAGGGAGCCAGGACAGGAAAGAGGTCAGGAGGCCTAATGGGATCTTTGTAGGATACTGTTACCATTTAGAGATTCTTTGTATATTTGAATTTAATCCCTCCCTGCCTGCATCCTCCCCACCCCCACATGTACCCGTCCATCAGCACATCTGTCTGTCCATGCATCTGCCTGTCCATCCACCCAGCATTTATTCGAGAAACCCCTAGGAAGTGTCTGACACACTGTGAGGCCCTGAGGATACAGTGGTGAATATGTGCAAACTGACCCCTTCCCCCACCCCTGTCTTGACCCCCATTCTGACAGGTATTAGACTCTTAGATGAGGCTCTCTGCCCAGACGCAGGCCAGAGAGTGCTTCTCGAGTCATGTGATTGAAGGGGCAGTAGCAGTGAGCCAGGCAAGAAAAGTCAGTGCCAACCCAGAGCATTAGGAGGCTATGATGGGTTGGGGAAGTGGAAGAAGAATGTTAAGAACAGGGACTCAGTGTGTGTGTGTGTGTGTGTGTGTGTGTGTGGCTCTGATGGGCGGCAGGGTAAAGTTGCTGGGGACGATCAGAGGGGAAGACAGAGGTTACACGGGATTTGCGACTCATTGCAGAGTGTGAACTCCTCTGAAGGACAAGAGGCTTAATTCCAGTAAATGTTTTAGGTTTTCAGAAAAGCACTCTTCTCCTGGAGGAGGAACCGCATTACAAAGGGGACACAACTGAAGGCCAGAAGCCAGGTTTGGAGGCGTATTTGAAAGTCGTGAACTGGGCCGGTGCCGCGGCTCAACAGGCTAATCCTCCGCCTTGCGGCGCCGGCACACCGGGTTCTAGTCCCGGTCGGGGCGCCGGATTCTGTCCCGGTTGCTCCTCTTCCAGGCCAGCTCTCTGCTGTGGCCCTGGAGTGCAGTGGAGGATGGCCCAAGTGCTTGGGCCCTGCACCCCATGGGAGACCAGGAGAAGCACCTAGCACTTGGCTCCTGCAGCCAGATGAGCGCGGTGTGCCGGCCGCAGCGCGCTGGCCACGGCGGCCATCGGAGGGTGAACCAACGGCAAAGGAAGACCTTTCTCTCTGTCTCTCTCTCTCTCTCTCACTGTCCACTCTGCCTGTCCAAAAAAAAAAAAAAAAAAAGTCGTGAACTGAATTTCTTTGGAAATGGGTTTTACCTTGCAGTGTTCACTCAGTCAGCTGTTCTCGTGCCTGCAGATCACCACAGGTGCCACAGCCTGAGTTAGCACCTGAGCAACGGGAGAGCAGGATCCAGGGTCCCTGGCATGGCCCGTGCTGCTCAGGGCTGCTTCTGAGCTGGGTGTTCTGCACTGCTTGACTTTGTCTGAAGATCACGGGCAAAAGCTGAAGAAGCGAACCTTAATTCTCCAGAGACTGATGTCTCAGCAGGCTCACCTTCCCTCTTCCCAGAGCCGCCACCAAGGTGTCAGCTGCTTAATTAGGAATGTTGTAGAAGGCACAGCAGTGGGCCCCGGGGTCTGGATTCAGCTTCCTGCTCTTAGAGCCTTGGCACGGTGACGGCCAAGGAATGGGAGTGGGGTCAGGGAGTCAGATGAGTGTGAGGTTGTGAATGTCATTTAGAAGGCACTCCAAATTTGTAAAAATTAATTATGTTGTACAGCTTGAGCCACCCCATAAAACCACTGAGACTTTGTTACAAAAGCTCCTGGAATCTTGGAGTCTTACACTCTCACTTACATACCTACAGTCTGGGCAGCCTTAGAACATTGGGTCTTCTCTTCCTCTCTGATAGTATCAGAGTAACCTAGTAATCCCCAGGCCAGGGCTCCTTGGAGCTTGCTTGTGGTCGTTGGATTTAACAGACTAGCTCAGTCATGGAAGTTGTACTGGGCAGAGCAAAATGGAAAGGGAGAGACCAGAAATTAATCCTGTAAAAGAGGAGTGAGACACCTCGCTCACTTTCCTGTGGTTCTGTGAGTAGCACCCCAGGCTGGCAGCAGGGTGTCACCTTGATCTGGCTGCACGTTGTGGGGTCTCTGTGACAAACCCCCAGCTTTGTGGGGACTCCGGGCCTGGGATTATAACCTGGGCTCGTTCTGTAGGCACCCCCTGCTTGCAAGTATCCACATTGCAGATATTGCTACAGAACCAGGTCTCTGGGGTGACAGGGAAGTGGGGCCTGACGTGGTTGAGGCTGGGTGGTGAGGACGGTTATGTCAGTGAGAAGCAAGGCTGGTGCAGCAGCCCCAGAGCCTCAGGGGCGGAGTCGGGTCTGCCCTGCCAGAGCAGCTCACAGCCCACGGCGTCTTGGCTGAACAGCAGGTGGAGTGGCCCGGGCTGGGGCTGACGCCTGACTCCCGACGGCAGCAGTGATGATGTAGGCTGTGAGGGCTGTGCCTCTTCTGCTTGCTCTGGGGAAGGCACCGAGGGGAGGTGAAGAGAGCTCAGAAGGGGCTGAGACCAGTCTGGAAAGCCTTGATGCAACCCCCAGGGTGCGGAGTGGCGGAGGTGACAGCAGAGGCCCCCCCCGTCCCCGTACCTGGCTGCACGGTGAGCAGCTGAGCAGGGGCCCTGCCCATGCAGGCTTCTGTTGTTCAGGCAGGGGACCGGCCAGCCTGGAGTGGGATGCTGGCGAGGGACGGAGACCTTGGGCAGACTCTGTGGTCTGGGATCCTTGAACGCTGCCTCTGGGCCGCCCATGTCCTCTCACCTGCAGGAACTGCTTACGTGCAGACACCTTCCAAGGACTGCACCTGGGGCAGTCTCCCCTCCACGGACCCTGATCCCAGGCCCCACCCTTCAAGATTCTTTATTCTTGGGACACACACGGAAGGGGCATTAGGTGGAGGAAGGAACCCTGTTTGCTCGGGGAGGAACCTCACCACACTGGATCCGTAGGATCCCAGCGCATCCGTGGCAGTGGATTCCAGGGCTTTGGCCAGCAGTGACCAAATGAGCGTGTCTGGGACCTGACTCAGTATGTGGGGTCTGCCTGGGAGCCTGGGGTGGGTGGCCACTTGCTGGGCAGGCGGCTCAGGCCTGCGCTCAGTGGGGGCTGAGAGCTGTTGAGGGAGGTGTGGCTGCCTCCCGTGACACTGACACTGTGGCTCTTTGGAACCATGGGGCCTCGTTCAAGCCGGTTTCTCAGGTCTGCTGCGAGGCCCCACAGCCTGCATCTCTCCTGAGCCCCCAGGTGATGCTGATGCTGCTGGCCCAGGGACCAGGCTCAGGAAAGAGCTGCTGTCGAAGGCATAGTCTTCAGGATCGGGGGTGTGGGGCTGACCATGCTGGGCTGGACCTGCTGAGTACAGTGTGCACAGCCACCTCCTAAAACATTCTCTGGACAGGGTGGAGATGGGCTGGGAGGGCAGTAGCGCCCCCTGCAGGCTGGAGAAGATGGGAGCAGCGTTCCCAGGTGTGGGTGGTAAGTTCTGGCAGCCCTGATGCACACACAGCCACAGGGCAGGGTGGGACTCAGAGTGCCTGAGGTGGTGGGGCTGTGGCGAAGGCTAAGAGGGCTCCAGGTGTTCAGGAGGTAGAGCCGTGAGAAGTTTAGCAAGGTGCTGCCTGCCCTGTCCACGTGGAGACATCGGAGTCAGGGACCATGACCACTCGGGAAGGGTCCATCCAGGAAAATCAGGCCTCCCTGGGACTGCTGGAGGTGTCCAGCTGATGACTTACGACCTCTCTTAGTCGTCTCACAGCTGCCAGCGCCGGGCACCCACTCTTCAGGGTCTTTACATTATTAACAAGGAGCGTTCTTGTGAAGTGATCGTCTGCTACCCAGCTTCTGTCCGTTCAGAATGGGCCATGGTTCTTAGCCAACCCAAACCGGGTATTTTAAAAAAATAAAACTCAAGGAATAAGTAAAGGAAAATACTTCAGCTTTTTTGCTTTAGCTCATTCTCAGTTCTTTCCTCCCAGGAGAACGAGGCATTCCTCCATTATGTAATTCCCACTTAGCTCCACTGAGGACACACTTATGGGAGCGCTGTCTGTAACTGCCAGTTCACAGGCGATTCCCCGGCAGCCGATGGCGCCAGTTCCTACTGTGATGCTAGTAAGTCCAACTTTCTTTTTCACCAAGTGAACGTCTCAGCTAAGTAACCTGACCAGAACTTGGACCACTTTTCCCAGTCGTTCAGGTGTTTTTGAGAGATCAAGTCCTTTGGGTTATTAATGTTGGCTTTAAGTATGGAGAAACAACCCCATGATTATCAGTACTGTTTCCATGTCTCTAGAGATTTCTTTAAAAGAACTCCAGGGGGCGTTATAAAACTGCTCTAAATCCAGCAAGTGCCTGGCTGGTGTGCCTGTGTGCCATCAGGTGCCTTCGGAAACTCAGATCTGTCCTCAGCAGCCTTGGTTGTGGTCGACGGAGGGGAGGCAGTTTGTCACCTGCAGGTGCTGTGAGGCTGTCAGACCAGGCAGAAGTGAGTTAATATGTCACAGAGCCTTTTGAAGAGCAAGGGCGTAACATTTGTATATGGAAAAAATTAAAAATATTGAGTAATTAAAGGTTTCCATTTTATAATAAAAATTACAAACTGCCAATGCAATGAAATGATGGATAAGGCAGATGCGTGGCCACACGTGGAAGGCCGTTCATCCCCGTCTCTCCCCCTTGAAGGGTTTGGTGTGGCTCCTCTCCTTTGGCTGATCCGGAAGAAACATGACTGATGCGTGTGTGAATATTATGGGCAAAATGTGAGCAAGCTACACATTGCTCAGCCTGATTGTGTTTTCATTCCCCAGTTTCTCTCTTGCCACTCTTCCCGGCTAGCTCAGGCTGAGTGAAATGTCACCCCGGCATTACTCAGTGTGCCCCACGTAGGCAGCACTGGGTGTGTGGGAGTGCACGGGCCGATGCATCTTGCTGATTTATCCAGTGAGATTTAAGAAGGCTTTCAGAGCATCTTCAGTGTCCCCAGCGCCTCGAAGTCCTGCAGTGAGCACGCTCTAGCGGATCCCCTGAAACGTGTTCATGTGGTTAGCTTGGGTTCCTGAAGGCCGGGCAGCTCACGTCCGACTGGGGCTGTGGCCGTGAGTCCTCACACTTCAGAAAACCTCAGGCCTCTTTCGCAGTGTGACCAAGGAAAGAGTCTGGAGCCATTTCTGTCCATTTCCCCACCACAAGGCAAGCCTCCAGTCACAATGGGATTTGACTGACAGTGCATGGAGCCTGTAGATGAGTGGCGGGGGTGGGGCCACATTGCTGTAGAGGATCTACGGTCTCCGCCCTCACTTCTCCCACTGCCTATGGGTGGAGAAGGGTAGGCCTGTTTCTCTTTCATCCATCATAGGGAAACTGGCTTTTTATGTTAATTTTATAATGAAGTCCTTCATTGAACTCTTGCTGTTCTCGGATTTGTCTAGAGTGTTTTCAAAAGTGAGACTTTAAAAATTCATCTTATTTGGGTCTTCAGTCTGCACATTCGAGTCTCTGGACAAGTCTCTGGACTGCATCTTTGGTAGTTTCTCTACCTCTAGTTTCTCTTGAAGCTTTTCTCCCTCCCTCCCCCCTCCCTCCTCCCTCCCTCCCCCCTCCCTCCCCCTCCCTCCTCCCTCCCTCCCCCTCCCTCCCTCCCTCCTCCCTCCCTCCCTCCTCCCTCCTCCCTCCCTCCTCCCTCCCTCCTCCCTCCTCCCTCCCTCCTCCCTCCCTCCTCCCTCCCTCCCTTCTTTCCTTCCTTCCTTCCTTCATTGCGGAGTTAGACACAGAGAGGGAGAGACAGAGAGAGGTCCTCCACCCCCTGGTTCACTCCCCAAATGGCCACAATGGCTGGAGCTGCGCAGATCCAAAGCCAGGAGTCAGGAACTTCCTTCAGGTCTCCCACGTGGGGGCAGGGGCCCAAGCACCTGGGCCATCCCCTACTGCTCTCCCAGGCCACAGCAGAGAGCTGAATCAGAAGTGGAGCAGCCGGGACTTGAACCGGCGCCTGTACTGCTGGCACTGAAGGGGGGCCTCGCACGATGCCACAGCCCCTTCTGAAGATTCTTTTATTCAGATCCAAGATGGGTCAGACTTCACCTTTGCTCTCACACTCCCCTTCGTCTTCCCCTCTGGTCGCCCTTCTCCCTCCCATTCTGGAACAGTTTCCTCCTCTCTCTGTTGCAATCCCACCATTTTTTTTTTTTTTACAAATAAATTCTAAGCAGGACTAAAGTCCCAGCAAGCAGCGTCTTCTAGGTTGTGCCAGAGGCCGTTGCATGGTTGGAAATGGAGGACATTGTGTTAAAATAAATCAGGCATAGAAATAAATAAAATAAAGCAGGCACAGAAATGCAAATCGCACACATGCTCACCCGTAGGTGGAAGCTAAATCAGTTGACTTCCTGGGAGTGAGCGGAACAGCGGTTCCCAGAGGCTGGGCGGCAGGAGGGAGGTGGGGGGCTGGGTGCCCTGTGCAGAGGTCCAGAGAGGGGGAGGGGTTCCCGTGCTCTGCAGCCCAGCAGGGGAACTGTGGTTTACAACTGGTGATGGACGGATTTCGTGAGGAACCAGAAGAGGCGATGCTCCCAGTGCAAAGAAATGCAGAGGCCACAGCCGGGAGCTGATCAGACCCACCGCACGCACGAACGCCCCCGATCAATGAACACACAGGCCTGTGTCACTCTGAGGTGCACAGGTGTCGGCAGAGGTCAGCCTGTGAGAGCCTTCTGGTTCTCTGATTATTCCAGTTCACACTGTGAGGGCAACGTCTTCTTGAGTCTCCTGGAATATTAATTAAGCTCAGTGCTTTTTCTGTTCCTGGAGAGTTGTCTCTCTCTCTCTCTTTTGCCTGTTAGCATTTCTTGATCTTTGTCTCCCATGTGGCCCATTTAAAAAAATATATCTGAGGCTCTCTACGCTGGATTTATGTTTTAGGACATTTCACCTTGCTGTTGTATAGGGGTGCCAACTTCTCAGTCTAATTCCACATCTTTTCTCTCTGTTCAAACTCCAGTTGAGACTGTTTAGCGACCGTGAGTGCTTAGGTCCTGTCCTCTGTCCCCAGCTGTGATGATGTGCCCTGTGGACCACATCCTCACAGATCCTCAGGCTTCCAGTCTGGTTCTGGATTTATGTTCGGTTTCCCCCACATCATTTACTGAGAGACATCTATTTCTAATGCTAACTTGTATGTCTTTCATACTCTGAATTTATTAAGGTTTTACCCACTAAAACCCCCACCTGCTGTTTACCAGGTCATTGCAGAACTTTGCGCCTGCCTCCGGCATCATCCGTGAGGGCCACACTGTCCGTCCAGCACAACCGCGTCACTCGCTTTCTGCCTCCGTCTTTGCTCCCGTTTCTTTTCCAGACTTGACGTCTGGGCTCTGCTGACAGTGCCTAGAGAAAGATGAAGTTTGAGTGGCGGGAGGGAGGGGCCTGGGGGTATTGTCAGAGAACCCCCCACTGGCGTTTGGCACCTCGCCGTGCTGTATGCTCGCTCCCGGGTCCGTGGGACCGTTCACCACAGCAGTGCCCTGCTCCAGGAGGTGAGGTGTGACGGTGAGTGGTTGACCCAGCGTCGTCTGCATCGGCGAGGCACCGACTCTCAGCTCGTCAGCACATCTAGGCCCAGCACCAATGTTATGGACTGACCAGGGCTGAGCTCTTTTTTAACACAGGTCACTGGCAGCTTCCTGCATCCCGCGGCCCTTTCGTACATCCACATGGCCCATGGCTAGGGAACAGAAAGTCACGTTGGTATAAACTTAGGTAAGCAGAGTTGGACTGGCATTACACATAACGTAGAATAAAGCGTGAAGTAATCTTAACATGTGATTTTTGTGAGTTATAGTCGTGTGGTGTCGTTTTGCTGCTGACCAGTGATATGAGCAGCAGAGGTGATCATAGCGTGAACGTGGAGAGATGACAAAGGCTCTTTCAAGGAACTGAGATCTCTTAGGAACACAGAAGTGACGACACACTGGCCTGCTGGCTGCATCTCAGACACGGACATTACACACTGGAAGGAAAGAGAACTTAAAATCGCAGTTGTGCACGCTTGTTCTTGGCACTTTACATTCAGGAGCGCGACAACACAGGAGAGGCTGAAAGCAGCCGAGTAGAAGAAAGGGGGAAAGTGGGCAAGACCCCAGACGCACCAGCAGCTGAGCGGGGCCTGCCCAGGCCTGGGGCAAGAGAGCAGCCCTCACGTAGCTCCTTCCCGCTGCCTGCGGCTGCGCTCCAGCGACTCTGCAGCCAAGAATGCCGGGAGATGCCGAGGACCGCCCGTCTCGTGCTGAGAAGTTTGCTGCAGGAAGAGCTTGGGCACCCCCCGCCTTCACCCCCCCTCCCTTGGCGTCCCCCACCTCTGTCCCGCCTGCCAGCTACTCCTGGCTTAGTTGCTCACTGTGCTTCTGAAGGGGTCTGGAGTTCCCAGCATTGCACGGGACCTGTTTGGAAGGCCACGGTTGGGCTGAGCAGCACACGAACCTTTCATAAGCAAACATTTATGTAGCCACACGGCAGACCCGATGCCCACGCGTGAAGTTCCCGGACAGAACTTACGGTGAGAAGCCATCTCACCGTAGTCCCTGTAACTCATTAATCTGCTGTGCAAGAAACAAAACCCTGACCTGCAGCACACACGTGGGCTGTTTGACAGCTTCTCGTTCACTCAACAAGCAGGTGTGGAGAGCCCAGAGTGAGCCAGAGCTTGCGGCTGTGCATAGCCCATGTGGATGTGGCCTGGGCGCAGCTTCTCTGTGTTGTGCACACTTGGTGGAAGATCAGCGTGTCCCTGTGGTGCATCCCTGGGAGGAAGCATGAGGGAGCAGAGCCCCTTCCCAAGGCCTGGGGTGCTCCTGGCCCTGCCTTCTCCACCCATCACCAGGTAGGACTAAACCCCATGGTCCCCGACTCTCGCGAGGCCGTATCAGCTTGTCTGTCACCCTGCAGGACTTCCCATGCTTTTAATGCCATGCCTTAGGGCTTAGCCTTCCTGCGAGGGTTTCTGAGTCTTTCAGTCTGGAAGTATTTTTCCCAGCGGCTGAACACGGGGCGAGGGAAGGACATTTGGAAGCGCTGTTGATGAGTTAGCAGTTACTCTCATTTCAAATTGCAGGATGGGACAGGAAATCAAATCTGCGGTGGGGGCCGGGGGGAGGCTGGGAGCTTTCGTCTGCTTTGATGCAGCTTTTCCTGTGAATGTCTGGACAGGAGTGAAGACATCGTGTCCCAGACCACCTGCCGTGCCACTGTGTGTGTCTGCATGGGCCGGGCCCCTTGGAGACAGACTGGGGAGCAAAGTGTCTGAGCAACCTGGCTATGATGCTTAGAACTCAGCACCTCTAGGACACGTGACTTGCAATAAGTCACATGTATGTTTCTCCCCCTCAGAAAAAATGTCATAATAAAGGGCCGTGTGCTGGTGTCAGAGGTCTTGCTATTTATGGAATATTCCAGGGGGCTTGGAAGTGTAGCAAAGACAAGATGGCACTTTCGAACAATTCCACCATGAAGCTCTCAGACTCACTGCCGAGGATGAAGCTAAGGTTCTCAATGGGTGTGGCTCACCCAGGACCACACATCTGGGGCAGGGTGCACGTGGCCTCGATGTGACACAGGTTTTGCTTGTCTGTCTCTCCATCTCGGCCCAGCCTTGGCCACACATGGCACAGTCGTGAGCAAACAGCCTTGCTCGGCTGCACCCAGAGGCAGGGCTGCGGGTGCTGGGCCTGGCTGGCAGCGCAGACCCCCTAGGCCAGGTCTGCAGGAAACACAGGCTGAGGGAGCAGTTCCCCCAAGGCTCTCCCTGGGACGGAAGACAGCGTCTCCTCCGATGCTTTCTAACAAAGCTGAGAAATGGTTTGTGACTGGAACTGCATAGATGACATCAGCAATACCTGTTAACACTGGAGTTCAGATGGACTTGAAAACAGAACTAGTGAAGTCAGATGGTTTGCTCCGAATGAGCAAGTCCACGCCACCCTTAGCTAAAACATGTCAGTGACGGGAGTGGAAGACAGGCCATTCTCTCATCTCAATTAGCCAGAGGCAGCAGGCAGTGTGGGTGCACCCATGACATGCTAGAATGTTCCAGACCCCTGACCCAGCCACCATGTGAAGTATCCAAAGTCAGGTGTCCGGAACAAGTGCGTTAATGGTGCTGACAGGTGTTCAAGTCCTTAGCAGGATGGTTCACTGAGTCTGATGAGATCAGCGAGGAGCGTGGGGGGAGAGCTGTGCTACCCAGGAGGCCTTGCTGCTGCCCCGCGTATGTCCTGCAGTTACAGGACACAGGACACAGCCCCCTTCTAGAATGCCAGTGTCTCCCACATCAGCCCTTGCTTGTCTGACTTCGATCTTCCCGCTGCTCCCCGCACAGCCGCGGGCGCTGGCGGGAGGTATGCAGTCACAGCCCTAGGAGCCATGAAGGGGCGTTTGGAAGCTCCTGGCCCACCCATGTGGGGTTTGCACACGTTTCTGCGTTCACGCATCCATGAAGGCTTTGATTGGCGAGGCCAGAGGGGCCCATTTCCAGGCTGGAGCGAGGACTCCATGGATTCATGAGGATCCTGGCAGTGTCATCACGGCTTCGTCACGGAGAAGGCAGTGACGCTGGGTGGGTCAAACAGGCACCGAGCTCAGGGCTTTGCTCCGCAGTGGGATCTCGGTGACTTCCATTTTGGAGGACACCCCTCTCACGGTGCCTGTGCCGCAGGAGGCCTGTGCCGAGTATCTGGTGCCCTATCACCGGAGCAGCACAGGTGGAGGGGGAATCCCAGCATCACAGGCGGCCCAGTCGTAAGGCGGGTGTCCCTGTTCGGAGCTTTAGCCTTTGGCTTGTCCAGTGTGATAATAGCGCCCACTGTGTAGGCTGTTGTGAGCATTCAGTGGTGTGCGCGTTCCCAGAGTGAGGCCTCCAGAAATTCCTTCCATGGTGTGGCTAGCCACGCCCTTGACTTGGTGAACACTGACGCGCTGCTGGTACCACACACTCACATCTGGGGAGTGGTCCCTGCTGGAGCAGAGAGCAGAGACCGGGAGTGCACCTGTCCCCTTCAGGCCATGCAGTGGGTGAATGAAGGTGATACTAGTTACCGTGTGATACTAGTTGCCATGTAATACTGGTTACTGTGTGATACCAGTTACTGTGTGATACTAGTTACTTTGTGTCGTATATTCTCTTCTAGAGGTTTCCTTTTGATACTATAGCCTGCGCATCATTAGAACTTAGGTACAGGGCAGGAATCCTGGGCAATCCACAGCTCCCCCCACCCGCCCTTGCCTCTCCAGGATGTCCCTGATGGCCAGGGAGGCCCATGGTGTGGGCAGACGGACGCAGAGGCTATGCACCCAGCAGAGGTCCCAGGGCTCCAGCAGTGGGTATGGGGTCAGAGCCTCACCCAAAAACCAGGGCTGCTGGGCCTCAGCAGGGTTGGGGGGAGGCCTGGGGAAGCCCCTCTGCTGGAGCCAGCTGAGGACATGCCCTGGTGGCAGGGATGAGGGTCGTGGGGAGGGGAGACTATGATAGGGTCACCCTGAGTGTTTGCTGCAGAGACTCGGACTCCTTAAGACAGGAGTGCAGGCCCACCACACCCTGGATGCCTGGTGACCATGCGAAGAGTGAGGACAGCGTGGGTGCAGGCCCACCACACCCTGGACGCCTGGTGGCCATGAGGAGAGTGAGGACAGAGGGGTACAGGCCCACCACACCCTGGACGCCTGGTGACCATGAGGAGAGTGAGGACAGCGTGGGTGCAGGCCCACCACACCCTGGACGCCTGGTGACCATGAGGAGAGTGAGGGCAGAGGGGTGCAGGCCCACCACACCCTGGTTGCCTGGTGAGCATGAGGAGAGTGAGGACAGAGTGGGTACAGGCCCACCACACCCTGGACGCCTGGTGACCATGAGGAGAGTGAGGACAGAGTGGGTGCAGGCCCACCACACCCTGGACGCCTGGTGAGCATGAGGAGAGTGAGGACAGAGTGGGTACAGGCCCACCACACCCTGGACGCCTGGTGAGCATGAGGAGAGTGAGGACAGAGTGGGTACAGGCCCACCACACCCTGGACGCCTGGTGACCATGAGGAGAGTGAGGACAGAGTGGGTACAGGCCCACCACACCCTGGACGCCTGGTGACCATGAGGAGAGTGAGGGCAGAGGGGGTACAGGCCCACCACACCCTGGACGCCTGGTGACCATGATGAGAGTGAGGGCAGAGGGGTGCAGGCCCACCACACCCTGGACGCCTGGTGACCATGAGGAGAGTGAGGACAGAGTGGGTGCAGGCCCACCACACCCTGGACGCCTGGTGACCATGATGAGAGTGAGGACAGAGGGGTGCAGGCCCACCACACCCTGGACGCCTGGTGACCATGAGGAGAGTGAGGACAGAGGGGTGCAGGCCCACCACACCCTGGACGCCTGGTGACCATGAGGAGAGTGAGGGCAGAGGGGTACAGGCCCACCACACCCTGGACGCCTGGTGACCATGATGAGAGAGAGGACAGCGTGGGTACAGGCCCACCACACCCTGGACGCCTGGTGACCGTGCTGAGAGTGAGGACAGAGTGGGTGCAGGCCCACCACACCCTGGACGCCTGGTGACCCTGCTGAGAGAGTGAGGGCAGAGTTTTCCACGACCTGGGAGCGAGCAAGGCCTCAGAAAGGAGAGGAGGCTGGGGCCTGCCTGGTGAGTGCAGGGTCCCACGTGCTGTGCAAGGGGAAATGCCGGTTAGGCAGGCGACACCGCGTCCCAGGAGAAGGGTCACAGAGAGCCTGGGATGTGGGCACACGGAGCCCCCTGGCTGGGGCAGCAGGGAGTGGGCAGCCAGGAAGCCACAGTACTGCAGTGGGCAGGAGGCTGGCCAGGGCCGGGAGCTCCTGTCTAGATAGAAACTGCAGCAGAGTGTACCCCTGCCTCGCCCTCCCTCACCCTTGCCTCGCTCTCCCTCACCCCTGCATCACCCTTGCCTCATCCTTGCCCACCCTGCCTCACACCTCCCTTTACTCCTGCCTCACCCTTGTGTCACCCATCTTTTCCCTTCCTCACCTCTGCTCATCCCTGCCTTCATCTTTGCTTCAACCCTGCCTTCATCCCTCCCTCACCCCTGCCTTCGCCTCTGTCTCACTGTCTTACCCCGCCTCACCCCATGTTGTCACCCCTGCCTCATCCCTGCCTCACCCCCACCTCTCCCCACGTTGTCACCCCTGTCTCACCCGTCTTACCCTGCCTCACCCCATGTTGTCACCCCTGCCTCACTCCCCGCCTCACTCCTGCCTCATCCCACGTTGTCACCCCTGCCTCACCCTTGCCTTACCCCCGCCTCACCCCATGTTGTCACCCCCGCCTCACCCCTGCCTCACCCCCGCCTCACCCCACGTTGTCACCCCTGCCTCACCCTTGCCTTACCCCCGCCTCACCCCACGTTGTCACCCCTGCCTCACCCCTGCATTTGCCCCTGTCTCACCCGTCTTACCCTGCCTCACCCCATGTTGTCACCCCTGCCTCACCCCTGCCTTACCCCCGCCTCACCCCTGCCTCACCCCGCCTCACCCCACGTCGTCACCCCTGCCTCACCCCTGCCTTACCCCCACCTCACGCTGTGCTCCAGCACCAACAGCCACAGCCCTGTCCTGGGCTCCTCAGTCCCTGCGTGCCTCAAGGAGTGGCCGCTGACCTCACAGGGCGAGCACCGTGCACCGCTGTGGGAGCAGCCGCTGTGCCCAGGTGCCCTGCGATGGGGATCCGTGAACACCGGGCACCAGATACGGGGCCTTCGTGCTTCCATGAGACGTGTCGTGTTCTCTCTTTGGAGATCTTTTCTGCGTCTTTCATCCTGATACCTTGATCACATGGCACTGATCCCATTAGGAAGCGGGTTCAGCCTGGTTTTCTATCGTATTATGGACTCTGCACAGGAAAGCCTTGCTTAGTGTAAAAATAAGGCAAGCCGAGTGCATAGCCAAGGAATGCCTGGTGTCCAAAAATGATGCCGGAGCCCAAAGTCACCGGGTTATCCAGGTCTCGGCCGCTGGGCACTCCTGACAGACTCACCGCGGCCTCGGGACTTCTGGGAGAGGAAAGCGGCTTCAGTAATTACAGCGCTACTGAGACCCACGAAGGTGTGGCTGCTCCGGCGTCCATGAGACCCACGAAGGTGTGGCTGCTCCGGCGGCTCCTGCGTCGTGGTGGCTGGGATCCTGCCTGCTCCCACCCAGCGGCTGCTCCTCGTAGCAGAGGCCCTCCCTGGTAGACCAGGAGTCTGGGCTAGTGAGAGGGAGGCTTCTGCCCGTGAAGACTTGGGAGGCGTGTTCAAGCTTGCCTGTTTCCACAATGCCTGTGGGCTTGCCCGGGGGCACGAGGCTGAGCAGTGCAGTTCACCTGAACCCGCAAAGGGGGGCAGGACATCTGGGGGTCACTTGGCACGTCAGCGCTGGCTTTCTAATTTCATAGGGAAAGATGGCTTTGGGGCTTAACCTGGAGACTTCGAACTCAGACCCTGTTACAAAGCCGCGGCCCAGAGGGGCTCCCCCATCGCTGTGTGTCAGCGGTGAAACTCCCCAGCCAAACGAACGCCCCGGCAGGTTCTGCAGTGCAGGTTCCCACAGCCGAGACCTGTGTCAGCGGAAGCAGCCCCTCTGGGGTGTACAGTCCTGTGCTAAAGGAAGGGGACCCACGGTTTGACCTTCAGCTCCGTGACCACACAGCAAATGCACCCCGTTTCCTTGGCCAAAGCCTGGAGGGCGTGGGTGTTTCTCATTCCCGGCCCTGAGAGGAACAGAGAGCTGAGCCAGGTCACAGCGTCTTCCAACAGGGAGAGCAGCAAATAGCTGGAGCAGAAAGTTCCAGAACTCTCCGGGCAGCCTCAGAGGCAGCTGGGAGAGGAAGGTAGCTCCGGGCACTCGGGCCCAGGTCCCCTCTGTCCTGCGGGGTTTGCAGTCCGGATGCACCTCTGGGTTCCGACTGTCAGATGCAGACGTTCCCTGTAGCACGTCCAGAGTTGGCACCGCGGGGAAACGGCAGACGCAAACGAGAATAGTTTTGCAGGACTGCGCTCTTCACTCGATTCTCACAAATGTGCTTTGGCCAAGTAGAAATCTAAAGGACAGCATTTTTACAAAATCGGAAGCAAGTCACGAGAACAGGAGCTCAGTTGAAATAATTTAAGCATGATTAGGCTCCAAGGAGTTCATAATTAATTTTTATTTCTTTATTTGCATTTTACTTGGAAGGCAGAGAGACGACAGAAACAGAGAGCTGTCCATTCACTCTTCCAAACAGCCACAAGGGTGGGGGCAGCCTGAGGCCGGGAGGTCCGGAATTCCTCCTGCCGCTCCCATGGGAGCAGCATGGTTCCCAGAACTTGCACACTGTCAGGCTAAGATCATCTTTATACTGCTTCTCCTCCTGTGGTGGCAGAGGGAGGAGACAGAGCGAGAGAGCGAGAGAGTGAATGAGAGCGCACACAGCGATAGAAAACAGACTACAGGACAAAATGCCGAAAATCAACCCAGAAACCTATGCAGAGTAGCAATAACAATAAGTAGAAATGTGTGAAATTCACCAGTGTAAAAACTAGAGACTGTTGGCCGGATTCTCAGGATACTTGGTCCTCTGCTCCTTTGACGCGGTGTCCTGCATCACAGGGCACAGAAGTGACAGGCAGCTGTCCGTGCATCCACAGTGCCGACAGACCAGAACACAACGTGTCACATCACTAAGCACAGCACATGGAAACAAAGGGCAAGCAGCCAACCACTCAGACCCACCAGTCTACGAGCCTGTGCACATGCCACGAGTGCATGGAGAAGCACCAGGTGTGTGAGCCCGCCTGGAGACGGCTGAGGGGACGGGAGGTGTAGAAAAGTGACCTCAGTTCTGCTGGCCATTGTTTACTCCTCTGAGCTGGGTGGTGGGCTCACGGGTATTTGATATGATTCCGAGTTATCTGTTCCATGCCAGAAACGGTTCATAAAAATCCTTCCCTGTGCCACACGACGTGACTGTCCGTGCAGCAGAGCCGTCCAACACGCGGCACCAGGCAAGGCAGGGACGCAGAGCGGCCCTGACAGGCAGCTCCACTTCCGGAGCTTTCTCAGGTGTCCTTCGGGGCGGGGCAGGTGAGGGCACTGCGATGAGCAGGCCCATCGGTTTGTCCCCTGGAAAACGTGCGCTTTGCAGGTCCGGCGTGGAGCAATGCACGTGGGACCACAGCGTTGGGGGAGTCGCAGCAGCCTTCCCAGTGCCAGGGAGAACGGCGCGGCAGAGCTGCAGACAGCTCGGGCACTGCACAGACCCCCGCGGGCCCCAGGGCTCCCTGCACCACGGGCACCCCGGCTTTAAGCCCTAAATCTGCCTCCCGCAGTGCGGCGCGCCCTCCCCTTTGCTGTCCCTGCTCTCCAGCAGCGCGTGGCGCCCGCTGTGGCTGCTGTCATCATCAGGAGAATGCACTGTGGTGTGTTTGAAAGACGCACACACACGACGCAAACATCACAGAAAGTCAATTTCCGCTCTTCGGCTGGGAACCTCGGGGATCACAAACCCACGTTCGCCAGTGCACCTGTGCCTGGCTCTGTCCCTGCCGTGTGTCCAGCTTGCAGCAGGCAGGGACAGGACGTGCGCACGGTTCGGTCAGCGCCCAGAGGAGGAACGCAAGGCCTGGAGTTGGAACGCTAAACCTTCCTCCCCATGCTTCCTTCTCCCTGCTGTTCGCGGGGGAGGTTGGGGGCCCTTGGGGTTTGTATTGGCGGGCAGGAAGCGCCAGCTGCCCGGGAGACACTGAGCGATGAGGCAGCCTGCGCGCCCCAGTGCCTCCCCGTCCAGAGCGCCCTGGAGCGCGCTCCACGGCCCTCGCCAGGAGCCGGGGCAGGGTGGGGGGGCGCATCCTGCAACCGCTACCTTCCTCAGACCCCAGCAGACCCGTACCCAGTGCAGGCGCGCTCGGGCGCCTGTTCTAGCAAGGAGGTGGGCGGCGACCCATCCTGTTAGGATTCGCCGTCTCCGCTCGCACGCCGACTTCCGGGGGTACGCAGGGGGCCCCCAGGGGGCGCAGATTAAAGCCGGGTTAAGTCTTCGCCGCTCCCACCCGGCCCTGCCCACCACTAGGGAGCTCCGAAAGCGCGCTAGCCCTGTGCGCTACTTGGAATCCCAGCAAGACCTGCGAGGGAGTCGGAGGCGCACGCAGCTGGGGAGGTGGCGCCGAGCGCACGGGAAGCGCCGCGAACCCTCTCCGCGAGCCCCACCCTTGGTGCGCTGCGCTCCCGGCCCTGCCCCGGGTGCGCTTCGGGGAGGAGCGGCTCTGGGCAACAGGTGCAGCCGAAGCCGCTCGGCGCCCAGAGGACTTTCACCCGCAGGGCTGCAGCCGGCGGGTCCCGGGGTCGGCGGCCGCGCGGCGGTCGTAGACGCGGGGCCAGGAAGACGCCTGTGCTCCCCGCCGGACAAGGGCCAGCTCCGCGCCCCCGCGCCGGCTGTCCAACGCCCGGCACGAAGACTGCGCTGCCAGGCGCGGCTGCCTCGCCGCGGCGCCCGCTCTCCTGCGCATCGGCGGAGGCTCCGGTGGAAACTCGCGCGCTGGCACTCGGGGCGGGACCCCCGGCGCCGGCTGCCCCGCCACCCCGCGTCCCGGGCGCCCCCGCGGGCCATGGAGCTGGCTGCCGGGAACCTCAGCGAGGGCAACGCGAGCTGGCCCGAGCCGCCCGCCGCGGAGCCCCGGCCGCTGCTGGGCGTCGGCGTGGAGAACTTGGTCACGCTGGTGGTGTTCGGCCTCATCTTCGCGCTGGGCGTGCTGGGCAACAGCCTGGTGATCACGGTGCTGGCGCGCAGCGCGCCGGGCAAGCCGCGTAGCACCACCAACCTGTTCATCCTCAACCTGAGCATCGCCGACCTGGCCTACCTGCTCTTCTGCATTCCCTTCCAGGCCACGGTGTACGCGCTGCCCACCTGGGTGCTGGGCGCCTTCATCTGCAAGTTCATCCACTTCTTCTTCACCGTCTCCATGCTGGTCAGCATCTTCACGCTGGCCGCGATGTCGGTGGACCGCTACGTGGCCATCGTGCACTCCCGGCGCTCCTCTTCCCTGAGGGTGTCCCGCAACGCGCTGCTGGGCGTGGGCCTCATCTGGGCGCTGTCCATCGCCATGGCCTCGCCCGTGGCGTACCACCAGCGCCTCTTCCACCGCGGCGCCGCCAACCTGACCTTCTGCTGGGAGCACTGGCCAGACCCGCGCCACAAGAAGGCGTACGTGGTGTGCACCTTCGTCTTCGGCTACCTGCTGCCTCTGCTGCTCATCTGCTTCTGCTACGCCAAGGTGGGGCGCGCGGGACCGAGGGCGCGGGGCCGGGGGTGCCCCGGGAGTCGCGTTGTGTCCGCAGCCCCCGCCCGCGGGCCCGCGCGGCCTGGCGGTGTCCGGAGGACGCCGCTCTGCCTTTGCCTCTGCGGGCGCCCTGGCGTTGGAGGCGGCGCAAGGGTTCGCGGAGTTTGCGGTGCTGGGGAAGTTCGCGGCTCGCCAGTTGACGCCGGGAGCGACGTTCCCCGTTCTCAAGCCCCAGGCCCCCCGCGGCCCTGGGAGTCCCAGCGCAGCCCGCGCGGCCGGCGAGAGAGCCGCTCTGGTGGCGCAACTGGGATGAGGGAGCAGCCGGTGCCCCTGAGCGCGGCGTTGCCGGGGGCTGGGTCCATCTGAGCGCCTCGGGCCCGCCGCCCCCAGGTGCTGGTTGCGCTGGGTAGAGAGGGGGGCGCCCGCCGGGAGCTCCCTCCAGGACCGGCTCTGCAAAGCCGCTGCTCCTGGGAGAACGGAGCTTTGCCATAGTCAGCCCGGGTGGGAAGACAGCATTTGCTTGTGGCCCCCCGGGCCGCGTAGAACCCCCGCCTTCCGCGTTTCCACAGCTAAATCCCCGACCCTGGAGGGAGGCTCCCGGGGACACGCCCTCGGCCGCGCCTTAGCCCGCGGCTCAGGTGCTGGAAGGCAGTTCGCCCTTCCCCACACTTCCTCAGATGACCTGAGGATTTCTACCTTGAGTGACACGGCCGGTCCATGTCTGCGTCAAGAGGCATGTGTGTGCAGTGAGGGTGGCATTCGTGCGGCACACGCCGGTGTGCACACACAGCCCCCATACCCTCAGCGCTAGACAAACAGCGCCCCAAATTCTGAAATTTCTGCCCACGCTCCACCCTGTCTGGTCCCCTGTTTCTGGGAAGGCTGAGACGACAGGACCCTGCACAGCCCAGGGGGCAGAAGGAAGACGCTGGCTTAGAATCGGTTCCCAGGGCATTCTACCCCGCCCCCCCCCAAAAAAAAAACCCCTTCGCCATAAGGCTGCTGGTGTTGTTCCTTCTCTCTGTGCCATCCAGGTGGGCGTCCAGGTGGGCTGCGTCTCCTGCGAGTGGGTGTTTTGATGTCACCCAAAGGTTCTGTGAAAAGATGTGCTGGGGAGGTAGGGAATTCAGACATGGCCCCTAGCCTGGCCGTTGGGAGAAGGCTGACTCATTCATGAGTCTGGGAATGCAACCCAGAGGCTGGTCCCCCAGCGCAGCTGTCCCCGTGTGTCCCCGTCTCACTCGCCTGGCACACCCCGTGGGTGCGGCTGCTCCTCCCTCTGCAGTGGTGAGAGGAGTGGAGGCCCCGGGGGCCAAGCTGGAGATGGTTCCGGAAGGCTTTTCAGCAGGGGTGCCCAGGGGCGTGGAGGAGGGGCAGACAGTGGGGCCTTGTGGGCATGGAGCTTGAGACCTGCGGGGGCGGGGGGGGGGGCGCGCTTAAAATGCTGCCTTCTGGGTTCCTAGCTTCCTGTCACTTCCCAGAGGCCTGGGGGAACTGGCTGAAATCCTCCTGGCGGAAGTGACAGCGTCAATCTCTAGGGCTAAACTGGCCATCTTGCTGTTGTTTGAGAGTTTGTAACACTCAGGGCAGAGTTCAGAAAACGTTTTTAAATACTCAGTCATTTGCAGATTTTCTCTGGAAATTGCTTGCTTCTAACTGGAAAAGCCTTCTGGATTTGAAGTAATATTTGCAACCCCTTCCAGGGCGGTGTGGACAGGTGGAGGTGTGAGACCCTTGGGTCAGCCGGCAGGTGCTTACCACCTGTGGGTCTCTTCCTGAGGGGCAGGTGCGGGGCCGGCTGCTTCCAGAGATGCCCTCTGCTCCCCAGACCCTGCTGGTTTCTAGTGGAACAGCTCCGGCACCTGTCAATCATGGGGCATCCAGAACACACGAACAGGGGACACATGCCGGTGACCAGTGCAGTACCCCCTGGGGCGCCCACTGCTGCTGTGGAGCTGGCCTTGGGCAGGGCTGCACCCCGCTCACAGTGACTGCTGCCCACCCCACCAAGATGCTCCAGACCCCCAGGGTGTGCCCAGCATGGCCCTGGGGTGGGTTTGACCAGGCCCCGCCCTGTGTGTGGAGTGAGTGAGGTCTGTGGCCACACCTTTAGCCCTGCCTTCTTCTTCTTTTTAAAGATTTATTATCTGAAGGTCAGAGTTACATACAGAGAGAAGGAGAGGCAGGGGGAGAGAGAGAGAGAGAGAGAGAGAGAGAGAGAGAGAGAGAATATGTCTTCCATCCTCTGGTCCACTCCCCAGTTGACTGCACTAGCTGGAGCTGCACCGATCTGAAGCCAGGAGCCTTCTCCAGGTCTCCCACATGGGTGCAGGGGCCTAAGAACTTAGGCCATCTGCTGCTCTCCCAGGCCATAGCAGAGAGCTGGACTGGAAGTGGAGCAGCTGGGACTTGAACCAGTGCCCTTATGGGATGCTGGCACTGCAGGCACTGGCTGTACCCGCTACGCTACAGCACCGGCCCCAGCACTGCCTTTTAGGGAGCACCATCGTCACCCCTTGGAGACCCCCCCCTTAACTGGGATGCACCCACACAGCAGTGTGTGCAGAGTGTGAGCTCACATTGAGAGGAAACAGCGAAGAAGAATGCACTGGAGTGTTTCCTGCACTGACCGTTTGACACATTTGTCTCGGATGCTCTGGGGTTACTAAGCTGTGATGCAGGTTAGTTTGTTCAAAGAATAAACTCTTTCCTTCCCGTTTGAAATGCTTTCTTATTTGCTCCTGCAAAATATCTCTTGTTCCACGTGCCTTGCATTCAGTTTTTGGTTCCCTGATTATTCCTGGTGGAACGGTAGCCTCGTCCACTGCCAGTGCACTGAGGGTTAGCCACGCGCTCCCGTGGGGAGTGAAGGATTGTGCTGTCATAGGTGGTGCATAGCCGTGTCAGGAAGTGGGGAAGAGAGTCTGAAATCAGAAACCCGTGCCACGGGGATGGCCGCTTAACCCGCTGCAGGGCCTGGACATCTGGCAAGCATGCGCTGTGGTTTCTCACTGGAGCAGGACGGCTGCTTCAGAAGTGCTGGATGGGGCAGGCTCCTTCTGGGAGTCCAGGCCGCAGGGAGACCAAGGAGTGCCAGGAACATGCGTCCTGCTGGATGGGACAGGCTGCCTCAGGGAGTCCAGGCTGCAGGGCCACAGGGAGACTGAGGAGTGCCGGGAACGTGCGTCCCGCTGGACGGGGCAGGCTCCTTCCGGGAGTCCAGGCCACAGGGCCACAGGGAGACCGAGGAGTGCCGGGAACGTGCGTCCCGCTTCTCGAGAGACTCCCAGTAGTGTGGTGTTCACGCTCTGGGGCATCAGACGCTATTTTTTCCCCTAAATTTCCTCTCAGTTGGGAGGTAAAAATCAACTCAGGCATGAGTTCTGCAAGGTTGGTGCTGTTGGGTGTCAGCTTTATGTTGGGAAGCCCTGCATGTGAGCCACAGTTCTCATGTCGTTGCTCCTGAATCACACACAGCGAAGCCTCAAGGTGACTCAGGGACATAAGTTGTAGAACCTTGCAAATCAGTGGGTTCATCCTCGGTGACGCCGAATTCCTGAAACGTGGGTTGTGCACGATACAGCGTGCTGGGTAGGCTCGGAGCGAGGGAGGACCGCAGGCCGGGCGGCCATGTGCCTGCAGGGGGTTGCCGTGGGGACAGGCACGCAGGAGGGCAGAAGGAGGGGCTACCGAATTAGGAGTGGCCTGAGTGTAGGCTCTTCCTTGTTCACCTGGGCTTTCCCCAGGGGTGGTGAGCTGGACGGAAGGTGTCTAGTGTTTCAGTGTGTGTGGGATCCAGCGTTGTGCCTGACGTCTCGTGGGGACCTGTTGGGAGTTAACGCGTGGACTCCGGGGCTCACCACGGCAGAGGCAGACAGATGTGTGCCTGCCTGGGCCCCGGCGGGGTGGCTCTGGCGGAACACATCCCAGGGCCGCAGGCGCCAGGACCCCCCATGCTGCCATGAGCATCTGGGTGTGCGTCCGACTTCCTGGGACACCCCCGAGTGTGGGAAGAGCAGGTGCACCTGGGAACTCACACTCACTGAGCTTCATCAGCTGCGGGCCATTTCTGTACGTTTTCGTGCTAATGATTTTGTAGGTGACCACGGCGGAGTGCCAGTGGTCATCCGTGAAAAACAAGAGTGAGCGCGGGGGCGTGAGGCAAACCGGTTCACCCATCTGTGTTTTCCAGGTCCTCAATCATCTGCATAAAAAGTTGAAGAACATGTCCAAGAAGTCAGAAGCGTCCAAGAAAAAGGTAGGGCTCACAGGCTGTGTTGCGTATGGGCCTCTGTTTCTGGCTCCGGTTTCTGCTGTCGGCTGTCCTGCCCCCACCCAAAGCCTGCCACCTCCGGGCTCCCTGGTGCAGCTCTTTGCCGCTGAGGTGAGGGATGGGGTGGAGAATCAGCCCTGGGTGGGGGGCACCGCAGTGGCGCTGAGCTGCAGGTCTGCGCCTCCCCAGGCGGCGTGTGTTGGGCCGACTGGGGCAGAGTGTGGAGTTTCTGACCTGCTTGGTTAGAGGAGTGTGGTGATGTCGCTCTCTGCTGCTGTCTCTGACGTGAGCCTGGAGCCGTCGTTGTCTTCCGTCCCCACGGCCTGCAGCGAGAGCCCCCATCCCTGCTTTCCCACCCGAGCTGGCGCTGTCACTGCGGAGGGGCAGGGCCACCCGGAGGGTACTGGGGGTGCTGCCTGCTCTAAATGTTCCCCCTCGCCAGGGCCCGTGGCTCCCGGGGGACGGTCTAGTCACAGCTTCTCCTCCCTGAGGTGGCCCCGGTCTAGCTCTGTCTGAGGCCATGTCTGTTTAATTTCTGGTCCGAGGAAGTGGAGGAGGTTATTAGACGGTGATCAGCTAATGGTGAGTGTGGAGGAGGAGGTGACACCCGCCACTCGCCCACTGATGTTAGTCATAACATCCTACCGTGCGCGGTTTCCTTCCTTCTCAAAGTTTATTTTGATCAGTGGCATGCATCATTTTGATACATTATAATTTAGATAATCATATTTACCCAAATAAAGGGCAGCTCTCCTGATTTTCCTTGTTTATCAATGACAACGTGGCTAAAAATCGCACCTGCTCCTCGAGTGGGAAACCGGTGTTTAAAAAGCATAAAATTTAAGACTCTTTCTGGCAGCGAGCATCAGCCTGTGTTGGAGATGTGGCACGTGTCTTTAGGATAAGCACAGAGGGCACACCAGAAGCGAGGAGACTGGGAGCTTCTTGCTGTTGTCCCTCCTTGTAGCGCACTGTCAGGTGGGCTTCCTTTTAAGCTTCTTGGCCCCTCTCCCTAGCAGCTGACACAATGTGTCGCGTTCTGTGGGTGGAGCGAGTCCTAAAAGCTGACATGTTCCTGTTCCCGCTGATGCACTATTATGCTGCAACTCTCCCATTTTTCTGGTGCATTGATTTTCCTCTGAGACACACTTCTCATCTCCAAGAAAGTGATTCATTAAAAGCGATCGCGGATTGTTTATCACCTCCCCTTGCACAGTGGAGCACGGCCTGCACAGGACTGAGCTGGTCCACGGGGTTCCCAGGGCATGGGTTCCAGAGGGAGGCCCAGGCTGCTGCCGGGGAGACAGCTGTGAGAGTCCCGCGGTGCCGCCCAGCGAGATTCCGGCTTGGAGTCGGGGAGGGAAGGGCGGGCTTCTTGCTGAAGCCTCCACAGAGAAGCCTCTGCTGATGGCTGATGAGCGTCTGTCTCCTGGTGACCGAAGGGAAGGACGCCGCGTTTCTTTAACCGCGTCTGAGGCTGGTGCCAGCTCCGTATCTGAAAGGTGTCGGAAAACAAGCCGCAGACGCCCCAGCAAGAATTCAGTGCTTAAACGGAAGGCAGTGGTTCTTGTGAGAGAGGAGTGGAAGGCTCCTATCTACTCGCAGTAGGAGGAGTGTGATGAGTGTAACAAACTGCACACACACGTGTGTGACTGGTGTGATTCGTGTCTGTGGGTATACACATCAAGGAACTCCTGGATAAATGGAATTTAAACATAAATCCACTTTGGTGCAAAAAATTGAAATTGATGCATAATTTTTTCCATCTTCTGCGTCTTCCATGAACTTCTTAAAGTCCTTTTGTGTCCATGGATTTCAAAATTTTTGCACCAAAATAAGCTTACAATTTCATTTCATTTTCTGAAACTTTTTGAAGTCCCCTCCTCAGTAGAATAAGTGTGTGTGCTTATGTGAAATTACCCCCTTTGTTCCTTCTTCCCTCATGGGAGGAGGTTTGGGCTTCTGGAGGGGGCGACTTTCCTCTTCCGTTCTCACACCTGGGCAGCTTTGAACAGAAGTCCGATCTCTGAACACAGTGCCCTTGTGTGCACACAGCAGATAAATGTGGCAGGGATGCGGCATGTGCCTAAGGAAGAGAGGAGAGCAGGGTGGTGGGGAGGGGAGGGGGGAAGGGAGGGGAGAGAGAGCAGTAGAGGTGGGAAGGGAGGGGAGAGAGAGCAGCAGAGAGCGAGGCTGCGAGGTCACTCCCTGAAGGCAGGGAGCTGGGGCTCAGTGTGGGACTCCCCCAGACCCTAGCCCGGAACACTGTGTGACGGAGAGTGGATGGATGGGACGCAGGCTTTGGTGGGTAGAGGATCCATGGGACGCACGTTTTGATGGATAACGGGTTGATGGGACGCCGGTGTTGGAGGGTAATCGTTGAGGGGCATGGATTTTAGTGGATGATGGGACGCTGGTGTTGGAGGGTAATCGTTGAGGGGCATGGATTTTAGTGGATGATGGGACGCAGGCTTTGGTGGGTAGAGGATCCATGGGACACACGTTTTGATGGATAACGGGTTGATGGGACGCCGGTGTTGGAGGGTAATCGTTGATGGGGCATGGATTTTAGTGGATGATGGGACGCAGGCTTTGGTGGGTAGAGGGTCCATGGGACGCACGTTTTGATGGATAACGGGTTGATGGGACGCCGGTGTTGGAGGGTAATCGTTGAGGGGCATGGATTTTAGTGGATGATGGGACGCAGGCTTTGGTGGGTAGAGGATCCATGGGACGCACGTTTTGATGGATAACGGGTTGATGGGACGCCGGTGTTGGAGGGTAATCGTTGATGGGGCATGGATTTTAGTGGATGATGGGACGCAGGTTTCAGCAGTTTGCTGCTTTTGACTCCCTCTGCTCTGGCTCCTTTCTCGGCCTGGTCTGGCACTGTGCTTCTGCCCACAGGCCGAGCGTCTTACACACGGTGAACATTTATTTCTCATCGTTCTGGAGCCTGGCAGTCCAGATCAGGCACCAGCAAATCCGGCAATCAGTACCTGCCGAGGGGTCGTCGCCTGGCTTGTCCGTGGCACCTTCTCACTGCGCTGTCACGTGGTAGAAGGGGAGGCAGCACGCAGGGGCTCTCCTCAGAGTGGGGTTCCGGCTGGAGAAGGCTCTGCCGCCGTGGCCCGGCTCCTCCCGTGGCCCCCTCGCCTGTGACTAGGTTCCGACGCAGGTGTCTGGGGAAGATGCAGACATTCAGACCATATCACCGTCGCTTCGCGGCTCCTGCGGGGATCTGTGGGTATGTGGGTGGAGAACTGGACCGTTCCTGATAACCATGCGATGAACAGTCACCCCGTGCTCGGAGGGGTCCGTCTTCCCTTGCAGACCTAATACTGAAGAATAATTGCCCTCTAATTGATTAGCTGTTTTGCTCAGGCTCTGCTAGACTGAAAGACATGTTTCTGGCATGAGGCTGGCTGGGCACGGACGCCGGATCCTTAGGGCATCCTTGGAGTCCTCGGAGGCAAGGGCAGCTGCCTGGGCGCTTCTGGGAGGGACCAAAAGGTCTCTGGGTGCCCTGCTGGCGACCGGGGCTTTCTGACGCTTGCTTCCTGTGTGTGTGCTTGGTTTTCTGTTGCTCCGGCTTGGAGTATTCGGCAAGCTTTCTGGCTACCGTTTATGAAATGTTTTTCATCATTTTCCTTTTGTAGTCTTTTTTTCTTTCCAGCCAGATTCCGTTAGACATTCTGCGAGTCCAACTCTTGGAAGGAAGAGCAGATGTCTCAGACGACTTGAAAGGAGCATTCCTAGCGAGGACAGGGAGAGGAATTTCCAGACACCTTCAGTTAAGGAACGGACGAGGACCTGATCCCAAGGGCAGTAAGAATGAGGGCAGAGTCTGAGTGCGGGGACTTCTCCGTAGACGGGTGGTGTGGGCACTCTGTGCTCAGAGAAGACAGAAGGAGCCCGCAGCACACGCACGCTGGGTGTGGCCCCATCTCCGGAACACACAGTGGTGCTGTGAGAGAGGGAAGAAGGATGAGCCTCATGTCCACTGGGAGGTTGTGTTCTGATGCTTCAAAAGGAGACGGGAGGCAGTGTCTCCGGCTCTGTCTGAGGAAGGGCCGTGTCCACCCCAGGGCCTGGGGTGTTGAGCCAGGCCTCTATGGCGGTCATAGTTGCATGTGGGTAAAGGAGTCTGGCTTGTGTCCTGATTTCTGTCTAACCCATCAGTGGTTCTCCAGTCTCCCTCCCGAGCTTGTCAGAGAGGCAGACTGCTAGGCCTGCATATCTGCACTTCAGAGACCCCCGCCCCGGACACGAGGGGCCTGTGGTTTACTTTAGCCCAGGGTGGGAGGAGCCCACACACGCACCCTTCCCCAGCTCTGGGGCCAGGTTGGTTTTCTCCCAGCACAGGACCTTGTCCAGTCAGCACATCACCCTGATTCTGCAGGCCCCGAGGCCTGCAAACCCTTGTTGCAAGTGGGGAAAGAAGACCTTTGTCATCTGCTGTCCCCAGCTACGCCCACGGGTGCGTCTGACATCTTGGTGTTGCTGTGGCTACAGGGCCAAGCGTCCGGGGCCGGCAGGCGGGGCCCTGACTTGTGTCCTAGCTACGAGAATGTCGGCTGCTAGGGGCTGGGGTCCTTGATGAAATGCAGGGTGACTCCAGAGTGACCTCAGTGGGGACCTCCGTCCACGGCTGGGGATCCTCTTGGACTCTGGGGAGCAGCTGGGGACAATGTGGAATTTAGTGAACTCCCGTTAAGGATCCTCCCCCACATACTCCCCATAGGTCGCAATGTGGTCTCCTTCCAAGGCCACCAGCAGACCAAGAGACAGGAACAGACCCCAGTGCTAGCTCTGAGAAGTCCGGTGGGGCTGCTGAAAATTTAAAGGTGCAGTTTGAATGCTCTACAAACAGACAGACTGCAAACACACGCAGCGCACTGCCATGGAAAATATCCCATGCTGAGGTCACGCCGCCATCTGCCCTGTGGGTCTGGATAAGATAGGGATCTTATCAGCAAGCTGCTGGGTTTATGTGCCCTGCGCTCCACGCTTCGTAAAAACGCCAGCAAGAGGCAATGAAACGGAATCTCCAAGGGCCATCATCCCGTGAAGCCCAGAGATGTCTGATTGTCTCAGGAAGAAACGAGGATGCTTTGTGTTCTATTTGGAGGTACAATTACGTCTAGATTGTTTGATTAAATCACCCCAGAGTGGCATTTCTCATACGCTAATGGGTGAATGGGATGATGGCAGACACTCCCTAGATACATGTGAGCGCTGTGTGTTTGCTTTGCGTGTCATGTGCTAAGTGGTCGTGGGGTGTGAGCTGGCCCCCCATCAGCTCCTGCCTGACCGCCTCTCATGTTTAGATGCAGCAGGTGCAGTCTGGCTCTTCCTGGGAGTTGAGGCCCAGCGAGGGGCGTTGTTTCCACACTTACGACACAGACCTGCCGCCCAGCTGTGGTGCCTGACCGGAGTTGGGTCTCGGCTCTTGCTCCTCCTGGCCACTGGCGCTGGCCGGCCTCGCCCTGCAGTCCAGCCCTCTGCTCTCCCGCCTCTGCCTGGTCCCTGGATTCTAAGGCCTCTCTTTCATAGCTTCCTGCTCGCGTCCTAGTTGGCGCCCACATCAGCCCTGGGTGTCTCGGCCTGGTGTCCTAGAGGCGTTTCGCCGTGTGGGGCCACCTCTGCCACGGGGGGCTCTGTGACGGTCGTGCAGGTGGGGGCGCTTGTGTTGTGACGGTGGCTTTCAAGTCACAACACCTGTGGCCTGTGTCTTACTCTTTGCTCTGTGGGAGCGTTGAGAACAGCCAACGCCATGGGCCTTCTTCCACTTCCTTCTCTCGCTTGCCTTTCCTCCTGACTCCTTCCTGTGTGCATCGCCCTCATCACACGCCAGCCTGCGATGGTCGCATCCGCACTCCCGGCCTGGGAGGCCCGTGTGGTGCCCAGGGAGAAGGTGGTTGTGTTGCTTGTGCCCCACAGCGCTGCAGCCTGGAGGGCGTCTGAGCAGGAGGAGGCTCCTTGCTCTTGACCGGGGCAGTGGCTGAGATCCCAGGCGTCTCATCCCGTGCTCGCCCTGCCTCCTCCCTGCCCCCGGGGGCTGGGGCGGCAGAGCAGCCATGAGTGGCTGGGGAGCCTCCTCGTGGGCTTAGGTTAGAGAACAGAGATGCACGTGGTCTTTGGGGGCCTTTGTGACCCACCTGATGACCGAACTGCTTTTCATGAACGTGTCCCTGTGCAGGCGGTGGAGCGGGAAAGGGGGTCGGTGGTCACAGGGCGGGTGTGAGAGCCAGGCAGTGACGAGCTGGCCTCAGCTCCGACTTGGTGTTCAGCTGCAGAGTTTGGGTGCTCGTGTTGGTGTGACCGGACATCCCATGGGTCATTCCAGGGCCCACAGAGCAGTGATGCTCACGGCCAGGGGCCGCTGCCTTAGGTGCCAGCACCATCCAGAGCTGCGGGGACTCTGCGTGGCTGCTGTGGCACGGTGGCCCAGCCTGGCACCTGGCTGTGCTTCGTGGAGGAGAGCCACTTTGTAGGGAAGGATGCAGCTGACTGCTGTGCATTTTGTAGTGGGGAAATTAGGGCCTTAACTGAGCATTTGAATACCACAGGCGTTGTCTTGGTTTGTGCCTGCAGTCCCGGCACGAGCCGCCTGGTGGTTGGTTCCGTGCCCACAGGCACAGGCAGCAGCGTCCTGTGGCCCATGGAGGAGGTGGGGTCTGCATGCACAGGTGTGCACAGGAGGGTCCTCGTTTAGCACAGGCCACCTCCTCTCTCGTCTGCTCAGCAGAAAGCCCGAGGCAAGCTAGTCGACGCTTCTCCGTTTTCCAAGTCTCCGATTTAGGGACAGCAAGGGGAGGGTCTGGCTGGAGACAGCTCCGGAACACCCGTGTGAGCGTATGCGTGGCCTCTACCTGGCTGGCGTTGAGAGAGGAGACAGAGGTCCCCACTCGTGGGCGATGTGCTTCCTGCAGGTACAACAGCTGCTGCCTTGGACCTTGGTCCCCATCTGCCCCCAGGACTCCGAGGTCACGCTGGGCACAGTGGAGGGGTGCTCCCGGGGAGGCACGCTGCAGGGCTCGGAGACGCTGTGAGCAGACATCGTGTGACGCAACAGTTACCGTGGAGGCAGACTGAGTGCCTTCTGCCTGACCCCGTGAGATGCGCGTGGAAGGATCTTGGGGCTGGCGAGAGCGCCGGGTTGGTTTTCTGCTGTAATCGACTTCTGTCTTCCCTCTTCCTCCCCCACCCCCGCAGACGGCGCAGACGGTCCTGGTGGTGGTGGTGGTGTTTGGCATTTCCTGGCTGCCACACCACGTCATCCATCTCTGGGCCGAGTTTGGCGTTTTCCCGCTGACCCCGGCCTCCTTCCTGTTCCGGGTCACTGCCCACTGCCTGGCCTACAGCAACTCCTCCGTGAACCCCATCATCTACGCCTTTCTCTCCGAGAACTTCAGGAAAGCCTACAAGCAAGTGTTCAAGTGCCGCCTCCGCCAGGAGTCCCCGCTCAGTGACAACAGGGAGAACAAGAGCCGGGCGGACACCCCCCCGTCCACCAACTGCACCCACGTGTGAGGAGGGGGAGGCCGGGCTGCTCTGGGTGTCGTCTGCTTGTGGACCAGATGCGTAACACACACACACAACCTGCCGTCACCCTCACCGCAGCTCACACACACCACCGGCCGTCACCCTCACCGCAGCTCACACACACAACCGGCTGTCACCCTCACCGCAGCTCACACACACCACCGGCCGTCACCCTCACCGCAGCTCACACACACCACCGGCCGTCACCCTCACCGCAGCTCACGCACACCACCGGCCGTCACCCTCACCGCAGCTCACACACACCACCGGCCGTCACCCTCACCGCAGCTCACACACACCACCGGCCGTCACCCTCACCGCAGCTCACACACACCACCGGCCGTCACCCTCACCGCAGCTCACACACACCACCGGCCGTCACCCTCACCGCAGCTCACACACACCACCGGCCGTCACCCTCACTGAATCCCACGTGCGTTGAGAAGTGCCCTGGGCCACCTAGGAGAGTCTTGGGTCCCGTGAGCATTGCTTTCCAGTTTTATTTTATTTTGAAAGCATAGATCAGAAGCAAAAGAAAACGCCGTGTAGTTTAATATCTCCTAAGAAAGGAAGTTTAATACAAGTGCATAGGTGACGAATGAATGTCCCGAGAGGTTACTAGGATTCTGTTAGTTCCTTCTAGAACAAGGAGCAACCCCATCCGGGACTTTTGTAACAGGCTTATCTAGAAAAACGTGTGCTTTGATTTTTCAATGTCACAGGCAGAGGTGACATGGAGGCTGTGTTTCCAGATGTGGTCGTGGACCCGCGGTGGGATGTTTGCCTCTCTGACATTGCTGTGGAGACACGCGGGGTTGAAGCCGCCTCCCTGAGGTCCCCGGTGCAGCCGCGGTCGTGGGTGGAGCTTGTGAGGCTGCACTCGGCCCTGTGCGATTCCCAGCTCCCTCAGCTTCATTGCAGGAGGCTGGTGCCGTGCGGTGCCGTGCCGTGCCGTGCCGTGCCGTGGCTGCTGCTCTGAGGGTGACAGACTACACTGTGAGCTCAGGCTGTGGAGTTCGCTAACCAAAGCCAGGAAGGTCCCAAGGGCGACTGTCCTCACAGCGCAGGCCCTCAGTGAGTCGGAGACGGAAAGTGGGTGTTGAAGTTTTGTACAGCTTGAGCGTGCTTAGTGCAAGGTGGTGAAATCCAAAATGTTTTCAAATACAAAACTGTTTGAGCACCCACACGATGCCAGACGTGGAAAATTCCACACCAAGAAACTTGCTTTCACACACAAAACTTGAAAGTGTTGAGTAAAGTTGCCCCCAGTCTATGTGCATGCATAGGAAACATAAACGACTTTGTGTTTAGACTTGGCTCCCATCCCCAAGACATCTCACTGTGTAATTTTTTAAAAAGATTTATTTATTTATTTGAAAGTCAGAGTTACAGAAAGAGAAGGAGAGGTAGAGAGAGAGAGAGAGAGAGAGAGGTCTTCCATCCTTTAGCCCACTCGCCAGTTGGCCACAATGGCTGAAGCTGTGCCAATCCGAAGCCAGGAGCCAGGAGCTTCTTCTGGGCCTCCTACACGGGTGCAGGGGCCTGAGGACTTGGGCCATCTTCTGCTGCTTTCCCAGGCCGTAGCAGAGAGCTGGATCGGAAGTGGAACAGCCTGGACTAGAACCAGTGCCCATATGGGATGCTGGCACTGCAGATGGTGGCTTTACCCGCTATGCCACAGCGCCGGCCCTCACTATGTATTTTGAAGTATTCCCAAATTCCCTCCCTCCCGCCAAAAAAAAAAAAAAAAAAAAAAATTCTGAGACACTTCTGGTGCCAAGACGTTTGGGTAAGGAGTATCCAACTTGTCTGTGTACTTGGCCAAAGCATTCGCTGTGCCTTGAATGGAACCTACCGGAAAGGAGAGGTCAGGAGCGCCAGTGAGGAGGAGGTGTGGGTAGTTATTTCCGCGGGGTGAAGATCAGGCCGATGGAGCAGTGGTCCTGCAGTGTGCAGAGAGCTGGCCACACCGTCTGATTCAGATCGTGTTGGGGCACAGCCGTCCTGTGAGTGGGGACGCCTCTGAAGCCTGCGTATGGCTTTTTCGTTACATTTCTGGAAATACTTAATGCACATTTGCCCAAATGTTGTTCCCTCTGGAAATATCAGTGTGGGCTTAAAGCCGTCACCACTTGAGCTCCAAATGTTTTCATGACAAGGTCAAAATCGTTCATGTTTACATTGAGAAACGGTAGGGAAATCTCAAAGCTTCCTGCAGTAGAGAAGTACTTTTTGAATTCTAAGACTCTGATATATTTTCGGAGCACATAAAAGCATGAAGTTTTTCAGGAATGCATTTTGTGTGACACACACTTGTGCCAAATCCATGTGAAAATATCCATGTGAAATATCACACTCCCGATGAGAGAACGCACTCAGCGTGAGCCCTTGGCACGCCAGTTCTAGCAAGGATTCACTGTCACTAATCGCATTCCAGGGAGCACTGTTTACATCGCAAAGCCCTACCGGACAGGAGAGAAGGTGAGGAATGACGGGGAATGGCCGGCCCTCCTGGCTGTCGCCGGGGACAGGAGTTGTGCCCAGAGCGGGTGAGTATTTGAGAGTTATCAGCCCCTCGCGGGCACGTCGTTCGCACTTCATTCATGCAGGGGAGTAGGGACGCCTTATCCCGACCTGCTGCTCCTGGGGGGCTGCCCCGGTCTGGTCTGGTGTTGGGAGCGCTGAGGAATCGGCCGGTGTGGCCCCCTGGCTCCCCGAGAGCTGCCGGCGGGGTGGGCAGGAGCTGGGGGCCTGGCGCTCAGGAAACCGCTGGCACTTTCAGTCCCCAAGCGGGTGGCAGACGCGCAGTCGTTCTACTTGGCTGTTCCTCCTCCGCGTAGCCCAGGTTGGCTCCACTCCCAAAGCCATGTTGATGCGGACGACGACCTACGCCCTCAGAAAGCGGCCGCTGGGTCAAGTTTTCAGAGTGATGAGGACTTGTGGAAGAACTCGGGACAGCCCCGGCCTTGCCCGCGGGGGCTGCCGGCCCCTGCGAAGCACCTGCTCCCCCCGCGCCTCCCCGCCCGGCAGCTGGCGCAGGAGGAACCAGGCTGCTGCCTTCACGGGCGGCCACGGGTGCAGGACCCCGATGCCTTCTTCCTCAGTGCCCACGGCAGCGGCTGTTCTCAGAGTTCCCATGGGATGTCTACATCAGGACGTGGTTGCCTCTGCTGAGGGTCGCAATGGCGGCAGGAGCGCCCTCCGTGCCACCCTCGCCCTGCGTGTGCTCGCCAGTGCCATGGAGGGGGCACCAAGGCCGCGCCGGGGTATTTCAGGCAGACTGCTTTTGCTCTCACGCAAGTTGTCTGTTACAAGCTGGGGCTGACGCCATCGTTGCTGCTCTGGCCTTTCCCCTCCCTGACCTCTCCAGGGAGCTCCTGGCTGCGGGGTTCATCTGCGGCCCAGATGAGACCAGGGGACCAAGAGGAGGTGACCGCTGGTGGTTGCGTCCCATGCTCACGACTTGGGTGACTCGAGACGGTGGTCTTCCCACGTGCCCTGCCCACTTGGGGTGTCGGCAGAGAAGCCGTGGTGCCCCAGCCCCCTGCCCGACGTGGCCGCGGCCCACCGAGCAGAGGAGGGGCCTGCAGCTCGGCCCGCATTCGCCTCTCAGGAGTGACCACGGTGCCGCGAGGCTGCTTCCTGCGGACGCTCACCGTCCGGAACGCGAGCTGTCGCAAGTACTCCCGGGTCTGCAGTGCGGACGCGGCTCTGTGACACAGGACGCGTGTTCAGCCTGGCTGTCAGCAACGTGCAGCAGTTACTGCTCCGTGCCACGTCAGCCACGGGCTTAATGGGGGACTCGGTCGCTTGGAGAAAGAACCTAAGATGTGGCAGTTTCCTGTTGCCTTGGAAGGAGAAAACTGTCAAACAGCACTTACGGCTGTCTGAAGTTACACAGTGCTCGGGCGTCTCCCTTTCAGAGTGGAAGGACTGAGCCTGAAGAACGCTCCCAGTGCTGACATCTCTGCCGAGGGCTGTGCATGCAGGGGGAGCTGTGCTCAGAGGGGTGTCGGGGACACGATGTTCACCTGTGGAGGAGGGGGCTGTGTCCTGTGGGTGTCGGGGGACACGATGTTCACCTGTGGAGGAGGGGTACGTGTGCTCAGAGGGGTGTCGGGGGACACGATGTTCACCTGTGGAGGAGGGGGCTGTGTCCTGTGGGTGTCGGGGAACACGATGTTCACCTGTGGAGGAGGGGTACGTGTGCTCAGAGGGGTGTCGGGAGACACGATGTTCACCTGTGGAGGAGGGGTACGTGTGCTCAGAGGGGTGTCGGGGGACACGATGTTCACCTGTGGAGGAGGGGTACGTGTGCTCAGAGGGGTGTCGGGGGACACGATGTTCACCTGTGGAGGAGGGGTACGTGTGCTCAGAGGGGTGTCGGGGGACACGATGTTCACTTGTGGAGGAGGGGTACGTGTGCTCAGAGGGGTGTCGGGGACACGATGTTCACCTGTGGAGGACGGGTACGTGTGCTCAGAGGGGTGTCGGGGGACACGATGTTCACCTGTGGAGGAGGGGGCACCTTGGTCACCTGTGGAGTGGCTCAGCTTCCCCCGCTGGTTTCCCCCCGTGGTGTGCCGGCTCACCTCAGCTTTGCCCCCGACACGGGATCCTGATGCTGCCGTCTCCGGTCCTTGACGAGACCCTCGGGAGCCCCCACAGGCCCGGGCCCCGCTGCTTTGCTGCGTTGGGGCTGTTCCTGTGCTGAGCTGGGCAGATGCCACCACACCTCTGTCCGCTCTGACCGTTCCTGGGTTCCGTGCCGGGTGCCACAGTGGTGGGAGTGGCCATCACTGTGCCTGGGGAGTGAGCTGGGCGAGTGTCAGTGAGCTTGTCTCTCTTATTTTTAAATTTTTTTACTTGAACTACAGAGTTACAGAGAGAGAGAGAGAGAGACAGAGAGGGAGATCCTCCGTTGGCTGGTTCTCTTCCCACAAGGCTGCAGTGGCCATGGCTGCTGACTCAGGCTGAGACCAGGAGCCGGCGACTCCATCCTGGTCTCCCATGTGGGTGGCAATGGCCTAAACACGTGGGCCACCTTCCTGTGCTTTCCAGGTGCATCAGCAGGGAGCTGGGTCGGAGTGCAGCAGCCGGGACTCGAACCGGTGTCCACATGGCCCACAGGCGGTGTGGTGGTGGCTTTGCCGGCCGCTGCACGGTGCTGGTCCTGACCGTTTCAGTTTTGTGTCTGCTGCGGGAATCCCCTCTGCCGCTTTCCTCTCTGTCCTTGGCCGTGTTTGCCTTGATGGGACAAGTGTGTCAACAGCCAGTCCTGTAGCAGCTCCTACAGGACATCGTGGGGTGCACAGCCCTGCCCCCCAGCTGGAGAACAGACTGGTGGACAGGGCAGGGCTCGCTGCATAGCCCCAGCTCTCAGGATTAGGGAAGTCCAGGTTGAGGGCTGGGATGATGGCACTGGGCTCCGCCGTGTAGACAGCTCAGACACCCGGGGAGTCGGCCGCGGTAGCTGGTTCCTTGCGGGGACTTCTGTGGGACGTCGTTCACTGCTGCACTGTGCTTTGGGACGCTGGGTGTCGCATGCTGAGACCTCTGCGGCTCCGCCAAGCTCCCTCCCCCACGGTGAGCTGGCCCGGGATGCTCTCGCTGCTACGCCGCATGTGGCACGGACACCATGGTCCTGCTGCTGGCACAGTGCCCAGTACAGGGGTGGCTCCCACTTCTCCGGGAAGCAGGCACAGCGCATGCGCGGGGACGGCCTCCTGGCACCGTCATGGCAGTGAAAGCAGGACCTTGTGGGTGTGGCCTGCACAGCTGGGGCGCCCAGGCAGCAGGAGGTCCTGCGAGGGCCAGAGCCCATGGACCCCCGACGGGGTGCCCGTGTGAAGCACAGGCCCTGGGCACAGTGCCTGGCGGCCCCTGGAGGACCCTGAACTACCACTGGGTCACAGACCGTCACTCTGCCAGGGCCCCAGAGCCTGCCCCTGGGTGCCCCAGGACTTCTGCAGATCCCCCTGGCTGGGGGCTGGGGCAGTGGGAGCAGAGCTGATGGCAAGAGTCTGGCTCCCAGCCCCCCCCTCCAGGTGCCATTGGACACCCACGCGTATCCCACTGAACACGAGACCACAGCTGGTTCTGGGACCACGCCACCCGTCCCGTGTGTTCCGCTCCCTGCCTCCACTATTCCTGTCATTTCCCTCGGCTCAGCCAAGCTCTGTGCCCGAGGTGGTAGAGCTGTCAGCGTGGAGGGCTCCCCCGTGGCAGCAGGCCCCACCCTCCCACGTGGGGCTCAGCATGGTGACGTGTCCCTGGCGCACGCTCCCTGAGCCAATCATTTTTATCGCCCATCATGAGTGCAGGAGAGTGGGCCTGATGGGTGTCATGCACTTGAGGGCTCCTTAGGACTCCGTGGGCAAGTCCCTGGGCTTGGTGGGAGGGACCCTAGGCCTGGAGGCTGACCCCACTGTGGCAGGGCCTCCTGGCCATGCTGTGCCCGCTGAGGCTGAATCGCTCCGGCCAGGGGGTGCATCCACTTCTCCAGGAGGCTGAGTTTTCCCAAACGCTGAGCTGGGGTTCCCCTGGACACACGGTGTGAGAAGACGAGACTCAGAAGAAAGCTGGACAGCCAGGGGAGGACTCAGAACCAGCCTCACCCAGGGGTCTTGTCGACCTCAGCACGGTGGACTCGCCGGGGAGACACCCTCCGTCTAGGACCAGCTAGGGTCCGAGAAAGCGGAAAGCGAGTCAGACTCATTTTCAATGGAAATCCTCCCCTCCGGTCAGCAGCCGTGGTGACCAGTGCTGCTGGCCATTCGCCCAGAGCCACCAGTTTGACCATGGGGAAGTGTTTTTAAGGCTGGATGTATTGTCTTTTTCTCAAATAGGACGTTGTTGGTACCTAGGAGTGACAAAAGGAACAAGTTTCCGTGAGCAGGCTCAGGGTCTGGAAACCAGAGGGAGGTTGGGCATTTGTGTCCTGTCAATCTTCCCAGCGGCGTCCCACAGAGGGACTGTCCCCAGTGGACACTGGCGGTGGACAGATGCCTGGATCTGAGTCTCGAAACTTCAAGACAGGGCTAAGCAAGAACAAGGGGTTGAGCTCAGGAATGCTCCTGAAATGAAACCCGATTATAACAGAAGTGCCCAAAGGCCACACGCCGACGTGCACTGACCTGTTCTGTGTTTTGCTTTTCTGAGTCGGTTTACTGCCCATCAGTCACGTGGAGGCTGAGCGCTGGCTGGGGGAGATGGGCAGCCCTTGCGGTGTCTCGGGTCAGGTCGGCCAAGGGAGGAGGGAGCCGGCACACTGGGGAGGGGTGATGGACACCCGGGGGCTGTGGTCTGGTCCGGTGATGGAGCGAGGAGTGTGGGGGAGGTCGAGGCCGCCCTAGCTGGCCGTGAACCAGCTGGACTTTTCACGGTGCTCGGGCCTCCCCATAGCAAGGGAGTTGTCAGCTCTGCCAGGTCCGTGGAGAGAGCAGAGCGAATGCAGAGCAGTGGGCTGAGGCCTGGAGCCCTTTCTGACCAGCTCCCGAGCGGCAGGGATGCCTGGGAGAGCCTCACGCAGATGCACTCGGCTGGAAGCTGCCACAGGTGGCCAGGCCTCCCGTGGGTGAGGGGCTCCGTGTGCCCCTCCACAGCGAGGAGCCACTCACGTTGAGTCGATGAGCTGCAGTTCTGTAAAATAAATAAGTAAATAAATAAATGGGATTTGGATAATTCAGGTCAGGTTTTTCTTGTTTGGCCGTAATCATAAATTATCTGTTCAGCAATTATCTGCTCAGCTCCAGGCCTCACCCCACTTGGCCCTAGTGATAGAAATTTATGTTTTCAAGAGCATGGAGCTGTTGTTAGCTCAACACTTAAGGATTTCTGAGATTATTGCAATTTGTCTTTCAAAAGAATAAGATAAAATAGCTGGATGGAAAAGAGATCTTAAGTGTTCACCTTGTCCCCAAGTTAAAGTAGCATCTGGATTCTTGCCTGGGAATTTTTGAACGCACTCTTTCAACCCAGTGTCTAAGTTAAAGCCGTGTTCGACTTGGTACTGCTGACATTTACGTGCGTCGTTTCTCTAAGGGACAAGCGTGACTTTCCCTGTGGTCCAGGTTTCCAGTGGTGCATCCCCTGCTGGCCCGGGGACCGTGAGCAAGGAGACATCTGATGCTGTGTTCTTGTTTTGCTCCTGTGACTGCTTCGGGCTGATCTCTCAGCAGCCGTGTGCTGGGGCTTCCAGCACCCAGAGCTGCTGTGTTGCTCCCTCAAGAGCTGGCAGCAAACTCGCGTCGTCCTGTCCTGGGAAGTCTACACGGCCAAGATGCAGCAGTCGGGAGCTGTGTTAGTCCACCGTGTGCCAGACGTGGTCCTTGCCCATCACCCGCCCTCTGCACGCTGCATGCAATCCAGCGAGACTTTGTGAAGTGAACCCATTCGCTTCCACTGAAATAAAATCTCTCCCTCACACTGTTCTAGTTTGAGAGCGTACGTTTTGTTACAAACAAAGCAGAGTGGTGCCGTTTTGTGCGGCGGTTCCCTCAGCATGGGAGAGGACGCAGGCTTGCTGAATTCGTGGAAACGTTATGGAAACTACAGATGGACCCTCCTGGTGGAAGATTGAGGCCCGTTTGTAAGCGTTTTATTTCCTTCCTCCTCTTCCTCTCTTTCGCTTTTCTGTTTTGATAAATAATGTCTCTTGTCTTTTACAAATAGCACAGAATTGGTATAAGGAATCATGAAGAAGAGAGTAACATTCACCCTAAACGTCATTACCGAGGCGTAACCTTTGTCACCACCTCTGGAAAAGGATGGGAGGAGGAGGTTCACAAAAACGGGCCACGTTCTGCGCAGTGCAAGGAAAACGACCAGCTGCAATTTTGCTTGAATGTGGAAACCCTGTAGTGATACAGGGGGCTCTGTGAGACTGAGTCGTGGGGACTGTGGAACGTTGAAGAAGCCACAGTGACTCTGTTCTAACTGCGCGGTAGCTTTCCCTGTTAACTGTAGTTAACCGCGCTGTAACTAGTACTCACTAGTTAGACAGCAGCTGTTCTCTCATAAGGAGTTAGAGCCGCCGCAGCTCCCTCTGCCTTGTTTTGCTGGGTATCTCCTGGTCTTTGCATTTCACACAAAAGTGCTTCGTGTATTTGATTCCGTGTTGATTGTAATGAATTGATAATTTCCCCCCTCTTGTGGCCTCCTTGTCTGCATAGATCTCACCACGTGAATTTGTATTCCCACGTTACTGCATGGTTGAGAGTATTAACTTGTTTCCTTATATCTGAAAACAGCGTCCTGTGTGAAATCAGTTCATTGCGCCTCGTTTTCATCAGTCATCTGTAGACCCAGCTCAGCTTTCCGGAAGCTCCTGGGAGGATGACGTCTAAAGGGAAACTGATTTCCGTTCTGTTGAGGCAAATCGCATTTCCCCCTGGGACATCGACTTTTTTTTTTTTTTTTTTTAGATTTATTTATTTTATTTGAAAGCCAGAGTTACACACAGAGAGAAGGAGAGGCAGAGAGAGAGAGTCAGAGAGAGAGAGGTCTTCTATCGGTTGGTTCACCTTCCAATTGGCCGCAATGGCCGGAACTGCGCCAATCCGAAGCCAGGAGCCAGGAGCTTCTTCCGGGTCTCCCACACAAGTGCAGGGGCCCAAGGTTTTGGGCCATCTTCCACTGCTCTCCCAGACCACAGCAGAGAGCTGGATCGGAAGTGGAGCAGCTGGGTCTCGGACTGGCGCCCATATGGGATGCCAGCATTGCACACGGTGGCTTTACCTGCTACGCCACAGCGCCAGTCCCAAGGACGTCTACTTTTTTTTTTTTTTGACAGGCAGAGTGGACAGTGAGAGAGAGAGACAGAGAGAAAGGTCTTCCTTTGCCGTTGGTTCACCCTCTAATGGTTGCCGCAGACGGCGCACTGTGGCCGGCGCACCGCGCTCATCCGATGGCAGGAGCCAGGTGCTAGGTGCTTATCCTGGTCTCCCATGGGGTGCAGGGCCTAAGCACTTGGGCCATCCTCCACTGCACTCCTGGGCCACAGCAGAGGGCTGGCCTGGAAGAGGGGCAACCGGGACAGAATCCGGCGCCCCGACCGGGACTAGAACCCGGTGTGCCGGCGCCGCAAGGCAGAGGATTAGCCTGTTGAGCCACGGCGCCGGTCAAGGACATCTACTTTTAAAACTGCTGATGCCTGCTGTCTTCACCAAGATGCTTCTTCACTTCTCTCTGCAATGCCTGAGTCTCGCACATGAATTAGATCATGATTGCGCTTTTTCATAAAGGTGAGCAGGATGTTAGTGGATTCCCAACCTTTTATTTATTTTTATTCATTTAAGAGGCAGAGCAAGAAGCAGAGAGAGAGGGCGGGGGAAGGAGAGAGAGAGAGAGAGGGGAAAGGAGAGAGAGAGAGATCTGTCTGCTAGTTTACCCCCTGCAGTAGCCAGACCCAAGGCAGCCAGGAGCCAGGGGCTCTACTCAGGACTCCCACGTAGTAGCAGGGACCCCGCCACTCAAGCCAGCGACTGCTGCGTCCGCGTGCGTTGGCAGGAAGTTAGGATCAGAGCTGGCGTTGAATCCATGCCCTCTCAGGTGGGATGCAGGCAGCCCGAGCAGTGCCTCCCTCGCCACGCCAAACACCTGCTCCAACAGAAGCCTTCAAAATGTGTGTTCAGATGACGATTTCTGTAGTGATAGATTTTATTTGATTACCTGGCAAAATTTCATTTACCGTTGAAGGAACAATACAAGTTCTAGTAGCATCCTGCACGTGTGTACACAGGGGAGATAGAGTTACACTAGGCCAGCAGGCGGGGCCTGCGCTGCAGCACGCGTCTCCGCCACCTCCCTGTCTGAGCCCCCCCTCCCTGTCTGAGCCCCCCCCGTCTGAGCCCCCACCTCCCTGTCTGAGCCCCCTCCTCCCTGTCTGAGCCCCCACCTCCCTGTCTGAGCCCCCTCCTCCCTGTCTGAGCCCCCTCCTCCCTGTCTGAGCCCCCACCTCCCTGTCTGAGCCCCCTCCTCCCTGTCTGAGCCCCCCTCCCTGTCTGAGCCTCCCCTCCCTGTCTGAGCCCCCCCCGTCTGAGCCCCCACCTCCCAGTCTGAGCCCCCACCTCCCTATCTGAGCCCCCACCTCCCTGTCTGAGCCCCCGCTCCCTGTCTGAGCCTCCCCTCCCTGTCTGAGCCCCCACCTCCCTGTCTGAGCCCCCCTCCCTGTCTGAGCCCCCACCTCCCTGTCTGAGCCCCCCCTCCCTGTCTGAGCCCCCACCTCCCTGTCTGAGCTCCCACCTGCCTGTCTGAGCCCCCTCCTCCCTGTCTGAGCCCCACCTCCCTGTCTGAGCCCCCACCTCCCTGTCTGAGCCCCCCACCTCGCTGTCTGAGCCCCCTCCTCCCTGTCTGAGCCCCCCACCTCCCTGCCTGAGCCCCCACCTCCCTGCCTGAGCCCCCCACCTCCATGTCTGAGCTCCCACCTCCCTGTCTGAGCCCCCACCTCCCTGTCTGAGCCCCCGCTCCCTGTCTGAGCCCCCCACCTCCCTGTCTGAGTTCCCACCTCCCTGTCTGAGCCCCCACCTCCCTGTCTGAGCCCCCTCCTCCCTGTCTGAGCTCCCACCTCCCTGTCTGAGCCCCCTCCTCCCTGTCTGAGCCCCCTCCTCCCTGTCTGAGCCCCCCACCTCCCTGCCTGAGCCCCCACCTCCCTGTCTGAGCTCCCACCTCCCTGTCTGAGCCCCCACCTCCCTGTCTGAGCCCCCGCTCCCTGTCTGAGCCCCCCACCTCCCTGTCTGAGTTCCCACCTCCCTGTCTGAGCCCCCCACCTCCCTGTCTGAGCCCCCACCTCCCTGTCTGAGCTCCCACCTCCCTGTCTGAGCCCCCTCCTCCCTGTCTGAGCCCCCTCCTCCCTGTCTGAGCCCCCCACCTCCCTGTCTGAGTTCCCACCTCCCTGTCTGAGCCCCCACCTCCCTGTCTGAGCCCCCACCTCCCTGTCTGAGCCCCCGCTCCCTGTCTGAGCCCCCCACCTCCCTGTCTGAGTTCCCACCTCCCTGTCTGAGCCCCCCACCTCCCTGTCTGAGCCCCCACCTCCCTGTCTGAGCTCCCACCTCCCTGTCTGAGCCCCCTCCTCCCTGTCTGAGCCCCCTCCTCCCTGTCTGAGCCCCCCACCTCCCTGCCTGAGCCCCCACCTCCCTGTCTGAGCCCCCCACCTCCCTGTCTGAGCCCCCTCCTCCCTGTCTGAGCCCCCCACCTCCCTGCCTGAGCCCCCACCTCCCTGTCTGAGCCCCCCACCTCCCTGTCTGAGCCCCCTCCTCCCTGTCTGAGCCCCCCACCTCCCTGTCTGAGCCCCCCACCTCCCTGTCTGAGCCCCCACCTCCCTGTCTGAGCCCCCTCCTCCCTGTCTGAGCCCCCACCTCCCTGTCTGAGCCCCCCACCTCCCTGTCTGAGCCCCCACCTCCCTGTCTGAGCCCCCCACCTCCCTGTCTGAGCCCCCTCCTCCCTGTCTGAGCCCCCTCTTCCCTGTCTGAGCCCCCCCTCCCTGTCTGAGCCCCCCCTCCCTGTCTGAGCCCCCACCTCCCTGTCTGAGCCCCCTCCTCCCTGTCTGAGCCCCACCTCCCTGCCTGAGCCCCCACCTCCCTGTCTGAGCCCCCCCTCCCTGTCTGAGCCCCCACCTCCTTGTCTGAGCCTCCCCTACCTGCCTGAGCCCCCACCTCTCTGAGCCCCCCACCTCCCTGCCTGAGCCCCCACCTCCCTGTCTGAGCCCCCTCCTCCCTGTCTGAGTCCCCACTGCCACTCATCAGGGCGCCTCCCCACCTCGCACAGGTCCCTGCGTCTTCCGTGTCCTAGGGCTTCGTGGGGCCTGTGACTGCTGCCTGCCTGGGGTCCAGGGCCTGTCTACACCCGCCCCTCACGGTTCACCTGCTCATGTGTCCAGGTGAATTCAGCCCTCTGCTGCGCTCCTCCAGGACCACGACCTTTGCCGGATGATGGGTACAGGGCAGCGTTCCTGCCCTTGCTCCTAACCCGTCACTGACCCTCAGGACCCCAGGCAGTGAGGGCACTGGGCTTCGTGACACTGGTGACCCATGCTCCGGAACCCTGGGGCGCCCTCTCCAGCAGGGGTGCTGCAGCACGTGTCCACACGGATCCTCCAGCCCTAAGATCCACGATTCCACGTCTCGGGCGGGGCCACAGATGCTGTGTTCACGGAGTAATCTTGGGCAGCTGGTTACATGTCCTTCTATGCATAGATGTCTTCTGAGGAGTAGATTGTTAAGTTTTAAGCTTGTCATTTTTTTAAAAGATTTGTTTATGTATATGAGTTACAGAGAGAGAGAGAGAGAGAGAGAGAGAGATCTTCCATCTGCTGGTTCAACCTCCAGATGGCCACAGCAGCCAGGGCTGGGCCAGGCCAAAGCCAGGAGCCAGGAGCTCCATCCAGGTCTCCCACATGCATGCAGGGGCCCAAACATCTGGGCTGCCCTCTGCTTCTTTGCCAGACCATTAGCAGGGAGCTGGTGGGAGAGTGGAGCAGCTGGGACACAAATGGGGACCCATATGGGATGCCAACACCACAGGCACTAGCTTTACCTTCTGTGCCACAACGCTGGCCCCAGACTCGCCACTTTAAAACTTAAATTGGCGCCGTTGAAGCTGCCATTCTTCTCTGCTTTGTCTAAGATGTGACGTGAGCACATCTGAATTTATGAGGCGAAGAGGAAAAGCTGCCTGCAGAGAGCTGAGATACAGGTACTGACACACGTGTGGCCTTCCACGCTCTGAAGCCTCGTCTGGTTAAGGCGCGGGTGCCATGCCCTCTCTTCTAGACAGCTTCTGGTGGCTGCCTCTCAAGAGGGAGAAGGACAGTGGGTGAGTTCCAGGAGCCGCTTCTACACAGTGGTCACACCGTCGGCACAAACAGGTGCACCAGGTTGCGTGAGTCTTACGATATGCGTTATTGTCCAGCTGTCATGATGCATGCTGATTGCACATTTACTATGTCCCCTCTCATTTGAGGATTCTGGAAGATCCTAATCCCTTAATGAGTAACATTTTGTGGTCCAAACACAGATGTTTCTGTAAATTGAATCTTCTTGTCGAATCAACCAATAAACATTTTCTGAATGACATTTGTGTGCGAGTCATCAAGCTTAGCCTTGTCAGGGATTAAAATGAACAGTTTCTGGTCCTTGTCTCCCAAGGGCTGTAACCACGTAGTTTTAAGAAAAAAGGTGAGTTGTTGATTAGACAAATTCACAAAAACATCCAATGACTGAAGAGTGATCAGGCCAAATTGTAACAAGAATCAGGAGAAGGGAGACCCTCTGAGCAGCTGAAGTTGCTAACAGAGTCTCCAGGGAGTCCCTGTGCCCAGCCTGGGAGACTTAGAGTTCCCAGATGTTTGCTTCTCTCGGTCGTGGAAACTCCTCCTCACTGCAGGCGATGCCCCTTCATGGCTTCCAGCTCTGCAGTCATGAACGAAGGAAAATTGTTAGCCGGTGTCGGCAAAATCAGAGCAAAGCAGTACAAGGACAGTAAAGGACAGCTGTGGTTTATATGTCCCTAGGTGATCAATACATACACATGCCTGTAGCAAAGATCTAATTGGTGGAAATTAACAAGATTTACAGCAAACTGGGGCACAAGAATAACAGCTAAATCTTGAGGAAACCCATGAATTTGACTGAATTCTTAATTCCCCCAGCTCCATGTTCTATTCTGTTGCTCGTGGTAGCTCTGAGCAGCAATCACCCAGGAAGCAGAGCAGAACTGGAGCTATTTCCAGGCCTCTTTTCCCTTCAAAAAACTCAGGCTTTGATAGGTCTGGCAGTTGCCTGGAAGATCTTGCTTTAAGTTTTCAATTGAACCTTTCTTGAATTCCTGTCCTAAACGCCTCTCCAAAGAGGGTGTTTGCCCAATGTTTTAATGTCAGTTTCCTGAGACAACAGACAATAGCTGGATCACACAATGGACTCACCAAAAAGCTTAAAAAACAGAGGAATGAGATCTCCAGAGGGGCTTTGAAACCCTGGCACACGTGGGACTCTAGGGAGCCGTGTGTACCCGTAGGATGGTGTGTGTGCACAGGGCTGTCTCACACCCAGGAAGGCCCTGGGATGGCCCCAGGCTCTCACTTCTGGCTGACTCTGCAGATCTGTGCAGGCAGGAGGTACAGGCTAAGGCAGGGTTGTAACTGCCTGGCTGGCTGTGGGCGTTGTGCCCTATCATCCACAAAGACTGGAGGCTTACTGGGCCCAGGTCATAAATGAAAATGTCACCACCGTGAGAGGAAAATCACGTTACAATTATGAAATAGCTTTTCACCGCTCAGCTGAGGTTTTGACAGTGCGGCCATTTGGAGCTCAGGGGAAGACCCGGGTGGAGGCTGGGATGTGGACACCATCTGCCTGGGGGTCTTGATGAGATGGCACAGGGCTGTGAACTGGTGATGGGAGGAGCACCGGGGCCCCTGCCTGTGGGGCATAAGAGCTGACCTGAAGGACATTGTAGAGGGAGGGCCAGAGGCATGGAGAGAACAAGAGCAAAAGGTGTCCCAACTAAGGCCGAACCTGGAGTAGAAAGCCTCATCAGAGGTCAAGAGGAAAGAAAAAAGCATCTTCCCAGGTGCCTGGCAGGTTTGCAATGTGGGACCGTGCTGGTAGGGTCAGTCTGAGCAGCTTCGATGGAATAGTGGCAAAGAAAACTCCAGGGACGTGAAGAAAAATGGGGAGACCAGAGCAAGCTCTCAGCAGAATTATGAGAAGAGATACGGTTGCAATTAGAATGCATTTATGGTGAATGGGAGCTTTTATTTTATTTTCTTTCTTTGAATCTGGCAGGCCATGTGATAAAGAGCCATTGTGGTGGTTTGTATGCTCTGAGAGTCACTAAGTAGAGAACCCAGGACTTGCGGTGGCACAGCTGATGGTTTAGTAAATGGACTCCAATTCCTCGTTGTGCAGTGGGAGACAATTTGTTTTCCAAGGGATAAAGTGGCAAAGCTCCCATCTCTGAGCTCTGGGAAAAGAGGGAGGACCAAAAAGACCACCAGAACACATGAAGAAATTGCTAATTTGTAAGGAGAGCCGGCCGAGCGCCGGAGCTGTCCACGTGCTATGGCGCTGATCCGAGAGGCAGTGCATCTCTTCCCAAGCAGATCTCTGCAGCTGTCGGTGGAAAGTGGAGCAGCAAAGCAATGAGAATAGATAGCCTATGTCAGGGATTTGCAGTGTGGACATGGTGGAAAGGCAGAGACGGGAGAGCTGGGGGGTGTGGGAGGGAAGCCGACTGAGCAGTCAAGCCTGAGATTTATCTGAATAGACAAATCAGTGTGAAGAGGGGAGACCAATGATTTGGAAGAGAAAAACTGAGGAACTGAAGGGCAGTTATGATGTCAAACAAAAGGAATATGGAAGTGAGGAAGCGAGAGGTCTGGAGGTCCGAGAAATTGCAGAGTGGCAGTGAGCTTTCAGAGAAGGTAGAGTGACTCTTGGTGGAAACAGTTCTTCTCTTGGTTTTAACGTTCTTTGCTCAGAAGAGCCTCCTCCATGGGCAACTCCAGGAGAGAAAACTCTACAGTGCCAGTCGCTGCTTCGTGGTCCGTGCACCTGACATTTAGTGGAGACGGTACCTCAGCGTTCCCCAGGAAGCAGAACCAATAGGAAGAAGGATGCATATCCTTTCATTTAGCAGATTTATTTCTGGAAAGTAGCTCACAGAGACAGATGCTGCGAGTCCAGGCCCGGGAGGGCTGAGTGGAAGTTTGGTGAGGGCAAGGGCAGGAGACAGCCAGACACCTGCCACTGGCTCAGCCCCAGGGGAGGGGTTGAGGCCATCACCTCAGGGGCGTCCACCCCTTCACTGGGTCCACTGATTCAGAGCTGGCCCCCTCAGGAAACACCCTCACATTCACATCTGAATTAAAGAATGACCGAATGTCGGGGAACCTCATGGCCATCACGTTGCTACAAAAATGAGCCGTCACATACCCAAGTAATTATTATTCGAGATTCTTTATTTTGACTATTTGGAAGACAGAGTGTCTGAGCAGAGAGAGACAGACAGACAGACAGACAGACATCTTCCATCCCCGGGTTCACTCCACATATGGTTGCAACACCTGGGGTTGGGGAGCCTGGAATGCCATCCTGTCTCCCACCTGGGTGCAGGGGCCCAAGCACCAGGCCCACCTTCCTCTGCTTTCCAAGGCATATTGTCAGGGAGCTGGAAGGGAAGTGAAGCAGCCGGGACTTGAACTAGTCGTCTGATACGAGATGCTGACGTTGCAAGTGGTGGGTTAACCTCTGTGCCACACATGACCCCTGTTGTGCAAAATTCTTTACATCCCTCCTCTTATAGGTCAGTCAGCCTATGAGGCCAGCACCGTCACTTGCATTTTGCAGGCAAAAAAGCAGAAACTCAAGGAGACAAAGTGACCTGCATTTCTTGGGAGTGCAGCTGAGTGGCACCGTGAGGGCTGGGTCTTGTGAGTCCCATGCAGAGGAAATTCATTGTCCTGCGAAGCCTAGGGACAGCACAGTTCCTGTGGCCGGACCCTTGCCCATGTCTGTGTATCTCAGGAGCGTCTGGCAGTGCCTGGCACTGGCAGGTATCTGTAATGAATAGGTGGTCAGTTACAGCCCTCAGAGGCTTCTGGACCTGGGCCGGCAGGTGGACGATGCTCCTGTGGGGACCACCATCGGGTGATGCTGATGACCCTGCAGAGCTGGTGTGAGCAGAGGCTTGAGTGGGGGGAGCTTCCGGGAGGACCTCACAGGGTAGGAGAGCACGTTGGGTTGCACCCTGACGGAGGACTGGGTCCGGCTTGAGGAGCAGGCGGTCACTGGGTTAGAATGAGCCTACAGCTGCCAGCCCAGGCTTGCTTTACCAGATTCCAGGTCAGATTTCTGAGCAAGAACCCTCACTCGCCGCCTTCCTCCTCTGACCATGAAGCCTCGGCAGTATTATTTTGGAAAGGGCTGGGGGTCCCGTGGGCTGAGTTGGCTGCCTGTGCCCTGCACGGGACGCTGAGCCTCGGCGGCTGGACCTTGGTCCTGAGGTTTGCTGTCCCGGGCGGGGCAGCAGTTTGTGAATGACACCTTTGTGCCTGCACGGACCTCGGACGCCGTAAAGCACGAGCAAGGGTGACCTGGTTCGTAGTTGTTGATTCTGTCTTCTCCGTAATTACTGCATCCTCGGATGCTTTTAAAAAGAACGACTTTGGAGTTAGCCAGAAACCTTGCGTGTTTGGTCCACAGCACAGAAATTCCACTTGCTCAGCGCTCACTGCCCGGTTCATGGTGGGCTTTGCGACGGCGTGGACAGAGGGCTTTGCTTCCTGTCTGCTCAGTCCCCAAAGCCGCAGAGGCCAGGCTGGCGTGGAGTCCACTTTAATTAGAAACCGCCGTGTGTACACAGCGGAGACTCCAGCTGCTCTGCCTGTGACGTCACGAGAAGGCAATACAATCTTGCTTGGCGGGTTGCTGTGAGGTTGTCAGGCGGTAAAGGGTGCCGAGGGGCGACTTGCTGTTTGGATGTTGGTTGTTGTCACTGCACCATGGCCATCGCAGCAGTGTTTGCGCACTGTGGTGGTGGCCGCATGGAATTCTGGGTCTGGGGCTCACTGCCTTCTTCGTGCACTGTGCTCAGTGAGCGTCTGTGAGGGCGGGGCTTCGCCAGGACGCTCCGTGAGCCCCACACTCCCGCTGTGAGCACCAGGGCTCCCTCCGGCTCCACCCCCGCCCCGTCACCCTGGCTGTTCTCAGTCCTGTGATGGGTCAGGTGCCACAGCCCCGGCCCTGGACGCATGCTTTGTCCTCTCGGGTCTTGCTTCATTCTCACCCACCTTTCCTTCCCTCCACTCACTCCTCTTCCAGGTCCCAGTTTGTACAGCCCTGTGTCGGGGGGCTTTGCTGACTCCAGCCCAGGTCTCTGTGCAGCGTGGCCCTCACTCCTGCGTGTGCCGTGGACTCCGGCTCAGGGCCTGTGGCGTGGTTTTCACAGCCGAGGCCCCTGCACATACCGTGCCACATCCGCCCTTGTTGAAGATTTGAGTAACTTCATGCAAAGAAGACCAGAGGGCGTGCAGAGAGAAATTCCAGCGTTCGTGAGGCCGGGTGGTGAAATGTGTGAACAGTGCGTCTCTAGGCAGGAGTGCTGCTGTCCGTGATGTGATTCGGAGGTGCCTCGGTTTTCTCATCTGTAAAATGGGGTGACAACAGTGTGGCCCTGTGGTAGGCTCTGTCACGGCAGCTGTTGGCAACATTGGCCGGTGGGTTCCCTGGCTGATGTCATAGTCAGTCATAGTGGCAGTGAGTGTTTTCCTACTTTACACATATCATGTGTGCAACATCGTTAGTAGTATTCACAAGTTATAAATGTGTATGTATACACACACACTTGACAATGTACTGGAGTAGTTTTATTGGTATTTTTCCTTCTGAGAGAAGTCTTCTTTTTTTTTTTTTTTTTTTTTACAGGCAGAGTGGACAGTGAGAGAGAGACAGAGAGAAAGGTCTTCCTTTTGCCGTTGGTTCACCCTCCAATGGCTGCCGCGGCTGGCGCTCTGCGGCCAGCGCACCGCGCTCATCCGATGGCAGGAGCCAGGAGCCAGGTGCTTTTCCTGGTCTCCCATGGGGTCCAGGGCCCAAGCACCTGGGCCATCCTCCACTGCACTCCTGGGCCACAGCAGAGGGCTGGCCTGGAAGAGGGGCAACCGGGACAGAATCCGGCGCCCTGACCGGGACTAGAACCCGGTGTGCCGGCGCCGCCAGGCAGAGGATTAGCCTGTTGAGCCACGGCGCCGGCCCCTGAGAGAAGTCTTTGGTTTGTAAGCTCATGAAAGGAAGGGCAGAGGACGAGTCATGTATGAGAAGGAGTTGCCGGGCGGGCTATTTCCAGCACGGACCCCCAGTTAAAGCCCTGTTGTTTGGGAGACAATACACACACTTCAGTGCCGAGCCTCCATTCACCTCACTGCGTATCATGAGTTTACTTAACAGGCTGCGTGAATTTTATTTTGACGACATTTTACAATGCCATATATTTGGTTTTTTTTTTTAGGAGAAAAATCCATAAATTTTAATCAACTTGCAGCAGCCACCGTGAAGTGGCCCCTCTGAGTGCCAGGGGCTGACGGATCAATGACTCCATTGCCGACTCTGTTACCGACTCTGTTACCAAGTCCGTCACCAAGCTGCCGCCCACGTGCTCAGCTTGGCCACAGGCCCCGAGCGTGGCGGTAACCGCGTGTGACACTGGACGGCCTGAAGCCCATCGATCGGCGCCGGCCCTCGCTCCTCTTCACCCCTCCCGCGCTGTCATTGATGTGAAAGGCCAGGAGTGGACTCCTGGGGTTGCCCTTTCAAGCCGTTGGTGGGGAGCTCGGCGCATCTTAGGCTGTGTCTTACCCGGCACCGCAGGGCGTGTGAACAGTGGCTGCTGGCGGAGTTCTGACGTCAGACGCCTTATCTGCTCCGGGCAGCTCTGTGGGGTTGGGGCCTGAACCCAGCTGGCTTTGGAGGCTGCAAGCTCGCGGAAGAGGGAGGGCCGTGGATCGGAGCCCTTCGGTGTTGGTGCCCCTCCCCTACTGCTTGTCCTGGCTGGGCTGGTGACCCTTGTGAGCGTCCATTTCCTGGCACGTTGCGTGGGGACATCACTCCCGGTCTCCCAGGGAGGACCTGCACAGCGGGGGCAGCAGCAAGGCTACCCAGTCCTTGCTAGGTCTGCGTGAGTCTGCGGAGGGGCATGGTTTCTGCTGGTAGCACAATCGGTGATGGAAAGCCCGTTCTGAACACGTCCCTACCTGAGCTCTAGCTGAGGCTTGTTCTGAAGGTCAATACGGCAGATTTGCGGCTTGGAGCCTTGCCAGCATCCTCACTTCAACGCTTCTGATGGAGGGTGAGAGACCGGGAGCATGGACGGGCGCGTGCTGGGGAGTGGGCTGGTGCAGAGGGCCCAGGAGTGCAGCTGGCTTGATCAGCTGGGCTGCGCCGCTGGGTGCCTCTTGTCTCCTTGTTTAGAGACCCGGCAGTCACTCCATTCGGTCAAGGACACATCAAGGTCGTGGCAGGCCCAGAGCTGCTCCCGAGGTCCCTTGGTGACGGCTCTGGTGCATCGTCAACAGGCAGTGGACTTTAAGAGATGACGTGATCATGGATGGAGCAGGAGGAAGTGACGGGAAAATGGGAGAATTTCCAGAAAGCGACTCCCACGTAGCTAAACTCACCACCTTCCTTAAATAGGATTCTTCTGGTTCTAAGAGGCTTAAGCAGAGGACAGTGGTGAGGAGGAGAGTTGAATGAACTCGGGCATTTCCACCACCAGGCATCCATCTGGGGGTCCCCGGGCGTCAACAGCTGTATGTGCAGGGGTCGCATGGTGCCACCTGGTTCCATCACTTTTCCCCCTATCTCCTGGCCTCCTCCTGAAGTCAGGCTCCTCTGTGTGATGAGCAGGAAGGTGCCTTGAGCCCCCGTCTGCGATGATCCACAGTGACTAGTCATGTGTTCAGAAGGCGTGGATTCCGCAGCGACACTCAAGGCCCAGGGCACTGCCACAGTCCGAGCACAATTTGGCAGCCCCAACTCATACAGGCGTTTAACCCCCAAAGTGTTGCTCTAATGGGTAATGGATTCATGTGACCCATTTACGGTGTCTGGGAGGTGGGCCTGGAGGACATGAAGGGCTTGTCCCTGGGTGGCGGCTTCCTGGAGCAGGTGGTTAGAGAAGCCAGCTCCAGCCCAGCTGTTCCCTGCTTCCTGGCTCCGCCTCGTGACGCGATCTTCCCTCCGCATGTGGTCCACCGCCCTCCTCAACACCACAGCCAGACTACAAACCTGCAGCTTCCTTCCTCCGTCGTAGATGGGGTATTTGCTGTGACGAGAACGTGGCTGGTGTACATGCTACGGTCCATTTCCCACAGGTGCCACACGCCAGCGGGACGAGCGTGTCTCTCACAGACAGTGGGGCACTGCTGCAAGAAAATAATGAAGGGAAGACTCACTACGGCGTGGTGATGTGGGGTTTCCCCTCTTATTTGTTACGAAGCCCTAAAATTAGGAATAATGTCTTTTTCAAGGTCCCACTAAGATACGTTCCTGCTACCAGGGAAGCACATTTGGGGCCCCGGCAGCCCCCAGGTTGGCAGACCCCAGTAATATCCCTGCCTTGTTAAACTAAAGCAAGTGGCCCAAAGAAACCTGGGGAAACGATCTATTCTAGCGCCTACTTGATGCTGATCACTCCCAGCGGGTGGACCTGTGTCTCCAAATACCCGGAGTACGCGGCCAGCAGTGAAGTCCTAGGACCCCCTGGTGAACTTTCCGTGTGTCCTGGGTTAGGCTAAGGAACTATCAACGACACCACTCAGAGCCATTCCGCTAATTCCTGTTTGGCTATTTGTAAAAGATGAGGAGAGACGCTCGCCGGTGGCTAGGATTAGAGCCACGCACGCGCCCCCGGACCCCTGCCCCGGGGAGCTGTCGGCCTCGCAGGAACGCTGTGGGGGGCTCAAGCACGCCTTCAGCAGCAATTGCAAGGAAGGCGGGCCCCGGGGCAGAGGTGTGGGCCGAGGGCGACGCGGCCGGCGCAGCCCGGCTTGCAGAGGCAGGGGCGCCTCTTGTGACGCCCGGAGCCCAGGGCCGTGGTGTGCAGGCGGGGAGACCTCGGCTGGAGACTCACGGCTCCTGTTGTGGCAGAACCAATCCAGTCGCGTGCCAGGCTGCAACAGGGACAGAGGAGGCAGCAGGGCAGGCTGGGGAGCTGCCGAGGGGGCAGGCGGCAGGGAGCGAGACGCTCTGACTTCGCTGTAGCCGCCTTTCACCTGTGAACCCTGCGTCACTATTCTCTCAGAGGTTCAAGGTCCGCCACGCCCCTGCCATCAGGCTGCGCGCTCTCTCCTCCTGATAAAGAGCTGTCCGCTGACAATGCTTTGTTAACCCAACAGACGCGTCCTCTCAATTTTAAGGCTTTTGCTCCGTGTCTGGGAACAATGAATATGAGAATGATTTGTAACCAAATGAGGACCAGTGGCTCTCAGATTTCTCCTCACACAGAACCAGGAACATGATTTTCCCAGTCAGCGACACTGATGTGATGGATGCTGTACACATGCACACACATGCACACACACAATACACATGCAATGCACACATGAGCTTTTTTTAAAGAAAGCTTTTATTTAATGAATACAGTTTTCCCAGGCACAGCTTTAGGAATATAGTGGTTCTTCCCCCATAACCACCCCCACCCCCAACTCCCGTCCCACCTCCTACTCCCTCTGCCATCCCATTCTTTAAGATTCATTTTTTATTAACTTTGTATACAGAAGACCAACTCTATACTAAGTAAAGATTTCAACAATTTGCACCCACCCCCCCCACACAGTATAAAGTGCTGTTTAAAAACAAGTTTTACAGTTAATTTTCATAGTACAGCTCATTAAGGACAGAGGTCCTACATGGGGAGTAAGTGCACAGTGACTCTTATGTTGATTTAACAATTAACCTCTTATTTATTACATCAATGATCATCTGAGGCTCTTGACTTGAGCTGCCAAGGCTATGGAAGCCTTTTGAATCTACAACCTCCGTCAGTATTTAAATAGGGCCATAAGCAAAATGGAATCCCTCTCTTCCCTCCAGAGAAAAGCACTTCCTCCTTTGATGGCCCCTCCTTTCCACTGAGGTATCACTCACAGAGATCTTTCATATAGAACATTTTTTGCCACAATATCTTGGCTTTCCACGCCTGAAATGCTCTCATGGGCTTTTCAGCCAGATCCGAATGACTTAAGGACTGATTCTGAGGTCAGAGTGCTGTTTAGGGTGTTTGTCATTCTATGAATTTGCTGTGTGGCCTGCTTCCCATGTTGGATCATTCTCTCTTTTTTAATTCTATATATTGTTATTAGCAGACACTTGGTCTTATTTATGCGATCCCTTTGACACTTAATCTTATCTATGTGATCGATTGTACACTTAATATGATCATTTTCACATGTAAGATGGCATTAGTACCACTCACCTTAATGGGATCTGGAGTCCCAAGATGAGTTTTTAGTTTTACCCTCAGGGGTAGGTCCTTGGGAATGTGTGCTGAAGTATACGGCTCCTCCCTCTCTTATTTCCACTCTTATTGTTTTACTGGGATCTATTGTCAATTGATTTTAAAACCTATGATTAATTCTGTGTTAAGTAAAGAGTTCAACCAATGGTATTAAGTAAAAAATAATAAAAAATAAGATAATAAACTGTTGCTCAGCAGTCAAGACAAGGGCTGATCAAGTCACTGCTTCTCAAAGTGTCCATTCCACCTCTGCAGGTTTCCTTTTAGGTGCTCTGTTAGTTGTCACAGATCAGGGAGAACATATGGTATTTGTCCCATTGGGACTAGCTTATTTCACTAAGTATGTTTTCCAGATTCATCCTTTTTGTTGCAAATGATCAGATTTCTTTTATTCTTTTACCTCTGTGTATTCCATAGAGTACATATCCCATAATATCTTTGTCCATTCTTCCGTTGACGGGCATGTAGGTTGATTCTTGTCTTAGCTGTTGTGAATTGAGCTGCAGTAAACATGGAGGTGCAGACAGCTCTTTTGTTTGCTGATGTCATTTCCTTGGGTAAATTCCGAGGAGTGGGATGGCTGGGTTGTATGGTAGGACTATATTCAGATTTCTGAGGAATCTCCAAACTGACTTCCATAGTGGCTTTACCAGTTTGCATTCCCACCAACAGTGAATTAGGGCACCTTTTTCCCCATATCCTCTCCAGCATCTGTCGTTTGTTGGTTTCTGTATGAGAGCCATTCTAACGGGGGGTGAGGTAGAACCTCATTGTGGTTTTGATTTGCATTTTGCACACATGAACTTGTGTGCACAACACACATGCACAGAATGCACATAAAGGCGTGCATATCTACACATGTACAACACACGTGTATGTGCATACAACACACAAATGCAAACACACACATGTGCACACATTCGGAACATGTCAAAGGGAGTTTTGTGAAGATGTTGACGGAAACCCTCGAGTCAACACACGTCAGCGTGGTCCATCTCTGCTTGCCAGGATGCTTCCGTCTTCACGTCTGAAATAAGGAGCCTTGCATGGCACCATCATTTTTGTCACACTGAAATCCTAGAATAGCTTCACAAGGCACTGTTTCATTTGATTTTCTAGGCCTGATCACGACGAGGGTCCACTCAGCTCCCCCTGAGCCCGGGAGAACAGCGGAATCTTGGCCAAGTCTGACAGCCCTCGTGTTGGCTGGGTGTTAGTGGCGCACAGTGGGGATGCTGTCAGCACTGGCCAGGACACCTATGAGCTGAGGCTGCTGGGGCCACAGGAGAGGCTCATGGGTCTCGGGCCCACGCCGGGTGCTCGGGCAGGGGAGCTCCGGCTCTGGGCTGCGCCTGCAGAGACATCCCATGAGCAAGAGGTGTTCCTGCTTGCCAGCAGGAGTGGCGAATAAGCAGCGATGCCAGTGCTGCTGTGCCCTGCCTCCGTGATGCGGCCTGCGGCTTCTGGATCCCACACGAGAGGCTGAGAAGGATGCTGAAGGTCAGAAGCCCATCAAATATTCCAGCCGATTAAATTATCTCAGGGCACAGATGAGCTCAAAGACGCTGCCTCCAGCAAACCCTGTTAATCTGGCACAATGACTCAGGGCAGTGCGTCAGGCGAAGGCCCCCTGTGGGGCCAGGCCACTCTTCCAGTGCCCAGGGCTCGCTCGTGGTGCCGGAGTGGACCCGAGCGGGATTCAGTAGTACCGACAGCACTTCCGTGTGACGGCGCTACCTACCACAGCCCAGAATGGGACGTTGTGTGTGTTCAGAATTTAAAGTGACATTTCCCCAAGCGGGAAATGGACTGGGGAAGCGGCCTCTAAGGAAGACACTGACAGCCTACGGGTGTTAGCAAGAGCGAGCTCCAGCTGCTCGGGTACCCGCGAGCTCCCGGCTTCAGTCTGGCTCAGCCCTGCTTTTGCACCTGGGTGTGTCAGCAGTGGGGGTTCTCTGGGCCTCCGAAATACGTAAAGGAAGTTGGGGATGTGGTGTGTGCCATCCCCGGGGTGCGGGGGCGCTGGCGGTCATGGTCCTGACTTGGCCAGTGCTATGCAGTTCAGAGGAGAAACGGCTTCTCCAAGGAGGTGCTGCTCGGAGCCAGCCACAGAGTGCGAGAAATCCTGGGGTGTGTGCTCGGGGAGCAATCGCTGAGCTCCCTGTGGTTGATGGCGCAGGAAAGCAGAACTGTGCCCATGCCCAGGACGTGGGGAGCCGCGCCCGGGAGCCAGAACAGTGCCTGGGGACCCGTTCCTGCACGGTGTGCGTTGTACCGGGGAATGTCGTTTTTCACCGTGGTGCCAGCAGACGCATTCAATTACTGAAATTGCAATATGGGCTGTGCACCCAGACTTCCTGTGCAGCTGCAGAGTGTGCACCAGGGAGCCCTCCTGACCGCGCTACAGCGTCACCGTCAGTTGCTCTCCCCTTTGCTCCAGCAGACGTCGGCAGGACGTGCTAGCGGCCGCTCACGGACACGGCCTTAGGATTCTCTCCTGTTAGGGAGGGACTCTTGTCCCCACAGTCCAGCTTTCCTGAGCACGCGCGGCCCTCGGGTTTTGTCGCGGGATTTGGGAGGCGTTGGCAACAGGCAGGAGATGCCAGGGGCACCCCAGGCACACGGCACCCGGCGTTGTGGAGGTTTGAACTTGGGGGCCCTTTTCATTGGTTTGAACGGAGACCTACAGTATTTTAAACCAGATGGGAAACTCGGAGCTTAGAAATGACAGTTGGGTGTGGTTTCAGATTTCCAGGGGATAAGGGAGTTTGAAACAGCTCCACATTTTGCTGAAAGCTCTCTTAGCAGTCTCTCATTCTTAAAGAAACAGGCATGGCCATTCTGGGTGTACGGAATCTTCCGGGTATAAGCAGAGCCACGTCCCTTTCTACGTCCGGTTGTGAGGGGTTCCTCCGTGCCAGGCCCTGCGTGAGGCGCCAGGAGAGACGCAGTGCGGAAATCGGAAGGGAGAAGCCCTGGCTTCCGACCTGGCTTTGGCCGCCTTCCTGCCCCCGGGGGGGCACTGGGACGTGTCCTCCATGCACCTGTGCAGAGAAGCTGGCTGGGTGAATACAGCTCACGGTTGTTCCAGAAGCCTCCAGCCAGCACCCAGGGGCCCCCGAGATCAAGCTGGGACTAAGCTTCTGCATGGGTCCGAAGGAGAGGGCCCTCGCCTGCTTCTGCAGTCACCCTTCTCGGCGTAGCAAAACTCACAGTCCAACCATCAGTACTGCATATTTTTAAAAGACATTATTTACTTGGAAGGCATTTACAGAGACAGAGAGAGAGAGAGAGAACTGTCAGATGGTTGACTCCCCAGATGGCTTCAACAGCTGGGGCTGGGCTGGGCCAACTCAAAGCCAGGAGCCAGGAACTCCATCAGGGTCCCCCACGTCGGGGGCAGGGGCCCAAGCACTGGGCCATCTTCATCTGCTTTCCTAGGTGCATTAGCAGGGAACCGGATAGGAAATGGAGCAACCAGAACTCCAGCTGGTACGCATATGGGATGCCAGAGTTGCAGGCAGCGGCTTGACCTGCCGTGCCACAACGCCAGCCACGAGGGTGGAATTCCTTGAGAGCGTTTCTTCTTAATAAGCCATTCAGGAATAATAGCAAAGACAACAGCAGGTGGCTTGCATCCTTCTCCCCAGAACCGTGCGTGTGAGCCACGGGAAGCTGGCACCGGGGCAACAGGGCAGGCGTGCGGGCTGCTGTGGGCCGACTGTTGGGGTGCACCTTACTGACAGGTCACTGGGCTGCTTTCAGTCTGCTCCGTGGGCGAAAAATCCCCCAGCCATCCAAGAGTGAAGGCTGGTCCTTCAGGTGAGGGGAGGGGCTCGGGAGAGCAGGGTTCCTGTCCTCGTCCCTGTGCCCGGGGCACGGTGAGTGGTAAGAGCTGTGCCTGGGGCCAGCCCCTGCGTCCCAGCACACTGCCCCCTCCTCTCACCGCCTGTTGCCCTCGACCTCTCCTTGTGCCGTGTTCCTTACGTGCAAAGCTGGGGTGGCGATAACGGGGCTGCTGGGATCTCATTGCCAGGACGGTGTCTGGCACGTAAAACAGGCACAGTGCACGTAGACTGCTGCTCACACTGCCGGGGCCCTGCGGGCACCCCGAGCCGGAGTCTGGTACCTGACTGGACCCCTGAGGCGCAGCAGGTGGAGCACCCCAGGATGCCGAGGGGTGCCCCTCAACAGCTTGGGCATTTGTGTACTAGCTCGGCCATGGAGAAGCCCACGAGGTCTGAGGACGCCAACGCTCCAGGGCACCAGGCCTCGGTGGGTGGGTGCGGGCCAGATGTAGCCCAGACATCCACCCCAGGGGCCTCCTTTAGTCACGAAGCGTTTGATGTGACAGGAGGTGATTCAGAGGGCCAAGCCACACGCGTCGTGGCCGTGAGCCACGCCTGTCGGATGGGGTGTGTTCGTCAGCTCCGGGCGACATCACCAAATGCCCCAGGCTGGGGGCTTCAGGCCAGAAATCTCCCTCACACGGCTCTGATGGCCAGGGCGTCCAGGCCCAAGGGGTGCCAGGGTTGGCTTCCGGCTGGGGTTCTCCTCCTGGCTGGCAGGTCGCCCCTTCGCACCTGACTCGAGGGGCTCTGGTGTCTCCCCCTCTTCTGAGGACACCCGTCCTGTTCAGGAATCACTCTTACAACCTTGTTGCTTTTTAAAGTATTTTTGAGAGAGAGAGAGAGAGAGAGAGAGAGAGAGAGAGAGAGAGAGAGTGCTCCCCTCCTCCCCTCCACTGGTTCGCTCCCCAAATGCCCACCATGGCTGGGGTTTGGGCTGAGGCAGAAGCTGGGAGGCAGAAAGTGAATCCAGGTTTCCCATGTGGGTGCAAGGAGCCCAGCCATCACCACTGCCTCCTGGGGTCTCCACTAGCAGGAGGCTACACCCAGGAGCAGAGACTTGAACCCGGGCTCTCCAGCGTGAGCTGCAGGTGTCATAACCAGGGGCCTCCCGCTGGGCTAAATGCCCACCCTTGCTACCTCATGCAGCCTCAGCTAGCCCCCTGCAAGCCCTGTCTCCTGAAACACTGGAGGTTAGGAATTCCACACCTCAGTTCTGGGGCTACAGTGCAGCCCGGGACGTGAGGTCTGTCTCCTGAGCGCATCCCAGACATAAGGACTGCCCATCAGGGACACTGTCCCGAAGTCCGTTAGCTCTGCAGGTGCTGTCTCCAGGGGACAAAGCATATGTTAGAGACTGGCGCTCCGGGCTCCTCTCCTACGTCCCGATAAAGCTCGTGCACAAAGTTGTGCATTTCAGCATCTCTCTCTGGGGAACACCGGAAAACGGTGCAGGTGCCCAGCTCCCGTTTCAGCCCCTGTGCCGCGCTGAGCCAGACGGACGGTGAGCCAGGCAGAGCCGGCTTCCTGCAGCTTCACCCCTCGACTTATTCAGAGCAAGACTCATGTTTGAGACCTGTTTCATAGCTTGTGTTATGCAACGCACTTAAGTTCTTTAGTTGCTTGTGAGACACGATCGTCTGTTTCCAAGTTCTCATGAACACCAGCAGGAAGGGAAGGGCATGTGTGGCCATCCTGGTCATTTGTTTGGGGAAACTTCCTGGAAGTGGACATCCCAGACAGACAGCACAGTGAGGGGTTGGATAAGGGTTGGCACGGGCAGCCACTGGCAGCTTGACCAGCTTGGAGTGTGACCGTGGAAAGAGCTCTCGACCTCTCTCCTGCTCGCCCTCCCGGGGGGCTGCGGCAGTGCCTGTGGTCCCAGGAGCCAGTCTGCACCCCCTTGCACTCTACAAAATGTCTTGGTTTTGATACTAAATTATATGATCAGCGTCATTTGATTGGCACATCTTTCATTACCAATGATATTGAAGATTTTTCAATTGTTTATCTGTCTTCCACATGCCTTCTTCTGTGAGGTTTCTGGTTAAAGTCTTGCTCAATTTCAGTATTAAAGAGCTTATAATTTTAATGATGTTTTAAGGATCCTCACCTTCTGTTTTGTCTTTTAAATATGAGGACATAGCACGCTGACATAGAGCATAAAGTGTGCTGATCATGAGTCACATTGATCGACAAGCAGACCGCCCTCCGGCTGAGGTGTCCTGGGAGGGTTGTCTGGTATCTCCTCAATGCAACACCTCAGCGCTTCACTTCCGGAGTCCTGGGAGGAAGAAGTGAGGTGCAGGCACCCAGCAGCCATGCGACTGGCGTGTGGCACAGTTCAGCGAACCACTGCTTCTGCATTTGTTTGGGAATGGGGAGAACTCTGGACACAGGAGTGCAGTCTGAAAGGAGGAGAACACAGGACCCAGCCATCCCGTGCAGCCTGCCGTCAGTGGGGAGACGCCCGCCACACACACGCACCCTTGCACGTTTGGGTAGTGCTAAGGTGGAACGGCTGGAGTGGAAAGAAGAGACTTTCCTTTGGTTGTGCGATGTGGGAGGCGCTCCGAGGAGGTCCGGGTCAGGCTGAAGCCCAGGACGAAGGGGTCGATCTCCGGAGCCAGTTCTGTGCAAGGGCATCTAGAGGGGGAGGAGCCTGGCGCAGTGACTCAGAGCAAAGGCAGGGAGGAGGCAGAGGCCAGGGCGTCCCGGGCCGCAGCGACTACGTTGAGAATCGCGCCCCTTCTTCAAGAGGACGTGGAAGGCACGTGTGACCGGAGGTGGCGTCCAGAAGTGACGGTGGGCAGTCGCAGCGGTCCAGGTAGGAGGGGAGGGCAGCACGGCCCCGCGTGGACGGTGGGGGACAGACGAGAGCCATGGCTTGGTCAGGAGGCTTCAGCCACCGCTGCTGTCACTGTGCGGTTTGTTGTTTGGCTTTGATTTGCATGCAGTTTTGACCAAGAAGTTGCCATTTTATGCAATTGAATTCACTAATATTTCCCATGCGGTTCTTTTGTCTTTGGCGTCTCTCTACCAAGCCTGAGTCAGTATTCACCTGCGTGGTGCTCCAGGACTTGGGAACACAACTGGGCTGCTTCACATCGCATCTCCAGCGACCCTGAATCCATTTTGCATCATAATAAGATGCAGTAAAGCCACTTTACATTTTAAAAAGGCATTTCCCTAGCATCATCTACTCTACCTGTAGTATCACAAAGGGCCTGGCTGGCGGGAGAGTGGCAGGGTGCAGCTCAGGAGTGTGGGAGCTGTGGCCCCGCAGCCCTGAGCCCTGAGCAGGGTCTGCAGTCTACCACAGGGGTACCAATGGCCACTTCCTGGGACTTACTGCTCCTGGGTGGGTCAGGGTGCTCACTGGATGGGTGGCTGTGTGTGCTGTCGTCAGTGAGGTGGAGGTTTGGACGAGAGCTGTAACCGCGTGGCTCTGGTCAGTCGGGCACTCGACGACCCAGTGCCTCGTCCCTCCTGGGCTTCTCCAGTCCCATCCTCCCTGCACTCAGCCTTGTTGGGACTCCATTTGCTGCCTGGGTCACATGTTTGGCCTTGATAAATCATTTTGAACTGCTCGTTAACTTTTCACATGCGTTTGTTCCACTTGGCTACCTCTCCAAATATTTAATCATTTGTATCATTTCCTCTCGTCGGCCTCCCTGGAATTAAGAAGAGAATCATCAAGAACAAGCAGGAGTGGGTAGGAACATGACCATAATCCTCCAGCTCGTGCACTTGTGGTGACCTTGACAAAACTGGAATAGTCCAGTCTGACACGCACCTCTTAAATTGGCTGGTATGTTTTTTGCTGTCATGTGCACGGGGCTCTTCTGCTGTAATTGTGCACTCAAAAAAAAAAAAAAAAAAACCCACAGACCTGACAGTGTCCTGTTACAGATGGGAAGAGCAGGCTGGGCGTGAGCTCCGAGCCATTCCCTGCACAGCCTTTTCCAATACTTTGCACTCGCTGATGTAACAGACACCTGCCTTGTGCCGGTAGTGATAGACACTGAACGTGGGGAGGGACGGGGATGTGCGACCCCAGGAGAGAGAGAGAGTGCGTAGACCAAGCAGCTGCCCCGCCAGCCACCCGGCCAGCCTGCCAGCGAGACAGCCAACAGCACGCCCCTAGAAACAGACACCCACCTGCCGGAACACGAGCTGTGAGTCCAGCCCAGCAGTGCCACCTGTGCGTCACTGATGACTGATTGAAGCGACAGCATTGGCCCCTTGTTCCCTCGGCTTGAATCCTCCAGTGTGGCTTGGGATGAGGCTTCAGACACATTTCATGATTCCGAGGGGAGCACTGAAAACATTTCTTTTCCGTAAGCAATTTTTTTTTTTAATTTCACTCCCATGATGCTGCTCTCTCCTCTGGGGTTAGCAGGAGGAAGTTTGGGGGACCTTTAAGTGTTGTTAGGCACCTATCCAGTGCTCTGTGCAACACTGATACACTTGTAATCTCTGTTGCAAGTGAGCAAAGTCAAGCATTAGACACGTTTCCACAAAAATGAGAAAAAATTATTTTTTAAATATTTATTTATTTATTTGAAAGTCAGAGTTGGAGGGAGAGAAGAGACACACACAGAGAGAGGGGTCTTCAATTTGCTCATTCATTTCCCAGATGGCTGCAATGTCCAGGGCTGAGCCAGCCTGAAGCCCAGAGCTCCATCCAGGTCTCCCTCGTGGGTGCAGGGGCCCAGGCCTTGGGACATCTTCTGCTGCTTTCCCAGGAGCATCGGGGGGAACTGGGTCAGAAGTGGAGCAGCCGGGACACGGACCTGCGCCCACATGGGATGCCGGTGTTTCAGGCAAAGCTTTGCCCACCGCACCACAACACCAGCCCCGAGGAAAAACTGCTTTCTACTCTGCCTGTAGTGTCACAAAGGGCCTGGCGGGAGAGTGGCCGGGTGCAGCTCGGGAGTGTGGGGGCTGTGGCACCTCAGCCCTGAGCCCTGAGCAGGGTCTGCAGGCCCCCCCCAACTGACCCACGGACGGCCACGCAGAGGCACGGCGGCCACCAGGACCCCGTGTCCTCTGGAACCGCTCCAGGGTCTTCACACAGCGGCGCTTCCCATAAAGCCCCTGATCGGCTCTCAAAAGCCTGCTGGCTTCCCAAACAACAGAGACGTTCTCCCGTGTGGCTTTGCCTTGAGCCAGGGCAGAAATGGCGCGCTCCTCTTTTCACGGAGCTGCTGCTCATTATAGATATTGATTTCGCTTGAAGAAATAAAATAATGACAAGCGTGGGGAGCATCGTGCAGGGCCAGCCAAAGATCCAGAGGCCACGCGACAGATTTCACCTCTCAGGGGCAGGAGACAGGGCTCCCAGGGGTTGAGGAAGTCGTCCGGGGCCACACGGGCTGCGGGCCCTTGGCTAAGCCGGGATTGCTCTGGGCCTTGCTTCTCCATGGAACTGTTCTTGTGAAAGTCAGCTTAGCAAAGTCAGCTCCAGGTGGAGACCAGAGTCTGTTGTGGATTGATTCTTCCGCAATCCACATTTTCACTGTTTCACATTGCCTCGCTAATGTTAATAGTTAAATAGAATAAATAAATGCTAAAGTTCATAGAATCGTAATGGCGTTAAATCCTTCGTAAGCTGATTGCTCTCAGCTTTTATATAAGTACTCAGATATTTCTCATCATCCACAGGATAACACATTGCACGGCATCTGCTAAGTTCAACAACATAAAAGGCAGGATGGCTGTTTTGATAAAATTGATTGCACTTTTTCTCATTCCTCCTGTGACATAAGCATGACCTCACAGGAACGTCTGGGGACTCAGAATGTGACTGGGAGCGGCTAGACGCGCTGCTGGCCCCGAGCAGGAAGAGCCTTGCCGGCTACGACAGCCAGGTTGCCAGGCGCACCCAGGCTTTGGCCTGCCCAGGCAGCATGGCTGTCCCTGTGTGCACAGCCCAGGGGACATCGCGCGTCCAGGTCAGTAGAATGCTCTTATCCAGAGACGCAGTGCCCGGCAAGGAGCGCGCAGGCCGAGCGGCGGCGGCCGCCTCAAAGGTTCTCGTCTCAGTTGGGCCCCAGGGCGACGCAGCCGTGGCCGTGAGGGAGTTACCGACGCCACCCTGGAAGCTGAAGAGGCGCGAGAAGGCGGGGCTGGGAGAAATCGAAGACCTGGCTGTTGTGGGGGCAGGTGACGCCCTGGACAGGGAGGGTGGGGAATTCTGTGAAACTCACCCACCCAGGGTTCACACTGACCTGGGAACGCTTCCAAGTTTCAGGAAGAGTGCTGACCCCTCCGGTGGCACCTGGCTTTGCCAGGTCACAGAACCGCGGCCGAGCCCAAGACTGAGCCCCTGAGCCCCTGAGCCCCTGAGCCCCTGAGCCCCTGAGCCAGTCCTGGGCTTGCATGGTGCTCCACGGTGCTCATATGTTGCAGCTTGCATGGTGCTCCATGGTCTCACATGTTGTGGCTTCTCTGCCTTTGCCCCTGATTCTCGGAATGACCGGTGCTGGAGGGAGGGGCTGCCCAGACATGGACCCGGGACTGACTCTGCTTCCTGGCTCACCTGGGCATCAGAGGGGTTCCAGACCCAGCCCTGCTGACCAGCCAGCGGGAGCACGCAGGGGCAGAAGTCCTCTGTAATCCGATTAGAGTAAGCAAAGGGCTGCTTTTCCAGGCTGAAGTCAGTGGACTCCTTGCCCCCAGCACCATGCCTGGCTGCCACACAGTGGACGAGGCCTTCAGAGCCTGTCGGGGGTGAAGTCCACAAGAGCAGAGCTGTCTCCAAAAGTCAAGCCCTCTGGGAGCCGGGGAGCAGACTGCTGGGTCCTCTGCACACCAAGGGCTGGGCCGGGCATCCTGGACGTGGGTGTGCCAGGACCACAACCTTGCTCCACAGGTCACCTCCAGCTTCCACGTCGGAGGGCTTTATGGTTTACTTGATGGAATAAAAATAAAAGTCAGAACGGGGATATTCTAAATGTTGCCTCATTGTGTTTGTTCTTTTGACAAACGCACTGTGGCATTTAATTTCGCTTGGATAACGGGCAGTCATTACGTCCCCATCCAAGACGTGGAGGCCTGGTCTCCGCGGGGGCAGCGCCGGCGCTGGGCTTTTCTACTGTTTTACTTGAAGCCCCTGTTGAGCATCTACATGTTCTGTTGTAGCCTTATTCATTCAAGAACTTCCTTCTCCTGCCCATAAGGCATAGACCTAGCTGAGGACTTGATGCATAATAGAGTTAAAATGGAAACAAACTGTAGCCACCGCCCTTGGATGTATTCATTTGCATAACTGTCGCAGTCGCTTTGTGTGTGGCTTTAGCTTGGTTGCAGAGGTAGTAAACAAAGGCTCAGATGAAGCTCCAGGTCAGAGATGTCCCTGGATGTGTCCCCAGGAGGGTCCTGGGTGCTGTAATTTAATTGTCTGTGTTCTTTGTGATACTACAGCCTTGGGCCGTGGTGGGGCCGCCTTCTGTCCACGTGAGTTCATGCAGCCCCCTGGACAAGACAGAGCTACCCAGAGGGTTGGGTTTGGGCTTGCTCACCTTTCCTCGCCGTCTCTGCCTCTGCGTTTTTGCAGGGACACGGCACCACAAACACGCTTAGCTAAGTATGTCTGTCGCCTCGTCACCTAAGGAACTGTGTTTCTCAGAGGACATCTGAAAAGAAGTACTGATATGCGTGCTGACGCGTGGAGTGTTTAATTAGAAAAGAAATTAAACTTTGGGAGGACGGCTCCGTCAGGAGTTTCTGGAAGCCGACACCGTGAGATTCCTTGGCATCGCCACCTCCGGCTGTCTCCCCACTTCGCGTGGGCGCTGGCAAACCAGGAAGCCGCTGCGTGAGGTCGCAGAGGTCATCCAAGAAGACGACGGATGGAGGGGCACCGGTGCCGAGGCCTGGGAGAGCAGACACGGAGTGATGTGTTGCACCAGGAGCCTGCGGCAGCCGCGCTCACCAGCCAGGCGCCCAGGGAAGAGTGCGGTGGTCCCACACGCAGACTGCGGAGGGGCCACGGCTCCCACTGGCTGGGCCGAGGCTCAGTTCTAGGGAACGCGCAGCACTCTGTGGCTCTCGTAAACAGCTGCTGAGCACATCTCTCTCCTGGTGCAAGTCACTTCATTAGAACTGGAATCACGTTCCTGGGCCACGCTTAGGAGGGCCTGCTCATGAGCACCTGCCGAGGAAGCACGCCGCTGTGCGTCGCGCACTGCTGTGTGGAGCCGTTCCGTTCCCAAGTCCTGGGCACGGGCTGCGCTTTCCCCACAAACTCTGCCCGAATGGTTTCCTTATGTTTTCAGCAATGCGGCCAACTGCTGAGAGGACCCTGCCACTGTCCCAGGCAGTTAAAGTCAATGCAAGCGTGAAAGTGCATAGGAGTAAGAACACGCAGCCCAAACACTGCTGCCGTGTCCAGTGCTCTGGGCAGCATCCAGCCTGCAGCAGCGCTGCTGGGGCTTTCTGGTTCAAAGCTCAATGGCGGCGAAAGAATCCCCAGGAAATAACTCCTTCAGAAGCTGGACCGAGGCAGGCACAGTAGCGCTGGGCCAGGGTGCGAGCCTGGAGACCTCCACGGATGTCCACCGGCTGTCCCCGGTGACAGTGCCCTCACGCGACACCCACCAGCAGCCGGCGTGTGGGCTGTGTTGTCGGGAACAGAGTCTGAGATGAGAAGGACATAAAAGCACACCTGCTCGGAGCGGACCGGAGTGGCAGAGAGCTGATGAGAAGATGGCTCACTTCCATCAGCAAGCTTCTTAAAGGGGGCGAGTCACGCAGGAAGGATTCTGTGTCTGAGGTTCCGTTAATCCACGGAACAGGTAATGAGCCAGTGTTCCATCCCCTTTAAGATCAATCCGTGGACAACCGTTACAACCTGACAGGACTCAGCTCTGAACCAGGTCCTCAGAAGAATCATCATTTCTTTTTTAATCTCCTAATGAAAATCTTAGCCACCAAACTACAGACAGAACAAGAGAGCATCATTGCCCAGATACCCCGAGTTTAAATAGGCAGGGGATGGGAGGGAGCAGCTGGTGTGAAATCAGTCTTCAGGGTGCAGAGCTGCCAGTTACAGGAACAAAGACGGTGTGATGGGCAGTGTATCAGAAATGAGGATTAAAACTCTGTTTTATCCTGAATAGCACATACTTAATGGTAGGAAAGTCGTCACCAGAAACTAGAATGTGATGGAAACAAGGTAGAATGGTTTTAGATTTTAAATGCTTAAAAAAAAAAGAAGAAGAATATCTTTCAACACACGTAAGTCTTGTAAGTTTCGCATTCCAGTGTCTCCACATGCAGGGCCCAGGGGAAGCGCTCCGCCCACCCTCTGCTCTGGTGGGAACCATCCTTGCAAAGCTCAGCGCTGGCTCCTTCCTGGAGGAAAGTCCTGCCGCGGTGGAGCGGGCCTGGCTGCACCTGGCACCATGGCCCAGAGCTGCCTGGAGCCTCAAGTTTCCTTGGATGGAGCTGATTGCTCAGGGCACGCGTGGGGCCTCCCTTGGCTTTCTGGCCCTCGACGAAGCCTCGCGTCTTTAGGTTGTGCACACGCCGGGCCCACTGGTGTAACGATTGGGCACTGGGGGCCACCAGGCTTATAACCACCGGAGAGGCATTTTAGAAGCTGCACTCACGTGTGTGCTTGTTCAGCGCACGGCACAGGCTGCCTTGTACATATACGAGGTGAAAGCCAAGCCAGCTGGCACACCCATGCTCCCGCGGTTACTGTTCTGGGGAGAATGGCCTAGTGTTCTCTCCTCGCAGCCCGGGGTTCCTACCATCCGGTCCTCACCTCTGCTGTCCCCGGGAGAGATCCCCTCGTCTGGCACTGCTGTGACTTTGTACCCCAGGCCACAGAACTCCTCCTTCCCCAAACTTCTGCTCCAGCACCCACGGCTCTGCTCTGTTCCGTGTGTCTCATTTTCTGTTGGTTTTTGAGACTGCACATGTAGATTTTATCACTCAGTATTTTCTGTACTTTTCTTTGTGCGTCTGGCTCATTTCCCTACGGGTGGTGTTGTCTAGCTTCTTCCATGTGGATTCTCATTTTTTTCTTTCTCAGACTGGATGATTTCCTGCCCATCGTAATTTCTTGATCATCTGTTCCTGCACAGTTAGGTCGATGAGCTCTGTAGACGCTGCTCTCATTGCCTCTGGTTATTTGGTTATAAGCAGCAGTGGGACTGCGGGGTCTGGGGGGGTCCTGCTCATTTGCGAAGGCCCTCCATCCTCTTCCCAGCATGGCCACACCGCTGGCTGTTCCGTCTCCTGCACAAGCGCGCCAGCACACAGCAGCCCGGGGTTGCCATCCTGACAGGTGTGGACGAGCAGCATCTCACTGTGACTTGGACTTGCACCTCCCCCATGGTTAGTGATGTTGACCACCTTTCATAAGCCTGTTGCCCAATATTATGCCTCGGATTGGATGAGTTAATGATGTTAAAATATCCCTATAACCAACCCCAAGTACAGTTTCAATGCAATCCCTCCCAAAATTGCAGTGGTATTTTTCACAGAAGTGGGAAAAAAACAATTCTAAAATCCATATGGGAACACAAAAGACCCACAAATAACCACCAAGAGAATCTTGAGAAAGAAAAGCAAATTTGTAGGCACTACACTTCCTGATTTCAAATTATCTTATAAAGTTGTGGTAATCAAAACAGTATGGTGCCCACATTAAGAAAAGAACATATAGATCAATGGGACAGAAATGAGATCCCAGAAATCAACTCACCTAGCATATATGGCCTACTAAATTAAATTTTTAATCTATTTATTTGAAAAGCAGAGAGACAGTGAGAACTGCCCCACCCACTGGTTTACTCCCCAGTTACTTGCAATAGCCAGGGCAGTGTCAGTGTGAATCTCGAAGTCGAGATCTCAGTGCAGGCCTCCCACGTGAGTGCCATCACCTGCTACCTCCCAGACCGCATATTAGCAGGAAGCTGGAGCTGGGGGCGGGGCTAGGACTCAAAGCCGGGCACTCGGGCCTTAACACTGCACCAAATGCCCACCATTTACGTTTTGACAAGACCAAGAGAGGTTGGCAGTCTTTTCAATAAATGGTGTTGGGCAAACTGGATTTCCACACCAGAAGAACGAAGCTGTGCACCTGTCTGATGCCTGCACAAGAATGAACTCAGAATAGACTCAAGACCCAGTGTCAGACCTGGAAACAGGAGCAGACTCCTGGGTGCTGGCCTGGGCAATGCTGCTTGGGACACGACACCCAAACTCCAAGCACAAACAAAGTGAACAACTAGGACCACATCACTCAGGGAGGCAGCTGACCCGCCACAAAGCTTTTTGCATGTTAGAGGCCTACAATGTCCGATATTTCATTAAATAAAACAGCAGTCCCAGCATTAAAAACTGAGCAAAGCCAAAAATGGAGGAAACCCTCAAAGCCCTGCGTTCGCCAGAACTCTGCGGCCTCTCCTGGAGAGGTGAGGGGTCCTGTGCTGTTAGCTTGTTTGGATTCTGAGACTGAGACATGCTGCGGTGAGCAAGCTGCGTCAGGCTCAGGGGCTCAGCTATTTATAGGATGCAGAACCTGCTTGGCACTCTCCCACGCCCACCACGAACAGGCCTTAGTGTCTGGGGACCGATCTTCTGGGAAAGACATGGGAACCACCACTTCGAAGTGCCACCGTGTAGTCTTGGAAGTAAACAGTTTTTCAGTGTCCAAAGAGAGGTATCAAATTCATAATAGATGGAGTATGGGTTTTCTTGTTACTTAACTCTTAGCTTAGAACTAAACTTGGAAATGGAAGTCACGTCGTGGAAAGAGCATTGCATTCAAATGACAGTCACTTTCCTACATTGCACTAGTTATATCAATAGGAAAATATGCTATATCCATCTAGAATTCATTCTGTTTTATATGTTGAGATTTGCAACATAGTTCCTTATTTCTCCTGCACTTGTTCCTGGAGACTTAAGGTAAGAATGTCAGTAAAATATATGGATGGCTTTCATATGATTACAAAAGTAAGACAATTATAGGCAGGATCACTTAAGTAGGAAAATGTAAAATGACCCTTAATCACATTATCATTGTTCTGTAGTCTGCTTCCCTAGTTAATAGAAACTTTGATCATATTTCTCAGTCATTAATGGATGCACGGCACACTGTTCCTTTGTTTGAGTTTACCATAATTAATGTAATCTATCATTTCATAGCTTGATGTATTTTCTCTTGTAAATAACACTACAGTAAAAGTGCACTAAAGCTAAATCTTTGATCAAGTTTTTGTTTTTCACCCTTGCATAAACCTGTAACTGACCCACATTTATAAACCTATTTTCTTTTTATTTGTTACATTTGACATTCACTTTATTATTTTTGTTTCTGTTCTTCATAGCAATATCAGGATCGCCATCCTGCTGTATTTTTTGACTGGTGTCCTGACAAAAAATGTGTAAGTTTCCTATGTTGAGAGCCTTTCTTTTGTGCTTCTGTTATACATTTGTAGCTCAGCTTCATGCGGCGAGGAAATGGCCTCTAACTCCCTCTTTTCTGGAGGTGGCTGAGATTCTGTGTGCTCAGGAGATGGCTTCTGGGCAGGCAGGTCAAATGTTCTCCTGTGTGCAGAGGTTGGACCAGGACAATCAAGGTTTGTCTCACTGCTCAGCTCGAACGACAACGCGGCCGTGAGAAGCTGCGTCGGGCCGGGCTGCAGTCCTGACTCCTCGGCTGTGCTTCCATTCTGCCGCCTGCGTGGAGAGATGAGTTTGTGTTTCAGTGCTGTTGGCTTCTGTCCACGCTTTTACCTTCAGTCAGAGAGACACAGTCAGACAGAAATCATGACTCCTAGCCTGACTTGTGTGCACTATATTTTGTCAATAAAAAAAGACCTTTTAAAATAATGATTAGTACATTAAATCTTGAATTCTGAGTTTTTTTTCTGGTGGTAATATTGCATTTTTGGGCCATTGTTTTGTGATTTACTGTTTTAACTTGCCTGTTCTTTAAGTGATAAACTCCCAGTGTTTTTCTTTAGTTTTGTGCTTTGTGAGCATTGGGTAGATGGGCACGGTGGAATTTCTGTATTTTTGCTTTATGTTTGAGGCTTTCCCCCTAAAACTCAAATGATATAAAACAGGAGTGTTAATTTTGAGTTCAACTAGCAAACTTCTTTGTAAAGATTTTTCTCTTCATTTGGCTCTTTTTACTCCTGGAAGCTTGGCCCCCAGGTTTGAGGGTAGAGGAGAGGGTTTAATCCACGAAGATAAGCGGGCAGCAGATTGGCAATGCCAAGAGCTCCCCCCTGTCAGTGAGGATGGTCTGGGGGCTTTAATTCGGTTGCCAAGGACACGGTGCTGCGGGTCTGACAAAGTGGTGTCTCAGACGTCAGCATAGTTCCGTGGGAAACTAGCTTGATGGCCGGATTTCATCATGAGGAGGGAATAGCAGGATGTTTTGCACGACTAAGCAGAACCAAGATGCTCCCTGGCTGGGATCTGAAAGAGACACAGGGATTCCAGTGTGTCATTAACCAAGACGGAGCCCCGCCAGCCGAGGGCCATGCCGACTGTGCCCTTAGTTATCCGTACCCCTTGATGTCTGTTATAGCAAATTCAAGCCTCCAGACTGCTCTGCAACTTCAGCTAGCTCTCTCACGGCCAGTTTGTTTCTGGAATTTGCAAGCAAGCAGTTTGTCTTTTTGAATAGACTCTTTAATCAGTCATAGGTTTAACAGTTCACTTTTGTTCATCAGAGTATGAAAAGAAGTATGCATTTGGTTTGGTTACATTTTTGTTTTCATTGTAGTTTCTTTAGGAGAGCAATATGTTTTAATTATGAACTCCAAAGATTAATTTTTCCTTTGTGAATTGTGTTTTTGGTTCCATATTTAAGAACTTGTAACATAGCACTAAAATCACAAAAATCATAAAGACTTTTCTGTTTTATAAAGTCTTATAATTTTTACATATGCTTATCATCATGTATAAATCAAATTTTTTCCTTGCATGAGTATCCAATGATTTATGAATGAAATATATATATGAAATGAATATAATTCATTTATGACTTATCTTTCATTATTATAGCAAAATACTTGAGGCAGTCAATCTTTATAAAGAAAAGTGGTTTATTTTGGCTCATGGTTCTGGAGATTCACAGTCCAAGTTCTGATGACTTGACTCTTAGTGATGGCCTTTTTCCTGGTAGAGAGAGGTGGAAGGAGAGACAGAGACAGAGAGAGAACGAGCGAAAGAAACAGTCCTTCATTGTTTATGTTAACTCATCTCTTAGTGGTCTCTTATGGCAAGATGCTATAGGAATAGTTCCAGGGAAGCTTATTTCCGGGATTTAGATATTTGAAATGTCTTCTGTGTCAGGCTTTCTTTGCATGTCAATTTGGCAAGTTCCCTCAGAACTCTGTGGAGGTGTCTATGGCGTCCTGGCACTGCAGTGTCTGATGTCTAGCCCACTGTGCAGTTTTCACGTTAGTTTGCTTACCTGGTGAATATTTCCTTCCCCTGAGGATTGCTGCCTGCACAAGGATGTATTTTGTTGTTCATTAGCGTCACTATTTTCCAGATATGTTAGTTACCCTCTGATTTTGAAATGCAGATGTTCTTTGATTTCAGAACAAGATCTTGTAAGTTTGAATAGCTCTTTTGGCCATATTTATCCTCTTATTTAGGGAAAAATATGCAATGTTGAAACTCAGTTGGCTCTTACCTATTAATTTTTTCTTACTCCTTTAATAGTTTCTTTTTGCTTCTGTTTCGATAACTTTATGAAGTTTGTTCTCTGAACCTACAAATATCTGTGATATCTTGCTAAGTAGAATGATTTTTTTTATGTTCTTGACCTTCGTGTATCTCGAGTTCATTCCCCTTGAGGCTCATGTTCTCCTGAATTTTTCTGAAGCCACAGAAAGTATTGGCTTGAACTTTAGTTTCCTGGGTCAGCCTTGTCGTCGCTGTTGGTTCTTTCGTCTTTAGAGCCTGTGTGGGTGTGGTGGCTCTGCTGGGCGTCCTCACCAGGGCACGTCAGAGAGTTCGTGGAAAGTGGGATGAAAGTCTGCGTTCATTTGGTGTAACCTTTTCCCCACTGTGTGTGGAAAGTGAACACTGTGACAAATATATTCGTGTAAATGAACGTGCTGTCACTGTTCCGACGAGACGGACAGACGGTGTTGGCCTGTGATGACGTCATCTCGAAGCACACACGTCACAGCATTCGTGACGAGCCAGGGTCGTTTCTCTGGGCCTCGGCCCGGCTTCTGTCACATCAACACCTTGCGAGGCCCCTTAGCTCCTGGGGGGTCACAGCGTCAACGGGTTTCGGCTCACTGCCAGGTCCTTCTCCCGATGGCCGCCGGGCACGAGGGTGCTGTGTGCCTCAGGCGTGGGCAGCTCCGAGGCGCCTGAGGAGACGACGACCCCACGGGCCCACGGGCGCCGCCGGACTGAAGCCACACGTGGAAGATGGCCGCGTGGCCCAGGCGGGACCGTGTGGCGGTCCTGGCCCCGCGCGGCCCTGTCCCCCATCACCAGGACTGAAGCCACACGTGGAAGACGGGCAGGCAGCTCTCGCACGTGGTCCCCTTCCATGTTCGTTTCAAACCACGCGGAACTCGGTGTTCCTAGTAAAGGGGACACGCAGGTATTTGTACAGAAACGGAGCGTGGCCATTACTCCCGACCCGCCGTTTGTTAGTGAATAAACCGGCAGGGGCCGTGGCTCACTTGGCTAATCCTCTGCCTGCAGCGCCGGCACACCGGGTTCTAGTCCCGGTTGCCCCTCTTCCAGTCCAGCTCTCTGCTGTGGCCCGGGAGTGCAGTGGAGGATGGCCCACTCCCATGGGAGACCAGGAGAAGCACCTGGCTCCCGGCTTCAGATCCGTGCAGCTCCAGCCATAGCGGCCATTTGTGGGGTGAACCAACAGAAGGAAGACCTTTCTCTCTGTCTCGCTCTCTCACTGTCTAACTCTGCTTGTCAAAAAAAAAAAAAAGAAAAAAAAAAGTGAATAAGCCGAAGGTAGCCACCAAGTTGTGTTCCTGTCTTTCTCTCTCTTAGATGCTTTGGACCCTTGTCCGTGTCTGCCCAGACCCAGCCCGTGGTCACTCTGTAGTACTGGTACCTGTTGGGTATCAGGTATGAAAGTAAGAAAGATTCTCAGTTTTGGAGACTGAATTATCTTGGAAAAAGAATCAGACAGAAGTTTCATGTTAGGTTTTACATTCTCAGTAGAGGATTTTTATCATGAGGACTTTTAAGTATTTTAATGAGAAACTGGAAATCACTCTGATGATTTTTCGAAAGCAGAAATGAATTTTTCCAAAACTACCAAATAGTCTTTCCAATCACGTGCTGCCTAGCTCTGTGGAAAACACGTACTGCAGAGAGGCGGAACACGGTCAATGTTTTTGTTACTGCAGGACTGTAATGGAAAAAAAAATCAGATGAACTTACAATATACACGCAGCTTTTCTGGATATTTCAAAACCAAGAGTAATTTCTCCTCTAAGGATCTAGAAAAATCACTGGCATCTCAATCCTCCCTTCAGAACAGACTTCATGTTGCGATTCTTTGCATGATTTATACATAAATAAAAAGGATTTGGTTTTTGCCTGTTTCCACAATACTTATTTTGTGCAGAACGTGGCCCAAGTAAATGTGTTAAGAAATGAGCCAGCTTTTCATTTCATACTCCACAGGTTATGTCCTTATCCCCAATTCGATTTCTCTTGGTTTAGGCATCATCTGTTGAATGTGATTGTCAAAGAGGTATCCAGTTCCTACGGAGAAAACGCGCTCTGCGAACGTGGGTGTTTGCACCAGTGGTTCTCACAACGTGACCAGCAACAGCAGCATCGCCGACTCATCAGGCCCACAGACTCCTCCTCCCACCCCACCCCTGCCCTGCCCTGCCCTTCAGAGTCAGCCTCTCCAGGTGGGCAGGCCCACAGGCTGTGATGGACAGCCCTTGGGCGGATTCTGATGCTGGGCATGGTCAGGACCACCGTTTTTAAAAAGAATCCTGGTCACCCTCCATCGTCTGCCTGGTCACCTTCCATCTTCCATGAAGAGACGTGTTCCCGAGTGAGAGAATGCAGTGATGGCAGGACAGGGCCCTGGAGGCTCCCCCAAAAGGTGGGGGTGTAAAAGAGTGCTAAGCTCCCCCAGGTGTGGGTGTAAAAGAGTGCTAAGCCCCCCCAGGTGGGGGTGTAAAAGAGTGCTAAGCCCCCCAGGTGGGGGTGTAAAAGAGTGCTAAGCTCCCCCAGGTGTGGGTGTAAAAGAGTGCTAAGCCCCCCCAGGTGTGGGTGTAAAAGAGTGCTAAGCCCCCCCCAGGTGTGGGTGTAAAAGAGTGCTAAGCCCCCCAGGTGTGGGTGTAGAGAGAGTGCTAAGCCCCCCCAGGTGTGGGTGTAAAAGAGTGCTAAGCCCCCCAGGTGGGGTGTAAAAGAGTGCTAAGCCCCCCAGGTGTGGGTGTAAAAGAGTGCTAAGCCCCCCAGGTGGGGTGTAGAGAGAGTGCTAAGCCCCCCAGGTGGGGTGTAGAGAGAGTGCTAAGCCCCCCAGGTGGGGGTGTAAAAGAGTGCTAAGCCCCCCAGGTGGGGGTGTGCCATCCAGGCTCTTTAAGCATCAGGTGTATTCTCAGGGCCCCAGGTGATAGAGCCCTGCGCCCACCTGCCTGTGTGGACTATCCCCAGGTGATAGAGCCCTGAGCCCACCTGCCTGTGTGGACTATCCCCAGGTGATAGAGCCCTGTGCCCACCTGCCTGTGTGGACTATCCCCAGGTGATAGAGCCCTGCGCCCACCTGCCTGTGTGAGATGCCCCACGTGATAGAGCCCTGCGCCCACCTGCCTGTGTGAGATGCCCCAGGTGATAGAGCCCTGCGCCCACCTGCACCTGCCTGTGTGAGATGCCCCAGGTGATAGAGCCCTGCGCCCACCTGCCTGTGTGAGATGCCCCAGGTGATAGAGCCCTGCGCCCACCTGCCTGTGTGGACTATCCCCAGGTGACAGAGCCCTGCGCCCACCTGCCTGTGTGGACTATCCCCAGGTGATAGAGCCCTGCGCCCACCTGCCTGTGTGGACTATCCCCAGGTGATAGAGCCCTGCGCCCACCTGCACCTGCCTGTGTGAGATGCCTCCAGGAAGTGCAAAGAACACCTCCAGCAAAGTTCCCCAGCTTTTCACTTTTACTTCTTTTTGTGCCAGATAAAATCGGTAGTTTCTTGGAATTAGCCGCGAGCGCAGGTTTGCTCCGTGCAGCGCCTGGTCTGTCAGAGCAGGAGGCTCAGTGGCCCGAGTTTGCCCTGTGCAGAGACATTACCAGCGGCAAGGCGGGAGGGGTTGCCCAGCCCTGGCTGTCTGGGTGCCCGGCTCCCCGCCACCCGCATTCAGCATCCTTTCCCGGCCTGCAGAGCCGCGAAACCGAAATCAGTACTTCCCAGAGTCTTGAAAAAGTGGGTGAAGCTGGGCAAAGCTCCTGTTGGCGAGAAGAAGAGAGCTGGCTGCGGCCTGCCGTGCCCATGCGGAGAGGGAAGTGAGCCTCGCCCAGAGAGGAGGCAGGGCACCCCACCCCTCCTCCTCAGGTTGGAGGTGCAAGTCCAGGAGCAGACTCCGCGGACAGCCCCACCCGCAGGAGAAGCGCCTCCCCAGCCCTGTGCTCCGTCCTCTTCCCCGCCCCGGGCCCTGCTGCCCTGCTGGGCTTTGAGCTGAAAGTCACCCACGGGCACGGGACGGGGCAGAATTCAGTGTCCGCGTCCTGCTGAGCGTGGGTCGGCAGCTGGCTACCTTCCTGCTCTGTGGTGTTGGCTGCACGCGTGGGCCGTGCTGTTTCTCCGCCGTCACAGCTCACGCACGCGGGGCTGCTTCTGGGTTTTTTGGAGACTGAGAATAAAGATACCGCAGGCTCTTGCACGCAGTCTCTGTTCCACCTGCTTTTACTTCGTTTTGGTCAGTCCCCTGGGGGTACTGCTGAGTCATGCAGCGGGTGTGTGCTTGATTTCCGAAGGTGCTTAGACATGGGTTTCCAAGGGGTTTACCGTTTCGCATTCCCCACGGCAGTGGGCAGTGCATGTTTGCATTCCTGCCAGCACGTGGTATTGTGAGGTGTTTGGTTTCTAATTTAATTTTAAAAACACCATTCTGCTAGCTGTGCAGTGATTTTATTTTGCATTTTCCGAGTAGCTGATGATGGTGCCCAAGTCTGCATGCTCCCTGTATCTCTTCAGCGCAGCGGAAGGTGAATACACTGCCCGTTTGCGGTGGGTTTGACTTTGCTGAGTCATAGCAACTTCTGTATAATCACATATATTCTGGATGGCTCCTTATCAGACCGTGTTTCACCAGTCTTTCCTCCCAGCCACCTGCCGTCTTCTCGTGAGTGGTGTGTTGTCTGCTCACTGGGTACCTCTGCACACGACCGCACTTTCTCCAGCGCTGGCTCACTATTCCACGTCTCTGAACTTGTCTAATGGTTGTATTGGGGTGGAAGTGAATGGAGACAGCTGTGGAAGGAGGACTGATGGCTCCGCTGTCCTCATGTGACGTCACAGCGCTAGATTCTCATGCAGAATCCCAGCAGTCTGTGCACACGCCTCTGAGTGAGCCCAGCTATTTCACTTCCATGTAGTGGTCATAGTTTTCACCGGAAATTAGCGGGGTGACAAGTGGGTACAACCACGGGCAGACCTGTTCTCTCGCAGCTGTGTGGGTGGGATGGCCCAGGCCAGAGAGAGGCGCTCTGCTGGTCCCCTGTCTCTTCCATCCTCTGACGGCTGCTGGAGACCTTGGGCTGGTGGTGGCCCCCTGTCTTCAGAACGAGTCTCAGGTGGGATCGATGGAGCCCGCTGAGCAGTCAGGATCACCTCCCGTCTCCAGAGCCTTGGTTCATCGCAGCTGCAGGCCCCCTCTGCCTGGTTAGGTCAACACAGTTCCGGGGTTCAGGAAGGAACGTGGGGGCGCTACTCCCCTACCGGCATGCGACAGAGGCGGGATCACACACGGCGCTGGCTTAGTGTTGACGAGGCCTGCGCTCTTGAGTGAGGCATGTTAGCATGTGCTCCAGGTTTGTCAGCACCTCTCACTGCCCGGGGCTTGGCTTCTCTGTGAAGGCAAACAGCCTGCAGCCCCCACTTGCCTGAGGAGCCATGGTTTCTTGCAGATCGGAGCCTGGCCGCGCATTTCCACAGCTCTCCTTGCCTGCAGAATCCATCTCTCACCTTTCTCTGAAGGGTGTCTCTTCCTCCCTCGCTGTCGCCCGACTCCTGACTCTGGCGACCCGTGCTCGTGCTCGGCGCTGGGCTCGCTTTGTAATATCTGATTTGTTTTTCTGGCTACGTCCCAGGTTTTCTCTTTGCTGGACCCAGCAGTTTGGGGCTGTTTGCTGCCTGTCGCTCGTGCCCAGGGCATTTGAGTTTCTCGAACCTGTGCTCTGTATCCTCAATTATAGAGAGGATCTCTTTCATCTTAACACATTTGCCTCTCCTAGAGTGTGAGCACACGCAGTCCCACTGCAGGACACTGGTCACACATGTGTCAGAGCACGCGCAGTCCCACTGCAGGACACCGGTCACACATGTGTCAGATCACCCACAGTCCCACTGCAGGACACCGGTCACACATGTGTCAGATCACCCACAGTCCCACTGCAGGACACCGGTCACACATGTGTCAGATCACCCACAGTCCCACTGCAGGACACCGGTCACACGTATGTTAGAGCACACACAGTCCCACTGCAGGACACCGGTCACACGTGTGTCAGATCACCCACAGTCCCACTGCAAGACACTGGTCACACGTATGTTAGATCACCCACAGTCCCACTGCAGGACACTGGTCACATGTGTGTTAGAGCACACACAGTCCCACCACAGGACACTGGTCACACGTGTGTTAGATCACATACAGTCCCACTGGAGGACACTGGACACACGTATGTTAGAGCACACACAGTCCCACTGCAGGACACTGGTCACACCTGTGTCAGATCACATACAGTCCCACTGGAGGACACTGGTCACACGTGTGTCAGATCACACGCAGTCCCACTGGAGGACACTGGTCACACGTGTGTCAGATCACACGCAGTCCCCCTGGTTATGGGTTGCTGTTTTCTCTTTTATCCCTCATTTATCTTCCTATTTTGTTTCTCTGGCCTGCATCGCCCTGGCTCTGACGCACTGGCTCTTCCCTCAGCCGAGAGCAGCAGGACCAACATGGAGGCTGCCAAGCAGTGCCTCTTCCTGGCGAGGAATGGCCGGTGTGGTGCCACGGCCCGACCCTGGCCAGTGCACAGCCCCTCCCTGCCAACGCTGATGGTGTGTGGAGGAGCAGCAGGGCCTCCAGTGCCGCCTTTGCCAGGGGTGGCGTCAACACGGAGTGTTCGCAGCAGCCTCCGGTCTCGGGAGGGCGAGGGCGGGGGGGGGGGGCACCGGGTCCAGGGCCCCTGTGTGCTGAGGGCCTGCGGGGCCCCTGTGGGAAGCCCCACCATGGCACAGCAGCCCACCGGCTCTCTACTTCCTAGACAGAAGCAAACCCCTCCAGCGCAGCCTCGGGCACGCGTGCACGGGTGCATGCGTGTATCTGAAGATGCTCCAGCCCCGTGTATCCTTGGCCCTCGACATCCCAGTTTCTTAGTAAATGCGCTCAGCTTCATAGCTTAAAGTTCACATTATCTTTCTCTTTCTAAGAGTCCCAAATGAGCAAAAAACATTGTTTTTGAAAATGTCATGGACTTCCACAAATGAAAGGTCAGTAAAATATATTTATTAGATGAATGTCTCAGACACAATCATTAGCTCTCGTTCCTTTAATGAAAATGTCAACTCGTTTTGTGGTTACTCAGTGAGTACCTGATGGAGCAGTGATTAAAAGTGGCAGGATGTGATCGCCTAAAGGAAAAGCAGCCACAAAAGTGCCACAGACGCCACAAATGGGTGCAGTGACCGACCAGGACCCTGAGTCCTCTCTCACAAAGAGAATTTCACCCTGGTGCAGTGTGCGAGGGGCATGAGGTCGTGCGACAGCACAGAGCAGAAGGTCTACTTAATGACCTGGGCTCTCCCGTGCCACCCGTCTTCCCCAGGGGCTGGAATTATGTTTGAACTCCACTCGTGCCTCTGTCACTCAGTACCGAGACTACCTCGTCCCGGGCAGGTTTTCTAAGCTCCAGTCCTCTGCTAATTACAACAATTATCCACACATAATTCAGGCCAAATCTGAAGCACTTTTTGCTTCCATAATCACTGGTAGCAGCTGACCTGCAAATGAGTTGGGTTCTGAAATTCTCTGGCTGCACTGTGTGCCTTTGTCTGTCTCCGGGGTGCGGCTCACCGGATGGCTCCATCCCTCCACTCTGCAGCCACACCCCTTAGCACCCATTGTCCAACACACTGCGGAGTTGCATCCTGGGATCACACCCCACACCCCTTAGCACCCATTGTCCAACACACTGCGGAGTTGCATCCTGGGATCACACCGGGCCAACTCATCAATAGAGAGCGCAGAGTTCCTGTGGAGGTGGGTCACTCCCCCACCCCCGCGGGTAGGGATGCTGGCCCTCCCTGGAAAGCCAGGCTGAGCTCCCTGGGGCACAGGAAGGGAGCAGGCCCGGACTGGGGGGAAATCACTCGAGCCGTGCCTCTCCCGTGGCACCCACCCACGCCTCAATTGCAGTAAAAAATCTGGAGACCCACGGTGAGCAGAGGGCGGGCCCTTGCCTGCCGTGGGTGTGAGTGGGCGGTATTTGCCTGTGGTCCCGGCGAAGGCAGCTGCTGCGCTGCAGAGACCTGGGCCGAGTGCACCACGCTCACTTCACAGAGGCGCACGTCCACTGGGCAGCAGGAGGCCAGCCTGGGGGGGGTTCCCAGCCAGGACCCGGCGTCGTGGCCCAGTCCTGCTCACCCTCTTTACAAGCGGGCACGTTGCCACAGCGCCCCGGTTCCCGTCCCTGCAGTGCCGCGAGAATGATGGTGAGCACCTTGTAGAGTTGGCGTGTGGCCCCCGGGGGTTCCTCACACAAGGTGCAGCTCGGGGCGGTGCCGGTGGGCATCAGGGCACACCATCGCTCTGTCGCCCTGCTCCTGCCAGGCGGCCGAGCCTGGCGTAGGCGGGGCAAGTCCAGGCCCTGTTTCACCGGCATATCTCCTCCTGCTCCATGCTCCCCTCACGTGAGCCCCAGGCTCCTGGTTTGTGGGGTGGTGGTGTCTGTGCTCCCCGCTCCCCGCTTCGTTTGGCACGGGGACCCTGGGAGGAGGGCTGATGGGAGGGGAGCCCTGGCCCCTGCCGCCGAATGCGGTCAGTAAATAAGCAGAGCTCCCGTTAGCTGATGGTTGGTTTTGTCTGTTCTCTGGAGAGAACAGGTGCAGAGAGGGTCTTTCTCTTGTCCTCTGACAAACACAAAGGAACGACCTCATCGGCCCGGAGGTTCGCGTGCGGGTCTGTGACGTGTCTGGCACAGTGCTTGCTGGCTCCCAGCAGCTGCAGATAGCGCGTGAGACGAGCGTGTAAACCCCAGGGCTCGGCACAGCGCCGGCCTGAGACAGGCGGGCGGCTCCGGGCACAGGGGGCACTGGCAAGCCCGGTTCTCCCGGAGCAGGCAGGAGGAGGTGTCGGCAAGGTCTGGGGCGAGGACGGCTCTGGCCACCGCACCGCTGCGGCGCCGAGTTCCTGGGAATCCGCTCAAAGGCTCAGAGGCTCTCTTCTGATAGACGCCGATCAGAGCGCGGCTTGCGGCCAGCGTCCTTCATGTCAACCGGGGCCCAGGGGAGCGTCCTGGCTTCAGCAACGGCTGCGGGAAGAACCCGTGTCTCCTCCTATGGGACGGGCAGCGAGAATCTGAGACCAAATTCTCTCCCCTCGCCGCCACTCTGAGCGGGACGCAGACACTCGGCGAGGCCGTGATGAATCAACACCTCCTCCAGGCGGCGGCTGAGGGCCAGAGAAGGGGCAGCGAGATGCTGAGTCTGCTTGTTCAGACACAGTCAGGCGAGGCCGGTGTCGGGGGAGCAGCCTGGGGAGGGACGAGAGCCCCTGCAGGACGCCGGCCCCAAACCCCGGATCACACCCCTCTTCCTCTCTCTCCAAATCTGCTCCTAGAGGGGGAGTTCTCAACTCCCCGAGACGTCTCCTGCGACTGGGTTTCCGGGAGCACAGGGGCCGGCCTGGCGCTGCCCCGCCCCAGATGCTGGTGGGAGCAGCCAGTGTGGACACGCCAGTGAGCCCCGCTCTGCTGCATCTCCGGGAAGACCAAGGGCGGAGCTGAGCACGGCTTCGGAGCCGGTGCAGGGAGCAGCAGGATCAGCCTGCGGGGCTGGGGGGGAGGGGTCTCCAGCATGGCCTAGGGGGAGTGGGACCCTGGAGGGGGCGGGGGGAAGCACGGCGTGTACCCTGGTGCCTTCTGAGCGGATGTGTGGGCTCCCGTGAGATACTCACTGTGCTGGCTGTGCGTGGAATGCGAGTGCTTTCTCACCCAGAGCAACCTCCGTCCACAGCGCCAGCTGCTGGGAAAGCCTCGGAACCCCCAAGCCAGGGGTTCCCCCGCTGCGCTGTCTGCGCCAGGCTGTCTGAAATCCGCGTTCATTCCTTGCAGTTCTGTGGAAGTTCCTCCACGAATGGAGAGCTCCTTTGGGAGCTCACTGACCACTGGTTCAGTTTCTTCGGTGGCTACGGAACTAGTCCAGTTATCTGCTTAACCTTGGCTGTGTTTTGGGAGTCTGTGGGTACGGTAGGCGGAATGACAGCTGTCCTCCCCGCTGGGAGCGGTGCACTGTGTTCTCAGGGAGGGAGGTGACCTGATGCTCCCGTGCCGTGTCCAAGGGAGGCCCTTGCACAGGGGGTTCTAACTCGACTCACGTCGCCAGGCACCGCCAAACTGGGGACAACGGCAGGAGCTGAAGAAAGACTAGAACCGGCCGCTCGGTTGTTAGGGACAAGAAGCGCCGGACAGAGCTGGCGCCTGCTGGAGACGTCTACCTGTCTAATACACTCTGAGTCACTCCGCAAATGCGCAGGCACCACGGGTACGGCTTCTTCCCGGAGCACCGAGGGCAGCACACGCGGAGATGGTGCGTGCGCATGCCCAGGTCAGGCCGCGGCGGGCCTGGGAGGCTCCTGCGTCCTGGAGCGAAGGCCGGCAGCTCTCTGTGGGGCAGGACACCCGCCCCGAGCAGGGTGAGCTGTGGGTTTCCGGTGCTCAGGGCTGAGAAGGCTACGAACGGAAGGGCACCATAAAGTCCACACTGCCGTTATCACAGAGCGGATAGAGTTACCCTGGATCCCAGAACGCGCAGGGACTCCGCGAGCTCACAGAGGACAGGCGGGTGTGGTCGATTCGGCAGTGGGCGCAGGCTCATGCAGGCTCCGCTGGCCCCGTGTGTGCTTTTCTCTCTCAGACGGGCTAAGAGCGCCACGCCACCGGCGAGGCAGTGACAGACGTGCTGTGAATCCGAGAACCGTGTGTCCAGGACCGCTCTGTCCCCGGAACACGTGCTGAGGCGCGGCCGTGGGGACGAAGGGCTGGGGGCACGCGGTTATCCAGGTCTGCTGTGACGCGGCGCTCACCGGGGGCACTGCAGGAACACAGACGACGCCCTCGAAAACCTGCAGCAGCCGTGGGCGGCACCGAGCTCCCGCGAAGGCTCTCAGCGTCCCCTGCCCCCTCTCGCGGTTCACTGGATCCTGGTCTAGCTTGGCCCGGGCCGCCTTGCGCAGTCTCTGCCGCTGTCTTCCCATGGCTGCTCTTCTCCTCCACATGTGATTGGCTGTGTAAGGATCATCTGACTGGATTCTGGACAATCCAAGATAATCCCCACTGAGACTCCTGATTCAGTCACATCAGCAAAAACCCCTCCTCCAAACGAAGTCACATTCAGAGGTTGTGGAGCTTGGGAAAGGACGCGGCACCCGCAGTCACGTGGCAGAGCAGATGCGGTCTGCTCACCAGCCAAGAGCCTCGCTGGCATCTCGCTAGGCCAACGCCACGTCCCACTCACTGGCAGGCGGTAGCCAGGCCCTGGCTTGCCCCGTCCCCTTGACACCGGGCACTTCCCAGAGGCTCCGCGCAGTAGTCAGCCTTTTGTTGCTGTAACGAGAAGCCAGGGGCAGGCCACTTTCTAAAGAAAAGAGGTTACCTAGCCACGGCTCTGGAGGGCCACAGTCCATCAGTTTGGCAAAGCGCCAAGGTGCCAGAGGGCATAGCTTCGACCTTCTCCATGAAGGAAGCTCGTGGTCACCGACCCGGGGAAGGTCCCCAGCCTCTGAGCGTGGCCTCCAGTCGGCCAGCCCCGCCGGCCGACACTGAGCAGGTGTCTGGCCCACAGCGCCGGCCGCTCCGCTGTCTGCACCATCAACCCCACGACCGTCACTGGTGCCTGGCACTCAACTTTGGTATGAATGGGAAGGGGGAGGTTACTCCTGGGGACTTCTAACTAGCCCCCCCAAGACCCCCCACCACGCTGCCCCTCTCACCCCAGCCCACCTTGTGAGGGGGCTTCCAGCACTGCACTGCGTGGTCAGATCTCAGCACCGCAGCCCCGCCGCTCCTCCGCCGCTGGCTCCCCACAGCGCCACCTGCCTGTGGAAACGCGGAACTCCAGGCCCGAGCCACCTCCCTGCAGCTTGTAGCTGATCAGGCCCCAAGAAAGTCTTACTGCATGAAACGTTCGATTTAGCTATTCACCGAAAAAATAATTTATCTGAGAAGTCATTGCCTTCACAGCCCAAGTGGCTCAGGATGGCTCCACCGGAAATTAACCTAACGGCAGCGAGCTGGTGATGTCGGCTGCGTGGTGCCTGTGCGCTCGGAGCCCTCGGAGCCCAGGGAGGCCGTGACCCACGTGGTGTCCCCAGCCCTGCGGAGCCCTCGAACCCTCCAGCTGTGCTCACCCAGCTGGGGAGTGCGTCCCTGCGCATGTCTGCAGCGGCGGCACGCACAGTGTTTTATTTTTTAGAAGTTGTGCTGGACTCAACTGTGCCATTTATGTAGAAGAGAGAATCTCTTTAGAAAGGACACGTCCCCTTGGAAGGCATTCCGTGTTCACGTGTGCCCTTCCATGTGCCCCTTCGACTTGGTAATGGGTCAGCTTCACGCAGTTACAGGTGAGAACCGAAGAACTCGGCAGGGATTGGCGCTGCCCCATGCCAGGACGGATGGCGTTTGCATAACCATCAGTGTCCGCTGGCAGGTCTTTAAAATACCCAGGGGCGTTTGTGAGTTCTCTGATGTCGTTAGGGGGTTGGGAAATCTGGTTCTTATATAATTCCTATGATGAATGCATTAGCTTTGTGAGCACTTATTGGCTCTTTCCATGTGATAAAATGCTGAGCCTCTACCACCATGCATCATTTCGCTGAGTCACACGACGCCTTGCTCGGAGAAATTGCTGGAAGAGTGACAGGCCATGGTGATTAAGCCGTTATTGCTGCTGGATTTTGCATGGTCCCCGAGAAACCAAACTGAATGTGTCTGAAACGAAATTCCTGTTCTCTCCTTCCCGCCTCCCGCCCGCCTCCTGCGCCCTGGCTGACTCAGGCAGGAGGCGCCCGCGGGCAAGTTGGACCTAACCCTGAGGTGCACTTGCAAACACTGGGTGCTGTGACGTGATTTAAAAAAAACCGAGTAGGTGCCAGTCCCCAGGGCAGTCTGAAGCATGTGGACGTGTGGCATCGGAGTACAGAGTCCCGTGAGCTCCCTCGCTGAGCCCCGCACACTCCCCTGCCGTCCTGCGGCACCTGCGTGAGAGCCGATGAAGCCCTGGGCGCGCTGCCTGCTGGGAGCACACGCGTGTCGCACAGTTCTCCGAGCTTTGACGAACGCGCGGTGTCACACGAACCCCATGGCAGGAGGCCTCCTCGGACATTCCGTCCATCGGCACAGCGGTGTTCGTCCCCGCAGCCGGGGGCGGGGGGTGTTCGGGGGTGGGGGACTTGCTCATCTTACACGCTGCAACCCTGAGCCCACTCAGCCACGCCTGTGTCCCCCTCTCCTCGCCGTCCGGGACCCTCCATCTGCGGGGGCCCAAGTGTGACAGGTGGACCTGGGGCGTTATGCTCACGGAGAGCCTGGGAGAGCCGGCTGCGAGCAGTGCTTGCTGGGTAGACAGTAGCAGCGACACTGCACGAGATGCATGGAGCCCTCGACGCCTCGCCCGGATCCAGGGAAGGGGCAAAGGCCCTGAGCTCCCACTCCCAGTGCTGCGGTCCTGACCCCGCCGGTCCCAGCCCACAGGGCGGGAGGGCTGGGCGCTCTCCCACAGTCCTCGGCTGGCAGCCCCCCAGAGGGCAGTGTGGAAGGTGCTGGTCCCTCACCCTGGACAGGGGACTCCGGTGCTGGCGGGAGTGGTCCTCCAGGTCCCCCTCCACCTGCCTTGGGCCCGCACTCCCAGGACTGACCTCAAGGACGCGTCCTTGGTGTGAATACCTCCGTGGCTCCCTAGAGGGTGGGACCTGAGACATCTGCGCCCGCTGAGCAGCGGAGCAAGTGGGAAAGCTGGGTTTTCTGCCATCACGGCGGCGCCAGGAGACAGCAGGACGGGCGCGGGGCGGAGCAGGGGCGGAGGCTGCCGAGGCTGGCGGCCTGGCTGCGTCCCGGCTCACAGCAGCCTTGAGGGAGGGATTCTGACGGCAGCGTTTAAGGGATGTGGGCCGGTAATCACGGGGTCACCCCCAGACAGCCCGCCTCACAGCAGTGATCACGGTGAAAGAACATGGGCCACGCACACACGTGTGCTGTCATTGTTGAAGGTGTAGAAGACGTCTGCGATCTATCGTGAACTTGGAAGGGAGTTGGTGAGAGAAAGGATGCAGAAGACGGGCAAGGGAAAACTCAAGAACAAATCCGAGTTACTGGCCTGAAATAAGAGCTGCGTGTGTTGATAGGAAAAACAAGTTTGGATCTGAGATGCGTGTGTAGAGGCGCTCGCCAGAGATCAGAGGAGTTGTCCAGATGCACGCGACACACGCGAAGACCAGGAGGAACGTGTGTTTGGGAGCTGTGAGCCTGCAGGTATCGGCAGAGCCACGGCTGGCTGCCGCCGACAGGGAGCCACAGTGGAGAGGAGATTGGAACCTGGAGGTGTGCCTGGGGCTCTGTAGGAACCCGTGCGGTAAGAACAGTGAGGCGACGGCTGTATCCAGGAAGCCAAGTGGAGGATGCTTCAGACAGAGGAGCGGTGCACGGCTGATGCCTCCGGGTGATGGAGCAGCATGGAGCCGACTGCGTCCCTGGGGCCAGGCAGCCCCCTCCCCAGCTCTGTGGGAGCACCCGGAGAGCCGCCCGGAGCAGGGAGGCACCGAGTCCTGGGGGGCTGGCGGCTGCGGGGTGCAGTAGTCTGCTCCCACCGCCTTACCTAGCCAGCCAGCCGGAGCACCTCGGGGAACAGAGGGATTGCTTCAGTTGACGTCGGAGGGTCCAGTTCAGGACTGGGTGGTCCCACGGTCTGGCATCCAGGGAGGCTGGGCACGGCAGGAGCAGAGCAGCAACCAGGAAGGAGAGGAAGAGAGAGAAGAGGCCAGACTCAGACTCAGATGTATTTGTTCATTTGAAAGTCAGAGTTACACAGAGAGAGAGAGAGGTCTTCCATCCACTGGTCACTCCCCAATTGGCCTCAATGGCTGGAGCTGTGCCGATCTGAAGCCAGGAGCCAGGAGCTTCTTCCAGGTCTCCCATGTGGGTGCAGGGGCCCACGGACTTGGGCCATCTTCTGCTGCTTTCCCAGGCCACAGCAGAGAGCTGGACCGGAAGTGAAGCAGCTGGGACTCAAACCAGTGCCCTTACGGGATGACGGCACTGCAGCTGGTGGCTTCAGCTGCTACATGACAGCATCGGCCTCCCAGTGAAGGTTTTGACACATGCTATCATCATGTTCATCCAGCTCAAACAGGGAGAGAGAGAGAGAGAGAGAGAGAGAGAGGGAGACAGAGGTGTCTTCCATCTGCTGGTCACTCCCCAAATGGCTGCAACAGCTGGGGTTGGGCCAGGCAGAAGCCAGGATCCAGGAGCTTCATCTGGTCTGCCACGTGGGTGCAGGGGCCCAAACACTTGGGCCGTCCTCACTGCTTTCCCAGGTGCATCAGCAGGGAGCAGGATTGGAAGTGGAGCAGCTGGGATGTGAACAGGTGCCACGCGGGACGCTGGTGTCGCAGGCGGTGGCCTTACTGGCCACACCGCACTGCAGGCCCCTCGAGCCTTATTCTCAGACAGGGTCTGGCCTCTGGGTCACACAGACGTGAACGGTGCCTTACACGGCCAGGTCCTCGAGGGGCTTCCAAGTGCTTTGTTTGGGGGATTTTTCTGCCTTTAATTCTAGGGTTTTGCTTCATGGAAATTGGCGCTCCATCTGTCAGATGTGTGCTCATTTAGGATTGCTGTGTCCTGGACAAATCGATCCGTTCATTACCATCTAGAACAAGAAAGAACATGAAAATAACGATCTCCCCCTGGACGCCGCCCGAGCTGCGAGCCCGGCTGTGTTCGTGCAGGTGGAGCGCGCTGCCTCGCTTAGCTCGCTGTGGGCGTCTTTTCCTCTTAGCCTACTGGGTCGCCGTCTTTCCCGTGGCTTTTTCTAGAAGAGAGTCACATGGGGGGGCTTTAAATTTATTTTTGCGTATTTGAAAGATGCATGGATGATAGGGAGATGTCTCCCGTCCGCTGGTTCACTCCTCAAATGCCCAGTGTCCGAGGCTGGGCCTGGCTGAAGCCAGGAGTCAGGAACCCCATCTGGGTCGCCCATGTGGGTGGCAGGGACCGTCCCCTGCTGCTTCCAGGGCCTGCCTCAGCAGGAGGCTTGGATGGGAAGTGGAGCAGGGACTGCGGCCCAGGCACGGCCATCGGGGTGCCGGTGTCCCCCGCAGCGAGCCCTCTCTGTCCTGGGTGGGTGTGGACGACTTACGTGGAAGGCGCTCACGGAGCAGCATGTGTGGGGCGTCCTGTGCGGCTGTCCTTCTGCCTGCGTCCCTCTGGGCTCCCTTCTCCGGGCGCTGGGTGGCTGCTCGCAGAACCCTGGCTGTGTGGCGGGCTGGTTCCCGCAGGCCCTGTTGGCAGGGGCGGCGCTCTCCAGGTCAGCGGCCTGCAGGATTCCTCTCATTCCCTACGTGGAGTCAGGGACGCCCCTCCCGCTCCTCTGCTCTCTTCTTGGGGCGGTTTCCCCTCGGCCATGGCTGCCACCCCCACCCCCCGCCCCAGTCCTGTTGCTGGAAACACCCCGGCGTTCCCCAGGCTCCTGGGCAGAGGTCCCAGGGGACTGGTGGGGGGGCCGTGGGGCAGAGACGAGGGTTTTATGCTCACGATCTCTGCACAGCTGAGGCCTCGCTTATGTCTCCTTTCTCCAAGGGACGGCTGTAAACAGCACTGCTCGGTGGCCCAGGCAGCTGTGCAGACAGACACAGAGGCAGAGACGGAGACAGGGAGATAGAGAGAAAGACAGGGAGATAGAGAGAGAGACAGGGAGATAGAGACAGAGACAGGGAGATAGAGACGGAGACAGGGAGATAGAGACAGAGAGATAGAGAGAGAGACAGGGAGATAGAGACAGAGAGATAGAGACGGAGACAGAGAGAGAGAGACAGAGAGAGATAGAGACGGAGAGATAGAGACAGAGAGATAGAGAGAGAGACAGGGAGATAGAGACAGAGACAGGGAGATAGAGACAGAGAGATAGAGACGGAGACAGAGAGATAGAGACAGAGAGAGAGATAGAGACGGAGAGATAGAGACAGAGAGATAGAGACAGAGACAGGGAGATAGAGAGACAGAGACAGGGAGATAGAGACAGAGACAGAGAGATAGAGACAGAGAGATAGAGACGGAGACAGAGAGATAGAGACAGAGAGAGATAGAGACAGAGACAGAGAGATAGAGACGGAGACAGGGAGATAGAGAGAGAGATAGAGAGAGAGACAGGGAGATAGAGAGAGAGACAGGGAGATAGAGACAGAGAGACAGAGACAGAGAGAGAGACGGAGAGATAGAGACAGAGAGATAGAGACGGAGACAGAGAGATAGAGACAGAGAGAGAGATAGAGACGGAGAGATAGAGACAGAGAGATAGAGACAGAGACAGGGAGATAGAGAGACAGAGACAGGGAGATAGAGACAGAGACAGAGAGATAGAGACAGAGAGATAGAGACGGAGACAGAGAGATAGAGACAGAGAGAGATAGAGACAGAGACAGAGAGATAGAGACGGAGACAGGGAGATAGAGAGAGAGATAGAGAGAGAGACAGGGAGATAGAGAGAGAGACAGGGAGATAGAGACAGAGAGACAGAGACAGAGAGAGAGACGGAGAGATAGAGACAGAGAGATAGAGACGGAGACAGAGAGATAGAGACGGAGACAGGGAGATAGAGAGACAGGGGGATAGAGAGAGAGACAGGGAGATAGAGACAGAGACAGGGAGATAGAGACGGAGACATGGAGATAGAGAGACAGGGAGATAAAGACGGAGACAGAGAGATAGAGACAGAGACAGGGAGATAGAGACAGAGAGAGAGAGATAGAGAGAGAGATAGAGAGACAGAGAGATAGAGAGATAGAGAGAGAGACGGAGACAGGGAGATAGAGAGACAGGGGGATAGAGAGAGAGATAGAGAGAGAGACAGGGAGATAGAGAGAGAGACAGGGAGATAGAGACAGAGACAGGGAGATAGAGAGACAGGGAGATAAAGACGGAGACAGAGAGATAGAGACAGAGACAGGGAGATAGAGACAGAGACAGAGAGATAGAGACAGAGACAGAGAGAGAGAGAGAGATAGAGAGACAGAGAGATAGAGAGAGAGACAGAGACAGGGAGATAGAGACAGAGACAGAGAGATAGAGACGGAGACAGAGAGATAGAGACAGAGAGAGAGATAGAGACGGAGAGATAGAGACAGAGAGATAGAGACAGAGACAGAGAGAGACAGAGACAGAGAGACAGAGACAGAGAGATAGAGACGGAGAGATAGAGACAGAGAGATAGAGAGACAGAGAGATAGAGAGACAGAGAGACAGAGAGATAGAGATGGAGAGAGAGAGATGGAGAGATAGAGACAGAGACAGAGAGAGACAGAGAGATAGAGACGGAGACAGGGAGATAGAGACAGAGACAGAGAGATAGAGACGGAGGCTGTGAGAGAAGCAGAGAGAGGGGCAGACAGGCTGTGGCAGAGAGGGAGGCCGGGCCCGTGCCCACCCTGCAGCCGCTCAGCTCAGCTCCCGAGTTCTCTGCCTGCAGGGAGTCGCCCCTGGAGTTCTGTGTTGCACACCTGCTGTGCAGCTCCCTGATCTAGCCTCAGCTGGAGATGCAAGAGAAACCCAAAGGAAGCAGAGGGACGCGGCACACAGGGCCGGCTGCCCTGCTGGCCGCCCCGCGCTCACGGCCCGGCCCCGCCCCGCAGGCTGCGTCCCTGGAGGGAGGACGCCAATGCCTGCATTTGGCTTCAGTTGTCTGCAGTGGGCTTTCTCCACCCTGGGTGCAACCAGAAACTTTAATTTTTAATTCTTAAATTATTCAGAAATTGGAGATTTTTCACAGATAAAATAAAGGGACAGCTGGGAGTCCTTCTGGGGTCGTCAATGCTACGTTGCCTTAAGGGAAGCTCGGGAGCAGCTCTGAGTGCGGGAGGAGAGGAAACCACTGCACTTTGTGAAGGCATCGTCCGTGCAGCACTTTGCCCACACAAGCACCACGCGGCCACAGAATTTTATTGCTGTGTGGGCTGAGAGCCTTGTGTGGACAGAAGGCTGGGCGAGCAGGTGAGCTCGGAGTGGGCTGTGGAGAACCTGAAGAGGACGGCCACCCCAGGGGATTGCCCGCCTGATACCGACGAACCCACCTTCCACCAGCACGGTGTCCACGTGTGTCTGGGGTGACGCAGTGCCCAAGAGAGGGGCCGCCTGTTCCAGAATGTTCGGTAGGACAGAAAGCAGTGATAGAGAAGTAGCCAGGGAGCTCTGGAGTATGTCTCCTACCTTTAATGCCAGTCACAAAAGAGTGTCTTCGAAGGACAGCTGTCGTCCGTCCTGTGTGTTCCTTGGGGCTGCAGGTCACATGCATGGAGGTGCCAGCACCCACAGGGAGCAAGTTGAGGGTGATGGCAGAGACCCAATAAACAGGCAGATAAAACGGGCAGACTCCAGACCCGCTGGGAATCAGCGATGCAGCGTCTCACCTGGAATTCAAGCCTGCCGCAGAGCCCCGGCCCTGTAAGCGGAGGGCGGTCTCCAGCGCAAAGGAGCGCCACCCTTTTATTCTTTGAGATTCCTAGGCTGGTAAGCCAGGTGCTCCACAAACAGGTGGATAAAGGCACCCCAAGCAAAGTCATACAAGTCTCCTCATTCAGTTCATTGAAAACCAAAGTCTGCGCACTTAGTGTCAGTTTTCTTATCAAACCTTTGAATTCATGCAGGGGCTGGGATCGTGGTGTAGCGGGAAAGCCGCCGCCTGCAACACTGGCATCCCATACGGGCGCTGGTTCAAATCCTGGCTGCTCCACTTCCCATCCCGCTCCCTGCTAATGGCCCGGGAAAGCAGAGGAAGATGGCCCAAGTGCTTGGGCCCCTGCACTCACGTGGGAGACCTGGATGAAGCTCCTGGCTCCAGCCTGGCTCAGCCCTGGCCATTGCAGTCATCTGGGGAGTGAACCAGTGGATGGAGGAGATCTCTCTCTGTCCCTCTCTCTGTCTCTGTCTCTCTCTCTGACTTTCAAATAAATAAAAAACCTTAAAAATAAAATATTGCTTTTGTTGAAATGAAGGTAGTTGTCAGTTTTAGAGTAAGCGATGTGGAACGGTATGCCATTTATTCTCAAAGGTATAACTGGCACTAAAACTGATCTTAGTCCATGAAACTGCAGATTCTTTTCAGTTAGTCAATTTCGACCTACTGGGGTTTGTTTCACAAAATGTAAGAATGCCACGATACTAGCTTATGTCTTTATTACTCACAATAGTTGTCTTAAGAGAGGAACATATTATCCTGGTAAACCCCGAGCAGACATTTGGAAATTTAATTAAAAATCCGTTCTCGGGAAGTACACGCATGGCAAGCAGCCGCCTGTCGTGGAGGAGAATGTGAGCGCATCAACAGTTGGCTTGCGCCGGGCACTTGGCGCTGTGCTTCACCACCGGGGGTGCCTGCACCCCGCGTCTCACTGAGGGCCTGGGCTTGAGGTCTGGCTCCCGACAGTGTCCCGCCGCTGTGCGTCCAGTAGTTGGGTCCCTGCCACGCACGTGGGCGGCCAGGTGGAGTTTGCATCTTCCGGGCATTGGGAGAGTGGAGCAGCAGGTGAGACATCTATGTCTAACTCTGTCTCTCTGCCTTTCAAATAAACAAAACAATGGCTTTGGGGCTCGTACCTGGTAAAACACCAAATCCTTCCCATCCTTGCCCAGCGTGGGCCAGAAACCCAGGTGATGCGGAAGGGAGGAGCCAGCCCCACCCCTGCCTGGAGGGGCCGTACTCCAGGCCACGCTGGACAGCGAGGGCATCCCGAGGTCACAGAGGGTTTGTCTCTGCTGACCGCCAGAGGGAATGAGATCTGATGAAATCATAGTTACCCTCAATCACCCCGTTCTTTGCAAAATAAACCTTGAACAACTCGGAAGCTGGCAGGAGCCCCCACGCAGCCTCTTCTCCAGATCCGTGGCTGCCAGCGTGGCTGCAGACCACGGGGAGGGCCCCTGTCCACCGGGCTGAGCTCCTGCAGCCTCTCGACCGCGGCGGGCTGCCATCGGAGTGTGCGTGATTCCTCCTCATTTTACATCCGAATAATCAGATCATCGCGTTGTATTTCCCACAGTAAGTTCCCTCTCTGGGCATAAGAGCAATGCCGGAGATTTCCAGCTGTGACCCAGGAAACCCAATTAGGTTGTACCTTTTAGTTTTTCTGTGGTCAGGGCGGGAGCAGCCCCAGCCTCTGAAATCACGCTCCGCCTGTCTGTGACGAACGCCGCCGCGCCGCGGGTCAGAGCCGGCACAGGCGCGCCATCAGAGAGAAGTGGGGTGCGCGGAGTCCCCTGAGCCGTCACTGCACAACCACTTGGATGGAATTTGCTGAGTCACTCCTGCGCCCCCTCCCCCACCTCGGCTGCACCTGCCAGAGCAGACCCCTCTCGCCCACCTGCAGGGGGCCCATTTCTGAGTGGCAGCCCTGGGCCCCCAGTGAGCGGGTGCTCAGGGGGCTGGCGGGCGGGTGCTCAGGGCTCCATAGGTGCGGAGACGTTGGGATCCTGGTTCCTGGGAGGGGTCGGCTCAGTGACCACCACGACCTTCCTCCCTCTTGTGGACTTTCCCTCTTCCTGTCTCTCATCCTCCAGCCCCTGGAACCCTACGGCCCCTGCCCCGGGCCTTTGCGCTAACTTTCCAGCCACATGGAACTCTGCCCCTCTGCACGTGGACTGAGCACACAGCACCCCTCTGCCCCTCTGCGCGTGGACTGAGCACACAGCACCCCTCTACCCCTCTGCGCGTGGACTGAGCACACAGCACCCCTCTGCCCCTCTGCATGAGGACTGAGCACACAGCACCTCTCTGCCCCTCTGCATGTGGACTGAGCACACAGCACCCCTCTGCCGCTCTGCACATGGACTGAGCACACAGCACCCCTCTGCCCCTCTGCGCGTGGACTGAGCACACAGCACCCCTCTGCCCCTCTGCATGAGGACTGAGCACACAGCACCCCTCTACCCCTCTGCGCGTGGACTGAGCACACAGCACCCCTCTGCCCCTCTGCGCGTGGACTGAGCACACAGCACCCCTCTGCCCCTCTGCACGTAGACTGAGCACACAGTACCCCTCTACCCCTCTGCGCGTGGACTGAGCACACAGCACCCCTCTGCCCCTCTGCACGTGGACTGAGCACACAGCACCCCTCTGCCCCTCTGCATGAGGACTGAGCACACAGCACCTCTCTGCCCCTCTGCATGTGGACTGAGCACACAGCACCCCTCTGCCACTCTGCACATGGACTGAGCACACAGCACCCCTCTGCCCCTCTGCATGAGGACTGAGCACACAGCACCTCTCTGCCCCTCTGCACATGGACTGAGCACACAGCACCCCTCTGCCCCTCTGCATGAGGACTGAGCACACAGCACCCCTCTACCCCTCTGCGCGTGGACTGAGCACACAGCACCCCTCTGCCCCTCTGCACGTAGACTGAGCACACAGTACCCCTCTACCCCTCTGCGCGTGGACTGAGCACACAGCACCCCTCTGCCCCTCTGCACGTGGACTGAGCACACAGCACCCCTCTGCCCCTCTGCATGAGGACTGAGCACACAGCACCTCTCTGCCCCTCTGCACATGGACTGAGCACACAGCTGCGGGTCTCAGACCGTGACCACCAGGGGCTATATTCCTCAGGTTTCTAAGCAGCGTCCCTCTGGGGTCTCCTTTTCAGAACTGACCACGTCCCAGGCGGCAGGGCCCTGGGGGCGAGGCTCTGCTCCTCCTGCCTGTCCAACCCCGGAGTCGGCCTTGGCGAGCTGGTGGCAGCAGCAGAATGCCCTCGCGGCTCCCGTCTGCCCGTGCGGCTCCCTGGCTTGCGCTCCGCAGGGCCTGTCTGCAGCCTGGGCGTCTTCGTCCCTCTGCCTGTTGCCGGCTGGCTGGGTTCCAGGCCCTGGAAGACTGCGGGAGCTGTGGCCTGCAGGCTGTCCTCGCTCTCCGGCCCCCGCTGTCGGGCTGTGCGTCCCTACCCCGTGGTTCCTCACGGCTTCTCTCTCTGTGCGCAGACGTCTCCGGAAACGGCTGGCGAGTTCACTTCCAGGGTGGACTCCTTGTTGCTCCGACCGCGGGTCCCCTCCATGCAGGGGCGGAGTGTGTGCGAGGCACGGCGTGGGCTCTCGGTGGGAGTCTTGTGGGTCTCAGACCAGGAGGGTGAGGGTCTGGGCTGGCGGCAAAGCCGGCGCTGCTTTCTGCCGCCGGGTTGAGCATCGTCTCCTCGGTGAGGGTGGTGTTCACGCCGGAGATTCTGGTGCTCGTCAGAGTCCCCCAGGGCTGTGGATCCACAGTCCTGGAGGACGTGCCAGGAATGCTGCGTGCCGTGCCAGGACCGCACTCGGGCTCGGAGGGTGGTGGGACCCAGCGACACGTGACCTTTCCGGCTTGCTGGGACACACAGGCACGACACACTGCTTCCAGCGGGACAGGCAGAGAGGAAAGCCCCCATCGGGTTACGCTCCGAGTCCCAACAGCACCCCAGGGGCTGTTGCCGTGGACAGAGAGCCCGGCACAGGTCGCCCGCCCTGTGGGTGTGAAACGCATCTAGAAGTTGTCACAATCAAAGTGACAGCCTGTGTCAACCTCCACCAAGTACATGAAGACGAGAGATCACTAAGGGAGGGCCTTACACACGCCGCCCGGTCGTGGCTCACAAGACCCCCAGAGCCACAAGCGTGCACGGGCACCACCAAGACCTGAGACCGGAGGTGGCTGCCAGGGGTCTGCTCAGTCCTGGCATTGCTTCCGTGGTCCCTGAGACCGGCATTCTCTGTCACAGCGTCTGATCCCCGCGGTCTGCCCGCAGCAGGCGTCTCCCGGCCTCACTCTGGGGTGCACACGCTCTTCCTCCAGTAGTAGATTACCCCTGGAGACAGTCCCCGTGCTGTTTTCTCGTGTCTGGGGGAGGCCGGCAGTAGCAGGCCACAGGGGCTCCCAGAGGAGGTGACCAGGTGTACCAGGAGCAGAGCGGTGCTGAGGCATCCACGGTGAGTGAAGTCCGTGGCCGTGGACAAGGACTTGGGCTGTCTCATCCCCCTGGCGCTGGGTCTTGCCTGTCCCAGGAATTGGGGTGTGGGTTGGCAGCTTCCCCAAGGTGAGTGCTTGGTGGGTTCTGGGCAGGCAGACGGAGCAGCTCAGAAGCCCATGATTCAGCCATGATTTGTGCCGGCTGCCACGGCCGAGCCTGCACATGTGTGTGTGTGTGTGTGTGTGTGTGTGTGTGTGTGTGTGGCCTGCGACGCCCAGAGCTGGGAGGACCGGCAGCGTGACCACTGCTCACACCCACGTGCCTGGGGCTGCCCACGTCGAGAGTCCCAGCTGCCAGGCCCCGAGTTCTCATCGCATCTCTGCTGGGGAAGCAGCCGGGGAGGAGCTGGGGGCAGGGCCGGGACTGGGACGGAGTCCAGAGGGGCAGAGTCCCGCCTCCCACCAGGGCCTCCCTGTCCACCTGGGGCGAGACTGAGAATAAAGAAGAGGACAATGACAAGGGCCCGCAGCAGAGAGCGTGCGCCAGGGTTCCCTGCTTCCCCGGGGGCGGTGGTTAGGTTTGGCTGCAGCTTTGCTGGTCAGGTGGCCGGTAACCTTCGGGCCCCTGCCGACTGGGGACATGGCCAGGCAAACCCAGACGGCCGCCCCAGCAGCCACGCGCCATCCTAAGTGGGCTTAGGATGGGGAAATCAGCCACTCAGGTCCCGATGCTGAGACCTTGGCGGGGGGCAGGCACGGGTGGGCTGCACGGCTTCAACGTGCAAGCAGAGACTCTGGTGGCAGTTGCCAGGGCGTGACAGGAGCTCTGACCCCAGCCTCGCTCCTGCCCCGCTGTGAACACAGGCCAGGGTGACTCTCCGGAAATGGGGAGGCTTACACGGCCCAGGGCTTTCTCTCCGGGAGAGGAGGTCTGGATGTCAACAGCGGTGCCCTGTTTGTGCCAGGCAGCCACTGGAGCTGGGTGCTGGTCATGGCAGGTGCTGGGTGGGCTGCTGGGGGCGGCTGGTGCGGGGCGGGGGGGCAGGAGTCTGCAAGTCCACACTTCTCGATTCCTGAGTCTGCCTGCAGTGGGGACGGCTGAGCAGCGGCCCTGGACCAGGACAGGCCTGGCAGAGCCTCAGGCTTAGCTGCTGCCCGCCCAGGACCCCACAGACGAGCGGGAGCTGGGAGTCCCGGTGCTCCGTCCCTGGGCCCGTGTGCACCGTGGCTGCTGTGCCCCCTCGGCCCATGGGTCCTGGGTTTCTGTCTCTGGCCGTGGCTGTAGGCTTCGTTGGCGTTTTCACGGCCTGGCTTTGATAACCAGAGTCCTTCATTCTAAACACGAGTTATCGACCGGCTGGCACGCCAGGTCCGTTTCCCTCTACTTGATTAAGCTCAATTTCTGGTTATTGAAAAAGACCAGTGTTCGGGACTTGAGTGAGAAGCTGCCGTAACATTGTTAGGGCCAAGCAGGGGTGGTACGTGAATTAATTCTGAAACGCTCCGGGTCGCAAACTGTTTTTGGCTTATTTGAAAGATGCTCTCACAACTTTGTGTTTGGTAGCGAGCGGCTGGGACGGCGTCTGTCCTGATAATGCCGCTCGTTCCTTACTTGTCCACCGTAGAAACGCAGGCTAGTGAACAGCTGTCTGCTTTTTGGCAGTACGTCTAAATTATACACAGTGTACCAACCGTTAGGCAGAGGCCCCGAGGCAGCTACAGCGTTGGCCTTGGTGTGTCAGAGCGCAGATGAGGGAGCCCGTGCTGGTCTCCCCGTGGGTGGCAGCGCCCCGAGGACTTGGACCGGCCTCTGCCTTCCCAGGAGCTCCAGCGGGAAGCCGGATGGGACGTGGAGCAGCTGGGCCTCCACCCGGAGCTCCGCAGTGGGAGGTGGTGCACCCGGCTGCACCACAGCATGGCGCCTGCAATGGCTGATTTGGGGTAAGGAATGCGACATGGGGGGCGGGCAAGCAGAGTGAGAATCGCTTATTCTAACCAGGAACGCGCTAGAGATTGGGACCCACATTTATGGTCTTAATCTGATACACGTGCATAGATACATGTGTAAGTGTATACATGCGTGTATACAAGTTTTATAAATAGCAAAGTATGTCACAAATATTATTCCATAATAGAAAACCAGCTGTCACTTAGAACTGACTTTTCATCTGAAAGGATTCTGGCTGGGCGGGCTTAAAATTTATTTATTTATTTATTTATTTATTTTGAAAGTCAAAGTTACAGAGAGAGAGGAAAGACAGAGAGAGAGAGAGAGAGAGAGAGAGAGAGAGAGAGAGAGAGAGAGAGAGGTCTGCCATCTACTGGTTCACTCCCCAAATGGCTACAACAGCCAGGACTGGGCCAGGTGGAAGCCGGGAGCCAGGAGCTTCCTCTGGGTCTCCCCCGTGGATACAGGGCCCAAGCACTTGGGCCATCTTCCTCTGCTTTCCCAGGCATGGTAGCAGGGAGCCGGGTTGGAAGTGGAGCAGTTGGGACTTGAACCAGTGCCCTATAGGATGCTGGTGCTGCAGATGGTGGCAGAGTCTGCTGGCCCCTGGGCTTAAAATTTAATACAGACCCTCTACGAAGGCACAAACAATTATCTGACCATGTAGACAGTATTGAAATCTGGTAGTTTAAGTGGGCTTTAAAATGAGGACTGGTAAGCACCTTAATACCATCAAAAGCTATGGACAGTGCCGGAGGAGCACACTGGACTTTGAATAGGACGCGGGAGCAGAGGGCAGCAGCCATGGCAGGGGGGCGGGGCGGGGACGCGGCCGTCACTCCACCTGGAAGGGCGCCTCCAGCCCCAGAGCAGCCCAGCATTGGGTGACAGGCCTCAGCTTTCTCAGACGGAGAGCGCGGACGGTGATGGCTTCTACCCTACAGTACTGCCATGGAGATCAGATCTCACAGTGCGCATAAGCCAAGGCATCTTGAGAGGCTGATGGACTGGGGATTTGGACTGGGACTCTGTTAGGGATACCAGGTGCCCGGAGACTTGAGAGCAGGGGCAGGTGGCTGACTTCCGGGTTTGCAAAGCCAGGTCGGAGGCTGGCATTCCCAGCTGCGATGCTGGGGGCTGAGGGGCTTAGGAGAGTGGGCTTTTCGGGCAACTCCTTCAGGGCATCGGATCCATGAAGTAGACGCAGACTGTGTGCGAGCGTTCACTGGACACGGGCGCACACCCTCGTGCTGGGATTTCCAGTCCTGGTACCATCCGCCCACACCGCCTTTCCTGCCACTCCTGGATGACCAGACTCCAGAATTACTGCGCCGTGTCTTTTCCTCATGGCGCGTATCATCGCTTTCACCGAAAGAGGACAAGGTCCATGCCTGCAGTGAGCTGTGGCTGGTCCATCCCTGCGGTGAGCTGTGGCTGGTCCGTCCCTGCGCGGGGCCTGGTCTCTGGGTGTTTGCTCTCTCCCAGCTTTCCCTGTCTCGACTCCGCCTGCCTCCCCGTGCAGCAGGAGTGTCTTGGTGTTTTGCCACTGGGAGGATTTCCGAGGCACAGGCGGTGGACGCCTGCCCTGTTCCTTCGCTGACCCGACGGACTCCATCCTGGCTCTACATTCATCACAGGCGAGCTCTCGTTTCCTGTGGTCCTCCTCACTTTCATCTCTGCCATGCTTTGCCTGACAAATGAATCTTTAAATATTTATGGGCAGTTATATTTACATAATACATTGATAGCCCGCTTATATGGCTCCCAGATATAAAAAATGGGTGTCCAAAAATACACAAAAAATTATTCATTATTTCAATGGTATTTGAAGTTATAATCTCACTTTCTCCTTAGTCCCCCTGCAGGGAGAGTGGACGCTGGGCTTCACGGTCAGGAGCAGGGTGCGCGGGTCCCTGTATGTCAATCTCCACCTTTCGGGCTTTCTCTCCTGTTTATGGGGCTCCTCCAATGTTGGCTTAAATTGTTCCAAGCTTTTAAAATGTCTTCTTTCTTGCTAGGCCTGCTGTGTCTTCTCTCCCGTCATCCCTGCTAACTGGCTCTGTTCTCAGGGGTATGTGACCCCTGCGTGCCCACCCATCGCGCATCCTCCTCCTCCTCTGTGTAGTGGACGCTATTGGTCCATTCTCACACCTGTGCCATTCCCAGTTCTGCTCTTGGCCTGGCTACTGTAGCAAGCTGCGGTGACCAGTGGCAGCCATGGCAGCCTTCCTCGTCTTGTTCCTGGACCCAGTGGCAGCCAGTGTCTTGCTTTGCACCTGTGGAGCACACACACTGTACGCATAAACGGCTTCTCTGATGCTTAGCTTTGAAAACCGAGGATGTCTGTGTCTGGTTGGAACCTGTCCCACTGCTGCCACACTCCGTGTCATTTTGGTTCTCAGACCTTCGTTGCAGGAACTAAGCAGTCAGAGTCCCAGTGCTGCTCTGAATTGGTGGGGTGCGCTCTTGCTGACGGCGCTGGCGTGCTCTCTGATGGCCGGGTGCGCCTGCTGTGGGAATGCCCCGGGGGCAGGGTGCACTTCTCCCAGTGTGTGGCCCCTGTGGGGAGTTCGCTCCTGGTGCTTCTGAACTCCTTGCACTGCTGCGGCTGGGATAGGATTTGTCTCCTGATCCATGCGGATGTTGCTGGCTGATGGATCAAGGGCAGAGGCATAGCGCAGTGGCGATGCCCAGGAGGTGGGCCTGGTGGGAGGTCCCTGGGTCACAGGCTGTGCCCCTGGGAGGGGTCATAGGCAAGCTCAGCCAGCCCCCTGCCCACGTCCGGCTGCTGTGCCCTCTCAACCATCCATCACCCTGGTCAAACGCTGCCCAGTCTTGGACGGTGAACCCCCGAAGCTGTGAGCTGAAGTAAACCTCCCTTAGCCGCTCCTCTTAGGCACTTGAGCTGGAGAAGCAGGGCCTTGACTGACACACACACTCCCACAGGAAATCAGAGCTGTCACTTGGGAAAATGGGAGGGAATTCAGGGCTATCTACACAGTGCTCGATGAAAAAGGGCACTTTTTCTATATTAAAACTACAATGCAGAGGCAGGGTACAGCTCGTTTCCCAAAATCCCAAATGCCTGATTTTATACAAAGTTCTTCAATAAAATACTGTAAACCGTTCATCTAAGAACTTGAGCTTGTTTCCATCCGAGTATATGTTTATTTTTTTCTTTTTCTTTTTTATTTTTGACAGGCAGAGTGGACAGTGAGAGAGACAGAGAGAAAGGTCTTCCTTTTCCATTGGTTCACCCCCCAATGGCCACCGCGGCCAGTGCGCTGCAGCTGGCGCACCTCGCTGATCCAATGGCAGGAGCCAGGTGCTTCTCCTGGTCTCCCATGGGGTGCCGGGCCCAAGGACTTGGGCCATCCTCCACTGCACTCCCAGGCCACAGCAGAGAGCTGGCCTGGAAGAGGGGCAACCGAGACAGAATCTGGCGCCCCGACCTGGGCTAGAACCTGGGCTAGAACCTGGTGTGCCGGCGCCGCAAGGCAGAGGATTAGCCTAGTGAGCCATGGCGCTGACCCGAGTATATGTTTAATTTCTTAGGTTTTCACACGTAGCTAGGGGCTGATCTCCCCTGGGCTTCTGTAAGAATTGGGCCTGACAGGGTATCCTGAGGACTGAATGAAATACAAACTGAAAGCAAAGAATACCAGACATACACACAGTGGCGTCTCCGGGAAACTAGCCCAGGAATAGAGGAGGACAAGTCTCCTTTATAAAAACGCTCTTGAGACAAAAGACTAAATACTAAGGACGCGGGAAAACCAGCAATCCTGACGTCTGGTCTCGTGCAACCTCTGGACTTCCAACAGGAAGAAAGGAACAAGAATCCTGAGCTGGGAAGCAGAATGAGCGGGCGCCCAGAGAGGGAGAGAGGGGCTGGTCGGGCCGACGCGGGACTGCCGGCAGCGCTGTGTGCTGGGCCGGCTGTAGGAAGCGTGGAAGGGCAGGGATGTGCAGTGAGCTGGCTTGGAGGGCCATGCGTGTGACCCCGCCCACCTTTCTGGACTGTTCCTCCTGACACCTGAAATAACTGGAGCCACAGAGGCTTAGGGGCTGGGGGTGACCATGAAATGCGTGCTTTTGACATTCATTTGTTGGCAGGATTCAAACAGAATGGCGGAAATACGGGAACAGGATGCTAGGTGATGGCGACAGTCTGCAGACGACAGCACTGTTGCACCGGGACAGATATGAAGCAGCTCTCAGTATACGAAGATCTGATGACCCTTCCACACGGTGCGAGAAACAGTGAAGAAGCCACACGAGTTCATGGAGAAGAACGGAGTCGCAGGGTGTATTTTGTTACAGCAAGACAGTGTGCCAACAAGCGCCGCCATGGCGTTCGTCAAAGTGCAGAGTGGCGCAGCCGCTGGGGGGCTGGGCGCCGCCTCGTGAGTCTCTTGTGACCCCGGGACCCGGCTTCTGGAATTCCTCCCAGCGATGCACACGTGGCGGAGACCTTAGCTGCACACGCTCTTGACCCCGCAGCGCCTAGCACCCGAGTGTGCGTGGTTGCAGGGCATAGCGCCACGTCGAAGTGTGCAGCACACACCTTCCACCTTAAACATTGGAAGGAAGGCCTGGCCCGGAGACCGGTCCCCTCAGGAGGCAGGAAGGGAAGATGGAAGGTGGCAGGAACAAGAGGAAGAATCCCGTGGTGCTCGGTCCCGTGGATGTTCTTGACATCATCTGAACCAATTGCAAAATAAGTCTTAAAAATACTGCAATATTTTGGCTGGCGCCACGGCTCAATAGGCTAATCTTCCGCCTAGCAGCGCCGTCACACTGGGTTCTAGTCCCGGTTGGGGCGCCGGATTCTGTCCCGGTTGCCCCTCTTCCAGGCCAGCTCTCTGCTGTGGCCCGGGAGGGCAGTGGAGGATGGCCCAAGTGCTTGGGCCCTGCACCCCATGGGAGACCAGGAGAAGCACCTGGCTCCTGCCTTCAGATGAGCACGGTGCACCAGCCGCAGCAGCCATTGGAGGGTGAACCAATGGAGAAGGAAGACCTTTCTCTCTGTCTCTCTCTCTCACTGTCCACTCTGCCTGTCAAAAAAATTTTTTTTAATTAAAAAAAAACTACAATATTTTGAGACAGAATTAATTTGAAAATTGGTCCCTAAAATCAACACTGAGATGAAGTAGTTGAAGCTAATCTGTCTTGGTGGAACAATTTAGAGAGAAAATATTTTACGGAATTTTAAATTGTGGAAACTGGATTGTAGATTAGTGAACTGCCTTAGAAGGTGATCCTGGACTGCGTTTGTTTGTCACATCGTTGGCGTTGCATTGTTCTTCCGAGACCTGTGTGTGACTCTGTACTGGCTCTTGATGATCGTCTTGGGGACGGCACTGTGGCGCAGCGGGCTAGACCTCCACCTGTGGGGCCAGCATGTCACACAGGCGCCGGTTCTAGTCCCGGCTGCTCCACTTCCCATCCAGCTCTCTGCTGAGGCCTGGGACAGCAGTAGAAGGTGGCCCAGGTCCTTGGGCCCCTGCATCCACATGGGAGACCTGGAAGAAGCTCCCGGTTCCTGGCTTCGGATCAGCACAGCTCCAGCCATTGTGGCTACTTGGGGAGTGAACCAGCAAATGTAAGACCTCTCTCTCTGTCTCTCCCTCTCTCTGTCTGTAACTCTGTCTCTCAAATAAATAAAATCTTTTTAAAAAACATGTATTAGTCTTTTCAGGATAGATACGTCTGCTTCTGACATTTACTGTAATAACTATTTGGCTATAGTGTGCTCATTCATATATGGCAGATGCAGACATAATTATATTCTAACTGAGAAATGTTTTAGGGAAGTATTTTCCGAAGACATTCTTTTTTCGGAAGTCTTCCGTTTTGTTAGCATGATTTAAAAATATACCTCCTCTATAGAAATGCTAATTCAAATAGCACTTACGGATACATTTTAAAAATGAAAACAAAAATAAGGTTATTTCTTTATCAAATCATTGCCAGCGTGCAGTTTTAAATTTAAAAACCTCACAATTCTGAGTCACAAGCGTCGTGCCGTGAAGGAGGCTGTGGGAGAAGTATTTTACGAAGAGAGACGATGCTGTTGAGAGACCACGCAGAGTCCCTTTTGAAGAACAGCCACACGGAGGTGCAGGCTGGGAGTCATGGCAACAGCGCCCGACCTCCCTGGGTATCATCTTCAAGGTCGCGCCTGCACGCTGGAGTCATGGTAGTCCCACTCACAGCGCGGGCTCCGCATGGCTGTCTGCACGTCGACCGTGAGTGTCCTGCCTCTGTGTGGTACGCGGGGCTGGAGAACGCCCTAACCAGTGTTGATGGAGGCCAGTGTGACACAGGGAGGAACAGTGGCCGGCTGCAGCGGAGCCTCCTGGATTGTAATCTGGGTTTTCCCGTAATCAGATGTGTGTCCACGGACAAGGTATTCAGGCCTTCCTGCCTCAGTTCCTCATCCATGAAATGGGCACAGGGAATGTTACCCACGTCATGGGATTATTGAGCTAGTCCACGACAGTGTTTAAAATCGGGGCTGGAACGGGTGAGCCGTGTTCGCCTTGACGAGGGCAGCGGTAACCAGGATTTTGGCGATGATGATGGCGGTGATGGTGGTCATCCCCGGGAAGGCAGTGTTGGTGATGGCACTGGTCTGACGGCAGTGAGGATGATGCCAATGGTGAGGATGATGATGGTGAAGATGAGGAGGAGGGGTGATGATGGTGACCGTCCACATGGCTAGATCTTGCGTATTTCTGAACAGGGCCTACTCAGACTTCTACTGGGCATTTCAGAGTCCCTCATGCTAAGCAACCATAATATCTAATTATTTATTTTTGGTTACAAAGTATTTTTGTACATGTTAATTAAGTTTAAGAGTGTTTTTAAAAGTAATATAATAATAAAATATTAGAAGATAGATATCCTCTGTTTTCCTCAATTAAAGATAAAATAATCTCATTTTAACTACAATGCGAGATTGTTCCCATAATTTAGGAAAAGGTACATTTTCCACACCACTGCTTTCCCAGGCCACAGCAGAGAGCTGGATGGGAAGTGGAGCAGACGGAATCAGAGGTGGTCCCCCCGCCCCTTTAAATAGTTTTATTTATTTGACAGGTGGAGTTAAAGACAGAGAGAGGGAGAGACAGAGAGAGAGGTCTTCCATATGCTGGTTCATTCCCCAAATGGCCGCAACGGCAGGAGCTGGGCTGATCTGAAGCCAGGAGCCAGGAGCCTCCTCCCCATCTTCCACGCGGGTGCAGGGCCCAAGGACTTGCACCATCTTCCACTGCCCTCCCGGGCCACAGCAGAGAGCTGGATCAGAAGTAAAGCAGCCGGGCCTAGAACCGGTACCCATATGGGATGCCGGCACCGCAGGCAGAGGGTTGACCCACTGTGCCACAGCGCCAGCCCAGGTGGCGGCCTTTTGATCAATGCTTACCTGGTACCAGAATGTGCATTTGCTTATTATAAAAATAATTTGTGATGTCTGCTGCGTGTCAGGAAGTGTCGAGGGCGCTTAGGACTCAGCCGTGAACAATCCTTGACCTCGCTGAGCTTGGATTCTAGCAGAGGAAAGCAGCCGACAGACACACACGCAAACTCGCAGTCGTGACGTCACTCGGCGACAGCCGTGCGCGCTGGTGCAGCAGGATCAGCGCCCTGGGCCGGGCCCCTGGAGCTTCCTACACAACACCACTGGGTTTCCAGCGCAGGAGGCCACGGAGAACACAGCAGGCCACCTCCTCGCCTCTGCGCTCAGGTCATCCAAAACGCAGAGCCTCCGCTTAGCGCTGTGCTCGTGCCACGTGAACCGGAAAGCAGAGAATCAGCCACGTGAGGACGCGCACACCTTTCCCTGTAGCCTTCGCCGTGACGTCAGTGACCAAGCAGACAGCTCTGGTTCCGGGACTCACTCAACGCTCATTTCCAGACAGACCCAGCAGACGGGGGGCTTCAGGCACAGGGTCTTCCAACCTCCCTGGTGTGCCCAGCTGCTGTGGGCTGGGCTGCGCCTAAATGAACATTCCGGGCGCTTGCCTTTTTCTTAGAGAAGATTTCTAAGCGCAGGCACAGATATGGCACGCGGCGTGTGAGGTTTGTTTACAGGGTGGGAACACGCAGGCACCTGGGGGCCTCATTTAGGGAGACTGGGCCGGGAGAGGGAAGGGGGGGATGTCATCCCTTGCTGTGCTCGACCTGGGTCCACGAGGTGGAGACAGAGAAGGAGAGAGCCCCCTCCCCTTCACCAAGCCTCTCCTGAACTTTGAAAGGGGAGAGGGGAGCGGTGACACAATGCCCCAGGTCCCAGGTGCATCCTGGGAAGAGGCCATCTGATTGGCAGGTGGACTGACGGGATTGCCCGGGGTGGGGAGGTGTGGCCTCCAGCTTGTGGGCTGTCTTTCTCCCTGGCTCTCCCCACATCACAGCCCCCCAAAGAGCTGCAAAAACACGCAGACGCGTTTGGTCTGTGGGTCCAGGGGAGGCTGGCCCACGAGGGTGTCGTCAGAGCTGTCCCTGTGTCTGCTGCGATGACCAGAGCTGAGAAGTGATTCCCAGGAAGCCCGGCTCCCTGCACGTGCGCGTGGACGTGAGCTACTCATATCCGTCTACAGTAGGCGGCACGGTGTGTTGAACACTACCTTCTTCTTGGTCCTGCCCCTCTTGGCTTCCAGCGCAGTCAGGACACGTGGACGTTGGTCCTGGAGGTCCCACCACACTTGAAGAACCGGGAGCGCTTTGTGGCCCCTTCTCTGCTCAAGGGGAGAGGAACATGTGGAGGAGAGAGTGGGTGCCGGCCTGGGGATGACGGAGGACGTGGGGGAGCTGAGGCGGGGTGAGGGCCGAGCGATGGAGGCGTCTACAGACGCGGGCAGGGCCCAGGACAGATTTGCGGGACACAGCAAGCGGAGAACTCTCTGTCCTGCTCCCCGAAGCGCAGCGTGAAGGCAGAGAGCTCCAAGCTGCGCCCGCCATGAGCAGAACCCAGACTCCGGGGCGTGTGGTGGGGGCCGTGGCCCTGGAGATGGGGCCAATGAAGCAGCCCGGCTGTTTTGATTGATAAGCCGAAAAATTTGCAGTTTTTGCCCAGTTGACACAGATTTATCTCACAACTCCAGCACTTGCACACTGGCTGCCCTAAGTCCACTTGGGAAAGTGGATTCCTTGTGGTCCCCGTGGTCATCTCGGAGCAACCCTGGTGCTACCAGGTGACGTTTACGTAGCGCCCCGGGGCCTGGCTCCCGGAGGCTGTGCCTGGCCTGGAGGACCCGGCCTCTCTGCTCGTCTGGTTGCGAGCAGTGGAGTCTGCAGATCCTCAGAAGATCTGGTGGGCGGGTCTCACCCAGGGCAGCAGGTGGTGAGCCCCGCCCCCCCCCCCCCCCGAGTCTCTCCATGTGGCAGGAGGACGGTGACTGGCCAGAGCCACTGCACTCGGCTCCTGGGAAGGAGGTGGCCGCGTGCACCTGTCGCTTCCGCACCTCTCAGCTTCCGTTTGCCCGCGCGGCCCTGGGGGTACTTATGTTCCCTGCAGGTTGCTCTGCTCCGTTGTGTAGATTTGTCCCTCAAGTTGTTCCTGCTTTGCCCAGGGAGCTCGCCCAGGCATCCCCGTGAGTCCTGGACGTGCCTTCCTCACGTGTGCAGGGGCTCCGGGAGCTTCACCCTCTCTCCTGCTGGCCTGGCCCCGGCGAGCCACCCACTGCCACGGCCGCCCTGGCGCCTCAGCCGCTGAGAGCGTCTCTCTGCTGTCTTCTTTGGGAGCCATGCACCACACATGCACACACAGCAACTGTGCACACACACACCACACACTAAATACCACATATATGCACACACGGAAACTGCACACACATGCCACACACATGTACCCACCATGCACGACACACACACCACATACTAAACACCACATACATACACACAAAGGAAATATACACACACACTCAGCCTACACGCATGGATGGTAGAGGATAGTAACACGTTAACAAGTGGGCGGCTTTTTTGTAAGCCTGAAAGTGTATCATGCACATGTGTGGGTTTAGTTCTTGGCAACCTGACGAGGTGTGTGCATTTGTGTGGCCCCAAGACCAGTATGCAGCAGTCCCAGCACAAGGGCCCTAGTTTAAAGCTCGCTGTGGGACTTTGTATATTCATTTTTAAGGATTTATTTATTTTGAAAGGCAGAGTATTAGAGAGAGGGAGGTGGAGAAGGGAGAGAGAGAGAGAGAGAGAGAGAGAGAGAGAGAGAGAGAGAGAGAGATCGCCTACCTGCTGGTTCACATCCCAAATTTGGCTGCTACAGCCAAGCCAAAGCCAGGAGCCAGGAGCTCCATCCTGACCTCCCACATGGGACGTGGGTGGTCCATCCTCTCAGCCTCCCAGGTGCATTAGCAGGAGGGGGAGAGGGAGGGAGGGGGAGGAGGGGGAGGGACACAGGGAGGCACACCAGGAATGGGCGTGTGTTCATCAATGGGGCAGCACAGGAGTGGACAGCAAGCCCAAGCAGGGGCGTCCCTGGGAGTGGCCGTGGCCGTCTTCACTGTGTCTTCCTCCCCGATGGGGCCCAGGTGTGTTTGGACGGCGTCATGGCATCCTGGTTGCTCTGTGCTCCACCCAGTGTGAGCACCACTTGGCCATGACAGTGGCGTCCACATACACGGCCACAGGTGGACACGGCACTGCAGGGTGGGGTCATGGCTGCGGCTCTCAGTCCCAGGTAGCTGTCACTCATTTCCCACACGAGACGTGTCAGCTCAGAAGACCCGGGTACCTCTCTGCCACCAGCAGTTTTTAAAGTACCATTGTTAAAAATCCAAACAAGGCCGGCGCCGTGGCTCACTTGGTTAATCCTCCGCCTGCAGCGCCAGCATCCCATATGGGCGCCAGTTCTGGTCCCGGCTGCTCCTCTTCCAGTCCAGCTCTCTGCTGTGGCCCGGGAAGGCAGTGGAGGATGGCCCAAGTGCTTGGGCCCTGCACCCCATGGGAGACCAGGAGAAGCACCTGGCTCCTGGCTTCAGATTGGCGCAGTTCCAGCCGTAGCAGCCATTTGGGGGGTGAACCAACGGAAGGAAGACCTTTCTCTCTGTCTCTCTCACTGTCTCTAACTCTACCTGTCAAATGAAAAAAAATCTAAACGAGGCATGCATTTTGCAGGGAAGCGCCCTCAGGACTGTGTGGAATTGGGTTTGTTATTTCTTCCGTGGGCGAGTGCTGTCCCTTCAGCCAAGCTCCTCCGGACAAGCAGGGGCCTGCGCCAGCCCCCGAGGCTGGGTGGCTCCCGGGGCCCAAGGGGCAGACGCGCAGGCTGCAGCTTGGAGTGGCGCCCTGTTTCACAGCCACAGCCGAGCTCGGTGACACTCAAGGGGGGGGGGCAGCAATAACGGTTCCGCCTCCTCCGGCCGGGGAGGGGCTCCCGGCCTGTCTCCCTGCCTGGCTGCACCCGATGCTTTGGGCAGGGGCGGGTGCGAGCACGTGGCCCCGGCCCCTCACCCCAGGGCTGGCCCTGTGTCAGCGGGGGTCCAGCCACGGGTTCTGTTTCTGTTTATCTTTTCCTGTGAGTGCTCGGCTCAGGGGACTGATCTCCGGAATGCACACACTCCGGGTGCACTCAGAATAATTGGATCAATTGATTTCTATTATGTGAATTATTTCATCATTTCTATCTTGGAGCAGGATATTAAGATTAATGCACTGAACAAAGAAATGGATGGATTCTGGGCTCCTGTTAGAGCACTCTCCTGAAAGTAGTTTCTCTGAGGAAAATCGCTTATTTTTTTTTGACAGTCAGAGTTAGTCAGTGAGAGAGAGAGAGAGAGAGATACAGAGAGAAAGGTCTTCCTTTTCCGTTGGTTCACCCCCCAATGGCCGCCGTGGCTGGGGCTGTGCTGATCCGAAGCCAGGAGCCAGGTGCTTCCTCCTGGTCTCCCATGGGGTGCAGGGCCCAAGCACCTGGGCCATCCTCCACTGCACTCCTGGGCCACAGCAGAGAGCTGGCCTGGAAGAGGGGCAACCGGGACAGAATCCAGCTCCCCGACCGGGACTAGAACCCGGTCTGCCGGCGCTGCAGGCCGAGGATTAGCCTAGTGAGTTGCAGTGCCGGCCTACCGAAAACCACTTTTTAACACGGTTGAAAATACAGTATTGAATCTCATAACAAACCATTGTTTTTTATGACCATTTTACTTAAAATATAGGCTCCTAATTATTTTTCTTTCCAAACACTCACTTCTGATATGACACACGTTCTGTTTTCACTCAGTTTATCCTCTTGAACCAGTTGTTACAGGGCTGTTCTAAATGGAAAAAAAATTTAAATCAATGTTATCATGGGAATCAATGGTCCATTCAAAAACTAATCAGCAGGGCCCGGTGCTGTGGTGCAGTGGGCGCGCCATCGTCTACAGTGCTGCCCTCACGCCAGGCGCCAGTTTGAGTCCCGGCTGCTCCATTTCACATCCGGCTCCCTGCTAATGCGCCTGGGAAAGCAACGCAAGATGGCCCACGTGCTTGGGCCCTGCCACCCATGTGGGAGACCCAGAAGTAGCTCCTGGCTCCTGGCTTTGAACTGGCCCAGCCCAGCCATTGTGGCCATCTGGGGAGTAAACCGATGGATGGAGGCCTTCTCTTTCTCCCTCCCTGTGTGCATGTGTGTGTGTATGTGTGTGTGTGTCCTTCTCTCTCTGTAGCTCTACCTTTCAAATAAATAAATCTCTTTTAAAAATATTTTAATTTATGTGTTTGAAAGGCAGAGTTTGAGAGAGACACAGAGAGAGGTCCTCCATCTGTTGGTTCACTCCCCAGATGGCCGCAATGGCTGGGGCTGGGCCAGGCCAAAGCCAGGAGCCAGGAGCTTCTTGCAGGTCTCCCATGTGCAGGCAGGAACGCTAGCACTTGGGCCATCCTCCACTGCTTTCCCAGGAGCATTAGTAGGGAGCTGCATCAGAAGCGGAGCAGCCGGGACTCGAACCACCACCTGTATGGGATGCCGACACTACAGTCAGCAGCTTAACGCACTGTGCCAGCTCCGTAAAATACATTTTAAAAAGGAAATCAATAAACCACCTTCACATTTGCCTTTGATTTAAGCAAAGCGGCTCCTGTGATAAACAGTGACAGACTAGGAAGTTAAGAAGGACCTCAGCCCTGAGCGCCAAGGCCTCCCGGAGCCCCGTCCCAGCACAGGGAGGGCTGGTGACAGGCAGGCTGTGCCTGCTGGCTCTGGCCCTGTGCCCGCAGTGGCACCTGCTGGGCTCCTGCTGCAGGCTGTGGCCCTGGGCTGCTCACCTGCCTCTCCCGGGGCCTGGTTCCTGGGCTGTGACACAGGGACGAGCTCGCCGGCTGCAGGCTCTGTGGCCACTGTCCCGTGTGCTCCACTGCCCTCTGGGACCTGGGGCTGCCTCCTTGCTCCCTCGTGTTCCCACCCCACCCTGCGTCCTGGCTGCTTCCCTCACCAGCCAGCACACGCGTGCTCTCTGTCCTGTCAGAGCTGTGGATCCCACGCACTGCCCTTCTGGTCTCCTTTCCGTCCAGCCGAGCTTCCGAGAGGGACGGTGGCCCCCACTGCCCCTCCGTACCTGGGGCCTGGTCCTCACCTCCGTGAGTTCCATGTGGCGTCTTCCAGAGGGGCCTCTCTCCCATCAGAGCCCACACACGCGCGTGTGTCTCCTCTGGGACGCGGTCTGCTGTGTGTTTCTCCTGCCACCCCATCTCTGTGGGAACGACCCCTAAATACCGATGCTGCCCAGGGCTCATCCCTGGGCCCTTCCCCCTTCTGCCTGCTCCCCGTGGGTGACGCCACCACTGCCGTGGACTGCCGTGGACTGGCATCCGACGTGTCTCCAGTGCTGACGAGTCTCTGCCCTCAGCATTTGCCCGGGAGAAGCCACGTCTGGTGCCACGGGCGACGTCGTGTGGGAAGCCGAGCCCCTGTGTTTCCGTCTCGCCGCCACCGCCCCTGTGCTTTCCTCTCACAGTCTGCATGGCTAAGCCTCATTTACATTGATTTTCATATTATCAGCTGCATCTGTAATTGTAATCGGGACAGGTTTCTGCATTCTAGAAGCTATTATTTAATCAAGCTTCATTGAACTTAGTTCTCTCGATGGAATGCTTGAAGTGTCGTCCCCAGTGTTTGTCTTCAGGCATAAACTTTTGAGTCGATTTCGCAGAAGATGCAGGTTAATGTTGATCCACTGAACTGCCCCACGGTGCTAATCGACCTACATCCAGGAAGACTCGTGGGCCCCGGCGTGGCGTTGAGAACAGCAGATCCAGGCACTAGGACGTTGCGCTAACACGCTGGACCTCATTTTAGGAGACAAACTCCAGAAAGATCGGAAAATTCTGTGGAAGGTTGGCAGCTTGGTCTAGTGTGGAGCCCTCGCTCGATGGCACAGCCCTCTGCACCGCATTCCAGCTCTTGATTTTGGCCCGTTTACTTCAAATCTCAGACATGTTTTCTCAACTCTCTCTTGAAATAGCTCTCTATCGGCCATCGTGTCGTCCTCAACCCTTTGAGTTCCTCAAATATCCCGTCCACTCAGATCTTTAACTTGGGCTAAAGCACTTGTTGTCACGACTGCTAAGGCATCGGCGCCCGCGGCTGTGCTGCACTGAGGGGCGTGGCCACTCCCGGGGCGTGGTCCACAGCTGGCCCGCGAAGAGCAAGCCTGGCTCAGGCCAGCTGCAGTCGCCCTCACTGTTTCCTTCTGTTTCCTGCTCGGGCCGGAGCACCAGGCACACCCCGTGGACGGCTCCCCTGACGGGGTGAGCGCCGTGGTGCAGGACTGCCTCTCTCCCCGCAGGCGGGGCAGGTCTGAGCCACAGGCCAGTCACCCGCCATGTCTGGCAGTAAGGCGCCATCTTGGGGAACGCCCTTCCTATGCATTTCCTATCTGCCAGCAAAGGGAAATTCACGAGGAGGGACACTCACTGGTGACTGCCCGTTCACGTGCGTTTCTCCTGCTTCTCCTGGCACAGTCTACGGCCTCCTCCTTCCCTCGGCAGCAAGGGCAGGGCTGTGCCTGCCGCAGGGAGGACGGTGCTGGGCTGGCCGGGCTCCGCCCCTCTGGGCATCTGATTAATCCTTGGTCCTCCTTTGCAAACTACCCCAAGGTGCTCCTGCTACCCTGTTTGGCTGCTGTTTGGATTCAGGATGTTCAGTGCAGGGGGTCATTTTAGTGCAGACCAGGCGGGCACTTTCCAAGAGGACCCGGAGGTGGGTGGCAAGACCCAGAGACCCCGACACCACGGAGAGGCTGTGCTGTGTCGTCAGCAGCCCACGAGAGCGGAGAGAAGGGGCCGCGTGTGTCGGTGGCGATGCCGCCTACTGTTCCCGGGAACAGCTCTGATTGGAGCTCAGAGTGAGCCGTCGCGTGAGCTGGGTTCCCGTCGGATCTCACGTTTCCTTGTTAAAATGGGTTCTTTTATTCTGATTTAGGAGACCGAAGTGACACGCAAACACTCAGCCCATGCGGGCACTTTCAGTCCCCACCTTGCTTTTGCCTTTGTCTTGCGGAGAATGAGGCTGCTCGGGGTCACCCCGTGGCTCCACGGCCACCGCACAGAAGCGTCCGCCTCTCGTCCTGGTGCTTTCGCTTAACCCGTTTTCTTCAGCAGGTTTGCAGCGTTGCCCTCGGCCTCGGCTCCGAAAAGAGAGTGATGCTCGCGCCGGGAAGCTGTGACTGTGCCAGGAAGCTGTGACAGCCGCCGCAGAAGCTGTGTGCCTGTTCCCACCCGTCCCGGGCGGGGGAGCCCGCGCTGGTGCCAGATCTCAGAGTCGCTCTGTTTTCATCATCAGAGCAGTGCGTGTGGAGTTGTCCGTTCACACAACATGTGTAGGTTGTGGGTGTGGCAGTGGGGACACACCATGTCACACCGCTGGAGCCCCTGGAGCAGGTGCCAGGCGGCTTTCGTGTGCCAGTGTCTTTCTGTAACACTAGGGCACACGCAAGTTGCTAAGATGAGATGTGATGTAGGGGATCCCGATCCTGAGGCCGTCCCGCGGGGCTGGGGTCTGTGGGCCCCTCAGACGCAGGTGGGACGTCCGTCATGGGATGTCCATCACGAGCAGGCTGTCAGCTGTGTCTGGACAGCCTGTCTCCAGACCGGCCACATCGCCCCACTGATAGCTTCTTGTGCAGCACGTGTGACCTTGTGACTTTAAATCGCACCTCCAGGGTGGTGCAATCTTCCCCCAGAGATGGAAGAGGAGGGGGCTGAGCTCCTGGGGGGGTCAGGCTATCTCCAAGAACCCCACTATCTCCATGAGCCCCAAGCCAATCAACATATGTGAACCCACTGTCCAATGGGCACCCCAGTAGGATGACCCAGTGAGCAGACACCCGGGTGCTTCCTCAGAGCCAGTGTCCTCTCGGGCACTCGCCTGCTCTCCTCTCGGACCAGACGCTTTTTCTGCCACTTGCCAATCAGAAGTTTGCGCTTCTATAGAAATTATTTCCCGGCCTTGAATTTCCGTACTGAGCTGAGGGAAAGAACCGACGAGGCCGCTCCGGCCACCGCCCTCGCCTCCGGGGCCGCTGTCAGGCATTCTGTGTCTGTCTGTGAGGTCGCCTACTTGTTGAAATGTGTTTCTAACCTCAAAGCCATCGCCCGAAGTGCTTTCGTAGCTGTCAGTGGAGGCGCATGGGGAGGTGAGAAGTTGGAGTTGACGACACACGTTCCCAGCCGAGGACCCACGGGGCGTCCCAGCTCCCGGTCTCAGCCCTGACTGCACAGTGTTTCCACAGCCGATCAGCTTTGCCTTGGGAATTCCGCTCATCGGAGTGGCCCGTGAGCCAGCGCAGAGCTGAGACGCCGCCCGAGTTGAGTCCCTGCGGACCACGACGCAGCACCCAGGGAAGCGCGTGTGCCGGACGAGCTCTGCTCAGGCCTGAGCTACGGGGCTGTGGGCGAGAACTCAGGGCTGCTGAGTCCCCGGCTTACACAAGCGGAGGCACGGAGCCCCGTGACGGCAGAGCCGTGGGCAAAGGCTGGGCAGTCTGTCGGCCAAGACGCATGGGAGCCTGGCTTGGTTCAGAGTAATTCAGGTGCAGATCTGCATTCTTAAACGCGACTTCGAAAGAATTTTCTCTGCGCCTTCCTTGCCCTACGGGCTCGTCACATTCATGCGTAGAAGCGGCCTCTGGACTCCTCTCCGGGAGAAGTTCTGCCATAGCTCCTTGAAAGCCGGACTCAGCGCAGGCCGACAAAGGGAGATAGGAGCGTCTTGTCGTTGGGTTCCAGCTCTAGGCTGCTCAACCCGAGCGTCTGACAGGCCGCACCCAGGGACGCTGCTGGGAAACGGGCCAGCAAGCTTCGTCTTGCTTGCGTTGCCTGGCGTGAGGCCGAGTCCAGCAGGAGACGCTGTCCTAACCTCCTGTCTGTACACCGGGAAACAGCTGACTGCGCAGTTCGGCCTGGAAAGTGAGTGATGCCAACCGTCTGTCCCTCCTGATGGCGACACCGGCTCAGGTAGCCGAAGACGCTTTCCGACAGGGCCACGGCACGTGCGAGTGTGGACACGGACGACACAGCAGCTCGAGAGTAGGGGCGGAGCAGTGCCCCCGGCATTCCTGCTCTTGCCACACAGTGGCCACCGTCCCCACCGCCGGGAGGCGAGTGCCAGTAATGAGGGACCTGGGTCGCTCACTGTAGCAGGTGCTCCCTGAGAGAAAACCGCGCTACGCGGCCATGCTGGGGAAAGCTCAGGTGTAGGTTCCGGAGGAGAATAATTCCGGTTGCTGCGACGGGCATCTTTACGATGAACCCAGCGGCGGCCATGGCACGGATTCTTCTCCCAGGCTTCAGGGCGCATGGATTCTGGGCTCTGGGGAGGGTCCCCTCGCTCCCGCGGTTCTAGGGCTGAATTCCTTGTTCGGGGAGGGCCGTGGCTGTGGCTGTGGCCGTGGCCGTGCAGCTTCTCAAGCAGAGAGTTTGTTTGCCGTGTCTCCTTTGCTCTCCGAGCTGTTGGATTTGGCTTTGGCCTTTGATACGGGGACTTTGTTCTCAAGGGCGTGAGGATATCCGACTGCCCCAGAGAGGAGGGGTGCACGCAGCGGTGGGGCCCCCGCTTCTCTAGCCTCTCTCCATTCCAGTCAGTCACCTAAAGGCTTGGACGTGTTGGCCTGGCCCCTGGAGTGGCTCAGACTCTCGCAGGAGAGAGCCTGGTGGGCGGGGTGTGGGCGGCATGTAGGTGTCCGGGGTCCCACCTCACCTGCCCAGGGGCTTTGCTGTCCGTGTGCTCCTGGCTGCTGCTGCTGTTCTTAGTGTCACTTTGCCTTCTTCAGCGTGCAAGGCGGGGGATTCTGCCCAAGTTTCTGTAGCAGCCGCCCCTTCTGTCTCCTGCGGGCGGGGGCAGGAGAGGCTCTGAGTGGCCCCCGCTCAGTCCCTTGCTGGACGGCTCCCGGCTCGTAGCCTCCACCTGCTTCAGGCTCTAACTCACCAGTTCTCCCAGCGACTTTCTTGCTTCCTGCAGGTGCTGGGTCCAAAGCCTCCTCGTGCCGTGGCAGATGGACTGGCTTTCTGCTCCTAATTCTTTTGTATTTGGAAGTGAAGGAAGGACGCTGGGCTTGGACTGCATCATCGGGACAGCAGCAGCTTCTGAAGACGGAGCCTGGGGCGCTGAGAGATGAGTGCTTTGGGCTGGGCTGCTCTGTCTCTCAGTCGGGAGGATGTTCACCTGGTGGGATTCTCAGTGCAACCTGCCTGGACCTGTCAGCTTGGTGCATTTTGCTGCTGGCTGCAGGGGGAGGCGACTCGGAGCCCAGAGCATCAGGCCATGTCCGTAGTCCAACAGGAGGACATCTCTGCTCCTGAGGGGCAGCGCCGTCCCATTCCACCTGTGAAATCCATGGGTGAGCAGACAAATCACTCCTGCCGCATGAGGAGTTATGTGGGCTTCCTGATTCTGCACACGGGGCGTGGGAAGACACCAGTGTTTCCTGAGAGTCCGTGGGCCTGCGTGGCGGAGTCCCTCGTGGACATCACTCGAGGATGCCAATGCTTGGACACCTCCTTTGCTGTCTCCTTCCCTTACTTTGCTTTTTCAGATTTATTTATTTTATTTGAAAGGCAAAGCAACACCCAGAGGGATGAGACAGAGAGATTGTCCATCTTGTTGGTTCAGTCCCCAAATGGCCACAACAGCCAGGACTAGGGCCAGGCTGAAGACAGGAGCCAGGAGCTCCACCCTGCTCTCCCAGTGAGTGGCAGCCACCCAAGCACTTCTGCGTGTGACACCCTGACCCTGTGTCCAGGACCCCGGCTACTGTCCTTGGCATCCCTGTGTTTGCCAAGATGGTTGTTACGGTTGCTTTAAGGACATAATCAAATCCCCAGCTCTGTAGGAAGTCTTCCGTGCCCTGAGCGCCTGGGTGCCCCTCGGCCCGTTACAACGCTGACCCCCAAGGCGCTGGACAGGTCTGAGAGGTCTGCTCGGCTGGATGTGGCACTCTGTGTGGTGGCCACCACTTGTCATCCATGGTGCCTGCACCATGCCAGGGCTTGGCGTCCATGTGGTCTGCACTGTGACAATCTTGACCTTGACCACGGGGTCTGATGGGGCAGGGAAGATGAAGATGTCCAGCGCCAGCGACTGGCACAGTAACTGACCGTGCTGGGAGCAGAAAGTGTGAATGAGCTGGTTGTTGGCAGGAGAGAAGTTACCCGTGGTGGGGATCTGTGTCCTGGGGCAAATTGAGAGTGTTTTACAAAAGATTTACTTATTTATTACAAAGGTGGAGTGACAGAGATGGGGGAGACAGGTAAAGTGACAAGCAAGAGAGGAAGAGACACAGAGAGAGAGAGAGAGAGACGGAGAGAGACAGAGAGAGACGGAGAGAGACAGAGAGAGACGGAGAGAGACGGAGAGAGAAACCTTCCATCTTCTGGTCCCCTCTCCAGATGCCCCCAACAGCCAGGGCCAGGCCAGGCTGAAGCCAAGCACCAGAAACCCCCTCCAAGTCTCCCACGCACGTGGCAGGACCCAAGTACTTGGGCCATGGTCCGATGCCTCCCGGGTACATTAACAGGGAGCTGGACTGGAAGCATGCAGCAGGCAGCACGTGAACCAGGCACTCCCATCTGCGTATCCAGAGGGGCGGTCGAGCCCACTGCACCGCGATGCCCTCCTCAAGCCGACAGCTCCCTTACACACTGGAGCCCCCCGGTCGTGGCTGTACACTTCCCCCTCTTCATCTCATCTGACTTCCCGGGAGCACTGAGTTGCTGGCTTCATTCTCGCAGACGAAGACTCCACAGGCTGCCCAGTCACCAGGCTGCTCCGAGGCCAACCCGGGGGCACAGCCGAGTTTTCAGAATTTGGGGGCGTATTGCACTACAGTGATGGAATCACCCCAGAAGGGTGGCTTTGCTCCTTTCCACCTGGGATGAGCGAGTCTGGACACTAAGCATTATGAGAGACCCTTAGTGGGCATTTACTAAACAGTGCTGTGCATTGGGATCTATCAGGAGCTGTCACTTCCGCTCAACAGAGCCCCCGTTAGCCAAATTTTATGAAAATATGCAATCACGCGCTTCAGAAACACGAGGAAATGTCGCCAAAGAGCTGCCATGTGGAATTCTGGGGCCTTGAGGTGAGCCCAGCTGCCGCGCGACGCTCACTGCCCCAGAGCTGATGATCAACGCGTCACCAGGGAGCGTCTGCCACTACTGAAGCAGCCCTCCTGGGGGAGGAGGGGGCAGAGGAAAGCGATGGCGACTCGCTCAAGTGCAGGGCTGTGGGGGTCTATCACACATCACAGGCTACCATGTATCAAAGACTCCCCCCCCATGTGGTGTGCATGTCTGTGCCCCTGGCCCGGGGTTTTGGGTGAGGCCGCAGGACAACTGTGTACAGCAGCCTGCGTGGGAGGCTGTGCTGGGGCAGGCGCAGGTGGGGTGCGAAGCGCAGGCTCCCACAGAAAGCCCTGCTGATTTGGGGTCTTCCATGTGCAAGATACACAAAAGCAAACGGCGTATAATTCCCAAGCAGTTGCACTTTGCTGGGGAGACGGGGAATCACAGGCAAATCGGCCGCCCGTGCCGGCACAGTGACACCTGCCGTAAAGGTGGTGGCGTAGACGGGAGAACGCAGGACCCTGGCGACGCCCTCCAGGCCCACATCGGCCACTCGTCAGAGATGAGTGGAAGAGGAACAGACGAGGGGAATGGAAGCTTCCAGACAAGAGCGAAGGGCTGTCCAGGCGAGCGGCTTCCAGGCTTCCTGTGGGTGTCTACTGGCGCCGTGGCGGCCCTCCCACGCAGCTGTCGGGGGAGCGGGGTGGACTTTGCCCTCCCACGCGGCCGTCAGAGGAGCAAGGTGGACTTTCAGAGTGGCAGCAGGTGGGGCCCTGAGCGCTGATGTGTACAGCATAGGCTGTTTGATCTGGGATTGCATGAAAATGCAGTCCACGGTTTCCAGACCTCAGCTCAGACAGCCACAGGGGAGGTCAGGGGTCAGCGCAGAACTCGGCCGGTTCTACTTGGGCCTCAGCTGAAAAGCCGGAGCTGATGCGGGGTTTGCCCGAGATGGTACAGTGTCGTTTAAATCAGGGCCAGCCTGTCTCTGGCAGCAACAGATTCATGCATCCGGCCGGAAGTCAGTCTGTGCCTGCCGATCTCTGTGCCCCTAATCTGGCGTCTCCCCGGCTGGTGCTTGGTATGTCAGTCCCGGGAACACCACTAGACCCGCCGAGAGCAGAGACAGAGCAGCGGAAGTGGAGCGACAGCCGCCAAGGAGAGAGGCTGAGACCGAGCGAGCGAGACGGCAGCAGCGTGGGACGGTGCAGGACTCGGACGGAAGTTTCCAGAACAGGGGTGACCCGAGACAGAAGGAAGTCCAGGCCTCTGGACCGGAGCCCAGTCGGAGGGGTTGGGCTGAAGACCTGGGCTTTGGGGTGGGCGAGCATCGTGGGGTGAATGGAGCTAGGACAGGGAGCCCAGCGAGAACCCCTTGGCAGGGATGACGACGAGGCGCAGCTGGGGATGATGGCGAGGCACAGCTGGGGATGACGACAAGGCGCAGCTGGGGATGACGGCGAGGCGCAGCTGGGGATGACGGCGAGGCACAGCTGGGGATGACGACGAGGCGCAGCTGGGACCCCCCTTTGTGGAGACGCCTCTGCGCTGTGCACACGACACTGCCACCTCGATTGGGAGCTGGAAGCTGCTGGCCTTGCAAACACCCCCCGGGGATCTGCTGGTGGGGTGAGGCTTCCTTAGATCGAACTCCGGAGCCCCGTGTGCCTGTCCCAGGCTGTGCACTGCTTGGCAGCTAAGGGATTAGTCACGGGCAGCGTTGGGCCGAGTGGTTAGGAACACCACGTCCCACAGCAGAGTGCCTGGGCTCCGTTTCTACCCCAGCTGAGGCACCCCCTGGGAGGCAGTGGTGAAGGCTCAATCGGTTGGGGTTTTGCCACCCACACAGATGACCCGGATAGCGTTGCCAACCCCTGGTTTCGGCCCTGGCCCAACCCCAGCCACTGCAGGCATTTGAGGAGTGAGCCAGTGGACAGAGCATGCTCGCTCTCTCTATCATTCTGCCTCTCACATAAATAAAATGAACAATGAAAATTTACAGCTGATGCTCCTCTCCTTGCCGTTTAAAAAGCTTTCTTTCCAGGTAAGAAGGTGTAGAATGTGTTGGTTTTCTTTGCTTCTTTTGTAAGCCATATCTTGCTAGATAGTTGGAGTGCATTTTTTCTTTTTATTCTCAAAAACTCTATGAAGTAAATCGACTCAGCATCCCATTTTACACATCAGAAATGAACGATCTTAAAGGAGAGTCATTGGCACGTCCCAGACTGCGGGCTTACAGCCAGCCCAGCCTCTCCGAGCTCATGTCTTTCCGGCACGTGGAGATGCCCCCTTTTCGCTCTGTTCCTGGTTAGCTCTATAATGCCTTTTCCTTTATACCCGCACTTGCCCAAGGGCAAAGACAAGGAGGAAAAAACCCAAGCGTTCCAGGGAGTGGCTATGCCGTCCTGGGTCATTGTTCTTAATCAGAACTGTCTGCTCTCTGTGCCTAAGCAGCTGGTCCAACCTTTGCCCCACTACAGCTCTTTGCTGCTTAATGATTCGTGCTGGATGGTTACTGATTACAGACCTCTTAATTAGCCAGTGTTTATGGAAGCCCTAATAGAAGAAATGGAGGAGATTGAAGGCTATTGGGGAGCTTGCCCAGTTTCAGAGCACAAGCGGGGCTTTGTCCCTGCAGTGTTTAATTCCCAGCCCGCGCGTCCTGGGCCTCGTCCAGCACATTTCATCGTCCTCCCCACAGTCCACTCCCGGGCTTTCTGTGCCCCGTGTTTAATATTTTTTAAAGATTTATTTATTTATTTATTTGAAAGTCAAAGTTACACACACAGAGAGAGAAGGAGAGGCAGAGAGAGAGGTCTTCCATCTGCTGGTTCACTCCCCAATTGGCCGCAACAGCTAGAGCTGCGCTGATCAGAAGCCAGGAGCTTCTTCTGGGTCTCCCATATGGGTGTGGGCCATCTTCCACTGCCCTCCCAGGCCACAGCAGAGAGCTGGATGGAAAATGGAGTAGCTGGGACTTGAACTGGCTCCCATATGGGATGCCGGCGCTGCAGGCGGTGGCTTTACCCGCTACGCCACAGCGCCGGCAACCCCATGTTTAATATTAAAACCCCTTCCCCACCCCCTCCTGCTTCCTCTGCAAGTCACATCCCAGCCTCTGCTTGGTGAATAATTATACAATGACAAAGGATACGTATTTTGACATCTAATTAAAACTGGTGTGTGTTATCCTGAAAAGCGTGTTGCTAAGATGTGTGTCTTTCATTTGCTGTGGATTATAGCTTTTATCCAAACAGATGCTAAAGATTTAAACCAAGAAAACAAAGCAACCAACGCTGTGGAGTTATGCAATCGCGTGGGTCATTTCTCACCTGACTTGGAACACGCGCGAGGTTGGGGTCCCCGGGCTGATTCAGGATGAGAAAGTGCTGGGGGCTCAGAGGGATGCAGGGCCCCGTTCCTCACGATCTCCAGCGCCGGCAGCGAGCCTGTCCGGCCGCACGGTGGACGCCTCCGTCAGCTGCGGTACCACCGTTTCAGCGTCAGCTCTGGTGTTCAAGGAGAGAATGAGACGCTGCAGCCGTGGACGAGGGCACACAGTGGTCTCCCACAGTGATTCCTTCCACTTTCTGGTGACACGAAGGCTTTCTAAATAATCTGCTTTAAAGATGTAAACATGTGGGACCGGCGCTATGGTGCAGTGGGTTAATGCCTTGGCCTGAAGCACCGGCATCCCATATGGGCACTGGTTCTAGTCCCAGCTGCTCCTCTTCCGATCCAGCTCTCTGCTGTGGCCTGGGAAAGCAGTAGAAGATGGCCCAAGTCCTGGGGCCCTTGCACCTGCTTGGGAGACCTGGAAGAAGCTCCTGGCTCCTGGCTTTGGATTGGCATAGCTCCGGCCATTGCAGCCAACTGGGGAGTGAACCATTGAATGGAAGACCACTCTCTCTGCTTCTCCTCTCTCTTGTAACTCTGACTTTCAAATAAATAAATCTTTTTTAAAAAATGTAAACATGTAAAAGATCCTCTAATGGTTGTAACTTCCAAAGGACGAGAGTCTTCCATATGACCCACTACAGCTCCGTCACAGTCTTGGGGCATCCACGGGCAGACGAGGCCGTGAGAAAACCCGCAGCTTCGCCAAGTGCCGGGAAGAAGGAGCAAATGAGACAGGGCCCCCGTGTGCACCCCACGAAGAACTGGCATGAAATCGGGAATCCCACTTGAGGGCTAGCCTGACTTCACATTGCACACGCTGCGTAAATGCAGCATCCGGGCACTGGAGGACTGAACTAGAACCTTCCTCCTGCACCTTCTCTCCTTGCGTCCTCCGTCCGGGCAGAGCGGCGCCGCTGTTGCCGCCGTAGGAACCTCGTTTTTCCAAGCAGGAAAGAATGCGAGAGAAAGAGGCAAATGAGGAAAAGAAGCAGTCATTCAGTCACGAGTTCACGCCTCCCCTAATACTGTGGACCATCCATTGTATTAGCCCCCTAGGTACAAAGCAACAGAGAGAACATTCTAGAGAAAGTTGCTCAGGGAGGCTCAGCTCAATGGACTTGTGGTTTTGCAACTTCTGTCCCTGCCCCAGTGGCCGGTGACTGCGGGGTGGGTGGGGAGCAGTGATTCTGAACTCAGGGCAAAATGGAAACTCAAGGCGGGGTGCAGAGCACAGTGGCCCCCGTCTCCCATCTCCAGGGTCCACGCGCCCCCCTCCATGGCCAGGGAGCGTTACGTTGTTGCTGCTCCGTGCAGGGATTTCTCAGCCATCTTGTTAACCTGTTCTTTGTTCCAGGTGTGTCCTGTGTTTGCTCATGGGAGGGCCGGCCCCGTCCCCTGTCTACACACAGGCGGATCTCAGGCCACCACAGCCGCCCACAGCCGCCCACTGCAGCAGGGGGACAGCGGCTGCTGGCAGAACTTCCAGGGAAGAGGGTCTCCGGACCACTGAGGCGTGGGGAAGCCAGGCCGTACCATGTGCCTCCCGGCGGCTGTGACTACACGGCCAGGCAGAGGCGGAGGGCTTACCGCAGGCTGGGAATCGGACTGTGTTTTCCAACTTTGCTTTGCTTCAGTACTATTTTGGAATGATTACGTTGTTTCCTTTGCATGTAAATTTTAGAATCAGTTTATCAGTGTTTACAAAGACACATCCCTGAGATCTCCGTGTGACTGTTGAATCAGATCAGACGAGGAAGGATTGACTGACGTTTTAGCGATAGATTCTCGAATTCAGGAGCACGGAGTACCGCCCGTTTATCCAGACTTTACCTCTTTGGTCCGGGTTTTGTGTCTTGCCACAGGGGATCCTGCACACTGTGGTCAGCACTGTATCTGAGCGCTCTATTTTTGTAAATGGTTTTTAGAATTTCATACACTAATTGTTCATTAGGTAAATGTCTTTGAATGCATTATATACGTATATATCATATATGCGGGATTATTTCTTTCTGTGAATCATTATTTTTAAATTTTACTTTATTTATTTATTTAAAGGCAGAGTGACAGAGAGAGAGGAGAGACAGAGACCGTCCATCCACCGGGTCACTCCCCAAAGCCCCCGGCAGCCTGGGCGAGGCCAGGTGGAGGCCAGGCGCCAGGACCTCCCTCTGGCTGTCGCACTAGGGTGCAGTGACCCAGGTGCTTGACCGTCAACTGCTCCCTCCAGGCATGCTAGTCTGGAGCCAGATCAGAAGCCCAGGCGGGATTTGCTCCTGGGGTCTCTGGCTGAAGTGCGGCTGTCCAAGTGGTGGCTCCGTGCACTGGACAGGACGCCCCCACCGAAACACGATGCCCCCCCCCCCCAAGCGACACAATGTATCCTGCGACACGACGTCCCTGCCACACGATACCCGACATGACGCCTCACCCCACCTCTGTGACACGACACCCCCGCGACACGACACCCCCGCGACACGACACCCCCACGACAGGGCTTCCCTGCGCATCAGTGTTAAGATTGACGTCGCCATCGTGAGTTGCGCCGGCGCATGGCGTCCTTTCGGTCGCTGTCTGCCGCTTGCTCTCCAGCGCCTCGTCGGTGGCCCGGTCTCCCGTGGGGAGCTGACGTCTCGGGGCCGAGGCCTTGGGGTCCCCGAGTGTTTGGTGGGAGCGCGGGCTGGGCTGCAAGTCGTGCGTTTCCTGCCTCTCCGGCCCGATCTGGCAGCGCGCTCCGTCACTGAGCTGCTTGGAGACGTCGTGAGTACTTCGTTCTTTCCGTCGCACAACTTAGGGACTCACTGACGCCCTTTGTTTTTAAGTGAACTAAATCCTCCTCTCCTTTCTGGAGGAAACTGAGCGACACAGAGCCCCCGGGCACGCTCAGACTCACTCTTCCAGCGTGCTGTTCCCGGGATTCTGCCGTGATGGGGGAAGGGCTCCCGGGCTCTCCTCCCGCGTGCCCCCTCACCTGGCCGTGCCCCCTCACCTGGCCGTGCCCCCTCACCTGGCCGTGCCCCCTCACCTGGCTGTGCCCCGGTCTCACAGAGCTCAGTCAGGCGGGCTCTGGGTTCCAGGCCTGAGACTCCGGGAGCCTGACCCTATCCAGGGCCGAGGCGGGCCAGGGTGCGCTCAGCCGGGCTCCTCAGCTGCGCTAGCAGGTGCACGCTGACCGCGCGGAGCAGCGCGTGTGAAACCGCACAGATGAGGGCAGCGCACGAGAGTAAGGGGCCGCACTGAGACCAGCCCGCTTGGCCCAGCTCGGACTCCGGGCGCTCCGAGGCCGGATGGCGCCAGGACCTCGTGGTGGGCGGTGTTCGGACAACGCCCTTCCCCCGTTTCTCAGTGGCCACCGAGGGGAAGCTGCCGCAGGGTGGCGGGGCCGGGATCCTGGTCCTCGCCCTTGGTGTGGCTCGGTGCCTGCCCTGGCGTTCTTTCCTGCGGTCACGCTGCATCGGGACGGACACAAAGAAGGTTTTCCAAGACGAAGCAATCCTGAAGAGAAGCGTCGCGACACGGCTGAACTTCAGTGTTCAGGGCCGGCTCTGTGGTGTAGCGGGTAAGGCCGCAGCCTGAGACCCTGCGTCCCGCGTGGGCTCCGGTGCACGTCCCGGCTGCTCCACTTCCGATCTAGCTCCCGGCTGATGGCCTGGGAGAGCAGCAGAGGCTGGCCCAGGTGCTGGGGCCCCTGCACCCACGTGGGAGACCCGGAGGAAGCTGCTGGCTTCAGCCTGGCTCAGCCCTGGCCATTGCGGCCATCTGGGGAGTGGACCAGAGATGGAAGATCTCTGTCTCTCCTTCTCTCTCTAATTCTGACTTTCAAATCATTAAGACATTCAACATTGATTTCCAAGTGCCTTCAGATGAATTGATACTAGTCAACACACTCAATTAGATGGAAAAACAGGCCAGGTTTTTATCTGAAAATTATGATTCATAGCTGCATTTCAGTGAATGTTTTTTGTTTTCTTTTCCTTGATTTCTTGAAATTTTTACTTAAATTTCTTAATCACTGCTTTGCAAAGTCTGCATAAATAAAACATTACTCAGATCTGACTCTTGATGAAAATGAATTTCTTCAAAAATACAATTGTGACAGTTACCAGAAGTTTTCAGACTACACACACTTAATGGAAAACAGGAGGGTCCCTCCAGAGAACAAAATCACCCACTGAGCAGAGCCCCCTTTATTTCTAATACTTAAGGGTTTGTAGACACCCAACCAAAGGGTAAAAACCCAGGGACATTGGGATAGGAGTGGGATTGTCAGTGTGTGTGGGGGGGTAGGAGTGGGATTGTCAATGTGTGTGAGTGAGATAGGAGTGGGATTCTCAGTGTGTGTGGGATAGGAATGGGATTGTCAGTGTGTGGGGTAGGAGTGGGATTGTCAATGTGTGTGTGGGATAGGAGTGGGGTTGTCAGTGTGTGGGGAGTAGGAGTGGGGTTGTCAGTGTGTGTGGGATAGGAGTGGGATTGTCAGTGTGTGTGGGATAGGAGTGGGGTTGTCAGTGTGTGGGGAGTAGGAGTGGGGTTGTCAGTGTGTGTGGGATAGGAGTGGGATTGTCAGTGTGTGGGGGGGGTAGGAGTGGGATTGTCAGTGTGTGTGTGGGGGTAGGAGTGGCATTCTCAGTGTGTGTGTGTGTGTGGGATAGGAGTGGGATTGTCAGTGTGTGTGGGGGGTAGGAGTGGGATTGTCAGTGTGTGTGGGGGATAGGAGTGGGATTGTCAGTGTGTGTATGGGATAGGAATGGGATTGTCAGTGTGTGGGGTAGGAGTGGGATTGTCAGTGTGTGTGGGGGATAGGAGTGGGATTGTCAGTGTGTGTATGGGATAGGAATGGGATTGTCAGTGTGTGGGGTAGGAGTGGGATTGTCAGTGTGTGAGGTAGGTGGGGTAGGAGTGGGATTGTCAGTGTGTGAGGTAGGTGGGGTAGGAGTGGGATTATCAGTGTTTTTCTGAGGGGTGAAAGGGAAAGTCAGCCAGAAGTCTCCGGCCCAGGGTCTGACATGTATAGATGGTGCTGGGGAGAGGTGGGATCCCTACGCTGAGCCTTCCGTGTGTTCTGCAAGCTTCTACACACGATCCTTCAGGCACGCAGAGATCTTGGAAGGACGGCACAGACTGTCCACATTCAGCCGTCACAGCACAAGGAAGGCCACGTCAGGGAGTGAAACAGACACCCTGATGGCCATTCCTCCTTCAGACCCCACCCCTGCCTGGATCCTGGGTCTGTCACCCACACAGACCCCACCCCTGCTCTGTGTCCTGGTCTCTCACCCACACAGACTCCACCCCTGCTCTGTGTCCTGGTCTCTCACCCACACAGACCCCACCCCTGCTCTCTACCCTGGGTCTGTCACCCACACAGACCCCACCCCTGCTCTGTGTCCTAGTCTCTCATCCACACAGACCCCACCCCTGCTCTGTGTCCTGGGTCTGTCACCCACACAGACCCCACCCCTGCTCTGTGTCCTAGTCTCTCATCCACACAGACCCCACCCCTGCTCTGTGTCCTGGGTCTGTCACCCACACAGACCCCACCCCTGCTCTGTGTCCTGGTCTCTCACCCACACAGACCCCACCCCTGCTCTGTGTCCTAGTCTCTCACCCACACAGACCCCACCCCTGCTCTGTGTCCTGGTCTCTCACCCACACAGACCCCACCCCTGCTCTGTGTCCTAGTCTCTCACCCACACAGACCCCACCCCTGCTCTGTGTCCTGGTCTCTCACCCACACAGACCCCACCCCTGCTCTGTGTCCTGGTCTCTCATCCACACAGACCCCACCCCTGCTCTGTGTCCTAGTCTCTCACCCACACAGACCCCACCCCTGCTCTGTGTCCTAGTCTCTCACCCACACAGACCCCACCCCTGCTCTGTGTCCTGGTCTCTCATCCACACAGACCCCACCCCTGCTCTCACTGCTTGGTAACCTCCCAAGGAGACGGTCATATTTGCATTGCCCATAAAGTCCAATTGGTTTCTCCTCTTCAGTCCTGTCCCTGCCATGCCTGTCGGAGTCGAGGAGCACGTGGGGTCCTCTCTCCGGCATCAGTCACTACGTCATCTGGGGTCACTTACACATCCTCGTTCCCCTCACTGCCCGCTGTCTTCCAGCGTCCATTCTGGTGGAATCTGAATGCCTCAACACTCACCGTTACGAGCCCTAGTGTTCCTGTTCATGGTGTTTTATTATGTTTGTCAATTTACACATAATACCTCATCCATTTTCCCAAAATGTCGATTTGGGGGTTTTCACGAATCCCTCTGTCGTTCCCCACACCATGGGTGGTCAGTTTTTCCACGTAAGGTAACCTGCATGTTCTGCCCAGCCTACAAAGTCCCCACAGTGTCTCAGTCCTGTCTCACCTCACCCTCTCTCCTCCTTCATATTTGAAAGATTTTATTTATTTATTTATTTATTTGAAAGAGCTACACAGAGAGAGGAGAGGCAGAGAGGGAGAGAAACAGGTCTTCTGTCCGCTGGCTCATTCCCCAGTTGGCTGCAACGGCCGGAGCTGCACCAATCTGAAGCCAGGAGCCTGGGCCCTCCTCCAGGTCTCCCGCGTGGGTGCAGGGGCCCAAGCACTTGGGCCAACTTCTACTGCTTTCCCAGGCCATAGCAGAGGGCTGGATCGGAAACAGAGCAGCCAGGACTAACTGGTGCTCATATGGGATGCCAGCACTGCAGGTGGCGGCCCTACCCGCTACGCCACAGTGCCAGCCTCTCTCCTCTGTTAAAGCACACCACTCACTCTCACTTCTGCAGCAGACACTCTAAGCTGGTGGTCAGGACACACTCTGCTCACGTCCACCGCAGACACGTGGTCACGACACACTCCACTACGTCCACGCAGACACTCTAAGCCGGTGGTCAGGACACACTCCGCTTGTCCATTCCTCTTCTTTTCTGTGTTCTTCTTCCACCTGCTGCTCTGCACAGATCAGTCCTTCTCTCCTGACTGTGCTGCCCACAGCCTCACCGGGGAGCTGACCCAGCTGTGGGTCCTGCCTGTGAACATGGGAGTGGCTTGCAGAGCTGGGGTGTCAGAACCTGCTTGTATGACAGCTGCGTGTCCTGGTGGCCTCTCACCGCTCTGTCTTCCAGGATGGCCATCTGCAGTTAAACGTCTCCGGCGTCTCAGAGCTTGTGTGGTACCTGACCGAGTGACTTTCCTGGGATCCTGATGTCAATGAGGCTCCAGAGACCACACTCAGGCTTACCCAGTCTTCAGGCTCAGCTCGAGTCCTGACACTACACATGCATTAGTCTCATGAATTCTATCCCAGCCCCCCTTTGTTCTCTAATTATTTTTGTTATTCCAATCTCTTAGCACGTGTTCTATCATTTTCCTCTTAAAAAATTTCTTATTTATGTGAAAGAGATGGAGGAGAGAGGAAATTAGAGAGAGAGAGAGAGAGATAAGAAAAATAAGAGAGAGGGAGGGGAGAGAGAGAGAGAGAGAGAGAGAGAGAGAGAGAGAAACTCCCATCCACTGGTTCCCTGTGAATTGCCCACGATGGGGGTGCTGGGTGGGGTGAAAATGGGAGCCGGGCACTCCACACAGGTCCCCCCTGGGAGGCAGGAATCCAGGTCCCAGCTGCCTCCCAGGGGCTGTGTCAGCAGGGAACCCATCTGGGCACTGAACCCGGCACGCTGACATGGGATGGAGGCATCTTAGCCAGCATCTTAGCCACGGGGCTAAGATTCTTCCTTTTCTTTTTAAAAAAGATTTATTTATTATTTATTTTGAAAGTCATAGTTCCAGAGAGAGAGAGAGAGAGAGATCTTCCATCCGCCAGGTCAAAGTCAGGAGCCTGGAGCTTCATCCTGGTCTCCCATCTGGGTGCTGGGGCCAAACACTCGGGCCATCCTCTGCTGCTTTCCCAGGCCATTAGCAGGGAGCTGGATCAGTGGAGCAGCCCGGTCTAGAACCAGGGCTTGAGCCATATGGGATGCCGGTACTGCAGGGAGTGGCTTTTCCGGCTGCCCCATTGTGCCAGCCCTGGGTTCTGTGTTTTGATGTCGGTTCTCTCTGAATGCTTAGATTCTCTCTTGACATTTCTTTTGTGGGCTCCTGAGGACCTGTAGCGCTCTCTTTGCGGTGCTGTGATACTGTTTCCATTCTACAGTTCATAGGGTCTCATGACGTCTTCGTTAGCTCTGCATCTCTGAGCACGGGAGTAATAAGGGGTCTCTGCTGCTTGAGCACGTGGAGTGGGCATTCTGCTCTCCTTCTCACGTCTGTGACCGTGTGAGATCAGTTCTCTGGAGTCCTGTTGGCTCCTGCACCTGCTGTAGTGATCTCTTGTGTGGTGCAACTGCAAGGGGAGTTCTTTTCTTGTCCAGCAGAACAATTCCAATGCCTCAAGGGGAAAAGGAATAAAACCAGTTAGGACAGAGCAGGCAGAGGGGAAAGCTTTGTGGACTGCAAAGAACACGAATTCTTTAATGATTCAATTGCAAATTAGAGTGCTTCAGCCAGACAGCAGCTCCAGCCGCATCAGACCGAATGTTCTTTCCCAAAGTGCTCAGGCAGATTCCTGCACCTTGTTATGGCAAATGGAAAATGCCTTGGGTCACCGTGTCTCCTCGTCCACTCTGCCAGGATGTGCACTGCCGCTGAGGAGGAAAACGCAAGGAGTTCACGTGGCCTCTGCCTCGGAAGCCGTGGGTTTGCTTAGCTCTGTCAGCTGCACGCAGGTCCAGGACGCCTCACCTGCACCTCAGAGGCCAGAAAGCGTGGAGAACGCAGGTGCTCCTGGAGCTGCTGTGTCCCGTGCCTGAGCCATGCCCTGGACAGAGGGCCGGACCTGAGGCCTGCCCAGGCACCCCACGTTGAGCTAGGAATCACACCGCAGGGGCTGTGGGCCTGCTGTTACCATGGCTCAAATTGTCCCGTCCCGCGGGACATCAACTGGGGCCAAGCACCTAGAAACGGGAATGAAAGGGACAGGAGGCACAAAGATGGCAGCAAGACATGTCCTGATCAAGCTGCAAGTTTTACTTTTCAACCACACACTTATATATCAGAAAGGCAGGGTGTCGGGCGGGGGAAGGAGGGGCGTTTAGGAGGGCAGGACGTTGGGCGGGGGAAGGAGGGGGAGCTTATCTTGTAGCTGCAATGCAAGTGCAAGTAGGGGAAAGGTTACAAGGTCTTAAGGCACAAGGTCACACAAGGTTGCGTTATCAGTACTCTCTGGTCTGGGCTGTCTACCCTGCCTCGGTAGTTTTCCACTAAGAGGCCACATGCTGCGTGGTCCCCAACATCAAATGACTCAAACATCATAGACTGATAAGGAATAGAAAATAAAACATTCTTGTTCTCAGTCCCAATCCTGTTTTTCTTAGATACCTAACCTGCCATCAATTGCCCCAAATTATGACATTTCATTGCTTTATTTATCTATGTACCATAATTTTCAGATAAAAATTGGAACTTCATTTCCTAAGTCCTTTCTAACTAATTAAGAAAACAAATGTAAACGAGACCGTCTGCCTTTTTAAACATCATTCTGTTGTTTGAATGTTATCCTTTGGAATAATTATTCAAATGTGGCTCCAAGGTGATTTTTTTTCCCTGATGCATTTTTAAAAAATATTAATTTCTTTACTTGACTGTCACAGAGTGCAGAGGGAGCGTGGGGAGACAGCTGCACACGTCTGCTCGTCTTGATGGAGCCAGTCTGCTGGGGCACAGGGCTCCCAGGACACCACGTTCTGCCGCCTCCACATGGCTCATCTGTTGATGGCACAAACTCACTCATTAATCATAAAGGGTTAATGTTCCTTTAGCATTTTTGTGTCTTTCGTAAAGTTTAGCAAAACAGTTATTGAGAGAGAGAGAGAGAGGCGACAAGTAGACAGGCAGAGCTTCCGTATGCTGGCTCCCTCCACATGTCCTCGTGGCCAGGGCTGCACGAGATCAATGCGGGAGCTGGGACTTCAGTCTGCGTCTCCCCATAGGAGGCAGGAGCCCAGGTGCCTCATGGCTGCCTCCCAGGGCGGGCACCGGCGGAATCAGAGCCAGAGCCGGAGCCCCTCCCACTCTGTGATGAGGGTGTGGGCGTCTTAGCCCCCAGCTGGCCCCCAGCGTGCCTGCTCTTACATTCTGTGTTCTCTGGTTATTACTTCTCGGGCTACTTCTGTTTATCATGTGTGGCACATCAAACACCTGCTGGGAGTGAGAAACTGAATGCTCACACTCCCTGATCAGCCCAGTTTTGAGACAAGGGGGCTGCAGCACAAAGAGGAGTCACTTGTCACAGCAGGAAGAAGGCAGAGGCGGGACCCCACCCCGGGAGCACAGCTTCCACCTGGGGTCTGGTCCCGGCTCACACCTGACTGTGACAAGGTGCGTGACGCGCCGGAAGAGGAGAGCTCCCGTGCCGCCGGCTCCACGCCCGCGGAGGAGGAGGGCGTCAGGCTGCCAGGGGCTGCCGGGTGTAGAGCCAGCGAGCGGCACCGCTGCCTGTCTGGGTGTCAGCGAGGCCGGCTGATGGCTGTGCTGACTCGGAGAGAAGGAAAAGAGCTTCTGGTGTGGACACAGAGCTTCCTGCCCGCCCAGCAGGGCCTGGTGGTCTCCTTCTAGAGCCCCCGCTGCCCCCCGGGGGACGGTGCAAAGGGGTGGGACCTAACGATGCTCCTGGCCCTGAGAGGTGAGGATGCAAGGTCCCTGGAGCCTGGAGGGCGGCGCAGAGGGGCCTCCTGGCTCCCATGGAGAATGTCAGGCTGGTCGCCTTGTCCTGTGGCCAAAGGGTGTGAGGTCATCTGGTCCACCCCACAGCGGCTGTACAGGGGGCTGCACATGGTCAGAGGGTGGGCGGCAGGGGAGCCCCTTCCTGCCAGGGGGCCAGCATCTGACACCATTCCCACCCGCCGAGGGAGCACACGTCCGTGGGCCCGGAGCCCGGCCAGCTTCTGCCTTCAGATTTCTTGCCAGTCTGGACATCCCAGTTGTGTTGCCTGCAGCCTGCCCTCGGGAATCATGGCGGGTGGGGCGATTCTCAGAACGTCTCCTGAGGAAGTACTGCGTGCTGCTAAGTCTGCAGGCGGCTGTGGTCATGCACAAAGCGGGACTCCTGGTGTGGAGGTGGTGGGACAAGGGGTTGTCTGGTGTGGCTCCTGAGAGACGGTGTAGGGTCTGTGTGTGTGCACTTTCAACACAGTCCCGTGCACAAGACACGGCAGGGGCGTCGCACAATGCACTTAATCAGAAGATTAAAAATCCATGCTATTTGCTGTTCCTCCTCCCACTGTGGGAGGCACCGTGGCCTCTGCCGTGAGAGCCTCTATTTTCCCATGGTCGGGATGGCAACAGCAAGATGGTGTTGGAGCTCCCCATTGTAAGCGAAGGGGTGGGAGACTGGACACAAGTTGACTGTTAACAGCGGAAAATACTGCTGAGAATCGCTGGTGTGTGATGACTCTGCTCCTTCATCCCCTCACCTGTAAGTGGGCTTCTAGGGATGAATTTAAGAATCTCTAAATGAAAACTATAAAATGACAGTGAAAGAAATGGAAGGAGACACACTGGGAAGACTTCCAATGGTCATGGATTGGAAGAATTAATATTCTCAAAATGTTCACAATACCCAAAGCAATTGAGAAATTCAATGTAATCCTCATCAAAATACCAGTGAAACTTCACACAACTAGAAGAAATAGTCCTAAGATTCATATGGAAACACAAAAGAGCCCAGAGAGCCAAAGTAACCTTGAATAAACCAAACACAGCTGCAGGGGTCACAGCACCTGACTTTAACGCCCACTACAGAGATGCAGGGCCCCCAGCGACATGGTGCTGGCCTGAACAGGCACAGAGACCAGTGCAAAGGAAGAGAGATGCCAGAAGTAGATCCACCCTCTGCAGCAACTGCTCTTGACAAACATGCCAGAAACACACAATGGGGGAACATCAACTCAATGGATCAAACACATCTTCATGCAAGATCTACCACTATGAAATCACTAAAGAAAACAGGGAAAACTCGCTAAGATACTGGTGTGGGCAAGTTTCTGGATAAGACCCAAAAAGCACATACAGGCAACAGGAGCGCAACTAGACAAATGGGGCCGTGTCGAACTCAGGAGCAAGAGAAAACCATCGGTGCAGCCAAGAGGCGACCCAAGAAAGGGAGGCCATCCTGCAAATTATTCATGCAGCAAAGGGTTCTTACGCAGAAAATACAAGGAACTCAAACTGTCATTCACCAAGAGCCAAATAATCCAATAAAGATGGACAAATGGCAGCTCAGAAAAGAACCCAAGTGGCCAAGAAATCCGTGGAAAAATGCTCCGTGTCATCACCCACCACGGAAATGCAAATGAAGCCCACGAGGAGACACGGTCCCGCCCCACGCAGTTAGAATGACTTCTCTACAATGTCAAGCGGTGACCGACACAGGTGGGGTGGGGCGTGAAGCGCTCGTGTCCCGTGGCTCTCAGAGGGGGCCGCAGGGGGTGAGCAGATGGTTGTGCCCCCGGCACAGAGAAGCCGGGTCAGCCTCTGCTGTGTCCTCGGCAGCTACCTGGGGCAACGGACGTTTTGGTTACGGCTGCTACTGTTTTATAGGGAGTTTCGGTGGCAGAAATAAGGCCCCTTTCGGGATGGGATTTGTGATGTTTGCAGTGAGAGGTGTTGAGATGATGGGAGTCAGTGAAACGGTCGGGTTGGCCGTCCTGGTGGGAACCGGGTGTCGTCCGGTGTGGGCTCGGGCTGAGCAGGGCTCCCGGGGACGGGGCCAGCTGTGCGGGGACCTCTGCCCCGGCCACAGGCGGTCCCCAGGGCCTTACCCCCTCGCCTGTTCCCGCGTAGCTGTGCTTCCCAGTGCAGCTCCCTCCTCCGCCCCACCTGCTCAGGGGCCAGGGGCACATGGGCACGCCCTCTTCCACAGCCAAGGAACCACTGCCAGGCCCCGCCTGCAGATGTGCACACAGGTCTCCGACTTCTCTCCACATTTGCTTCTTATTTTCTCTAGACCAACAGGAATCAATCAATCAATCAATTAATTAATTAATTAAAAAGGGGGCCGGCACTGTGGCACAGTAGGTTAATCCTCCACCTGCATAGCTGGCATCCCGTATGGGCGCCGGTTCACGTCCCTGCTGCCCCACTTCCAATCCAGCTCTCTGCTGTGGCCTGGGAAAGCAGTGGAAGATGCCCAAGTCCTTGACCCTGCACCCGCGTGGGAGACCCGGAAGAAGCTCCCAGCTTCCACCTGGCGCCTGGCACTTACAGCTATTTGGGACGTGAACAAGCAGATGGAAGATATTTCTCCCCCTACCCCCGACTCTGCCTTTCAAATAAATGGATAAACCTTAAAAAAAGACTAGTGCGACTCTCTCTGCTGATTGACCTCGAATGTTGAAGAATGCCAAAACTCCGGAATTATTTACAATTTAAGTTACTCTAAGGATTCTGGGCCATTTTCCAAAGACAGCACTCTCTTCGTATTGCATGCTCACAGCCCTTGGGGGCCATACATCAGTCCTATAAGCTATGCAGCCCCGTCCCTAAAGCCGAGTTCTAGCTACGACTGAGAAGAGACCCAAAGTACGAGTGCCTAACACTCCTGGTTCCCATGGCAACAGGCATCTGCAGCTTTTCTAAGCAGCCCGTTCACACTGCCTGTTTTCTTTTCTTTCTTTCTTTTTTTTTTGACAGGCAGAGTTAGACAGTGAGAGAGAGAGAGAGGGAGAGAGAGAGAGAGAGAGAGATTGAGAGAAAGGTCTTCCTTCTGTTGTTTCACCCCCCAAATGCCAGGAGCCAGGAGCTTCTTCCTGGTCTCCCATGCAGGTGCAGGGCCCCAGCACTCGGGCCATCCTCCACTGCCCTCCGGGCCACAGCAGAGAGCTAGACTGGAAGAGGAACGACCGGGGCAGAACCAGTGCCCCAACTGGGACTAGAACCCGGGGTGCCAGCACCGCAGGTGGAGGATTAGCCTAGTGAGCCGCGGCGCCGCCTACACTGCCTGTTTTCACCGCCCGTTCACACGGCCCGTTCCGTGGAGGAGGAGAGGCCTCCTGTGCAGCCGTGCCCAGGACCAGGACCGGGGGATCATGGGTTCTGTCTCAGCCGCCAGCAAAGGAGAGTTTGTTCCCCACTCTGGTGCATGAGAAAAACGAATCAAATTTCTGATGCAGAAACTCGCGGTGCCTGCTCCTGCAATGAGGTGAGTGCCATAATCCGTCATCTCCTATTTTACCAGGTGGCCGCACTGACTCAGCGGAAGGGATGAGGGCCGGGGTCTCAGGGAGAGGCGGGCACATGGGGCGTTGTTGTTATCCAACACTCTTCTTTGAAAGCACTCTAGGTGCCGATAGCCCTCTGAGTCACAGCAGCCCACAGACGTTCTAGAAAGTTCACGCGAGTCACCTTGAACTCTGGAGCCCCAGCTGCTTTCCACCCCAGAGGACAGCGGTGGGATCGTGGCTACACGAGAGCCAATCCTCTCCAGCCTGGGCCCCATAAGTGGTAGACAGCCCACCCCTGACCAAAGTCACTCGTCAAGGGTTTAAATGTTCATTTTTAAAAGCTTTGTTTTATTTGAAATGTGGAGTCCCAGAGAGGGAAATGCAGAGTCCCAGAGAGAAAGAGAGAGAGAGAGAGAGAAAGAGAGAGAGAGAGAGAGGAGCCAGGAGCTCTACCCAGGTCTCCCACATGGGTGCAGAAGCCCAAGCGCTCGGGCCATCTTCTGCTGCTTTCCCAGGCCACAGCAGAGAGCTGGATTGGAAGTGGAGCAGCCGGGACTCGAACAGGTGCCCATACGGGATGCCGGCACAGCAGGCACCGGCTTAACCCGCTCCAGCGCAGAGCCGGCCCCTGGGTGTACGTTTCATTGCTGCTCTTGGCTCTGCACCCAGGCAGTTAGAGCCGAGCCTCAGCCACCGTGCACAGACGCCGCTCCACAGACACCAGAGCCGTCCCTCCCCGACACAGCGTCTGTTGCCTGCATCATGCTGCTCACACGGCCATCACCAGCCTGGTGGGCGGGAGCTGTGCTGTTCGAGAGGAAAGTCAAAGCAGAGCGGGTAAACGCTGTCGGGGCCTCTGCTCTCGAGATGCGCTTGGGGTCAGTGGCAGGAGTGAGGCAGGGCTGCAGCAGCCAGAGCGGAGCTGTCAGGCCACAGCCGGAGGGCCCGGCGAGGTGGCTGTGACCACGCTGAGCCTGCGGTAATCTGCAGACTCGCGATCGCCACCTGCCTCCTCACCTCTGAAACGCCTGCTGGGCACCTGCTGGTTTCGGGCACTTCTCGGTTCACGTCTTCAAGAAGGCAGCTGTCTGGTGAGAGATTAGGAGCAGCTCCTGTTCTTGGCTGCCGTGAGTGAGGTGAGGCCGACTGGCCTCATAAGCCGTATGCCGAATCCAGGAAGGAGAGGCCACTGGGGCTCAGGACAGCCCATCCGTCGAGACAGTGATTAGCACTTTTCCAATAGTCACTGAGATTTTAAGTCATTAGCAGGGAAGGATCGGCCAGACAGGGAGAAAGTCTGGGTTCTACCAGGCACCAAAGCAGCCACGGTGGATCCGAATGAAGTCCAGGGCTTTTTTGTCTCTGTAAGACATGGCATCGGGTTTCAATGGGGTCAGCACGGAACCTGTAGATTACGCCGAGTGACACGGACATTCTAGCAGTGTGAAGTCTTCCAGCCCGTGAACATGCAGCCCCTCCAGGGGCCCTGGGAGGTTGCGCATCGTCTGGAAAACAAGAGGGGAGGCCTCCTGGCGGAGGGTGGCAGGTCCTGACGGCAGCTCTCGCAGAAGCCGCGGCTGCCAGTCGGAGTCGCCTCGGGCATGCCGAGCGCAGGTCCTGCTCTGCGTTAGCGGATCCATGTGAGCCCCAGATCCGAGCTCCGCGTGCCGGGAGCGGCGGTGTTGGCCCGGATCTGGAGCCCCCTCGCTGAAGTCCAAGCAGGAGAGCACGCTTCCGGGGTGAGAGGCGTGGCCATGGCACTGTGCAGGACGTAACCCAGGTGCAGCGTGGACGCAGTCCGTGTCCACAACCAAGGAGCGCACTAAAGGCTGTGGCGGAATGAAGCCGACTTGGAGCCACAGTGGCTCTCTGCGCCCACCCCCACTGCCCAGCGTGGCCCGGCCCAGCCTGAGGCCCACTGCCCTCACGGTGGGAGGGTGACAGAGGACGGCCTCCAATCCGTCACCCCAGTCCTCCACGCCAGGGAAGGCCGAGAGGCAGGGGCCACACAGACCCTGCGTCCCCACCGTCCGTCTTCCCCACGGTGCTGAGAGCACCCCGGGCTCCCCCCGCAGGGTCAGGCCTCTTCTCGGTGCGCCTCCCGCTCCTGTGGGAATGGAGGTCACCGTTCCCGGGAGCCGCGCTGTCCACATGGCCCCCCTCTTCCCACGCCCTGTGGGCTGGCCACAGCCCCCGGGGCAGTTCTCCTGCCTCTCCCTCAGACTCTTTGCAACCTCTGATTTTTGCTCATGACCAAACCTTTCCTTCCCCCCGTCCTTCAACACCCCCCCGACCTGGGAGCAGGTGTGGAGGCTTAGAGGGCTAACCTGGCCCCTGGGATGCCCACACCCCATAGCCCAGTGACCGGGATCCATCCTGCCCTGCTCCCAATCCAGCTTCCTGCTGATGGGGGCAGAAGAGAGGGTGCGAGCCCTCGAGTGCCTGCCTCCTTCGTGGGACACCAGACAGAGCTCCTGGCTCCTGACCCTGGCCTGACCCAGTCCTGGCTACTGTGGACGTTTGTGCAATGAACTAGAGGGTAGAAGATCTCTCTGGCTCGTTCTCTCTCTCTCTCTCTCTCTCTCTCTCTCTCTCTCTCTCTCTCGTTGACTTTCAGGCAGAAGAAAAGAACTACATGCACATATTAACAGCACAGCCTGTCCTCTGCTGAAGTGAGCCCTTTATGAGGAGCTGGGCGGGGCTTCTGCATCAGCATCTCCCTAAACCCTCCCCGCACTGCCTGTGCTGTTCCAGTCTCGCGGTCTGCCACGCTCTGACATTTGAACATCATAAACTTACGCCTGCATTCAGGAAGTCCTTCCTAGATACACACGGGAAACGCTGCAATAGCACTTACCAATTCCTCTGTCTCCAACGTCTCCGCCTCCGGACGGTGCGAACATCTGCGCAGCAGCGGTTCACGCTTGGGTCGGTAGCATCACCATCCCGTGATGCAGCTCGTAGTGGCCCTGATGCATTAGTACGATGGCTGAGAGCACAGACGTTGGGGGGCTGAGCTCGAAGCATGATTCATGTCACTGGGAAAATGAATACAACACTTTCAGCTCAAGTCTCTTCATCTCTAAAGCAGCTGGTGACTGGCCTTGCCCTCCCATGTGCCAGGAAGCCTGAGTGTGTGTCAGTGACTTGCTCCAGAACAAGGGAACTGTCCCTGTGAACAGCATTCTCCCCAGTGTGGTGCCCATGCAGATTCACCGTGGATCAGCTATGGGGAACCAAGATCATGAGGAGACGCTGAGAACTCACACGACCTGGTGGTTCAGGAGTTCCCCAGAGTGAAGCAGCGTCTCCTGTACACAGGGCACCTGCTCATGCCACGCCTCACTCCAGTACACAGTGCGCCTGCCCCTCCCACACCTCACTCCTGTACACACTCCACCTGCCCCTCCCATACCTCACGTCTACACAGTGCACCTGCCCCTCCCACACCTCACTCCTGTAAACAGTGCACCTGCTCATCCCACACCTCACTCCAGTACACAGTGCACCTGCCCCTCCCACACCTCACTCCTGTACACAGTGCACCTGCTCATGCCACGCCTCACTCCAGTACACAGTGCACCTGCCCCTCCACACCTCACTCCTGTAAACAGTGCACCTGCTCATCCCACACCTCACTCCAGTACACAGTGCACCTGCCCCTCCCACACCACACGCCTGCACAGTGCACCTATCCCTCCACACCTCACTCCTGTACACACTCCACCTGCTCCTCCACACCTCACTCCTGTACACACTCCACCTGCCCTTCCCATACCTCACGTCTGCACAGTGCACCTGCCCCTCCCACACCACACGTCTGCACAGTGCACCTATCCCTCCACACCTCACTCCTGTACACAGTGCACCTGCCCCTCCCACACCTCACTCCTGTAAACAGTGCACCTGCTCATCCCACACCTCACTCCTGTACACAGTGCACCTGCTCATGCCACGCCTCACTCCAGTACACAGTGCACCTGCCCCTCCCACACCTCATGCCTGCACAGTGCACCTATCCCTCCACACCTCACTCTTGTACACACTCCACCTGCCCCTCCCACACCTCACTCCTGTACACAGTGCACCTGTCCCTCTACACCTCCCTCCTGTACACACTGTACCTGCTCCTCCACACCTCACTCCTGTACACAGTGCACCTGCCCCTCTAAACCTCACTCCTGTACACAGTGCACCTGCCCCTCCCACACCTCATGCCTGCACAGTGCACCTATCCCTCCACACCTCACTCCTGTACACACTCCACCTGCCCCTCCCATACCTCACGCCTACACAGTGCACCTGCCCCTCCCACACCTCACTCTTGTAAACAGTGCACCTGCCCCTCTACACCTCACTCCTGTACACAGTGCACCTGCTCATGCCACGCCTCACTCCAGTACACAGTGCACCTGCCCCTCCACACCTCACTCCTGTACACAGTGCACCTGCTCATGCCACGCCTCACTCCTGTACACAGTGCACCTGCCCCTCCACACCTCACTCCTGTACACAGTGCACCTGCTCATGCCACGCCTCACTCCTGTACACAGTGCACCTGCCCCTCCCACACCTCATGCCTGCACAGTGCACCTATCCCTCCACACCTCACTCCTGTACACACTCCACCTGCCCCTCCCACACCTCACTCCTGTACACAGTGCACCGGCCCCTCCCACACCTCACTCCTGTACACACTGCACCTGCTCCTCCCACACCTCATGCCTGCACAGTGCACCTATCCCTCCTCACTCCTGTACACACTCCACCTGCCCCTCCCACACCTCACTCCTGTATACAGTGCACCGGCCCCTCCCACACCTCACTCCTGTACACACTGCACCTGCTCCTCCACACCTCCCTACTGCACACAGTGCACCTGCCCCTCCACACCTCACTCCTGTACACAGTGCACCTGCCCCTCCACACCTCCCTCCTGTACACACTCCACCTGCCCCTCTACACCTCACTCCTGTACACACTGCACCTGCCCCTCTACACCTCACTCCTGTACACACTGCACCTGCCCCTCTATACCTCACTCCTGTGCACACTGCACCTGCCCCTCCCACACCTCACTCTTGTACACAGTGCACCTGCCCCTCCACACCTCACTCCTGTACACAGTGCACCTGCTCATGCCACGCCTCACTCCTGTACACAGTGCACCTGCCCCTCCCACACCTCACGCCTGCACAGTGCACCTATCCCTCCATACCTCACTCCTGTACACACTCCACCTGCCCCTCCCACACCTCACTCCTGTACACAGTGCACCGGCCCCTCCCACACCTCACTCCTATACACACTGCACCTGCTCCTCCCACACCTCATGCCTGCACAGTGCACCTATCCCTCCTCACTCCTGTACACACTCCACCTGCCCCTCCCACACCTCACTCCTGTATACAGTGCACCGGCCCCTCCCACACCTCACTCCTGTACACACTGCACCTGCTCCTCCACACCTCCCTCCTGCACACAGTGCACCTGCCCCTCCACACCTCACTCCTGTACACAGTGCACCTGCCCCTCCACACCTCCCTCCTGTACACACTCCACCTGCCCCTCTACACCTCACTCCTGTACACACTGCACCTGCCCCTCTACACCTCACTCCTGTACACACTGCACCTGCCCCTCTATACCTCACTCCTGTACACACTGCACCTGCCCCTCCCACACCTCACTCCTGTACACAGTGCACCTGTCCCTCTACACCTCACTCCTGCACACAGTGCACCTGTCCCTCCACACCTCCCTCCTGCACACAGTGTACCTGCTCATGCCACGCCTCACTCCAGTACACAGTGCACCTGCCCCTCCCACACCTCATGCCTGCACAGTGCACCTACCCCTCCACACCTCACTCCTGTACACACTCCACCTGCTCCTCCATACCTCACTCCTGCACACAGTGCACCTGCCCCTCCACACCTCACTCCTGTACACACTCCACCTGCCCCTCCACACCTCCCTCCTGTACACACTCCACCTGCCCCCTACACCTCACTCCTGTACACACTGCACCTGCCCCTCTACACCTCACTCCTGTACACACTGCACCTGCCCCTCTATACCTCACTCCTATACACACTGCACCAGCCCCTCCCACACCTCACTCCTGTACACAGTGCACCTGCCCCTCCCAGACCTCACGCCTGCACACTGCACCTATCCCTCCACACCTCACTCCTGTACACACTCCACCTGCCCCTCCCACACCTCACTCCTGTACACAGTGCACCTGCCCCTCCACACCTCCCTCCTGTACACACTCCACCTGCCCCTCCCATACCTCACTCCTGTACACACTCCACCTGCCCCTCCCATACCTCACGCCTACACAGTGCACCTGCCCCTCCCACACCTCACTCCTGTACACAGTGCACCTGCTCATCCCACACCTCACTCCTGTACACAGTGCACCTGCTCATGCCACGCCTCACTCCAGTACACAGTGCACCTGCCCCTCCCACACCTCACGCCTGCACAGTGCACCTATCCCTCCACACCTCACTCCTGTACACACTCCACCTGCCCCCCCACACCTCACTCCTGTACACAGTGCACCTGCCCCTCCACACCTCCCTCCTGTACACACTCCACCTGCCCCTCCCACACCTCACTCCTGTACACACTGCACCTGCCCCTCCCACACCTCACTCCTGTACTCACTGCACCTGCCCCTCCCACACCTCACTCCTGTACACAGTGACCTACTCATTCCACACCTCCCTCCTGTACACAGTGCACCTGCTCATCCCACACCTCCCTCCTGCACACAGTGCACCTGCCCCTCCACACCTCACTCCTGCACACAGTGCACCTGCCTCTCCACACTTCACTCCTGTACACAGTGTACCCGCTCTTCCCACACCTCCCTCCTGTAAACACTGCACCTGCCCCTCCACACCTCCCTCCTGCACACAGTGCACCTGCCCCTCCACACCTCCCTCCTGCACACAGTGCACCGGCCCCTCCCACACCTCACTCCTGTACACACTGCACCTGCCCCTCCACACCTCACTCCTGTACACACTCCACCTGCCCCTCCACACCTCACTCCTGTACACACTGCACCTGCCCCTCCACACCTCCCTCCTGCACACAGTGCACCTGCCCCTCCACACCTCACTCCTGTACACAGTGCACCTGCCCCTCCACACCTCACTCCTGTACACAGTGCACCTGCCCCTCCACACCTCACACCTGCATAGTGTACTTGCTCCCTCCTATGTCCTCCCTCCCAAAGCACAGTGCGCTTGCTTTTTCTCACTTTGCTCCCTGCAGTACCAGGAACTCACAACCACCGGAAGTGGGATTGGAAGAGTCTGGCTCGCTGTTCCTCTTTGAAGGTGGAGGTCTAGGTGCCTAGTGGCAGGCATCTGATACTGGTCAAAAGGAAAGCGGTGAGAAAGATGTGTGTTGAGGTTATTGCCAAGTTTAAACAAATCAGGGAGCATCCAAAATGGGTATCAATGTACATCTAGCAATTCATGTTCCCGTCTGGAGTGGAATTCTTATTACTTCAGTGTCAGAAAATGTTTGCAAATGGGATTTGAATTGGTTTCCTATGGTGTCTTGTTCTGTCAGTCAGGACACCATAAACTGTGAAATTAAGTGAAAATCCACAGCAAGGATTTCCCATCTTCTGGTCAGAATTCTTTTTCACGCTTAAGAAAAGCTCTGCAGCATCTCAAGTAGGTTTGCTTTCGTGCGCTCCCTAGAGATTTGGGAAGGCCCTCTGGGCGGGTGCCGTGCTCAGGAGGAGAGAGACGGATGCGGCCCGAGCTTCGCTCCAAGAACGGACACAGACAGACGCGCGCTGGAGTGACCTGCTCAACTGCCACGTGTCACCTACAGCCAGGCCTGGCATCTGGCCGATCGTGAAAAGTGCCATGGCTGCTGTCTGCCAGGCTCATGTGAGTTTCCCCTCCTGATGTTTGGAATTTGCAAACTGCCTCCCGCTTTGGCATCTGTCCAGCCCTTGGGCACGGCCATGACAGGCAGTCGCTGCGGCATTTCCCAGAGAGAAATAAACGGGGGTTCTGTGGACCGCGGGCCACAGGAGCTTCGAGAGGGTCTCCACGGCCTTGTGCCACTGCATGGGGGGCACCAAGGCCTGGGCCCGAAGCCTGAGTCACAGCGCATGTAGAGCATGTGTGTTTTTCTTCCTGACTGGAAAAACAAGACAGCATTCATTAGCGGTTTTTTCTAAATGAGATTAAATATACGCACACTCAGTCTTCCTCCTAAACTCCCATTTCACTCCCTCATTCCGTGGCCTAAGATGGGAATTTTGATAGTTTTTAAAAGATTTTATTGACATCATACATACATGAAATACCTCAAACTTCTTTGTCATAATTATTTTAATTGGCAAGAACAATTGCATATGGCTATCGTGTAGGACATAATGTTTTGATGCATGTATTCCTTGTTGTATTCGACCAATATTTTGTAGAGCAGCTAGCTAATTAACATGTGCCTCGCCACACATGCATATCCTAATTTGTAGTAAGAACTCTTGTTTTCTAAGATTTTACTTATTTATTTGAGAGGTAGAGTTACAGACAGAGAGTGGGAAAGACAGAGAGAAATCTACCATCCGCTGGTTCACTCCCCATGTGGCCACAACAATCGGAGCTGCGCTGATCCAAAGCCAGGAGCCAGGAGCCAGGAGCTTCTTCCAGGTCTCCCACGTGGGTGCAGGGGCTCAAGGACTTGGGCCATCTTCTACTGCTTTCCCAGGCCACAGCAGAGAGCTGGATCAGAAGAGGAGCAGCTGGGACTCGAACCCGTGCCCATATGGGATGCCAGCACTGCAGGTGGAGGCTTAGCCCCCTATGCCACAGCACCGGCCCTAGTAAGAACTCTTAAAATCTGTTCTCAGCACAAGTTTCAAATGCACGACCCGCTGTACTAGGAACAGTCACCACGCTGTGCACAGATCTGCTGCACGTCCTCCTCCTGTCTAACCAAAACGTTGTGTTTTCTTTTAATTATTTTTGATATTCATGCTTTTTGCACAATTTTTGTTAGCTATTTTAATTGGACTCAGTAGATAGATTCAGGAAATGATTATTATGAATGCATTAACATAGACAAAATTTAACTTAGTTCCATTCTATATGTGTGTGTGTATGTGTGTGTCTTCTCACATAAAAATCTAGCCATGTTGCTCTGTTCTACCATAGTATATTGTCATAATCAGAAAGTGATGTTATTATATTGCAGTATTATATTTTATAGCTAGACTGTCGAGTAAAACAATGTATAAAACGAGCACATGAACGGTGTGAACAGTGAAAATACAGGATACAGGAGCCGCTCCTGACACTGATTTGCTAGGCGGTGACCCTGGCTGCAGGTGTCTGTGGGAGGCTGCAGACGCACCTCACACGTGCCGCGGCTGCCCACCCCTCTGAAGCCACCACGGGCCACACCTGCGTCTTCTGGACCTCGGCAGCAGAACTTCGGTGTCCTCTCACTCCAGGGCGTTCCGATCTTCTGTTAGACCCGTTACAAGAGTTTGGGTTTCTCCTAGTAATTTGTTGTTGAATAACACGGACGAACATTTTTCCGTTTGCCAGTTACGGTCCTATCGACGCTGCTGGAGAGGCAGGTGCTCAGCGGGAGGACAGGCCTGGCAGCCTGCAGTGCCGTGGGCTCGGCCCTGGCTGGGAGCCCGGGGCGGGGCAGCACAGGGAGCCCGGGGCGGGGAGGCTCCCTCTCAGCGTTCCTATCTATAGTAGCCCCAACTGCACGGCAGCTCTCCTGCACGGCCCCCAGCTCTGAGCTGCGAGCCCACAGCACCCGTGACTGTGAATCTTGCCTTTGACAGTGCCACTTGGGTGCTTCTGCCCCAACTGAATGAAACGTGTGACTTCGCTGGCTGTATACCGGGTCTCGCACTCAGCCTCCGTGGAGTCGCCGGCCTGTAGAGCGCACGGCAGGCCTGACTGCCCAGAACAGGCTCTTCTCAAGTTCTAGAGCCTAGGAAGGGTGCGGGAGGGTCACTGCCCAAGGCTGAGCTCGGCTGTCCGTGTGAGTCCGACTACGCACCGCTTCGTCAGCCTCGGAGCGCCTGAAGACGAACGTTGCGTCTGCACAGTGGACGGAGCCGTCCGGGTGCTGAGGTGCACAGCAGTGGTCCTGGGTCCGCGTGGCGCTCACTTGCAAGGGCTGTGCTGTGCTCTGAGCTATGAAAGTCCGTTGTTCCCGTGGGCCCGTGGGCTGGCCACCACGCAGGATGGCGCGAACGCCAGAGGCAGCGGAAAGGGAAACTGAAAACTTCCGGGCAGCAGGGAATCAGTTTCCCCGGTGTCCTTGTTGAAAACACGGAGCAGCCTTGAATCTTTCGGACTCTTTAATAACTTTTTTTTTGACAGGCAGAGTGGACAGTGAGAGAGAGAGACAGAGAGAAAGGTCTTCCTTTGCCGTTGGTTCACCCTCCAATGGCCCACGCGGCGGATGCGCTGCAGCCGGCACACTGCGCTGATCCAAAGCCAGGAGCCAGGTGCCTCTCCTGGTCTCCCATGGGGTGCAGGGCCCAAGCACTTGGACCATCCTCCACTGCACTCCCGGGCCACAGCAGAGAGCTGGACTGGAAGAGGGGCAACCGGGACAGAATCCGGCGCCCTGACAGGGACTAGAACCCGGGGTGCTGGTGCTGCAGGCGGAGGATTAGCCTGTTGAGCCACGGCGCCGGCCAGACTTTTTAATAACTTTTAGTCCTAATTATTTGCTGTGGAATATTTGGATTATGCCGCGCATAGAAGTCGTCATTAGCTCCTAGTGTGCGCTGACAACTCCACACCGAAGGTCGTGCATCCATGTTTCTCACAAAGCCATTGTCTTGTGAGTGATTTTATGACCAGGACATAAATTTTCGAATCCTGGAAACTAACATGGCATTAATTATAAGTACAAAATATTCTTTCAGAGTAAAAAAGCATAGTTTCTAATCTTAACTGTTATTGGATGAAATACATCTTTTCAAAAAACAGTGCTTAAATATTTTAATCCTGATTTGAATCATTTATTTACTTTGGGTTGAATGATCATAAAGTCTTCAAATTGTTCCAGGTCTTTCTTTTTCAGGTTGGTGTATCCCAGGAAATTCTGATCGAGAGTCACAGATACACTTGGGGGCCGGTGCCACGGCTCACTTGGCTAATCCTCCGCTTGTGGCACTAGCACACTGGGTTCTAGTGCCCGTTGGGGCGCTGGATTCTGTCCCGGTTGCTCCTCTTCCAGTCCAGCTCTCTGCTGGGCCCGGGAAGGCAGTGGAGGATGGCCCAAGTGCTTGGGCCCTGCACCCCGTGGGAGACCAGGAGGAAGCACCTGGTCCTGGCTACGGATCAGCGCAGCGCAGGCCGTGGCGGCCATTTGGGGGGTGAACCAACGGAAGGAAGACCTTTCTCTCTGTCTCTCTCTCTCTCACTGTCTAAATCTGCCTGTGGGAAAAAAAAAGATACACTTGGGGTTACTTTACTTAACACCTAGGATAAAAAGATTCCCGAGGTACATGCAGAAAAACATGGAAACCAGGAGGTTCCACGAGTCACGTCAGCCCCACGCAGTCAGCTGCTCCCCAGTGGCTGTCAGTATCAGGGTGCCGTGCGCCATGTGGGACAGGCGCGGGGCCGAGGGGAGGAGGTGCCCCCCGGGGTGACAGGGTGACGCTCGGGGTCCTGTCCACAGCACAGGACTCAGCGATGAAAGCCGAGCCCCCGGGAGTCAAGCACAGCAGATGCAGGTGTGCGGAGGGAGAGGGGTCGTCCTCCCGCGGGGGCGGACAGCAAAGCAGTGGTGACAGGGATTGCGCCGTCTCCATGAGCTTCACCGAGTTTGCTGTTTGCTCAGACGACTCAGCTGTTTCCTGGCGAGAGGTCCTGTCCTGCGGCCGGGCTGGACTCACAGGTGCCGCTGGGGAGCTGGCCGAGCTGCGGGGTTGTGCGTCCGTACGAATGGACCTGCAGCAGCCAGGGGGCCCCATGAAGGCTAAGGCAGGAGAGCGGGGGTGGCCGGGCTCCCTGCACACGCAGCATCGTCTCACGGTCCGTTGGTGTTCACAGTTTCTGACATCTGTGGGGTCTCTGTCTCCAGGCCGCTCACTTCTGCTTGAAGTTCACAGCAGCTTTTTCTCTGGCTTTGTCTCCCTTTCACCTTGTGTGGCTTCCACCGTGACTCCCTGGTAGCTTTGTAAATCTAGCCGGAAGCAGCCCTCTAGACAGACAGAAATAAACACGACGTTAACGTGATGCGGGTGAGGACGCCCGCTGTGTTGGGTAAAAAGGGTCCACAGCTGTTTTCTGTTCTGATCTTTTTTTTTTTTTTTTTTTTTTTTTTTAGTTTGACAGGTAGTGTGAGAGAGAGAGAGAGAGAGAGAGAGAGAGAGAGAGAGAAAGGTCTTCCTTCACCCCCCCCCCCCAAATGGCCACTATGGCCGTTGCACGCCAATCTGAAGCCAGAAGCCAGGTGCTTCTCCTGGTCTCCCATGCGGGTGCAGGGCCCAAGCACTTGGGCCATCCTCTACTGCCTTCCCGGGCCACAGCAGAGAGCTGGACTGGAAGAGGAGCAACCGGGACTAGAACCCGGCGTCCATATGGAATGCCGGTGCTGCAGGAGGAGGATTAGCCAAGTGAGCCATGGCGCTGGCCCCTTCTACCCTGATCTTTACCACAGCCCATGCTCCCTGTTCCAGGGGAAGCTGGCACCAAACAGGCTTTGATAAACAACAAGGCAGAGCCGGGACTTGAACATGGGATTGATGACTTCATGGCAAGTGTCCCTTTCCTACCAGCTAGGAGACAAATCAATTTAATGGGCTTTTAATGGCAAAAGACTCAATGAGAATCTGGCGCGAAGGGTCAGGCGCTTACCCCAGCGTGTGAGTGCCCATGGAACAATCAGAATTTAAAAATGATCGTGTGGTGCATTTTAGAGGAAGTCGCAAATCTCATGCCCATCCTAGCAGGTGTGGCTCTGGCTTGAGACCGGGGCCCCCAGCTCCTCATGTCCACCATCTCCATGGTGGTCAGGAAGCTGTGATGGGGGCCATCCCCCTCCCCTCCAGGGCATCAGAGAGTCTCTGCCAGGATGCCTTCCGTCTCTAAGACCTTCTCTGTTGCACCCTCGCCGAGCCCGGGCCCATCCGAGCGTTCTCACCGAGCCCAGCGAGCTCACGGGAGCCCAGCTGTCAGCTATGCGGCTTCCCTGTGGCTGTTTGCAAACTCTGCCTGTTCATCCGGTTACGCCCCCTCTTCACGGCCTCGTGGAAACCCCAGCCCGCTCGCAGCCTCCCAGGCAGCCCCTCGCTGCTGTCTCCACGCTAACGGTTGCCAGCGTGGGCTTTCCGGGGAAGCAGCTCTAAAACAGCCTCCCCCGCCAGCCCCAGCATGTCGAGAGACACCACCTCGGTGAGGCAATCAGCTGATACCGAGCTCGCTTGCCTTGTTGTGTTATTCTTTTTTTTTTTTTTTTTAAGATTGATTGATTTAAAGAGCAGAAAGACAGAGTGAGAGGGATACACACGCGCGCACACACACACACGCGCACACACACACACACACACAACACAGCTTGTCCATCTGCTGGCTCACTCCTCAGATGGCTGCAATAGCCTGGGCTGGACCACACCAAAGCCAGGAGCCAGGAGCTCCATCCTGTACTCCCATGTGGGTGACAAGGACCCAAACACTTGCGTAGTCATCAGTTGTGCCCAGACACATTAGCAGGGAGCTGGGTTGAAGCAGGGACGCCGGGACTTGAACCAGTGCCCTGATGTGGCACATGGGTGTCCCAGGTGGCCTCATAGCCCACTGTGCCTGGACGCCGGCCTTTGTGTTGTGTGTCTTCCTGTAGGACTGGAGTCATCTCGTCTGTCTCCAGTTCCCGTTCTAGAGTGACAGATCACACGCAGTAGTTGTTCTGTGAGCACGTGGGCATTGACTGGCGAGTTCTGACCTCACCTCCATCTCCGCGCTCCTGCGGCTCCGAGCCCACCGGGCCTCTCTGCACCGTCCTTGGCTCTGGAGCACAGCCGCTCCCTCAGGGCCCGGCCTGCCTTGGAGGCGGGGTGGTGTTGATGCAGGGCCCCCCGTGGGCCTGATGTAGAAGCCCAACATCCCAGCCCCACTTTGCCCCGCCCTGCAAAGGAAGTGTCTGGGGCCAGGCTTCCCCCCCACCCCCGCCTCAGCTCCTGCAGTGGGGGTCCCTCACCTGTGAAGTGCCAGTGCGCAATCAGGTGACAGGGTGATTCTGCCGGCTGTGATGGACGCAGGAAGGTGAAGTACCAGCCAATGTGGACATGGAGGAGGAAAGGGGGCGGGCCAGAGAACAGCCTCTGCAGAACCAGCCGCCCAGGGCTTGCCGCGTCTTCTGCTGACTCATGGCTCTGCACTGCTGACTCATGCCGCAGCACACACACTCCCAGGCCGGACGTTCTTCAAAGAGAAGTGGGAGTTCTTATGATCGATTGCTAATTCCCACAGAGGGTGGGGTTTTGAAAGTTTTGAGTGTTTCGTTGTGACGGCCAATTGTGACTTCACTGGGAAACTCATCTGCTTTCTGCTCCTTTTATTTCTTGTTCAAACTCCTTTCCTGCTGGGCTGGGATCGGCCACACCAGACCACGCCTACAAGAACCCAGGCTGAATAACGCTGGGTGTCTTGTCAGGTCAGAATTGCTGTTTGTGTTTGGCTTGGTCAAAGTGCTGCCTTTGGCTGAAACGTGAGAATGCAGATGGAGCTCGGTGAGTCTCAACGCGACTCCAGTACGTTCCTAAAGCACATGCGGCCGAGCCACCTCACTCACGGCTTAGATCCCAGCTCTCCTGTCCCTGTCCCTGTCCCTGTGGAAATGCCCGGGCCAGTGGCAGCCGCGTTCCTGTCTGCTTCCTCCCTGTGCGTGCAGGACTGGCCTCTGCCCTGGCTGCTTGCTGTCTTGTCTTCGCGTCAGTACTCCACAAACATAGCGTCCCCGGAATGCTGCTTTCCAGTGAATTCCAAGGTGCTCACTCCTCCCACTGAGGGCAGGGCCAGCCCTCGCCCCTCCCACTGAGGGCAGGGCCAGCCCTCGCCCCTCCCACTGAGGGCAGGGCTAGCCATCACCCCTCCCGCTGAGGGCAGGGCCAGCCCTCGCCCCTCCCACTGAGGGCAGGGCTAGCCATCGCCCCTCCCACTGAAGGTAGGGCTATATTCCTGGAGCAGAGGCCGTGTACAGCGCCTAGGTTCCAGGTGCAACACGGATCTCCCTGGGCTGAGGTGGGGATGTCTGTGGGTCTGGTTCACCCTGGGAGCCCTGGAGGAGGAGTAGAGCTGATACAGCCCTTTCGTGCTCGGCTCCAGTCCCCTGCCCATCTCCAGAGCATTAACATTCTTTTCTACTATTTAAAAACTTTATTTTTTAAAAAAGATTTATTTATTTATTTGAAAGGCATGGTTACAGAGATAGAAGGGGGGAGAGAGAGAGAGGAGAAAGCACCTGGCTCCTGGCTTTGGACCGGCACAGCGCGCTGGCTGTAGCGGCCATTTGGGGGGTGAACCAACAGAAGGAAGACCTTTCTCTCTGTCTCTCTCTCTAACTGCCTGTCAAAGAGAAAGAGAGAGAGAGGGAGAGGGAGAGGGAGGGAGAGGGAGAGAGAGAGAGGGAGAGGGAGAGAGGGAGAGGGAGAGAGAGAGAGAGAGAGAGGGAGAGGGAGAGAGGGAGAGGGAGAGAGGGAGAGAGGGAGAGGGAGAGGTCTTCCATTCTCTGGTTCACTCCCTATATGGTTGCAATGGCCAGTGTTGGACCAGGCCAGTCAGCAGCCAGGAGCTGCCTTCAGGTCTCCCACGTGGGTTCAGGGGTCCAGGGACTCGGGCTGTCTTCTGCTACTTTCCCAGGCACATTAGGAGAGAGCTGGATATGAAGTGGAGCAGCCAGGACTCGAACCAGCACCCATATGATGTCAGTGCTGTAGGCGGTGGCTTTACCTGCTGCACCACAGCGCCGGCCCCTCTCTTCCACCTTCAAGGACTGTGATGGTGACCTTGGAAGTGCTCCTTGTTTCCAAGTCAGCTGATCAGCAAATTTAACTCTTTATCCGACAGCAACCCTCGTGGCCAGGCTGAGTCGCACACCCACAGGTTTAAGGCAGGTGACGTCACACGCGGGTTTTAGGCAGAAACTGGGCAAGGGTGTGGGCAGCACTCTCGCTGCCCCGGCACACCCAGGCAGGAAGCTGGCAGGACCAGGGGCTGGCACGCGGCTAAGCGGCTGCTGGGGACGCCTGCGGCCAGCTCGGCTCAGAGCCTCTTCCACACCCAGTGCACGTGCGCGTCGGGAGGCAGCCGTGAGCTCCAAGCACCGGAGCCCCTGGCACCAGTTCTGACCCCCGGCTTTGGCCTGGCCCAGCCCCCACTGCTGCAGCCGGGGAGGGGGGGAGTGAACCAGCGGGTGGAGCATACTGTCTTTCTGTGACTTTCAAAAAAGACGTAAATAGTAAAAATTTCAAAATAACCAAATATTGCATTGCATTACTGAAAATTGCTAAGACAGTAAATTTTCAGTATTCCACCCTAAAGGAAAATGGTGATGTGTTGCACAATGCACACAAGGTAGCTTCCAGAAGTCCATGGAGGTGAAATTGGAAGCCATGCATAGTTGTAATGTAGGTTTGACATGAAGTTTTTTGAAGATCCATCATAAGCATGGAGTTTAAACATTTTGATTCAAAATAAATTTCCTTTTTAATTTCACATTTTCACAAAACTTTTGCGGTATTCTTTCATGATACACAATTTTTGTCAAATACATAAACAAAATGAAGAAAAAACCTACCAGTGTCACATAAAAAGGACACAAAAGCCAAACTGAACCTCAGAAAGGTAATTTAAATAGCAGAGGTCTAAGTGGACAGACCACACCGGAAATAACGAAATGTCTTAGCACCTTCTAGAAGTACAAGGTCACCGTCTGCTGGTGTGTGGAGTGTGCAAGGTGCCCTCGTTCTGAGAGCTCTGTGTGAGGGGAGGGAGAGCGGTGCCCTGCCTTCCGCAGAGAACACGTGATGCCAGAGAGGTGTTGGGTCCCCTCTCCTGGGAGAAACCCTGACAAACTACTTAGCTCCTTAAGCAAATGCGTAGCAAGGAATCAAAGAGGTGTGCGTGCAGGGGGCCTTGGAAAGAGGCCCCTTCCCTCCCCCCGCGTGCACAGTCCCCCTGGCCCCTTGCCCTGTCTCTCCCTTCCAGAACTCCACGAGACGTGAACCACGCTCAGGCCCCATGTCCTGGGCTACCCTGGCCTCTGTCTCGCTCTGGGTCATTGTTCCCACGTGAAAATACGCTCTGAGCAAGAGCCTGGGAGAGCCGCCAGGCTCCCTGCTCCCCACCCCCCACCTCCTTTCGCTTCAACTACTGTGGCTGTGATGGCCGCCATCTCTCTGCAGCCACCGGGGGCTCTGTGTGGTTGGCGGGCGCAGTGCAGCCCAGCCCAGAACCCACGGAGGCGACCACACCAGCTCCCTGGAGCACGGGGCTCCTGATTGGACCTGTTTTGTGGGCCGAGGCTCCCGGGTGCACCCGGCTGCAGGACTGGAAGGTTTTTGGGGACATCCTGGTTTGTCTCTGCAGGGTGCTGAGTCACTCAGAGGAGGGAGCCACCGTGGGAAAGGCCATGTCTTCCCCGGGTGTCCAGTAACGACGGTGGGGAGACATGGCTGAGTCAGCTCACGGTCCTGATGGAGCCCCGCACCCGTCCTGAGCACCCAAACATGGCGGCCTTCACGGTGGACACGTGGAAGTGGAGGACCCTGTGGCCGAGGGTCCTGTGCGGCCGAGAGAGAGGGCAGGGGCGGAGCCTGCCAAGGTCCCCGCCCCCGCTGAGTCCCCCAGGTCACTGCCCTGTGAGCTGGAGGAGGAGCAGCCTCCCTGCCCTCCAGGCAGAGCCACAGAGGGAGCAGAAGTGAGAAGCAGGTGCAGGGGCATTCTCACAGCGGAGCAGCCCCAGGGCCCAGAGCCGCTCCCTCGGGAGACTCTGAAACGGTGAAAAGGCACAAAAGAACAAAAGCGTTTTCTACCATTTCTCATTCCAGTGTTGTCCAGGAAGCCACCCAGTAACACTGACCGAGTATGCTTGGCTCACTTTACAAATGCGTTCAGCTGCTCCAGCAACGGAGCTGCAGGGTCCCACGTCCCAGCTCTGGATACAAACCTCCATTGTCGACGCCTCGGTGGGCAGCTGGAGAGCCAAGGGAGCCACTGAGGGTGCCAGGGCCGGGGGCTCCAGGGGAAGTCGGCGTTGCCCGGGAACAGGCAGCCATTCCTCCTGCTGCCCCCAGACCCGCGTGCACGCAGCAATGCAGCCTCTCCGGGGATGCTCGCTGCCCCGGCCTCAGTGTCACGGTATTTACTCGTGAAGCAACCCCCAACCCCACAGAGAAGTTCCCCAAAGCAAGTGCCTGCTAATAGGATTTGGTCTTTGTGATTTCCTGCAGGCTGGGGGTGCCCACTCCCGCGGGGATGCTGACCGCCCTCTGGGCAGTGCAGGCGGGGCGGGAGCGTGGGCTGGAGGGCGTCGGTGACTCGGGTGCCGGTGCAGGGACCCCGTCCCTCCCTATGGCCTCCCTCTGCACGGACATGGTCTCCAGCACCACGCCCAGGTTTCCTGTCTCCCCCAAACTGCGTGTAAGCTTCAGAACGGCAGGGACATTTCTGCCCAGCGTGGTCACCACGTTCCGGGTGATTCCAGAAAAGCTGTGTGTTGATGGACGTCGAGTGTCCGTTTCTGCAGCACTTCTGTATAGCACACGCATGGGCGGGCGAGCATTGTTGCCCTTCGTCTCCCTGAAACCAGGACCTGTGTGTTTTTAGGCACAAGGACTGAACACGGAGAGCCGACCCAGCGTTCACTAAATGGTCAAACGGCTTAAATCAGCCCAGGACCTGGGAGCTACTTGTCCACAGGGAAGGCGCCAGAAAAACCCTAGCAGGACAATATCTTCCTGCATCTTTGTTACACTTGCAAAGGAAACAAATGCTACTTCGTATTAATGTGCCGTGTGACTAATTAAATGATGACCTCAGAAACTCTCCAAAATGTCACTTTCTTCTTAAAGCTGAGGATACGTGTAGTCTAGTTTTTGTATTTCTCAGGACACGATTATTCATTTGGGGTAGGAGAGATGGTGATTATTTTTAATTAAATTGTCTTCAGGGAAGCTCACAATTGAGAAGTAATGAGAGCATTGTAAGAAATATCTCATTTGAGGCAATAGAGAGCTGAATTGGCTGGCAATTCTGAGATTCAAAGGTCTGAGTAATCGGGGGATAATTGCGGATTGTTTTCTGCTAAGTTCTCGTGCGAGGACCTCTTGGCTGTCCTAGTAAATGAGGCTCTGATCGTTACAAGGAAAGGACAGTTTTCTTAAAAGCAAATGAAGGATGAAATGGATCTTTAAAATAATTAAATATTACAGGATTTGGTCAAAAGCTTATCTCTGTGTTTTTAAATTAACACATTGCCATCATTGTGAGCCTCTCAGTAGTGAAGAAAGTTGTGAGAAACTTCACATTAATATTTTTAATTCAAGTTTCATTACCAAAAATCCTCTGTATTTTGACACAGAGTTAATTTATTTGAAAGAGCTACAGAGAGGGAGGGAGAGAGATCTCCCACTCACTGGTTCACTCCCCAGTTGTCTGTAACAGCCAGCGATGGGCCAGGCTGAAGCCAGGAGCCAGGAGCTTCATCTGGGTCTCCCACGGGGGTGCAGGGGCCCCAGGCCTTGGGCTATCTTCTGCTGCCTTTCCAGGTGCATCAGCAGGAAGTGGATTGGAAATAGAACAGCTGGGACTTGAACTGGTGCCCGTGTGGGATGGCGGTGCTGCAGATGGTGGCTGTAACCACTTCGCCACGATGCCAGGTCCAAGCTGTTACTTCTCTGTTTGTCCTTTGCAGAGCAAACCCCAGAGGTTGCCATCACGCTGGCCGTCTGGCGTGGTAAGCTTGGAACTCTGCTATTGTTCCGCTTGTCTTTGGCAGCTTAATGGTGGCCAGTGATTCTCAGGCCTTAGATTGGTTTATAGAAACTCTCACAGAGCATTTTAATATTAGTGTTTTTGCAAAGTGAGAATGATCCAGTCACGTTTTGGTTTTTTGAGCGGTGCAGGCTGAAACGAGACGGCGAGTGTGCACTGCTGGGTCGGCTCTGGCAGCTCTGTCTTCAGAGAGCAGCTGTGGACACGTGGATCTGAAGTTAGCGGCTGAAACCCACCCCCTCTGACACCCGCTGCACCCTCTGATGGCCCCGCCACTGATGAGGTTTGCTTCTGCAGCCACCTGAGCCGTTTCTCAGCACCCCCGACTCCTCGTGTGAGTACCAGGCTCTGTGAGATGATCTCATCCACACACAGCGCGCTGCCTCCAGGGCTCACTGCTCATCAGGAGGTGCCCACCACAGCCAGAAACGTATCTCAGACCCACTGGAGCGTGAGAATGCGAACTCCGGTGACTGGCGAGGGTGGGCACCACTGCATCCTGTTGTGCCTGCTGGCGCCCAGGCTGCACGAGATTGTCCCCCGTGTGTCGAACTCTCAGAAGCTCTGGCTGGGGCTGCAACGCAAACTCTGTGCTGTGAGGTTGGACCAGCAAGACCCCTAGCACCTCTTTACAGTCATGGCTGTCAGGAGGGTCTCACCCCTGCCTCGTTCCCAGCAGAGCCCGGACGTGCTGGTGTCTCCTCTCTGAGCCCACGTCGCTAGCTGAGCTCCACGGACACACGCGCTGTGCCAGTGACCACACAGTCACACGGCTGAGTGATGGCACAGGTCTGTTTTGTGAGCACATTAGCTCTTGCTACACTACTGAAATGCCTGAGGCAGGCCACGTTTTAAAGAGGTCTGCTTTGGCTCCTGGTTCTGCAGACTCTGAGTCCAAACGGCACGGGGCCAGCTTTGGCTGCCACAGGAGGCAGGCGTGTGTGTGTCTTCTCTGTCTCCATCAGCTGTCGTCTCTAAGTCCTGATGGCTGAGCTCCGCCTGAATTGTTTCCCAGGGAGCCCACCTCTCAATGCCACAGCTGCGTGGATTCCCTTCCTCCTGCTGGTGGGGTGCACGGCTTGGATGGGTAAGCCCCGGTGTGAGGGTGGGGGCGGGGTCCCATCGCAGCCAGGGCAGGGAGTCCCCGCAGAGCCATGCTTCTCTCTGCTTAGTCCTCCTGGCTCCTGCTCCAGACCTCACTGGGCTCTCCCGTCTCCTGGGCAGCCCTGTCCCAGGTCCATGTTCATTCCCCGGCCTTGCAGCAGAGCCCCTCCTTCCCTGTCGTCATGCAGGGACGCACCTCGTCCTGTCCCAGACTCTGGGATGAACAGTGCAAGTGTTGTGAGGAGGAAAGTGTCCCCACTCTTGGAAGTCACCAGGCAGAATTTTCCACTCATGGTTTATTTTCAAAGACCCGTGGTTATCCGTGGTCAGAGTCACAGGGGACACAAATGTCTGAATTTCTAGTGAGTATCAACCATGGCGGGGTGTCCCTCCCAGACCTGCAGCTCCCAGGGTTAATCTACGTGGTCCTCACTGCACGCAGTCCAGAGACCCTGGAATGAACCCAAAGCCACACCAGTCAAAGTAGAAGGCCATGCACTAGAGCCCACACCGGCAGAGGTTTTGCTACACACTAGATAATCTGAACTCTGTGGAGGGGGATATAATATACAAAGTAGAGCTGCAATCTCATCTCGTTATCGCGGGGATGGCCGCATGTGATTACACTGTATCGATGCCTAATAGTGATCAACACTTGGCTTATTGAACACTTTTGTCCAACAGCGCACTGCAAACATGTTTACATGTTTAACCATCGTCTCCAAAACATTAATTCATAGAAGTTGGGTTTGGCTTTTTCCTTAAGTCTTTTAACTTTTTCATAATTTGATGTGTTATCAAAACTGTAACTCATGAAAACTTGATGTGGATCAACTTCAGTCCATGTATCCAACCACACGGCTGTGATGCAGTTTTTATCCATTGTTTAATAGATGATGAAGAGCTTTTGATATGCCGGAGGTGCATGGTCTCTTCATTGTGTACAGATTCTCTGAATATACCATCCCTGTGAACTCTGAAGATGACAACTTCATTGCAGTGTGTGGTTTTATGACATCACAGATCTGAATCTTGTCAAGCATGCTTCAGTCAAATTGTGTTGCTCCTCAGGAGAATTCTATGAAGCTATGAAATGGGTATCAGCATCATGCGATTTTCCTGTTTTATCATATCATCAATGCCATTATTTCCTATGTTCACTGTGCTTACAATAAAGTGTTTTCTATCGCATCTACTGTAACCCGCTCAGTTTGGAGTCCAATGTCCCTACACAAAGTACTTGTAGGAGTCGGTGCTGTTCTCACCCTGACTTGTGTACTACAGAGTCTGTGTGTTTACAGCAGGTGATATGGAATGAACCGAGGCCTTCAGCAACCAGGCAGTCAACCAGAGGCTTCTCCATCCATACGTGCCTGTCCCTGCGGAGCCCCAAGATACCCCCAGCGGGCCCCTGTAGACGATGTCCCCAGTCAGCAGGAAGCAGCCAGAGAGACTCATCGTCGCCCCCTTTCCTATCATCAAAAGGTCAGGATGGTTGCTTTGGGAAGGCCTACACTTCCGGGAATGGAGAGTCCCTACCTGTACTTCCGGGGAAGAAAAGTCCTTGTCAAGGTCCCTGCGGAGGCCTAAAGGTCAACCAATGAGGATCAAACCCGCTTCAACCTTTAACCCCCATGCCCTGTATCTATAAAAGTAGCCCTCCCAGCCTCTGACGTGCAACTTCCCCGCCTCCACTCTGTTGGGGAACCTCGCCTGAGAGCAGAATCCCAATAAAAGCTTGTGAATTAAAAAAAAAAAAATACTGGCCGGCGCGGTGGCTCACTAGGCTAATCCTCCACCTTGCGGCGCCGGCACACCGGGTTCTAGTCCCAGTCGGGGCACCGGATTCTGTCCCGGTTGCCCCTCTTCCAGTCCAGCTCTCTGCTGTGGCCAGGGAGTGCAGTGGAGGATGGCCCAAGTGCTTGGGCCCTGCACCCCATGGGAGACCAGGAGAAGCACCTGGCTCCTGGCTGTGGATCGGCGCAGCACGCCGGCCGCAACGCACCAGCCGTATTGACTACTTGTGGGGTGAACCAATGGAAAAAGGAAGACATATCTCTCTGTCTCTCTCACTGTCCACTCTGCCTGTCAAAAATAAAAAAATGCTGTAAAATACTTTCAGGAGTTGTTGATTTTTATGCCTCGTGTGTGTGTATGTGCATTGCTCTGCCTTCCTACTCCTCTGCTCCCTTGCAATTATAATAATTCCGTTCCCTACAATCAAGTGAAATTAATGCCAGTCCCACATTCCAATCAAAAACTGATTCCTTCGTGAAGCATAGCTTGATCGCCAGCTCCTGTGATGGGCCTGTTCTGGCAGGGGATTCGCCCTACTTTTTGGATCTGCCACACGTGATAGTCATTCTGATTCTGGGTTTGTGATTGATTTCCATTTGGTCCATATTAACCTAAGTCTCCTTGCTCCAAGAGAACCATTCCAATTCCTATTTTAATAAACGGAATCCTCTATACCTTCAAGTGTACAAAATAGATACCTAAGGAATGCCACAGAAAAATAAGGAGAGAACACAAGATTTGATTACAATATGTGGTTCCCATCTTCTTTTTAATTTACTGTCTTACCAAAAGGAAAACATAAAATACTTCCCAACTATATAAACAGTGAAGGAAGGAAATGACAAACCCAACATTCTAAATAATGGCTGCTTCAGGAGGAGAAGGCAGGGAGATGAGAGTGGAATGGGGGAGGGGGTTATAATTCGAAGAACATGATTTTCAGGGGTCTAGATGAACTTTTCAGTGATGCATATTGAAGATATATTAATGCATATTGAAGATAGATGATTGATAAAATATGGAGAAAGAAAGAAAGTGGTTCACTGCTAGTCCAATAATTGCAGTCTCATGGGGACAGGTAGAGTAGTTAAGACACCACTCGGATACGTGCATCCCATGTTGAGAGCCTGGTTCAAGTCGTGGCTCCTCGCTCTGATCCAGCGCCTGCTAATGCACACCTGGATGCAGCAGGTGCTGCCTCAAGCACTTGAGTCCCTGCCAGCCACGTGGGAGACCCAGACCGGGTTCTGGGCTCCTGCATCTGAAGTGGCCCAGCTCTGGCTGCTGCGGGCATTTAGGCCATGAACCAGGGATGAGATACTCTCGCTGTGTGTGTATTTCTCTCTCTCCCCTTTTCTCTGCTTTTCAAATAAAATGAAAATAAATAAACTTTAAAAGCACTTAATGAGCCAAAGATTATGTGATCCAAAAATACATATACAGATATAAATAAATATGTATAAAGCTACAGTTAGGCAAAGTTTGATTTGTAGACATTGTGAGATTTTCTGTAAAGATATGTTTATATACTTGTAGTAGTTCTGATCGTTTATGGAGAATTAGTTTCTGTTTACTCTGAATGGTCCAAATAATTACTTTATTCCAATTATGTAAATTGACAATAATCTTATTCTGAACAGCTTAGTAGGTTTTAAGAAGCCAGAAATACAATTTAAATCATATTCTAAACAGTGATGTGGCTTATTTTCTGTACTTTGAGTTTTCCAGGAAAGCATGACCTCACTGGTGGGCAGGCAGGCGGGTGGCAGGCTGATTCTCCGATGCTGACTTCATTGCCTAATAATACCAGTTTTTGTGAGCAAGTCTGAGGACTGCTGGATCAATGGAGTCCTTAGGTGACTTAAACAAAATTCCAGAGACAGCTCAGAAGAATGGAAACTTCTGTGTTTGCACAGTAGAAGGTCATCGGTCCTTTAATATTCCCTAGCTGATTTTGCCTCAAAGAAAGTTGCCCAAAGTGTACTCTAAGTTTATGAACATATTTTCTAAGGCTCATGTAATAAAGCCATGAGGATCAACTTAGTGGTGTTCCAACTACTGAATAAAAGCCAATCACAAGAGAAATTTCTAAATTAAACATATTTTAGGTGATGGATCTGTTAGATTGATTTGCACCATACCATACTGATACATTCATCATGCTGTCACATGCCTCATAAATATATATGAGCACAGTTTGTCTAATTATAATAAAATTGAATTTTAAAAAATTTAGTGAGATCTACTCTCTTAGGTTACAGACTTAATTGGGACCCAAAATCCTTCTCCCTTTCCAGTTCTGCTTCTATCACATGCTTCTCTCCCCATATTGGAAGTGCATAACCTGTGTGGTACCACTGGTTCATGGCTGTACTGGAATCTGACCTCAGGATTAGTCATACCTGCAGTCATACACAGACCTGATTTGGGTGAGATTTTGTACTTAGAACTGCTGCTGCAGTGACTAAAACTTTGGTGGCTATTGGGACGGAAAGCACATTTGTGGGTGTGGGAAAGGCAAGAGTATGGTAGGAGTGTAGTGGACTGGATTGTATCTACCCAAAACTCATATTTGGATGTCCTGACTTTCAGGATCTCAGGGTGTGATTAAGAATGTAATTAAGTTAAAATGAGGGCAGTAGGTTAGGTTCTAATTCCCTGTGAGTAGTGTCTGTGTGAGAAGAGGGGGTTAGGACACAGACACGCAGGCACTCACAGAGAGAGGACAACAACTTAAGGCAAGGAGAGAAGCCTTGGGAGAAACCAGCTCTGCTGATGCCTTGCTCGGACTCCAGCCTCCAGAACTGAGACACAGGATGTTTTTCTGTTTAAGTCACCAAAGCTGTGTTGCCTTGTTGTGCACACGACGCTAAGCAGACACCAATGGACAACTAAGAGCCAGCAGGCCAAAGCAAGGGGGTGAGCCCGCCCAGTGGACCACGGCAAGGCGGGATGCAGGCTGGGGTTCAGCACCATGGCCAGCTCCACGCACACTCTTGAGTAACACTTTCCAGACATTGGAAAACGCTCTGCACCCCACCCTCATGCCCTCAAACCTCCTTGCAGGCAGCCACTTAGGTTTCTCTTGTCACCCAGAGCGTGTCGTGTGGCATGGGAGAGGGTCTTTTCAGTTCCAGTGGCATAGGAACACAGACACACACGAGTGCATGCATATCTCATACAGACAAAAACATACGAGTACATGTGCACACATGCAAGTTTTATACACACATCCTCATATGCATATACACACAGATGGGCACGAGTGTGCAAAGGTGGATATGTGTGTACAAAACTTCAAAACCTTGCATCACCTCTGATTCCAACCTGTGCTTCCAGGGCTTAGTTTAACCTTCCCTCTTCACTTATTTGCTAGTATTTTTTGGACAGTTAAATACCTAAGTCATTACCCCCTGCTCATTCATATGATTTGCACAAGTCATTTTAGGGTTATTAAAAAATTATTGGGAGTCCAGCTCTCTGCTGTAGCCTGGGAGTGCAGTGGAGGATGGCCCAGGTCCTTGGGCCCTGAACCTGCATGGGAGACTGGGAGGAAGCACCTGGCTCCTGGGTTTGGATCGGTGCAGCACACCGGCCACAACACACCAGCCGTAGTGGCCACTTGTGGGGTGAACCAACGGAAAAAGGAAGACCTTTCTCTCTGTCTCTCTCTCTCACTGTCTCACTCTGCCTGTCAAAAAAAGTTATTGAGGTGAGCATTGCCCAAGAATCTGGATACCACCTGGGACTCCTGTATCTGTTAGTAGAGTGCCTGGGTTTGAGACCTGGCTCTGCTCCTAGGAGGCAGTAGTTGGTGGCTCAGGTGGCTGGGCCCCTGCCACCCATGTGTGAGACCTGGGTGGAGGTCCTGGCTCCCACTTTGGTCTGGCCCAGTCATGGTGGCTAAAGGCATTTGAGAAGCCGACCAGTAGATGGGCGATCTCTCCCTTTCTCTTGGTCTGCAACGCTGGCTCTCAAATAAATAATAATAAACATTAAAATAAGAGTTACTAATTAAGAGACAATATTTAAGTCTGTTTCTCAGTGCCTTTAGCCTTACGGAGTCAAGATTCCGTTTTCTAACGGTATTTAGATTTACCCTTTACCTCCGAGGGCTGCCTGACGAAGTCCCATACTTTGGAAGCCTTGGGAAAACAGCAACTTCCTGCCTCACCATTCCAGAGGCCAAAATCCAGAAGCAGGGCTCGACCCCCCGAGACCGCAGGTGGAAGCTTCGTTGCCTCCCAGCTTCCGACAGCCATGGGTCCCGCATGTTCCCCGGTCTGCAGACCTGCCGCCCAGTTTCTGCTGCTCAGCCACGTGCGTTCTCCTGGGCACCTGTGTCCAGTTCTTCGCCTTCCCGTAAGGGCACAGTCACTGGGATTGGAAGCCTCCACTAGGCTGGTGAGACCTCACTCTACACGCACAGCTACTGCCTTTGGGGGACACAGTTCAATCCGCGTTACCCACCCACTTCAGCATGGTTGTGTGTTCATCTGTCATGCAGTTAGTTTGTGTTTTAATTTTCATTCCCTTGAAATCCTGGTTGATTTTAATTATTTATGTTAAGAGTATATGAAATATTGATGTCCCTAAATGTCAGAGGCTTTGTGAAAGCGTTCTCACAGAGCGCTGTTTCTCTATTCTCCCCTCAATCCTGCTTCATTTTTCTCCATTTCCCCACCATTTCCTGCACAATTCTTTAGCACTTGCTGATTCCTTGTGCATGTGTGCACGTGTGTGGCTATGTGACAATGTTCTGGAAATAACTGCAGATCTGTTCATGGAAATCATCCTACTTCTTTTTTTTTATTGAGCTGAACAGAACTTCGCTGCTTGGATCCGGTCCTATTTCCATGGTTCTCTGACCTGTAGATCTCTGTGCTGTGTTCATTAGGTTGCACAGACAACTCTACAGGCAGGATCTGTGTTGGTCGAGTGTCTTGGAGCAAATCCTAGACATACCAATGCTGAACGGAGGTGATATGTGGTTTTGTTCCGGAACATTGTCCCATTCCACATTCCAGCCAGCGTGAGTGGTTTCGGCTTTGTGAGGACAAGGTGCTACCTTTTTAATTCTCACCAGCCCGATGTGTGAGAAATGGCTCCTTTGTTGTCTGATACTTATTTCTGTACTTCCACAGGAGGAGACATCAAGCCTCACTTGGGAGTATGTATCTTCCTCCTTCCACATTGTATCACAGGAGAGTGGTTGTCTCCTCTGCACTTGGGTGACCAGGCCATGGTGCTGGGGACCTTGCTGTGACGTCGTCCACATCACGGGAAGCATCACCGGCCCCACAGGTGGCATTAGCCCTGGCAGGTCTCACACACACACGCAGCCTGCTGCAGTCTGAGCAAATGTGAGAAGTGGGGAGAGTTTATGGAGCCACGTGCACATTTGGAATAGATTCTTAACAATCTGTAACAAGAATTTAGCTGAAAAAAGAGTCCATGATTACCACAAACACCAAACTTCACCATCTACATTTCAGTTTGGCTGTGGCGTGGGCGTGGAGCCCAGCAGAGCGCCCGGGGTCAACTCTCCCTCTGAATCCTGGCTGCACCTCCCCACCAACGCCGACCATGGGAGGCGGGGCTGGGTTCCTGTCACCCATGTGAGAGACCTGTGTGCCATTCCAGGCTCCTAATTTTGGCCCTGGCCGAGTCCCAGTTATTGCAAGCACTTGGGGAAAGAACCAGCGGGTGGGAGCTCTGTGTCCCTCTGTCTGTCTGTCAAGTCTCTTTTGCTCTCTGTCTCTCAAATAAAAAAATGGAAAACTATACTTGTTTGATTTTAATTTATATTAAATCAGAAGATAGAATAGGAGCAGGCAAGAAAGAATATAGGAAATGGGTTTCCTGAAATAATATGGTGAATCAGTAGACTTATGAGAATGGGAAATTATAGGCAAGACATCTGTTAGGGTTTAATGTTTGCATCAGACCTTGTTATGATTAAAAAATAAACAAGGCATTAAAGCTTCCATGTTCTGAGGAGGAACAAAGAGACCTGATTACTTCTGTTGTTATTATTTAGTCCAATTTGGGGGCGCACAGCCCAGGAGAAAGTGCAGAGAGGAAATTATTAGAATCCAAGGAGAATTTGCAAGGGTTTGAAAAGGTGATGATGCTAACAACAATAATGGTGAGGGGAGTAATGATGGCAGTTGAGGTGTTTATTGTATGAATGATGTCTTGCGTTCACTGTCTAGACTACTGAGTTCTGGGAGAGGTACAAGTGGAATCCATAATCCGTTCTCAGAATTCCTTTGTTTAAAAAGGTGGAGAAGATAATGAGTTTCCTGACAATTCTATTATTTTTCTATTGCAGGAGCACAGAGTGATTACCAGATGCTAGTGTTCGGTTTCTCACTGAAATGCGACGTTGAGTCTAGCACGAGGGTCTTTCACAGTGAACTGCGGGGCTGTGGCGCAGTGTGCCACACGGCTGCCTGTGCTGCTGCACCCCGTGTGAGTGACAGCTCAATTCCCAGGGGCTCTGCGTCCCATCCAGCTCCATGCTGATGGCCTGGGAGAGCACTGGAAGATGGGCCAAGGCTTTGAGCTCCTGACACCCATGTGGCAGGTGGGAGACCTGGATGGAGTTGTAGGCTCCTGGCTTTGTGGCTATTTGGGGAGTGAACCAGCGGATGGAAATCAATCTCTCTCAAATAAGTTAAATAAGTTTTTTTTTAAAAAAATAAGCAAATGATCAGTAAACTACAGAACACACAATACCCCAGGGCGGAGTATTAGATTTAGGTCAGTAATTACAAAGCAAGGTTAACCTGTGTCTACACAAGTGGGAAGCGGGTACAACCTAGGGCAAACCGGGGCGGCTCCAGTGAGGGCCTGGGTGAGCGAGAACGGCACTGCTTTGGGACCTGGAACCCCAGAAACTGGGAACAAAGCACAGATGAGCCAGTGACCGTGGGTAAAGCTGTGGACACAACACGGCCTCCTGGGAGACAGAGAAAACAAGGGCAGCGCATGGGGACAGGGAGGGAGCAGGATCAGCCCAGAACCGGGCAAGGTGTCTGCGGCAATGACTTATGGGGAGGACCCAAAGGCAGGGCTAAGGGAGCCTAGGAGGATCCACACTCCAAAGAGCACAGTGCTGCGTCGGGACGTGAATCCTGAGCCGGGGGCCCTGTGGGACTGCGTGACGAGAGCACTCTGCTCCGTACCTGGCGAGGGCGTCCGGTACTGCTCACTCGATCGGGAGTTCGGCGAGCATGGCCACACAGACGTTACCACCTGGGTACATGCTCCTGCCGCACTCACACGTGGGGGAGCCCTCACTGGAGGACCTGGGACTGGTGCCTGGCTCAGGCTCCTGACTCAGCTCCCTGCTGCTGCCAGTCCTTGGAGGCAGCGGCAGTGGCCCGAGCGCCTGGGTTCCCGGCACCCACGTGCGAGATCTGGGTTGAGTCCTGGCTCCTCACTCAGTCCTCGCAGCACCCTGGTTGACACGTGCACTTGAGGGTAAATCCACAGATAGGAGCCCCCTGCCTTTCTCTCTGTCTTTCCTTCCTTCTTGAATAAATGAAATCAATGTAGGTGATCGCACAAGAGGGACAGCCAGTCGGCACGGCCCTTCTCTGGTGACCTTGGAGAGGCCCCGGGGTTCCTGGTCAGGGGAGCTGTAACCGGCTCCGTTGAGATTGAAGTCATGAGATTGTCCCTGCAAGATGCGGATGTAGTGACCCGTGTGTCTCACCCGTGTCTCTCAGGTACTCGTGTAACTCCCGAAAGCCCTCCGAGAGCGCTGGCCGCTTTAATGGAAAAGATCCACTGGTGCTCTTCTCACTTTTGTTACATTCACAGCAACAGCTAAGTTACATACGCAGCCAGATTTGAGTTGTGTGTCTATCTTAGCCTCCTCTGGAACGTTCAAACCGCTGTGGACTTGTTGATTCTGTCCAGAATCTCAGCTCTAACTTATTTGTGACCGTACCATCGTGTGAGTGCAGAGGGACGGCGTGGGTACCAGCTGATTCCGTCATGGTCCCTGTTGAAACCCAGAGCCTCCGCAGAGAAGAGTCCTCACTGTTCCTGAGTGTGTCGGACAAACTCCCTTTTCCGAGGGTTCTTGGCATTTTATTCCTGGAAATATCTTTTCGTTGTTTTCATTGTTTTTTCGGTGTTAGAATTGCTTTTACATTTTGATGCAATTTAAAGTACACAAAATGTCATCGTGCGACGACTTTTCCCCAGATTGCCTGAGCGTAAGCCGATGCTCCCCTGGTCTCCCCCGGAGTCCTGTGCATTTCCTAAAGCGGGGACAGCGACCAGCACAGGCGGCGACCGGGAGCTGGGGACCCACAGGGACTCGCCACCTCCACTCGAGCCCCGGCACACGGCCAAGTGTGGTCGTTTTCTCAGAGGTGCCCTTCTGGGGGCCCGTCCTGTGGCACAGGGGGTTTCTGTCACCTGGCATCCGTGTGGGAAGGCCAGCTTCAGTCCCTGCCGCTCCACTTCCGGGCCAGCTCCTTCCGCGTGAGCCTGGGCAGGCGGTGGATGCCGGGTCAAGAGCCTGGGGCGCTGCCACCAAGGAGGGAGGCTGAGATGGAGGGGTGGCTCCTGGCCTCAGCCTGCCCAGCCCTGCTTGCCGTGGCCATTTGGGGAGTGAACCAGCAAATGGAAGACCTCTCCCCCCCCCCCCCATAAATATGTCCTTTTTTCCTAAAACAACGTCCTGTAAGGGTCGAGTTCAGGGGCACAGGTTGTGTTTGGCTGCTGTGTCTCCTTAGATGGCGTCATTCTGAAATGTTCTTCAAGCATCATGACCTTGGAGAAAACCGTCCCGCAGGACCGCCCTGGGCGTGGTCTCTGCCGAGCTGCCTGCGGCCTTATCCATGGCATGGACCTTGGCGTGACTGCCACAAAAGTGGCGGTGTTTCCCCCCACCCGTGAGGAGCTGGAACAGCCCGCGTGGATCACGGGGCCAAGGTGGCGTCTTCTGGCTTTCATGCTAAATGTGCTTTGGTTTTTACTTTCATAATTAATAAACATTTTATGAACAATGACTTATAAGCTATTTGAATACTTGATTTCTCATCAAATTTTTAATTATTCATGATCTTAAGCCAATACAGACTCACAATTTTTTGTACTATTTGATAGATTAAAATTCCTCATTGTCGCGGCCAGTGCTGTGGCATAGTGGGTGAAGCCGCCACCTGAAGTACCAGCATCCCACATGGGCGCTGATTAGAGTCCCAGTTATTCCACTTCCAATCCAGCTCTCTGCTATGGCCTGGGAAAGCAGTAGAAGATGGCCCAAGTCCTTGGGCCCCTGCACCCGTGTGGGAGACCCAGAAGAAGCTCCTGGCTCCTGGGTTCAGATTGGCGCAGCTCAAGCCGTTGTGGCCACTCCCACATTGTAGGAGCGAACCAGTGGATGGAAGACCTTTCTCTCTCTCTCTCTCTCTCTCTCTGCCTTTCTCTGCATCTTCTTCTCTCTCAGTGTAGCTCTTTCAAGTAAATAAATAAATCTTTAAAAAATATAAAATATTCCTCATTGTCATTGTTTATTTCGGGGCTCAGTTTGCCTTACATTGGGCCAGAGGGAGCCCTTCAAACCCTGTTCTATGTTCCTGTCTTTATCTGAGCGTTTTCTTTCTTTGTGGCACAAGATTTTCCAGACTTATTGTGAATTTTCTTTTCCAACCTTAAAATCAGCCACTTGTCCAAGCAGCCAGGAGTCTCCCGAGTGGAGAATGTCAGGATGTGGGGCTCCAGGGCACGGGGGTCTCCCCTGCAGTGAGGAGCCAGGGGTCAGGTGTGTGAATGTAGTACAGACAGGTGAGCGGGTTCCCTATCCAGTGTCTGTGTGGAGGCTGTGACTGCACCAGCGACCCGCAGTCAGCCCCAGTCTCCTTTCCGCATCTGTGTCTCCCTGTCCCACACTGAGAAACCGCTCCCTCGAGCCAGGGGCGCTTCCTGGCATCATGGACCCCCTTGTGCACGCCCCGCCCCCACCGTCCTCACTGCCCCTCCAACCACAGGCCCCACTGCACCCTCGTCCTCTGGACGCCCCTGCTGACCATGAACTTGAACATCCCTCCTAGGCCGTTTTCCTGGGAACCGAGGGCACTTGGCTGTGACCCTTGCGTGTTTTGCCGTTGTGGTGAGAAGCAGAAATACGGCTCCCGTTTGTCCAGACTCCGCTCTGGCACACACATCCCGAAGAGAAGGGATTGTCGCCACACTGCCACGGGCCTTTTTTTAATTCCACTTGTCCATTTATCTGGGAGGCAGAGAACTAGAGGGCGACAGCCAGAGAGAGACGTCGCATCCCCTGGTTCCCGCCGCAAATGCCTGCAATGGACCAGGGCTGGGGCCAAAGCCAGGAGCTGGGAACTCGGTGCCTGACTGCCGGACGCATAACAGGAGTCCAACCTGGGGCAGGAGCAGGGCCGGGAGGCGAGCCCAGGCGAGCACTGTGGGCTGCAGCGTCCTCGCCGCTGGACAGAAGCCCCGTGCCCCAGGTGAGTCAGCTCCTGATTTGGAGGGAAGGGGGAGTTACTGAATGCCTCCAGCTTCCCTCCCCTGAGGGCGCTCAGGTTTCCCAGCTGTCCCCGTCACAGGGAATCCGACGTGAGCCACAGTGGCTGAGCCGCTCGTGGGGCAGGAGGCGTCCCCGGCCCCACAGAGGCAGGGGACTGTCCACCCTGAGCAGTTTTGAGCTTGGTCACCTCCTCTGCTTATGGAGCAAACCTGCCCAAAGTGCATATGGTAGGCGTGGCCACAGCCCAGCAGGACCCTGTCAGTCACCGTCACTGCTCCCTCTGGAATGTTGCCTGAACACCCACCTGGGTGAGCTGTAACAGACCACTCGGTGGCCACCCAGGAGCCTCCAGTTCAGTGCTCGGAAAAGAAATGTATTTATTCATTTATTTGAAAGTCAGAGTTACACAGAGACAGAAGGAGAGGCACAGAGAGAGAGAGAGAGAGAGAGAGAGGTCTTCCATCTACTGGTTCACTCCCCATTTGGCTACAATGACCAGATCTGAGCTGATCCGAAGCCAGGAGCCAGGAGGGAGCTTCTTCTGGGTCTCCCACCCAGGTGCAGGGCCCCAAGGACCTGGGCCATCTTCTGCTGCTTTCCCAGGCCAGAGCAGAGAGCTGGACAGGAAGTGGAGCAACTGGGTCCCAAACCGGCACCAACATGGGATGCTGGCATTGTAGGCAGCGGCTTTACCCGCTATGCCACAGCGCTGGCCCCTCGTAAAAGAAATTTAATGTTTGGTCATTTCAGGTTGAAAAATTCAAAATCACCTCTGGTTTCACTTTTTCCCCAAGTTCAATGCTGTTAAAAGCTGCCTTTTTTTTATACACTGAAGAAAAGACGTTCTTATCTTTTTGGTTTTAAGTTAGCTTTCGATTGAGATGAACTGGTTCAGACAGAGGCCACAGCTGCTGGAATGGACACAGGCCACAGCTGGTGGTGTGGACAGAGACCACAGCTGCTAGTGTAGACACAGGCCACAGCTTGTGGTGTGGACAGAGACCACAGCTGCTAGTGTAGACACAGGCCACAGCTGGTGGTGTGGACAGAGACCACAGCTGCTGGTGTAGACACAGGCCACAGCTGGTGGTGTGGACAGAGACCACAGCTGCTGGTGTAGACACAGGCCACAGCTGGTGGTGTGGACAGAGGCCACAGCTGCTGGTGTAGACACAGGCCACAGCTGGTGGTGTGGACACAGGCCATAACTGCTGGTGTAGACACGGGCCACAGCTGGTGGTGTGGACAGAGACCACAGCTGCTAGTGTAGACACAGGCCACAGCTGGTGGTGTGGACAGAGACCACAGCTGCTAGTGTAGACACAGGCCACAGCTGGTGGTGTGGACAGAGGCCACAGCTGCTAGTGTAGACACAGGCCACAGCTGGTGGTGTGGACAGAGGCCACAGCTGCTAGTGTAGACACAGGCCACAGCTGGTGGTGTGGACATAGGCCATAACTGCTGGTGTAGACACAGGCCACAGCTGGTGGTGTGGACAGAGACCACAGCTGCTAGTGTAGACACAGGCCACAGCTGGTGGTGTGGACAGACACCACAGCTGCTAGTGTAGACACAGGCCACAGCTGGTGGTGTGGACAGAGACCACAGCTGCTGGTGTAGACACAGGCCACAGCTGGTGGTGTGGACACAGGCCATAACTGCTGGTGTAGATGCAGATCACAGCTGGTGGTGTGGACAGAGACCACAGCTGCTAGTGTAGACACAGGCCACAGCTGGTGGTGTGGACAGAGACCACAGCTGCTGGTGTAGACACAGGCCACAGCTGGTGGTGTGGACAGAGACCACAGCTGCTAGTGTAGACACAGGCCACAGCTGGTGGTGTGGACAGAGGCCACAGCTGCTAGTGTAGACACAGGCCACAGCTGGTGGTGTGGACAGAGGCCACAGCTGCTGGTGTAGACACAGGCCACAGCTGGTGGTGTGGACATAGACCACAGCTGCTGGTGTAGACACAGGCCACAGCTGGTGGTGTGGACACAGGCCATAACTGCTGGTGTAGACACAGGCCACAGCTGGTGGTGTGGACAGACACCACAGCTGCTAGTGTAGACACAGGCCACAGCTGGTGGTGTGGACACAGGCCATAACTGCTGGTGTAGACACGGGCCACAGCTGGTGGTGTGGACAGAGACCACAGCTGCTAGTGTAGACACAGGCCACAGCTGGTGGTGTGGACAGAGACCACAGCTGCTAGTGTAGACACAGGCCACAGCTGGTGGTGTGGACAGAGGCCACAGCTGCTGGTGTAGACACAGGCCACAGCTGGTGGTGTGGACACAGGCCATAACTGCTGGTGTAGACACGGGCCACAGCTGGTGGTGTGGACAGAGACCACAGCTGCTAGTGTAGACACAGGCCACAGCTGGTGGTGTGGACAGAGACCACAGCTGCTAGTGTAGACACAGGCCACAGCTGGTGGTGTGGACAGAGGCCACAGCTGCTGGTGTAGACACGGGCCACAGCTGGTGGTGTGGACAGAGACCACAGCTGCTGGTGTAGACACAGGCCACAGCTGGTGGTGTGGACAGAGGCCACAGCTGCTGGTGTAGACACAGGCCACAGCTGGTGGTGTGGACACAGGCCATAACTGCTGGTGTAGACACAGGCCACAGCTGGTGGTGTGGACAGACACCACAGCTGCTAGTGTAGACACAGGCCACAGCTGGTGGTGTGGACACAGGCCATAACTGCTGGTGTAGACACAGGCCACAGCTGGTGGTGTGGACAGAGACCATAACTGCTGGTGTAGACACAGGCCACAGCTGGTGGTGTGGACAGAGGCCACAGCTGCTAGTGTAGACACAGGCCACAGCTGGTGGTGTGGACAGAGGCCACAGCTGCTAGTGTAGACACAGGCCACAGCTGGTGGTGTGGACATAGGCCACAGCTGCTGGTGTAGACACAGGCCACAGCTGGTGGTGTGGACACAGGCCATAACTGCTGGTGTAGACACAGGCCACAGCTGGTGGTGTGGACACAGGCCATAACTGCTGGTGTAGATGCAGATCACAGCTGGTGGTGTGGACAGAGACCACAGCTATTTGCATAGACAGAATATTCTTTTATAGTTATCTGGCCCAGCTGCTTGTATTTTTAAACACCTCATTATAAATGCAGCAAGAATCCACACAAAGTCAAATCAGTGCCCACATCAGCCTTACTTTCCACAAAGGATCTTGATTTCTTTCTAGAACATGGCAGGTTTCTGGGGCTTGGGGGTCATGGGGATTAGGCTCGCCCGTGGGCGTGTGGCCTGACGTTGAGGTTGAGGGCCCCGTGCCTGCTCTGTGTCAGCATGAAAACGAGCTGGAGTCAGTCGATCCCTTAAGAACTGCTCCAGATCCTGGGAGTGGAATTCTGACCACGTCTGAGCCTGCAGGAGAAGCCAAGATGGCCATGCTTGTGGGCAGGGACTGAGCCTCCCTGCTTGGTTCTCTACGGTTCTTACAGCTCCCGCTGAGGGCATGAGTCAACAGTGAGTGGGTGCACGACGACTGGAGGCTTGAGCTCCACAGACCGTCCCATCTGGAGGAGGAAGCCTGCAGTCCTCAGCACCCCCAGGTCTGTTTTATCCCAGAAGATCACCAGAGTCCAGCCCAGACACATTGCCAGTACCACCAGCCAAGGGCTTACAGACAACTGGTCCACCGGCACGGGCGCCGCCGTCACCGCGTCACTTCTGGGGGCTGCTTTTCGGTGAGCAGAGTCCCGGCCCGGCTCCTCGGACTGGGGGTCCACTGGTTAGTGCCCGTGTGACACATGGATAGTTCCGAGGACAGTCATGTGAGAGCACCGGCGGGGGACCCTCCAGAGGTGATGCGCCATTGTTACAGAAGACCCCAAGGTCTTACGGCCGAATTATGGAGTCTTGCTGAAAGCCAGCAAAGCCGGCGGCCCCACGGGGCTGTGCGCAGCCCCGACTGAGCTCGGGGCTAAGCTTCTAAAGGCAAAAGCGCATCTGCTGGGAGTGATTACAGAGCTAAGCATTCCTTACGGAGCCGGAGCGAGCGAGGCCACGCTGGTCTCGGGGCATTGGCGCATTTCCCCAGCACTTAATGCAGACAGTCCTGACAGATAACGTCATTACAAGGCTAGTTTCAGAGTCGATGGTGGTTGTGCAACTGGTTAGAAAAATAGAGGACAGAGCGACTATCAACCATCCAGAGACAAAACTGAGCGACCCGGGTCAGCCGCATCTCACTTCACCACGGGAGAGGCCACCCTCCTCTCCGGAGCAGCACAAACAAGTGGCCAGAAAAGATTTGTTTATTTATTCAAAAGAGCCTCAGAGAGAGAGAGATAAGGGAGAGACAGAGAGAGAGAGAGAGAGAGAGGTCCTCCATCCACTGGGTCACTCCCCAGATGGCCGCTGTGGCCGGGGCTGGACCAGCCTGAAGCCAGAAGCTGGGAGCCAGCATCTTCATCCGATCTCCCGTGTGGACGGCGGGGGCCCAAACACTTGGGCCGTGTTCCACTACTTTCCCAGGTGCGTTAAGGGGGAGCTGGATCAGAAGCGGAGCAGCCGGGACTCGAACCAGTGCCCACACGGGATGCTGACGCAGCAGGCGGCAACGGGACTTGCTGTAGCCTGAATCCAGTGCTTTCATACAGTTAGGGTCCCGGGCCAACAGCTCCAGCTCTCGCTCTTCTCCCCCATCATTTTGTCCTTCAAGAAAATAAAAGAATCTTTAAAATCAGTAGGATTTTCTCATAGTTTTCTGCAGGTTTCCAAGGTCCCCCGCAGGCTGAGCGTGTTGGTTCTAACGAGCGTTCTGCCACGAGCTTTCCCGCAGCCACCGAGTGACACCAGCCAGTGACTTCCTTCGTTTTACTAATTTCTTTCCAGAACCCGCATTTTGAGGAGTCAGTGTGTGTTGTGGCTTATTTGCAGCTGCTTTCTAGTGGATCAACTGTAATTTTCTGGTGCTAAATAAAAGCTGCCCTGATTACCCCAAGACTCATCCATGCTGGGTCCCCACTGGCTGATTTTTATAAGCGTAATGAGTTTTGGAGAGAAACGCTTTGCTCTCCCAGCTCTCGGGTCAACTTTTTTGTTTTTGTTATTAATTCCAAAAAAGTACAGCCTGAAACATCAATATCCTTGATGAAAGTGGAGGTGTGTAGCCATGGAGACGGCCGCTGAGCTCCAGACGCGAGGCGAAAGACCCTGCCAGGCGGAGACGCTCGTAATGTGAACAACAACTTCAAATTAAAGTTTCCAGGGCCGTCCACCGGGCTCAGAAAAACAGCCGCTGGGAAGTCAGTCCCGGGCCCCTCTCAGATCACTGAGAGCTCTTGTCTGGATGGAAATTTCTTTCTTTATGTATGTGATCGCATCCTTCAAAAAATTCATGAGAAATGCAATTAAAAGATATGTTTATTTTGATGCATTTTGGAAATCCATGTATACAGAGATATCCAAAAATCCATAAAAATGCAAATTATGGAAAAACTTTTCATGCATTTCAAAACTTGCTTTCGGCCATTGCCGAGGCTCAGTAGGCTAATCCTCCACCTGCAGCACCGGCACCCCGGGTTCTAGTCCCGGTCGGGGCACTGGATTCTGTCCCGGATGCTCCTCTCAGGCCAGCTCTCTGCTGTGGCCCAGGAGTGCAGTGGAGGACGACCCAAGTGCTTGGGCCCCGCACCCACATGGGAGACCAGGAGAAGCGCCTGCTCCTGGCTTCAGATTAGTGCGATGCGCCTGCCGCAGCACGGCGGCCATTGGAGGGTGAACCAATGGAAAAGGAAGACCTTTCTCTCTGTCTGTCTCTCTCTCTCTGTAACTCTAAAAAAAGATTTATTTAAAAAAAGCTGGTTTTCTCTAAAATGAACTTCCCTAGTACTGCAGTTTTCCCACGAGCTGTCTGAAGCTAACTGCACGTGTGTATGGTCCCGTACATCCAACACTGGGTGTGTATTTCCGTTTCAAACCGTGGAGAATAACAGGCCTTAGACAGCAGCTGGGCCAGCTCTTTCTCCTCAGCAGAGCTCTCCAGGATCCGTCCCTTGCGAGAACCGCTCCCGAGGAGGAGAAGCTGAGCTGGGACAGGGTGGGCCAGGAGTGGCCGTGCAGTCGGGGCAGAGTGCCTGCTGGGAGCCACACCTCTGCTTCCTGTGCAGCTGCCTGTGGCTGTGCCCGGGAGGCAGGGGGAGGCTCAGGCAGTGGGTCCCCGTTGCCCCCGTGGTGACCATGCTGGCGTCTGCCTTCAGCCTGGCGCGGCCCTGCTCCTGCAGGCACTTGGGGAGTGAACCAGTGGATGGCAGATTCTCTCTCTCTCTCTCTCTCTGCCTTTCAAATAACTACATAAATAAAACTTAAGGGAGAATAAGATGATTGATTACTAAGTTTGGGTTATTGCACCAAGCTACTAAAATGTAACAGTTCTATGAATAAATTATTTTGAAGAAAAATTGCTTAATATTGCATGAAATTCCATTGGCTTATTAAAATAATAAGCACAAAACATATCTGTGCAATGGACTAATTACAGCTCCTGGTCTAGCTTGGTAGGACTTCCGTTCTTTCTCCACAGTGTATGAAATATCAGAGGTGTTTCTAGTGGTTCTGCAGAGTTTGACACGTGGCTGTTCAGTTCGACACCAGAGAGTGCGAGAGGGATGCGTGGAGGAAGGCCCGGCGTGTGTGCGGACGCCCGGGAACCAGGGGTTCAGGACCTTGCAGCACTGAGTGGCTGTGGGCTGCGGTGGGAGGAGAGGGAGAGCCGCGGGGGCCGCTCCGCGGGGAGCCTTGTGGGCCGGGGTCCTCGCCGTGCGCCCCGAGGCCACGCTCCTACGGGCGCTCTCCTGGACTCCTGTTCAGGCCCAGCATCGCAAGGAAGGCCGTTTGACAACAGCTCCTGTCCATGCTATAATGACACAGTCTCTGGGTCTCGTGTGTGCAGACACGTGTCTACACACAAATCAGTGCATGTGTATGCGTATGTGGGTGTGTGTAGAGTCTCTGTGTACACGTACAAGTCCACACATATGTATGCAGACGTGCACACAGCTATCCAAGCACTGACTGGCATTGTACTGTGCATGTGTGTGTCTTTGTGCCTAGGTAGATTATCTAAATTAGCAAAGCCATGTCAACTCAGAATTTATCACCCAAAGCAAGCACATTTGTAAGAGATACATTAGTTGTTGAAAAAAATCAACCAGTGCAACGTGTGGACCAATGAAACAGCAACGAGGCTCACTGCCTGGGAAGAAGGCGTCAGGCGCACGTGAACATGTTAACAACAGGCGTCCAGCACTGACGCGCTGTGGCGATTTCTCTTCCCCCTCGCTCATGGCTGAATTTTCTAAATTTTACCTACTGTATTTTAAATATCTTGTATTTTTCTAGGACATTTTTAAGCTAGAAATGCCTATTTTTATTATCTAAAAATACCCTGTGTTCCTGAAAGTGTGTATTTATTTTGCTTGAAATACAGAGAGGCCGACAGAAACAGAGATCGTCCACCTGCTGATTCACCCCCCAGATGCCTGCAGGGGCTGGGGCCGGGCGGTGCAGGAGCCAAGAGCCTGGAGCTCCTTCTGGCGGGAACCGGCTGAGGGCGACAGGGACCGGACCCAGGAGGAACCGGGTGCGGTGAACCCGCGCGCCTGCGCCGGAGGACTCTGCCCCTGCCTGCACCACGGGCTCTGTGCTCTCCATGCTTCCTCGGGTCCTCTGGGAGCAGCAGCTTCTCTCCGCCCCGGGCTGGGATCCTCCAGGCAATGCGCCTTACTGGAGGTTGACGCCTGACACTTGTCGCTCCTCTCGCCTTTTGAAAGACCCCAGAGGGGTCCTGGTAGAGCCGATTCGCTCCTGTCCTTACTGCACCCAGCCAGAGGCCTCACAGCTCATGCGTGGGCTGACATCTGTGCCCTGGGCGTCCTCGGAGCAGCTGTTGGCACAGTGGTGAGGCTGCTGCTTGGGGTGCCAGCCGCCCATACGAGAGGGCCCGGGACTCTGCTGCTGCTTGGGCTTTAAAGATTCATTTTATTTATTTGAAAGACACAGTTAACTGAATTTTGGGGCTGGCGCCGGGGCTCACTTGGTTAATCCTCCGCCTGCGGTGCCAGCATCCCATGTGGGCACTGGGTTCTAGTCCTGGTTGCTCCTTTTCTAGGCCGGCTCTCTGCTGTGGCCCGGGAGGGCAGTAGAGGATGGCCCAAGTGCTTGGGCCCCTGCACCCACGTGGGAGACCAGGAGGAAGCACCTGGCTCCTGGCTTTGGACAGGCCCAGCCCTGGCTGGTGCGGCCATGTGGGGAGTGAACCAGCAGAGGGAAGACCTCTGCCTCTCTGTCTTCCTCTTTCTCTGTCTCACTTTCTCTAACTCTGCCTTTCAGATAAATAAATCCAAATGTTAAACACAAAAAACAAGTAAAAGTGAGTTTCCTTATCTGATCTGGGACTTGGGCTAGCGAAGACCTACGTTGTTATTTTGATGGAAACGTAACTGGTAGTTCGTATCGCCTGCCTGTTTCATTCCCTGGTATTGGATAGTCCTAGTCTTACTCCTGCACGCTTAAGCTGTTCGAACAGGTTGCCTCGACACGGATCAGCCCTGGTTTTCGGAGGATAGTCGAGAACGTTAACCCCACTTCTGGATATTTTTACCCGAAGATTCCCTTTGGAGGAGGATTGAAGAGATAGGTGGACATAAACGTCTAATTAGCACCCCCTCGATGGACGCCTTCCACAGCCCTGCTCCTCCGTTCAGTTGTTCTGAGCATTTCTGGCGAGGGCCTATTTGAATTACAATCTACAGAACAGCACACCCACACGATTCGTGGACGTGGGTTTCTTCAGAAGTCTGGCTGTGCCTGACGCGAATCTATTTTGCTCTCTGACCCTCCCCTGGGCACTCGCAGTGCTGGGGTTTGGAAACGCTTGCTCATTCCGGATGTAGCCTCGGGGTGCCCGACAACAGTCCCCCGCAGTCCCCAGGCATGGTGCTGGCTTTCTACCCCTGTGCGGAGTTCTCTCAGTAATGTTCCTCTGTGGGTACAGGAGAACAGGATCATTCCATTCAAATGCAGATGCACTCATCCCCCGCAGGGCTGCAGTGTCTTCACACCCACGCCTCACAGTAGCCCCCCGCCCCTGCCCCTCCAGACCCAGCTGTGGCCACGGCCTCTGCCATTGAAGACCCAGTGCTTCTGAGGCGTTTCCCAGAGGGAGGGGCTCCTCCTTGCCACCCTTCCCCCAGCAGCACACAGCGTAGGCACCCACGTGCTTGAGGAGCCCTGCAGACACGCCCGGCCTGCCCCGTCGACCATCTGCCGGTAGAGCTGCCACTCGCGGCCGCAGGGTCGGTAACTTACAGCTCTCACTGCAGTAGATGACCAGGACATCTGGCTGCCCCGTGCTCTTTCTTTCTTTCGATAGTTGACATTTAAGACAGGAGAGAAGGCGCTGAGGCCCGCCCACGCTGGCGGATTCACCGTGGGAAATCAGGCTGGGACAAGGGTGAGCTCCCCTGGATCGGTGAGAGCACAGGGGTCTGGAGGTGAGGCTCTGCCCGGGCAGTCGGGGAGTGAGAGGCGGTGCGTGCCTGCAGAGCTGCGCGTGAGGCTGGTTTATAAGTCATGGCACTCTGCTGTTGCTACAGAAACACAGTCCTGTGCAGTCACTTAACAGAAAGCACTCCACAAACAGACCCGGTCACGGTGCGACAAAGGGCGCAAGAACAACAGCAAACTAAGGTCCCTGACGATTGAGAGAAAGCGAGGGGACTCAGTTACTTTTACAAAGCATCTTTTGGAATAACTGCTGAGAGGAGACTGTGCAAGAACCAAGGGGAGTGTGACACTGTTCCCGGGAGTGTGATGCTGTTCCCGGGAGTGTGACGCTGTTCCCGGGAGTGTGACACTGTTCCCGGGAGTGTGACGTTGTTCCCGGGAGTGTGACGCTGTTCCTGGGAGTGTGACACTGTTCCTGGGAGTGTGACGCTGTTCCCGGGAGTGTGACGCTGTTCCTGGGAGTGTGACACTGTTCCTGGGATTGTGACGCTGTTCCTGGGAGTGTGACACTCTTCCTGGGAGTGTGGCGCTGTTCCTGGGAGTGTGACACTGTTCCCGGGAGTGTGATGCTGTTCCTGTAGAGGGTGACAATGTTCTGAGCACCACAGAGCAGCCACATTTCTCAAAATGAGACTTAATAAGATGTTTCAACAAATTCTAGTGAGTGACAATTGCAAATATCAACAACAAATGTGAGTCCTAAATTCTTAGCACTTAGCGTGAAGATTTGATCAAATACGGAGTTGGCAGTGGTTAGAATTGTGCGACGTTTACCCAGGAGAGGATAGTGTTGTCTTCCCGTCAGGCTCCTGTGGCAGGAGTGTGCCTCGGCGCACCTGCTCCGTGGCTGCTCCATCCCTGCTCCGTGGCTGAGCAGGGCGACTTCGCAGCCTGTGAAACCTGCGCCCCACAGATCCCCTTCCACACACACAGAGTTTGCCAGAAATGAATGCTTTCATCCAGACACATGCTCCCTGGGGCCTCTCATGCCTTCCTTCAGGAGACAGAAGCTGAACGGAGCATGGTGTGTGGAGACAGGGATGGGCAGGCGAGCCCAGAAAGGGGTTGGAGGCATCAGACAGCCACAGCAGCGCTGGGCACCGTGGCTGAGCGGCACAGCGCTGGGAGACCTGCCCAGCGAGTGTCCACGAGGCACTGCTCACCGGACAGTGGGTCGTGACGGCTGGGGCAGCTCTGATTGGGAGCAACGGGGCCCACTGGAGGCTGACGGAGAAAGCAGGCCACTGTGTGGGGTGACGCGAGGGGCCCGTGTGGTGGGGTGAAGTGAGGGGGTCCGTGTGGGGGGAACTCCAGGATGGGCCATGGGGTATGTGGTCTGTGTGATGGGAACTCCAGGAGGGGTCATGGGGTGTGTGGGGTGACATGAGGGGTCCATATGGGGGGAACCCCAGGAGACAGCGATGGGGTGTGTGGGGTGATGTGAGGGGGACCATGTGGGAGGAACTCCAGAGGGGCCATGGGGTGTGTGGGGTGATGTGAGGGGTCCATGTGGGGGGATCTCCAGAGGGGCCATGGAGTGTGTGGGTGACGTGAGGGCTCCGTGTGGGGGGAACTCCAGGAGGGGACCACGGGGTGGGGCACAGCTGGCGACCGTGTAAATTTACAGAAGTGTGAGGGAGAGGTGAAACACAGAAACGATGCAACCAGGGGCTGGTGCTGTTGCACAGCGGGTTAAGCTGCCATCTACAGCACTGGGATTCCATGTGCTTGCAGGTTCAAGTCCCGGCTGCTCCACTTCTGATCCAGCTCCCTGCCAGTGTGCCTGGGAGGGCAGTGGAGGATGGGCCCTGCACCCACGTGGGAGACGCTGATGAAGCTCCTGGCTCCTGGCTTCAGCCTTGCCCAGCCCCGGTCACTGCAGCCATCTGGGGAGTGAACCAGTGGATGGAGGACCTCTCTCCTCCCTCCTCCCTCCTCCCTCCTCCCTCCTCCCTCCTCCCTCCTCCATCCTCTCTCCTCTCTCTCTCTCTGCTTTAACTCTGATGTTCCAATAAAATAAATACATCTTTAAAAGAAAGAAGAAAACAAAAGAGATAATGCATCCAGCTTTGCAGTAAACACAAATCACCCAGCGTGGAGAGTGAGAAGCGCTGTGGAGAGTGGGAGCCGGGGGGAGGGGCTGCGCGCGTGGATTCAGGAGGGCGAGGCCTTGACAGTGGCTGCATCTCAAGAGAGAGGCAGGAGTGTGTAAAGGGAAAATGAGGCTGGGAGCGAAACCAATCGCCTGTGTCACCAGCGCCCCCTCCCCGCCATGGCCCAGGTTTTCCAGGCGCTGCACCTGCTGGGGAAACGCCATGCAGGCCACAGAAGCATCTGTGGCCCCTCCTGCACCAGAACGTGCCCACCCCCACCCCAGGCCCCCGTCTCCACCGCCCGGCCCTGCCCGGCCCACCGGTGGAGGAGGCTGTGTGTGCAGTGGCTCTGTCCTCCCAGCAGGCCCGGCCCGGGGCGCCGCCCCCCACGTCTTGCCGCCCAGCCCCCGCAGTACAGATGCAGATTCTGTGACTTTCATTATCTGATGCCCTCCTAAGATCTAATAAAAACACGTGAGAATCAGATTACTCCCAAAAGAGCTACTCTAACTCATTTAGGGAGTACAACGTAGATAAGAGCATTCTTGATAAGGACGCTGTTGTGTTCCAGCCGGGAGCCACATGGAGCCAAGTGCGCTGGGTCTTGCCGGGTGGACATCGCTACCTCGCTACGACGCTGCTCATAATGCCCGGGGGAAAGGGAAGCCAGGCGCTAGCGATGCGGCAGGAAAGATCCAGATAGACTGAGAGCTCTTTTACGTTCAAATCTTGATGTCTACACGAACTCGTTTTGCAACATCACTCAAGCTGGAAAGTTTAGAGTATTTCCAATAAAGACAAATAAAGACACCCCTGGGGCGGCCGCACACTCTGCCCCTGCCCCTGCGCCCTCCGCAGCGCTGGCTGCTTAGTCGCTAACGCTAACCCCGGCCTGTGAGAAGCACGGTGTGTGAGCCCTCCCTCCTGGAACATTCCAGCTGCTTCCTGGAACATTCCAGCTCTTCTTGAGTGAGGAGCTCCAGGGACGGCTCCCTGGGGAGCCCGCGCTGCGTCCTGAGCGGTCCGCCCTGGGGAGCCTGTGCTGCGTCGCCGCCCTTGGGAAGTTACAGCTGGGGGCGTGTCCTGCTCACGACTTCTGAATATTCCAGGTCAACGCAGCTGCAGTTGACAATTGGAAGGAGAAGAGGAACTTGCGAGGGAGAAACTGGAAGAAAGAACCAGATGACCCCGGCTGGCGTTGAGTGACAAGCTTGCCCTGGGTCTTCGCTGGCCACAAACCTCTCGAATTGCCCTTGTATATGTGGTGACACGGAAAGGGTGCGGGATTTTTAGTGAAAAAGTCGAGCTACAGAGCGATTCTTCAACTGCGCTATTTCTAAGTAGGTTTGAGAACATGCACGGTGAAACAGAAGTGCATGGGTATTTGGTTTTCCAAGGGATTTTACTTGCCATAAAGTGAATGTGATTTTCTACCATAAGATGAAACACAACTAAAAAACGTTGTTATTTATTCTAGAAAAAAGACAACTGAATAGAGGGAAGAGATTTGACACGCGGGACCGTGAGCAGCAGGGACAGGGCCAGCCGCAGTGTAGCGGAGACGGGCAGACAGACAGTACTAAAATTCTCCCCCCATGGGTCTTGGCCATTGGCGGTGCTAGAGAGAACCTGAGAGTGTCCTACGGAGAATGCAGCCTGGTTCGGTTGGGCGCTGTGCAAACTGAGCCGGGATCTGAAGTCAAGTGAATTTTGGGCAGTGATTTTCAGGGTGTGCCTCCCTGGCTGGCAGCCCCTCAGGCAGAGCCCAGGGCCTGGGTCCCAGCGTCCAGGGGATCTGCACACTTGTGCGCTGTGAGAACCTCAGGAGAGGGCACCGCAAGAGGGTGGGAAGCTGTGCGGGAAGCAGGGGCAGGTGGTGCGGAGACAGAGGGAACTGATGCCTTAGAACACGGAATGAGCCCGTCCCCACTGAGAGCCAGCCGGGAACGCGACAACGCAGAGGCAGAGGGGCCAGGGTGAGGCCGGAGGGCAGGCGGCTGGCGGAGCCCCGGCCAGGCGGAGAGTGTGGGCTTTGTGTGCACACAGTACGGGCAGGTGCGTGACTGTGGGTGACTGCGATGAGCTAGAGCCAAACTGTAAACCATTTACCGAGGAAGATACTCAGCTCTCAAATCATTCTGTTATTTATTTGAAAGGCGGAGACAGAGACTAAGAGGCAGACAGAAAGGGATCGACCATCCACTGGTTCATTCCCCAAGTGCTCACAATAGCCAGGCTGGGCCAGGCCGCAGCAGAGCCTGGAATTCAGCCTTCTGCCGGGGTAACAGGGGCCCCACGACTTGAGCCATCGCTGCTTCCCCAAAGGCGATCGCGGGAGCTGGAATTGGGAGAGGGGCAAGAACTTAAACCTCAGCACCCCAGGGGGAGGAGCTGGTGTCCTGAACAACTACTCACCAAATGCCCACCCCCAGAATAGCACTGTTAGGGCTTCTCATGTACTTTGTTCACCGTGCACACACCCGCTCAGAGGAAAAGCTTTGTGACGTATTGGCCCTGTCCACGGCCCAGAGTCACAGAGCAGGCGTCTGCTCACTGCTCAAGGTGCCCTAGGCAGGGAAGGCCACCGTCTGAGAGGTCCCCAGTCACCCTCTCGCCTGCTGTGTGCTCTATTTCCAAATGTCGATCACCAATCTTCCTGAGGGTTAAGAAGAAATTGCTCATTAGATGAAAATCAGGCACAGAATTGCATTAAGCCCTAGTTTTTTTTTTTTTTAAATTATGTATTTATTTTTTGCTTATTTGAAGAGCAGAGAGACAGGCATTGACCAAATGAGATCTCCCATGAGCTGGTTCTCGCCATAAACCCCCAGACTGGCTGGGGCTGGGCCACGCCCAAGCAGAGAACAGAGAACGCGGTTGGCTCTCGGGGTGGGTGGCGGGGACCCCGGTGTGTGGCCACTGCCCGGTGCCTCTCAGTGAGCTTCGGCAAGAAGCTGGCATCAGAGCAGGGCCGGGACTCGGCACAGGCGCTTCCACTTGGAAACCAACCGCCGTGCCGAACGCCTGCCCACGCTCGGGCTTTATAAATCAGACCGCAAGATCCCTGGGAGGAACACAAGGACACAGGCCGCTGCTGATCTCCGTTGAACTTGGAGTCGCGAGGGTGCGGCCCTTGTTCTGAGTGTCCTCACACGTGTGGCTTCAAAGGGCTGCGTGGCCGCTGCGGTCACAGCCAGCTTGCCGAATGCTTCCAGTCCTGTTTGTAATCTGTGTCTCAGAACACACCTACTCCAGTTCCTGCTCTTGGTTCGAATCCTGACGCACTATGGGAGCTGGCAAGGACGTTTCCCTTGAATTCTGATTGCTACGCAGCAGCCTATCTGTTACAGAGAATTAACATGCGAACGGTGAGTATGCAAGAGCCGCATAATTCAAATTCTCGTGCTGCTGCCAAAATTGACCGAAACGTTGCATAAGATTTTGTCTTTTTATTTAAGAGATTGGAACACACAGAATCTTAAAAAGGACGGCTGGCTAGTTCCATACGCTTCCCCTCCATCCCTTTAGAACGGACTCACACCCTGCGGCCCTGAGTTCATCCTCTGGGAGCCTGAGGGTTTGCCGGTCACATCCCCAGCTCAGCCAGCGGAGGAGCCAAAGTCTCAACCGCCCACGTTCCAGAAAGCCCTGCGGGCTGGCAGCTCAGTGCGGGATTAGGATCTCTTGTGCCCTTTGTGCGAACGTTGCCACGGCTTTGTAAAAGGCAGGGCCACCCACGGAAGGCAGGGGGGCTTCTGAGGCTTCTTGGGAACCGGTCGGCTTCTCCTGCCAACGGCTGGTCTCAGAGCCCCGTCCTCGAACAGGAGCACAGGTCTCTGCGGGGGCAGCTGTGACGAAACACCGAGGTCTGCAAAGTGACAGTCTGTGAACACGCACGAGTGTGCCGAACCCTGTGTCACAGATGGCAGTGTCGGCTGGATCTGCGACACACGCATGTGTGTGTGTGGAAGAGAGCACATAGCGTCTGCTCACAAGACGGGAGCAGGGGCACCAGCAGTGTGGAGAGCGTGGCTCTACAGCCGAGACAGCAGACCCGGGGTCCACACCGTAGCTGGGGGCAGTGAGCCCGAGGGGCAGTGGGAGCCGAGTCTCTCCTGATGGAATCCACTCAGCGCCCACACACACAGTTCCACCGCAGAACAGCGTCTGCAAATGCGAGCACACGTTGCTAAGGAGGCTTTCCTCGCCTTCCACACTTCACACACAGCGACCCTGGTCAGCGCCTGGCTATCGGCTGGCTGTCAGGCGGAACACAGACTCAGGACCGACGGAGGGGCTCACCCCGTGTCTCCGGTCACACAGCTGCACACGGCCTGTGCCGGCTGCGTCCCAGCCAAGCTAGTGCCCATAGCCACCCCTGCCAACAGGCGTTCGGTGCTTGTGTTTTGGGGCGTGCGCTGGCGTGTGGACACACCCACGCACCCACCGTCGGCGTTTTCTGAAGGTCTGCTCTGGGCGGGGCACTCCGCATGTTGGTTGATTGAACACGCATCTGAATAATCCATAGTTCATCTCCCTAACCTTACAGCCAACAGGGATGAATACACGCAGCCTGCGTCCACCCAAGAAGATGGGTGAAGGAAAACACGCACAGAGGGGCCAGAAGTGTGTCATTCACTCGTCATCTGGGAGCCAATAGAGACAAACGCGGGAGGGAAGGTAAGCGCTGTTTCATTGTGGGAATGAACTGGGCATGGCTCAAGGCTCAGAGTGTAGCTCCCATCTCATGCACAGAACCAGCTCCGGGGTAGCACGGACGTGCAGCCATCACTGGGCGTCCTGGAAGTATTGGGCTGTAACCTTTTTTTCTCCCCGTACAAGAGTCTGTAGAAGGGCTGCTATGCCCCGAAGGGCAACAGGACGCCAGGTCACGTGGAGCTGACGCCGATCTTCGGGATGTGCACGGAGCACCGAGCGCGTGAGGCTCCGCGTGCGGCGGGCCGGCTGCCCAGCAAAGCAGAGCGAGGCAGGCGTTTCTCACGGCACTTCCGCCTGCCCGTCCACACCCAAAGGCAGCATCACAGGCGGCGGGCCAGGCTACCTCTTCTCTTTCACGGAGTGATCCTCCCAGCGACTGAATAAACTCTGCGCGTCACACAGGCAGGCGCTGAGGGCTTGGCCGTTTGTCCTGGTGCAGTTCTGTGTGCACAGCCATGCTGGTGGGGCCCTGAGAGTCGTGGGCGGATGGGCCCCGTGCCCCTGCCATCTGCAGCAACGGCTCCCGCCCTGCCGGGGAGCACACGGGCGCTGCTCTGAGGCTGTCGCCAGGGGCTGTGACAGCACCTTCTCCCGTGACGGGCAGCAGTGAACCGACTCCCCACGGGCGGGACTCGTTCCCCTGGTGGAGCTCTGCTCTCCAGGGTTCCAGCGACCGGCTCAGGGCACAGGGCCACGCCCCTACCACGAGGTGAGCCGGGCGGGGTGCCTGACGGCCTCAGGGGACAGGTCCTCATGATTCCACCTCCTGGGACCAGGACACGGGATCTTGGGGGCGAGAAGAACTCGGAATTTTGTGCACCTGAGCCGTTGTTGGCGCCAACCTTGAGCATGCAGGCTGGTGCCCGATGCCCGTACCCACGTTTTCTAGAAGCATGGCCGGTGGAAACTGTGGTTCTGCAAACACTGGGGCAGGAGGCTGGGGTGCGCTGGCCGCTGCAACCACTGACCCGCTCCGCGACCCTTCCTTGTGTTTTACCAGCCAGTCCACCCCTGCTTCCTGTCCTGGGTGGTAGGACCTGCCATGCAGGCCCAGCTGTTGGTGATGGGGGTGTGTGTGCGGGGATGGGTGGGCATCTGCCTGGCTCTGTAAAGGGAGAACCGGTCCCTAGGGGGACTGCCTGGGATGGACACCACGGGATGGCCGGTGCTTCCCCCGATGGCCGGTGCAATGGGCTTTCCATCTCTGTGCAGAGGCTTTCTGGTGGAGAGAACATCTCCTTTTAAATAGTTACTTATTTGAAAGGCAGAGTTATACACACACACACACACACACACACAGAGGGAGAGGGAGAGGGAAAGAGAGAGAGAGAGCGAGCAAGTGAGCTATCTCCACCCACTGGTTCACTCCCCAAATGCCCATGATGACCAGGGCTGGGCCAGGCCGAAGCCAAGAGTCAGGAGCCTCAGCCGGGTCTCGCACGTGGCAGCAGGGGCCTAAGAACTTGGGCATCTTCTGCCGCTGGATCGGGAGTGGAGCAGCTGGCACTGGACGGGCACCCACGTGGGATGCCGGCGTCGCAGGTGGCGGCTTTAACCGCTCCACTGCAGTGTCAGCCCCAACAGCTCCTTTTAAGTTATATTTCCCAGCATCCCGTGCATTTGTGAGCCTGTCTCTGTCCTTCCTTTGAGCGGCGCAGCTGGAGGAAGGAGCTCTGGGCCTCGCACAGCAAGGCCAGCTCCCTGTGTCAGAGGCAATGTGAGGGGTGAGGTGGGCTGGGCCGGGAGAGAGACCTCCTTCCCACACCGTGAGACGGGGGTAGCCAAGGGCTTGGACACTGATGAACGTCCTCCGCTAAGCTTGGGCGGAGCATCTCCACAGAGTTACGACGCCATCATTCACGCCGCTGCACAGCCGAGGGTCATTTACTGCCCCCTGTGGCCAAGGGAGCCCCCTTCCTTTAAGTCCAGCCCCAGCCTTATGGCGCTGGCATCTTACCTGTCCTGTCTTCAGCAGCCAGCGTGGTGACTCCTTGTAAGAAATGCATTTATCATTATCGCCTCGAGTCCAGTTTTTGCCAATAGCAATAGCTCAGCAAATGCAGGAATGGAGACAACACAGAGGAGAAGCAGGTGGGGAGACTCAGGGAGTGCTGGAGCCCACGTCCCGTGGCCCAGCGCGGGCCAGCGGCAGTCACCAGTGGGACGAGCAGGCCCGGGAGCTGCTACAGAGCCTTCGCTCCCAGGGAAGACGGCGTCAACGGATTCTCCACGCCGGCATCCTGCAAGCCATCCTGAGCGTCCTCACGTTGACAGAGTGGGAGTCCTGTTTATAAGCACAATTTCCTGAGGTTAGAGGCTTTTATGCCATTTTGCGTCTTCCTCTTACTTCCTGAAGTCATTATGCTAATACGTCTTTCCTGACTTTTTTTTTTTCTTTTTGCCATCTCATAACCTTTATGTTAAGGAGAGTACTGATGATTGACTTCAGTTTAAAGTGGAACGAAAGGGAATTTACAACTGTGGCTAACTTCTGGTAGTAGGAAGCCAGCCCTGATGCTGTGGGGGTTCCCCGCCCCGTGCTGAGGGGCTCGGAAGGGGTCACGGCGCACACCGAGGATTCTGGGTCTCAGTGGGGACACACAGCGTGGCCTGGGTCTCAGTGGGGACACACAGTGTGGCCTGGCACGTGGCTCCACATCAAGACTCAATCTCCTGGCTAAGCAGAGCTTCTGCCCTTCCCACCTGCCAAGGCTCTTCGGACGGTCATGTGCAGCCAAGCCCGAGAGAGAACGAGGGCCGGAGACGGTCTGGCGACAGGCAGGGTGTGGGACAGGGCGACTTGTGAGACCTTGGTCCCAGCTCCGCACAACCTGCAGCTGCTGAAGGTCTGACTTATCTGTTTTAAAGATTTATTCATTTATTTGAAAGGCAGGGTTACAGAGATGGAGAGAGAGAGAGAGAGAGAGAGAGAGAGGATCTTCCATCCTCTGGTTCTCTCCCTAGATGGCCACAATAACCAGGGCTGGACCAGGCAGGAGCCAGGAGCTTTAGCCGAGTCTCCCTCGTGGGTGTCAGGGGCCCAAGCACTCTGCCCTCTTTCCCCAGGCACATCTGCAGGGAGCTGGGTCAGAGGTGGAGCAGCCGGGACCCGAACCAGCACTGGATGCCTGCTTTGCAGGAGGTGGCTGAGCCTCCCGCGCCACGACGCTGGCCCCTGTTTATTTATTTTTAATGAATCCGACAACTAAGAGCTGGGAGAGAGAATCCGCCAAGCCAGTGTCACTGGTGTCCTGTCCGACAGCCCGTGCCGTCGGTGCCCAGGTGCCAGGAGTTGCATTTTGGTGGAGGATCTGGTTGCCCGCCAGGCGTTCAATGCCGCCAGCAGTGGCGGCTCCAGCTGCATTTCCTTCTGCATCTGAGGGCGTGGCGTGGCCATGGCCTAGGAGGCTTCCAGGATGCACGTTCCGCACGCTCAGGGCAGCTTTTCACCCTCACTTCTAGGCAGTATTGCCACGTTGAATGGACACGAGTGATTCAGGTTATTAGAGACTTAACTTGAGCTTTGAAATGCACCTGCAGGCTAACCGAAGAGCAGCATGGAGCTTTATTCACGGTCTCTTCTTCCCTTACAGGAGCGATGATTAATGTCACCCCAGTGTCGAGTGGATACTTGCAAGAATTCCGCAGCAGAAACAGCGCAGGACTCACAGGCCTAAGTAGCAGGGAAACGGTTTCTTTAGGGTGCTACCAGGACTCGGAGCCAGGGAGCAGTTTGACCCAGGGCTGCGTGCTCTGGACACCGTGACAAGCCCTGGCCTGGGCTCTGCCACCGAAGTGTTGCAACCCCGCCCCCGTGTGGGCAAGAGTGTCCCTCAGGGCATGGCAGCCACGGAGGCGGGGAGGAAGCTCCGGGCGCACAGCTCGCTGTGTGCCAGTTCTCCCAAGCCTGGCGCCGAGCAGTTCTCCCGGCTTCATCTTCAGCTTTGGAAAACATTTTCGATAATTGCTGTTTGGAGGCAGTGAGAAGCACCTGCAGGAAGGAGATCGGAGCTGAGGCCATGGGGGACGCTTCCAGAGACGCGACTGCCTGGGAAAGCCGCCGTGAGTACGGCCGCTGTGCAGAAGGGGGATCCCGGGGCGCGGCCCGACCGGTTCTTGCAGAAGGCTTTGTGCTTGCTCAGGGCAGGACGTCTGACCATGGTGCTCTTCTTCAGATCGCAGGCAGCAGGCATCTTCCCACCCGGCAGGTTCAGGAGGACGAGCCGTCCTCGGGCTGAGCGTGCCCGTGCCGCTTCACTGTGAGCCGGGACCGTGCTTCGGGGTCTCCACTGCGCTGTGCTGGAGGATCTGTAAGTCTCAGGAACTCCCTGGCGATTTGTAACAAACTCAGTTATGTTTCCTGCCATAACTACTTCTAAGCCAATCAGGACGGCAGACACAATTTTATCTTCATTTATTTATTTTCTTTTTTATTCTTCTTTTTTTTTTTTTTACAGGCAGAGTGGACAGTGAGAGAGAGAGACAGAGAGAAAGGTCTTCCTTTGCCATTGGTTCACCCTCCAATGGCCGCTGTGGCTGGCGCGCTGTAGCCAACGCACTGCGCTGATCCGAAGCCAGGAGCCGGGTGCTTCCTCCCAGTCTCCCATGGGGTGCAGGGCCCAAGCACCTGGGCCATCCTCCACTGCACTCCCTGGCCACAGCAGAGAGCTGGACAGGAAGAGGGGCAACCGGGACAGAATCCAGTGCCCCAACCGGCACTAGAACCCGGTGTGCCGACGCCGCAGGTGGAGGATTAGCCTATTGAGCCATGGTGCCGGCCTTCATTTCTTTATTTTAAATATGTATTTATTTATTTGAAAGTCAGAGGTACACACAGAGAGGAGAGGCAGAGAGAGAGAGAGAGAGAAATCGAGATCTTCCATCTGCTGGTTCACTCCCCCGATGACAGCAACAGCCGGAACTGCACCAATCCGGAGCCAGGAACCAGGAGCCAGGAGCTTCTTCCAGGTCTCCCATGTGGGCGCAGGGGCCCAAGGACTTGGGCCATCTTCCACTGCTTTCCCAGGCCATGACAGAGAGTTGAATTGGAAATGGAGCAGCCAGGATTCGAACCGGTGCCCATATGAGATGCCAACACTGCAGGTGGCAGCTTTACCTGCTACACCACAGCGCCAGTCCTTGCAGACACAATTTTAAACCTCATAGTAACAGTGGCCTCAAACTCCCAGTTTCTTCTGTTTGAATGGGACACAGGACACGTGGGCATTGGGAACCCTCCATTGGCGTCACATATCAAAGATGACATGAAAAGACTTTAATCCGTGTGCCTTCACTCCGACGCAGACAAGAGTGGCAGCCAAGCCGAGTGGTGGAGGCACCGGCCCAGAGTGCTGGAGGTCAGAGGTCAGAGGTCAGAGGGACAGAGCGAGCGGGTGCCCCACCGGGGGCTGCCCCTGCAGAGCGCGGTCATGAGAAGCGCCAGCTGCCTGTCCAACAGTCTGGTTTATTTTCTGAGAGTTTCGGCCCCTGTTGCTCTCACATCCACATTCATGCTTCGAGTAAATGAAGTCTCTCTCTCTGGTGTGAAGGTTTCCGGGGAGACTTCGCAGGGCCTCGCTGCCTGGACGCGGCAAGCATCCAGGGTCTTCCCAGGAGAAGCTGTGGGGACGTAATGAGAACGTGGGCTGGGTGCAGGGCCTGCCCAGGACCCTGGGGGGAGGCAGCAGGGGACCACGGAGGCTGTCAGCTCACGTCCGAGCGAAGGCACTGGCACACCTGCTTTGTCCAGGCTTTCGAAGGGACGAGAGGTGCTCTCATTCACCTGGGTGCAAACCAGCAGAGCTGCGCCCAGAATCCCACGGCTCTCATTCACCTGGGTGCAAGCCAGCAGAGCTGCGCCCAGAATCCCACGGCTTCCCCAGCTGCGTGGGAGGCTCCGGCCCAGACAGCTGTGCCCTCCCGCAGAGCCCTGCCTGCTCCCCAGCAGGGAGCCAGCCCCAGGCCTCGGCCACCAGGCAGACAGGCGTCCACACCAAGGGGACCTGGGCTGGGTGCGCGGAGTCCCCTCGCTTAACGAGCAGATGCTGCAGGTTCCCGGGATGACGGTTGAGAAAGGACTCGAATTGTTCTTGGTGTCAGGCTTTACAAAGCGAAAGGTTCATTTTTAAAAAAAAATCTGCTTTCTAATACACTGTTTAACGTATAAAAACTGAACCTCATCCAAAGCAAAGGGAAGAATGATGTATTTAAAACAGCGATCAAACTGCCAAAAGTACAGGAACGGCTTCTCACTCTCCCTCCCCCCTTCACGCACCTGCACACGGTCACTTGAGCAACTGAGAACAATTTCTTTCCTCCTTTTTTAAAAAAGATTTATCTTATTTATTTGAAGTCATAGTTACAGAGAGAGTGAGAGAATCAGACAGAGAGAGATAGAGGGAGGGAGAGAGAGAGATCTTCCATCTCCCCAAATGGCTGCAATGGCTGGGGCTGGGCCAGGCCGAAGCCAGGAGCCAGGAGCGCCATCAGCTCTCCCGCGTGGGTGCAGGGGCTCAATCAGGCACATTGCCAGGGAGCTGGGTCAGAAGCAGAGCAGCCGGCACTCAAACTGGCACCCACATGGGATGTTGCATTGCAAGCAGTGGCTTTATCCGCTGTGCTACAGTGCGGGCCCTAGAGAAGACTGTCGTGCAGGGACACCTTTGAGGAGGTTAGAAATGGTCAGAGCCCTTTCCTGAAGACAAGCGCCTGGGTCCACATGAGAAGCGGCAGCTGCAAGGCCTCCATGAGCCGGCCTGTTTGAGCACCTGCTCTCAGATACAGGAGACCCCAGGTAGTTAAGTGCTTAATGTGGAATAAGAGGGGCCTGTGTTCTGTGTTCTCGGTTAACCCACAGCCCTCAAAGCCAGCATCCCACAAGGGTACCAGTTCAAGTGCTGGCTGCTCCAGTCCAGGTCCAGCTCCCTGCTAATGCACCTGGGAGAGCAGTGGAAGATGGCCCAAGTGCCTGGGCCCCTGCATCCATGTGGGAGACCCAGAGGAAGCTCCTGGCTCCTGGCTTTGGTGTGGTCCAGCACTGGCCATTTCAGCCATCTGGGGAGTGAACTGCTGGAAGCGCTCTCTCTCTCTCTCCATCTCTCTCTCTCTCTCTCTCTCTCTCTCTCTCTCTCTCTCATTCTGTAACTCTGACTTTCAAATAAATAAGTAAATCTTTAAAACAGAATAATGATTTATCAGTAGAAGATGGAAGCATCGTGCAAACATTGGCTCCTCGGGACTCTCGTGCGCGCCCCGTGCATCTGTGCACTCTGTGTGGGAAGCGGGAGAGCTCGACGTTTGGTTAGAATGGGGATAGACAAGGTGGGGAAAAGCGAGGCTGTGGGAAAGGAAAGGGAACCCGGGGTGTTGTCTTGGAGCTCGGGTCAGGCCCGGGGCACAGGGCGAAGCTGCCCACAGCCAGCGCTTACCACGGAGCCTGTGGACGCCCCAGCATCAGGACGAGGTCTGCCCCCGTGTGACTGGACATGGCGAGGCATGGCGTGGCGTGTAGCTCCACCGCCCACACACGGGGCTGGCGTGCACAGTGACCGCACTGGCCCCCGTGACTGCACACCAGGCTTAGTGACCGCGTGGGCGGCCCGAGCTCTGCCCTGGTCACTCCCCCTCCTCCTTGGGCAGACAGCAAGGAGCCACAGGGCTGTCCTAGGACTCAGTGCTGGCCGGAAGACCCCGGCTCTGCGCAGACCCTAACGGTCCCATTCCCATGTCCGTGCCTGCCCCCGTGCCGGGCTGGTGGGACCAGCACCACAGCCGGCAGCTCCCAGGGCTCGGCTGCAGCAGCTCTGGCTGCGAGTGAGCCCAGCAGCAGAGACAGCACACAGATGAGAGCGCCCGGTGACGTGCTGGCCTGGATGGCGGTGGGCTCTGGGTGTGGTCCTGCATTGCAGCACTGGCGACAGCAGGACGGGGTGCCGGGGCCCGTCCTGGCCCTTGGGGAGGCTTGTATCAGGGTGCTGCCCTTTGGTGGGATGTGAGTGGCACACTGACTGCAGATTCGGGCCGTGTCTGAGCTCAGAGCACCCTCTGGGACAAATGCCTGCCGGCACACTGGCCATGAATTCCTGGCAGGCTCCGACTGAGGGTGCCACCTAGTGCCGAAGTTCCGGAAGAGCCCCCAGGCTCAGAGGAAACAAGCAGACTGCTTAGAACTTCCGGAACAGCACCAACACAGCCCGATTGCCGACTGGAAAAATTATCTCCCAAGCGGCTGCCAATTCAACATCGTGTGTTACAACCAAAAGATGCTTTAGTAAGCCCTGGTAACCACAAATCCAAAATCAGATGTCAGTGTTTGGCACAGTGGGTTAAGCCGCCATCTGTGACGCTAGCATCCCGTATGGGCCTGGTCTGTGTCCTGGCCACTCCACTTCTGATCCGGCTCCTGATAACAGCCTGGGAAAGCAGTGGAAGGCGGCACCAGTGCTCGGGCCCCACAGCCACGCGGGAGACCCTGAAGACGCTCCTGGCTTCAGTCTGGCCCAGTCCTGGCTGCTGCGGCCATCTGTTGAGAGGTGAACCAGCAGATGGAAGATTTCTCTCTCTATGGCCCTCTCTCTGCAATTCTGTCAAATAAATCTTTAAAAAGCTATAATAGACTTTCCAAAAATCATAGTCAAGGAACCAAAGCACGCTAGGTGAACATGTCAACCTCCGGAGAAGAGTGTAAGAGCTGGAGAAAGAAAGTAATTGCAAGAAAACTAGAAAAGAGGAGACATTGTACCCATAATAGTATCTTAAATGTAAACGGATTAAATTGTCTGTTTAGAAGACATAGGATGACTCAAGGGATAAAAGGCAAAATCTGATTAGATGCTGCTTACAAGGAACTCCGTTCACCGCTAAGGACACACACGGACTGGAAGTGCGGTCATGGAGTGAGGTATTCCCCGCGAGGGGAGCCGCGAAGAAAGCTACAGTAGGCATGCTTGTGTCACACAGAATAGATTTTAAGTCTTTATATCATGATAAAGGATTCAATCCAGCAAAATAAAACTTATAAATGTATTTGCAGCTGATATCGGAACACCCAAAGATATAAAGCCAATATTAACAGACTTAAAGGGGCAGATGCAATCAAGGTATGTGACCCCAACTCTCCACTTCTAGAAATGGACGCGACATCCAGACAAAAGAAAAAAAACTACAAAGGAACGGCAGAGCTAAATTGCACCCTCGACCACCGGGACCTAGGGGACGTCCCGTCCCACAGCTCCCGGGCGCAGCCTCAGTCAATTTTGAAAACAGAAATGACCTTGAGTGTCTTTGCGACAAAACTATAAATTCTAAACAAGGAAAACTTTGGAAACTAAATATACGCATGAAAGTTAAACAACTTAGTCCGGGCAACCGAGGAACAAGGAAAACTTCAGAAGAACAATCGACAAATTCTTGAAATGAATAAAACATGGAAACGCGGCATTCCAAAACCCAAGGGGCACAGTGAAAGAGGCAACCACAGGGGGCTCGTAGCCATCACTGCTACATCAGAAGGGAGAAATATCCCAGTTAAAGGGCTCATCCCTGCACTCAGGGAATCAGAGACATAAGCCTGATCAGGCCGGCGCTGCCACGCAGCCACTCCAGCCTCTGGGGTCCTGCCCCGCCCCGGCTCCCTGATGCTCACACAGCAGGGGATGACACTGCTCTCAAACACAGAATGCATCGTCAGCCGCAGGTGTTGGGGCCTTGCCAGCAGGCATTTGTGGGGAAATTCGGGGTTCGGGCGGTCTGGTTGGAGTGGGTGGTGGCAGAGAGCAGGCAGAGCTGAGCCCACTGGGCTGAGCAGCCACGAGGGCCTCGAGGGTCTCTGGTGTTCAGGGTTTGTGTTCAGGGTCCCAGCTGCCATGCTGGTTTCCCAGAGAAAAGCAAAAACTCTTAAATCATCCCAAAACACAGAAGAGGGGGAGTTTTTCCAAACGAACTACAGGCGACCAGCATTACCTGGATACCGAAATTAGGCAAGGATCCAAGAAAGCCACAGGCTAATAACTGATGAACACAGATGCGAATATTCTTCAATCCTCTCCCAGGCCAGATACAACAGTACATTAAAAAGACCAGCCACCGGGGGCCGGCACTGTGGTGGAGCGGGCTAAGCCATTGCCTGCAATGCTGGCATCCCATATGGGCACGGGACCAAGTCCCCACGGCTCCACTTCTGATCCAGCTCCCCACTAATGCACCTGGAAAAGCCTAAGTGCTTGGGCCCCTGCACCCATGTCGGAGACCTGAATGATGTCCTGGCTCCTGGCTTTGGCCTGGCCCAGCCCTGGCTGTTGCAGCCATTGGGGAGTGGGTGGAAGATCTCTCTCTATATATATATAACTCTGCCTTTCATCCAGCATCATCAAGTGCAGTCATCTGGGGAATGCAAGGATGGTTCAATATATGCATACACGTGCACACGGCAGGTTAGAGTTAAGCATGGTAGTTCTGGGTTTAGAGACTTAACAATGTGCTGCATATTTAAAAAAAAAAAACTAAAGAAAAATTTTGGGTATTTTCACCATGATGTTTGAGGAGTTAGCGATGTTTACCCTGGTTGGACATTAGGTAGTGTGTGCACACATTAAAGCATACATGGCACCTCATAAATATGCACAATTTTTATGTCCATTAAAAACAAAAAGTAAAAATAAATGAAGATAAAAGTAAACAGAGGAGTTAAAGGTTAAGATCTTCACGCCTTTTAGACTCCACTCCCAAGTGTGTGTTCCAGGAAAACTCCTGTGTGTGAGAAACGTGAAGTGTGAAGTCCTGGACTCCACCTGCTGTGAGCTGCCCAGGGTCCCGGCGTCGACAGAGGGTGGGGGACCACAAGTTCCCATGGCACGGCACCACTGTTTTCGTGTCAGGTCCCCGGGGCAAAAGCGTTTCCACAAGGCCGCGGGAGTAGGCCCAGGTGATACCAGCACAGGCAGTGGGTTAAGGCCCTGGGAAGGAGACCTGGGCTTAGGGGACCAGAGTGCTTTCTGACTGCTGACGCATGTGCCCGCGAGAGACACCTGCTGCCCGGGGCGGTGGGGTGAGGGAGCTTCCTGCTGCTCTGGAGGTAGACGCTGGGGTCACCCCACTGCTCACACAGGAGGAGGGCTGTTCACCACTCAGACCTCTGGGAAGGACACGTGGGGCAGAGGCAGTGGTGTCTCCCAAGAGGCTGTGCAGGGACTCCAGACACAAAAGCCCACGGAGAGCTGTCTGTCAGCATGATGCCACATTATTTAAATGAAAACACGTGGTAAAGGATACAGCAGAATCTGAGACAGCTTGCTGTTAGCTGAGTGCATCCCTTATGTGAGTTCTGTATACAGTCTAAAAACACGCACACTGTTACAACTTACACAGATGGTAAAGACTTTTTAAATAAATATACACAGGAAGGATTCAGATTCACGATGATTTTAGGAAAAAGTTATGCATGAAGAGGTGGCATCTGGGACTCACTCGATGTCTAGTATTTGATTTCTAAAGATAATATTCTACAGAAAGAGAGCAATGGTGGTTTTCATTACGTTTTGATTGCCAGGATCTCAAAGTTCATTAATTTTGATTGCACTGGTACCTGTCTCTGTTATATTTGTATCTATGTCATAAACGCACTCAGCATCTCAGAACGAATCATCTAATTAGCCCAGGATAATCATAAGAAACGGATTCCTGATTTTTGCACTGGGTTGCTTATGGGCTATTTAAAGCACATCCAGTGAGCAATCAAGCATGTAGACTTTGAACTTCTTTTTTTTTGTTTTTTACAGGCAGAGTGGACAGTGAGAGAGAGAGACAGAGAGAAAGGTGTTCCTTTGCCGTTGGTTCACCCTCCAATGGCCGCCGCGGTTGGCGCGCTGCGGCCGGCGCACCGCGCTCCTCCGATGGCAGGAGCCAGGAGCCAGGTGCTTTTCCTGGTCTCCCCATGGGGTGCAGGGCCCAAGCACCTGGGCCATCCTCCACTGCACTCCTGGGCCACAGCAGAGGGCTGTCCTGGAAGAGGGGCAACCGGGACAGGATCCGGTGCCCCGACCGGGACTAGAACCCGGTGTGCCGGCGCCGCAAGGCGGAGGATTAGCCTGTTGAGCCACGGCGCCGGCCCAAACTTCTTTTTTTAAAAAAAATTTATTTGACAGGCAGAGTTAGACAGTGAGAGAGAGAGACAGAGAGAAAGGTCTTCCTTCCATTGGTTTACTCCCCAAATGGCCACTAAAGCCGGTGCTATGCCGATCTGAAGCCAGGAGCCAGGTGCTTCTTCCTGGTCTACCATGTGGGGTGCAGGGCCCAAGCACCTGGCCCATCCTCCACTGCCCTCCCAGGTCACAGCAGAGAGCTGGACTGGAAGAGGAGCAACCGGGACTAGAATGCGGTGCCCATATGGGATGCTGGCGCCACAGGCGGAGGATTAACCAAGTGAGCCACGGCGCCGGCCCCGACTTTGCACTTCTCAGTGGGAGTCTGTTCAGAGACCGAGCCTTCACTGATCGGAGCATGGCTCCTTGAAGACCCAGCCCCAATCACGAGTGGACTCAACTTCCTGGCAGGCGCCGAGTGGTCCAGATGTGTGCAGTCGCCCACGGGTCCGGTTAGACGTGGCCACGTGGAGACATCAGGGGAGAGGGGAAAGCTCCTGAAAGTCTGTTTTGTGTTTGTTCCCCAGGAAAACCCCGGTGAGCAGGCGTTCAGACCGAGGGCCGAGAAGTGCTCAAGCCGAGGGCTGCACGCAGGGCGGAGTCAGCGGGTCACTGAGTCACCAGTCACCGGCCTCCTGCATCCTGCTCCCTCTGCAGGAAGACGGCTGGGAGCGGTGGAGGCTCGGAACACGGAGGGTCAGACAGCTCGCTTCACGTGGCAGCCCCTGCGAGAGCTGGTGGTGCTCTCGGGCTGGGCCAGCGGCTGGGCCCACGAGGACACAAAACCCGAGCCACTTTCGTCAACACAGCCGTGGGGGACCCAGCGGGAAGCTCGAGGCCGCGTCCTCACTGCAGAGTGGAGCTGAATCGGTGAACGACTGACAGCAGAACGCGTCCCTGAGGCGGCCCGAGCGGCCCTGGGCTTAGTGCGTTCCTGGGACCTGGCCGCAGGTGCCCCTGCGCTTCCAGGCTCTGCCTCCGTGAGAGAGGAGAGCTCCCGGGCGGGGCTTCCCCAGACGCTGGACCACCACAGCTCCGTCTTGCACAGCTGGTGAGCCACACTGCTCACTCCCAGCGGACAGCGGGGTCTCTTGGGGAGAAATGGGTTCTCAGCTGGGGACCCCACGCCCTAATGGTCAGCAGACATGTTCTAAGAAGTCCCAGCATCTGCTGCAGGATCTGTCGGGGAAGACTGGAGCCAAGGCACGGCGTGAGCAGATACCATGGAGCAGGCCCTGGCTCTGCCAGGATCATCTGGCCCCGTGCTCTATGGAATTACTAATGGGGATGATAGGAAATGTTGATCCAGCGATCAATAGCCCCAACCAGTTACGAGATAATGACAGCTCTGCCCGGTCGCCTCTCTCCAGGAGAGGATGTGATAGTCTTGACCAAAGGCGTGAGGTTGGTGGGCCTTGCAGCAGCCATGTGGATGACACTGAGGGGTGGATACGGCGGAAGTCCCCCCACTGCTACTACCTGGTATCCAGGCAACATGGCTCCACCCCATCCACCAACACGGATGAGAAGCAGAAATGCGGTTGAGGCAGGTATGGCCGCGAGAAAACCCAAACAGGTGCATTCGATGTAAAGGGAGGGGAGGGGCCTGGGTCCCTGGGCCCTGACCTTTGTGATTTTGTGGACTTGTTGCTCTGGTGACCGTCACTGGTTCAGTGAAGGCTGAGGCCATCAGGGATACTCATTCACTCACTCACTCACTCACTCACTCACTCACTCACTCTTTCACTCATTCTTCATTCAGCGGGTTCCGCGTGGCCGCCGACTGTGCAGGAATGCCGCAGCAGCGGGAACGTCCACCCCGTGGTTTATAAGCTACACACAGCTGTGTGAGCTCATGTGGGAAGTCGCTGACTGGAGGTGGATTTCAAGCCGCGGCTACTCAAGTGTGTGCCTGTGGCCGCCTGGTGCGTTCTCTGCACACAGCGGGGGTCCTACAGGCTTGTACGCTCCAGCACGGGGTTTGTAGTGAGCCGGGATGGCCGTGGCGAGGAGGGGATTCCGGGACACAGAGGCTGGGGTGCTGTTGGAAGCCGCGTGGCAGCGGGGACTCAGCCAGAGGCGCCGGGCTGGGAAGAATGCGAGGACGGAGCTGGGAGCAGGCGATGGCCCCGTGACAGCAGCCAGCCCACTCTGCACTGTGGAAACACCCCGCGCCTGGACCATGGGGACCAGGGGGCCGTCTTCCCGGGGCAGGCAGCTCTCTCCCCGTCTCCATCTCCAGGCCTGCACTGCTCCCAGGGCCTGCGCCCCAGGGGTCCCCAAAGGGGCCCGCAGGCATCTGAGCCAGCGAGCCGTGAGCACGGGAGACAATTCCGCGCCTGTCGGGACAGCCGGACAGGGTCCATGCGACACGGAAACCTGGAGGCTTGCGCGTCGCCTTGGCAACAGGTCGGGCCTGGGACACCCAGGGCCAACGAAGCTGCCAGGTGTGCAGCAGCTGCTGAGGCCGTGAGGCCTCCGGCCGTCTGCCCTGGTTCTCAAGTGTCCCCGGAAGACACCGCGTGGTGGTTAATCCAACCCAACACCGATTCCTTGCCTGTTTTGAAAATCCAGTTTTTAAAAAAAACACACCTCTGAGAAGTCCCCGCCAGGAACAAAGGAGTCGAAGCAAACCAGGACTGTGCTCTGGGGGCGGGGGGGGGGGGGGCGGGCGGGGGACGGGCTGCAGCGCCTCTCTCCAGAGTGAGCGTTTTCTGCTGCAGGCAAGGGCACCCCCCACAGTCTCCGTAAAAAGGCTGGGGGCAGCGTGCGCTCCCTTGAGGGCCATCCCATGGGGACAGCTGCCCCTGGACTGAGTGGGTGAGCCACAGCCGGAGCCAGGCAGCCGTGCGAGATCAGCCAGCCCCACCCCGGGTGGGGGCCGCCAGGCCGTCCCCCCGGGAGTTGCAGGCAGTTCTGTACACCCCTTGAGACCAGAACAACGCCTGGTCGTTGGGGTTTGGGGCGGGGCTTTCCTTGCGGGGGCAGCGCTCTGGCCTGTTGACATGGAGAGCTGCCTGCTTGCGTGGGCTTGGCGTGGACAAGCCTCTGTCCCTGGGACGGCCGACGTGGGGGCCTTAGGGCATGGGAGTCTGGGGTGGGAAAGGTGTGGGGGCGGGGCAGCCACTCCTTCATCAGAGGGCCCAGCAGAGGTGAAGTGGTGGACCGGCCACCACGTGACCACAGCTGGAGCGGCCACCACAGCCGGTGCCCTGTGATCAGAGCCCTGGGGTCAAGTGTTCCAGCCTCGCCCTCAGCTCCTAATCGGAGATGTTTTTCCAAATGGGATCCTCCTGTGTGTCGTCTTTCCCATGAGCCCCGGGAGACGACTTCCCGGACAGGTGCCCCACCTGCCCCCAGCGCTGCTCTGACAGACAGACAGCAGCTCCTGTGTGAGCGGGAGAGGAAGACACACGCCCATCAGACGTTCACCCACGATTCTCACGGGCGTCCAGGTCGCTGCCTTGGGACTCACGTCAAGTCCAGGCCTCCTGCTTTCTCAGAAATGCTGTGGACAGACACAAGCTTTACAGTCCTCGGCGTTAAGATCAATGCTCTCACGTTTCGTATTTATTATTTATAATACCCAGGTATTAAATGTTAATACTTGTGCACCAGGCAGGTGCATACGGAGTCTATAATGACCAAAGTGATCCCAGAGGACGCAAACATCTTTGTTTTGCAGTATGCGTTATGCACATAGAGAGGGCACAGGAATCTCTCACACATACATGTACACGCATACACACACATGTGCACACGCACACATGCATGAATTCAAACACATATACACATGCACAATACACAGATGCACATGCATGTTCAGGCACACATACGCACTCTATGTACACGCACAAACACACATACATATGCACATGCACACACATATGCATGCATGCACATGTATGCACACATGCACACACCATGCACACACACCATGTACCCATACACACATACACACATACATTTTATACACAGATACAACACACATGTGCACACATATACATACACATCACGTATGCACGCACAAACACATATGCACTTATACATGTACATGCATGCACACACACGTGCACATATATGCATATTTGCACAAAACAGACATGCACATATACACATATAATACACACATACATGTGCACACATATACACATGTACATACATGCACAATACACACATGCACGCACATACACAGGGTGCTCACAGCTGCTACACTGGACTTCCTGGACCACGGGGGATTTCCGGGACCATGGGGGTCTCCCTGCCTGTCCCCTGGCGGTCACCTGGCGTGCAGTGCAACACCAGGAACGTAGTCCTGAGATCCGCCTCTGACGTGCTTGGCACCTGTTGTCCCAGCTCCCCCACTGCCCTACCCCCGCCTCTGCTAATCCCCACTCTATGTTCAGCTGAGCTTTCTGAGCTTCCACATAGTGGGGAGGACGCAGTGTTTGCCTTTCTGTCTCTGGGTTGGTTCACTCCACACAGTCCTCCACGTCTCTCCGTTGTGCTGCAGATGGCGGCACGTCACTCTTCATTCTGTCACTCCTCGCACGGCTGAATCTTGTCCCATGGTGTGTTCCTACCACATTTTACCTGCTTATCTGATGGTGGAGGCCTTGGGCGACTGCGTATCGCGGCGACCATGAACAGCGCTGCTATAGGCGCGGTGGAGCCCACGCTCCCCTGATTCAGTGACTTCATGCCCTTCTGGTGCACACCCGGCCCCAGGCTTGCTGGGCCCTTTGTTTAACTTACGTCCACGGCCGTGGAAATGCACTGGACTCCCATGAGGCGGTCAGAAACTCACTCACGGTAAGTGCACTGGCTCCAAGGTGGAGAGGACGGAGCCCTTGGGATCCGGGCGAGCGCCATCAGGTTAGCCATCAAAGCGCCTCATCCATGCAGTTGTGTGTGTACTCGATACACGGGAGCCACCAGAAGTTTGGTTTTGGTCAAAACGTACTAACTGCATTTTTCCTATCAGTAAGACAAGACCTCTGTCTTCTCATCACATCAGCTGGAGATGTCAAGCATGCTGTTGGCTGTGAGAGAGAGGAATGGTCAGAGAGAAAGATCTCCCATCTGCTCGTTTGCTCCAAATCCTCCTGTGGCAGCTCAGGATAGGCCAGGCCAGAGCCTGGAGCTCAGAGGCCAGTGTCAGTCTCCCACACGCTGGCCGGGGCGCAGCCGCTCGAGACACCACTGCCACGTCTCACGACCTGCGTAGCAGGGAGCTGGAGTCGGGAGCCGAGCTGGGTGCTGGACCCAGGGGCTCTGCGCTGGAAAGCGCTGTGTCCACGCCAGGGGAAGCCGAGCAGTGAGAAATGTAGGCAGCCGAAGTCTGTCAGGACAGCGGGTTTTGGCGTGGTAGGCAGGGATGACAGGACTACAGGAAGGGGATGACCGAGCCCACATCACGCTGTTCTGCAATGACAATGACAATGACTTCAGAGCCTCCTGGAGTCTCCTGTTAATTACTGGATTTCATAAACAAAGCATTTCAGCAGCATAATTCATCGCGAGGCCGCATTTAATACCATACTATAAAACAAATCGAGTGTGCCTCTTGTTAAACACGCGCCAGCTTGAAATATTAACTCAACGCGCTGAGTCGAGCAGTTGATTAAACAGGGGGGGTTATTGAATTACGCTTTTATGAGACACATTATGCGTAGAGAAATAGATCATTAATTATGACGAACATACCGTTTATAATGACACATATTGATTTTATTCTCAGAATTTTCCACTTGACTTCTAATCATTGCAATTTATCACTTAGTTTGATGAGTTTAATCTTAAACAAAAATTAGATCCCAGCCTCCCCCCGTTTATTGGGACTTGTTTAAGAAATAAAGAGCAGATTTCCACTTTGGTAGCCTCCGTGTGAAGTCAAATCACTGCTGGCCGACTTCATGATCACTACGTCTAGGTGCCTACGCCAGCAAAGCCAGGACCCTCGGCAGCGTTACAAATCTAGGCTCTTCCGTGAAGCCGGGGCCTGTTGGACATCGCACTGTGCGCCCTGGGTCCTGCCGACGCGTGCCGTGCAGTCCGTCACTTCCCATGCCCGACGCTGCGCTCCCAGGTCACCCAGCAGCCCCTGTCTGACGCTGGCTCTGCCCTCCCCTCCATCGCAGGGCTGCGTGTGTGCACACCTCTGACGAGCTTGCCCTCTGCTCCTGGGAGGACGTGTCCAGGGCTGAGTGAGGAGCAGGCTGACGCAGGAGCCACAGATGTGTTAGCCGGAGTTCTTCTTGGCCAGTGCGTGGGCAGGCCACACACACACGCACGCACACGCACGCACGCACGGTGAAGCAGCCTGTGGCACAGCTGGGCTCCAGAACGCTGCTCCTGGTGTCCGCAGGGCAAAGCTGCCAAGCCACATCCAAGGGAGATGAGTGCTGCCATTCAGTGCGCCCGGGACCTGGGAGCACAGGAGAGGACCCGGACCCCGGACCCCGGACCCGGGATCCCAGAGAGGCAGTTGTTCTGCAGAAATGCCCCCCCTGGCCCACAGGGCACCCCCAGCTGGGGTTGGGGTGTAGAATTTAGGGGGGTATAAACTTGAACTGGAAAAATTAGACCTTATTTGTAGCAATTTCAACTTGCAACTTGGCACTTGCTTCTACGGTGAACACAGGAGACCAGCTCCAGCCCTGCACACAGCACCCGCGACTTGGCAACGGAAACCACAGGGTCCGACTCATCAGCTGAGCGCTTCTGCAGACATCCGAGACGCTGCTGTGCTGTTGCTGCTTCAGAGCCGGGTCTTATCATACGATAGTGCATTGAAAAGGTCATGTGTCACGCGACACTTTTCTCTGCACTTTAGTTAGCGAGATCTCGCTGTAATTGGCTTCCATTTTAAGCCTGTGGATTTTTAGTCATAGCTTTGCGCTCATTTCCCCACAGGGGCAGGTACGCGTCGCCAGACCTTCAAGGGAGTCACCACGTGACCAGGCTCCGCACCGGAGTCAGCTTCCTCGGCTGCATTTGCAGGTGCTCTGGGACTGCCAGGGGCCCCCACAAAGCAGCACGCAGGTCTCCCCAGCGGGAGTGGTGGAGCAGCCCCTCGGGCTCGGGACTTGGGCTCAGGGAAGCCCCCGGCCTCAGCTGGCACAGCGCCCTGGGAAGCCAGGGAGCCTTGGGTGAGTCACGGCCCCCGGCGGTTGTGTCGACAACAGCCCCGGGAGACGGGAGCCAGTGGACGGGGTCTTGAAAGCCCGGCTCTTCAGCGTTGCCGAGACATCCCTGGGGACGTCCATGGGCATTTGCAGGAGCGGGTCCGGCACGGAGCTGGAAGTCCCTCAAACGCGGGAGGGGCTGGGAGCAGGGAGTGGGGGCCTCAGGCGGAGATGCAGGTGTTCTGGGCCTCCACCTTTGTGGGTGACTGCACTGGTAACGCGCTCTCATCTTGCCATCTGAGCTGGACCGCTGGCGACTTCCGGTCGCCTGCCTCATCGTCACCATCATTGCTGAGGCTGCAGCAGCAAGCGCTGGAATCGTTCCTCACCGCTCTTTCAGTGTCAGACATTTGGACTGACATCCTGTCATGGCTGCCGGCAGTGATGCTCCTAGGAACAGGTCCCTCTGTGCGAATTACGAAACTCGCACGTGTCCTCCGCGCTCCCCGTCCTGGGCACACTGAACAAGGCGGGTCTGCTCCCCGTGTGTGCTCCGTGCGGGGCACCCCCCCGAAGCTCCTCCTGGCAGCAGCGGGGTGCCGGGGACAGGGGTGCGCTCTGGACTTCGCTCCTGTGCTAAGCTGTGTCCTCCGGCTGCTGTAAGAGGGGGACTTTGGACTCGGGGGCCTCCCTTGGTCTTCTTTCTCCATTTGCTCAGAAGCATCCACTGGAAACTCCCAGTCCACAGCGACTGGGTGCAGCATTACCCGGCTCATTTCCAACAGCGGCACTCTGGCCACAAAGGTCATTCTGTACCTTTCATTTGAAACGCGCAGGTATTTGAAAGGAAATGCACTTCTCTCTCCTAGAGAATTGCATCAAGTGAGCCTCTGCTCTCAGAACGTGTTAGCTGTGGCTTTAACATCAAGTCATCAGGGTGTCTGTTAGGGATTTGGGTCTCCGGTGAGAACCTCGTGCTTCCAAGTCCAATAACGCCAACCAAGACCACTGGTGATCCTCTGTGCTTCCACGAAGCACTGTAGTCACTTGGGAAATTCAGGAACCTTCCTGCCACACTCACTCCTGAGAGACAAGACACCAGCGCGGACCGGCACAGTAACAGACGCCGCTCTGCCCTGCTGAGACGCTGTCGGGTGAACTCCTCTGGCGAACGGCTTTGCGCCCTTGTATGGGAAGTGGCTTTGGGCGGTTCTAGAAGGAAAGAGATTCGGCGTTGCGTTTTGAGAGGCGCGAGTTAGAGAGGCAGAGGGGAGGCAGAGAAGCTTCCTAGGCAGGTGAGCCAGCAGGTGTGTGCCAGTGGAGGTGGGAGCCAGCCGGGCCCACGCGGAGGAGCCGCTGGGATCATGCCAGATGGGGGGGTCAGACATGCCGATGGCGAGGTCAGACATGCCAGATGGTGGGGTCAGACATGTCAGATGGTGGGGGTCACACACATGTCAGATGGCGGGGGTCACACACATGTCAGATGGTGGGGTCAGACATGTCAGATGGCGGGGGTCACGCATGTCAGATGGTGGGGTCAGACATGTCAGATGGCGGGGGTCACGCATGTCAGATGGTGCGAGTCACATACATGTCAGATGGCGGGGGTCAGACATGTCAGATGGCGGGAGTCACGTACATATCAGATGGTGGAGGTCACACACATGTCAGATGGTGGGGGTCAGACATGTCAGATGGCAGGGGTCATGTACATGTCAGATGGTGGAGGTCACACACATGTCAGATGGTGGGGTCAGACATGTCAGATGGCAGGGTCACACATGTCAGATGGCGAGAGTCACATACATGTCAGATGGTGGGGTTCAGACATGTCAGATGGCGGGGGTCACACACATGTCAGATGGTGGGGTCAGACATGTCAGATGGTGGGGGTCACACACATGTCAGATGGTGAGAGTCACATACATGTCAGATGGTGGGGTCAGACATGTCAGATGGTGGGGTCAGACATGTCAGATGGCAGGGTCAGACATGTCAAATGGTGGGGTCAGAAATGTCAGATGGCAGAGTCAGACATGTCAGATGGTGAGGGTCACACACATGTGAGATGGCAGAGTCAGACATGTCAGATGGCAGGGGTCACACATGTCAGATGGTAGAGTCAGACATGTGAGATGGCAGGGGTCACACACATGTCAGATGGCGGGGGTCACACACATGTCAGATGGTGGGGTCAGACATGTCAGATGGCAGGGGTCACACACATGTCAGATGGCAGGGGTCACACACATGTCAGATGGCAGGGGTCACATACATGTCAGATGGTGGAGGTCACACACATGTCAGATGGCAGGGGTCATACACATGTCAGATGGTGGAGGTCACACACGGGCAGGGCACAGACGTTCCTGGTCGCTTGGAGGAAGACCCGGAAGGCAGAGTGGAGAGTGGTGAGGGCATCGCCCAGACCTCAGAGCAGTGCACTGCTGGCCACGTGCTAAGCAACAGGCACAGAATCGTCTCTTCACTGGAAGGTGCACGTGTGTGATGCCCGGCTCTGCTGGCCCTGAGCCCATACCTGAGGAAGGCACCTTGGAAGACAAAGGCGGCCAGAAAATGTGAGTCGTTTATGATTTAGGAACCAGGATGTCGCAAATCCTCCCCTGGGGGAGACCCCGTGCTCATCATTGTGTGCAGGGGTGCCCGGGTCTGGAACTGGCTCCACCGGCGGCTTCTCCCCAGCTCAGGCATGCGGGCTCAGCTACCTGGGTGCCTGCCACCCACACGGAGACCTGGACCCGGTTGCTGGCTCCTGGCGCCGGCCTGCCCCCGCCCCAGCTGCTGCAGGCACGGGGACGTGAAGTAATTAGCAGATGGGAAGTCTCTCCCTGCCCCTCCAAAATATCAATTACAAATAACGGGGTAACTTGGAGCTGGGATGCCGCCTTGTAACCACAGTAACTGCACAACATCCAAGCTGAAATACCCAAAATGCAAGTTAAAAAATGTCAAAATAATTAAACGGCATAACTTGAAGAATTTATTTAAAAAAAAATACGTATCCATGTACCTTAGAATGAAATTTAGGATTTTTTCCAAAAAGGTTTTTGCGCCTCTAATCCGATCTGCTGCAGCTTCTCCATGCACTGTTACTTTGCATTTCCCGATTTTTGAGCGAGGGGTGAAGGAGGTCGGTTCTGGGCCACACCCACTTGGTGGTGTTGGAATCTGGCTCCGGGCGGAGACCTTCGGCCACGCCCAGCCCCGAGTCATCGTCCTGTGAGGCCCACTTTCCCCTGGCCGCCCTGAAATGTGACCCAGGACTCCCCCCATCTCTGGTACGTGCTGCTTCAGGCCTTTGACAGGGTCCTGGAGGAGACGGGGGTCCTGGAGGAGACGGGCAGGGTCTCCTGGAGACCCGTCAGTGCTGGGGCTCCCTTGCTGCCGGTCTCCAGTTCCGCTAGGGCAGAAGAGCAGCAGCCAGGGTCGTCCTGCAGCCCGGATGCCCAGCCCGCTCTGTCTGAGGCCCTCGTGGACTCTCCCACGGACCCTCGTGGTTTCTCACCATGTGCAGCATTGAGATGCTGCACTCTTTCCTATTTTCTCACATATTTTTTGGGAAGAATGGGAAAGGTTAAATCAATAAAGAAGAATAACATAACTCAAACAACTGTATCCTGATTTAAGACGCTGATTTAAATTGCTATATTTAGAAGAAATCTCAAAGTATTCCCCAATCTAGCCATAACGCTATCTTTTACTCTTCTGTTTGTCACTGATCTATTATCTATTTTTCATCCACCTAGCTCTCCCTGTATCATCTGTCTACATGTCCACCTTCTTATCTGTTTGCATGGATCATATGTGCATGCTGGCATCTCACCCATAGAGTTTTTTTTCAGATTAACCAGTCTGCTCTGCTTTCCTGTTGCTTGCGTGGAGGCCACAGGATCCCAGCATCAGAAGTGCTGATTGTGCGCAGGTGACCTAAGCCGCGCTGTGGGGCGGCACCGGCTGGGAAGACTCCCACCGCGTGCCAGCACTGCCCCCTGCTGCTGCTCCTGGAGTCCTACACCCCAGGAGAGCACCCAGCAGGTCAGGGTTCCGTGTACTGAGAAACTAGAAGCCCGCGTTTTCCTCTGTGATTTGTAGAGATATATTTCAGTCACAGTTGTGGGCTGAATGGGGTTTGAAAGATTGTTAAAGTTTTTATTGAAGAATGATTACAATGACTTGGGCTTCCACGGACTCTTTTTTTTTTTTTTTTCAATAAAAATCTTTTATAAAAATTGCTTGCAAGAAGCACTGTACCTTGGTGAGGGGCTGGGGATTTGGCATCAGAGGCCCCTGAGCTGACTCATCCTTGGTTCATCACGGAGCCCTCAGAGCAGTTACAGGTCACTGGGTGGGACGTCGTGGGGTTCCAGGCCATCGGGGGTGCACAGTGTGGGCGTCATGTATAGGCAGCAAATGTCAGTCACCTCTCTAGTAACGCCTTCAGTCATCACCCGAGCAAGCCAGGTGCCCGGGCAGGGTAAGGAGAGCAGGATCCCCGGCTGGAGGGGCCCCCAGCCCCCTGCCCAGGCAGACACGAGGAGGCCTGCGGGGCACAGTGTGTCCTGCGTGAACAAGAGAAGGTGTCGTCACCATCGCCTTTCCCTGGAGGCCCGAGAAGGTGGAACGCCAGGCTCCTCTTCGCAGGGAGTCCTGAACGTGGCAGGGTAGAGTCAAAGCGGCAGCAATGAGCGGGGTGGGTACTGTTGATAGGAGCCCTGTGCCATGGTCTGCAGCCTGGGTGTCCCCCAAAGACCCATGTGCTGAAGCTGTGGTCCCCAGGGTGCGGCTCCCGGGAGGCGATGGGACCTCTGGGAGGTGGGGCTTCCTGGCAGTCCTCAGGTCAACAGGGCGTGGCCTCAGCTTAATCCCCTGGGGAAGGCTTAAGTGGACCGGAAGCACAGCTATGCACACAAGATCCCAACAGTGCAAACGGGCAGTGAGACAGAACTGAATTCAGGCATGGGCTCACTGATGGTCGTCTTCCTGTCTGTATGTTACAAAGTGTATTTCAATGTTTTCTAATGTAAAATGGATTATTTGGCTGTAAAATTAACTGTTGGTTTAAGATGATTATTTTTGGCTAAAAAAGGAATAATCTGGGGCTGGTGTTGTGGCATAAGGGGTAAAGCCACTGCCTGCAGCGCCGTCATCCCATCTGGGCACCGGTTCGAGTCCCTGCTGCACCACTTCCAATCCAGCTCGCTGCCATGTGCCTGGAAAAGCAGAGCAGATGGCCCACGTGTCTGGGACCCTGATCCACGTGGGAGACCAGGGGAAGCTGCTGGCTCCTGGCTTCGGCCTGGCTCGGCCCCTGCCATTGTGGCCATCTCTCTCTCTCTCTCTCTCTCTCTCTCCCTCTCCCTCTCCATCTCCCTCTGCTTTTCTTCTCTCTCTCTGTAACTCTTTCAAATAAAAAATCTTATTTTAAAAAGAAATAATCTTTTGTCTCTACAAATGGGCTTATTTTATTAACAGTAAAGAATTTTATCAAATACTTTATTTTTTTATTGTCTACTATTCAGATATTCTTTTTGGTCTAGAGATATGCCCTCTTAGGCCGTTAAATCCATCTTGTGTTCCTGAAATTAAGAAATTAAGAGTTATTGCTTTAATACATTATGCAACTCATTTCACATCTCACTTATAGTTGTTGTGGATCTCTTCATAGTTAAGACCAGTCTGGTCAGATCTCAGTTTTAGTGCTTTTGTAAATAGGATAGATTTTCAGATTTTCATCATTGTCTGTGTTGAAGCAATTACCTTTAGTTTTTAACCTTGACAGTTTTCCCTCCTAGAACTCAGGTAAGCTAAGACCTGATTCCTTACCGATAGTGAACTTTGACCACTGCCTGGTTCCCTCTGCTCAGCATGTACTCGTCCTTGGCTTCCTGTTCTTTTTGATGGTTTCACAGAAAGCAGTGTTTCCTAGGAAGTTAGGATGAGGAGGCTCGACCTCTGAGTGATCTAACAGATCCTGTTTCCATTTGTAAAACTGCAATGCAAGGACTGCCTGGCAACGGGTCAGCCGGCGACACAGTGCGTCTGTAGTCACGTGGGAACATACGTATGCCTCTACATCTTACACGTTCGATCTATTAGGATGAGTAGGTGTCCCCTACACACTCACCTGGTGGGGCTCCAGGAGCAGCAGAAGGGGACCCTCCCTTTCTCTGTGTCCCACCCTCCCCCACACCTGCTGGCTCCACCCCAAGGCTGACAACCCCACTTCCTCGCCTAAGGTGATGTTGAATCACATGGTGTGGACACTCCATGGTCTCCACAGCCACTGCCTTCCCGGTGGAGTTTCGGGATGAGTACTTTCTACTCCCTACTGAAGCGCTGGAGACCCCAATGTCTACATGACCAGCTCTTCTAGGCAAGAATTTGCGTGGCTGGTGCCTGGGTGGGGCCAGGTGTGCAACGCACCTGTGTGGGTGAGTGACTCGAGTCATTCAGTGGCTAGAGGGCTGGCATTGTGGTGCAGCAGGTGAAGCCATGGCTCGCGACCTGCAGTCCCTTATGAGAGTGCTGGCCCAGGTCCTCCTGGCTGCTCCACTTCCGATCCAGCTCCGTGAGAACGCGCTGGGAGGCCGCAGTTGACGGCTCAGGTTCTTGGGTTCCTGCCGTCTATGTGGGAGATTTTTATGGAGTTTCTGTTCCTGAAATCAGCCTGGTCATCGCTGGCTGTTATGGCCAACTGGGGAGTGAACCAGCAGACAGAAGATCTCTCTCTCTCTCTCTCTCTCTGTCACTCTGCCTTCCAAATAAATAAATAAATAAGTTAATCTTTTTTAAAGGATCAATCAGGATCTGGGCAGGAGCTTATCTGTAAGTGAGCCCACCTGGGGGGACAAAGGCATTCTGGGTGACTGAGGTGATGAGGGGTCCGGGACCCCACTGTGATTCCCAGTAAGATGCAACCACATGGGAAAACTTAGACATGAAGAAAAATTAGTTGAAATCCAAGAAAAATGAACGCAGGGGTCATCTACGGTTCGTGGATTAACTGCAGTTACCATGCTGGGTTGGCAGCTCCTTGCTGTCATCGAAGGAGGCCTGGACCCAAGGCTCTACTGTCCCCGGAACTCTGGGCGAGCAGGCTGGACAGGAGAAGCCACAGAGGGGGCCGCCGGGCGATGCCCCAAGGACATGGGCGAGGCCTTGGCAGTGCCCTCTTGCTGAGGCTCCTGGAAAAGTCTGGGGAGACCCAGAGAGGTCACCTGCACCGGTGACTGAAGTTCTCAACCCAACCACGAGATCGAAGTTCTCTTTGAGAATTCCACGAACCCCGCAGTCTTGACCACGTGCTGGTGGGCCAGCAAGCCACAGCCTGGGCACCGCTGCCTGTGAGTACGTTTCTGTTGGAACTCGGCAATGGCACTGGTTCATGCATTGTCATGATGCCACAGCAGAGCTGAGCCATGGGACAGCGGCTGGCCGCCTGCTGTTGAGGTCTGAATGCTGTGTTCTCCCAACCGCTGTATGTGGAGGCCCCGATAGCCGTGTGGCTGTGTCTGGACAAGATTAGACTCAAGCAAGCTCAGAAAGACCCTGGTGCAGTGCAGGGACACCAGAGGGCTCTGCCCCGGCGCACACACTCAGGGAGTGTTGGGTGAACACACACAGAGAAGGCTGCTGATCCGGGTGGCAGCACCCAGCCCCCTGGTGCCTTGGCCTTGGGCCTCCAGTCCTAGGACCGTGAGCAAACGAGCTCTGCTGTTTAAGCCACCAGCCTCTGGCATTCTGTGATGGCAGTCTGAGCAGACGACGGCACTTGTAAACCTAAACGTATTTGCCTCCTGGCCATTTCAGAAAAGCCGGACTGCTGGGAAGGAGAAGTGGAGGCGACCAGCTTCCAGAATGCTGTGTGCCGTTGAAAGTGTTTGCAGGCCACATACGGCCCGTCCATCAAGGCTTGTCCTGCCATGGTGCCTGGACGCATGCTACTGGGCTACGACTGTGCGGGGGATCCCAGCTGGAGGAGTTTGCCTAGAGCCTCGGATGAGACGTTGGACTTTTAAACGAACGTTGAACTGTGCTGGGGCCAGAACAGATGCATTTTGCTTTGTGAGATGGACAGAACCTTTGCGGGCCGGGGGCAGAATGCTGTGGTGTGGATGACGGCTGAGCGCCCTCCAGAGCCCACATGTGGAGGCCTTGATCCCGAGTCTGGTGCATGAATTAAGCCAGAGCTTGGTCTGCCTGTGGTGTGTGCAGGTGGGGCCTTGGGAAGGGGTGGGGTTGGGTTACCTTGCACCCTCTGGTCTTGGTGGCTCCATAAACGGAGACTCATGGACTCGGAAGACCAGCGTACTCCTCGTCTGGCTCTGCTTCCTGCCCCACCCGCTGGGTCCCCTCCACATGCCTTCTGCCCAACCCAAGGAGAAGGCAGAGGCAGCGGCAACCAGACCTGACTCCTCTAGAGGAGAAGGCTGGCGGCACTGGTGCGTTTCCAGGCCTTGCTCCCGTCATGCCCAGTAACGCCCACTGGACACAGCAGCTCACTGGCCACGCCCAGAGAAGTGGGGAGTAAAGACTTCTTCTGTCGTGGGAAAAACGGCACAGTTCCTTGCCAGTGGGTGGAGGACTGAGCCCAATGACTCAGTCAACACAGTGATAGTGAGCTTTCTCCACATTTACAGGCGTGAGAAGGTGAGGGAAAGTGATCTGTGCAATGAAATCATTTTTCAAAATGATTTTATTAGAGAGGTAGAGTGATACAGAGAGCGGCAGAGAGATCTGCCCTCCGCTGGCTCACTGCCCACGTGTCGGCCGCAGCCGGGTGGTGCCTGCCCGGCGTCACCTTTGTGGTCGGTGCACACCGCAGAGCTCTCTGACTTCGCTGTCAGACATCCAGCATTCATGATGGTTGCTCCTCTTCTATTTCTATGCTTGTATTTTTCCTGTATTCCTCTCAAATAGCCATGGGCTGCAGTCACGACTTTTGTATTAATGCTGAAGTATCCACTTCGATCAAAACTCAGAGGAGCCTACGAAAATGCTCCTGGGTAGAGAAACAAGATTTCTTGCCAAGTAATGATTTGAAGCGAGCAGTGGAATTCCACATGTTATGGCTGCTCTGTGATTCACGGGCGGGCCTGGACTGGACTTAAATTACCAGTTCATTGCTGTTTGAGTTTCTTTCACTTTCTTTTAGCAAGCCATATTTTTACGCACAATTTAGTTTCTGGAATAATTATTGAAGTGCTTTAACATTTATTAAATTAATATCCACTTCCTGTGTTATTATTTTTACATGACTTTACTCTTCAGTGAAAGTGTGAACAGGAAGAAAGAACACACACTCGACTATGTGGCTAAGTTATTTGAAGCCTCCCTAGGCTTCATCCAAAGACCTTAGAGCCCGGAGGATGAGCGCATGCGTGCACCGTGGCCCTGGCGCCCCCAGCTGCAGCAGGTGTCGGGGTCGCAGTGGGCCAGGCGGGCTCTGGGAGAGGCCGCTGGCTGGGGGGAGGGTGGTGCTGCACACTCCTGGGGACACTGAGCACACCGGGAGAGTTTCACTGACTCTGTCAGGCCTGAGCCCACGTCCCGAGGCTTTTATTCTGGGTGGCGTTCTATGAATTCTGTTACTTTAAGTAAAAAGTGGGTAGAGTGAACCCAGTGAGCATCCTTGAAAACTCAGCTCAGGAGCACGAAAAGTGCTGGAAGAATCTGACACTTAACAGGCGTCAGGCGATTATTATTTTTTCCAAATTACTGCTAAATACTAGATAATGGGCAAAACCCGTTTCAAATATGGAGTAGAGATTGGAGCAGCGAAAATCAAACACCATGAAAAGCGCCCCACGAGTGCCGGGAGGTCGGAATGGGGGACAGGTGCAATGAACACACACTGAGCGGAAGCGCTAGACAATGACTCTGCGGAAAGTAAACCGAAAGTCAGCTCGGCTCATGTGGATTTGGGCGCCCCCGTGACAAATGAGCGCGGCTGGACTGTTCGCTCTTCCAAGCCGCATCCTAATCCCCTCGTTTAATAAGAATAATGCGCCCCTGATTATCAATCTCTTTGATCAGAGAACAATAATTGGACGCTCACAGACACATTTTTTTAACTTTGTCTCCTTGTCTGTGCTTCCCTCCCACACAGAATTCGTACAGAACGATGAGCAGAGAGTCGGGAGACCATGCGTACTCTCAGGAGGAGAGGCAGGAGGCAGCCCGCTCCAGCGTCCCCTGCGTCTAAGACGAGGTCGGGGCGAGGCGATCGATCCAGGCAGCTTCTCAATGGCTGCCGTGAAGTCGCTGCATCATGAACAATCTCCGCTCCCCGGCGGCTCTGGAAGCGGCTTGAGCGAGACCTCACGGCAGGTAGGTCAAGTTCGCCTTCCAAGGGAGAGACACGCGTGCAGCAGGCACCAGCTAAGGAGGCGTCATCTGCAAGGCCGCCACGAGGACATGGCGCTCGGAAGCTGACCGCCCAGTCCCCACCAGCACCGCCTGCACTGACACGCAGCTGGGCACGTGAGTTAGCCACGTGTCAGTCCACGGGAGAGGGAGGCACGCGAGGACCGTGGCAGCGGCCGCTCCACCCCCACCGTGTGGAACAATTTGAGATCAGAGCGCCTCGTCTCGAGAGGGCTAATGCTCTCAGGTGTAGACACGGAGCGTGCAGCGCTGCCCCGCACGTGAACCCCGGCCTGGCCGGCGCCTCCCGTACTTTACTGGCTGCTATCCGAAGAGGACAGGTTGACCTCTTGCCCTCCCGTGTCCACAGTGAGCCTGATGCTGTGCCCTTGGAGGGTTTGTGTGTCACAAGGGAGTGGGAGGAAACATTGCTCTCACGCCCAGCTCCCATCAGCCCCTGCACGGCCCACCTGTGCGCTGCTTCTGTGTTTCTGCACCCACATCCTCATGCCTACCAGGGCCCTTTCTGGGCTCTAGGCAGGTAGACGGAGACTTGCTCTTCCATGCCTTTGCACAACCAGTTATGAAGTTGTAACCACCGAGTCATTCATTCATTCATTCATTCACCAATCTCCTTCAGTGGCTCCACCTCCCACCCAGCTCCCAGCTAATGGCCTAGGAAAGCAGTGGAAGATGGCCCTAGTGCTGGGTTCCTGCGTGGGAGTCCTGGAGGAAGCTCCTGGCTCCTGGCTTCAGATTGGTGCCGCTCCGGCCATTGTGGCCATCTGGGGCGTGAACCAGCGGATGGATGGAAGACCTCCTCTTTCTCTGCCTCTCAAAAAGCTCACGGCGGAGGACCTCCCAGTGTGCACCGGGTGAAAGCGCACCCCAAAGTCTGTCAGGACTGAGAGGAAAACATAGCTGGAACCCCCACATCCCCAAGGCCGGAGCGACCATGGCGTGGACTGGAGGGGATGCGGGCGTCGGGCCGGGGCTGCGCCGTGGGCTCTGCATCTCCCGCCTCTGGTGCTGGGCAGGGGCGCCCCAACCCTTCCAGGACTGCTGGCCCCGTTTCCGGGTGCGCATGTCGGGGGAGGCGTAGCTGGGCCGAGAGGGCGCTCCCCAGACATCCGCTCTGGCAAGTCTCCAGGGGCCCAGGTCACGTGCCGGGTTTAAAGATTTGTTTACTATGAAAGGCAAAGTGATCTATATATACACACACACAGGTATATATATACTCATGTATATATATACACACATGTTTATGTATACACACACGTGTGTGTGTGTGTGTGTGTGTATATGAGAGAGAGAATGAATGAATGAGTATCTTTCATTCACTGGTTCCCTCCCCAAATGGCTGCAGTGGCTGGGGCTGGGTCAGGCCAAAGCCAGGAGCTTGTAACTCCATCCTGTCTCCCACTGGGTGCAGGGACCCAAGAACTTGACCAGCTTCCGCTGCCTCCCCGGCCGTGAGCAGGGAGCCGGATTGGGACATTGCTCCAGTGCGGGATGCCAGCACAGCAGGTGGCGGCTTAACCTGCTGCATCACAGCCTTGGCTCCTCTCCAGTTTCCTAAAAAAGACTTGTACCAATTGATTGTCAGGAAACATTGTGTATGAGAAGGTTCTTCCCGTAACTTCACGCGCACCAGCGCAGACCAGTTCCCTGGACACAGGGGCGGCCTTTGAGATAGTTAGTGGAGAGTCGACGTGGATCGCTTACCGCACCCTGGATTTGTAAACTGTGCTTCACACACTTTCACTCTGTTTTGATTTTGTGGCTGAATGTGCCAGCACATGTCTGTGCTCATTGTGTTTGTTAAAGAGTTTTACACACACTAAACTACGCTAATTCAGTCTTTCCTAGCGACATGTCTACCAAAGCAACAGGCTCAATGTCATTTAAAAAGTAAGGAGAGGGGCCGGCGCTGTGGCAGGCAGGTGACACTGCTGCCCTCGATGCCGCGTCCCCTGTGGGCGCCAGCTCACGTCCAGTCTGCTCCACTTCCCATCCAGCTCCCTGTTAACGGCCTGGGAAAAGCAGCAGAAGGTGGCCCCGGTACTTGGACCCCTGCCGCCCACGTGGGAGACCTGGAAGAAGCTCCTGGCTCCTGGCTTCAGCCTGGCCCAGCACTGAATGTGGTAGTCACATGGGGAGTGAGCCAACACATGGAAAATCCCTCTCCCTCTCTCTCTCTCCATATATGTATATGCATGTATATGTATGTGTATATGTATGTATATATGTATATATGCATGTATGTGTATGTATGTATATGTGTATGTATATGTGTACGTATGTATATATATCTATATGTACCCATCTTTCCTGCTCTCTGTGTAACTCTAATTTTCAAATAAATAAATTTAAAAAAAAAAGAGGGAAAAAGGTGGACGTTTGGCATAGTGGTTGAGACGCGTGCATCCAGTATCTGAGGACCTGGTTTCGACTCCCGGCCCCTGATTGGACTCAGATTTCCTGCGGAGGCAGAACCCTGGAGGCGGTGACGATGGCTCAAGCAATTGGGTCCCTGCCAGGCACGTGGGAGGCCTGGACTCACCTCCAGGCTGCTGGCTGCTGTCCCAGCCAGGGGCCAACATAGGAATCTGGCGAGTGAACCAGCGTGTGTGACTCCCTTGCTCTCTGTCCCTCTGCCTCTCAGTTAAATCCTGCTTTAAGAGTAAGAAAAGAGAAAATCAGAGAGGGCTCAAGATCTGCTCCACTTAGAAGGATGGGTGATGACCTGGCGCTTCACGGAGCAGAGTAATCGGAAATAATAACGACAATGAGGAGGCGGGAGAGAGAATCTTTCTGTGCCGACGTAACACTCACTCTTAACCTTGGGCTTACAGGGGAATTGAAATGTTCACCCGGGACTCGTGTCTAGACCTTGCCAGCCTCCCTCTGCCTGCAGGTACAACCTGTTCCACGTCAGGTGAGGGAGACAGCATCCAGGCCAGGCCAGTGCTGGGCCAGGCTGAAGCCGGGAGCAGAGAGCTTCATCCAGGTCTCCCACGTGGGCGGCAGGGGCCAAGCACTTGGGCCATCTTCCGCTGCTTTCCCAGGACATTAACAGGGAGCTGGATCAGAAGTGGAGCAGCCGGGACTTGAACCAGCTTCCATATGGGCCACGGGTGTCACTGGAGGCGGCTTTACTGGCTACGCCACATGCTGGCTCCTCGGGTTTAACTTTAACTACTGGATGCGCTCATTAATCACAGTCTTAAAAATATGTAAATCATCATTGTGGCTCTAAATATTGGAATCTAGGTAAAGATGTCCATTCATTTCCACCTTTTCACTTTTTTTGCTTGTAGGTAAACATATGGAGAGTTTTCATTTTTATTCCCAGTATTTATCTTATGCAGATTTAGATAGGAATATGTATACATTCACAGATAAATAGTTCTCTCTCTCTCTCTCTCTCTCTCTCCACTTACCTATTTGTCTAGGTAACTATTTCTGTGTGTACGTGTAGACAGCAATAAAGGTTGAGATAGGGACAGAGATAACAATAGAGACAGAGAGAGGTGTAGACAGAGAGAGGTGTAGACAGAGAGAGGTGTAGACAGAGGCGGAGATGAGGTGGAGGTGGAGACCACGCCTCAGGCGACTGCGGCTATTCCCGGTGAGGAGAAGAGACTTTTCTGATTCCTTTTCCCACAGCTGCGTGGTCTCTCATTGTCCCTCATGAATAGACATTCGGGTTTCCACAGTTTTGTCCCAGTAAAATCAGCGACAATGGCAGCCTTTGTCACTAGTCGGTTTCTGTTTTGTCTGGTGTCTTGGACAGACCCCTGAAGGTGGGCGTGAGGGGCAAGGCTACCTGGATTTGGACTTCTGCTGTCCACTGCTGGATCGCGGCCAGCTGGGAGGCACCGTGCAGCCCCCGGGAAGTGGTAGCTGAAGACACCAGCACACCTGTTGCTAGAGCTTTGGGGCTTTGACAGTCAAATGAAAATGACACATTCATGTCAATGTGCTTGTGTATTGTGATGTGACTTAGAATCTTGTGTTAATTTGAGGGGATAGTTTCACTTGTTTTTCTGTGAGCTACCTGCTCGTATTTTAGTGCATTTTTAAGAGATTGTTGGCCTGCCTTTATGTTACCGACTTTTAAGTGACTTCTCAAGGTTATTTGACTTGACTTGTTTATCTGTACAAATCAATTTCGGCCAATAATCAGACTCCAGTGGACAAAGTGACTGCGACACTGGGATCCCATTACGTTCTGAATTAACCTGGTGAGTTTCCATGTCTATACGATAGTGGGTCTTCCTTTTCAGAACACGCTTTTTCTATGCTTTTTCCTCCTGATTTCGGCTTCTTGCAGGCACGCTCTACAGTTTTCCTTGTGCAGGACTTGCACAACCTTGGCCTTGATATTCCAGGGGAAGCCTATTGCTGCGTGAATCCACTACCCATGCCACCACATCCGCTAATGTTTCTAAGTACTTTGGTTGATTTTCCCAAATACTTGCTCATATAACCTACATGCGGATTTTGTTGTCTTTCTGTGACCCATGGCCATCTACCGTCCTTACCCACAGTGAGAAGACACAAATGTTCAGTCCATTTCCTTCTCCCCCGGCCTCCCAAATTTCACATCCTTCTCACGTGCTCAGAAATTCACTGCAGGGGCTGACCCTGTAGCACAGCAGGTTAAGTCACCGTCTGCAGCGCCGGCATGCCATACGGGCGATGGTTAGTCCTGGCTGCTCCACTTCTGATCCAGCTCTCTGCTGTGCCCTGGGAAAGCAGTAGAAAATGGCCCAAGTCCATGGGCCCCTGCACCCATGTGGGAGACCTGGAAGAAGCTCCTGGCTCCTGGCTTCAGCCTGGCCCAGCCCCGGACGTCGTGGCCATTTGAGAAGTGAATCGAAGATCTCTCTGTGTCTCTCCTCCTCTCTCTGTGTAACTCTGTCTTTCAAATAAATAAATAAATCTTAAAAAAAAAAAAAAAAAGACTCGTTGAATCCCGGCAGCTTCATGGATCTAAAGTCGTTCCAGCATTCTTATGTGCACGATGTTTAGGTCTCTTCAAAATTCATGCTGTAATCCTATCCCCGAGGCCACGGTATTAAGAATTGGGCCCCAGGGAAAAGTCAGGCTGTGGGAGCTTTACGTTTATTTCTTTTTAAAGAGTTCTTTATTTGTTTGAAAGGTAGAGTTGTAGAGAAAGAGGGAGAAACAGAGAGATCTTCCACCCAATGGTTCATTCTGCAAACGGCCACTACAGCTGGAGCCAGGCCGGTCAGAAGCCAGGAGGCAGGAGGTTCATCTGCGTCTCCCACATGGGAGCAGGGGCCCAAGCCCTCTGGCCATCCTCCGCTGCTTTCTCAAGTCCACTAGCAGGGGCTGGATCAGAAATGGAGCTGCTGGGACTTGAACTGGTGCCATACAGGATAGTGGTGTCGCAGGCGGCAGCTCTACCCACCGTGCCACAAGGCTGGCCCTGGTGAGCTCTGCCTTATTAACTGAATTTGTGTCTTCATAAGAGACCAGAGCGAGCTCATTTACACTTCCATCCGTGAGGAGCAGTGAGAAGGCGCCACCCCCACTGTGGACCAGGAAGTGGGCTGTCACCAGACACGAAATCGGACCCCCAGATTCCAGAACTGAGAGATAGCTGCTGTTGCCTAAGCCCCAGATCATGGGAGCTGGTTGTAGCAGCCTGAGCAGCTGTGGGCAGTCGGCTGTAAAGTCTGAGGTCCACAGCCTTACCCAAATGTCTCCTGAGTCGGATGGGTGACACCCGAGGTGCACTTCACCCTGAGGCAAATCCCCTCCCAGCTGGGAACTGAGAAGCCCAGTGGTCGTGTGCCAGGGGCACAGGCCTGGGGAAGACTTGCCCATTTCAGGAGGGAGGAGCAGAGCCGGACAGGGGTCCCAGACCCAGCAAAGCCACTGCCCTGAGCCCAAGGCTTGAGAATAGCCCTCCTCGGCCCGGTGCCCTGCCTGCGCGCTGGGCCCCATGGGACAGGAGTCTCACCCCCACCCCTTCTCCCTCCCAGCTCTGCCAGCCAGGATCCGGACCCCGTGGCGTTGGACAGAGGTCATCTGGTCAAGCAAACGCTGAGGCCGGGGTCTCTGCGTGGTGAAAGAAAGCAGCCTGATGTCTCTGTGCCGTCCGTGGGTCCGTCCTTGCCCGCTGCTCCCCAGGGTCCGAATGCTGCAGGGTCCCCCCGGGAAGATCCAGGAATCCCAGCAGCCTTCTCCCCGACACCTCCCTCCCTTTGGTTCTCCCGGGGTGGATGAGGGAGTCCTGGGTCGCACCTCTCCTTATCACCAGAGTCCCCTGCGCACACCTTTTGGTCACTCGTTGTGTTGTTTTCTTTGTGGCTTGCGGAGGGCCCAGGATGAGTTCAGACTCTCACTGCAGCTCCGTTGGGCTCACTCGTCACACCGTCCGTCACGTCTCTCTTCTGTCTGGCTCTGAGCAGTCGGAGGAGCTCAGCTGCCTGGTCCACGCTTCCTGGATCTCAAGTCCTCCTTCTACATGGATCTCTCAAGCACGCCCTGGGTCGGCCACGGTCTCTGCCGTTCTGTGACGTGCAGCGCCTTCGCTCCGGCTGCCGCTGCGAACGCTGCCATTTCTGAGTGAGACCTGGGTCGAGCGGCCCCGCTGCCCCCATTTCTGCCCACGTGCGCTCTTTATCGCATGAAGCCCCTCAGAGAGGATGCACGCTTTCTTCCCAGCGCTTCTCCGCCCTGTCCGAGCCCTGGCCCGGATGCCCTTTCAAGGCCCTCCAAGCACGGCTCAGCCGCGTGTGCCTCTGCCTGCGCCCAGCTCCGAGCGGCTCCGCCTTGGCAGGTGTTTGCACAGCGGCACCCCCACTCTGGGGTCCTGATCTTCTCCTTGTGCGGAGCAGATTGCCACGGAGGCGTGGCCTGGGCCTCACCGCCCTGAAGCCGAGAAGTCCAAGGAGAAGACACAACGACTCTGGGCCTGGTGAGCGCCCTCGTCCTGGTCACAGATGGCCGTCTGCCCGCTGGGTCCCGCACAGTGTGTGTGGGGTCTCTCTCAGGCCTCCTTTATAAGGAAAGCAGTGGAAGCTGACCCGGGTCTTGGGGCTCTGCACCCACATGGGAGACCTGGAAGAAGCTCCTGGCTCCTGGCTTTGGATCAGATGGGCTCCAGCTGTTGCAGCCATTTGGGGAGTGAACCAGCGGATGGAAGACCTCTCTGTCTCTCACTCTCTCTGTCCGTAGCTCTGCCTACCAAATACATAAATAACTCCTTAAAAATAAAAAGGAACGTATTCAGATAAAGGCCTAGCATGAAGGTCTCAATTTCTACTGACCTCTCCGACGGTTTACTGTTTGATTCTGAAGTGTGTGCACAAACCTTCCCCAACAAAAGCCTGCTTCTGTCTAACGCTGGTGAATAAAGTTTGAAATTTCACTCTGTGTAACTTCTATCAAAATAACAGTCTAAACAATTTGCTATTTTGGATAATTTGATTAATGCAGTATCCATAAATCTCTCTAGGTTGCATTAGAATTAGGAATATGATTTTTGAATCATCTTGTTGGAGGCAAATGTTTCCATGGATTAACCTTTTCTTTCTTTTTTAAAAAAAATTATTTATTTATTTGAAAGGCGGAATTACAGAGAAGCAGAAGCAGAGAGAGAGAGAGAGAGAGAGAGAGAGAGAGCGAGCGAGCTGGTTCACTCCCCAAATGGCCACAACAGCTGGGGCTGGGCAGATCTGAAGCCAGGAGCCTGGAGGTTCCTCCAGATATCCGATGTGGGTGCAGGGCCCAAGCACTTGGACCATCTTCTGCTGCTTTTCCCAGGCCACAGCAGAAGGCTGGATTGGAGATTGAACAGCCGGGACTTGAACCGGTGCCCTTATGGGCTGCCGGCACCGCAGGCAGTGGCTTTACCCACTATGCCACAGCGCAGGCCCCTTCACTTTTTCTTTTGCCTGTTTTGTTCTTGGCTTTCATTAAACGATGCCGCAAGTGACCTTCAAAACCCATACCGTACCTGTCATACAGAGGCTGATAGGACATTTCTTACTTCCTCTCTCCATGTTCTATCTTAGAACACTCTTGAACCCCCCCCCCCATGCTACAATATGGTTTGATCTGATCAACAGCTCTCCAGCTCTACCCACATGCTGACTCGTGCTGTGTCCTACTGAGCAAGCACCTCTTGACTGTCCCCGGTGGTGGGCGCTGTCGCAGCGTGTCCTGACACATCCGTGTCACACGGCCAGCTCGTGGGCTGCAACGCGAAATCCCAGCAAAAATGCAAGAGGAGGTGTTGGTGCAGCAGACGTTGGCGCAGTCATGGGTGTGCGAGAGGAAGCCGTGAGCGGGAGGCGTGAAGGAGGATGGGGCCCGGCACCTTTGGAAACGGAAAGGAAGCGGCCGGCCTGCAGCCGAGCGCACAGCGGGCAGGAGGGGAGCAGAGGCCGGGCGGTTCCCGTGGGCGCCCTGCACAGGCCGAGTCTGGTTTCCTCCCAGGTAGCTGCAGCAAGGGGTACAATTTGGCTTGCGTTTCAGTGGAATCTTTCTGGCTCTCCAGAGACACAGAGACGGTGGCAGAGCCTGGCTGGAGCCCGGGAGAGGACGGGACCACCTGCATGGACCTGGAGGGATGAGAGGAGGCCACATGAGCCGGCGACGCTCGAAGGCCGAGCAGGAGTTCCCGCTGGCTCGGAGGAAAGACTCCCACAGTCCCCGGGGGTGCGCTGCCTGGTCAGGTCGGCAAGCGCTCGTGTGGGCCTTCTCGGCGTGGTGATGCTCATGCACCCTCGTGAGTGCAAGTATTGACTTCTCCAGACGTTGGGACTTGAAAGAGCATGTGTATGGGCATTCCACATGGCTTCAGTCTGCGTACTGTTCCATGAATAGAGAGGAACTCGTCTTAGAATGGAGCTAGTTGGGGAAATAATTTTAATCTTTGTATATTGTTTGTTTTTTATAAGAAATCCCAGTCTTTCAACATCTTGGAGATATTCGAATTCATTTGTGTAAGCACTCATTTGGTACACTGCTCATTTCATCCACTTGGATATTAACTGGAAAATATAAGGATGTGGTGTAGTTTTTAGAATCTTACTAAAATCACCTAGAAACCACTTTAAGGTTGTTAATCCCAAAATGTCTGGGGTGAGAGAGGTTTTGATGTCATCTAAGTGCGAGTGGATTCTGGCACCCAAGATGTAGAGAGAACTCAGGTTTTCTGTGGCACCGTTGGCCACCCGTGGCACGCCCGCTCCTCTTACACCATGTGCTACTGACTGCTGCTTAGGATCGGAGGAAGAACAGAAACGGCGCCTCATCCGGCTCCTGGCCTCGTGGAACTGACATCTAGATAAGCCGTGACTGTGTGAGTCCCGGCCACGTGGCGTCTGTCATGTATGCACACGGAACCCTGAGCATGGAGCCCTGCACACGTCAGCACCGCTGAGGGCCCCACGGCAGAGCTGTGCCACGGAGACAGGAAACGGATAATTTCCCCAGTGTGAGGCACTGGGACTTTCTTCTTATCCAAACTTTACATTCCTTCTGAAGGAAGAACGTCTTCAGATGGGGCTGATGGCCCTAAAACGGTGCCGACTTGAAGAAGGAGCGTCCGAGATGAGAGCTGCCCCATTACTCCCTGACGCAGATCCCGCAGGTCACCGCTCGTTCCCGGAGCCAGAGATTTGACTAAGTGCGCGCGTCTGAATAGATGCCAGCATCGTTCTGCGAGCGCTGATGCGTGCGAGCGTGTCCGTCTCCGTCACGTGGACGTGGCGCCGACAAGACACACGCGTGCTCCTTCTGCCTTCAGCTCGGGCTTGCTTTCTGACCTTAGGCAAATCCCATTTTCCCTGTCGTCTATTTCTCATTTGTGAAATGATAACGCCACGCTTCTGGCATCCAGAAGCGAATGGCTGTCTTAATAGCTGTCAGGCGCTGTTATCCTAAGCAGCAGAAAACACTAGATGGAAACAGGCAACGACTCAAAGCAAAACCAAGATGCAGCGTCTCACCCACCGTTGTGCACTGGCAACGTGGCTGGCTTCTGTCACCTCCTAACGTCGTCAAAGTCAAGTGTGGGAGAAGGTGTGATGGCAAATGCAGGAATTTGTGCCTGTCTGTTTTGTGTCATGGAAGTGGGACATCAGAAACCAGGGGACTGATGAAGACAATGACTCCTCACCGAGCTGGAGGTTGGCAGGTGCACACGCCAGAGGGTGGCAGTGTCTGCAGGAGGCCTGCGGCTGCATCAGCCCCGATGGAAGACAGAGGGCAAGAGAGGGAGGAGGGGGAAGAGAGAGAGAGGGAGAGACAGACTGGGGGGAGGGAGACAGAGGGGAGGGAGACGGGGGGAAGAGGGAGACAGAGGGGAGGGAGACGGGGGGGAGAGGGAGACAGAGGGGAGGGAGACAGAGAGAGGGAGACAGGGGAGAGGGAGACGGGGGGAAGAGGGAGACAGAGGGGAGGGAGACGGGGGGGAGAGGGAGACAGAGGGGAGGGAGACAGAGAGAGGGAGACAGGGGAGAGGGAGACGGGGGGAAGAGGGAGACAGAGAGGAGGGAGACAGGGGGAAGAGGGAGACAGGGGAGAGGGAGACGGGGGGAAGAGAGAGACAGAGAGGGACACAGGGGAGAGGGAGAGATAGAGAGAGGGAGACGGGGGAAGAGAGAGACAGGGGAGAGGGATCAGAGGAGAAAGGGAGACAGAGGGGAGAGGGAGACAGAGGGGAGAGGGAGACAGAGAGAGGGAGACAGGGGAGAGGGAGATGGGGGGAAGAAGGAGACAGGGGAGAGGGAGACAGAGGGGAGAGGGAGACAGAGAGAGGGAGACAGGGGAGAGGGAGGCAGGGGAGAGGGGGGCAGATGGGGAGAGGGAGTCAGAAGGAGACAGAGGGGAGAAGGAATCCTAGAGGGACATGCAAGCCCCAGCACCATTGTCCTCAGATGCGCATGAATGGAGCAGACCCTGAAGACAACCCCCCACCCCGGCCCCACCTTCCAACACCTCTGTACTGAGGGATAAGCTTCCAGCACACGTTATTTGGGGGATGTATTCAAACCTGAGTGGTCTCTCTTCTCCCCTCAAGAGGGAGAGAGACAGAGGAGTTAGCAAAAGGGCAGCTCCCTCCCCGTGGTTCCCTCTCCAAGTGCCTGCAGAGGCCAGGCTGCAGGAGGGCAGAGCTGGGAGGCAGATCTCCTGCAGGGCGCAGGAACCCAAGGACTTGAGTTGTCAGCGCTCGCTCCTGGAGTCTGCAGGGGGCGGGACAGTGGACTCCAGAGTGGGAGCCGGGAGCTGAAGCCAGGGAGCAGGCACCTTCAGAGGCCTCCAGACCACACGACCAAAGGCCCGCCCCTGCCCCTCAGGTGTGCGTGGGTGCAGACGGAGGCCACGTCCACGTCCATGTCCAGGTGCACCTGCTGTTCCCGGAGATACTCTGCATCCCCTGAGCCGCGGGATCTCACCGCATGGTGGAGGATGTCAACAGGCTAAGTTTCTTAGTTCTGAAAATACCTGTGTATCTGCACCTCCTGTTTCCCTAAAGGTAATCAATACTGTGACCCTCATTACTGCGCATAATTACACAATCATGGAGCAGAGGCGACTGGCTGCTGCTTTCCTCTTTCCCAGTGGGGATCTACAGAGGGGGAGTCGCTTGATGGACATAGACAAGGCTTGGGTTAACACAGAAGTAGCCGGCAGGCAGCTCTCTCTGTCCCCAGCCTCAGTCTCAGCCCTCACCATGTCTTCATAATCCACGGTTGGTCAGAGCATCTGTCCACTTCACAGAAGTCGCCGTCCCCCATGGAAGTCGCTCAGCTCTGAGAGGCGGCTGTGCTTGACCTCTGCCACCCTGTGCTGTTTCATGCTGTCATCCTGAACAGTAACCATCAGAGCAAGCGCGTAACCATCAGAGCAAGCGCGCGCTCTCTCTAATCGCCGGTTTTTGTTTTTTCTCTTTTCCAATAGTTTTTTAATGCAGCATCCTTTAGTTCAGGTGTTAGCTACCGGTTACTCCTTTAGGATGCCACGCCCACTTGAGGAACACTTAGGGGAACTTTGAAGAAGAGGCAGCCTCGCCCCAGACGGGCCCCCGCGTCAGGCATTGGAGGGGCCTAAGACCCCGCACTGCTGGAGGCTGGAGGCTTTTGTGGTTCTGACGCCCCCCCCCCCGGGGGGGTGTCTCTCACTTCAGGCAGCCTCATTTCACAAAGTGTGGGGCTGGGCTCCTCCCCTCTGGAGCAAGTAGGCAGAGTAGACAAGGACCCCACTGGGGCCTCCTGGGATCCCCTCCCTGGTCCAGCAGCTATGCCTGGGCCAAGCGGGGTCCTGCAGGTGATGACTTTGGGCAGGAGGCTCCTCTGCTGCCCCCCCAAAGGCTGAGCATTCCTCCATCTCCCCTTTCCTGATGAGCAAGTGGATCCCAGGGTGCAGGTGGGTCCCTACGGCTTCCGTGTGCCGCATCCCCTCCCACAGAGATCAGGACAACACCACCACCACCACCATCTCCCTCCTGTATGGACTGCATTGCAGGCAGTGTCTTTCTCTTCTGGCCTCCATTGTGGGAACCCCACACTCAGAGGAGACATAGAGGAGGAAGCAAACTCTGGCCACAGTCTGCTGCGCTGTGACTTCTCTGGGCCTCTTCCCTTGTTGGTAACACTGCACCTGTGATGCACTGAGCGCCTGTCACAGGTGTGTCTGTGATGCTGAGTGCCTGTCACAGGTGCATCGCGCTCTGCCTCCTCTCGACCCCAGGGATCTGTAAATGCCCTCATCTCAGAGCCCCAAATCCTCCTCCTCTCGGTCACAGAAACAGTTTCTTCCTCACGTCCGCCCTCACCTCTGCCCGGGTGTCTCCTTTGTGTCCCAGTAGTTGTGGACTGAACGTGGAGGGTGTGGCTGATAGCCTGTAGAATAAAAGAGAGACATTTTAGTTTTAATGGGATAGTTGGAAGAATGATCTCTGGGCATGGCATTTTAAAATGAATTACAAGTGCTATGATTCAATGTGAGAATTTCATCCATACTTCAAGATTAGCTGAATATTTCCTGGCAGAATTTGTGAGATTTCTGGAAGTGCTGGTATTCCTATAGGGTCATTTGAACACTGGGCCAGTGAACACGATGTGCTGAAATATAATGACGATACTCAAACACTTCGAAACAATGGCCTCTGTTAATCTTCTCTGTCTTTCCATACATCATCATCATCACCTTCATTGCCACCATCACCATCATCAACAACACCACGATCATCATCACCATCAACACCATCAATACCATCATCATTGCCACCATCACCAATGTCATCACCACCATCCTAATTGTAGCCAGAAACATTGTAACTATTATCACCATCACCATCATCATTGTAGCCAGCAACATTGTTACTATCACCACCACCAGCACCGTCACCACCACCATTGTCACTGTCACCATCACCATATCATCACCAACATTGTTGTTTATCATCACCATCACCATCATCATCACCATCAGTACCATCATCATTGCCACCATCACCACCATCCTAATTGCAACCAGCAACACTATCATCAATCTATCACTATCATCAATCACTATCATCATCGCCACATCACCATTGTTACTGCCGTCATCATGATTGTCACTTACATCACCATCATCATCACCATCATCATCGTCATTAGCATTGTCACTGTCATCACCACCACATCACCATTGTCTCTGTCACCATCATCACCATCATCATCGTCAGCAACACTGTCACTGTCATCACCACATCACCATTGTCTCTGTCACCATCATCACCATCATCATCGTCAGCAACACTGTCACTGTCATCACCACCATCATTTATCGTCACTGTCGTCCTCACCATCAGCATTGCCTCCATCGCTGTCTCATCGTTATCGTTTGCAGCAAGTTCTAGGAAGCAGAGCCCTCTTGTATGACGTGGTCTGATCTACCGAAAGCGTTAGGATTTTAAAATCTACCAATGTGTCAGTCGTTCAATATCTTTTGCACGGTGCTATGTGAAGCCAGAGTGTTCTGAAAACAGAGAGCTGTGTACTCAAATTTAATTTCCCAAATATGTGCTAAGAAGCTCATGCATAACAAGGGCCTGTCTAGATACGGCTGAGAATGCAGATGGCTGAACGGCTTCCACTCTCAAGGACTTATTGTTAAAATGATATATGAAATCTGGCAAGACTGTCATCTGTAAATCCCCCAAACCGCCCGTAATGTGCAAGAGGGCCCAGGAGAGGAGAGCGTGCGTCCGTCTGCCTGTCCCCGCCATTCCCTAAATCTTGTGCAGCTGCGTTCTTGGGCGGACTTCACCTGAGAACCTCGTAGCAAAGAGAATTCTACAGAGGCAGTAGCTGAACTGTCCATGATGACAAAATGCCTTTTCTTTCTCCCCAAAAGACACCCTGGATGACTTTAAATAAATCACCTCCTTGGTGAACACACCTTCCATTGTGTCTTCCTTTGTTCTTGTCTTGCTAATTAAATACCTGGTGTCTCTCCCAGCCAGGCTCCTTTGCTTACTGAAGCAGGTCTGCAACTGCCTTTTTCATCTCAGAACACCCAGTGATTGGACCCTGCACACTCCGGCCAGGGCAGGCTCTGCTGGTGACAGACAAGAGCGCACCAGGGCGGGGCCTGGCCTGGCCTGTCCTCACCCCCAGGCGCACCTGCAGCTCGGGCCTTCTGTTTGGATGTAAGCCCCTCTGTGGGACAGTGGCTCAAGGCAGGGGGCGTCTCCTTTCTGGGGCCCAGAATCCTTCCCCTCTCACCACGTCTGCCGGCCGGCCTTTCCACCTGCAGCTGCAGCGGTGCCGGCCCTCGCGTCTCTGTGCCCTCCTCTCTCTCCCCACGAGGAGACGGCTGCTGCTCTCGGGTGATTTTTCAAGCCCCTGTTCTGAGACGGGACTGGGTTTCGTGTCACCTGCATTCTCACCAGAAGGTCCCAGCTGTGGACCTGTTTTGCTTTATCCCGCCAGATGTGTTCTTGGATAAACTTGAAAATGAACATGGCTGTGGATTCTGAAATATTCTGAGCGTTATTCTTGTGAACGCTGCCCCCCCCCCCATCTCCTGCACTTGCTCCTCCCATGGCTGGACGGACGCACGTCGGCCCTGCCGGCTCCGTCCTCACACCTTCGCAACTCCGCTGTGTGCTGCTCCTCCTGCCCATCTCTGCCGTCTCTGTGGTGCGGTCTTGGAAAAGTATTCACATCCAGCTTCTAGCTCACAGCTAACCCGTCCTGCCTAACTCACCCTTGCAAGGTCATTGTAATTTTGTTGTAATTTCAATTTGAATCAGCCATACACTCACACATCTGTGCGGATAAGGAGGTACGCTTTGTAAGCTCAGGGGATGACGCTGAAGCCCAGCTGACCGCAGAAACGCAGCCTGACGGCGCCTAGGTTCCCTGTTGCTGATCAGCCTGACGGGGTCCGTGCCGCACGCATTGCTCTGACGGGCCAGGTGGCAAAACAGAGGTGCAAAGAAACCCCATCCTATCCGAAATGCTGCATGTTTCTGGGAAAAAAATAAGTTTTTTTTTTAATTTAAATTCCGTCTACACTGGCTCCACCCTGGAAGAGAGAGCAAAGCCTGCAGAAAGCACACTGGAAGCCGGGGTGACAGGCTGACAAGCGCGTGTCTGGTACTGCCGACCGGTGCAGGTGAGCAGGTGCCTCCCAGCCGCTGGGGAAAAGGCGGAACGTGCGCGTTTGTCTAAGGCTTGTGAGTGGAGCGACTTGGAGTCTGGGGAGAGAGCTAGACCTGCGCTCGCGATGTGGCGATTCCGTGCCTTGCTGGGGTTGGTTATGAGTGAGCGCGCTGCGCCACGCTGCGCTGGTTGCCAAGTCTCTCCGGGGTGTGCATTGGCTGCTCTGTTACTGTGTGAGGGGCACCTGGTCCTCATCACCCGAGGGCCGAGCTGTCCTTACAGCACATGCGACAGCAGCCAGACCGTTGACGGCTGTTCTTCAAAAATCGCGTGGTTAAACGGAATGAAAAGACCCGTGTATTTCCCACGAACGGTCTGAAGACCCCTAGCATCTGCATCTGTAGGAATGCTTAGCACACATTCCCAGGATTACTTCCCAGAATTCTGTGAGGCACAGCCGGATGCTACTCCCATAGCAGAAAAAGTGGATTTGGGGGCCGGTCTGGATGCACTGCCGTGCGCAGGTGCAGCTGCTCATTTTCGTAGATAATGCGATTTCTCCTAGAAGCTGATATCTTCAAGTTTGACGCTTTTAAAGCTTTCAGAGAATGGAAACTGAACAGCTAACACACGTGCATTCGGCGTGGCTGCTGTTTACGTGGGATTTGCCTCTACCCAACTCCGTTAGGGAGCGAGTGCTGGCTCTATCTGGGAACGTGGGCCTCAGCTCCAGCCCAGCTCAGCATGGCCTTAATCCCAACTGTGCGGGTCTGCTGCCCTCTGCTGGCCCAGGGCACTTATGGTTTTATTCATGTCCAGAAAGAAAGCTAACCCCAGCCCCTGACACTGCGCCCTGATGGATGTAGACATTTGCTGGCCAGGGAGTACGTTAACGGCCACGCCTGCGTTACCTCGTCGAGGTCAGAGGTCATTCGGTGACTGTCTAGAGACTCAAGGTCACCGCAGCGAAGGGGGCTTTCCAAGCCGTGCACACCAGGGCTTTGGGCGAGGACTGGCGTCGTCCCTGTAGCAGCCCGTGCACGCCGAGCGAGGCCCGTTGTAGACGCTGTTGTTAAATATTGCCACACTTAAAGGGACTTGTTCCACGCAGTCCATTTTCACGTTGTTTGGTGAAGAGGACAAACAGGGAGGGGTGTCGGGGCGGAGCCCACTCAGGACCACAGACCCCACGTCCTCGGTGTCGGGGCGGAGCCCACTCAGGACCACAGACCCCATGTCCTCGGTGTCGGGGCGGAGCCCGCTCAGGACCACAGACCCCATGTCCTCGGTGTCGGGGAGGAGCCTGCTCAGGACCACAGACCCGACGTCCTCGGTCAGCAAACCCGGAAGCTTGTTGGGAACACGGTGTGATGTTATCCAGCACTTCCCACCTCCCATGGAATGTTCTGGATGGAAGAAGCAGCAGGGGGAATTCCCCAGCCTCCAGGGCCCCCTCTCCTGGGGCTGCTCGGGGCCGTGGTGGGCTGGAGTGTGGACAGGTCTTTGCATGGGAGCACACAGACCAGCTTGGGAAGACGGGCGGGCGGGTCAGGGTAGGGGCCAGGCAAGCACGCAGCCGCTCAAGGTCTGACAGAGGACGCAGGCTCGGAGGGCGCCGAGTCCAGCAGAGCGGCCTCAGAGTGCCCACCACTGTACACTGGTGAGCACCGTGTTATCGCAGAGAGTCATGGGATGGTCTGTCACCCGCCGACAGTGCCGCATGGGCCACCTGGTGAGAGTCCCCGCCAACGCCAGTGCACATGCCCTGGGCAGACCACAGGGACAGCCAACCCCCCCCCCCAGCTCTGCACCTCCTGGCTGCAGATGGCACCACGCAGATCCATCCCAGACTCCGCCCCGCAGTCGACAGCGCCGGTCCAGAGCGGATCCCTGCTTCCTGGAGCCCCACCCACACCACACAACCTGGGCGCAGGCCCGGGAGTGCGCCCCGCTGTGCTCTCCTCGCAAGGATGTCCCTGGACAGCGCTCTCCAGGGCGGTTCCTGCTGCAGCAGCAGCGCCGGGAACCCTGCTGGGGCTGTGGGTGGTGCCCTGATGCCCCCAGCTGGGGCACCGACTGGCACCCCCACGGCACGCCAGGGTCACAAGCAGTGGCTTTACCCAATACGTCACAGCACTGGGCCCTGCTTTTATTTCTTAAACATGGGTTGTTCTAGTTAATTTTTCAAAAAGATTTATTTATTGACTGACTGATTTGAAAGGCAGAGTGAAACATGGAGAGGCAGAGAGATTTTCCATCTACTGCTTCGCCCCCTGAATGCCTGCAACGGCCAGGGCTGGGCCAGACTGAAGGAAGCCAGGAGCCAGCGACTCCATCTGGGTCTCTCATGGGGGTGCAGGGCCCCAAGCTCTGGGGCCGTCACCCACCGCCTTCCCAAGCCCACGCGCAGCAGCTGGAGGACAATGGAGCAGGGGGGACTCTAACTGGCACTGCTTTTATGGGTTGCTGGCAGCCATTGCAAGCGGTGGCCTAATCCAACATGGGCTCCTGGCACAGTTTTAGATGTCAACTGGCCAGGGGCTGATGCAGCACAAGGTCCCAGTTTGCTGTGCGGATGCGTCCAGAGGGACTGGAATCTTCACGTGAGGACTGAGTAGACCATACCGGCCCTCACCGGTTGGGCAAGCGTCAGCCATCCAGGGGCCCACTGAGCGCCCCAATGGAGACAGGAAGAAGCGCACATGCACTCTCCTCCCTGTAGGGGGAGCCATCCTCTCCTGCCCTGGGACGTCAGAGCTCCTTCCCCGAGGAAGGGGCCGGGCCCGGCTGGGAGCACCAGGTCTCCTCTGAGTGGACAGTCCCCTTTCCCTGTCCCTGGCGGAGACTTGGAGGAAGGCGGGAGAGGCAGCTACCCCCCCCCCCCCGGCCTTAGCTCCTCCAGGCGCCCGTGAGGCAAGTCAACAAGGAAGGGTGGGCTGGGTGCTGAGGGCTGCAGGTGCCTGGGGCGGGGATGTGCTGGGGTGGGGGGTGGAGCCGTCCCATAGCAATGGATTAAATCGAATTCTTGAAACACGAGGACACGTTCTAGCTGGAAATTTAACAAACCTGTTTATTGAGTGATTTTGAAGGGCAAAAATATGTGTTAGCCAGTGGTGAACACACAGGTCCCCAATTCCCTTAACATCTCTTGTTTTGAAAACACAAAATAAAATAGAACGAACAAAGAAAACGCTCATCCACAAAGTACTTAGAGATTCATGGGAAAACTGAAGATGTAAAATAATGTAAACATACGGTCATGAGCGTTCATGGGCGATGTCAACAGAACCTCCTATTAAAAACAAATCCGTCTAGATGCGTTTTACCCAAAGTGTCAACAACTGCTGTTTTGGGGAGTAAACACAGCTTTTCATGGGGAAGCCATTTAAATCTCTGGCCAGAACTGCTTCTGGAGCCGGGTCCCAGGCCTGGGTTTTATGCTCACGGGACCGTAAACGGCACCTGGAAAACGTCCAGCAGGTGTAGTTTTAGTGGTCGTGCTCCACTAGAGGGCTCTGTGGATAACAGAAAACGCTCAGACGTTTCAAATGGACGCCAGCTGACGGTGTTTTACCTGGTTCTCAGAAGACACTTATTTGCCTGGAACTGAAACAGCGTGATTGACAACCTCAGTGTTCTTCTGTCCGATCCAGCTCTCCAGGGCTGCTAGTTCCGAGAACTATTTCCACTCTGACACTCCTTGCTCTTTCCCTTTGCCAGGAGTGACTGTCGGCACCACAGGGAGAGGGGACTTCTGTGCAGGGCGCCGGGCAGAAGGAGGAGTCGCTAGGACTTGAACCCGCTCCTGGCACGGAGCGCGGGCGTCCCAAGCAGCAGCTTACCTCTCTGGTGCAGCCCTGTCTCTCGGCTTATTTGTTTTTGAGAGCTTGGGGGAGGAACAGCCGCGCACCGTGCCTGGCGTGTGCTCTGTCCTGAAGCGGGCTGGAGGTCGGCTTGCGCCCGCTTAGCAGGACTCCCTAAGGGACACTGCCGTCCCGCGGGCTGGCTGCGGGTGCAGTCGGGTCCACGGCTTGGGTGAGCTTTGTCCGTGGTGAGGGCCACCTTCCTCCTCTGTGACTGACAAGTGCCTCACAGGGTGACAGGGTGTGTGTGAGGAGCCGATCCACGCTGAATGTCCACCCGCAGGTGTTCACGCCCAGGGTGAGTTGCCAAGTTCCTTTGCGTTTACTTACTTATGTTTTGTATCAACATTGGTGCAGTTTTATCACTCATTTAACCTACTGCTGACTGTATTTTGATGCTCGGATGGTCCAAGATTCAGCAGGGTGTGTAGCACGCACAGCTGTGTCTACTTGCCTGAGCCTGCGTGGGCACCAGCTTCCGGCTTGAGTCCTGGCTGGCGTTCGTCTGTCCAGGGCGCAGGGTGGCTATTGTGCCCGGTGGCCGGGTCACCATCCACACCACTCGGTGCCGCAGAATCCACACCGGTCTCACCTCCCGCGGCGCCCAGCTCTGAGGCCTGGAGCCAAGTTTCAGCCCCTAGGAAAGCTGGCCAGGGCGCAGATTTTCCAAGGTTCCTTTCTGTTGATTCTTTTTGTCTCTTGTTTTAGGTAAAATTTGCATAAATCTGTGTGCATACGTTTTAAGATTATGGCTTTATAAGGGACACAGCACTTCCTTATCAATCACACAGCACTTCCAGGACCACACCAGGAATCCCCTTCCCAGTGACACCCCCCCCCCCATTCAGCCACCATCCTGGGTTCTTCATCAGAGACCAGTGTCATCCACGCTAGGACGTGGCACCAGTGGCAGCCCCCACCTTGCCGTCCTGTGTGTGTGTGGCTTCTTCCTTCCACTCGGCCTGCGTCCCCGAGGCGCATGTGTGTCGCTGCGTGCAGAAGTGGCTCATCCTGCCATGGGGCCAGGATTTGGTGCAGCAGGCTCGCGGAGCCAGGGGGCTCCCGGGCACAGCCGGCGGTGGCAGCAGTAGGCAGTCATCCCCGTTAGTGTGTGTGCTGGCGCCACGCAGCCCTGGCACTTGCTTCATCAGACATACAGGGCAGTCTTCCTCCTCTGCAGGTGGAGGCCGCCCCCCGCCCCCGCCTTCTGCTTCCGTTCCAGTGAAATATATATGGGGCATTTCCCAACATCCGTGGGGCGTTTCCCACCTTCTGGGAGTGACCTTATTCCAGGACCATCATGTAAAGGAGCAAGAGGTGCTACTTTGGGTGAAAAATCATGTGTGTTTAAAGGGATCGGGACTCCATGTTGTCTATTCCGGAGTGGCAATGCGAGGACCCCGCGGAAGCCAGATCCCTGGACACCCCCTAGACAACCTCTACCCTCCTTGCCCGAGCAGAGTGAGGTGGAAAGATGCCCGGATCTGCAAGATGGATGACACAATGGACGTTCAAAACCTCGGGTGCTGAGTGTGGGAAAAGCAGGGGCGACAAGCCGGTGAGCCCCAGCACCTCCCGAGGTGGGACCGAGGTGGCCGGGCTGTCCGCTCTCGGGGCAGCGCACAACCAGCAGACGGCTGTGCTGTGGGGGAGGGCAGAGTCCCTCCCCACCACTGTCAGAGGGGACGCTAGAGAGAGAAGGGGAAGGTGTGGTGTGCCCAGCGGGCTGCGGGCAGGGTGGTCTCAGTGACTGACCGCCCCGTGCTGCGGGCAGGGTGGTCTCAGTGACAGACAGCCCCATGTCCAGCGCCAGGGTGGTCTTAGTGACTGACCTCCCCGTGTCCAGCGCCAGGGCCATCAGTCCAGCCCTCAGTTGGCGTCGGCGACTCCTCTGCACCTCCTGGGTCCTGCGTGTCCTCTGCCAGGGGCCGGGAGCCCCCAGTGAACTGCGCCTTTCACGCTCAGGATATCGCTGGCCCTGCAGCAGGGTCCCCCAGGGGCAGGGCGGCCAGCTCTGACGTGTTCTCCCTGTCCTGGGCTCGCTCTCCCCAACCGTTTCTCCCCTCTGCTCTGTAGCTGGGCAGACACTGGAGAAGGAAGGAAGGGCAAGGGCGTGGGGACAGGGAGTCGAGTGCAGCCCGGGGTGACTGTGGCCTCTCTGAACTCCCTCCAGTCCTCCTGTGTGCCCTCCGCTTCCTGGAAGCCTCATGGTCACCCAGGCTCCCGCACTGCCCCCGGTCTGGCTCCCGCCCGGCCACCCTCAGTCTCCCGCGGCGGGCAGGGTCCCCGGCTGTCCGCCCACAGCAGCTGCCTGTGACACCAGCGCCCATGGTCGCTTCTCTGCAGCTTCAGCCTCTGCCTGTCCCTGCGGACTTGGGCTCAGGAGCAGGAGCGCCCGCAGACCTCGGGGTTCCTCCCGCTCCGAGAACGGTGCGGGGATCTCCCACAGACAGGGAGGGGGGGGAGCGCCTGTTCTTCCTGAATGTCCCTGCGGGAACCCGGGGCTCGGAGACCCTGGGCCACGCCGCCCAGTGACCCCATGGAGGCGGATGGCATGGAATCTGTCCGATCTCATTCTAGGGGCAGATCACACAGGAGGAGCGAGGTCAGCGGGGACGCGGTGTCTCCGCAGTGAGCAGGGACCAGGAGCCAGCCGGAAGCCCGTCTTGAACTCCACGAGTGGTCCTTGGATCCTAGGGAGTGCAGAGATGGTGCGGAGTCCAGCTCGCCGGATGCTGCCTTCGGGGCAGGCGGTGCACAGCCTGGGCGGACCACGCAGCCTGCACGGCGGGCGCTCTCTCCCCTCCTGCGTCAGCGTCACTGGATCTGGGCAGTGACCCACAGAACTGTCAGCGCTGCCTCTGACCAGCGTGTCCGCTCAGTGCCAGCCCCGCTCCGGCCCGGCCAGTGGACGTCCAGCACAGAACACTCGGCTCGTAAGAAGCGTTTCACTTCTAGGTCAACGTCTGTGCAGCCGGGTCACACTCACTGCGCTGGTCTAGAATTCTGGGTCACAGCTCCGCGTGGTCTGGAGCCCTGGGCGGGTATCGACAGTAGCACACAGACCTCCAGGCCACCCCCATGGACGTGTGGGCCACTCACTGCACTGGTGTAGAATTCTGGGTCACAGCTCTGCGTGGTCTGGAGCCCCGGGTGTGTATCCACAGTAGCACACAGACCTCCGGGCCACCCCCACGGACGCACCAGCCAGACCTTCCCTCCACTCAATGAAGTTTGACAATTTGTGACAGGAAAGAAAGGAAATTCATTATATTTAGTAATAGAAATCCTCTTCTCATTTTTCACGAGCCAAGCAGCCACGATGAGATTGCCTGAGCCGCTCCCTCCCAGCCCCCACCCCGGGGTCCGGGGGGTCACCCACCAGGGTCTTCAATTTCCTGCCGTGCCCAGCGTGGCATGTGGTAATTCTCAGTATCAGAAAACATAAGGGGGCTATATATTTTTTCCTCAGAAGAAATATTTCTGATTTGAAAAGAAATAAATCTGTCAAGAGGGAAATATTAAAAATAAAAAGTGTGACTGTAATAATCACATTGATGTCACGGCCAATTTTTCTCATCCGGCTGCGGCCAGGAGGGTCCCTGCCCCGTGAAGGGATTGCCAGCGTAGGAGAAATGGGATTTTTATTTCAATAACCGTCGTGGCTTAAGGGTGATTTATGTATAAGGAAGCACACAGCCTTGAGAATCAAATTTCCTTAAAATATTATTTTGCATTTTCTCTGCTGGGAAGCTCAGTGGAGTTGATGGATCAGCGTGGAGGACGACCGAGTCGGCGTCTGCGTTGCAGCCTAGCACGGCGCCTGCTCGCACCGGCGGCGGAAGGGCGGGGTCTGTGCTTCCCACCAAGCTGTGAAGCGACACTTCTCCAAACTGAATAAGCGGTGGCTCGCACAGCCGCGGCAGGAGGAGGCCGTCTTGACCTCAGCCACAGGGGCAGGACGCGGCCTGCCCACGCCCCCCACACCCACCCTCTGACTCAGGCCGCAGGAGCCGCTCTGTGCAGGGGCACTCCCAGAGGAGAGCGTGCGGGCCACGTGAACCCCTTGAACTGCTGAGTAGGGGGAGAGATGAAGAGACAGGGACACCCACAGCAAAGGAGCAGGCCTGCAGGTCACCCCACTCCTTACAGGAAACAGTTACCCCCGCCCCAGCACACCCACGAACTCTGGATGGACACGCGGCCTCTGTGGTTGTGCCTGTCGTTTCACTTGTGGCATCTGTGGTTGTGCGTGTGTCGCCAGTTGCAAGTGTGTGTGTGTCGCCAGTGGCACTTGTGGTGTTTGTGGTGGAGCACATGTCACCAGTGGTACTTGTGTCTGTGGTTGTGCGTGTGTCACTAGTGCTACTTGGGCATCTGTGGTTGTGAGTGTGTCACTAGTGGCACTTGTATCTGTGGTTGTGCGTGTGTCACTAGTGGTACTTGTATCTGTGGTTGTGTGTGTGTCACTAGTGGCACTTGGGCATCTGTGGTTGTGCGTGTGTCACTAGTGGCACTTGTGTCTGTGGTTGTGCATGTGTCACCAGTGGCTCTTGTATCTGTGGTTGTGCGTGTGTCACTAGTGGCACTTGTATCTGTGGTTGTGTGTGTGTCACTAGTGGCACTTGTATCTGTGGTTGTGAGTGTGTCACTAGTGGCACTTGGGCATCTGTGGTTGTGAGTGTGTCACTAGTGGTACTTGTATCTGTGGTTGTACGTGTGTCACTAGTGGTACTTGTATCTGTGGTTGTGTGTGTGTCACCAGTGGCACTTGTATCTGTGGTTGTGAGTGTGTCACTAGTGGCACTTGGGCATCTGTGGTTGTGAGTGTGTCACTAGTGGCACTTGTATCTGTGGTTGTGAGTGTGTCACTAGTGGCACTTGTATCTGTGGTTGTGCGTTGTCACTAGTGGCACTTGGGCATCTGTGGTTGTGTGTGTGTCACTAGTGGTACTTGTATCTGTGGTTGTGCGTGTGTCACTAGTGGCACTTGTATCTGTGTTGTGAGTGTGTCACTAGTGGCACTTGTATCTGTGGTTGTGCATGTGTCACCAGTGGCACTTGGGCATCTGTGGTTGTGTGTGTGTCACTAGTGGTACTTGTATCTGTGGTTGTGCGTGTGTCACTAGTGGCACTTGGGCATCTGTGGTTGTGCGTGTGTCACCAGTGGCACTTGGGCATCTGTGGTTGTGCGTGTGTCACTAGTGGTACTTGTATCTGTGGTTGTGCGTGTGTCACTAGTGACACTTGTATCTGTGGTTGTGCGTGTGTCACTAGTGGCACTTGTATCTGTGGTTGTGAGTGTGTCACTAGTGGCACTTGTATCTGTGGTTGTGCGTTGTCACTAGTGGCACTTGGGCATCTGTGGTTGTGAGTGTGTCACTAGTGGTACTTGTATCTGTGGTTGTGCGTGTGTCACTAGTGGCACTTGTATCTGTGGTTGTGCGTGTGTCACTAGTGGCACTTGTATCTGTGGTTGTGTGTGTGTCACTAGTGGCACTTGTATCTGTGGTTGTGCGTGTGTCACTAGTGGCACTTGTATCTGTGGTTGTGCGTTGTCACTAGTGGCACTTGGGCATCTGTGGTTGTGAGTGTGTCACTAGTGGTACTTGTATCTGTGGTTGTGCGTGTGTCACTAGTGGCACTTGTATCTGTGGTTGTGCGTGTGTCACTAGTGGCACTTGTATCTGTGGTTGTGTGTGTGTCACTAGTGGCACTTGTATCTGTGGTTGTGCGTGTGTCACTAGTGGCACTTGTATCTGTGGTTGTGCGTTGTCACTAGTGGCACTTGGGCATCTGTGGTTGTGAGTGTGTCACTAGTGGTACTTGGGCATCTGTGGTTGTGAGTGTGTCACTAGTGGCACTTGTATCTGTGGTTGTGCGTTGTCACTAGTGGTACTTGGGCATCTGTGGTTGTGTGTGTGTCGCCAGTGGTACTTGTATCTGTGGTTGTGCGTGTGTCACTAGTGGTACTTGTATCTGTGGTTGTGTGTGTGTCACTAGTGGCACTTGGGCATCTGTGGTTGTGCGTGTGTCACTAGTGGTACTTGTATCTGTGTTGTGAGTGTGTCACTAGTGGCACTTGTATCTGTGTTGTGAGTGTGTCACTAGTGGTACTTGTATCTGGTTGTGCGTGTGTCACTAGTGCTACTTGGGCATCTGTGGTTGTGCGTGTGTCACTAGTGGTACTTGTATCTGTGTTGTGTGTGTGTCACTAGTGCTACTTGTATCTGTGGTTGTGCGTGTGTCACTAGTGGCACTTGTATCTGTGGTTGTGCGTGTGTCACTAGTGGCACTTGTATCTGTGGTTGTGCGTGTGTCACTAGTGGCACTTGTATCTGTGTTGTGTGTGTGTCACTAGTGGTACTTGTATCTGTGGTTGTGCGTGTGTCACTAGTGGCACTTGGGCATCTGTGGTTGTGTGTGTGTCACTAGTGGTACTTGTATCTGTGGTTGTGCGTGTGTCACTAGTGGCACTTGTATCTGTGGTTGTGCATGTGTCACTAGTGCTACTTGTATCTGTGTTGTGTGTGTGTCACCAGTGGCACTTGTGGCATTTGTCGTGGAGCAGGTGTCACCAGTGACAAGCCTACCCGATGCTCAACCTTCTTCCTCGCCACCTTGAGCTGAGGTTGCTCCCGGATGCCCAGTTTGGTCAAACTCTTCAGTGACAAACTTCATTACTCAAGGTCGTTGAACAAATATTTGCCCTGCAAAGTGCTCCCCATTTTTCAATTTCCGAAAAAAAAATCAACTGACAGGTAGGGAAAGAGAGGCCTTCGCAGTGTCCAGAGGCGGGGTCTCCAGTGGAGAACCCTGAATCCCAGCTCTGAGTGGACCACAGGGGCACAACTTTCTCCACGAGGCCACGAGGAGATAAAGGAAAGAAGCCGCTCGGACTTCGTTTTCGGCTGCTTCGCCCGCGCCCTGGCTGAACTGTCTCAGGACTGTGGGATCCAGGAGGTGCGTGAGTTCGCTGCATGTGAAAGCACCCCTCTGCGGCTGCACTCGCCCCGCCTGCCCAGCTTGGGCATTCCTTGTTAACCTCCGCCTGTGGGCTGGTCCAGTTACCAACAGTGTTCTGATGTGGGTTTGCGTCTAAGTCCCGATATTTTTTTCTATCAAAATACAACACAAAAATCATTTCTGTATTTTAATCTTATAAGATTCTACTTTTGCATTATACATTATAAGAATCTAATATATTTTTCTCTAAAGGTAGAGTCGTTGTTATGAATTTTTGTTGGAAAGGAGAATGGGAAAATAACCAATTTCTCTTTAAGTAAAATACCGACTATATGGGTTTAATATTAAACACATAATAAAGCCACCGTTTTAATGAGACAGGGGCTGAACAAAACACCAGAGTAGCATCTATCAGAAGTGGCTTCTCAGTGAAAAATGAACTGAAATCTGTGGCAGGCAGAGAAGCCTGAACTGGCTCTGCAGACGTGAGGCGGGCGGGCAGGTGCACAGTGGATGGTGCACCCTGAGGGTAAGTTGTCGTCCTGTGCTTCCAGGGGGACACTTGGTCACAAGTGCAGGGTGTTCATAGGCCCAGGAGGCAGATGGGACAGAGAGCAGGGGCGTGCAAACTCGGGCAGAAATATGTCTGGAAGGAGCAGTGGGGACCGTGTGCTCCCGTGGCCCCTGCATGGTCTGCAGCTCGGTGCACACACACCTGTGGGTCTACCCCTGCTCAGGACATGACAAACCAGGGACCGTCAGCAGTCCGTGGAGGAGAGAGAGCTGATGTTTTAAAATCAAAACTCGTTCTCTTGCAAGAGGCCCACTATGTATATATAACTGTCAAGAAGGTTAATCTCAGCCGCTCTTAAGCCAGGCTGGGAAAGTAATGTGCACCCTGCTCCACACAGCCCAGAGCAGACAGTGGGAGGATTGGCCGGAGCGCTTCCCCAGGAGTGAGGCCGACGCGGGGAGGCAGAGTGGAGATGGCCTTCTCGGCGAGGGTGTTTGGTAAAGCATGCACGGACACAGTCAGGGCTCAAGGGAGGGTCGCTGACCCAGGACCCATGGCGCCCTGGAAGAGCCAACGCCAGCACCACAGTGGCCTGCCGGCCCTGCCGCCTGCACCTCGCTGCCCTGCCAGCTCAGTGCCTGGGCCACCAGGAGCAGCGACGCGGAGCGTGCGTGGGTCGTGTGGCTCTGCGTGTGGAGTAGTCTTACCCACCCGTCTCAAGTCCTTTCACAGCTGCTCCAGGCTTCTCAGCCCTGTCCCATAGGACAGCAGTCGCAAAGGTGTCCTGACCACAGCCCACAGCAGTGTCGCTTGCATCTGTCACTGATAGGAATGCGCTGGCGTCATTAACGCTTCCTCGTTTACGGCGGAAACGACAGAGCAGGGCTTCTGCATCCAGCTGTGAGGCTTTGGCTCAGCTGCTGCTGCCAGCTGTGCGGATGCCCCCGCTGAGTCTGGGGTCCTGGGGCGAGTGGGCGCACACGAGTCCGTGTGCACACCTGCAGTCCACGAGTACCACAGTCGTCGGGTGCTCCCACCTCTTCCAGCACGCACTGTCACACAGGCTACCTGAACCGCGTGGGAGCTGTTCCCGTGCCAGCCCGTGTCCTGGCTGCCTCCTGTGACTTCACACGCACATCCTCTCCAATGTGGGACGGGGTGCTGCTGCGTTACCCGCTTCAGAGACCGGGGTGCAGGTCGGAGAGTGAGCCCCGTGCACTGGGATCACACAGCCTTGGGTGCCCGTACCACACTGGGGTCGTTAGACTACTGCACACCTCACACACACACACACACTGACATACATGCACTGACACACTGACACGCTCACATACACTGACACACACTGATACACTCACATACTGACATACATGCACTTACACACTGACACACACATACACACACTGACACACTCACACTGATACACTCACACATTGATATACATGCATTTACACACTGAAACACACAAACATGTTCACACACATACACACTGACATACATTGACAGACCTCACACGCCAACACACTGGCACACATGCTCACACTCATGCTCACACACACTGACAGTGACAGACGATCCCTTGAACACTGACACACTCACACTGACATGCGTGCTCACACACACACTGAGACATTCACACACACTCAGGCACACACACATTGGCAAACATGCATTTCCACACTGAGGTACCCCTTAATGTGCTCACAAACTCACACATTCAACTGATACACATTCAAGCATCCACACTCATACACACACATTCTCAAGCACACACTCATGCTCACACAGTAACACACACTCAAGCACACACACTGACACACTCACATACTAACATGCGTGCTCACACACTCACACTCATACACACAGACACTCCTGCCCTCACTGACACACTCACACACTTACATGCATGCTCACACTCATACACACACTGACAGACACTCCTGCACACACTGACACACTCACACTCTAACATGCATGCTCACTCACCCACACTCACACTCAATTCTTTCCTTTTCAGACTCCAAAGTCACATCCGCACTGAGTTTGCTTCCTTGTGGGTTTGGAACTCCGGGGGCCACTGGGAAGGGCGGAGGTGTCTCCTGCGCCCCTGGTGGGCTGAGCCCACTTGCGGGCTGCAATTCCTCGGGTGGCCTCTGGGCGGGGCCAGGCGCTGATGCCCCTGTCCCAGGAGCAGGTGGGAGCCAAGGCTCCCACACAGAGAGGGGGCTCTCTCGGTGAGAAGCAGACGTGATGTGAGTCAGCGCCAGGCAAGCGACCCACGAGTGGGCTATCTGCTCGCGCAGAGCCGTCAGAGAGTCCGAGCCACGAGGGCTGACCGCAGCCTGCACGCCGTGCTCACCCTCCGCCTGTTCTTCGGCTTCCGTCCCTTAGCTGGACTGGGCGTCCCTCGGTTTCGCGTCTGGGGACTGCGCTGGTCTTAGCTCCGTGGTTCCCCTTTCTCCTGTACTTGCAGCCATTGCAGCTGCTGGGTAAACCCCCAGGAAAATGCCGAGCTGGCAGGGCTGAGGCGCGCACCCCCGTCCGGACTCCTCCTGGTTGACGTTTTCATCCCTGAGCTATGACGTCCACGCCCAACCTGCCCTCCAGCCCAGCACCGCCGCCCTCCCTCCCCCTGCACACGCCGTGTCCTCCATCTGCACACATGCATGTCTTCCCTCTACACACAAGGTGTTCTCTCCACACACAGTGTCCTCTGCACACACACATGTCCTCCATCTGCACACACACGTCCTCCCTCTCCATACACGGTGTCTTCTGCACACACGTGGTGTCCTCTACACACATGGTTTCCTCCCCCTGCGCATGCGGTGTCTTCCCGTCTCTCCTGTGCGTGAACACAGCCCGGCCCAGCCCGCACGTGTCCTCCATCTGCACATGCATGCACCCCGGCCCAGTCCACACCCAGGCCCAGTCCTCAGGCATCCCCTACCTAGTGTCTGTATGACTGTACCCGGGCCCAGTCCGTAGGGTCCCCCGCCTCGTGTCTGTGTGACTGTACCCGGGCTCAGTCCCTAGGCGTCCCCCGCTTCGTGTCTGTGTGACTGTACCTGGGCCCAGTCCACACGCCAGCCCGTGGGTGCACAGCAGACTCCAGATGTCTCCACATGGCCCAGCTGGGGGCGTCCCCTTCGGGAATGAGCTACTTTGGTGAATAAAGAGGAAAATACCTGAGTCTCTGGCAGCCAGGTGGACCTGGCCAGACTGGCCTCTCCCCGAAGTCTTACAGGCAGAGTCGGGGACTCTCAGGACTCCCTGAGCCACAGCAGCCACCAGGTAGGACAGTGGGGACATCAGTAAGCCACGAGGGAGCTGACAGCACAGGAGCCTGACGAACCCGTGGTGATGACTGCTCAGAGGGCCACAGGGGCTTCCACGTACGAATCTACAGAACACACAACACACGCGTGACAGATGCCTTCCACTCCAGCTGCTGGGTGACAAAACCAAAGAGCTCCTCTCCCTAAGAACAAGAAGACAGAGCGGCAGACAACCAGAGAGAAAAATTTAATCTTCAAGGTCCATACGTGTTTAAGAGTCGACGAGAAGAGAGAGAAGACTGGGGATATCATCAAATACAACACAGGACTGCAGTAAGACCAGCGGGGGAGACTCGCCAGGTTGCTCTTCTCTGACGTCTTAAACACCAGCAGCAAACAGAAAATTCTAGAAGCTTCCAGAGAATGAAAAGGACTTTATGGCCACCATCCCAGGAATGATAAGCATACCAGCTTTCTCAACAGCAACTTCTAGTACCTCTAAATTATTTGTCTAAATGCAGATTATCTGTCAATCAATCAGTCAATCATCTACCTTTGCAAGATTAAATGAAGCAGGGAGTTAAATGCCTACAGGCAAACCTAGCTAAAAATTACAATGCTATTAAAAACAAATAATTGGGAAAAGAAGTAATTATAGGGGCCGACACTGTGGCATAGAGGGTTTGGCCTCCGTCTGCAGTGCCGTCATCCCATGTGGACACGGATTTGAGTCCCGACTGCTCCACTTCTGATCCGGCTCCCTGCTAATGTGCATGGGAAAGTAGAGGAAGATGCCCCGAGTGCTTGGGCCCCTGCACCAGTGTGGAAGACCCGGAAGAAGCTCTGGGCTCCTGGCTTCAGCCTGGCCCAGCCCTAGCTCTTGTGGCCATTTGAGAAGTGAACCAGCAGATGGAAGATCTCTCTCTCTCTCTCTCTCTCTCTCTCTCTCTCTGTCTCTCTCACTGTGCCTTTCACATAAATAAAAAAGAAATCTTTAAAAAACAGAAATGATCATAATATACCAAAAGCTGAGTATGGCAACACTTCTGTGTGGCGTGGAATGCAGGATGGAGAGGGCCACGTGCTGAAGTCCCCAGGACAGCCGAGCAGCGGGCCGCCTTTATCCAGTTAGGCGGGCAGCTTCCACACAGCCCGGGAACACTGGCTTCTGCAGCAAAGCAGAGCTCTGAACACCATCCTCAAAGGTCGGCAGGTCTCCTTAGACGAGAAGGGAGTAAGAGAGGGCCTGCGCCACGCAGAGAATGACGCATCTAACGTCTCTACGCGGGGCGTCATGTCCATCACACGCGCAGCCTGGAAGCCAGTGCAATGTGAAGAGGGAGGGTTCAGGGGGATGTACGCTGAAAGAAATGAAGAAAAAGCAGAGCTGCAGAAAGGTGATCCAAAGAGGAAAAGGAAATGCGTGCACACATGAAAGTCTCCTGTGACCCTGAATAAAAAGGTAAGTCTCTGTGCAGGGTGACGAAAAAGGAAACAGCAAGAGGCACTGGGGGTGCGGGGGCACGCAGAGAGAATTTAAAACACACTGCAGCCCCACAGGTGAAAACAGACTAAATAAACAAACTGCTCAGAAAATATACGTTGCTAAACCGATTTTGAAAGATTTATTTATTTATTTGGAAGGTAGAGTTACAGAGAGGCAGAGAGAGAAAGAGAGAGAGAGAGAGAGAGAGAGAGAGAGAGAGAGAGAGGTCTTCTGTCCCCTGGTTCAATCCCCAAATGGCTGCAATGGCCAGAGCTGCGCTGATCTGAAGCCAGGAGCCAGGAGCCATGAGCCAGGAGCTTCCTCCAGGTCTCCCACGTGGGTGCAGGGGGCCAAGGGCTTGGGCCATCTTCCACTGCTTTCCCAGGCCACAGCAGAAGTAGAGCAGCCGAACTGATGCCCATATGGGATCCTGGCGCTGCAGGGGGTGGCTTTACCCACTATGTCCCTGTGTTGGCCATGCTAAGTTGATTTTAAAATCCTAGAACCCTGAAATAACAATCCCTGGGCAAAACACTGAACACGAAGAGGGCACATTTCTTCCCGTGGGAACCACAGCACAATCACAAGTGGCTGGGGTTGTTTGTCGGCTGGGATTTACATGGTGAGGCCGAGAGCCAGAGAGAGGCCCCTCCCTGCTGGTTCACTCCCCAGCGCCCAGGCAGGAACCGGGCCCTCAATCCCGTCTCCCAGGCACAGGGATTCCACCACCCGAGCCACCGCCTGCTGCTCCCCAGAGTCCGCAGGAGCAGGACTGGGTGCTGCATCCAGGTGCTCCCCGGTGAGGCACCGGAGTGCTGACCAGCATCCCAGCTGCCAGGCCAAGGGGCCGCCCCACAAGGCTTTAAAATTTAGCTCTGTAATCAAGTGTTGGTAAAACCTTTTTATTGTTCTAGAATACAGAAGGCACAGTTCTCAAACTCATTCTATGCATGTGTCATTGGTAAAGAAATAAGTACGCGATAAACAGGAAGACAAGAGACGACCCCATTGTGTTTCCATGGCCCCTGCACTCGACCACCCAGGCCATGCACTGCGCATCCCGTGAGCCCGCAGGCCCCAGAGCTTCCCCGGGCAGTCTCAGCCCAGTCCCAGAGCTGCTGCATCAGAGCCTGTATTTTAATGAGCTGCTGTGTAATCTTTTTTAAGAAGCACTGTTTCAGCCGGCGCGGCTCACTTGGCTAATCCTCCGCCTGCAGTGTCAGCACATCAGGTTCTAGTCCCGGTCGGGGCGCCGGATTCTGGTCCCGGTTGCCCCTCTTCCAGTCCAGCTCTCTGCTGTGGCCTGGGAGTGCAGTGGAAGATGGCCCAAGTGCTTGGGCCCTGCACCCCATGGGAGACCAGGAGGAGCACCTGGCTCCTGGCTTCAGATCGGCACAGCGCTGACCGTAGCAGCCGCCTGGGGAGTGAACCCACGGAAAGGGAAGACCTTTCTCTCTGTCTCTCTCTCACTGTCTAACTCTTCCTGTCAACAACAACAACAAAAAAGCAGCACTGTTTCAGGCAGTGACACTCACACTGGAGCAAGAATCCTCCCTCAACCCACTGACAACTTAAGTCAAGTTTGTACCGTGTTGCATCACGATTAAGTCAGACTCACTGCAAACGCGGCTCCGGGTAGGTGACGCTGCTCATACAACTCAACACAGTGAGAGGATGAAGGAGAGAAAGCATGACGTCTAAAAAGAATTCCATACAAGTGGACACATGTGTCTGCTTTTTGAAAAAGTATGAATGGAAAATAGAAGGGAAATGGCATAGTCTGTGGTAAGTGAATGAGAACATGTAAGAGAAAACTCGTCAATATCATAGTTGATAATAAAACACTTGACACAGTTATCACCAAAACGTAATGTATTGCTGGAAGAAAAATAAATAAGAGTTTTGCATGTTTCCATGGAAACAATGGGACTTCCATTACTTGCTGCAATAACTAAAAGAGCTTGCAGAATTATATCAAAGTGTACTGCATATTGAATGAGGTGGTGAGTACGAGATGGGAGGTAGAACAAGGATTCGTGGTCCTCAGGGGGAGCTATGAGGCAGAGGACCGTTTCCCTAAGCGATGAGACGGCAGGACTCAGAAGGTGTGGCCACGCGAGAGCGAACACCAGGACAAAGCAAAGGGCGGTTTCTCACCACACACACCTGCTGGGTCCAGGGTCCCAGATTCATCCAAAGCCCCCAGGCCCAGCGGGAGAGTTAAAGCTGAGCGGACGGCTGAGCAGGAGGCAGAGCTGTGCCGGAGAGGCCGAGATGACCCGAGGGGACCACCCGCAGGCCCCGTGTCCGGGGGAGGGGACCACCCGCAGGCCTGGTGTTCGGGGGTTGCAGCCACAGTGAAGCCCGGAGAGCGAGGGGCGCGGGTGCTCGGAGGACCCAGCAAGCTGTCCTGGCGGAGCCTCTGCACGAGCAGGGCCCGTGTCTGCAGCCCAGACGCCGGCTCTGGGCGGTGCAGGTCTCGGGAGTGGCACCCACGTCCACCGGGAGGAGTCTTCTTTGTGGCCGTGTGTGTCCCAGAGCGCGTGACCCCGACTGGCAGCCCCGCTGTGACCCTCAGGGTTCCCTCTCGGCTAGAGGTCTGAGAGTGGACAGGATATCGGCGCTGGTCTACATCCACGAATGGGGCAGAGGGAGAAACCCAGGCCAGCAAGCACAGAAACTAACAGGTGAGGAATCCGGAGGCTGAAAGAGGCAGCATGTACGTGAGCGCCGCCGTGGAAACCGAGAACCGTCTGCCAACCGTGAACACCCACAGCGCCTCTTTTATAAGATAGATAAGATGGAAATGCTGTTTTATGTTTTGTTTTAAGCTGCAAAAAATAACAGAAAAAAAACCAAACAGGAGAACTTCATGTTTGATCTCAGAGAAGCGTGCTTTCTTCTGGAACTCATACGCAAAGAACCAGAAGTTGGTCAGGAAAGTATTGAGAGCGCTGACATACCAGAGGAGAGGTTTTCTTTCTTTTTTTCCAAGAACCTGTTTACAATAAAAAAACACCTTCAAGCAATGTTAAAATAGAAGAGAAAATGGCAAAATGTAACGTCCTATAAAACTGATGGATGATCAGTCATCACCAGGACCCGCCCATGCCCCGTCGTCAACAGAGAACAAGCAAGAACGTTTCTGCAAAGCCTCACTTTAGCAGACTGAAAACTGTGAACACAAATCTTGCATTAAGTTAGGGAAATCCAGAACAGTGGGAGGCTGCGCTCCGCGGTGCGGGCAGCGCCACCTACAGGCCGACTGTGGCGTGGGCGCTGAGGAAGTCCCCAGGGAGACTAGCAGCTCACTCCATCCTGACCCAGCGGCCATTCCGCCAAACGGGGTGTCCACTGGCCAGCAAATCACGTGATCATGTTCTACTCTGCCTAATATTTACAAGGAAAACGGAAGCTATTTGCAATGTACTTTGTAACAGGAAGAAAAACCCAGCTCAGTCATGGAGCCCCACAGATACGCAGTTCAATCGGCAGCGGGTGTGCACCTGGGGTCAACAGGCTGCGTCCCCTACCGGGGGCCGAGTCCACCTGCCAGGCCCGGCTCTGTCCCCCGCTTCCGGCCAGGGCCCAGAGACGGCCCAGGCCAACGGGGAGACACAGAGCGAGGCCTCAGCTCCCTGGGGAGCGAACCCATGGACGGGAGCTGTCTCCCTGTATCTATCTTCTCTCTCTCTCTCTCTCTCTCTCTCTCTCTCTCTTTCTCTATGTTTCCCAAGTAAATGAACAAAATAACAGCATGTTCTCTGGTGTGACACTATGTAGCAACTTGGATAAATGAAATAGTAAATAGCCCTAAATACAAACACCACAAGAATCCTGACACTGTAAGTGACCCAAAGCTAGTTGTGTAGTGGGACATGCCCATAGGCAGTTAGCCTACCCCAGGTACGCGGGTGACCTGCAAACCACGGATTCCTCCCGTGACCGGCTGATTCTCAGAGATCACTTCATTGTCTGCACTGCCCTCTTGCCGACTTGAACGCATCAGCGGCAGACGCAAAGAAAACCTCACAGCTGCCCGCATTTGTGCCAACCAGAAGCCCCTGGGGGGCGATGTTCTGCTCATTGGAACACACTTGGGTGAGGGGAGAGTCTCTACGTGTGCTTTGCATGAACTCCCGGAGAAGCCGGGACACACGTGAGCGGAAGGCCCCCTGCAGGGGCAACACGTGAGCGGGAGAAAGAACAGCGGAGACTTTGGAGTGAGACGGGGCGGTCCCCACCAGGATGCGACTCCCCTCAGCTGCGGCTACGCAGGGGCGCTCTTGTCCTTGGAGTTCACTGATTTTCGGGGCTGTGGTGTTGGAGCGCACAGCACAGGGCTTGGTGCGTAGTGGCGGGAGGGAAGGCAGCCGTTGCCTCTCCCGGTGCGCACTGACCGCTCCGGCGTCAGCAGGCTTCTCCGTGGGGCCGTCCGGTTCCAGGCAGAGCCAATCCAGCTGTCAAAGGCACTTTGGTCAATCTAAGCCTAGAAGGGCGCTGGAGGATGCAGAGCTGCTGGGCCACAGCTGCTGACGATGATTGCAACGCAGAGGCCGGAGATCAACTACACGCGGCAGCACGCGGGTCAAGGCCCTTGGCTACCATGGGCTGCCTGGGAAAGCAGCTGAGGAGGGTCCAAGCGCCTGGGCCCCTGCCAGCCACGCGGGAAACCTGGATGAAGCTCCTGGCTCCTGGCTTCGGCCTGGCCCAGCCCTGGCCATAGAAGACAACTGGGAAGTGAATCAGAGGTTGGAGGGTCTCTCTCCCTCTCTCTCTCAGTCTCTCTCTCTCTCAGTCTCTCTCTCTCTCAGTCTCTCTCTCTCAGTCTCTCTCTCTCTCTCTCTCTCTGTAACTCTGACTTTTGAGTAAAATGAATTTTAAAGACTCCGTTCACGCGTGGACTTCCTTCACTGCCCCGTTCACAGAAGCCCCCCCACAGCTCTCTCCCTCCAGCCCAGCAGGATCTGAGTCTTGCAAAACATGCCGCTGGCCAGTGTGGCTCAGTGTTGTTACTGCTGTGCACTGAGCCCATCGTCTCTGAAGCAGGACCTGTGGAACATGGGTATAGACGCCACATGACAGAAGGGCTGGGTGCTGCCTTGCGGTGGCTCCAGTGAAGCCAGCAGGGGTGAGGCAGAGAGCAGGGGGAGCGCGCCGCGGGCCAGAGGCTTCCCCAGATGCCCTGGCTGGAGACCCTTCTGCTTGCCCCGGCACAGAGGCAAGGCAGGAAGGGGCTCTGTGCTCTGGGGTAAGAAGACGAGCAAGCCCCCCACCCTCCTGCCCGCCCCCCGCCCGGCTCCCTGCCCCCCACCGCTCCTCCTGCAGGGCGGCTTCTGCCCTCCTCCTGCTGTGAATCCAGAGCCCCCTGCAGGGAGGGAAGGCCACTGCGTGCGGCTGAGGTGGAACTGAGGCAGGTGCCCACCCCCACCCCCGCCGTGTGAAGCTTGGCAGAGTGACGACCAGGACACACGGAGCCCAAGAGGATGTTCCTGTCATTTGCACATAGAACGTGCTTCACAGAAGCAACACACTAGTTCTTGAAGGGGAACCACATCCCAGTTCAGTGACACGCACTAGAGGAACAACAGACGTGCCGTGGCCTGTGTGTGCGTGTGTGTATATGTGAGTATGTGCATGTGTGTATTGTGTTTGTAGGTATATGCGTGTTTGTGTGAGCACGTGCACACAGGTATGTGTGTATTGTGTACATGAGTATGCACATGTGTATGCATGTGTGTATGTGTGTATGTGCACATTTATTTATGCATATGTGCGTGCATGTATGTTTGTGTATATGGTATGCATATACATGCACATGCATGTGTATGTTTATGTAGGTATATGTGTGCATGTATATGTATGTGTATGTGTGTATATGTATGTATGTACAAGTGTATGTGAGTATGTGTATGTGTGTATTGTGTTTGTAGGTATATGTGTGTTTGTGTGAGCATGTGCACACATGTATGTGTATATTATGTACACGAGTATATATGCACATGTGTATGCATGTGTGTATGTGTATATATGCACATTTATGCATATGTTCATGTATGTATGTTTATGTGTGTATATGGATATGTATGTATATGTGCATGTTTAAGTAGGTATATGTGTGCATGTATATGCATGTGTATGTGTGTATATATATGTATGTATATGTGTATGCGAGTGTATATCTGTGTATGTGTGTATGTGTATGTGGGTATGCATGTATGTATATGTGTATGGGTGTATGTGGGTATATGTGTGTATGTATATGTGTATGTGTGCATGTGTATTGTATTTGGGGTATATGTGAGTATGCGTGAGTATGTGTATGTATGTGTTTATGTATACATACGTGTGTGTATGTGTGTATGCATATGTGGGTGTAAGTGTGTATCTCTGTGTGCATGCATGTATGTATACATATGTGTGTACTTATGTGTATGCATGTGTATATATGTATGCTTAATATAGGTATATGTGCATATATGTATATGTGCATGCATGTGCATATGCATGCATGTGTGTGGGTACATGTGTCTATGTGTGCATGTGTGATATATGCGTAAGTGTGTTTTATGTGTGGGTGCACATGTGTATGTCTGCATGTTTATGTGTGATATATGTGTAAGTGTGTTTTGTGTGTGAGTGCATGTGTGCATGTATGCATGTGTGATATATGTGTAAGCGTGTTTTGTGTGGGGGTGCACGTGTGCATGTGTGCATGTGTGTGCATGTCTATGTGTGGTAATCTCATACAAAGAGACCTTTTTCTTGGAACACCTGCAGCCCCTGGGCTTTCCAGCTCAATCATGGCTGCAGCACGTTGGCTCTGTGGTGTCCCTTTCTTCACCCCTGTACTTTAGGGAGACCCCGTGTCCTCCTCCATGCCCCCTGCTGGCCCAGGTTTCAGAGCTGGGGACAGAGGGGGTGTGTGGCACCTGGATCCAGCCTCTGCCTCCCACAGACAGGACCTGGAATCCTTGGAAGGGGGAGGCTGGAGCGGGCCTGGGTGGGCAGCTGGAGTGTGCATTTGTGCCCTTGTGGAGGCCTGAGGGGTCCAGAAGTGGCAGGGAGCAGGGGGGCTCAAGCCTGGAGCACTTACGGCCTTGCCTGGTGTGCAGCCTGAGGGCCCAGGATCTGAATGTGGCACCTGCGTTCCTGGGAGGCTGCCTCTGCTGGGGAAGAGCAGAGGACATCACTTGTAGTGGCTGTGACCTGGGGTCTACCCTCAGCCATTCAACACCTGGAGAGGGGCTTTTGCCTGCCTTCTGCCCTGGGTCTCAGAGGGTCTGGGTGGGCCTCGCCCCAGAGCAAGCTCAGCCCAGAGTTTGATCAGCAGCCAGTGTGATAATCACTCCCAAGATTTCAAGCGTGGCAAACTGTAATTTCTACCCTAAACATAGAACTCTCAGAACTGGGTAGCTTAGCAGTGAGTCAGCCGCGCAGGTGCAGGGCACGCCTGTGTTTAGCTTTGTTTGGTCATATTTCATATTTCCATTGATTCTCATCCTGAGAGCGTCTGAGACTCAGTGCGATGTATTCAAGCTGTACACGCATTCAGCTAAGCACAGCATGCTCATTAAATATCTTTTTATAGACTTTGAATCTTCCACAAAATGAAGTGGGAGGAGGAGTTGAGAGCAGATTGCCTCGCGTGACGGCTGGGAGGCGGCTGACCCCCGATGCTGCAGAGTGCCGGGTGCACGTGTAGGAGCTGTTGGATTTCTGACAGTGATACACAGCAGAGAACTGGAAACACACAGCCATGTTCATCGGATTGTTCTGTACCAGATGGTCTTTCCATGACTCTAAAAATCTAGGGGGTTCAAGGTGAGTGAGAGTAGAGGGAGGGGCAGGTGGGAGCAAGCAGCAATGCACCCCCAGTCTCCTTGGATGCCTGGTCCCCAGCCGTGATGGGCTCCAGCCTGGCACTGCCGTGTCGGGACGGCCCCCACAGCAGGGCGAGGTCCTGATTGAAACTCTAACAAATGAGAGCAGTTTGCATCTATCATTTTGTCTCACAGGGGTCAATGGATATTGAAAGAAAAATAATATGAGAATGGAGATGGAGATCACAAATCAACATTTATCAGTAAGCATAATCTTTTTTTTTTTTTTGACAGGCAGAGTGGACAGTGAGAGAGAGAGATACAGAGAGAAAGGTCTTCCCTTGCCGTTGGTTCACCCTCCAATGGCCGCCGCTGACAGCGTGCTGCGGCCGGCGCACCGCGCTCGTCCGATGGCAGGAGCCAGGAGCCAGGTGCTTCTCCTGGTCTCCCCATGGGGTGCAGGGGTAAGCATAATCTTGATATATATGTGCTGCGTCCAGTTATCATCCGGCCGGGCTTATATATTGTCTGTTGTGAACAAGCTGCCCTCAAAAGCTCTTGTCACTGATTCAGGGAGCTAAAACCTCCATGAACATTGTACACCACTGGCCATTAACAGAGGAAACACAGCTACTATCCTGGGGCTGCTGAATGTCTTAGATTTTTTTAAAGATCTGTTTATTTGAAAGGCAGAGTTACAGAGAGGCAGAGGCAGAGAGAGAGAGAGAGAGAGAGAGAGAGAGAGAGAGAGAGAGGTCTTCCATTCCCCAAATGGCTGCAGTGGCCAGAGCTGTGCTGATCTGAAGCCAGGAGCCAGGAGCTTCTTCTGGGTCTCTCATTTGGTTGCAGAGGCCCAAGGACTTGGGCCATCCTCTGCTGCTATAGCAGAGAGCTGGATCAGAAGTGGAGCAGCTGGGACTCGAACCGGAGCCCATATGGTGGCTTTACCCATTACGCCACAGTGCTGGTCCCAGGTTTTAGCTATAGAACAAGTGCTCTTTTTACATGATGGCTATGTGTTTAAGAGCTGTTTAAGGTGGCAGATTTGTATATTTGATGAGATAATTCATACAAATGACAGCTTATGTTGAAAAATCAGTTTAAGAATAATCATCAGAATGATAGAGCCACGGGAGTCTCCCAGGCTCCCAGCGTCTTTGTGTCTGTCACATCAGCCAGCCGATGCCCTGGTGTAGTCCTGAGTACCTCTCGGGCACTCCTTCATTACAGCAGGAGTCTGACGGCAGACGGTATTCAGTTCCTGGATATGTGGAGGGTTTTCTGTAACTTTGAAATTCTTAACAGGAATATGTGTTTGCTGACACCCCAAATAAATGAATAAGCAAACATATTTCAGTAGCTCCATTTTAAAAATAAATATAGGGGCCGGTGCTGTGGCGTGGCGAGTAAGGCCACTGCCTGTGGTGCCGGAGTCTCATGTGGGAGCCAGTTTGGCTCCCGGCTGCTCCACTTCAGATCCGGCTCTCTTCCGTGACTTGGAAGTGGGTAAGCGGAGGACGGCCCAGGACCTTGGGCCCCTGCCCCCACCTGGGAGACCCAGGGGAGGCTCTTGGCTTCAGATTGGCTCAGCACTGCCCGTTGTAGCTGTCTGGGGAGTGAATCAGGGGATGGAAGATCTCTCTCTCTCTCTCTCTCTCTCTCTCTCTCTCTCTCTCTCTCTGCCTCTGCCTCTCTGTAGCTCTGCTTTTCCAGTAAGTGAATAAATCTTTTAAAAAATAAATAAATATCAACTTTGATCATTTACCATTTCATGAACAAAACCCACAAAGTTCTTAATGAATAGGCTGAAGGAACAGATATTTGCTCTGTCTCACAGCTTCAAAGAACGGCATTGATGGGTGGTGTGTACACACACACACACACATGCACACACGCCAGCACCTGTGCGGTGGGGCACGTGGAGAGCACGTGGCTCCCTGCTCACTGTCTCCGGGAGGGTGGACTGTCCCCAGACAGCCCCAGAGCTTAAATGATGAAATATTTGGAAGGTGAGGACCGGACATTTGAGTTCATTGATCTTATTACCATTTTTTAATGTGCTTAGTTGAGAGGGAGAGCGAGCATGTGCAGCCTCCATCCACCGGTTTACTCTGCCAGGACGGAGTCTGGGAGCCGGGAACCCCATCCAGGATCGCCGTTCTGAGTTGAGGGAAAGGCATCTTAGCCACTACACTAAGCACCCACTCCTGACTTAGCTGGTTTTTAAATATTTATGTTTTAATGCACTTATGAGAGAGAGAGAGAGACTCATTCACTATGAATTCACTCACAATGGCAGGGCTGGGCCAGGCCCGAGGGGCTGAGAACTCAACCCAGGTCTCCCACAGGGTCGCAGGAATCCGATCACCCACGTTCTCGTCACTGCCTCCCAGCGTCTGCACTGGCAGGAAGCTGGAATCGGGCGCTGGAGCTGGAGCCCGAATCCGGGCATTCCGTGCGGGGCTTGTGCATCTCGCCTGCTAAGTCACATGCCCATTCCCACCGGTGTTCAGCGTCTGAGTGAACGGAGTTTTAGGAACCCACGCCACTTTAAATCTGCAAACAGTGATGAAAATTCGTTAGCAGAAAGCACGCAGGGAGGCTGAACTTGTGTCGGAGAGGCTGTGCCATGCCTGCGCACTTCGCTCGCTCCTCACAACGTCTTCCTAAGGGAAACCTGGTGACACGCAACCCCAGTGGTCCCTGCCGTCCATGGTGGGCGGCTCCAGTTCCCGGCAGACCCTGGGACATGTTTGAAAATGGCCTCCATAGACTTTAAGTCAGGAAATAAAGACTTAGGGCGCCCAGCACGACATACAGGCCAGGGAGGCACCGCTCTTCCACACGGTGTACGGAGCCAGTCACAGGGACGTCTGCACGTGCCGGCTCAGAGCCGTTTTTTCTCAAGTATTCTGGATCTACTAAAGATGAAGACGTGGCTGCTGCCTCATAACTCAGCCCTCCACCCCTCGTGGGAATAATATCCACGAAACCATTTATTTAGCTAAATTACCAGTCTTATCTACTTGTTCTACACAAATTATTATTCATTCTGGGGCAACAGATAAGTGGCCTCCTTGGCTATGCTCAATAAATGCCGCATTAATATTAATACCTTGATAATGGTGAGCATTCGTAGACTTGTGCAGAACCGGGCGTCCTCACGGCTGCAGGACCCCTGAGAAGGGAGGGAGCCCCCGGAGGCCAGGCCGCCCTGATGGGAGCCACACAGAGAGGGCGTCCAGGACCCGGCCTCTCCCGGTCCACCCCACAGAGCCGCGTCCCGGAGCCTTCCTGTGCTAAATAAAGTCAGCTCTCTCCCCCAGGGAGCTGGCGGCCCGCGCCATCCTCTTCGCGGCTGTCTTCCCAACTCTCGACATCCCAGCAGTGCCGTTACAGAATCGAATCCAGCATAAGGCTTTCAGGGGAGAAATCCCAGTGGGACCTGCCTGGCTGCCAAGGCTCCCGGATGATCTCCATGTCACACACCGCTGGGGTTTGGGGCAGGACAGCGAGCACGTGGTTGGTGAGGGTGCGGCAGATGCTCTGAGTTCTAAGTCCAGGTGCCCGAGGGGACAGGCAGCGGAGAGGAGACCCAGGGGCCGTCCAGAACTTCCGCAGGAGGTGGCAGTGGTGTCCCTTGTCCGTTGTTCCATCAGAAAGAGGATCAAGTGTTGCTAATTCACGTGATTCCTTTCTTCAAAGCAGAAATCCAATCTATTCTGTGAAATCAACGACTCGACATGGGCAAGGGATTTTTAAAAAAATACGGAGCTCCGTGTCCCGGAGCGGACAACCTGTACACTCGCGTCCCGCCCACTGGCGGCAGAGGTCACAGCTCGCTCAGGCCATCTCAACCCCCCCCCCCCCCCCCCGGCAAGTTTTCCGACACAGTTTTGTGCGTGATGGAAATCTTCCTGTCTCGCACCCACTTGTGCATCCTCGTTAACCTCCCAGTGGGGAGGGCGTGGCCGGTGTCCAGCGGGAGGGCTGCAGCCCAAGGCCCTCCGGGCGCCCACATGACCCTCTTGCAGCGTCTGTCTGAGCACGGATCCGGCCCAGGGCGCACCCACGTCTCTCCACCCGAGCCGGGCTCCTGTGTCCGGCCGCGTGGGGGGCCGGAGAGGGAGCTCCCCTAAGCTCTCCCGCGCTGCGCGACCTGTCCTAGCCAGGGGTCTGAGAATTCGGGCCCTGGGACATTGGCCTCTCTCCCCTGAGGTCCCCTGCTGCGGCCTGGACAGGGACCCAGGCCACGCCCGCCCGTCTGCGCACCAGGCTCGCTGTCAATCACTGTCCATCAGGGATTAATTAAAAGGGGAAAAACGCGCCTCACTGATGGATGGGGGACCCCGGGCGTGGGTCAGAATCCGCGGAGCGCCGACGCTCACAGCCGCAGCCTGCGTGGGGATTCGTGGGCCCGGCTCTGCGCGGGCGGCGCTGCCCGAATGTTCCAGAACCGGGAGCTGGGGGCGCGCAGGGAGCCTGCGCCGGACCCTGGCCCGCGGTGAGCCCATTCATCACAGCGAGCGCGAGCGGGGAAATATGCCCAAAGAAAAATTTTCTTCTCGGGTTTCTGACTTCGCGAGAACAAGAAGAATTAGATTGACTGGGAAAATGGTTTTTAACCTTTATTCTTAGCATAAATCAAGCAGCTCATTTTTCAGTCTATTCTTATAGAATTCAATTAAAGGTCAGATTTGTAATGGAGATCCTAATTATTAATGTGTTGCTATTTTAATTATTAATAGACTGAAATATTTGCATAATGGATCACGAAAATGCCCAAGAACAACTTTGATGGCATTTTCAGAGCCTGCAAACACCCTGTCCATCCCCGTTCCGTGGCTGCACGCAGCATTTGGTGTTTAGATGACGATTTTAGAAGCGGGGGGGGGGTGCAGATGCACACAGAGCCCCACCCCCCGTTTACTCCTCATTTACAAAGGGGGGACCTGGGGGATGTTGACGCTGGGGCCTGGGCTCAGCCCAGGTTCCCCATGGGTGGCAGGAACCCAGCTGCTCAGCCTCATTGCTGCCTCCCAACGGGCTCCTTAGCAGGAAGCTGGAGTCAGGAGCGGAGCCGGGACTTGAACCCAGGTCTCAGATGCGGGAGCTGAGTGAGTGAGCAGCTAGCCAAACCCCCGCTCCTGGGCCCGTTCCAGACGCTTCCACAGAGAACGTCTGTTCAAAGTGTGCAAGGTGAAGCTGCCGCCGCCATTCATAAAAAACGCACCGACGAGATTTTACCTGTCACGGTTCCGAAACAGCTTTAAGACCTGGTTTGTGTAGACACCATCACAGAAAAGTAGCAAAGATATTCTTATATTTTATATAATCCCAATTTATGTATTTGTAAAGGACACTCTACAAATACCCAATGTGAGCTCTGCTTCATTTTGTGAAACTGCTGAACCCAAACCTGTGATTAGTTTGACAGACTCGTTCTTTCCTTCCTGTGTCACAGCCTGGAAAGGTCTGTCTCTGGTACAAAACATAAAACACTCGCCCAAAGTAGGCAGCGACTAGATGGTTGGAATTTATATAAATGTATGTGTATACTGTAGCCCTTGCTTCAGCTCAAAGGGCGATGGCGCCGTTGTTTGCTTTTTTGCTGTTTTGAGAAGCATCAAGTTTTATTTTAAATTTGATGAGCAGTGTAGCTTCCCTCGCAGTAAAGTTTGACTTATTCGATTGTAATTAAACTGCAGGAGCTGAAATACTGAGGACAACTTTGCCGTGTACAGCACGGGACAATGGCGCCCAGAGCCAGCGCACCCTTCCTTCCCTAAGGACGGCGAGAGCCGTTCAGCATCAAGGAAATGATTCATCCAGCCGTGTCTGAGGGCAGGATTGGTGACGCCGACTAAAATGAACTTTTCAATAGCTAATGTGATATTTAGTAGGGTTCCGCTTAACCAATGTTAGTAATTATAAGAGACACAAAATTCACTATTAATTAGCTCGTCGTGCATTATTTAGAGGGGCCGTTTAAAGGGGCAGCCGCTGTCAAGCCCGCTCTCCATGCTCGTACAGACGTCGCCTCTGGTCCTTACGCTTCACCCCGTATAGATGGCGCTTTCACCGAATCACGGCTACGCGATTTTGTTCTCCTGTGGATAACCCACTGTAGGTTCCTTCTCTGGGGGGGACGAAGGAAATGGCTCAGTCACTTAGCAGATAGAGGTACGAGGCTTTGCAAGAGGACGTCTTCAGTTTTAGATTCATGCAGAATCTGGGGTGGCGGGAGCACAGGGGTTCAGGGAAGCGTGGCTAAGCCTGTCCCTTCCCCACAGGGCTCGAGTGTGGAGCAGCCGTCCCCGCAGCTCCCACGCCGCTGCCAGGGCCTCTCTCGGGGAAGTCGGCTCCAGGAACGAGCAGTAGTCGAGCGCATCCGTCAGGAGGGCGTCATTTCTGCTTTTCGCATGTGTAAGTTAGCTGAGAGACAGACAGACAGACAGGTGGGCAGAGAGGTCTTCCATCTGCGGCTCACTCCCCAGATGCCCACAGCAGTCTGCGGCTGGGCCAGGCTGACGCCCAGAGCTCAGTCCAGGTCCTGACTACTTGAGCCACCACCCGCTGCCACGCGGGTCTGCAGGAGCAGGAGTCAGGAGCACCTGCGGGTCAACCCACGCCCATGATGCCGCCCCCGTGTGGCCGCCAGCTCCTGTCCCGGCTGCACCACTTCCCATCCAGCTGCCTGCGAATGTGCCTGGGAAAAGCAGAGGATGGCCCAAGCGCTGGGGCTCCCGGCTTCAGCCTGGCCCAGCCCTGGCCGTTGCGGCCTTTTGGGGTGTGAACCAGCAGATGGAAGATCTCTTTCTCTCTGTAACTCTGCCTTTCCAATAAAATAAAATAAATCCTGGGAAGAAAAGCTGCCCCACCCACCCCTGTTCATGTTGCTCCTGCAGCCTTCCTGGGCGTGTCCCGGACCTGCGCTCCCGCTCCCCTGGGTAAAAATACCCAGAGTGCATTGCAGCAGTCAGCCACAAGAGCCTGGAAGCCAAGCACAGGGCAGAGTCTCATGGCAGGGCCCCTGGGGGCTCCTTTCATCTCCTCCTTCTGAATCACAATGCTTTAAACAAAGCACCCGGTGTGTGGGGTGTGTATCTCTGCTGGTGCTCAGGACGCCACTAGCCAGGGAGAAGGGCTCCCGCCGAAGCCACTCAGGAGATTGGGTTCTGTGGTTAGCGTGGCCGCAGACCGCAGGTGTCCCCAGACGCCACTGTCTATGGACAGGTCAAGGTCAGAAGGAGGAGCAGCGGTGTGGGGGAGGCAGAGTCGCTTTTCCAGAGAGAAGGGCTTATGGGGAGCAGTTCAGTTGGTGCAAGGCAGCTGTAAACGCAACACATTCGCGGGAAATGAGAAAACAATATGAGAACCGCGCACCCGGTGGGCTGAGGTTCTCAGGTGACAAAGCAGTTTCACGAACTCTGTAATCCCACACAAAAAGGTCAACTTCAGTTAGGGAACAAGGAGAGTTCCCGCTGATGTTCTCAAAGCAGCCGCTGGCTCCCTGAGGGTGCCCATGGGGTCTCGGAGACGTGTGGTTCACACTCGACGTCCCGAGCCCGGCCTGGCGGCCAGTTGCCTGTGCTGTGAGCTCGCTGCCCGCCCGCATGCCCAGCTGCCGCTTCCTCTCCAGGAAATGAAAACAAAGGCCCAGGTGGCGCTGGGCCTGTGGGCAGCTACCTGGCTGACCCCAAAGTTCCGTCCCTGGGTCACATGTGTGCTTCGACCCCGGATTGCGCCGGGACTCCGCGCGGCTCCCCGTGTGCCCCTCCCGGCGTCCACATCTCCGCTCGGTTTTGTAGAGAAGAACGAACACCTGGTTCTCCTTGGACAGCGTCGCTGACAGCTCCCCAGGGGCCCCGCCAGCACAGCAGAGCTGGCTTTAAAAACACGGCGACGCAGACACACACCCTGGCAGGTGCAGGGCGCCGCGGGCCGCTCCATGCCAGAGGCGCAGCCGGACCCAGGGCAAGGAAGGCAGGGCCACCCCCTCCCGCCTTCTCCCCCTCCCTGGGGACCTGTTTCTCTTTTTCTCTTTCTTCCGTGTGCTTCCTCCCTCATCCCCACGGTGGTCCCAGGGTCCTGTCTCTCCCTCAGTGCAGGTCGGGTCCAGGCTTTCCTGGGGCCCCATGCGTGTCTCCCCGCCACACCACACAGAGGAGACGGTGTGGGCCCTGGAGGTGGTGTGGACGCGACTGCAGACCTGCCGCCTCCCTCACTGCAGGGCTGAAAAGCAACAGTGTGAAAGAACAGCCCAGGGCCTCCGTGGCCCCGGGGGACACCGCGTCCGTCCCCTGCTGGTGACGAGGACGATGCTTGCACGTGACTCCAACTGGCGCATAAACCAGCTGGCTCCATGGGCTCAGGACGGTGTGTGCGGGGCACCTCTGCGTGCGGACACCTTCCCAGATTCCCTCGGGCACAGAGAGAGCCGCACTCACCGCGTGCTGCAACCATACAAGTGCGCGGAGCTGTCCGTGCCCACGCCTTTACCACTCTGCTGCTAAACACTTGGAAGGATCTGGAAACAAGGGACTTTCTTCTGCAATAAATGTCAAAATACTCAGGTTTCAGTTACTAACAGGCACTGTGTATGGGTGCCGGATTTGCATAACTAAGGAAAACTTTGGGATAATGAATAGATTTCAAATAAACTGTGATCTAGTTGGATATGGAAATGAGTCTGATGTTTCATTTTAGTCTAGTTCAGCACATTTATCGCAGGTGACATTGGTGGAAACATGGGTGTGCTTTGTGTGTGTGCATGTGTGTGCATGCATGTGCATGCATGTGCATGCGTGTGTCTGTGCGTATTTCTGTGTGTGCATGTGTGTCTGCGTGTGTCTCTGTATATATGTACGTGTGTCTGCATGTCTGCATATGTCTACATATGTGTATCTGTATGTGCATGTGTGTCTCTGTGTATCTGTATGTGTGTGCGTGTGTCTGCATATGTGTATCTCTGTGTACATGTGTGTTCATGTGTGTCTGTGTGTCTCTGTGTATCTGTATATGTGTGTCTCTGTGTATATGTGTGTGCATGTGTGTCTGTGTGTCTCTGTGTATCTGTATGTGTGTCTGCGTATGTGTGTCTGTGTACGTGTGTGTGTCTCTGTGTGTGCATATGTGTGTCTCATGTGTCTCTGTATGTGTGTGTCTCTGCGTGTTTGTGTGTGTTTAAGTGTGTGTATGTCTGAATATCTGTGTCCCTGCGTACAAATGCTTGCCCTGCACAGATTCTCACCCCAGGTTCTCTCTGCAGCCCCCAGTGTGCCGGCTTAGGGCCGCCCCCAGCCTGGCGATGTGCCCGAGCCTCCCCCTGGTGAGGATGCTGAGAACACAGCGGCAAGTGTGCCTCCCGGTTGAGCTGCGGAAGACGAGTGTGCGTGGAGACACCGTGTGCGGCGTGCAGCCCAGCGCCCTTCGAGACCTCCCCAGTCGTGGGCAAAGAGAATGACGCTTCCTCTCCTTTCGTACTCTCCCGAGACCTTGGGCGATGAGCACAATCAAATCCAGGCAGCTTTAGCTTCTAGAGACACCGGAGTATTCCAGAAAACCATCTGCGAACAGGAGATCTGTGTCCCTGGCCCTACAACTTGATGGGCAGGACAACAGGGACAGTGCTGTCCCCGTGAGACCACGGTGGCCACAGCTGTGCTTGGACCTGTAGAATGTCCGCGCCTGGAGACAAACTTCCGTCTCTGAGCCAGCGAAATTGTTCAACGGAAGTAAAATCGGGGAAATGAGAAGTAGCTTTGAAACGTTTGAGAGGATGTGTAGCTAGTAAAGCCCATTCCCTATTTCCCTCTAGGAAAGCCTTCATTTAATTAACTGATTGCAATCAGAGTGGATTTTATAGATAAATATTGATTTTTTTAAAAGTAGCTAGTAACATGATTTCATTTTTGAAGAGTAGTGTGACATTAACCTTTTCAGTACCAGAAAAAGAGAGAACCTTTTAGGTAATTTCATTGAATTTTTATATTTTACTTCAGTGCTGGTAGTATTTCCTAAGGAAAGGATTATTTGAAAAAAAAAAGAAAACATATTTGTGAAAAATGATTCATTATGCACTTTTCTTATTGTGAGGAAATGCGTTTAGGATTTCAACATTGAATAATATAAAATAACATCACGTAGAGCAGTTAAAGCCCATCTCCTTAGACTGTCTGTGAAACTATTTAGCTCTGGAGTATGCTGTGGAAATCAGAGGCATTTTAAAGCTTAGCGACCCTGGGACAGAAGTGAGACTGCGTGTAGAACTGTCCTGACACCACAGAGGCAACACCAGGCGTCGGAGGTTTTAGAAATCGTTTGGCTGCTGTTCAGTGCGGCCCCTCCAGGGACCTGGTCTGAACAGAGCGCCGTGGCGAGGGGTGACCCGGGAGCCGATGATCGTGAACTTGCTACGGTCTCAAAATGTGGTTTAAACCCACAGTGGGGAAAGACAGGCATGATGATCAAGAAACCGCTTCACTGTGCTTCATTTTCTGGAAAAGGTATTTTATTAAAATAAGGAACAAGGACACACGGCCGAGTGAGCACCTGAAATCCAGCCGTGCCCGCGTTGGCCTGAGCCCCGCCTGCCCAGGCTGCGCTGCGGGCTGACCCACAGCCGACCGCCCTGCGGGCCAAGGGCACGACAGGACCGGGTTCAGGAGGAAGCCTGGTGTCCTGCTGGCCAGGGATGGAAGGAAGCAGAGCTGTGTTTCCCAGAATAGACGGCTCCCCGAGACCGGAAAGACACCGGCGTGGTGGCCAGGCGTAAGGAAAGCTCTCTTCAATTACAGACCGCTGAGCCAGGAAGCTGACAGCCTGTGGTTAAGGACGGGATAATCTACCACTTGTGTAAAGTGCAAATTAACGGGGCCCTGTCCCCAAAACACCGCTCAGATTGAAAACCCCAGAGAAGGTCAATGGAGACAGTTATGGGAATCGCCAGGGAGAAGTTTCATTTAACTCGAAAACAAATAGCCTATGGAGACTGAGGAATGATGGAAATGGGCCTTTCGTGAGACAGAAGCTGTCAAATCGCTCCCCTAATGAGCAGCAGAAGCAAAATCAGACAGCACACGCCTACTGCCCGTGTGCCCGAGCCCATGCCCTCAGTGCTTGTGTGAGTCCCCAGACCCACACCTGCACCAGGGGCGGAGCTGTGCTGGACCAGGCCAGGGTCAGCTGGCTTTCTGAGGTCCCAGTTTCAGTATAACAAATGTGAGACATGAAGGGCGTCAGTGGGCTCCCGGGTTGGATCGAGTCTCTGCCGCGTGGCGTTGCATGTCCCAATGCACCTGCTGTGTCTGGAACGCCCGCCCCGATGGAGACTGGCCGTGACCAATGACCCGACCGTTCACCAGAGCCCACTAAGCTAATCAGTCAGTAAGCTCTGAGGATCCCATTAGACTTTTCCTCGGATCGCGCCGATTTTTATTTAACCAGTAGAAGAATCCATATCTCTCACTGAGGCGAGGTTTTATTCAGAAGCGCACCTTTGGTTTGGGTTTGCTCAGATTGGATTATTGGAGATGTTTTTCCCCATGTGGGAAGAGAAAAACCTTAATTAAGAAAGAATCATGCCCGCTCTCCAGGCAGGTGAGCAGCCCTTCCCAGGGCTTCCACTGTGAGAGAACAATGCAACAGTTTAGCTGATGGAAGGTACCGCAGTGAACTGTCTCTGGGTCTCCTTGAAGAACGGGTTTCCTCACGGGGTCCCTGGATGTCTCCGTTGTGTGGCTGATGGCTGGCCTTGAGCTCACTCGGGAAGCGATGAGCAGAGCTGCAGTAAAACCACGCCTCTGCAAGCCGCGGCTCTCGCCGGCACTGCCGAGCCGAGTGCGCGCTGGGCGTACCCAGAGTCCTCGGGGCGTCCCAAGCCCTTTGCTGTATTTCTGTCTGGATTGCTTGGATCCACGTTAGTCAAAGCTCAGGATGAGAACGCTCATCTTTGAGAAACAGCTCAGTTTAGAGAAACTGAGGTAATGGGCACTGCGTCCTTAAGGGGAAGCTGGGCTCCCGTGGGGGGAAGGCTGGTGTCACGGGCTGACAGGTGCTTGCACTGCAGAACGGATGCGTTCCCATGAACACACATGGAGTGTGGAAGCAGAAACATGGACCTCGTGCCCTCACTGGCTTCCTTAACTGTGGGAGGAGCTGCACCAAACCTCAGGAATCTGCAGAATCCAGATGACCCGGCTCAACCGAAAAGTCTGCCAGGGGGTGCTTGGCCAACACGCCAAAGCCATGTGCAATGCACAGAGGCTCCCACCAGGGCTGTGACCCTAGGAAGCTCCTCCGGGGTTCCACAGCAGCCGCCGGGGCGCAGAGAGCAGGTGAATGTCTGCTCCCTGTGACTCGGTAAGGGACAAGGCAGTGGACGTTCCATGTGGGAAGCCCCGACCGGGAGTTTTGCTGGTTCACGATTCTTGTAAACTTGTACACAAAACCATTACTCAGGAAGAGAGCAGGCGAATGCATTGGGATAACACGAGGCTTTTCAACAGGAATGGGAAGACGTTGATGGGTGTCTTGAGATCTCTTCTGGAACCTTCTTCAGAGTTTTGAAACAACACCACGACATTGGGCTTTGATGTTTAGTCGGGGCAAAAGCCTGGATTAGCAATGTCTGTCGTTGTGCTGTGATGGGATGCGTGGAAGGTGGGAGAGTTGCCGAGCTGGCCCTTCAGGGCTGGTGGCTCTGATCCCACACAGAGGAGACGCTGGGCGAGTTACGTGTTCATCTTTGCTTGACAGAGTCTCACTGGGCCCTGCACAGGTGCTGCCGTGCCTCTCGTCTCCCCGAGGCCTGACGGCACACTCGGAGCTGAACGTTGTACTGTCTGTGTGTGCACTGCATTGCATAAACAACGCGACAGTGGTATGAGATCAGTCCTACGAGCCCCATCTTGGGATCTGCAGTCAGTCCCCCTCACAGTGTGAGGAGTCACCGGAACCGCGCGTGATCTCCCAGGAGAAGTGACCAGGTGGCTCTGCTCCCTCACCTGGTCACTCGGAAACAATAGTAGTAAGGCTGCCTCCATGTAAAGACGCGAAGTCACAATTAAATTAGTAAGGCGGCAAAATTACAATCATGATTGAAATATGGAATCGCCACTAAAGAATCGACAGAACGATATTCAGTAGAAATGTATATGAACGGTGAGCACTGAGCAGCTATTACAAATGGAGACAAAGCAGGCTCAGCACAGGGGGCTGTGTGCACTAGTCTCCCTCCATGCCGGGCTCTGGGATTTCAGCAAGTGTGAGCGAAGTGAACGAGGAAATTAGCATAAACAAAATACCAAGGGAGGAACCGCTAAGAAAAGATGAACTAGCCCCGAATTACCAAATTGACCATAAAAGAAGTACGTAGGCAGCAGGACGAGGCTTGAGAGAGAAACATTTCAAGACTGATGTTTAACTGTCAAAGAGTTAAGTCACTTTAAATTGCACACAATCAAGGAGCTGCTCGGAGAGCTAATTTTGCCTTTTGCTTCTAATTCAAGACCTGATCACATATCCTGAAGGAAAGATGAGCTGGGTGGGCGCACCCGTCCACCACTCGGCAAGCGGACGCGTTGTCACAAGAGCCCGCTGATACTGCTCCTAAGACCCAGCGGGGTTAAATTCCGGGGAGTTTGATGGACACACTTTCTTGACTGCAACGCAGAGCTGTTCCGTGTAGAAAACAGCCATTTCTAAGTACTAGAAGCCAATCCCTCAGATCTGGCATTAGGCAAAGTGCTACCTTGGGGGCAGGCGCTGTGGCGCAGGGGGTTAACGCCCTGGCCTGATGCGCCGGCATCCCACACGGGCGCCAGTTTGAGTCCCAGCTGCTCCTCTTCAGATCCAGCTCTCTGCTATGGCCTAGGAAAGCAGTAGAAGATGGCCCAAGTCCTTGGGCCCCTGCACCCTCGTGGGAGACCTGGAAGAAGCTCCTGGCTCCTGGTTTCGGATCGGCTCAGCTCTGGCTGTTGCAGCCATCTGGGGAGCAAACCAGCGGATGGAAGACCTCTCTCTCTCTCTGTCTCTACCTCTCTCTATTGTAACTCTGTCTTTCAAATAAATAAAATAAAACTTTAAAAAATAGCGCTACCTTTCCAGTATGAATTTCCAGGTTGCAGTATTGGCAGCCAGCTCTGTATTTGTGCCTGCGTTGCCTGGAGAAGGCGCGTCCTTGGAGGGAGGGACGTCTTTGGTCTTTGGTGCTGCAGCCCTGCACAGCTGGGCCAGGCCTCGCCAAGGCCCCTGGGAAGGAGCCGCTCCCTGCGAGGCATGCGCAGGAGAAACGGGCCGAGCTCCCTCGCAGAAGAGGACTTAGTGGCAACTTAACTCTCCGAGTGGATCTTTGGAAGCAAATTCCCTCCAGAGCATGTCAGACATGACAGGGAGATGCGCGGCGGGATTCAGGAACTGGGAGGGTGAAGAGCCGCTGCACGGCACGCATGGGTGTGCGTGAACACCAGGGCGCAGGCAGGGAGAGGAAAACACAATGCTTTCAGGTTTCAGTGCAGCATGGGGCGAGGGCTTGGGTACACAGGCAAAGCTGCCATAGCCGCAGCCATGTTGTTCTCTTAAGACAGTGCCGGGCTGCAGTACAAGGCTAGTGACCGCTTTTGAAACCGTGGAGGCTGAATTTAAGTATGACTCGAAACTGCAGAGTTCCACCCCTGTTCCACCTGCAGACGAGCCTCTAATAAACAAGAAGCGAAGCTGTCCGTCTGCAGGATTTTCACCGCACTCTTCAGTGGGGCTGAGTTGTTGCTGGTGAGACAGACAGATTCACGCATGGAGCGCCCACGCAAGGCACGTGACAAGCCTGCCGGTCCCCACCTGCACACAGAGAGGGGCTGAGGGCCGCCTCAGTGACCTCAGAGTATCTGTCCAGTGCATTCTACCTACCCACCTCTCAGGTGTGGGCTCCCACAGAAGCGATTGGTGGTGAGCTCCCAAATAGCTGGGGTGAGGCAGAGTGGCGCTGGGGACAGAAGGCCACAGGGAAGCATGGGCAACTGGGACAGAACGTGGTGGCACCCGGCTTTCACTGTGTGGGAGCTCGTGGGTGGCCGCTGTGTGGCTCGGGAGACAGGGACAGCTGGACCATGTCCATGCCCACTTGTTGGAGCCGCTGGCGCTGGAGACAGGGGTGTGTGAGAAGGTCAACGGATGAAGGTCATTCGTGTAGAGCAAGACCACTTCCAGAAGCAGAGGGCTCCAGAGAGAAGACTCAGCCACCACTGACAGGGCTGGGCTGCCATTGGAGGGGCCGGCAGGTACGTTAGACTTTTGGCTTCCTTGGGAGTTGTCTCTGATTAATTAAAGGTGTGCATTGTAAATTCTAGACAGCCATTAGAACTGCTAAGACAAACATAAATAGTCAGTCAGTTTGGAGATACGTTGTAACGACAGCAAAGGAGCTGCTCAATTAGCCCAGGAAAAGGCAGGAAAAAAGGGACAGAGAAGCCAGGAGCAGACGAACAGAGAACAAACAGTAAGAGCTCTGGTGGATTTCAACCAAAAATCGCCTGGACTGTGTTGAGGAATGTTCCTTCTTTACCCAATTTGCTTAAGGTTTTCATCATGAAAGGGTGTTGTATTTATCAAATGCTTTCTCTACACCTGCAGAGATAATCCTACGGTTTTTGTTCTTCAGTTTGTTAACGTGGTACATCACGTCGATTGATTAGCGGATGTTGACCCATCCCTGCATACCATGGATACATCCCACTCGGTCAGGGTGAATGATCTTTCTGGTGCGTTGTTGGATTGGACTATCTAGTATTTTGTGGAGGATTTTTGCATCTATGTCCATCAGGGATATTGGTCTGTAGTTCTCATGCTCTGTTGTATTTTTTTCTGGTTTAGGAATGAAAGTGATACTGACCTTTATTGAAGGAGCTTAGGAGGATTTCCTGCCCTTCAGTTGTTTTGCATAGGTTGGGAAAAACTGGAGTAAGTTCTTCTTTAAATGGCGGTAGAACTCAGTAGTGAAGCCGTCCAGTTCTGGACTTTTCTTTGTTGGGAGGGCTTTTATTACCGTTTCAAGCACTGTCTTGGTTATGGGTCCGTTTAGGTTCTCTGTGTCTTCATGGCTCAATTTTGGTAGATTGTATGTGTCCAGGAATCTATCCATTTCTTCTAGATTTTCCGATTTGTTGGTGTATAGCTGTTTGTAGTAATTCCTGATGATTCTTTTCATTTCTGTGGTATCCATTATTACATCTCCTTTTTGTTCTATGATTTTATTGATTTGGGTCTTCTTCCTCCTCTTTTCTTTTTGGTTAGTCGGGACAATGGTGTATCAATTTTATTTATTTTTTTCAAAAAATAATCCTTTATTTTACTGATCTTTTGTATTTTTTAATTTTAATTTTGTTTATTTCTTCTCTAATTTTAATGATTTATTTCCTCCTAATAATTTCAGGTTTGGTTTGTTGTAGTTTTTCTAGGTCCTTGAGATGAATTGATAGCTCATTTATTTGGTGCCTTTCCAACATCTTGCTGGAGACACCAACTGCTATAAACTTCCCTCCTAAGACTGCTTTTGCTGGTTTTTTTTTTCCTGCTTTTGATGTTGCATTTTCCTCTTCACTTGTTTCCAGGAATTTTTAATTTCTCATCTGAATTCTTCTATGACACACTGTGCATTCAGGAGCATGTTGTTCACTCTCTGTGTGTTTTCATATTTTCTTGGGAATCTTAGGTTAATTAAATTTCATTCCATTGAGGTCAGAAAACCTACGTGGTATGAAGTCAACGTTTTTGAAATTTCTGAGACTTGCTTTGTGGCCCCGCATATGGTTTATCCTAGAGAAAGTTCTAGGCATTTATGGAAAGAATTAGATGGGTATCTTTCTGTGTTTCTGTGTGTAGCACATCCTTAAGCAACTTTTGCAAGGCTGGATTAGTGGTAAAAAATTCTTTCAGTTTGTTATGTAAGTTTTTATTTCACGTTCTTTCATAAATGAGCTTTGTAGGGAACAGGGTTCTGGGTTCACAGTTTATGTTTCTCTTAAGACTTGAACTATGTTGCTCCATTCTCTCCTAGCCTGCAGGGTTTCTGATGAGAAGTCAGCTGTGAGTCTCATTGGAGAGCCTCTGAAGGTAATCTTTTATGCACATCTTAGAATCCTTTCTGTGGAGAGTTTGACCACGGTGTGTTGTGGTGAAGAGCTTTTCTGGTCATGTCTATTAGGAGGTCTGAACATCCCTTTCTGAGCCACAAATAAAATAACTGTGAACGGTCTAGTCACACCAATGAAAAGAATGAGACTCCCCAGCTGCACACTTCTGGGAGAAATGCACTAGAAATGTGAAGACGAAGAGGGAGGAAGAACAGAGAAAGAGGGAGGGTCGGGTCACACAGCTGGCTCAAACAAAGCCCCCCTGACACCTCACACAGCACTGCCCTGTGACTACTCACCACCTGCCCCCTGTGACAGCTCACACACTGCCCTGTGACAGCTCACATCCTGCCATGTGACAGCTCACACCCTGCCATGTGATAACCCACCACTGCCCCTGTTGCTGATAGTGACTTGGGTCAGACAGAGGAGGGCTGGACAAGGTGCTGTATGGCAGGGCAAGGGCACAGTTCACAATGGCGTCCATCATTTAGTGTTCAGGAAGTGGTCAGCACAAGCAATCAAGGCTTTGATTCATCAGTGGCAGCCCTGCACCCCGCCTACCCTGGGCCACAGCCCTGTCTCTGCCCCGAGGAGCTGCCCTCCTGGGCTCGTGGATCTCACTTCCCCTCGGAATAGTGTGAGGTGTCTGAGTTCTCAAGCACTTGCAGAACTTACTCCTACTTTAGTGTTCCCTTGGATTGATATGCCATAGACTGCATAAATCTACAACTGAACCATTTTACTTCTGTCTCTTAATTACATATACATGTATTTATAGAGATACACACATTAATGTATATGTGCCCTACAGATGTGCTCAATCAGAACTGTTGATGAATGTAAGAGTGAAACAAAACATATGAGTGAAAGACACGCATGCACACACATACATGCACATACATGCACACACATGCAACACACAAGCATACACACATGCACACGCATACATGCACACATGTACACACACATGCACACACACCCTTGTTCACATGTGTGCCTCTTCCTCTAGGACAGACCTTGGAGAGGCGTTGGAGGGGGTGGAGCTGCATCTTTACCTGAAGACGCAGGGAGCCTTGCACACCGGGGGTCTTTCCCAGGCAGCCTGGTACTACTCAGCCCTCTTCCCGCCTCCTCACCCAGCTCGTTCCTATGAACTGCGGCCCCACGACCAGCCCTCGCCCTACACCGGCAGCTTGCTCACCTCCCTCAGCTGGTGCGCTTGGCTCGCATCTTCCCCGTGAGCTGTGGACATCTGCATCCCATCTCCTTCCTGTCATCTCGTCTCAGGTAAAGGAATTCCGCAGTGGACAGGGGTGGATGCTGGGGGTGCTCTGGGTACACCTCTCACTGCCCTCAGAGTGCCATGGCCAGGAGCCCCGCTGCATGGGTCCTCCACACCTCCCCTGCACCCCCGCACCCGCACCGCGCAGCCCCGCTGCCTCGTCATGGCCTTGCTGTGGCTGCTGCAGCCACGTGGCTCCGGACGCCCCCACCCACACACCCGGTGCTTTCCCTTCAGCCGCACACCGGGAGGATGACTCCCTTGCTCCCGTGGATTTTACAAACTACCAGAGGCTCGGTATGGATTCGTCTGCTTGTCGTCACTCCCGCCTAGCAGCTGGATGCAGACAAGCAGAAATGCTGACCTTGTCCTTAAAGGATCGCCCCCAGCATGAGACGGGGACTCCAGCAGTGTGGGGGTCGGAGGAAGGCTGGAGGGCCCCGGAGCCCGGAGCAGTGCTGCCCCGGCTGGTGGTTCCAGACTCAGCCCTGACTCTTCACTGTGGATTCCTGCTAAAGCAGATCCTGCGAGACAGCAGGGATGGCCCGGGTTGGGTCACTGGGTTCCTGCCAGCTGTGGGGGAGACCTGGATGGAGTTCCCGGCCCCCAGTGTGAGCCCAGCAGTCATGACCACTGTGGGTATTTGGGGAGTCGACCGGAGGATGGGCGGTCTCTGTACCTGTCTCTCCCTGAGTCTCTCAAGTGTGTTTTTACAAACGGCCCGTGCTGGCGCCTCCCCATGCCAAGTGCCATAGATGACGGTGACATCGGAACCGCGTCTCCGGCTGGCTGGGAGCTCTGCGGGGAGGTGCCTCGGCCCTGCTGGTGATGTGTGGTGCTGGGGGTGCTTCTCATGGCTGTAGCCAGCTCGTCTGCACCAGGGGTAGGACTTGTCACTGGCCGGGCCTGCTGGCGATGTCCACGGCCAGATAGAGACGCATTACCCGCCCTCCTTTTCTTCTACAGAAATCCAAAAGGACGCCATTCCGGTGATGGAGCCCACGGTTACCAAGAGGCATGTGTGTCGGAGCTTGCTCTGAGTCCCATGGGTGCAGGCTGCAGACTGAGCCCTGAGCCCTCGGCCGGGGCTGCAGCCCCTCGGCCCCCTCGCCTGCCCCCTCTGCTCTGAGCCACCCGGCCCCGGGCTTCAGACAGCTGTCATTGTGTGGCGTCAGGAGCAGTGCACAGAGAAAAGTCCCTATTTCACGGGAGACGCTACGGCGTGTAAGATAGCTGCGTCGTGACCCACTGGGATTCTCCACATCCGGTCAGCGGGCCTTGTTTGTTGTTTTTAATTTCATTTTTGAATATATCATTAGAGAGCAACTCTGGCTGCATTTCTAATATTTTCCCCCAGGACTGTTTAAGGGTTAAGCGCAGTGGCTGTGATACACCAGGGTAACCCTTTTGCTAAGGAGAGACTATGCCAGTTCAATTGAGGAATTGTTTCTGATACTTTCCAACTGTGAGACAGTATCCTCCACATTTAGCACGTGTAGAACACACAAACGCTACTCCAACACCGGCATGCGTGTAGAGAGCCCACGAAGGGTGTGCAGAGCAGGCCAAGGGTCCCCTGCCTCCTGCCGCTCACGCCCAGTGCCACCTGCCCCAGGAGGCCGCCATGGGGGCTGCACTGTGAGGAGCGGCCACCAGAGGGCACCAGACCCAAGATCAGGGCAGGGAGAGCTCCACACCACTCAGGTATACAGTCCTGCCCCTGGGAGGAGACAGGTGGCCTGGGCGGGGGGGGGGGGGGGATCCCGCAAGTGCTTGCCAGCTTCCATTTCTTGTGGATAGTGATGCTAAATTCAAAGACTGGCATTGTTAGATAAAAGTTATTTGCATGCACTGATTTGTATACCACCAGCAAGAACCGCCACAAGCCGCTGTTTCGCCAGGAAGCGTTGTGGGCGTGTGGGCTGGTGGAAGCTTTGTTTGCCCACTTTACGTCACCTCCATATAAACGCAGCAAGAAAGAAAGGCGGGGTGTGACTCCCCAGAGGCCGCGGGCCTGCCCCGCTGCTTCCTCTGCACAGGGTGCCTGCGAGCCCAGGCCACAGTGGGCGGAAGAGGAGGAATTAGCCGCACCGCTGACCGCTCGCTGCATTCTCCCAGTGGTCTGGCATGAGGCGATCACTGGGTATTCACGTCTGAGTTCCCGCAGGGATCTCGGTGGGCAGGAGGGGGCGGCGCGGCGATGCGGACCCGGCTGCGAGGGGCCGCGTGCAGTGCAGGACTCTGCTGCGCTGGGCGGCCGGCCCGAAGCTCCAGCACGGGGGCTGTTCCGGACGCTTCCCCAGCAGGTGCTGCCCGGCGGGGCGGGGGCACAGTGCAGAGCAGGAGTGGGGAGACCACTGCTCCCCTCTGTGTCCCTACGGAGGCACCGCAGAGCAGGATCCCTGGTTTTCAAGGGAACATTTTCTGAGCCACAGCAATGCCAACCTATGGTGGACAACTTGGGACACACAGGCAAGGCCGCAGAACCCCGGGAATGCCACACTCGGCCCAGCACTGACGGTCAGCGCCGGGGGGCCGGCCCAGGGCCAGCAGCTGCTGAGTGCATATCCTGTCCTTGTCCTTGGAGACTGGATGGCCAGCCACATACACACACACACACCCACAGAGAGATGCACACTCACACAGACACACACTCACACACACTGACACGCACACAGACACACACAGACAAGCACACACACACTGAGGCACACTGGCATACACAGACACTCACACTGACACACAGAGACACAGAGACACACACTGACACACAGACATGCATACTCACACACACAGTCACACACGGACATGCATACACAGACACACACACAAACATGCATACTCACACAGACAGGCACACTCACACACATAGACACACACACAGACATGCACACACTAAGACACACTGACATGCACACACACACTGAGGCACACTGACACACACACAGACACCCCCACACACTGACACACAGAGACATGCATACTCACACACAGACACACACTGACATGCGCACAGGAACACATACACTGAGGCACACTGACACACAGACACTCACAGTGACACACACAAACACAGAGACACACATGACACACAGACATGCATGCTCACACACAGACACACAAACACATACAGACATGCACACACAGACACACACAAACATGCACACACACATAATATTCACACACAGGCACACATACAGAGAGAGATACACTCACACACACTCACACACACTCACACACATAGACACGCACAGACATGGACACTAACACACACACTGACACATACACAGAGATACAGACGTGTACACTGACACACAGACACAGTCACACATACACAAAGGCACACACATAGAGACACACACGCACTCCCCACACACAAATACATGCACACACACACTCACACACAGACTGTGCACACTCATGGCCCAGAGACCCCTTGCAACGAGGGTCCTGCCTTAGCTGTGGTTCTGGTGGATCCCGTGGCACGCTTTGTCTGTGCTATGTGACTGTTCACACGGCTCCTGTCCAGGGCTTGCCAGCCAGGTCACCCCAGGACCACGGGGGCCTTTGTGAGATGAGGGGCGGGGGGAGAGGAAGCCCTGTGGCTGGGGGCACCGGTTGTGCCCTGGAGCTGCATGGTCCACAGCATGGGCGGAGACAACCGTGAGGACTCTGGGGGAGAGAGCGTGGCAGAGTTCTCGGAGGAGGGGAGGGGAGGCGGCGAGCTTGCCTGGGCCCCGTGCCCTGGTTGTGGTGCGGCTGGCCACAGCCTCTTCCCAGTGCGGGCTGGGTGAGGAGGGGTCTCCAGGCCGATGACTGCTGTCCTTCGGAGAGCAGAGACCCGGGGACTCCGGGGCACGGAGAAGCCATCTTGGAGGCAGAGCTGGGAGCCCAGAGCCTGCCAGCTGGAGGATGGTCTGGCTGGGAGGGGGCCCAGGGGAGTGGATGCCACTCTCTGCCAGGGCCGCCAGAGACAGCGGCCGGCCGACACCTGTGCTCAGACGCCTGCCCGCCCGAGCTGGCAGTGGTCGCTGGTCCTGATTGACCGTGCTCAGTCTGTCGGGCAACCCCGGGCCCCTGCTGGACTCCATGCCGGTCTCTGTTCAGATGGAGCAGGAGGGAATGGCGAGCAGCACCTGGCCCGTGGCAGGCCTTGGTGGCCTCTGTGGGCTGCCGGAGGGCAGTGTGGAGAAAACGCTGCAGATTCCTGGAGTCTGCGGTGTGTCCCCCACGGCTTCCGCCCAGCAGGTTCCTAAAAGCAGGCAGCCAGCCGGAGGGCGGGAAGTTTCCAGGGCTGGGCGTGGAGGGGGCAGGCATGACAAGTTCTTTTTGTTTTTAAGGTTGTGTTTATTTATTTGAGAGACAGAATTACAGACAGAGAAGAAAGGTCTTCCATCCGCTGTTCACACCCCAGATGGCTGCAATGGCCAGAGCTGAGCTGATCCAAAGCCAGGAGCCAAGAACTTCTGTTGGGTCTCGCATGCAGGTGCAGGGACCCCGGCACTTGGTTCCCAGGCCATAGCAGGGATCTGGATCTAAAGAGGAGCAGCCAGGACTGGAACCAGGGCCCACATGGGATGCCAGCACTGCAGGCAGAGGCTTAGCCCACTGCGCCACAGCACTGGCCCTGGGTTGGACAAGTCCTGTGGTGGGGGGAGCGACCCGGAGAGCAGGGAGGGAGGCACTTGGACCTCACTGGGCACAGGAGAGTCGGGTGTGGACGAGGAGACCATGCTCGGCACCCTACTCTGATGGGGGCACAGCGAGGCCTCTGAGGGCCACCTCCCGTGGGCCGCCCACGTCTCGGCTGTCACTCTTCGGGCCAGGTCTCTGCTCCTCATCTTCAGCCTGGAGTTGAGCAGACCGGAGCAGGTGTTATGTGCTGGGGGAGGGGCACCACCCTCTGCTCCACCTCTGCTGAGAGTTTGCTCACCTTCGGACGGGAGACCGCACGCCAGCCTTCTAAATGCAACCAGGGACAGCGGAATAAATGTCGCTGAGGCTCGTGCCTGGGTGTGGCGTCCAGAACGCACTAGAAGGCGAGACAGTGAGCACTCTGGTTTCGTGGCCCCTGGATGGTGCAAGAGTCCACTGTGAATTGGCAAGCAACGTCGCCATCACACGGCCCAACTGGGGGACAGAGGATGGGCCGCTTTACCTGGGAGACGCAAGTACAAGACTAAACAGAGGCGAGAACTGCTGTAGCCGCCCAGAGACTGAAACCCTCAACACTTCGCACCCATCGGGTGCGTCCCCAAATGCCCAGGGCCGCAGGGAGAATATTGAAAGGCCCTCGTGTCATGGAAACAGCTCAGCAACAGTTGGAAGTGTTAGCGCAGGATGGTGGCGTGGCTGGGAGTAGAGCCTGGGCGTGGGGCCGGGCACTGGGCATGCAGGCCCCTGGCTCAGGGCTGCAACGTTCTGCAGAGGACCCGGGGTCTGTGGGTCTCGGTCACGGTCGCCGACGCCGTTTCTGCCCTCGCCCTGCCTTCGCCTCCCCGAGGCTGCATGCGCGCCTAACGGCGACGTCCAGTCGTCATGGCCCTGCCCGACCACAGCGCCGGCCTTGGGTCTGCCAGCTGAGGGCAGACGCAGAGGGCAGACAGAGCGGGCGCGGTGACGGCGAAGACGGAGCTCTCAGATGGTGGCTGCAGCAGCTTCCCCCTGTGTCCAGGTTCTGACGGAACCTCCTCAGACACGGAGCTAGCCCTGGGCAGAGCGGGGAAAGCCGGCTCGCGGCGTCCGATGCGCTCGCTGGCTGGTTTTGCTCCTGCTTTCTGGCTCCCGCGGTGGTGCCGTCAGAGCCACGTCCTCTCTGTGTCCTCAGAGACGGCTGAGCTAGGTGGTTCCCGGCACCTGGGATCCCCTTGTGCTGCAGAGCCCTGCCCTGCTGGGATGTGACCGGGCGCACACAGAGCACATGTGCACACGCGTGACCACCTTTACAGGGATGAGCACAGAGATGCGGAAGGCGTGGGGAGCAGGTGCAGCCCCCTCACACATGTGAGGGACGAGCAAGCTGGCACGCCCGGGCATCCTCTGCTGCCAGAGGTGTGTGCCTATCTCTCTCAGCACACGTGTGTGCAGGTGGGTCTGTTCTTCCCCTGAGGATCCCTAAGTGGGAGTTCAGACACCCATGGCCCTCCTCACCCCTCCCTGGTTGTCAGTCCAGTCCCGGGACCAGGTGGACTGCCGCACCTGCCCCAGCCCCCTCACCTGTGGAGGTGGGTTTCCTGCTCATAGTCCCGATATTGGGGCATTTTCAGGGACTGTGACTGAAATATAAAAGGCAAAGCATCAGATAAATAAATAAATAATTTAAAGTGAAAAGCTGAAGCCACTGTGGTCAAGAAGGGCTATCCGATCAATCACACCAGTCAGATTGGCACACCTGCTACACCCGTCACAATTACACCAATCATAACAGTCAGACCAGCAACCTGTCACCAGTACACCAATCATAACAGCCAGACCAGCAACCTGTCACCATTACACCAATCATAACAGTCAGACCAGCACAGCTGTCACCATTACACCAATCATAACAGTCAGACCAGCAACCTGTCACCATTACACCAATCATAACAGTCAGACCAGCACACCTGTCACCATTACACCAATCATAACAGTCAGACCGGCACACCTGCCACACCTGTCACCATTACACCAATCATAACAGCCAGACCAGCCACACCTCACACACCCATCACAATTACACCAGTCATAACAGCCAGACCAGCACACCTGCCACACCCATCATATCTGTCACAATCACATCAACTGTAACAGCCACACCAATCAGTTACTCCAAACACATCAATCAGAACAGTCACATCAATCAAAACAACCACACTGATTGTAACAGTTACAGCGATCTCACTAGTCACACCATTAATAATCACACCAAATGTAACAGCCACACTGACCTCAGCAGCCACACCATAACAATCACTCAATTGTAACAGTAGCACTGATCTCACCAGCCACCCCAGCCCAGCCCAGCCCCAGCTCAGCCCAGCCCAGCCCAGCCCCAGCCCAGCCCCAGCCCAGCCCAGCCCCAGCCCCAGCCCAGCCCAGCCCAGCCCAGCCCCAGCCCAGCCCCAGCCCAGCCCCAGCCACAGGAGAACGTGAGATTCTGCTTTCTCCCAGCTTTGCCATCAGCCTCTATCCAAGTCCGCAATTTTGCTCCAGTCTCAGACCCGTAGCCCCTCCCACTTCTGAGTGACCACTTCACAGCGTCCCCCCGGGGGTGGGGCTGTGCCAGGATCGCTGGGGAGGCCGAGGGCGTGGCACAGCCTGCCGGTCACCAGGTGCCATCAGCTCTGCACAGTCCCGCATCTCAGGGGCCAGGCACGAGGACGCAGCAGGCCCAGGACTTGTCCACAGAGGCCGGCAGTCCCAGGGGCCAGGCACGAGGACGCAGCAGGCCCAGGACTCGTCCACAGAGGCCGGCAGTCTCAGGGGCCAGGCACGAGGATGCAGCAGGCCCAGGACTCGTCCACAGAGGCCGGCAGCCCCGAGCCACGGCTGAAACTCACTCCTCCACCCCAGAGAGAAGGGGCAGGCCTCCCGCTGCTGAGCCCCGTACCAGACCCCCCCCCCACGCCACACGTCACATGTCCACGCGCCACATGCCACACTCACAGCTCTGCCTGAGGCCCAGCCTGCTGCAGGAGCCCAGCCCCAGGTCCTCTACTCCCCGTGGCCCTGAACTTGGCTTCTACGTGTTTGCTTTGCATCAACAGGACGGACGAGCACGTGGCAGGTTGATACGCTTTATTTGTTTTACATTGCGATGATTTTAAATTGGATGTTGAGCATTTTTTAATTAGACATGCTTACTGGGAGCAAGAGGAAAGATACAGCGAGTGATGCCGACTGTTGTAAACAGGCAAAACTAGCATGTGTAATTATGCAGTCAGTGTGCTCCGCTGCGGAGAGTCATATCTGAAATGCCTACAGATGGGGAGCACCTGAGGTCCATAGCTTCCTGGAACAGGGCCAGGGACTGCTTACTTCTCCGTGCAGAGCAGGGCTCCGTCGGGGGCGGTGCTGCTGGCCCGGGAGAGCTGCTGTTGTGTGCAGACCAAGCCGCCGCGGGTGCGCCTCCACGGTGCGCCCCGGCCCACGCCGCCCATTACGGGAATGAGATGTGAAAAATAATTTGCTATATCTCAGAGGCATCGCAGGACTAAGTGGATTGCTGGCTCTGGCCCACGGACAAATAGCAAGTGAGGCTGCCCGCACGCCCCCTGCCGCAGGGTACCTGCGTCTTCCGGCCCCGCTCCTGGGCACGGCGCGCCGGCCACTCACAGGGAGGCCACCACTCTGCTTCAGTGCGCAGGCTTCAATGAGCCCCACTGCTATTGTGTTTTAAGTGGTAGCTTTCAGCTCTTCAAAACCATGTCCACTAATTAGAGGCATGTGACCAGCCCCGTTCTCTCCCAGCCATAAGCTACAATACATAGTCACAGGCCCCCGGACTCAGCTTCTGGGAAGCAGCCCTATGCAAACAGAGGGCCTGGGCCTGTCGCTGGGACGCATCGGCGATTAATTCTCGGAGTGATCTGCGGCAAGGATGTCCTTTTCCCTGGAATCCGGGTTATTTATGGGTTCCCATTAATTATGCCTAATTTTCTGTTGGCACTTCTCTTCCTAATGTAATTCAATTTAAGCATATCTTTCCAGAGACTTATTAATAGGTAGGGTCATTTATATTGTGTAGCACAAATATTTTATAATCCACTAATCTTGACAAAAAGGCAATGCCTTCCTAATAAAAAATGGATGAGGAGTAATGGCTGCCTATTAATAACTTATTAGGTCAGATCACACGGTGGGGCGTGTCTGTCACACTTTTCTCTGATCAGATTCCTGCCTTCAGAGCCGGCCATACTCCCCTCACCTTCTGGTTGCCACTGTTGTCAGCATCGCCCCAGCTGCAGGTTCCCTGGCTGTGCCCTGGTGACGGACGGGAGGTGCAGACCCCCAGCGCGGCGCTGAGCTGGGCCTTAGGGCCCGGGGAAGCTCACAGGGTCAGAGTGCCCCCCGCTGTGGGGAACCTCTCGGGGTCAGCGTGTCCCCCTCCCTCGCGGGGAACGATCTCCCTGCATCGATCCCAGATCACATTCCCCGGAACACAGACACAGAAACCCGGCTGTGCTCCCGGGGCCTCTCCAGAAGCATCTCAGAGGTCGAAGAAACACAGCCCAGGGCCCGCGGTGAGCTAGCACTGCGGGCTGCTCACATCTCAACACGGGGCGAGATCATCTAACACTGACGCTGCTGCCTTCAGACTGCAAAGACGCTCAGAAGGTCCTTGGGCTCATCCCCACCCCTGCCCCCAAGGACTTAGCCTGGGAAGGGGAGAGAGGGGCAGAGAGGGAGAGAGGGAGAGGGAGAGAGAGGGACAGAGAAAAGGAGAGGGAGAGGGAGAGGGAGAGGGAGAGAGGGGCAGAGAGAGGGAGAGGGAAGGAGAGAGGGAGGGAGAGGGTAAGAGACACAGAGAGAGAGAGAGGGAGAGAGGGAGGGAGAGACAGGGAGGGGGAGGGAGGGGGGGAGGGAGGGAGAGGGAGAGAGGGAGGAAGAGACAGGAGGGGGAGGGAGAGAGAGGGAGGGGGAGAGAGGAGGAGGGAGAGACAGAGTCCAGGACGGTGGTCCCTGCACAAGGTGCTCTGTGATCAGCAGGCTTCGGTCCCTGTGCCTGGAGTCAGGGACCCTGGACGGATGTGCACAGACCCCTCCCAGTGGAGGCACAAAGACAAAAAGAGGAACCATGACACTGATGACAATAACGGCCCGAGTGCTGCACGCAGGCAGTGGCCTGAGCAGTGGGGGGCAGCCACAGGGCCGCCCAGGTTCCGCAGGTGCACAGAGGCTCTGGTGTGGTCGCTCTGACGGCGACTCGATTATTCTGAGTGCAGTGCACGTGCACGTTGCCATCTGAGCGCAGCCTGGGCTCTGTCCAGTTCCCGATGAGATTCTTCATTGGTGGGAGTGTGTTTTAAAAACTGCCCCCGGGGCTGGCACGTGGCCTCCAGTAGCTTAAACCACTGCCTGCAGCTCAGGCATCCCTTATGGGCTCCGGTTCAAGTCCCGGCTGCTCCACTTCTGATCCGGCTCCCTGCTGCTGCACTTGGGGATGCAGTGGAGGAGTGGCCAAGTGCTGGGTCCCTGCACGCACGTGGAGACCTGGAGGAAGCTCCTGGGTCCTGGCTTTGGATTGGCCCAGCTCTGGCTGTTGCAGCCATCTGGGGAGTGAGCCAGTGGATGGAAGACCTCTCTCTGTGTCTGTTACTCTGCCTTTCAAATAAAATAAATCAATATTTAAAAGAAAAACCTGCCTCTAAAGACCCCTGGATAGGGCTGTCAGCAGCTTAAATGTGTGAGGTGAAGTGGTGAGGGTGAAGGAAGAACGGCTGCACTGAATTAAAACAGAACACGTGTGTGTGCATGTGTGTGCATGTATGTGTGTGCATATGCATGTGTGTGCATCTGTGTGCATGTGTGTGTGTGCTTGTGTGTTTGTGTGTGCATGCCTGTGTGTGTGACTCATGGCTCTTGGTAGGCACTGCTGACCAGAAGAATGCACGTATGAATGACCTTGAGAAAATGGGGTCAACATAAGCCACTACCAAATAGTTTTATTCTGAAAAGTCGTCATCAGAAGTGTCCCTGAGATTAAATCCTCCGTGTTTCCACCTGTCTTAAGTGTTTTGTGTGACCTGCTTGCTGTTTGTTCTAAATCCCGGCACCTACCCATGATCCCATGGTTCCTGAAGATTCATGGGAATGAGAGTTGACACTGGTATGTAACACACCATTTCCCATCAGCCCCTGTGCCTCAGGTCATGCATATGCACACATGGGTTTTTCCCCAACACAATGCAGGCCCCCACCTGGACAAAGGCACCTACTGAAGTTTGATTCCTGTGGACTCTGCTCAAGGCTGTTCTACGTTTGCTCTACAGGCAACATGGCGCCGGGTCCAGGGGTATGGGAGAGTTAGCTGGCATGGGTCTTGGTCCCAGGAAAGTGAGGGGCTGGGCTGTGACAGGCACACCCCTGTACCTGAGCGCACACCACAGTGACAGCACTACCTGCTCCTCCCCCGGAACATGAGGCCTCAAATCCTGCACTCGACTTCACACAAAGAAAACAGCATCACAGCCGGAGTCCAGCTCGGATCTCCCCGACCCCTCATTGAACACAGAAACATTAACCGTCAGAGGGGAAGTGGCCAAGGAGACAATGGCAGACGGCTGATGGCAGCAGAGTGACGTAGATCCTGGGCAGAGGCTGAGCCCGGCGCGAGGGGAACGAGGGGCAGGTGCGCAGTGCGGGGAGAGCACGCGGAGTCCTGGGCTGAGAGGTTCACGCCTGCTCCTCGCGAGGGCACAGAGCTGTGCGTCTTCCTGCACGGGCCAGTTCCGAAGCCAGAGGTCAGAGCCCTTCTGATAACAGCAAGGGATTATGGGACAAAGCCTGGTGGGTTGGAGTCCTTGTGGGCAGGCAAAGGCCTCGGGAAACGAGGTTCCCGCTGGCGGTGATAAGGGGGCAAGGAAGCAGGTGTGCTGAGCCGCGGGGACGGGGAGCCGCCCTCCAGGGCCGGAGTCGGCTCCGTTCTGCAAACGGGTCTGCGGGTCTCAGAGGCCGCCTCGGCCCAGACCCCGGCTTTGCCCTTGGATTTGGAAGCTGGTGCACGGGAGCCGTTTTAGGATCTGCAGGAACAACACTTGGCGTTCTGAGCAGGAAGAGGGTAAGTGGATGAACGCGACGGCGCCCATCAGCCAGGGAGCTCCTTGCAGGGCAGGCGGGAGGCAGCCAGTCCTGGGATTCCAGGACTCTCCCAGGAGGAGCTAGGAGGGCCAGGGCCATCCTGGGGTCCTGGGGCAGAACGTCAGGGAGGCTCCGACTGCCCGGCCGGTGAGCTCAGCCGCAGGCGTCTGGGGCCGTGGTGCAGGTGGGAGGTGGGGCAGAGGCGCTCCCTGTAGCCCAGTGCTCTTAGCACACAGGGCCCCGGGGCACTACCTCGCGCATTATTCAAGTGCTGGATTCCAGCGTCCGGCTGGTGAGGAATCTATAGCTTTAAGGTTCACAACGCACTCACCCGTTCTTTATCTCATGGACCAGGAACAGCTGGTCAGCCGGAGAGGCGCGCTGGCTTAGGTCAGTGATCTCTAGGGGGCCGCATGTGTGAGCTGGGGTGTGGCTGTGGGTGTGTGGATGAGTCCACTTAGGACCCAGCAGGTGGACCGGGCGGGATACGGGGTTCATGGGTCTTGTTGCAGGGCAGCTGAGGAAGGGTTAACCCCGCCGGCCCCAAGCAAGCTCCTCTGCAGAGCCAGTCGGGACATGCAGAGGGCTGGGCTGCAAGGAACAGGCATGTGCCTGAGAAGAGGGAGTTACAGCAAGACCGCAGCTGCCGGCCATTACCAACGGTGCCTGGCGCATCACGGTGAGCTCGCCAGTGTCTGCTGGCGGAGGCAAACCAGGGACTGTGCCTCTCCTAACCCCCGTGCACCCGCTGCAGCGGGGTCATCCTCAGCCCCGAGCCACGGAGCCAGTGGCCGGGTGTAGACGGGGTTCACACAGGGACCGAGCCGTCCTGGGAGGGGTGCATGGAGAGAGAGAGGAGGAAGGGGTCTGGGCAGCCGTGGCAGGGCTGAGTGACCCAAAGGACTGGCCCCGGCCGGGCACACAGTCGGCTCAGTTACACAACACCCACCTCGTGCACACCGATCACCGCTGCAGGGACCTGAAGGAAACACTGTGTGAGGGTCGAGGTGTTCGCCCGCTCCGTCTCTCGTGGGCTCACCTTCCCCACCGCTGCAGGGACCTGAAGGAAACACTGTGAGAGGGTCGAGGTGTTCGCCCGCTCCGTCTCTCGTGGGCTCACCTTCCCCACCGCTGCAGGGACCTGAAGGAAACACTGTGAGAGGGTCGAGGTGTTCGCCCGCTCCGTCTCTCGTGGGCTCACCTTCCCCACCGCTGCAGGGACCTGAAGGAAACACTGTGAGAGGGTCGAGGTGTTCGCCCGCTCCGTCTCTCGTGGGCTCACCTTCCCCACCGCTGGGGTCGGAGCAGACGCTGCGCAGTTGACCGCGGCGTCAGGTAGTAGCTGCCTTCCTGGAGCTGAGTGCCTCTGCCGTGGTCTGGAGAGACCCACACACTCCGTCTGCCCGGCGTGGATTTCCCTGGGTCAGGGCCATGGCCTGGAGGCCACGGCATCGGCTGTGCACAAGAGCGAGCACGTGGCATCCGCATCACACAGCTCCCCGCCCCACTGCACCAGCCCTCGCCCCAGTGACGCGAACCTGACACCGTCCTGTGAGAGCCAATGCCTTCTGCCCCGGGTCGGAGACGGGGCTCCCGGCGATGGCGCAGCGGGCACTCCCCAGCCCCTCTCGGCTTGCCCGGTGCTCTGTGGCACAGAGGCTGCGGGTCAGAATAGACCCTGGCATTTATGGGAAGCTTCTGGCTGCTGAGGGTTTGCGCCATGGTCACAGATCGCCGGGGGCTTTCGGTGGGGGCTGCCGGGAGCTGCAGGTCAGCCCCGCACACCAAGGTCAACGTGTCCCCAGAGCTCGGCCACACGCGGCTCAGGCCTCGCGCACACAAAACCAAATTGAATTAACAGTGTGGGTTGACTCAAATCCACACCAGAAAGGAAATTCAGAATGAGGGACAGAACGAACCAGAGGCTGGAGCTAATCTGATTTAGCGTGGCTGCTGCCGCCCGGACCTGCTCCCCGGCCGTGCCCGCCCGCGCCGATCACCAACCGGAGGCGCCCTTTCCTCTCGGCGATGAGCAGAGCGCTGCGACTCCGTCAACCGCAAGAGTGGCCTCGCAGCTGTAGGGCCCGGACCGGGCGATGTAAGAGGAAGCGTTTTGTAAACGCTTGTAAACACACCGAGTGTGGTGTCTTGAAGAAGCATTCGGTTCCGCGTTGTTGGGATAGGCAGGCTGCCTGCATCACGGCGTACTCTAATAACCATATTCCGGATTTTTTAACAAATACTCGGTTTTATTTGTTAAGTAATACTTACCTTATGTATAAACACTGGCCCCTTAACCACATACTTTCTACTCTCAGCCATCTGTGAGCTCCCGCATGCAGTGACGGCCACACACTGCACCTGTGCCTGAGAGCAGGAGGCCGCGGCTCCGGGACCACGTCCGGTTCTGGGCTGAGACACAGTCTCCAGACTTGAAGGGACGGCAGTGACACGAGGCCTAGTGACCTCTCCTTCCTAACAGGAGTCGCTGGACACCGTCACTGCTTTGCAAGCTTCGGGGGGAAGCAGAGTGGCGGCGCCCACAGCGGGAGGGAGCTGGGCGGGGCGGGGCGGGCCTCCTGGGGACGCCGCGGTCCCCGCCTTGCCCTCCCTGGGCACCGGCCCCTGCGCTCCAGGGCTGTGGCTGCTGAGAGCCTCTGCAGCGGCTTCGCGAGTGTGGCCCACGCCACAGCCAAGTGCTTCTCCCCCAACGAGGACTCCCCTGCTGCTGCTTGCCTCACGCCCAGCCCTGTGCTGCTTCCGCCTGGAGCCGCGGGAGGCAGGGCTGTGCTGTGCACGCCGGCGTCCCCAGGAGCCTGTCTCAGTGCTGTTGTAGCCGCAGCTGCTGGCTTCTCAGTTTTGAGCCTGCGTCACCTTCCCGGGGAGACCATTGGCATCGCTGCTGCACAAACAGCGCACCCCACGGCCCCCAGGGCGCCTCCCTGGTTGGCTGCTCCACACAGGGCTGGGCCTTTGTTGGTGGTGCACACGCACACATGGGCAGGAGTGGGTGTGTGTCCTGGTCTCTGCACTGACAACACCCTTTTAATGTAAGACGCTAACCAGGCTGTGCTGCGACTGCCACCACCAGGGGGCAGTGTTGCACCAGGGTAGCTGAGAGCCCAGCCTCCCTCCGAGAAGGCAGAGGGACGCACCCTGGCTGGTGCCAGGCAGGGGCACAGAGCTGCATCTGTGTCACGACCAGCGTCCAGCCAGACATGGGAGCCCTGGTTCTGGCGTTAACGCCAGCGGTGGCACTGATGGAGAGTGACCACACGTCACACCCACCTGTCCTTTCTCAGGCTCCTGTTCACATCCCAGTGCCGCACAGGGGCTCGGCAGGGCACAGCCCCCACCCCGGCCGCCCCCCGTGGTGCTCTGTCTCCAGCAGGTGCTCCACGGGGAAGGGAACCTCTCCGTGACCGTCACAATCTAGGCCATCAGCGCCCGGGGCCACGCTCTGCAGGTGAGAATGACCTGCTGCATTTTGGTTAAGATGTGTGCCGCGCTGCTGCACAAGTGGGCAAATGTCCTTCGAAGAGATTTCTTTACTGAATGGCATGTTCGCCTTGGACAGAACTGAGGGCAGAGGGGCTACATGCACACACACACATATACACATTTGTTTATTTAATGTATTTGAGAGGCAGCAAGAGAGAGAGAGAGAGAGAGAGAGAGAGAGAGAGAGAGAGAGAGAGAGACCCTGTCCCTGAGTCACTCCCTAAACACCTGCAATGGCCAGGGCTGGGCCAGGCCAAGGCCAGGAGCCCGGGACCCCATCAGGCGCCCCTCATGGCTGCAGGGGCTCCACTCCTGTGTCGTCGCTGCTGCCTCCCAGGGTGTGTGCTGCAGGAAGCTGGAGCCAGGAGCAGAGCTGAGCCTTGAACCTGGGACCCGACGGGGGACGTGGCGTCCTGGGTGACAACTGAGCCTTGAACCCGGGACCCGACGCGGGACGTGGCGTCCTGGGTGACATCCTAACTGCTGGGCCAAATGCCTGCCCTGGTTTCTGAATTCTGATTAGGCACTGTGTTCATCTCACGTTGCAGCTTCTAAAATATTTTGTACTTCAAATGGTCACTTCAAGTTTCCGTCACCCACTCTCGGTAGTGAAAGCCAAGTAGCCATGATTTTCCACATAAAGCAAACTGACTCATGAGATGACGACCGGGTCACGACGCAGGCAGGGGCGCTGTGCTGCTTCAGAGCACAGATCCAGGCTGGGAGGGGCAAGGCCAGGAGGGGCACAGCCGGGAGGGGTGAGGCTGGGAGGGGCGAGGCTGAGGCTGGGCGGGTCATGGCCAGGAGGGGTGAGGCCAGGAGGGGTGAGGCTGGGAGGGGCGAGGCTGGGAGGGGTGAGGCTGAGGCTGGGCGGGTCATGGCCAGGAGGGGCAAGGCCAGGAGGGGCACAGCCGGGAGGGTGAGGCTGGGAGGGGCGAGGCTGAGGCTGGGCGGGTCATGGCCAGGAGGGGTGAGGCCAGGAGGGGTGAGGCTGGGAGGGGCGAGGCTGGGAGGGGCGAGGCTGGGCAGGTCATGGCCAGGAGGGGCACCGCGTGGGAGGGGCACAGCCAAGGGGGCAGCCAGCACCACCCTGGCTGTCTGCAGCGACCACCCTCAGCCCTCCCGCTGTCCCGTTTGCCTCCACGTAGGTTCCTGGCCACAGCAGCTTCCTGATGGAAGGCAAATGCGGAAACAGAACACGGTTGAAGCAAAGCCTCTTCAACAATTCTGCATCTGTCGGGGACCTGGCCGCGGGGGGGGGGGTGCCTCGCGGTCTCATCCAAGGGGACGCCGTCCACGTGTCCGAGACCGCTGTCCTGTACAACGTAAGAGAAAGCCGAGGCGGAGGGGGAGGGAGGGAGGGATATGGCTGTCTTCTTAGAGGCGTGTCTATGAAATGCATGACATCTGTTCTCTGTTCATGAAACATGTTTCAAAACAGCCGTGCGTTACTGCGTTGCTCCCGATGCAGTTCCCGTGAGAATGCGGCGGTTGTGGGTGCCCACCTCGGACGGCCATCGGGGACGCGCCTCGGGACTGGTGCAGGGGCTGAGAGTCGCAGTGGAATGCGCGGACCGACTTGCAGAAACCCTGCACGTGCTGTGGTCAGCTTCCCTCCCCTGCGCACTTCTCAATGCCTCTCCGTCCTGGACGCACTCGGTGCTGCTTGGTGAAGACGCCAGCAGCAAAGCCCCTCGCGGAGCAGGTGTGCCCGCGGCTTTGGGCTCCCGGGGCTGCTCCGTGTGCAAACTCCACGCTCCGAGCCCAGAAGAGAAGTCAGGCTCCACTGTGCACGAGGATTGCGGCAAAGGCGGACAGGACTGGCCTCTGTGCCGTGCCTGGCATGCAGCTCAGGGTCTGGCTCCCTGCAGGGCTGCTGTGTGCTGACGAGAGCCAGCCAATGCCCGACCATCCTGCCGGGGTCTGCGTGTCCTGGCAGCCTGTCTGCTCCACCTGTGAGGTGTACATCCGTGCTCATTAGCCTGTGTGGAAAGCAAAACCACAAACAAATGAAGAAAGACTGGGCATGGCTAGACCCTGAGGATACCTCCTTATACACAGGACACGCGTCATGCCTCACCTGTACATGCACGTGCACAGGTGCACCGCACTATCCTGTAGAATATAGACACACGTGTGCACATGTGCATACATGTAGCTACACAACTCTGTGTACAGATAATTTGCAGACACACAGCCATCAAATGCACACAGCACAGAACATGCTGGTGAGACCTAATGCACTGGAATGACGCAGTTGTATTAAGTGTTAACACAGTACATGTGGAGACAAGAGGTGGGGAATGTTTGGAGGAAGACAGTGGAGATTAATGTGTGCGTTTCTCCCACAAGCCTCTGCCATGTCTACATCCTCTGGTCCTTGTGTTCGCAGGCTGCGAGCTGGCGTCAGGTGCAGCAGGTTGAGCCGCGTCCCCCACGAGTGCTGGTTGTGGCTGCTCTGCTCCGGCCCAGCTCCTGCCCTGCCGATGGCCTGGGAGATGCAGGAAGACGGTCCCAATGCTGGGGCCCTGCACTGGGTGGGAGACCCGGCTGCAGCCCCAGGCTCCTGGCTTCGGCCTGGCTCAGCCCTTGGGGAGTGAACCAGCAGGTGGAAGATCTCTCTCTGTGTTTCTGTAACTCCGCCTTTCAAATCAATACATGGATCTTCAAAACTGACAGAAAAACTAGGCATGACATCTTAAACACACATGGTCTCTGAAAAATCAGAGAAACAAATAATAACCAAGTAATCACACAAACAATGCTTAAGTTATGTTTTGATAAGTATATGTATACATACAATATACTACATAAGAAATCTTTTTCTATTCATAATGTATTGGAAGTACAAATAGTTGTGGGCAATTTATTTTCTGTCCTAAGTACTTTGGACTAAACTTTTATGAAGATGCACCTGGGTAAGCTCAGTGGGGACAAGGCAGCGTTTGGAACCAAGCGAACATTAGCTTCCCTGGGTGCACAGTGCAGCGTGTGGGTAAAACTGTAAAGCTGTAGGCAGTGTATCTGATGCCTCGGATTCTCAAAGTACAGGACGGTGCAGAGACGAACTCCCGTCTCACTCGGATCTGCGCCATTCCATTGTCTGTAAAACGATCTGTTTCAACAGATCTGTGCTTACCCTCGCGAGGGCTTTCTCTTTGCCTCATGAAATACGTTTCTCTGGGTCCCGCTTCTCGGTTCCCTGCCTTGCTGGCTGCTGGCCGGGCTGCGGGCTGTGCCTGCACGGGCACCCTGAGCCCGGGGCGGTCCCGGGTACGCAGTCGCATTGCGGTCTTGTTGCCCTGGGTTCCCAACAACGCTCCTCCTCCTGACGGCTAGAAGAGAGCTGTAGGTGGTACATCCTGCCTCGTGTCCAGGCCCGTAATTACATGGCCATCAGCGGGGAGATATACAGTAGGCGCGCCGGGCACGAGGTGCCGTAAATCCCGGGCTCCGAGACGTGGCTCTCGGACTCTGGGAAGTGGGAGAGATTGCTTTCCTGTTGTGTGGATTCCTTGACACCACGATGGGCAATGATTAAAAAAAAAAAAAAAGCCTGTTTCTGATTAAAAAAAAAAAAAAAAAGCCATGACGGAGCAAAGACCTCTACCATCAAGCACGTTTCTTGCTTTGGTTTCTGGTGAATTGACACAGGAAACAGGAGTTCTAACCTGAGGCTTGGTCAGTGCCTCACGCCCTCGGCCCCACTCGTGTCAGGAGCCGCGGGTGGGACACTGAGGGAGCTGCCACCCAGGGGCCCGGGCAGCCGACGCCACCGTGGCCGTCTGCACCCAGCCTGCTCCCAGTGCCAACACGGCTGCAGGGAGTCCTGGGCACGCTTGGTTCTGTTCCCTGCAGAGCAGGCCGTGGCCAGCGCCGTCCCAGCACCCGGTGACTGCCCAGCTGGGGCCTCGCTTGCCCACGGGGCCGTGTGCGGGCGACGTGCTCGCTCTGGTGCACACTCACGCGCTCTTTCCCGCCGGCCGGCATTTCCTGCACGTGTGGCAAACATGACTTCGCTGGGGTCGCGGCTGCCACTTCCGGATTGCTTGCCCCCCCTCCCCAGCCTGCCCTGGACTCGCTGCACCACGCGTCATGTTTTAAAATCGAGTCGGAAATCTCTCTCTGTGTATCTCCCCAATGGTGAGCCATTCAGATGTTCTCTTTTCCTATATTGAAATCAAGAAATTAATTTTAACAACTTAATTCTTTTTAAAAAAATTGTTGCAATTTTGTATAATTCTGACAATCAGTGTTTTGGACTCTGGCTTATTATTAACTCGGAGAGGGAAAACTTGTGATTTTAATGTTCTGACCTTGAGAGAGATGTTCTAAGTCCGAGCTGGCAGACAAATTCACGTCGCTGCTGTTCTGTGTGCTCGCCAGAAGACGCAGGGGCATGGTCCAGGCTCAGAGACTGCGACGCCGTATTTGTTTGTTTAAAAAGTCGGAAACGAGGGGCGTGAGACAAGTTTGTGACACCCAAACCGCGGTCCCCTTCAATTCATTAGCTGCATGTTTTACAAAAGTTCTTGATTTCTGTTAATTTTCCATTTCAACTCAAAATGAAAAATTCAATGATAATTGACCAGTTCAGTAAACAATGGACGTGGGGTTTCAGGAGCGTGGTCAATACTGAGAGTCCTTTCCATCAGCCTCCTGGAGCCCCCAGGGGAATAACTAATACAATTAGATATTGACAGGTGTCGCCCGCTCGTTATGACGGGCGCCTCTGAGGGCCGTGAGTGTGGCGCTCACAGCCGCACGGAGGGTCTGGGGACGATGCCGCCTCACACGGTCACCTGTGGGCCTCTCATCCGGCAGCTTCTCGGATTCAGCTCCTGCTGGCACACCCGCTGTAAGCAGTCCCGGGGCTCGGACACGAGGACAGGCTTGTTCCTGCTGTTCCACGCCGTCCCGGTTCGTGCGAGAGCAGGTAGCGCCCATTGGTAGCCAATGTCCAGCGGCCTTGCCCCGACCCTGTCCCATCCACACCCTGTTCTGGCCTCTGCCCGGTGCCTCCGTGGTGACTCTCACAGCGCAGACACGAGCGCCCAGAGCCCGCAGAGTGCTGGGAGCCAGGGGGCTGCCCCGGGTTCTCCACGCAGCCACCAGGTTCCGACTGCTCACAGGGGCCAATGACCGCAGGTCCGAGCTCTGCGGGGGGCCGTGGTCAGGCCCCGGGGCCTCTCTGCGGGCCACGGAGCGTCTCTGGCCCTTTGTGTCTCACCGCCGGCACCAGGGCAGTCTGCCACCTGCCGAGAACGGAAAAAGAGAAGTCCCTCCACCCGGGCTCTGGTGCCAGTGTAGACACACCAGAACAGCTGGTGCCCGTGTAGACACACGAGGGGAGGTGACTTCCACGGCCCCGAAGCTGCTCATGGCAAATTGAATATCTGAAACACTTGTATGCACTAGCGTAGGCGCCTGAAGGAGTTTTGAAAGCAGCAACGTTTGAATGACCATAGACTGAAAATGAAGATTCAGGGCTGGCTGTGCTGTAGCGGGTTAATCCACTGCCCGCGGCGCTGGCATCCCATGTGGACGCCGGTTCATGTCCCGGCTGCTCCATTTCTGATCCAGCCCCTGCGGATGGGCTGGGAAAGCAGTGGAAGATGTCCCAAGTGCTTGGGCCCCTGCACCCACGTGGGAGCTTTGGATGGAGTTCCAGGCTTCAGCTTGGCTCAGCCCTGGCTAGTGTGGCTTGTTGGGAAGTGAACCAGAGGGAGAGCTCTCTCTATCTCTCTCTCTATCTCTCTCTCTGTTTCTCTCTCTTTCTCTCTCTCTCTGTGTTTCCCTCTCTAACTCTGCCTTTCAAGTAAATAATTTTTTTAAAAAGGAAAGTGAAAACTCCATTTACATTTTCACTTTTTAAAATGTTTTTACTTGCCGGCGCCGTGGTTCAACAGGCTAATCCTCTGCCTTGTGGCGCCGGCACACCAGGTTCTAGTCCCGGTTGGGGAGCCGGATTCTGTCCCGGTTGCCCCTCTTCCAGGCCAGCTCTCTGCTGTGGCCTAGGAGTGCAGTGGAGGATGGCCCAAGTGCTTGGGCCCTGCACCCCATGGGAGACCAGGAGAAGCACCTGGCACCTGGCTCCTGCCATCGGATGAGCGCGGTGTGCCGGCCGCAGCGCGCTGTCCGCGGCTGCCATTGGAGGGTGAACCAGCGGCAAAGGAAGATCTTTCTCTCTGTCTCTCTCTCACACTGTCCACTCTGCCTGTCAAAAAAAATAAATAAATAAAATGTTTTTACTTATTTATTTGAAAGAGAGATGGAAAAAGAGAGAGAAAGAGAGAGACAGATCCTCCATCCCCTGGTTCACACCCCACAGGGCTCTAAAAGGCCAGGGCTGGGCCATGCCAAAAACAGGAGCCAGCAGCTCCTCCCTGGTCTCCCCTGGGGGTGCAGGGGCCCAGACAGCATCTTCCACTGCTTTCCCAGGCCATCAGCAGGGAGCTGGATGGGAAGTGGAGCAGCTGGGACTTGAACTGCTGCTGGAATACAGGTGCCGGCATCTCAGGCGGCAGCTTAACCCGCTGATCCACAGCCCCTGCTCCTGGGTTTCTCTGTTAAAGACGCTTTTATAAACAAGTCCTCTAGAGTGCATGACTCCCAGGAACAGGGGTCGCAGCTGGCTGGTCCTGTTGGATGCGCCATGCGCGGAGGTGTGGACACACGCACCAGACAGCAGGGGTGTTTGAAGGAAGCTCGGGGCTTGCTGCAAATCCGTTTTCCAAAACTGGCATCGCCAGAGCTGCGATCCCAGCCAGAGCAGGTCTCACTGATCGGGAATGTGAGTCACGGATCCTCTCATTCTCGCTGGGAAGAGGGTCCCTGCCCAGTACGCATGGCCGGCACAGCAGGCGGCAGCGGCTGACCGGGAGGAGCAGCCCAGAGAGTGGGTCAGGCGGGCCCAGGAGCAGCCCCGCCCCTGGGGCCGGGCACAGCCTGGGCCTGATGCACTGAGAGGTTGGCAAGACCCTGGGCTGGCAGACGCCTCCCAGAACTTGCAGGAAGTCTCCTGTCCAGAGAGCCGGGTCTCACCGGAGGGGCTGCCTGGGGAGTGCTGGCCGAGGAGTGCTGTGGGCACCACTCTGGCATGGGAACACTGCCCCAGCCAGGGGTCCCCGGGAAGGTGGGCCTCGGGCTTCGGCGTGGCCCTGCGTGGTGGGGAGGGCAGGGCTGTGGATCCGTGTCCTCCGTCCACACAGCCTCGCTCAGTGCCCACAGAGAGCGCGTGGCTGCAGCTGGCCCACGTGGCTGTGCTGAGAGCTGGAGAGAAGGCCCCCCAGAGGTCCCTGCTCCCACCCCAACCGCTTCCCCCCTCCCGGGTCCCTTTGCCATCGGTGGCCTGTGTCACCTGCCACTTGCCTGCAGCATCCGGGAGGGCCCAGGGTCAGCCAGCAGAAGGGACCTGGGTGACACGGGCAGTGGGAGCGCACGTGGGACAGAGTGCCATGGTCTGTGGGGTCTGTCTGGGTCAGGTGGGGTCTCCACGTCCACGCCCCTCTGGGGTGTAGCCTGTGGTGTCTGCTTCCTCGGGGAGCGGCCGGTCTCACTCGCACAACGATTCGCCCACGGCTACACTTGCTGGGAGCCTGTTCCGCTTTGGAGTTGATCTGTGCCTGAGATGTCTGGACGCGGGAGATCTTCCTGGTTGCTCTGCAGCGTCCAGAAGACGCGGACGCGGATGGACTCCTGTGTGTCCCACCGCCGCTGCGGTGATGACTATGAGAGCTGCGCTGCTCTCTCGTGAACAAGGCAGCAACGGGGGACACCACAGCGCGCTGCTGCACCTGGAGCCGTCTTGGGGTCAGGCTGGACCTCAGGCTCCCTCCTGCCCCCCGGGATCGTCCCCAAACCACAGCGCCTCTGGGACGCCCACTCCTGCCTCGTGATGAACGGAATCCTTTAGCCGAGCGTCCCTCCTTCCTCTGGCGATCAGCTTCCCCAGCTCAGCGCAGTCCCCTGGGAACGAGCGAGCCCCTGAGCGCCATGTCGCGGCCGGCGGTCTGTGGTCACCACCGGGAACCAGCCCTGCACTGGCCATTTTGCTGCTCGCGCTGGGAAACCTGCTAGTTACCCCCCGTTAGATGAAGATACTTGGCATCATTCAGATTCCACGTAAGACACAGATTAATTATATATAATATTAGACAGACGGATATCCCGGCTGCAGTGGTGAAGGCACAGTTGAGGCAAGGCAGTTAAAACTTTGAGAAATTTGTTCCCAAATTCAGATATGCATGGACAAATTTATCATTGTATGATTTCATGAAATCCAATAGCATTTAAAGTGCACTTTTTAAAGATTTATTTTATTTATTTGACAGACAGAGTTACAGAGAGTGGTAGAGACAGAGAGAGAGAGAGAGAGAGAGAGAGAGAGAGAGAGAGAGAGAGGTCTTCCATCCGCTGGTCACTCCCCAGATGGCTACAATGGCCGGAGCTGCACCGATCCAAAGCCAGGAGCCAGGAGCTTCTTCTGGGTCTCCCACGTGGGTACAGGGAGCCAAGCACTTGGGCAATCCTTCACTGCCCTCCCGGGCCACAGCAGAGAGCTGGACCAGAAGAGGAGCATCTGGCACTAGAACCAGCGCCCACTGGGATGCCGGTGCTGCAGGCCAGGGCTTTAACCAGCTGTGCCTCAGCACCAGCCCCCAAAGTCACCTTTTTAAAAAAGATGCATTTGTCTGTTTGAAAGGTGGAGTTACAGAGAGCAGGGGAGACACGCGGGGCGAGAGCTCTGCCACACGGGGGCCACTTCCACGCCTGGCCTCCCCGTGGATGACGGAGGAAGGTGAACTGGACATCAGAGGACCACACACGGCCAGGATGAGGTTTCCAGTGCCGGGCACCAATGAGAAGATGGCCCAGCTCGGGGACCTAAATCTTGGAGAGAAATCCAGTTAGTGAGCGTTCCTCAGGCTGAGGGTGGGCCCCTGGGGTGAAGAAGTGCACACGCTGGCCCCAGAGCGCACAGACCAGATGGGTGGACACAGCCAGCGAGGTGTGAGCAGGCCTGGGGGCCTCTCTCCTGACACAGCCACCAGGAGTCAGCAATGGGGACGAGCCCTAGGAACCCAGCCCAGCGAAGGCCCTTTCCGGAGCCCCGGCTGTAGATGCCGAAGCTGCATGGCGTTTCTGCCTTCTTGGAGCCGTGAGTGTAGACTGTGGACGACTGCTGCACGGATCTGGGGTGACAAATGCTCAAACCACAGCAGAGCATGAGACGCCTGCGGCACTGGCTGGGAGAGCAGAGGGGGCTCCGTGTCGAGGAAGGAGGGTGGACCCCGAAGCTCGGCTGGAGCCAAGCTGCGCTTGGTCCTGCCAACAGCCAGACGAGTCCAGAACCATCCAGAAGCAGATTCTCCCCCAGACTCCACCTCAGCGCCCAGCTGGCTCTGACCTTGACAGCCCCCGAGGAAACAATGCAGGAAATCCAAGCTGCGCCTCTGACCGGGGAGCGGCAGGGGCGGGCACTGGGCACTGGTGCTGCTGGGAGCCGCTGTCTGCAGTAGTGTGCAGCGGCAGCACTGGGAAGCCGATACAGCGCCAGTGCGGGGAAATCAGCAACTATCGTGTTCACCCTGTGCTAACCTTGCTGGGTTCCCCTGAGCGGACGGACGAGGGTGCAGGCGAGTTGACGTGCTGTGGAGTGAGGTTGGGATGAGCCTGTGGTTCAGGCTGAGCAAGAGGACCAGGCAGGACAGCCTGGGAAGCTTAAGGCATCCCATGTGGGCGCTGGTTCCTATCCTGGGCTGCCCCACCTCTGATCCAGCTCTCTGCTATGGCCTGGGAAAGCAGCGGAACATGGCCCAAGTGCACAGGTCCCTGCCACCCATGTGGGAGCTCCTGGCTCCTGGCCTCAGAGCGGCCCAGCTCTGGCCATTGCAAACATCTGGGGAGTGAACCGGTGAATGGAAGATCCCTCTCTCTCTCTCTGTAAATCTGCCCTCCAAATAAATAAATAAACCTTTAGACAATGTCTTCATTGAGTCTGGTTCTGTAGCATCATATTTTCATTACTTAGTAGACACTCACGGCTCTCGTATTTCTGCCGCCGTCCCGACATTGCGTGCGCCGTCCCTCGGGCTGACCTCCTGTGAGCCGCTGCGGTCGGCGGGCCGGGTGCTCCCACCCTGGGTGTCTCTGTAAGGGCAGCGTCGAGCTCTGTGACTGTGGCCTTGGTCCCCAGGTGGCAGAAGGTAAGTTGGACGTGGCCATCGGCCCTGGCGTGGGTGCTGGAATCCTGGGAGGCGTGGGACAAGCAGAGGCCTGAATGCCGTTGCATTTGCTTCTCAAACTTCTGCATTTGCCAAGAAAAGAACTCCTTGTGCAGCCACCGCCCACGCAGACGTTGGCCCCAGGAGGGGACCCCGGAAGCAGAGTCACCCGAGCCCACCCGATGCATGAGGGTGAAGGAAGTGCTGGCTGCTGCGTATTTAGTAAACTTGGTTGTTTCACAGCAAAAACTGCCCAGCACACGGGGACATCCCACGCGGCTCCTGTGGTTCTGCTTTTGCTGGTGAGATGGCTCTCTCCTCCCTGTCCACGGAACAGTTAGAGAATCCCACCCAGTCCTCCTGTTCCAGATCGCGTCTCTTATCACCTCCCTGAAACCCATTTGGCCACTGGGCTCCAAGGAGAATGCCTCTGCCTACATATTTTGCTTCTCTAATAAAATTAATCCTCAGCCACTATCTTGCTGGGCCATGGGGCCGATTCCACGAGGATAAGCAGAGCAGATTGCATTAGCCCGCTTTGTGATCAGTGAGCAGAGGAGCGCGCGGACAAGTGACTGAGCCCCGTTGGCTCAAGCAGGAAGAGGCTTTCGAGCCTCAGCTGGGAACGCAGACTCCTGGTCCTGTGTGCCCTCGACGCGGCCCCGACGCTCTGCCGCCAGCCACGACACTGCCAGCCCCTGTCTCTGCACCCTCGCTCCGCCTGGGCTCAGCCCAGAGCGGCTGCTTCTCCGTTACTCGCCCTGAACCACGTGCACCGAAGTTGACTTAATGAGAGGCCAAGAGCCGGCCACATGTTCTTGTCCTCACTGGCCCCGGGGGCTGCAGGTCGTGGGCTCCTTCCTGCACGCCTGAGCGCCCTCAGCCACCCCTCTCTCCTCCCTGATGGGCGTGCACCGCCGTCCCTGAGGAAGGGCTGCTGTGGGCCTCCGGGCAGCGGCGGCATCACCAGCAGCGCAGGGCGCGGAGGGCTGGGTGCGTTCCGTGTACCTGCCTTCCGTTCCATGTGCGCCACGAGATCCATCAGCATCGGTCACCGTGATGTGCTGTCATTCACTCCTCATTCGAATTAAATGCGCTCAGTGGGCGCTCAACAGATACCACCTCCTGGCTGACAGATGGGCCACTGACTGATTACTTAACTGTAAAACCCGAATCCCGGGGACCACAGGGCCGTGTTGCCCATGACGCCCGTGCTCTGATAGCACGGAGCGGCGTCCCTGCCCACGGATGCTTCCCCTGGGGTCGGTGACGTGGCATGGGTTGTCCTCCGTTGCTTTTATGAGACAGAGTTTAGATACCGTACTGTTCACCAGTCTACATGTGCGGCTCCGTGGTCCTCGGACAATTCACAGCTGTTCACACCAATTCTAGCACGTGCCCGCCTGCCCCTCCCCTCACCACGGCCCCTGGCAGCCTGGAGCTTCCCCGGGCTTCGTGCCTTGTCTGTGCTGGGTCTTCCACACCAGGGGAGCCACGCAGACGTGGCTGCGGTGCTGGCTTCTTTCACGGGTGTTCCGGGTGTGTTCCGATGGTAGCGGTGTGGCTGCGGTGCCCCACGGGGGCGTGGCTGGGTGCCCCACGGGGGCGCCATGCTCTGTCCCTGAGGCAGCGCAAGCACGCTGCCCGCACGTCTGTGTGCAGGGTGCTGCGCGGCCCTGTGCTCTCTCACTCCCGACTGCATCCGCAGGCTGAAATTCTGCGCCTGTGATAAATAGCCCCGGGTTTCATATAGTGGGAATCCACAGGGGCTTTCAGAAAACGCACGGAGATGTGTCTTTGGAAGAAAACTGTGCCTGGTTTGCACAAGCTCGTGCGTCGGCATCAGTGGCTCCCCGCATTGGGGTTTCCCGCGAACTGCGCGCAGTGCCCCCGCGGTCCCACGGCAGCTGCGCTGGGCGTCGCCGTCCCCAGCCTGCGAAGGGCGCCTCGGTGTGTCTTTGCCTTTGGTTTCATTGATTTCTTTTGATAATCAAATGTTCTATTTGTTAAATATTCAACTAACTGAGAAGTCTCTTTTCTGAAAACAATGATGGAGAAAATAGACCATGTAATTCTCCCAAATATCATTTAGATCTAATGATGGTGATTAGATAGATCGCGAAGATTAGCTGGCCGGATGAGTGGAGACAGCGAGCAGAGCTTCGGGCCTGCGCCTGCCTCCTCCGGGCCCTGAGCGAGCGCACGGCGTCTGAGGTGACCGGCCCGCCCGTGGGGCTCGGCAGGCTGACCACAGGAGCAGCTCTCCCAGTACTGAGCGTTCGCTCTTTCTAGAAGGAACAAAAAGACAAGGAAAATCATAAGAGTCAACTTGTGGGTCTTTTGAGGCCGCAGATACTACCTTTAAAAACCGGCCCAACGGCCTCTTAGTTACACTCCTCTGAGAAAGAGAGGCAGCCCCGCTGTGTTCAGGGGCCACGTCTGCGCTTACAAAGCTGAGAAGGGAGGGCGGACGGAGAAGGGGACTCGTGTCTACACACCGTGTTGAATCTGCTAAAACCAATAAAAACTTAAAACAGAAGGCTTGAAGAGCATGCAGAGGCCTGGTGGCCACAGCGGGGCCCAGGGAGACGGAGACTCCTGACCGCTTCATGCCATGGGCGCTCTGCTGGCAAAGACGCCCTGGCGCACGGTCCGTAAGGAGGGCCGCCGTGCCTCCCACCCACGGGCCACCTGGGCCACCACCTCCCATCTCAACGCTCAGAATTTCGCTCGCAGAGGAAGTGAGAGCGTCGCTGGCAGCAATGTCAGTCAGAAGAAATTCGGCCTCCGGAGCTGAGCAGGGGAAAGGACGCGGGTGTGGGCGAGGGGCGTGTTCCAGAGGAAGTCGTAGGTCCTGGGTTGGACACCCGACACCCTGCAGCCGGGTGCGAACCGCCTCCCATCCCTCTCAGTTTCCGAAATCCAAGCTGGCGAGAGCTGGGAACAGGCGACGACCCAGCACGTTCGCAGCACCACTTGTGGTGCCCACGCTGGGGTCCAGGGTCCTCCATAGGTGGGAGACGGTGCCAGATGGGGCTCTCCCACCAGCTCAGGTGGGCATGGCCCATTCCCCCACCTCTGCCTCGCCCCCGGCCGAGGGGGCTCAGAGACCATGTGGGACGGCTTCCGGGCACAGCGGCCAGCGGAAGGGCTCTCCCTCAAGACCTCCTGTGTGGCCCCCTTTCTCTGGCAGGGACACAGACCACGCGTGTCACGTGTCACATGTTGCACGTCACGTGCCGCGCCCCTCTCCCCACCTCAGTGGATTAAAGCGATTTCTCACAAAGGAACCAAATTCTGCTCAAGAACCTGGCGAGGGAGCTGACAAAGGGCGCGGGCAGGTGCCGCCCCCTCGGAGCGGAAGGGAGGTGAGGTTTGATATAAGACTTGGAAAAATCCCGAGTGGATAAAGCACTCTCGAGAGAAAGTTCCCAGATATAGATTACCTATAAAAAGAATAAAAGGGGTGAACACGGAAGGTTTTTCATGGCCGTAAACAAATAATTTGTGATGGCTCTACACCGCGGCCACAAATAGGAGCAGGAATTAGAAGTGCCCCTGGCTGCCCGGCATCTACATAGATCACCGGGGCCGTGTAATGAAGATGGCCTGATAGAGATCACAATATGACAGCTTTCCTTTGCCCCGGCTGCAGAACCGCCGGGCGCGGCTTCTGGGGCCGGCCGGCTATTGATCCAGCTCGCTCTTGTCAGCGATGCCGTTAATGGGAATTCCACAGGCAAATAAAAGCCACGTTTTGTCTTCATTTTCATCTGAAATATGAGCCGGGCCTTTGTCCTCTCCACAGTCATTTATTACTCATTTTCCTTTATTGATGTTTATGAGCTGAAGCATAAAGTGATTCTCAAACGCAGTTTAATTGAGGCACCAGTTGACACTGTAACCATGATTACTGAGGCGCCGGCAGCCGCGCGCAGCCCATGAATCAGGTTTGCCTTCCGCGGCCCTCGGAGGCGGCACGGGGGAGACTGTCCTTAAAACGCGGCCGGGCTGGGGCTGGGGAAATGCGCCCATTTATCTTCATAGGTGGTGCGGGGGAGGGTGGCGGCCAGGGGCCGGAGCGCCGCTCGGTTCCCTGCGTTCCAGGCAGGGCCCGCTTAGTCCTGCTGGGCCCCGGCCCACGGGCGAGCCATGCTAGGCCTGGGCCCCTCTTCTTGTTCTTAAAAGCGTCTTGAGGTGAGCTTGGCGGGGGAAATGCTGGCCACGCCGCGGCACACAGCCAGAGGGGCGGCCCAGGCGCTCCGCGCGTGCGTCCGATGGCGGGAGCAATCAATACGGCTGAGAAGTATTTCTTTATATGCAGTTATTAACTCATAAGCTACAGTATATCTCATCTCATTTCGACAACAGCTGAGGTCTCCATCTCCCCCTGGAGACCCCTGCAGGTCCCATTATGAGAATCATAAATAATATGTGCTAATGAGATATGAATTGATTATGTTGGAGAAGCTGACATTTTCATCCATCATTCTAAATGATGTTTAACAATGGATTACCAGCCAGCAACTCCTCTGATATGAGATTAAATAAAATAGCCGGCTGTTACAGCACGCTGGCTCAAGGAGCTGGCGATAAATCTACTCAATTACTGTATTACCAATCCGTTTTCCACTGCTAAGGATATTATTATTTCATTTAGGCTTGTTCATGCATCATGGATTGTTTTGTTTCAGGCAGTCAATGGTAGGGACCGCAGCGCTCTATCCACCCGGCCTAGCCGCAGCACAGCGAATGGCCCTGCGCGGGCCCCAGACGGCCAAGAGGGGCCGCCCCGCCGCCCCGCACAAGGGAGCGCCCGGCCTGCAGCCTCATTTTCTTGGCGTATCTGAAAAGTGTCCACCGAGGGGTGCGCCCAGATGCCGGTCAATGACAACGAGGTTAGGAGACCCTCTCCGGTGGCTCGACCTTCATCTCAGGCTGCAGAAGATGGAGAATCAGATCACGAGGACCGGCCCTGGCCTGGCAAATCAGGTTAGCGGCCACGGCCATGCGGGGTGACCCTCCTCCCTGGGGCCCGGCGGGGCACGCTCACGCTCTGGCCAGGACAGGTGCCGGCCGGCAGGAGGTGCTTCCCAGCGCCAGTGTCTCTTGCCAATTCTAGACCATGCCCGTGGCTCCCAAGGGACAGCACGAGGCACTGGTGCCTGCACCCACAGACTGCATGGTCATAACCCGGAAGAGGGAGGCATTACCTCAAATGCAAATTCACCAGTTCGTCCCAAGATCACTGTGCCAGGGACACGGGAGCCACACCCACCGAGGGAGCATCCGGCCAGGCCCTCTCTGCTGCCCCTGCTCAGCCTGAGGGGTCAGTCCTGCCTGTTGGCCAGGGACGCTGAGCAGCCGCCAGCCCCGGTGGCCGCTGTCACTCCCTCTGAGCCCTGACGATGGCTCTGGCCTCTTGCCCTAGGCTCTGGGGATCCCAGGGGCTAGGGTGATGGCAGCAGCCCAGTGCTGGGGGCTGGAGGCTGCCCTCAGCTCTCCACTCCCTCCAGAGAGACTGCCCAAGAGGTCCTGCATGTCCCCCAGGGTGGGGCCGGCAGGACTGGGTGTGGGGCACAGCTCATGGCCTTTCCCATGGCCCTGTTGCTCACTCTTGTGCCCTGGGATTCGGCAAAGAGCACCAGGGGAGGCTTGCGTCTGGTCTGGGTGCTGGAGGGCCCAGCTGCGGACGGGGCAGGCCTGCCTCCAGGGGGACAGCCGATGGCCGATGGGGAGCGGGAGCTCAGCCACCCGGTTCCCCCCCCCCCCCCCCCCCCCCGCTGCCTTGGGCGGCTCTCCCTCTGCGAGGACTGGTCTTGGCTCCTGGCTGGTGGCAAAGATGACAGCAACAGAGTCACTAACACGTTTGCAAGTTGGCACGCTTTCTGTCCGTGGCCAGCGTGCCAAAGCATTTGGGAAATAGAAATCAAACAGATTCCCGCCTCGTCTTGTGAACTCACTTTGGGAGAAGCCAGTGTGGGGAGCAGGGAGTCCCCCAAGTCCCAGGGCTGTCTCTGCCCGCCGTGTCCCCCAGCACTGCAGGCTGTGCTAGAACCAAGGGGACAGGCGAGGCGGGGCTTGGGACCCAGCAGGCGCCAGAGGCTGATTCGGTGGGGTTTCCGTGAGATGGAAATGTCTGGATGTGGTCAGGTGAATCACGTTTCTGGTCCACGGTGTGGGCGGGCCTTGTCCAGTCAGCTGAGACCTTGAGAAGCAGAGGGCGTTCTGCCTCCTGCTGGCCTGGGCTGGGACTGCAGGCCGCGGCTCCCTGATTTCCAGCGGGCCACTGCCACCCTGGAGCGCCGTGAGCCCAGGCCTTGAGAATCCATGCTGCTTGACCTTGGCAGTGTTGGGCGGGCTCATCCTCTGCACGCCTCTCCTGCCGCGTGAGTTTGAGAAAGAGAAGGATGGAAACGGAGTGACGGGGAGGCCGGCTTTCAGAGGGAGGGGCTTTTCCATTTTTTTAATGGGATACCTTCTGTGATATTCGTGGAGGGACCAGCACGTGTTGTTGGAGTCCCTTTGGCTTGAGAGGGTAGAAGAAGGAAGAGACAAATGGGGTTCTGGAAGCCAAGAGCTTGGCAGAGAAAAACACACACGACTGGAGAACAAACTTTGGTGCAAACTGATGGTGCAAATCAGTGCAGACAATCTGACTGAGCACTTACTGTATACCAGGCCATTCACTAGGTGCTCAAGGAAATCAGAGTAGAGAGCAGGTGTACTGTGACCAGGAGGCCACACCTGGCAAGGGCCATTATCCTTGCAGGGGACATGCACCTGTGAAGAGGCTAACACACCTGTGAAGGGTCCATCACACCCGTGAGGGGTCACTGCGCTTTTCCGATGGCCTGGAGGGCTGGGGGACACGGCTGGGAGAGCTCAGCCAGGTGCACAGGGGAGAACTGAGAGCAAATGCCACACAGCAGAAAATCATCTGTCCACGAGAACCACAGAATGTTCTGGAAACACGAATGCTCCTGTGACTGTCACATGCTAGAGCTGTGCGTAGGGGATGTTGAGCACCCTTCCTGGACCCTGCTGTCCGTGCGGCCTGAGGTTCTGTCGGGGCCCCGGTTCCACCCTGGACGTCTGCTGGAGGCCCCGGTTCCGTCCTGGACGTCTGCTGGAGGCCCCGGTTCCACCCTGGACGTCTGCTGGAGGCCCCGGTTCCGCCCTGACGTCTGTTGGAGGCCCCGGTTCCACCTTGGACATCTAGTGGAGGCCCCAGTTCTGCCCTGGACGTCTGTTGGGGCCCCGGTTCTGCCCTGGACGTCTGTTGGGGCCCCGGTTCCGCCCTGACGTCTGTTGGGGCCCCGGTTCTGCCTTGGACATCTAGTGGAGGCCCCGGTTCCGCCCTGGACGTCTGTTGGAGGCCCCGGTTCTGCCCTGACGTCTGTTGGGGTCCCGGTTCTGCCCTGGATGTCTAGTGGAGGCCCCGGTTCTGCCCTGACGTCTGTTGGAGGCCCCGGTTCCACCCTGGACGTCTGTTGGGGCCCAGGTTCTGCCCTGGACGTCTGTTGGGGCCCAGGTTCTGCCCTGGACGTCTGTTGGAGGCCCCGGTTCTGCCCTGACGTCTGTCGGGCCCCGTTCTGCCCTGGACGTCTGCTGGAGGCCCCATGTCTGCTGGAGGCCCCAGTACTGCCCTGGATGTCTAGTGGAGGCCCCGGTTCCACCCTGGATGTCTGCTGGAGGCCCCGGTTCCGTCCTGGACGTCTGCTGGAGGCCCCGGTTCCGCCCTGGACGTCTGTTGGAGGCCCCGGTTCTGCCCTGACGTCTGTTGGAGGCCCCGGTTCTGCCTTGACGTCTGCTGGAGGCCCCGGTTCTGCCCTGACGTCTGTTGGAGGCCCCGGTTCTGCCCTGACGTCTGTCGGGGCCCCGGTTCCACCCTGGACGTCTGTCGGGGCCCCGGTTCCACCCTGGACGTCTGTTGGAGGCCCCCGTTCTACCCTGGACGTCTGTCGGGGCCCTGGTTCTGCCCTGGATGTCTGTCGGGCCCCGGTTCCGCCCTGACGTCTGTTGCTGCAGCCCCATTTTCCCAGCAGCAGTGCTCCCTCTTTGAAAGGCTTTCCTAACTTTTGTCAGAACTCAGCGGGCGTCTCTGTGCGGCTGGATTCCTGGGCGCTCCCCTCTGTTTCATTGATCTGGGTGTCGGTTCTTTGGCCACACTGCTGGGCGTGAGGAACCCTCGCACCGCCGTGGTAATCCTTCTCTCATGCGTCTGCCCTCACGTAAATGTGCACCTGCACTTGGCATGGCCTGGCTCTCGCAGGAATTGCTTCAAGCTTCAAGACTGCGCGGGGGGAACCGAGGCTGGTAGGTGCCCACGTCTGCAGCCTGGAGGAACACGATGCCTCTGCGCTCGCGTGGCTTCTCTTGCCTATTTGCGTTCATCCCTATTTTGCAGTTTCTAAAATCCGCATCTCCCATGCGTAGGTGGCTTTTGGTCTGCGCATCTCGTTTTCTTGGGGTGCCCTTCGGCAGAATCGCGCTGTCGGGTTGGCTCCCACATCTCCGTTGTTACGGCACAGAAATGCAGGGCATGTTTGCATGCTGAATTTGCAGCTTCCCACCTTGCTGAACTCAGTCTAGAAGATTCGCTGTGAATTCCCAGGAGGTTTTTACATAGAAAATTACGTCTTATGGAAATAGAGTTGAATTTTTCCTCCCCAGTGTGTAGCCTGTTTGTTTATGTTCTGCGCTGCGCTGTGCTGGCCAGTGCTTCCTGGCCTTTGCTGAACGGTGACGGTGAGTTGGCTGTGGTCACCTTGCTCACGGGGTGACGGTGTTCGGTCTTCTAGAATGACACGTGTGTCACCTGTAGGGTTTTGTTGGCGGTGGTGGTGGCTCTTTGCTCTGTGAAACTGAAGACACTTGCTTCTATCCTTTTATATCTAGTATGCCAGCATTTTAAAATTACTATGGTGAGTGCTAGAATCAAAGTTTAACACTCTGAAATTTTTCTGCTGCTTGATACGATCCTATGATTTCCTGAGCTTTTGGTTGATTGCATTGCAGGAACTGATTTTCTTTCTTTCTTTTTTTTTTTTTTTTTTTTTTTTTGACAGGCAGAGTTAGACAGTGAGAGAGAGACAGAGAGAAAGGTCTTCCTTCCATTGGTTCACTCCACAAATGGCTGCTATGGCCAGCACTCTGTGCCAATCCGAAGCCAGAAGCCAGGGGCTTCCTCCTGGTCTCCCATGGGGTGCAGGGCCCAAGCACTTGGGCCATCCTCCACTGCACTCCTGGGCCACAGCAGAGAGCTGGACTGGAAGAGGAGCAACCAGGACAGAATCCAGAGCCCCAACTGGGACAAGAACCCAGGGTGCTGGCGCCGCAGGCGGAGGATTAGCCAAGTGAGCTGCAGGGACTGATTTTCACAGGTGAAACCAGACTTGTCTGGGGTGTGCTATGCTTTGCACACTGCTGCTCTCGGTCTGCTGAGTTTTGCTTAGGGCTTTGTGTCTGAGTTCGTGGGGTGTGCCGTCTGCGTGTCCCCCAGCCCAGTTGGGGTATTAATTGCAGCCCAGTTTGGGTATTAATCCGTCTTTCGTCTTTAACCACGGAGATTTCCTTTCAGTCGGTCTTCCATGTTTGCAGAACTCCTGGTTGTCCGAGTCCCGCTGGGTTTTGCTGGTTTGTGATTTACGAGCAGCGGGCCGTCTGCTCGATGGCTGAACGCGTGAGCGTGGAGCTGTCTGCAGACATTCCTTGCCGTTCATCTCCTGGCTGCAGGATCTGCACGGACATCCTTTGTCTCATTGCTAGCCCTGGTCGCTTGTGCCTTATCTTGGAGTTCTGTCTGTCGGTCTTGTAGTTTCATCGCGTTCACTGACCCTTGTGCTCGGTTCTCAGTCCCGTGACGTCTGCTCTGAGCCTCCATTCTGCCTCCCCGCCGCTCCGGGCTCGTGTGCTGCTCTTCTTCCAGGATCCTGGGAGTAGACTGTAGATCGGAGAAATCCCTGATCTCAGGGTATGTGAAATCTGCCCTCTTTCCCACGGGGAGCGCTGAGCGCAGTCAATCTCCCCTGCAGAGTTGCCGCGGCCGCTGCACACCCACGATGCCAGAGTTTTTGTTTCCATTCAGTTTCTCGTGTTTTCCAAAGTGTCCCTGAGACTGTTTGGGCCCCCAGATAGGCTGGGCGTGCGCGCTTTAATCCCAGGTGGTGGAGCCCCTTTCTGATGACCCCGTAATCGTCACGTGTCTGCTTCTGCTGTTGTCACAGCACTCCGCTGGGCGGTCTTACTTTTTTAAATTTGCTAATATTTATTAGTCTTTAGAGTTGATGTTCCAGGTATGGTTTATCTCGGGGAATGTCCCATTGGCACAGTCCTTTCAAAGTCAGTAGGACCGTTGGTGGACGGTCTTGTTGGATTTTTGTCCAGGAGTTCCATCAACTTGACGAGAGCGAGGTGCTGAGTTCAGCTCCACCGTGAACGTGGGTGTGTCTCCTTCATCTCTGTGAGCTTTGCTTCTCGCACTCTGTCATCTGCTGCCTGCATTTCGGGATTTCCATTTGTTCTCGGTGGATTGATCCTCTCATCGCCACGGAATGCCCATATCTCTGAGCTCAGCAGTCTGCTTTGTTCTGAGATCAGCCTTATCTGCTATTAGAATCACACCCACTTTTCATTAATATTTTCTTTTTAAAATTTTTTTGACAGGCAGAGTGGACAGTGAGAGAGAGAGACAGAGAGAAAGGTCTTCCTTTTGCTGTTGGTTCACCCTCCAATGGCCGCTGCACTGATCCGAAGGCAGGAGCCAGGTGCTTCTCCTGGTCTCCCATGGGGTGCAGGGCACAGCAGAGAGCTGGACTGGAAGAGGGGCAACAGGGACAGAATCCGGCGCCCCGACCGGGACTAGAACCTGGGGTGCCAGCGCCGCAGGCGGAGGATTAGCCTAGTGAGCCACCGTGCCGGCCCTCGTTACTATTTTCATAAACTTTGCACCATTGATGTATTTTCAGTGAGTTTCTGTGGACTTCGTATCATGGCATCGTAGCTTTCAGTCACTCCGTCCATCCCTGCCTTTTAGGGTCTGCGGAAACGTTTTACACATGTAGTTGTCACTGATAACAAAATAATTATAAGGCTCCAGTCTTCCTTTTCTGGCATTTATTTTCTGCGTGTACACTCGGTTTTCTTCCTTCTTTTTCTTGTTTTCTTGACTTCAGAGGGAAACTTGGACACTTCGGTGGTAGTTGCACTTTGATCCATTTATCACGTGTGAGCGTATCGCTTCCTGCAGTTTTATTGTGGCTCCAGGTATCACAGTACACAGTGCACATTTACATATAACAACGGCCACGGTGTCTTCCCACTACGGAAGTCCTGACCCTTGCGTCCAGTTCCGTCTTGCACTCTGTGCTCTTCAGGGATAATTATCCCGCGGTTCCCGTCTCTCTGCATGGAGCGCGTAGCCACTGGTACTTCAACAATGAAGTGAGATTGAGGAGCGTGCTTGGCAGAGTCCAGCTGATGGTGTTTAGCCCTGTGTTTCCGCACTCTGCCCTTCTGAGGTCCGTGGCCCTCTGTCGTGGTCATCGTCCTTTACGGTCTGCCTGTAGCTGGTCTTCGGGGCGTGGTCTGCTGGTGACCGATTCTCCAGCTGACCGTATCCTCACTTTTGCTTCACTCCTAAAAGATCATCTGTCTAGACACAGAATTCATGGCTGACAGATCTCTTCCGGTGCTTGTTAACGGTGACGGGTCTTTGGTTTAAATTGATCGTCTTTTATAAGCAATGCGTCATTTTCCCTCTGCTTTTGGAAGTAAGCTTTATTTTTTTCAGATTTCAATGATCATGTATTTCATTTAAGATTTCTTTGGGGAGGGGGCTGGCACTGTGGGGTAGCAGGCTAAGCCTCAGTCTGTGTCGCTGGCATCCCATGTGGGCACCAGTTCCGCTCAGGGCTGCTCCACTTCTGATCTACATCCTTGCTAATGGCCTGGGAAAGCCGTGGAGGATGGCCCAAGTCTTGGTCTCCTGCACCCATGTGGGAGACCTGTGGCTCCTGGCTTTCGCCTGGCCCAGCCCTAGCCATTGCGTCCATTTGGGGAATGAACCAGAGGATGGAGGCTTGGTGCCCCTCTCTCTCTCTGCATTTCAAATCAATAAATAAATCTTTTAAAACAAAAGATGTCTTTGGGTTTGGATGTGTCCTATTTGGGGTTGTTAAGAACTTGAATCTGTAGAGTTACGTCTTTCCTCAAATTTAGGGCGTCTCCAGCTGCTGTGCAGTACTGTTCATGCTTCACCAAGATGTATCAGCGTTTCTTCACATGGACTTGGTGTCTCACGGTTTCTTCTTTCCTGGGGTCCCAGAGATGTGGATACAATGCCCGCTGGCCTTGCCCCTCGGCCCCGAGATTGCTCACTCTGGGGTCCCAGAGATGTGGATACAATGCCCGCTGGCCTTGCCCCACAGCCCCGAGACTGCTCACTTTCTTCCAGCGGGTTCTCTCTGGGGCATCCTCACATTCACTATCTCTCCCTTTGTCGTGTATATTACGCTACATAGAATATCCAATGAGATTACTGCTCTGTAATTTTATATGGCTCTTTAAAAATTATAATTTTGTGGCAGAGATGTTCTGTTTTTAACTTATTTTGATAGTGTGTCTCATTCTCTGCCTAAGCATTTTGTTTTCTTAAAGATTTCTTTTTTTTTTTTTTCAAAAGGCTAAGTGACAGTAGGAAAGACACAGAGCAAAAGTGGTCTTCCATCCATTGGTTCACTCTCCAAATGGCCACAGTGACCAGGGTTGGAGCAGGTCAAAGTCAGGAGCCAGGACTCCGTCTGGGTCTTCCACATGGTGGCAGGGACAAGCACTTGGGTCACCTTCCACTGCTTTCCCTGGTGCGGTGACAGGGAGCTGGACTGGAATCGGAGCAGCTGGGACTCAAATGAGTGCTGTGATGTGGGAGCGGGCACTCCAGACAGGGTCTTAACCGCTGTGTCCCAGCAGGGGCCTCCTGGTCAATTTCAGGGGCCCCTTGGAGAGCACTTGGGATAAACCCGCCCCGGCTTCCTCTCCACGCTGGGTGAGGGGAGCTCAGCCGTTTCTTCTCTTTCTTATCTGTTTTGTCCTTCCCTGCTTTTTCCTGTGCTGTGAGAGCTTGTGTTGAAACCCTGATTATCCCAGGGACTAGGTTAGGGGCCTCTCGGTCCTACTGAGCTTCCACCAGCCTCCTGTGGGCAGTGCCACCAGGCCATTCCTGGTTTTGCTCACGTGCTGGTTAATCTGAGCCAGCTGGCGGCCCTGCGTCAGGGCTCCTGAGCACCCACTATGCCCGGGAGGGTGGGGAGCAGAACCCAGGGAGGGTATGGCCTGTGCTCCCCCTGGGGTCGCTGCTCGGTCTCCTTCCTCCCACCTCTCCGAGCCCGGGACGACTCTGCGGCAGGGAGAGAGCAGGGAGGGGCGGGGAAACCGTGCTGCTTCTTCAGACTTCTCCTTTCACGGCTCGGTTGCGTCTCCTTCCCGAGGGTGCTTCTGCGCTGAGGTCCCGCTCCAAGGTCCATCCAGGGTCCCCTACAAGGGGAAGAGGGGCAGTGGGCTTGGAGCCAGGGCCGAGGCTCGGGTCCACCCCTACCCACGTCCAGGTTGACCCCCAAATTCCAGACAAGGAGGCACGAGGGCTGGGAGAACCTGAGCCCGCAGACCTGTCGCCTTCCCGTGACACACAGACGCTGTTTCCCAGGGAGCGACACGTGTGATTTTTCCACATTGTGGGAGCTGAAATACCTGCTTTTTAGAGACCTGGAGCTACAGATTAAAAAATAATGCTATGCCGGGGCTGGTGCTGTGGCATAGCAGGTAAAGCCACTGCCTGCAGTGCCAGCATCCCGTATGGGCGCCGGTTCGAGTCTCATCTGCCCCACTTCCAGTCTAGCTCTCTGCTATGGCCTGGGAAAGCAGTGGAAGATGGACCAAGTGCTTGGGCCCCTGCACCCATGTGGGAGACCTGGAAGAAGCTCCTGGCTCCTGGCTTCAGATCAGCGCAGCTCTAGTGCTATGGCCATTTGGGGAGTGACCAGGGGATGGAAGACCTCTCTTAGTCTCTGCTTCTGCTTCTCTCTCTGTGTAACTCTGACTTTCAAATCAATCAATCAATCTTTAAAAAAATAACGCTACGCCGTGATAAGACCGAAGCCACGGTGGCACTGTCTCATGTCCAGGTCGGTCAGAGGCATCGGTGGCAGAGCTCCCGGGGATAAACGGAACCGGCACTCCCACAGGAAGCCTGACGCCGTCGGTTGACAGGATGGAGGTGACGGGCTCCTTCAGCACCTTACATTCGTGTTCCGACGGCCCTGACCAGGGCCAGTTCACCCTCCTGAGATGATTGTCCACGGCACATTGTTTAGTCGACTTTATTGTTTATGTATTGTTTAGTGGACTTCATGTGTGACACCACAGAGCTTACACTCCAGACCGGTGGGTGGGGAGACTTTGATTGATGGCGGCTGAACCACGCCCAGTGTCGCAGGGTTCGGATGCTTTCATGGGCTTGTCCTGAGGTCAAGTGAATGACAGGCTGCCTAGGGGACCCTGGGAGGCCGCCTTGCTGGCCAGCCTCAGAAGCAGCTTGAAGCCTGTGGACACGGACCCCCCACATCGCTTTCTTAGCGCAGGGGCTGGGCTGGGGAGAGAGCAGACCCCATTCAGTGGACAAGGAACAAGAAAAGGAAGGGTGCGCGCATGCGCCGCTCTGCCGAGGCGTTTCTGTGGGGCTCGGGGCCCAGGGGTGGGGGGTCCGACTTGGGAACGTGAGAACCGTCCTGAGACGGGAGGCACAGAGGACCAGCTGGCTCGGCAGCCCAACCCGGCCCAGTGCAGCTGATTTTCCACACTAGGATGTGGAGGTCACGGGGCACACGAAGATGCAGTTCGCAGGTAACAGAAAGAGGGGGCTGCCGTGGGCAATACGGGCCAGGACTAGGAGCTCATGATGCGCGTGCGGATCAAGGCTGCTCTAAGGATCACGTCTCCCAAGAGTGTCAGGAAAACGGAGGGCGAGCGTTACCGATTTAGGTACATTTTTGTTCGAGTTTGTATACGCAAGGAGGAATGAGTGTGCTGTTTTTTTAAAAAAAAGATTTATTTGTTTATTTATTTAAAAGTCAGAGTTACACAGAGAGAGGAGAGGCAGAGAGAGAGAAAGAGAGAGAGAGAGAGAAAGAGAGAGAGGTCTTCCATCCGATGGTTCACTCCCCAGTTGGCTGCAACAGCTGGAGCTGCGCTGATCTGAAGCCAGGAGCCAGGAGCTTCCTCGGGGTCTCCCAAGTGGGTGCAGGGGCCCAAGGACTTAGGCCATCCTCCACTGCTTTCCCAGGCCACAGCAGAGAGCTGGATCGGAAGTGGAGCAGCCAGTCTCGAACCAGCGCCCATATGGGATGCCAGCACTTCAGGCCAGGGCGTAAACTCACTGCGCCACAGTGCCGGCCCCGAGTGTGCTGCTCTGATACATGTCTCTGCAGAGAACTGATTTCTACAATTAGACTAGCACACTTTCCATCTCTTCACTTAGGATCTACCCTGCAGATTTCAGATACACAGAGTGTGTGGGCTGTTTAATACATGCGAAAATTTACATAATCTCATATTTAGCGAAGCGATATTCAGCTTTTAATTCAAACATGGTTTTAAATTTCATTTGAAAGGAGAACATACACACATACACACACAGATCCCCCAATTCCTACAATATCCAGAGGCGGTTTATTGTCTGATCCAGGGGTAGAAAATTAAACCCGCTCCCGGCTGCACGTGGCAGGGACCCTGTAACTTGAGCCAACAGCACTTCCCCCGGGGGCTGCAGTGGTGGGAAAGCGGAGTGGGAGCCAGAGCCAGGGACGGAACCCAGGCACTGGACACTACGACAGTGTGGGAACCACTAGGCTAAATGCACACTGCTCTCTTAGATTTTGAAAATAAACCTCTGCTTCTAAAGGCAGCTGGCTTCAGAGTCAAGGAGATGAAGACCGTGCCCTTCCGGTTTAATTAACCTCCGTGTCCCGTATTCCACACTTCCGGTTCGGAGCTGTGGCTTCGGCATTGCTAAGCTCTGGAAAGCTCGGACGTCACCCTGGACACCCTTTGCTCTCCCAAGCTGCGAGGACCAGCACAGCTGAAAACAGCTTCCTGGCTGTGAGTCAGGATTCGTCCATCGACTGGGGATAATTGCGCAGATCGGGCGCTTCAGCCCGGCTGGGACTCTGTTTATTTCCCCTGTCTATACATTACTTTGGGTGGAACTAGACAAGTCAAGGTGTTGCCAGCTGTGAGAGGATGCCAGCTACCACCCCCAGACAAGAAGCACACAGATCTAGGCAATTTTGTCTTTGCGACACGAGATTCTGAACCTTTCTGTGCCTGGTAGTTAGTGGGATACCCTTGATGTGGATTTGCTCCAGGGTGACTTTGTGTAAAGCTTGGGAAACGTCTTGTTGAAAAAGATACAGAAAATACAGGGAAAACGGAGGCCAGGTAAACCGCAGGGTTGTCAGGGTCAGGTGCAACGCCTGGAGGCACACGCCTGCAGAAGCCGCAGGGCGCTTGGTCCTGGGTGACGCCGTGCCCGTGGCCCTGTGGAAGAGCTGCCCGACTGAGGTGAACAAGACGGGGTCAGGACAACACCCAGCGAGCAGTGCCTGTGGCTCACAGCTTCCCCTTTTCCCTGTAGTTCCAATATCGCATTGCATACACACAAGTTCCGGAAGTGAGTGACACAGAGGTGCCTACGCCAAGAAGCAAGCCCCCTTGTGAGACACCTGCAGTTCAAGGACGTCACAAGGCGGCACCTGGAGGTGCCGTGACGCCTCCGCCCGATCTCCACCGGGGACAACGCTGCGGAGTGCAGTGGCGACACCGTGTGGCTGGCGTCGCTGCAATGCGTGTCTAGCTGGAGACCTCGTCACGTGCACAGCTGTGGAATCACTCCCACAGTCAGGGTGGAACCATCTCAGAGCGTTCCCGTCTGCTGCCCAGCCCCTGACAGCCGCTGATCTGGTCTCTGTCGCTGTCATCTGGCCTTTCCCAGAATGGCCAATAGGATCGTACGTCGGGTAATCTTTCTGGATTGGTCTTTCCACTCTGCACGATGCCCTTGAGATTCTCTTCCATCGTTGAGTTATCAAGTATTTGCTCCTTTTTATTTCATGGTCTGGAGGTCCAGCGACTTTACTGTGGGAGTCTTTGGTTGTGTCTACATGTTGACTGTTCTTACTCAAGCCACAGTGAACACCTGTGCACAAGATTCTGTGTGGACTCTGTTTCTCTGGGGTGATTGCTCAGCATTCTTGGGTCACATGGTAGCTGCAGGTTTAGTTTCTGCTTTGTAACACCCAGTGTTTTCTCGACTGGCCATAGCAGTTTGCATTTTCCCAGATGTCTAAGTGACCCAGTGTCTCCGTGTGTGCATCAGCTTCTCGTGTTTCCTGTTTGTTTCTGATCACTATGTGGTAGCTCATGGTTTGCATTTGCATTTCCATAGTAACTAGCGCTGCTGGACGCCTTTTCCTACATGTACCGCGATCTGTTGATTTCTTTCTCAAAGTCTCCTGCTCCTGTTCTGATGGGATTGCTCGCTTCCTCACTCTTTCGCTCTTGAGAGTGTTTTGTGTGTTCTAGACACCGGTCTTACATCACATAAACACGTTGGAGACATTTTCTGTGGTTGAACCTCATCGTTTTGTTCTTTGAAGAGATTCCTTTCCAGGTCAGAGTGTTTCTTCGTATACCATCTCACTTTGTTTGCTTTCATGGATTGTGCTCTGGGAATCAAATCCAAGAGCTTTCTCCTAGGCCAAGATCACTAATCTGGCGATCTTTCCTCCATCCAATGACTTTCACGCCTTGAACAGTCAGTGTGGAGGGCCTGTGACATTCCCTGTGCTAGCGCATAGACCCACGTGACTGTCGGGCCTCTGACACCCACACAGAACAGTCACTCTTAAAATCAGGTAGAAGGGTTCCTACTAACTTCTTTGTACTAATTAGTTTAATCTAGTTTCTCTGACTGCCCGTGTGCATTTTAGAATGACCTGATCCACACCTACAAGAATTGCTGCTGGGATTTTGATGGTACTGTCTTAAACCCTCACCTCCGGGGGAAGAGCTGACAGCTGTACGACTGTGGGTCTCCCAGCCCATGAACACTGCATCCTCTGTACTCATGTAGTGTCTTTATTTCTTCCATCAATATTTTGCAACTTTCAGTGTACAAACACTGAATTTTTTTGTCAACTTTATGTTCAAGTATTTTTGGAGTGACTGTAAACGATGTTTTATTTAAAAATTTGCTATCATTGAAATGTAGAGATACATGTCGTTCTGTGTACTTGTCTTGTACCCGTGACCTTGCTCGCCTGTGTCTTGGTTCTAGGACTAGTCAGGACAGCTCTCTTTCTCCCTTTCTGATCCGGGTGTGTTCTGTTGCCCTGCTGTGATTCTCGCGCTGGGTGGAACCTGCAGCGTCACACTGAGCAAGCGTGGTGAGTGAGCAAGGTCGGTCCCGGTTTCAGAGGGAAAGCACCCGGTGGGTCGCCGTCCCGTGTGTGTAATTCAGTGCAGGCGCAGATCCTGTCTGTCAAGTTGACATGCTCCGCCGGTCGCGGCTGCTTCCTGAGAGGCCTACCCTCAGTGGCCTTTCAGTTCTCCCATGTCCGTTCCTTCCCCACCGGATCCGGTCATGTGACTGTTCTTGGTAATATTGTGAACCACACTGTTGGACTGAAAACCCTGAACCCGTTTTGCATCCTCTGCATTGCCGTCAGTGTGCGAGGGATGCTTTTGTACGTATTGCTGAGCTGTTTGGGTGACATCCTGCTCACTGGTACACGGCTGTGTCCAGGAGGGTTGCCTGCTGTTTAGGGTTCTCTTTACTTCGGTGTCTTTGTACCCACGCGATGATGACGTCAGTTTCGGGAGTTGAGGGTACTCCCGATTTTTCTATGTCTTGGAAGAGATTGTATAGGATTGGTATTCCAGTGCTATTGTGAAGCCCTCTCCCTCTGGAGATAGCTCTTTGGGGCGCTGCTGAAGAATAAATTCGTTTTCTCTCCTAGTCGCGGCACTGTTCGCTGACCCCTCCTGCCAGGGGAGCTGTGTGGTTTGTGTTTTGTGAGGACTTAGTGTCACCTAAGTCGCAGCTGGCTGGGCGTAGATGTTCTTTCAATTAACTTATTCTGCTTTTTAAATGATGTTTTAATTTATGAATTTAATTTATTTGAGAGGCAGAGAGACGGACACACGGCTAGGACTCCTATCCACTGGTTCATTCCCCGAATACCCACAACAGCCAAGGAGGAAGCCAGGGGCCAGGGGCTCCATCCAGATCCCTCTGTGCGTGCAGGACCTACGTGCTTGAGTCCACCCGCAGGAAGCCAGAATGAGGGGCAAGGCTGGGGCTTGAGCAGGCGCTCCCTGGGGGCGTGGGCGTCCCGAGGGCGTCCTGAATGCGGCTCCGACGCCTGCCCCTTACTGAGCTTCGGGGCTCCGGGTGCGGTAGTCCCCATTTCACCCCCGGTTTAGTGATCCCTGTCTTCTTTCTCCGTCACTTTGCTCCAGACTCTACCCATTTCATGGATGTTTTCAAGGACCCGTTTCTTTGTGTCCTTGCTGTTCTGGTTTCAGTTCCGCTGATTTCTGCTCTTTATTGCTTCTTTCCTTCCATTTTCATTCCTTTCACTCTTTTTTCCCCCTGGAGGAGGAGCGAAGGTTATTTAGTTGAGATGTTTTGAGATGTTCTGTCTGTTTAGAATGCAAGCGTTTACTTCCACAAGTCTCCCTCTCAGCGGTGGTTGAGCTTTATCCCACAGCTTTTGACTTTTTTACAATTTTTATTTAATTCAGTGCATTTTTGTTTCCTTTCGGACTTAGTCTTTTGCCCCATTCGAATGTGCGTTGCGTGGGTCTCACGCGGTCGAAGACGCGACTGCGATCTCTTCTGTAGCGGGTTCGAGGCTTTGTGGTCGGGGGCTCGTGCTGCAGGCTCTAAGACTTCAGCTGGTTGAGTTCTGCCTCTGTCTGCTGGGACTCACGGCGCTCCGTCCCGGGAGCTGAGGCAGCAGCATGTGCCCGTCTGCGGATATTTCCCCTCCACACTCTGCGAACCAACGGCCTGCCGCCACCGTCAAACAGAATTTAGAAAATTCTAGTGGAGATGAAATTTTACTTTCTTAGTCCGAATTCTTGACGCTTTCACTGCTTCTCCTTCACTCTCGGTGTTCCCAGACTCTCTCCCCAAGGGTTTCGGGCTTCGGGACTCTGCTGAGCGGCAGGTTAGGACGGGGCAGCGGCGGCTGCTTCTCCCAGTGTCTCCGACCGCTGAGGGTGCTGGCCTCGCCCCAGGGCAGGAGGCGTGTGCACCCACTGGATCACAGCCCCAAGGGGCCTCGCTCTCACTCAGTCCCTGGAACACCTGCGGGTCTCCCTCGTGCCTATGGTTTCTGAGGAGCCGGCCCTGCACCCTGGGCTCCCGCAGGTGGGGGTGGCCCTCCGCCCCCTTGAGCTCTCCCCTGTGTTTCGTGTCAGGAGATCTGCGGGGCTGGGTCCCACATGCGCCTGGGGCTGTGTTTACGCCGTCTGGGTGGTGCTCACATCTGAAATCTCCGATTGTCTGTTGCCAAAGTTGTAAAGCCTTGCAACTGCTTAAATTCTTCCCAGTCGTGGGGCCAGCGCCATGGCACTGCAGGTTAATCCTCCGCCTGCGGCGCTGGCATTCCATTTGGGTGCTGATTCTAGTCCTGCCTGCTCGCCCCTCTTCTGATCCAGCTCTCTGCTATGGCCTGGGAAAGCAGTAGAAGATGGCCAGGTGCGTGGGCCCTGCACCCGCATGGGAGAGCTGGAAGAAGCTCCTGGCTCCTGGCTTCAGATTGGCTCAGCTCCGGCCATTGCGGCTATTAGGGGAGTGAACCAGCGGAAGGAAGAGCTCTCTCTCAGTGTGTGACTCTACCTCTCCAATAAAGAAATACAATATTAAAGAATACTTCCCCGTCTTGCCATCCACAGTGGTCCCTGTCGCCCTGATGACCGAGTGTGGACTCCTGGCCGACCTCCGCGCTCTGGCTCCGGCTCTCGCAGGGTCACCTGCGCCCTCCATTCTGCTCCTCTGCCAGCTGGGTCACCTGCGCCCTCCATTCTGCTCCTCTGCCAGCTGGGTCACCTGCGCCCTCCATTCTGCTCCTCTGCCAGCCATGGAGCTGCTGCTGCTTCTGCTGCTTCTTAACTTTCCAGGTGAAGTTTTCTTTTTGTCATCTGCTTCTGGGCAGACACATGTGTGAGTCTCCATGTCATTGTCATGGAGACGTCAGAACTGCCGCTCCCTGGCGCCTTCACGGCCCCTGGGGACCCTGCCTGAGCTCTTCCTGCTCCCGGCTGACGGGTGACTTCCCACCAGATGCGGGACTTGTGTGGAGGTGGCAGGACTCGGGTTTCCTTCTCGGTGATGTGGGCGTTTCCACAGGAGACCCCCCGCTCTTGCCGCTTGGGACTCGAGAGAAGACGCTGGGCTGCACCTGCACTGACTTCGTGCCATTGTCAGCAACTCCTGTCTCCCCGCCGCAAAGAGATGGAAACAGAGTGGATGGGGCCCCCAGCCAGCTTCCCGCCGGGCCTGAGCCACTCGCTAGAGGCCCAGTGAGCAGCCCGGCTTCCCCTCCGTCTCCCCGAGCAGGGGCTCAGAATGAAACCCGATTTGGTTTCCGACAAGAAAGCAAGCGTGCGTTTGCTGCACACCACGGCCCATGCATAGCACTGCTTCGGCTGGGACTTGTCCAAAGATGGGCACAGACCGACTTTCGAGGTCGCTGAGCCGCTGCCCTTCCCCCAGCCTGGACAGTGCTTCCATGGGGGTTCCCCCGTCCCTGGGACTCCTGTGTCAGCCAGGAGTGCGGGCTGAGCAGCCCACCTCCCTGTGTGGGGTCAGAGCAGAAGACAAAGCTGATCCTGGATGCATGGGTCTCAGCTGTCCCCACCCTGGGTCCCGGCCCAGGACCTTGTGCTCTGACTCCAGGCCGCTGGGACTTGCAGACAGGAGCACTGTGGGCTAAGGACACGTCCTGCTGGAGCAGTGCCGACTTGTCACCGGTGTTGTTTAGTCTGTTCATTGTTTACTTTTTACACAAGCTGCGGTGTCTGACTTCACTTCATGCGTTCATGCAAAGGTAACCAACAGCATCAGGCTCCACGTTTATATGCAAATTAAAGGGCTTGGGGCATCCCATACGGGTGCCGGTTCTAGTCCCGGCTGCTCCTCTTCCAGTCCAGCTCTCGGCTGTGGCTTGGGAGGACAGTGGAGGATGGCCCAAGTGCTTGGGCTCCTGCACCCGAATGGGAGACCAGGAGGAAGCACCTGGCTGGCTCCTGGCTTCGGATTGGAGTAGCTCCGGCCATAGCGGCCGTTTAAGGGATGAACCAACAGAAGGAAGACCTTTCTCTCTGTCTTTCACTCTCATCATCTAACAATATGTGTCCAAAAAAAAAGTTTAATGGCTTAAAATTGGTAGCCACGAAGGTGATCCTGAAAGCCCGTTGGGGCTGCCGTTCTCTGGCGGAGGTGCTGTGTCCAGGGCGCTGGGCTGGGGCAGAGTGGAGGAGGCCCTTGCCGTGTCCAGGGCGCCGGGCTGGGGCAGAGTGGAGGAGGCCCTTGCCGTGTCCAGGGCGCCGGGCTGGGGCAGAGTGGAGGAGGCCCTTGCCGTGTCCAGGGCGCCGGGCTGGGGCAGAGTGGAGGAGGCCCTTGCCGTGTCCAGGGCGCCGGGCTGGGGCAGAGTGGAGGAGGCCCTTACTCACTTGGTGGGAGGCAGCGCAGGCTCTCAGGTGCCATTCAGACAGAAGCACCTTGTTCTCACAACAGCCTGTGGATTAATTAAAACCCCCCAAATATCGTGTGCATGTATTTTAATCTCCTTTACAAAGAAAACTTAGAAAGGAAAGAAATGTGGGCCCCAATCTGATACAGCTGGCCTCCGATTCGTGCTCACTTTGGGGTGGGTGAGAATCAACAGCAGCGCTCTCACACACACACACACACACACACACACACACACACACGGGGAGGGCAAGGCAAAGTCGGTGCGTAATGGCTGGCCGGTGTTCGGAGTCCCTGCGTGTGTCACTGGCAGCGGAGGCAGCCAGGCGTGACAGCGTGGCGTGTGCCTGACACCTGCGGCAGCGCGCGTCTTCCTGCACAGCTGTTTCTGTAAACATGTATGAATCATAGTTCTCCGGTGCCTCGGGCAGAGCGAGGCTTCCTGCCCTTGGACAGCGGCCAGCTGCTAATGGAAATTCCCTCCCTGGGCAGCGATGTGCTTTTCTTGCCCTCAGCATGGCCCGAGGCTCCATCCAACGACACGCACGTCTCCCTTGGGCATCCATAGGGGTTAATGACTTTTCCTCATGAAAGACTGGAAGGTTGTCCCCAGCAGAGTGGAACAAAACAGCCAACATCGCAACACGTCCGGGCTGCCCTATTCATTCACGCTTTCGCTCGGGTTCATCGCGTGCCAAGCAGTTCTGGAGTCTTGGGGCACCTCGCGGGAGAGGGGGCACACGAGATTTCCACCTGCCGGGGGCAGGGAGGGAGAGTCTCGGGCGGAGATACCGTGAAGAGCACGGCCATCAGACGTGACGCTTGTATGGTGTCCAAAATGAAGTGAGGCGAGGTGGGAGGGGATGAGATGGGCGGGAAGTGGTCCTCCACCGGCTGCTCCTCTGCCCTCCTGGGAAGAGTCTGCCTCTTGTCCCCTCCTCTCCACACCCCGGGGAGGGGTCTGGAGGTGACAAGTCCCTCCCTCCTCTGTCTAGATTAGCTGGACTTTGTAGAATAGAATGTTGCTCCCCCAAGGTCAAGTTTGAAGAGCAAATCTACTCCTGTGCACACTGGAACCCCGGGAGTCGACGCCCTCCTGGTTCTGAAGTCTGTCCTCTTGGGAAAGGCCAGCCGTTCCGTTCTGAGCATGACAACTCTCGTGAGGAGCGGGATGCTCCCCGGGGCCGCCCCGTGCATGGCAGCAGAGCCCTCGGCCGTCGCTTTCTCCTGGTCCTTGCCACGCAAGCTCTGAACCGAGCAGGGACTCCGGGAGCACCTGCTCACTTCCAGCATGGAGGTCCGTTTTCCCGTCACCGCACACAGTCTGCTGTCTCTAAGGCACCGAGATTTCCGCCTAGGGCTCTCCTGCTGCATGGGATTCTCTGTGTCTTCTCGCCTCGTGTCCTGCGGAAGCTGCAAAGCCTCTCGCCTTCGTGCTGTGACACAGCCGCTGTCCTTCAGTGTGCGTTTCCTGCTGAGTGTCCTTGGTCCGCCCTACACCGCGGCACTCCGGCTCCACAGCGCTCTCAATCATGTTCCGCTCATCAGGAGTCTGCCCCTCCCGTGGATGTGCTCTAGCTGTATCCACGCTTACCCTAAGCGGAAGCCCAACTAGTCTGCACAGCTTTCCTGGCAGCTTCAGATCTCACTGACTTGCTTGGGGAACGAATACTCTTAATAATTCAGATACTGTCTAGGCACGTGCTTTCGAACAATGAGCAAACCAAACAAAAATACCCTGGTGGCTAATTTTTAACTTAAAACAATGTACAGTTATTCAAACATTGCATCAGTTTGTGTTTTTGAATATTCAACAACATGCATGTTTAAGATGCATTTGTCTATACAACAAGTACTCACTTTTATGTGTAGTCTTGCCTCAGTAGCACACACGTCTCCCAAGTGGAAGCGTATGCGTCCTGAAATGCTTCACACTTCTCCATCCCTGCTTCCCAGCGCAGAAGCCAGCGTTTCTCAGAGGCTGAGGTCTGCGGCCGGCTGTGACGGACTGTCCACTCCTCATCAGAGATACGGGGAGGGCTCACACCCCTCTTCCTTAAACAGGTATGGAGCCTAAAATCCATGAACTCGCTTCCGGTACGTCAGCCAGGTACCAGTGAGTGCCCTGAGTGAAAACACAGATGTTAAACGTCAGGAGAACGTGGGAGCCGTCTTCTCTGGGCAGGAGCCACAGTGGGCGATGGGAGCCTCAGGCGGTGAGAGTCCTTGGGGGAGCGAGCCTTCGAGGTGCGGATACGGCGTGAACAGCCGGAAAATCCGATCTCATTCATTCTGAGCCGAGACGGTGGTAGCGGTACAGCCGCTCTGTAAGGACATTGTGGAAGGAAGCAGAATGGCTGAAAATGTCCCCGAGTGCTCAGATGAGAAGGGGACCTGGGACCGGTCGTGTCTAATCCCCTCGCAAGTGCGTCCTCACAGCGCTGACCTCCCGTCGGCCATCAGTGCTCAGATCAGAAACAAGGAGAGGAAACCCCACACAGCCCTGAGTGTCTGTCTCCTGCTTGTGATTTTCACATGATCGAATGCGGATAAAGACGTGCGGGGGATCACATAAGCCACATAGAAACTCACACACAGAGGGATGGTCGATTACTGTATCTCTGGGAGCCTGAAGTGTGACATGATTTTAGATTCCACACACTAAAATAATGCACTGATTGGCTCATTCATGATACAGCGCCTTGTTAACAAAGGCACATATGTTGAGGGACATCATGTGCTTTGAAAAATGCGTTTTTTTTTTCTTGAAGGCTTCCACTTACACAAACTCACTTTAGAGACATAATCAGATTTTAAAAACATGTGAATAGTGAATCAAAGCATAGCTTACAACATATCAAAGTCAGAATCATCCAAATATCTAACTAAGCAAGATTTCTTAACATAATTGCAGTATCATGTAGCCAGTAAAAATAACTGTAAAATATATTAATTGGCATGTGGAAAATGTTCCTGATATAGTGTATGGTTTTAAAAGTTTATAAAATAATATCTGCCCGTATCTTTAAAGAAAAAAATCATGTTTATTGTATTTTTCTGTTTCTAACCATGATACTCAGATTTACAATAAAATCACATGATCACCTTGATTGATGCACAACAAGAATTGGACAATGTCACCATCTGTGATGACATCCCTGGGAAGCGGAATAACGGGGGATCACCTGCTGTGTCCGCTGGAGTCAGGGGATGAGCGGAAGCCACGAGGGGAGGAAGCTGCCCCTGCGTTCCGCTGTGGTCGCTCTGCAGAGCCTGCTCAACTCCTGGAGCCGCCAGCGGCTTCTGTGAGGTTGCACGATACAGAGTGAACGTACAAAAGCGGACATGCAGACATCACACTTAAAATTAAAATGGCATGTGTAATGTGTCAGAGACGAGAGAGGCGGATGCACCAATGTCTGAGTTACTGCTCCACCCCGACTCTCTTCCCGGCCAGGTGGCCACCTCAGCGGCTGCTGCAACAGAACTACAGTGGGTGGCTTGCAACGGGCTGGGGCTCTGCGGGCCGGGCCCTGGCCCAGGTGGCCTCTGAGGGGGCCTCTTCTGGGGGGGGCCCTGGCCCAGGTGGGCTCTGGGGGAGCCTGGGAGCTCTGGGGGACAGACACAGATGAGTACTCCCATCTTCTGGTTCACTCCCCACATGGCTGCAACAGCCAGGGCTGGGCCAGGCTGGAGCCCAGTTAGCGTCACATTCCCAGGTTCAGGGGACATCTCCGGGTTCAAGTCCAAGCTCCGGTATGGGGTCAGATGACTGCAGCTTAGAGTTCCCACGGACAACTCTACTCACTGGTCCTATGTTATCTTAGGACACAACTCAGGGGCAGCCAGGTGGAAGAGAGACACGGAGTGGGAGGGGCAAGGAGCCCTGTGCCCTCTCCAGAGACGCCACTCTCCCAGCACCTCGATGTGTTCTCCAACCCGGCCGCCATCACTGAGGGTTCTGTGGAGGCTGCATTGCCAAGATGTGGATAATGACATCATGGATAATGACGTCATGGATAATGACATCATGGATAATGACATCATGGATAATGACATCATGGCCGCTGGCACCTGCCCCAATCCCCGGCTGCTCTTTCCTCCCCAGAGCCCAGGAGGGGGACAGGTAAGTGAGCGAGAAGCCACCAGTGCTCACGAACCGGAAGACTCGAAGCGGCGGATGCGTCGGCTCCTCCCCGCCTCATGATTCCCAGTTCAATGATTCCCATCAGCCTCACAGAAAGGCATTTTGCAGATGCAGACACGATTTGTTGAAAATTGGCAGGAAAAGTCAGAGGACCTTGACTAGCTAAAATTTTTTGGAAAAGAATGAAGAAAACCCATATGCCCAATGTCCAGGCTCATTAGCCATGGGGTGAAGAGCCTGTTAGGATTGGGCTGTTTGCTAGAAACACGCACTCAGAAGGTAATACCCGGCCGTGTGGGCGGCCGCCAGCACAGCGAAGGCCGGGCGTACTTATTTGCTGCTGGTGAGAATTGTAATCGTTGCTCCCAACTTTGCTAAGCGGACGATGGCAGTACTTGCGCAGTGCCTTAAAAATATTTGTTGTGGAGCAGAGAGGCCTTTTGACATTGACTGAGGTAAATGAGGTTGATTGTAAATGGGGTAAAAATGCTTGAAGCAGTGGTTCTCATGATGATAGCCACGAATCATTGTTGAAGACTCTGCACGCCACTCTCTCTGCCTTAACCCACTGCCTCCTAATTTTTAAGAAAACGATGAGACAATGCCTATGCATATTTGCATCTTACAGATTAGGCTACAGAGGCACTTACTCATATTCACACGGTTAATAAATCTTCTGTGTGTCCAAGAGTCACAATAGGAGACTGTATTTCATTGAATTCTTCCGTCTGAACTCTTGACCCCATAAATTCTGATACCTCTGGAAAAAATAATTATCTCATTTGCTGTTTCCTCAATTAACCCATTACTCTACATCTGAGCTGCTCAGCCTTCGGGTGGGCCGCATCCGCTCGGCTACGGGCGTGGCCAGACTCCCCAGGCACAGCCACGAGTCCCACAGCTGCAGGCTCTTCTGTTAGCACGGATCAGCTCACCTCCCGACTCCCTGATGAGTGGCTCCCTTTGTCTGCTGCGTTTAAAAACGGGAAACTCCACTGGACTTCTCCCTCCCCGTCCCGTGGCGTGTCAGTCATCCTGTAGCTCTGTCCGTCTTCGATCACTGCCTTGCAGCTTCCCCCTTTCATTTCCAATTTAGCTGAGCTCACAGGGGCTCTGCCGCCCACTATGTTAAGGTCCAACCAAGACGCCTGCCTCCATCCCTCTCCTCCCATCAGTGAGCATGCACCTGTCAAAGACGGGGACCCGAGTTCTGCTTCTACCATGCAAACATGGCTGCCAAGCTAGCAGATCAAACACACGAGAGAGCCTAAAAATGGAATTAAAACAGGTTTATGTTGTTGCAAAACAATTGAAATCCACGCACACCAGGGATCTTAAAATTTCATGGAACAATGTATCATGCAAAAACTATGCATGGATTTCGAAAAAAATGTTTCATGTAAAGAGATTTCGTTCTGTCTTTCCATGAGCTTTTTGCATGATCCCCTGTGGAAATTCTTGGTCTTTTCCTGACTATGTCAAGTCGCTGTCTTCAGTGCTTTCCTGTCTAAAAGCTTCAGTTGACGTTACTCGGTGTACGCTCCCACCGCTGCGTCATTGATTCGTGATCCTCCCAAAAGCTCGCTGCCAGCCGCTTGGCTCCGGGCCCCTGTGAGGGCTGTGTGCACAGGGACGCGTGAGGCGGCCCTGTCACCCCCCCGGAGCTGGAGGTGGAGGAGCCCCTGCCCGGGAAGTAGCCTCCCACTGAGCCGCGGAGAAGCAGGGGCCAACGAGGCCTCCTGGGTGATGTCCACGTCGCGTCGGCACCTGAGTGGTTGTCCCCCAGGTGGAGACCCCGTGCGAAGGCACTGAAGTGAGTTTAGGGAACGGGGGAGCCACTCGTGTATCTGGTGCTCAGCGGTGAGCCTGGGGCCGGGGGCTGGCGTGCAATGAGCTGCAGCTGGGGCACGCGGCTTCTCGGGCCAAGGACTTGGGGTTCTGGCATCCGTGCGACCTAAGCCGTCCCCAGGTAATGGGCTTCGCTCTGCACCTGTGTTGGGACCAACCTGGCGGTGGTGTTGAATGGGCTGGGAAGGCAATCAGGGAGGGGATTACGCCGGAGATTATTGCACTGGCCCAGGTGAGATATGGGGTGGCAATCTCGTGGGTAATTACAGTTGTCAGGAGAGCCCCCAGGAACAAGTCCAGGATGCTGTAAGACCTTCTATCGGGCGGATCTAAATTACATTGGAGATTAAGAAAGGGCTTTCCCGCAGAAGTGATATTTAATCTGAGACTTGAATAATGAGCCAAAATTAGTGAGGCAGAGAGATAGAAACAGCCGGTGTGAAGAATGCAAGGCGACCGTGTGCACGGTCTTGTAAGGAATGGAGTGGGGGCCGAGACGGGAAAAGTTCTGAAACCCGAGTGAGATTGCGGAGCCGCATAGGCCCGTGAGGGTTGTGAGGATGGGCCGGGGCCGGGGTCTCTCGCAGGGCGGGGCCGGGCAAGGTCCTGGGCTCCTGTTGCTGGCAGAGGTATGGTAGCAGCTGCATGTGGGGCCAAGAGAAGCCAGCGAGGGTGGGGCTGGCGAGTGTTTTCAGAACGACTTCCCAACCTCTAATGGAGTTCAGATGGGAAAGACTCAGATAAGACTGGATTCGTGCAATGGAGGGTGGGAATCCCACCTGAGTTTGTTAACACTGGGCACTGCGGCGCCCCCTCCCCTGGGAAGTCCTGCACCCCAGGTTGGAGCGCCTGGGTCAGCCAATGATCTGGGAGGCAGAAGGTGTGGTTCGAGTCCTCGAGCCCCTGCCACCCTCAGGGAGGCCCGAGTGGAGTTCCTGGATCCTGGCTTTGGCCTGCCCAGCCCCTGGTGCTGCTGGCACTTTGGGAGAGTGGGGGCGGGGGGCTTCTGTGCCCCCGTCTGTCAGTCGAGTGGATGACACAGGCTGACCACATGCCACCAGCACCACAGCGCAGCTGGGCATCGGTGCGGGCAGCTTCAAGCCTTCTGCACCTGCTTTTCTCCTCCTCCTTGGACCCTGTGGGTCCCGGGCAACTTCGTGTGGGAGCCCCTGCAGTGCCGCCCCTGCGGGTGCCCCTCAGTCACGCCCTGTGCCTTCCCAGACCTCACCTGGGCCCCGTGCCGCCCCCGTTGGCTCAGCATCACATTGTGGGGTTCACGGGTGTACAAGTACAAGCCCTTGCTAACTTGTGTGGTGGGCCCACGGCTGCATGGTGGTGGTGGGCCCACAGCTGCATGGTGGTGGTGGGCCCACGGCTGCATGGTGCTGGTGGGCTCACGGCTGCATGGTGGTGGTGGGCCCATGGCTGCATGGTGGTGGGCCCACGGCTGCATGGTGGTGGTGGGCTCACAGCTGCATGGTGGTGGACTCATGGCTGCATGGTGGGTTCACGGCTGCATGGTGGTGGACTCACGGCTGCATGCTGGTGGGCTGATGATGGCTGCATGGTGGTGGGCTCACGGCTGCATGGTGGGCTCATGGCTGCATGCTGATGGGCTCACAGCTGCATGGTGGGTTCACGGCTGCATGCTGGTGGGCTGATGATGGCTGCATGGTGGTGGGCTCACGGCTGCATGGTGGGTTCACGGCTGCATGGTGGTGGGCTCACGGCTGCATGGTGGTGGCCTACGGCTGCATGGTGGTGGGCTCACGGCTGCATGGTGGTTAGGTGCAGTGCATCTGCTAGGGCTCCGTGGTGCCGACAGAGTGCTGCAGCTAGCAGCATTGCCTGAATGCGCCTTGTGGGGGCGTGTCCTGTGGGGGCGTGTCCTGTGGGGGCGTGCCCTTTGATGGGCATGTCTTGTGTATGTGCTTGTCTTCTGGGGCGTGCTATGTGGGAGCGTGTCCTGTGGGGGGAGCCCTGTGGAGGGTGTGTCGTGTGTGGGGGTGTGTCCTGGGGAGGACATATCTTAGAGGGGGAGTCCTGTGGAGGGTGAGTGCTGTGAGGCGTGTGCCCTGTGGAACTTGTCTTGTTGGGGTGTCCTCTGGTGGTGTGCTCTGTGGGGGCATGTCCTGTGGGGCGTGTCCTGTGGGGCATGCCCTGTGGGGCGTGTCTTGTGTTCATGGGTGTCCTGTGGGGCGTGTCCTGTGGGGTGTATCTTGTGTGCATGAGTGTCTTCTGGGCTGTGTCCTATGGGGCGTGTTCCACAGCCTCCTTAGGTGGGAACTCTGGGTCTCAGGGCAGGCAGCGCTCAGAGCCCGAGGAGGCACCTGTTCCCCAGGTCTGAGCCCCCCACACTGCAGCCAGCTGGGCGTGGCTCCCGAGGGCTCCTGGGGCTTCTGTCAGAGGTCGCTGTGTGGGAGCCGTGAGGCACAATTTTCCATTTTCCCTTTTGCTGTCTGCAAAGCCATTGAGCGCCTCTCTTCTTTTCTTTGTTTTTTTGGGGAAAGTTTGTTTATTTTAAAGGCAGAGTTACAGAGAGAGAGGGAGGGAGAGAGCGCAAAAAATCTTCCATCTGCTTGTTCACTCCCCAATTGGCCATGAAGCCGGGAGCCAGGAGCTTCCTCTGGGTCTCCCATGCAGGTGCAGGGGCCCAAGGACTTGGCCATCTTCTATGCTTTCCCAGGCCACAGCAGAGAGCTGGATGGGAAGAGGAGCAGCCGGGACTGGAACTGGCACTCATATGGGCTGCCGGCACTGCAGGCGGAGGCTTTACCTGCTGCACCACGGTGCCGGGCCCCGCAGAGCCTTCCGTGGGCTCATGGCGGTGACCCCAGTGCCTTCGCCCTGCAGCCTGCACACGCGCCGCCTTGGTCAGGAGCTCCGCCCTTTCCATCAGCCGCAGAGGCTGTGTCTTCGAGCTTCCGCCTTGTCCCCCACTCGCCCTGGCACGCGCAGGGTGTGAGGCGGGACCCCCGCGCCTTCCTGGCTGCGCGCCGGGCCGGTTGTCTTACCGGTCCTTCCTCAGGACGCAGTGGCACGCTTTCAGTTCTTTTTTTTTTATTATTTATTTTTTATTTTTGACAGGCAGAGTGGACAGTGAGAGAGAGACAGAGAGAAAGGTCTTCCTTTGCCATTGGTTCACCCTCCAATGGCCGCCGCGGTTGGCGCGCTGCGGCCAGCACACCTCGCTCATCCGATGACAGGAGCCAGGTGCTTATCCTGGTCTCCCATGGGGTGCAGGGCCCAAGCACTTGGGCCATCCTCCACTGCACTCCCTGGCCACAGCAGAGAGCTGGCCTGGAAGAGGGGCAACCGGGACAGAATCCGGCGCCCCGACCGGGACTAGAACCCGGTGTGCCGGTGCCGCAAGGCGGAGGATTAGCCTGTTGAGCCACGGCGCCGGCCTCAGTTCTAAGAGAAGAAGTGTTGGACACCTTTGATCCTCTGTTAACATGTAATTTCTGAATAAGCTTGCCCGCTTTCGATCCTCAAAAGTTGGAATTTCAAGCTGAATTTCATGGCACTATAAATGAATCAGAAAAACAAGGTCTTTCGGGTGACCGTTTGTTCTGTAATAGCCGTCTGTACTCTGCACTTGTCTTTTTTCTCAATTAAATTCTATAGGTTACTATAGGTTAGAACCTATGGGTTCTATAGGCTGTATGGGAGTCTTGTGTTGTATTATGTTACTCTAAGTGTCTCATTTCATAGTCATTTTAAATAGTAATGTTTTCTATTTACATTGCAACATAGGACTACAAATGACAGCTGCATGTTGGTGTTATTTTGTGTTGTTTCTAAGCTATCTTATTGATTTTATTAATTAATCCATAAGATACGTTGGTTTTACTAGGTAAGCAATCATAAACTTTACATTTTCTTGTCTTACGGCATCGGCTCGGATTCCTGTCAGTTTTGAACAGAGACCCTGGCCGGAGTCTGCACTCAGCTGTCTCTGACCCCAGAGGCTGACGGGACAACAGTTCCTCCTCATTAATAATAAATGTTCAAAAACCCTCTATCAGTTTGCAGAATGTAAAAAAATCTGGTCGACTACGGTTTCTTTTAAAGTGAGAAGATGCGCATTTCACTGCCTCTTTTCTGTATCCCTGAGATTATTACTGCGGAGACGACTGTAGGGATTGTGTCCTAAGGTCTCGCTTTAGTGGCTGAGGTTAACACGCCTCTCTTTCCGAATCACGTGTCGTCAATGCAATGAACTCAGCCTGAACGGATGGCCTCCCAACCCTTGACCAGTGTGCTAACAGGTTTTAGAAATTTTCCTTTTCTTTGGAGAAGTTTTTGTTAGGACTTACTCACTCTACAAGCACAGTGACACAGACCAATCTTCCATCCCCTGATTGGTTCCCGAAATGCCTGCGATAGCCGGGGCCGGTCCAGGATGAAGCCAGGACGCGGGAACTCCATCTGGGTCTCCCACGTGGGAGGCAGGGCCCGGCGATTGGACCATCGCCAGCTGTCTTCTCAGCCCTACTCGGGATGCTGGCCTCGCAGGCTGCGGCTCCACCTGCGGCAGCATAACCCCGCCCCGTGTGGGAAGTTTCCGAGTTTACCCAGTGCGCTGCTCTTGCCAGACGGACTTTGGTTGTGTTGACAGACACCAGCGATCCGTGGAATCAGGGAAAAGAAAGGGCCGGATTCGGGGACACGTTCCCTCCGCTCCGGCAGCACGTGCAGGGGACAGGCCCTCCAGGGCCGACATCTGGGGCAGGGAGGTGTGAGCTGTTCACGCTGTGGAGAAGACGGATGGGACCATCGGGGGAAGGCTCTGGGCAGGCGAGCCGCGGTGCGGAGTCAGCCCTGCCTGGCTGCCTGGGCTCACGGTGCGGGGAGAGTTCCCAGCAGGGTGCCCTGGATGGTGCGTGAGCCATTGGTTGCCGCCGTATCTCGTCCCCCACTCACAGATCCCCCTTTGTCATAATTTTCGGACATCTCAGAATTATTTTTCTATCAATCTCATGGTTAGTTTCAGCTTCATGAAAAAAAAACAAGTTCGCAAATGATCGGTCATTTTATATTCCCCAGAACAAGCTGATGAAGCAACTCCCGAGCCCACCCCAGCTGGGTGTGTCAGAAGACATTGTAAACCACGGTTCACTCCTGGACTGGCCCGGGGCTGCGCCTGGGCTCCACACTCCTGGGGCCACTCCAGCACCGGGTTCACCGGGGTGGTCCCTCCCCGCCATAACATCCGCACGATGTCGTTTCATTGCCTGGGGCTGTGTTCAGAGCTGTTTGTGAGACGTCTCAGGGGGAGTTCAGGCTCTGATGGGCGGGATGTCCATTTCCATTCTGAGTAGTTTCCCCTTTCCCACTCGGGTTTCTTTCTGACCACCTCAACCTCTGACCACCTGCAGCTCTGTGTTTAAATTACGAGTTTTAGCTTTTCCTAGGCATTTTTTATTATTATTTGCCTTGCTCTTAGTGATTGATCAGTGCTCGTCCTGTGTTGGGATGCATGATGTCCGCTGTGTCGTTAACGTTGGTCTATAAAGCTTGTTGGGTGACAGCATGACGTCGGATGAATTTCCATGGGGGTTGCATCTGTGTGTGGCAAGAACGCGTCTCCCCGGGGTCGGGGGTCACAGTGCTGGCAACTGTCTCCAGCTTGTGGATTCTTTTTGCTCAATTTGGGTTTTTGCTTTAAGAATTTCACTTTTTAAAAGTTAGAGGGAGAGGCCAGCACCGTGGCACATCGGGTAAGTCCTCGGCCTGCAGTGCCAGCATCCCGTATGGGTGTCGGTTCCAGTCCTGGCTGCTCCACTTCCAATCCAGCTCCCGGCTATGGCTGGGAAAGCAGTAGAAGATGCCCAAATCCTTGGGATCCTGCATCCCCGAGGGAGACCTGCAGGAAGCTCCTGGCTCCTGGTTTCAGATCAGCACAGCTCCGGCTGTTGTGGGCATCTGGGGAGTGAACCAGCGGATGGAAAACACCTCTCTCTCTCTCTCTCTCTCTCTCCAAGTAAATAAAAAAATTTTCTTTAAAAAAATGAGGGATATGTTTAAAATCAGTATAGTCTTAAACTGATTAATTTATTTCATATTTATTGATTTGAGAGACAGTAAGAGGTGGGCTGGAGAGAGACAAGGAGAGCACCCCTATACACGCATTCACTCCCCAGATGCCCACAGCGGCCGCGGCTGGGCCGGGCCTGGACTGGACGCCAGGAGCTGCATCCAGGACTCCCAGGTGGGTGGCAGGGGCCCAACAGCTTGCGCCATCCCTGCAGCCCCCAGGGCCCACGGGAGCAGGGAGCGGGGTTGGAGCCGGAGCCAGGGGTTGCACCCAGGTGCTCTGGCGTGGGAGCTGGGTGTCTACACCTCCAGCTGCCCTAGCCGATGGCTGTGTCCTCGTGGGAGCCTTATTTCCAAATGGAGCCTCGTGCATCTCAGGTCTGAGATGAGGCCCGTGTTGACTGTAGCCAGCGTGGCTCCTTTTCTTTTGAAACTTTACTCGTCTGCTTGTTCCGTGTTCATGATGCTGGGCGAAGCCTCTCGGGCCTGCAGGTGCACCTGTGCCCGAGTGACTGGACGCTGCACACACTGGAAGGCCTTGCTCTCCAGTGATATTGCCCGTGAGCGTGGCCGTGGCTGTGGCCGTAGCCCGTGAGACTTAATTCTGCCGACCCAGCTGATGGTTTCCCGGTGACTTCCTTTTCGTGCTTGGGCCACCTTAACGCTCTCATTCCACAGTGATTGGCAAGTGTGCGGTGAGCTCCTTCTCCTGTCGGCAACCTGGTGCCCGTGGCACAGGTGCCATCGTCCCGTGTGGCCCCTGCTCCAAGCCTGGCTGCTGTCCTGGCCGCCCAGCTCCCTCCAGGCCCCTTGTTCCCGGGAGTGCCCTGCGGGACGGCCTGGGCTCTGGAGACAGCTCTGCCGAGCTCCCGCTGGGCTGTGGCCGCTTCTCTAGGATGCTGTCTCGAGGTCTCCTGTTCCCAGGGCTGCTAACCAGGGGTCGGCTTCCAGAGCCGGAGCTTCCAAACTTGACTTTTCCTCGGCATTTTTCCGAGGTTTTCCTAGGGTGCAGCCACCGTGGACTTTCTTTATTTCTCCCCTCTGAGACCTGCTGGGATCTGAGTTCGTGTCTAACACTGCTGGGGACTTCCGAGGCCTCGCCGCCTCTCCAGCCTGCTGTAGTCTTTTTATGGAAATCACACTCTTGCCTCCTTTATTCTCAGAGAGGCGCGTGTTCTGTTCTCTGAGTCACTCACCAGGGCCTGGCTTGGCTACCGTGTCCGCTTTCTCAAGGTGCAGGCGGACGCGGCTTGGGTGAGTGTGCACCTGCTGTGTTAGGAGTTTTTAATCACGGCGGCATCACCTGTGGGTCTGTCTAATGCAGGTCCCTGCGGGGTGTCAAGGTGCCTTCCAGACCATGCTGGGAGCAGGCCTGCGCAGGCATGGCCATGCGCCTTCTCTCCTCCCTCCTCCCTCCTCCCTCCCCCCTCCCCCCCTCCCTTCTTTGTCTCTACCCCTCACTCACAGCCAGGGCTCAGGCAGGCGACTGTCTAGACGGCTCCCTTTTGCGCTGTTTTCCTTTAGGGGACCCACCGAGAGAGTTTTATGTGGGGATGAGGTCTGGCCTGTTCCCCACATGGGACACTAGCTGCGTCCCTCACTGTCACCTGTAACTTATTAAAGGCCAAGGTCTAGGCCACCAGGGACCACCTGCGGCCCCGCAGAAAGCTCCGGCCTCTGGGATGGCTGTCGTCTCCGTATTTGCCCCCTCCCTTGGTTCTGGCCCCGGGGATTTGACACGTCAGTCATGAGCTGAGATGCACTGGGTCTGATACCCAGTGAAGTTCTGAGACCTGCAGCCCACCCTGTGGCTGCAGTGGTGAGCTCCTCCCCACAGGAGGGCAAGGCCCGCTGTTTCACTTTCCCATCCCGCAGGATGGGCAGGCGGTGAGGGCAGGGCGTGGAGCCCACCCGAGCGAGCCGGGCGCTGGATGCACTGGGACGTCCTGGCCGGGGGAGTCCTGGCTGGCACCGTGGGCAGAATGACTGAGTCTGCAGAGTGAACGCAGATCCGCAGTTTCTCAGAGCCCCAGACGGGAGGAGCAGGCTGCGGAGGCAGCGCCAGCAGAGAGGGAGGGCAGGGGCAGGGCTGCGCAATGGGCTGTGGATCCGGGAACTGAGGACAAGCAGAGCGGAGGAGCCCTTCACGGCACCCCACGGACCAGGGTCTCAGGGACGCCTGGGGAGTCGGTGGAGGGCGCTGCGGCCCAGCGGGTTGAGCGTGGCTTGGGACGCCTGACTCCCATATTGCAGCACCGGGGACAGAGTCCCAGCTCCACTTCTTCTATTTTTCTTTTTTTAAGATTTATTTGAAAGGCAGAGTTACAGAAAGAGAGATCTTCCATCTGCTGGTTCACCCCCCAAATGGCCCCAACAGCTAGAGCCTGGCCAGGCCCAAGCTGGGAGCCAGGAGTTTTTTCTGGGTCTCCCAGGTGTGTTCAGGAACCCGAGGACTTGGGCCACCTTCTACTGCTTTCCTAGGCCACAGCAGAGAGCTGGATCGAAGTGGAGCAGCTGGACTGCAGGCTGGGGCTTTACCCACTGCACCACAGCGTCCCCCACTCCTGTTCCGGATTCCTGCTGACAGAAGGCAGCCCTTGGCGAAGCTCCTGGCTCCTGGCTGCAGCTGGCCCAGCCCCCGCAGTCCAGCCTGTGGAGGGTGAACCAGCACGTAGATGTGCTCGCCCCCCCCCCCTTTTTTTCCTGTCATCTGCCTTTCAAATCCGTAGGTGAATAGATGAATCCTTTTTTTTGTTTTTTTAAGGAAGAGCTGGCTGGTTGTTGAGTGCGCAGGCCGGGGCTGTGAGAGGAGGCCTGGCCCGCCGGAGCCGTGGGCGTGGGTTCCCCGGGGGTGGCAGCAGCCGGCAACGCTGTGTTCTGCTGGGAAAGTAGTGGACGCCGGGTCCGAGTGTGCGGGTCAGCAGCATGAAGCCCCTTGTGAGGGTTCCTTGTGGGCTGAGGTGAGAACGTGGGCGTGGCTAGAACGGAGTTCAGGGAGGGGTCCCTGGACTGAGAGAGTAACCTCTGCAGAGACGCTGGGGGACTCCGCCTGGCTTCCGGGTCGGAGAGCTGGGTGTCCTGGGACCGTGGGATCAGGGAGCACAGTGGAGGTGGGGGCGCTGGCCTGAGGCTACGGGGCTCACTGGCTCTTAGAAGACGGGGAGGAGGGGGCGGGGGGGCTGAGATCTGGCTGTGGTTTCCTGGGGACACAGCGCTGTCTTCTCACACCTTCTCTGCAGAGTCACTTCCTGAGGCAGAGCAGAGTGGGAGCCCCAGGGCCCTGGGAGCTGGGAGGTTCGAGGTTGTGCAGGTGAATCTCAGAGCCAGCGGATGTTAGGGGGGGTGGCATCGGGTGGGACCCCACCATCCCCGGCTCCACCGAGCAGCCAAAGTGCAGCAGGGACGGCGGGCAGCTCAGCACGTGTGGCAAACAGGGTAGGAGGCAGGGCTCTCTAGGTCCCAGGGGAGAGGAGCACCGGCTACACAGAATGCCAGAGAGCCGGGCAGCGGGGCCAGGGCCAGGGCACAGAGCTGCTGAGTCACGCGCAGGCAGCACCCACGCCTCCCTGGAAAGGTGGCAGAGCCGGTGGGGGCCGGGGTGCCTTGGGCTGATGGTCAAGGCTGGTTTGATCAGCTCCCCGGGTGTGTGCTTCCTCTCGCTCTCAGGGTCAAGGTCGGGAAGGAGGTCAGGGCGGCGTTCCAGGGCGCTGCTTTCAATCTTCCTGGGCCGGGATAGAGATCTTTGGCTCTTCGCCCTGCCGGTCTCTTCACGGCACAATCAACCGACAAGCACAAGTAATTTCCTGCTGCGATCTGGACAGAGATATCCTGGGGGGGGGATGCAAGCAACGAGGCACCCCCCCCCAGTGCCCGCGCAGGCAGAGGGAGAAGCAACGAGGCCCCCCCCCAGTGCCCGCGCAGGCAGAGGGAGAAGCAACGAGGCACCCCCCCCAGTGCCCGCGCAGGCAGAGGGAGAAGCAACGAGGCACCCCCCCCCCAGTGCCCGCGCAGGCAGAGGGAGAAGCAACGAGGCACCCCCCCCCCCAGTGCCCGCGCAGGCAGAGGGAGAAGCAACGAGGCACCCCCCCCAGTGCCCGCACAGGCAGAGGGAGAAGCAACGAGGCACCCCCCCCCCCCAGTGCCCGCACAGGCAGAGGGAGAAGCAAGGAGGCACCCCCCCCAGTGCCCGCGCAGGCAGAGGGAGAAGCAACGAGGCACCCCCCCAGTGCCCGCACAGGCAGAGGGAGAAGCAACGAGGCACCCCCCCCCAGTGCCCGCGCAGGCAGAGGGAGAAGCAACGAGGCACCCCCCCCCCAGAGCCCGCGCAGGCAGAGGGAGAAGCAACGGGGCAACCCCCCAGTGCCCGCGCAGGCAGAGGGAGAAGCAACGAGGCACCCCCCCCCAGTGCCCGCGCAGGCAGAGGGAGAAGCAACGAGGCACCCCCCCCCAGTGCCCGCGCAGGCAGAGGGAGAAGCAACGAGGCACCCCCCCCCCAGAGCCCGCGCAGGCAGAGGGAGAAGCAACGGGGCAACCCCCCAGTGCCCGCGCAGGCAGAGGGAGAAGCAACGAGGCACCCCCCCCCAGTGCCCGCGCAGGCAGAGGGAGAAGCAACGAGGCACCCCCAGTGCCCGCGCAGGCAGAGGGAGAAGCAACGAGGCACCCCCCCCCCCAGTGCCCGCACAGGCAGAGGGAGAAGCAATGAGGCACCCCCCCCCAGTGCCCGCACAGGCAGAGGGAGAAGCAACGAGGCACCCCCCCCCCAGTGCCCGCACAGGCAGAGGGAGAAGCAACGAGGCACCCCCCCCCAAGTGCCCGCGCAGGCAGAGGGAGAAACAACGAGGCACCCCCCCCCCAGTGCCCGCGCAGACAGAGGGAGAAACAACGAGGCACCCCCCCCCCAGAGCCCGCGCAGGCAGAGGGAGAAGCAACGAGGCACCTCCCCCCCAGTGCCCGCGCAGGCAGAGGGAGAAACAACGAGGCACCCCCCCCAGTGCCCGTGCAGGCAGAGGGAGAAGCAACGAGGCACCCCCCCCAGTGCCCGCGCAGGCAGAGGGAGAAACAACGAGGCACCCCCCCCCCAGTGCCCGTGCAGGCAGAGGGAGAAGCAACGAGGCACCCCCCCCCCCCAGAGCCCGTGCAGGCAGAGGGAGAAGCAACGAGGCACCCCCCCCCCAGAGCCCGTGCAGGCAGAGGGAGAAGCAACGAGGCACCCCCCCCCCCAGAGCCCGCGCAGGCAGAGGGAGAAGCAACGAGGCACCCCCCCCCAGAGCCCGCGCAGGCAGAGGGAGAAGCAACGAGGCACCCCCCCACCCCCCAGAGCCCGCGCAGGCAGAGGGAGAGTTGCAGTGAAGGCGGCTCCGTGCACTCAGCCCATCCCCTTCAGCAGCATCCTCGCCACCACGTGGCACACGGGCGACTGGTCACCTCTCCTCTGCTCCACGCGTGCTGCGCAGAGCAGAAAGCGAACGCGTTTTCCTTCTGTGTGCAACTCAGAAATCTCCATCCATTCAACGCCGACTGACAGTGCATGGACGAAGCCACTAGGTTGGTAAGAGACTCTGCCCTGCGCTAGGGCTGCCTGCTTGCGACCATGCCCGGGCCCCGGCTTCTCACTGTCGGGAGGCCGCTGTGACTTCCTCCTGCTCCTGCGCCTTCCGTGTGCGATGGGCTGGGGGAGCAGGGGGCCTCCCCACGTGACAGGCAGATTTACTGGGGAGGGGCGACCGACACAAGAGCCATTCTTTACTTTGCTGCCTGCTTCCGTGAGACCGTCTTCAAGGTGGCGCATTCAAGACGACGTTGCTGCAATGGCGGCTGTGGAGTTTGCCTGAGGGCTCCGTGGGGAGCTTTGGTCACTGCCTCTGGGCTCTGCACCAGCGCAGGGAGCCAGGCCCCCAGCCCCTAGCCCGGCGACAGCCATGCTGAGGCTCGGTGAGGCTGGGAGATTGCCAGGATCACCCCACCTTTCTAGTTCGCTGCACCTGCCACTCTGCCTCCTGCATGGCTGGCGGCCTCGCACGGACACCAGCGCCTCCCACCTCCGCCCTGCAGAGGAGCCGGTCACTCCAGGGCTGTTTGCGGCATAGCAAGAAACTAGGTTGTCTTGGCCCAACTACCTCCTCTGAAAGTTGAAAAATTAGAAGGTGAAGGAACTCGGTGGGGGGAGGGGCAGGTCTGGCAGGAGGCTGACAAGGACGATGCCTGTCACCTGCAACCCTGCAGTGGTGACAACAGCCACAGACATGCCTGGGTCCAGCCGCTTCCTCCCCCCGTGAGCCAGGGGCTTCCGTGTTGTTTTGAGACCGTGTGCTTGGTCTGTACACACGGAAACAGAGAAGCTCCGGGCACGGCTGTGTAGGTGGCGGGGCATCGAGGTGAAAACAGTGGCGGCCACAAGGTCTCCTCAAAGCAAGGGGCAGGACGGGGAGGAGAGCCAGCGCTGCACACCTCAGCTGGAAGAAGGATGGTTGGGTGGGGGAAGCAGCACCGGTCCTGGCTGCCGGACCTCCTAACAAGGTGTGTAAAGAAGGGCGATTACGGGAGATAATAAAGTACATGGAGAAATTTACTTGTTTATTTGGAAGGCAGGGTACAGAGAAGCAGGGGAGAGAGAAAGAGAGATCTTCCATCCACTGATTCATTCCACAAGTGACCACGAGGGTCCCTGCTGGGCCAAGCCAAAGCCAGGAGTCAGCACTCCATAAGGGTCTCCCATGTGGGTGCAGGGCCCCAAGCACCTGGGCATCTTCTGCTTCCCCAGGCCGTTAGCTGGACGCTGGATAAGAAGCAGGGTGGCCGGTGCATGAACTGGCACCCAGACAGGACGCTGGCGTCCAAGGCGGTGGCTTAAGCTGCTACGCCACAGTTCCGGCTCCAATAAGGCAGGTGTGACGTTGATAATTCCCAGGTTCTAAAAGAAAAAGAAGAGCCTAGATGTGGAGTGTCCACATATATCCAGGCTGAGGCGCTTGAAGGCCTGGAGACATTTTGTCCACGAACGCGAAGACGTTTTATTTTAGTAGACCGTAAGATCTCACAGCACAGAGAACTCACCGTGCAAAGACAGCAAAGGACCAGTCGTGCCGTCTGTGCACACACTCAGTCTCCGAGGCCATGCCCACAGTGTTTGTGGACTGTGGGTTCAGACTTGGTAGGCCCGGTTTCTGTCTGACTCACAGCACACAGTCGCCCTGCCGAATTCGAGCCGTCTTGTGTTTAGGGACACATTTCTTGTGGCCACTTGCATGGCAGGAAGCTGAACTACAGTGAGAGAAAGCCGCAGCTTGTGTCAAAATGCTGTTTCCATTTGCAGGAAGTGCAGAAATGTGGGCCTGCTTCTGCCCGGGACCCAGGGGTGACGCGAGCTGGGATGTGGATGCCGCTGGCTTAGCCGACTCACCAGCCTTAGGAAGTGGGTGCTGCGCCAGCACACCGGGAGTGTGGAGCGAGGAAGCCCGCACCCTCTGACGCAGCAGGTCCTCAAGGCCAAACAACCTGGCAAGGCCGCCTGCTGCTGCTGCCGCAGGTGCAAAAAGTGGTTTGGCTGTTGGCCGTGGCGGGACGGGTGTCGGTTACGCAGAAGCCGCCCTGGCTTACTGGTTACAGAGCAGGAGTCTGAGGTGCCACGGCGGGAAACAATGGCCTAAACTCACGCCCGGCAGCGGAACCCGGACGCTGGGGTTCACTGCGTTTTCTCTGTTTGCGGGGTTGGGGGGGCTCACAGCTCGCGTGGACCTGTGTGTCTTCTCTCTCTCTGGCTTCGTAAACCGATCAGCAAGCTTCCACAGGTCCAGCTCCACCGGAATCTTGACTGACAGATCCTAAAGAACCGGAGGAGCTCCTTTGTTGGAGCCATGTTGGGGGCTGAGCATATGAATAAAGAAATCGCCCATAAGTAAAAACGGGGTCATTGATATTTCTCGGGAGGGCAGCTGCTGCGTCCGCCCAGGGCCCCTGATTAGGGGCTTCATTGTTGCAGGTTTATTAGCTCAGATGAAATCAATATATGCACCCAGACCCTCGGGTCTCCCTGGACATTGTCCCTGGAAGCGCTATTGTGCTAACATCAGGGCGAAGTGGGGCATCTTCCAGTGTAACATTCAGCCATGATGGATCAAATTACCTTTTATTTAAAAAAAATCAAAATTTCCCTTTTGGACATTCAGTGAATGGCAGGTTTGACCTTTCCTGGTTTGTTTCCCGGTGCATTGTCCGCGGGACCCTGCTGCCAGTGGGGAGTGCGTTTCCTTTCTGCTCTCCCTCCTAATCTGACCTCTCGATGCTGCAGCGGACACAATGCCGCTCCAGAGGCTTCCTTTGTGCGACCCGGGGCCCGGGTCACCCCGAGCAGCTTGGCGTGGGCCCTATTGTTTGGGCCCGAGCCTAGTTCACATTGAAATCATCATCGGACAAAACTTCATCCTCACGTCATTAAAGGCACCGACGCGTTTAGCATCCTCACGTTTGGGGTCCGGTAGGACGCCTCCTCTGTCCGGTGTGCTCTCTCAGCGTTCCCCGCACGGCGGCTGCTCTGGAACGCTCTGACTCCGGCGCCCGCCAGCATCACACGGGCACGGTGTGATGGGCATAACTAGGCACATGGAGTAAGTGCAGGAGCAGCAGGTAGCACGGGGCTGTAGGCGGGACAGGGCACGCATGCTGGCGTCACGCAGCCGCTCCCTGCCTGCCCCTCCCGCACACACGTCCTTTGGTCTCCTCTCCGTTTCCAGCAGGTGCCGTGGAGATGCCGGTTTCCTGGGGCTGCTTCTTGGACTACTTTTCAGCTTGACTATACAGCGTTTCTTAGTAAAGGAAGCGCTAGACTGAGGCAGTGAGGACGGACGTCGTGGCTTTGCGGGCGGGTCGGGGTGGGTGGTGTGCGCTCATCGCTGTCTTCAGTCTGGGCTGCGCTGTGGCCGGCAATGCCAGCGCTTCCTCTCGGCGAGGCAGCGTGCGAGTTTCCTGCACACAGTCCTTGGCACTGTGATGGTGCATGCCAACGTGCTCCACACGGAGCCGTGTGAGCCAGCCGGCGAGCGGAGTGTGGCCAATACAAGGGCAGTTGTCGGGGGCCGTGGGCATTGGTGCTGTGAGAGCCCCAGAAACGGGGTGCGCCTGACCGCAGTCAGGGGCCGTGTCGTCTCACGGCTCTGTCATCACGTCTGGGATCCAAGAGGCTCCTTGAGGTCGGTGAATTCCACTTCTAATTTTGTCCATGAAGACAGAGATCCCGAGGGGAACATGGATTTGCTTGGGAAACGCCTAGACGTGGCTCTGGGGCCAGAGCAAGCCCAGCGATTCTCCCTCCGCTGTGCGTGCCAGTGCTCCAGCCCGCTCTTGTATCGGAAATGTACAAATAAACGGCCTGGCAAAGCAAGGGATAAAAGCCGCCTCGTGTCGCTGAGACTGCGCTGACATATGGCGAATGTGCTCGTTGCGGGCTGATGGGCCGTTTGTGTTAACACGGACGAGATTTACTTTGCTCAGCTTCCGGGCTCCAGTTTCTGTGCGGACCCCTATCAGAGCCTTCGGGGGCGCGCAGGGGTGCGTGGGAGACACAGGTGCACAGTCTCAGGCCTGCATCTGCGGGAGGTGCCCACAGACTCCGGCTCTCTGGAGGTCCTGCTTGAGCAGCGCTTCCTCCCGAGGCTCTGGGCTGGGGAAATCACACTCTCGATGTCGTGTAACCATCGGCCTTGTCAGTGTGCAGGTCACATTCCCAATGTCATTCTCCGCGAGTTCCTGAGAACTGGTGGAGCTTCAGCATGGCTCCCAGGGGACGCTTGCCCGGGACTCCGAGCCACCACCGTGCTGGGCTTCCCCAGGCCCCGCCCCAGGCCCCGCCCCCACTCAGGCTGAGCCCCTCCCTAACACCCAAGGCAGCTGAGAGCAGTGTCCCTGGGTTCGACAGACACATGGTGGAAAGTGTATTCTTTGTAAACGTGACATCTATTTCAGATCCAATGGGGGGAAGACAGAGAGAAACTCATTCGTTGGCAAACGTGGTTTTCCTTGCCCAAAGCGCTGATCTTGCTTGTCTTGTGTTTGTGTAACACGCCTACACAGACCCACTAATACAGAGAAGTCCCGAGTGTGTCCTGATCTCTAAACCTCTAACCGTGCGCAATTAAATTCTAATGAGGAATCATAACACAGTCATAATCAATTACATATCAATTACATGCATAGAAGCATAAATTATATACATCAATAATAAAACTGCAATCAACAATTTAATGATACATAATATTGTAAGCTAGCCTGTGCAAGCTAATTAAGTTCTGTACGGCTGTAGCCTCACTCCGGAGCCTGCTTCCGTGGCTTGTGGAGTCCCCGAGGGAGGTTCTTCATCTCCCGAAGCTGCCTGCCCCCCACGACTGCGTTCATCGCCCACAGGGTCTGGGATCGTCTCCTCCGTGGCCGTGGACCCGGCTGCTCTCAGCCACTGCACCCCTGAGCGCTCACATCCTTCGCCTTCCCAGGCTGCAGCCGGCGCCTCCGGTGTGACAGCGCAGCTCTGTCTTGGCTAGCACTGGCCTGCACGCAGTGAGCAGGAGAGAGTGAGGACGCGTGCGGCCCTGCCCTAGGTAGGCTGGGTGGGCTGGGACCAAGGGCGCTGCAATGTTGAGCGTTGAGCGAGGGGGCGGCATTGTTCCGAGGCCCAGATGCTGAGCTGTGACTCACACGCCACTAAATAAAATGGAAACTATGGACGTGGAGTTCCGGAATTCATCTTCCCAGTTATTTGTGTCCTGTGTTCGGGGCGCTGCGCGTGCCGGACGTGACTCTCTCTGCTCAGCTTTGGGTTCCCCAAAGGCCCATGTGTTACAAAAGGCTTGATCGTCATCGTCTTATTTTTAAAAATATTTATTTTATTTGAAAGGCAGAGTTAGAGAGGGGGAGAGAGAGAGAGAACAGAAAGAGAGAGAGAGAGATCTTCCATCTGCGGGTTCACTCCCCAAATGGCCACAATGGCTGGCACTGGGTTGGCTGGAGCCAGGAGCTTTGTCCAGGTCTCCTATGACTTGGCTCATCTTCCAGCACTTTCCCAGGCACATTAGGAGGGAGCTGGATTGATAGAGGAGCAGCTGGGACTTGAACTGGTGCCACATGGGATGCCAGCATTTCAGGCTGAGGCTCTACCTGCTACGCCATGGTGCCGGCCCCATCCTCAGGGTCTTGTCAATGTTAGTGTTGAGGGGTCAAGGGCACAGGTTGACACAGGTACAGCATCTGAGTGGGGGGTGGGCTTGTGGGCGATCCTTAGGTCATTGGGACCTGTCCTTGGCAGGTGGCTCCTGTGAGAGGACTGGGGACACGAACTAGGTGGGGACAGGAGCTGGGTGGGCACAGGAGCTGGGCATGGCTCGGCCCCCTCTGCCTCCTCTGCCATCCCCTGCTCTCGTCAGACGCCAGCCAAGGGGGCACGCTGTCTTGGGCTTTGAACCTCCAAGATCTTGAGGCAAAATGAACTTCCTACCCTCACAAGTAGCTGCCCAGGGGCATCGTCCCAGGATGGAAAGCTGGCTCATATGGAGGAAAGAGGCGTCCAGGGCGCGGGTGAAGACCGGAAGTCTGGAACCAGGCAGCAGGCACGACCTGTGGCAGCGTGGAGTAGCCATGGGAGAAGGACCAGGATGACCGCCCCGGAGGCCCCGCCCACCCGCGAGGCCCCGCCCATCCCACGAAGCCTGGCGGGCCGTGGTCCGGACACAGTCACCTCCAACCTCAGCTCTCACCTCAGCTCTCGCAGGCTCTGTCTCCCGAGCCCCACCCCAGGAGAACCATGTGGGCATCGCTCCCTGGAAGTTGCCTCCTAGCCTTATTCTTTATCTGAGTTTAGGGAAAACGTCACTTCCTTCCCCACAAGGACCTGTCGCCCTTTCTTAGGCTGAGGTTTCTCTCGGAAACCTGCCGACGAGCACCGTGGCCGATGGCTCGCTCGACGTCCACGCCAGAGACTGGCAAGTGTGGGGCCCCTGTAGCCTGGGACGGCGCAGGGCAGGGCCTCCCCCAGCGCTGGACAGGTGCAGCCCGACGGCCATTCCTGACGGGGCCGGCCCCTCGCCCATGTGTGCACACACACACCCCCTCACCCCGGACCTGGTTTAATGCCAGGTAAAATGACTGCAGCCCCAATGCATTGCCCAGGGCTACTCTGGAGAGAGAGACGTGCAGGGTGACAGCTCCACACCTCCCGCTGAGCGGCACTGGGGGGGGGGGGCTTTTCCACCCTCGCCCCCTCGGCAGCCGGCCAGGGGAGAGGCGCGTCTGTCAGGAGGGTACCACACGAAAGGGGCGTTAGAGAGAGAAAGGGGGGGCTGCATCTCACTGATCATTTATGACTCGAAAAAGGAATAAAAGTTATGGGTAAGTGTTGTTAAGCTGAATTACATATCTGAGCAAGAAGAAGTGGTGATTATTTTTAAGCGATCATTAACAGCTGGTGGGAATCGACCGTGTGGAAGACGATGAGGCTCGGTCTATAAATGAGATACATGCCTCTCTACCGTGGGCTGCAATTAGACACACAGCCTTCCCGGAGCAGAGCTCGGGAGAGCGAGCAAGAAAACGGATTTCAATTTCCAGACTGGCTGAGCCTCACTCGCTCGCTCAGCAGCTGCGCGCACAAGCAGAATGCTTTAGCACACCACGCTCTCCTGGGGGAGAGCAAGGCTCGCTGCTCCCACCCTCGGGAGGCACCATCTCCGGAAGACGTGCTAGAAAAGGTGTGCTATGCACCTTTCTCGTTCTCCTGGGGAAATGAAGTAGAAACCACGGGGTCCAGGGGTGGGGGGTTGGCCGTGCGTGGAGCTGAGTCGGTGGGAGACACGCTCCTCTCGTTATCACACGAGTGCAGGGGGGCTTGGTGTCTTCCAGTGGGTGGCAGGGATGTGGGTCCAGCAGTTCTGAGAAGGTCACAATGGTTTTGTGATAGTGAATTCGCCCTCTCTCTGTGCGGTGGGTGATCTGCTTGACCAGGAACACCTGACACTGCCCGGGGTGACTTCTACGACCATCACCCAGGGTGACACTGCATTAGCAAACTCAGGCTTCTTCCAAAGATGACGAGAAAGATGACGGCAATTATGGTCGTATAGTTTATGGGGCAAAAAGTAGATAACATTATTCCCAGCTGAGCAGCGGCAGGTAGAGGCGTAGCAACGACCCGCTAACTATCACCCAGGTCAATGCTGCAGTTAACTTGTTACTTAATGGAATCAGCATAGATGGGGCAAATTCGTGATCTTTCCCTGGATTTGCTGTTTCAACTCCTCACTCCAAGGCTCCCGTGTCTGCGTGTGTGTGCATGCGATACGGGCTTTTCCTTTCCTGCTTCGACGTCACGTTAAAAAAAAAAATCACCCCGACTCGTCCGAGTCCCATAATAAAAATGCATGGATTTCTAAGGAACTCCAGTGCTTTAACTCTTAGACTCAATCTCGCAAACTCTCCACGAAGCATAAATCAGTCTCAACCCAATACAGGTGCTTTGCTGCCACTCTCAAAAGCGACAGAATTTACCAGTTACCAAATGTAAAAGAAACACATTCTGTCCCCCCTGAAATTGCTGTAGCCGTTATGGTGCTATCCCTCATTCCCCGGCCGGGCCGGATCTCATAAATTCGTGTGAGCGGGTTACCTTTCTCTGTGTGGGCTGTTTCATCTTGTCGCCGAGAACCGGCTCAGCAGAACCGCGTTCCTTAATGTATCCACTTTATGGCCATTGCGATGGAACAATGACATTATTCCTCGCAGCAGCGACATCATATTTCTGCTTCCTGTGACCACGTCCCCGCGCCCCCGATTTTCAGTCATCGGGGCGGCTGTTTTGCTCAGCGCACACCCACAGCACACTGGGATGCATGGCTCCAGGCTGAGTGACCCCGTCTGCATCATTGCACTCTGGGTTTCACTCAGGCACACGTGGTGTGGCTTTGCGCAGAGTGGCACCCAGGACTCCCGCCTGCTCAGGGCATGGCCCCAGGGGGCCCAGGGAGCCGGCCCCGGGCAGAGGCCCCGCCGTCATTCTGACCTCCGCTCCAGAGGCACAGGTACGCACGTGTGGGCGCCTGCCTTGTGCGTGAGGGCTGCGCGCTGCCTGCCTCGGCCGCAGCCCGGAGCCGGGAGGTGGCTGTCAGAGGGTCTGATTAATGACCCCACTGAAGCATGTCCAGCCACATTAGAGCTCCATGTATCTACCACAGTCCACACGGACCACGCTTTGTTCTGAGAGGAAATGGTGTCGGCAGCCACTGGCGTTTACCCATAAAAAGATAAAGATTTACTGTCATCATAGGCGAGATTAAGGTGCACAGTGCTGACATTGATTTTTACCAAAAATTCACATTTTGGGAAAACTCATTCCAGGGGTGACTGAGATATGATCAGCTTATTTGGAGAGGGATAATATGGAATCTTCTCTCGAATGAACTTTGAAAGAAGTAAATTGTAAATATTGATTTCTGAAATGAACTGTCAATCTCAGTTGGTGAGATTATTCCTATCATCTTGTTGCGACGATGCATTCAAAACTGCTGACAAAGTGGAGTGTATAGGATTTCTGTTAAGAGCAGTCAAGGGGCTTTACTCAGCAGAGCCGAGTAATAGTTGTTCAATTTTATCAGATAACAGCTGAGATCCCATCAGCGCTGAAAAATGAAATGAACTGTGACTCCAAATCAGGATCTCCACTCTTAGCCCAGACAAAAATCATCAGACGGCGGCCGAGGGTTTTATATTATTGCAGGTCACTTCATTATTGGCAAGCACAGGCGCTGAATTGCTGTGAGCGCGTGGACTTGCCCGCCTCACCCTGGGGTCAAGCCTGAGGACCAGCACTTGATGGGCTCCCAACATGTTAAGGGGTTATCCTATTACCTCCTGAGAGGCGTGGGGGAAGAGAGCAAATCTCTCCTCATGCTATCCGGCCCGGGCTTCTTTTTTTTTTTTTATTGTACATGGGTTATCCGTTATTACTTGTTGTAGAATAAATACAATTCATCTTTTCCAGTAAATGTTAGAATTGGACGTATCTGATTCATCTGTTTCTCCCGTCCAAGGAGGGCGCTGCGGGTGATAGCCGGGCGCCCGTGGTTCCAGGTGAGCGGCTCCTTGGACAAGTAGATGGCAGTTAGACCTCCTCGGGACCAGCTCAGGGGCCTCCCCGGAGAGCGTGGCGTGCTGGGCTGCGAGGGAGCCCCCAGCCTGGTCTGCCTGCACGGTGGGCTGACCCCCGCACCTGCACTTCCGCAGCTGCCGCCAGCAGTACCCGCACGCTGGACGCCGGAGCAGAGTTCCCGGACCTGGGTCAGAGAAGGTCTCCGTCTACGCGTGCTGCCTAAGCGAGTTAACAGACGCCTTGTGACCAGTACTTCCCAAACACCAAGCCGGTGGGTGGGGGATAAGTGCAGCTCGGCGAGCTGTCTCGGGATGCACGCGTTCATGATGAGACGGCCCCGTGCAGGACGCTGGAGGACGTCATGTTCGGTGAAACCAGCCTGGCCCCAGGAGAAAAAGGCCCCAGGTCTCTCTCACTGATGGCGTCCACAGCAGTGGTACCAGGAGAGCACGGGCAGGCACGGGAGCAGGCGATGGCCTGCGGCGCCAGTACTGTGGGTTCTAGTCCTGGTTGGGGCACCGGTTCTGTCCCAGTTGCTCCACTTCTAGTCCAGCTCTCTGCTGTGGCCCAGGAGTGCAGTGGAGGATGGGCCAGGTCCTTGGGCCTTGGGTGACCAGGAGGAAGCACCTGGCTCCTGGCTTCGGATCGGCGCAGTGCACCGGCCGTAGCGGCCATTTAGGGGGTGAACCAATGGAAGGAAGACTTCTCTCTCTGTCTCTCTCACTGTCTAACTCTGCCTGTCAAAAAACATGTTATTTGTGATATACCAAGATTACTAGTTTCTCCAGATCTGTAATCTGAGTGCCGTGGTTCTTCTGAGTTTTCAGTCTTGTCTTTACTTTGGTGCCATGGAGGAAATCAGAGTTAAGAAATGACGTCGCATCACCGCGTATGGCAGCCTTGTGTTTCCTCAGCCTTAATGTGCTCACAGCGAGGCGTCGCCTGTCCTGCTCTGACTCGCCCACCAGGCAGAGGACGCCCGATCCAGCAGACTGCCCAGGGGAAGCCTGCGCTGCCGTGGCCGCTGTGACGTGGAGGTGAAGTCGCTCCGAGAAGCGGAAGGAAGGAGAGTCCAGGGCGAAGCATGGCCAGCTCGGCCAGCTCTGTGTGGACCGAGGTCATGGAGGGAGGCAGATCCTTAAAACCACGCACCCAAAGGGAGACGACAGACTGTGCTGCTGGGGTGCTCAGACCACTGCTCCCCAGACATGAGCCGGGAGCAGAGCAAAGCGGGCACCGGGCAGAGGCAGCACGGGAGCCACCAGGTGGAGACCCGGCTCCACCACCGTCCCCGGGGAGACAGGAGGAATTTATGAAGGCCAGCGTTCTGGCAGGTGACACTCAGGACGAACCAAGCTCAGACACGAATGCCGTCTTGGACAGCTGGGGCTCCAACGCTGGGCTGGAGCGTCTGGGCTCATTTTTGTCTCTGATGTTATGATTTCTTGCTGTGTGTGGGGTTTGGTTAGGGGTCTGAGGGTCAGAGACCTTCGGTTGGCAAAGGCAGGCTCTGTGGTGACTTAGATGCCACAGGGAGAGCAGGGCACCGGAGCTGCTCAAACCTGGCAGCTCGTGGGACAGCCAGGGCTCCGCTGTGTGTGGCCTGGCCGGCAGACATGGCAGACAGAGGTGTGGACACCTCGAGAGACCCGGGTGAGGATACGGGCATGTATTTATGTACAGGAAATAGATCAATTAGGTGTGGAAGTAGACACAGAAGATGGACATATATGAGATGATGGGGGTGGGGGGCAGGAGAGATGAGAGATACAGACAGTGGTGGGGCAGATGTAGGTGTATAGCTAAATGTGCCCCTACAGATTCCCAAACCAGGGCTTTCAGAATCCGGGTCTCAGATCGCTGAGTCTCTTTGGTAAGTTATGTAGGAATAATTTTGTTTCCTACATAAAAGAAAAGACACCAAAAAATTACCCATCATTTGGTTAAGAAACGGACAGCAAATGTGTGTGTGTGTGTGTGTGTGTGTGTGTGTGTGTGTGTGCAGAGAGGCGGGAGAGAAGGGGTGGGCGGCAGCCGGAGTAGACGGCAGGATGGATGGGTACAGACTCACAGATGGACAGACACACCGCAACAGGAGTGCTGACCCCTCACCTGGCTCCACCGCCTTCCGTGTCACAGACGCCCTCCTCTGCCCTCCCTCCGGTCCTGCTCGTGTGATGTCGGCTCTCGGGTTTGCCAGGACTGCACCTGTGCGTGGCGCTCTACCCGCTCACCTGGCCCCACTCACCTGCTCTACCTGCTCCCGCCGGCCTGGGCTGGGAGCCTGGCCTTGGAGTCACTCCCAGGCACTGGGCAGTAGAGGGGCTTGGATTGTTCGTGCAGACGAGGCCAAAGAACGGCAGTCACGTCTGGGGAGAGCTTGATCATCCACAGACCCAGGCATTTTAATTCTCTCGTCTTTCTTTTCCGTTTTCGCTTACATGGATTTATTACATACGAGTGTTCACAAAAACAGCTCAATTAAATGTTATTGTCCAATCATTTTCCATTTAGCAGTGGTCGTATTGTGTCTATAATTGTCTGTAGTCTCCACAGAGCATTTGATTGCGTAGGATTCGTTTATTTCCCACCCTCAGAACACTTAGATTATTTCCAAAAAGCCAAGGAAATTGTTTTCTCCTTGGACGTTTTCGTTGTGTTGGTGTAAGTGTTCAGGAGAAGCAGAGCGCTTGCAGAATATTCCAGAAGGCTGCCGGCGGCTTCCCCACACTGGCGGGACAGCAGGGGCTTGGAGTCAGGCAGAGGCAGGGTCCCCACTTACATTCGCCCAGCGACACCGGGTCAGGCGCTGACCGCTCCAGACCTCAGTCCCCTCGGCCTTGTACGCTAACCTCACGAACTCGCCACGCTCAAGTGAGACGGTGCCCGCAGCTCACTCCCGGCGCCGTGGGCTGACCCCTGCGGCTTGTTCCTGGACATGATGGGCTAGAACACTGCTTTCTGTTCAGGGGACCCCAGGGGTTGTCATAAATGCCTGGCCATTCTGAGAGGCGACCCACACACACTGTCAAACACCACCGTGGCACCCCAGTCAATGCCTGAACAAAATCCCACGAACGCACTTGTCCTGCAGCTTAGCGCGGCGCCGTCCTGTGAGGGCGTGCCCGTTCCTCGGCAGAGGACGTCAACCCCCCGAGGAACGTCGTCCTAAAGCCACAAGTCAGAAAGTCGCACGCTCACTGCGTCTCGTGTCGGCCAATCAAGCAGAGGTCAGTGCTGAGCCCGGCGTGGCGTGGACAATGGACGCATGTGATGGACATGAGGAGGAGCCACCGCGGGCGCCGTGGGGCCCACGCTGGGACCGGGACAAAGCTGCAGGCAGCGACTTTGTGGAAGGCAAATGCTCCCATAACTAAGGGACAGGCCACCAGCAGCTGCGAGGGCGTGGCGGTCCCAGGGCAGGAGCAGGTGAACCGCCCACTTCAAGCCTTCCCAGCCCCTTCCCCTCTGGAAGCTGTGGGAGCCGCCCCTGCCAGGTGTTTCCGAGGCCTCGGTGTGCCCTGGGGTTGTGGCACACATGGCCCGCCCAGTCCTGAGCCTGCAGGCGGGCCGCCCGGCCCTCAGCTCTCTTCTGCTCTCGCTGCTGGCCTACACCTGGGTGCCACGTGGAGTTTTCTTTGGAAACGAGCTGCTCCTGACTGCCTGTCTACACATCCTGCCCTTCGGGGTAGCATGCGGGTTCCTGCAGTCTCGTGGTCAGGGCAGCCCGCGGTCCTGCTCTGCTGCTCAGGCACCACAGCTTGGCTGCCCGCAGCAAGCGAATGGGGTGGGATGGCGGGGATGGACCTTTGACTCCCTGTGAATCCTGAGGTCACTCCTAACGGATCCTCATTGCACCTTTTTTTTTTAATTTTAATTTTTTAACGATCTTATTTATTTGAAAGGCAGAGTTACAGAGGGAGAGAGAAAGAGAGCTCTTCCATCCACTGGTTCACTCCCCGTGACTGTAACAGTCAGTGCTGGGCCAGGCTGAAGTCAGGAGCCTGGTGCTTCTCCCAGGTCTCCCATGTGAGTACAGGGGCCCAAACACTTGGACCACCTTGCATTGCTATCCCAGGTCATCAGCAGAGAGCTGGATCAGAAGTGGAGCAGCCAGGACTCGAACCTGCACCCATATGGGATGCCGGAGCTGCAGGCCGACCCCTCACCTGAATTTGATGAAGAGGAAGGCAGCAGATCCTAACAGCAGCATTCTGTGTTTTTTGACAGCCTTCTGTCCTAGGCCAGAACGCACACTGCACTCGCGGGCCTGGGAGAGGAGATCCGCTGTCGGGCACGAAGTCTCTGAGCGGGGCACCTGCTGCACCCGACACGACTGCGATTGGCTCTCTGCTGCAGCCTCTTGGTCGCGCGCCGTCTTTTCCAGTCTTGGTGCTCGCGTGCTGACAGTGCACTGGCTTTCTTGCCTAATTTTATAAACTGTTCAGCCGTGCTCTTATTCACTGTTTTCTCGTAATTACGTATTCTTGTTAACCTCCGTGTGCATTCGAAGTTACAGGCTGCCGTTGACACAGTATCAATTAAAGCATATAATTTATGACATGGGAGCTTGAAATTAATAAGTGACAATACAATTACATGGTTTGCCTAATTGTCCTTCAGTGGTGGAAAGACTGGCATCTGAGGCAGCTTCAGGAGCCGGAAGCACGCGTGGAGTCGCCTGGCGGGGAGAAGCCCCCGGAAGCCTTGGCGCTCTGGGGGCCACAGCCTGGGCAGCGGGGGGGCGGGGATCTCGCCTCCTCTGATGGACGCTTTGCACCTGTGCAGGAGACGCTCGTCCTCACGGCTCGCTGCGGTCTCAGGGTGTGAGGACAGAAGTGTGAGCACACTGCACCCAGGACGCGCGTGACTCAGCTGCGTCTCAGCCGTTTCCTGGTGCTGTGTGGATGTCCTGGTCCTCACCACCTTGCAAGCCTTCGGAGGGAGGAACGTGACACACGCCCTCCTTCCCACCGATCGGCTCAGACCGGGATCTCGACGCTGTGTCCACACTGTTCCACCCACAGCCGGCCTTCCCAGAATGCACCCCACGGCACCCAAGGAAGCCGTGGCTGCGTGCACCGCCCCACTCAAGGTCTGCCTGGGGCAGGACATGGACGGCCCTCTGCAGGGCCATGCCCTGGTCTCAGCACGGCCGCCACGGGCACAGGTCTGCAGGACGGCTTCCCACAGGGACAGGCCTGAGTGTGGGGTGTGTGCAGGCGGCCACGGGAGCAGACTGGTGGACGCACGGCTGCTGACTCTCGCGCCCCTTGTCACACGTTTGCACTGGGGATTGTGTAGGAGACAACGGCGTCCCCTGACTCTTAGAGAAGCACACTGCGTGTCGGAAAGCAGTGTTCACAATGCCAGCGGCTCCTCCGCAGGCTCTTGGATTAGCATTTGTTCACACCTGGAAACTGTGGTCACAAGATATATGCACATGTAGTGTGTGTGTGTGTGTGTGTGCCCATGTGTGCTTTTATATGTGTGTGTCTCTGTGGGTGTGTCTGTGTTTTTGTCTGTGTGTCTCTGTGTCCGTGTATGCTTTTACATGTGTGTGTCTATGTGTGTGTCTGTGTCTCTGTGTGTCTCTGTGTTTTTATCTGTGTGTGTCTATGTGTGTATCTATGTGTGTCTTTGTGTCTGTGTGTCTCTGTGTGTATGTGTGTGTGTGTTTCTCTGTGTCTGTGTCTCTGTGCGTGTCTGTGTGTTTTTTCTGTGTGTCTCTGTGTGTGTCTCTGTGTGTGTGTGTCTATGTGTCTCTTTGTGTGTGTGTCTATGTGTGTGTCTGTGTCTCTGTGTGTCTCTGTGTTTTTATCTGTGTGTGTCTATGTGTGTATCTATGTGTGTCTTTGTGTGTGTCTGTGTGTCTCTGTGTGTATGTGTGTGTGTGTTTCTCTGTGTCTGTGTCTCTGTGCGTGTCTGTGTTTTTATCTATGTGTGTCTATGTGTGTATCTATGTGTGTCTTTGTGTCTGTGTGTCTCTGTGTGTATGTGTGTGTGTGTGTCTCTGTGTGTGTGTCTATGTGTCTCTTTGTGTGTGTGTCTATGTGTCTCTCTGTGTGTGTCTCTCTGTGTGTGTCTGTTGTTTTTGTTTATGTTTTTGTCTCTGTGTGTGTCGTGTCTGTACAGTAGAAGCTGGCTCTCTTGGTGAGGCTGGCCCCCACGTGTGATCATACCCGAGGCGCCCAGCGCAGCTCATCCCCCGGTGTCTTTGTCCTTCTTTCTTCTGCCCGGGGTTTGCCCAGCACCCTGCCTCTCCCTGGGGGTCCCTGTCACTCTGGCCGGGTCACCAGCTGCTCCCGTCAGGCACGGCCTTGAAGGCCTCCTCTCTCTGCAGCTTCAGCCTTGAGGTTGTCCGAGCGGCTTGCAGCGTCCTAAGCTATCTTACGTTTGCCCCTTTGTTTGAATTTTCTGTGCTTAGCTTTTCACTGTAATGAGACATAAGCCCCAAACAGAAACGCACTGCTCTCCACTCAGCTTTCAAACCACCTGCCACCCCTTCCAGCTGGGCAGGGCGTCCCCTGGGCTCCCCGCCCGGCACAGACCCAGTTCAACACGAGGCCTTGGTTTTCCCTCTTCTTCCTCCGTCTCTCCCTCTCTCTCCTTTGTGTTTCGTTTTCGTGTTGAGACGTAACTCAGTCAGCAGCAAGCTCCCCTTTCAACGCGCACTTCGTGCCTGCTGTTGGGCTTAGTCGGAGGTCGTGAGCCTCTGGTGTCTACAGATGGCCAAGCACTGCTGCCGGTCTGGGGGCGTCTGGAGTCCACGTGGCACGACCTGGACCCCAGCCGGCTACTCCCCACTTTGTTCACTTGCTGTTCCTGGACACGGCACAAACGTGGCCATTTGTGTCTGGCTTCGTGCCCTTGGATGTGGCCAGTGACGGACGTGATGCGTGTCCAGGCTGGGACGGGGCTTCCATTTCTCTGTCTGTACCGAGCGATGCTGCTGTGAACAAGCATGTACGAGCTTCTGCACAAACATGTTCCCAGCGCCCTACGAAGGGAATTTCCTAGAAAGTCTATGTCTAACTGCTTTCCACCTCAGCAGGTGGACTTGACGTCTTACAGCCGTGGGTACGAGCCTTCCTCTTTCTCTCGCTCGTCACCGACTCTCTGCTCCCCTGTTGCAGGCCGCGTCGTGGAGGTGCAGGTCCTCACAGCTGAGTCTGCCTTTCCCTCCTGGCCGAGGCGCTGGGGTCTTGCCTTGAGCCCTTGCTCATCTTCTCCAGGGAACGACGTCTTCAAGCGCTTGGCTCACATTTTAGTCCGATTTTTGTCTTGTGGCGTTGTAAGAGCTCTTTCTAGATGGTTAGCAAATCGACGGGTTGCGTTTTCTTCCGTCCACTGACTGTCGCTCCGTGTTCTCCACTGTGTCCTACTTCGATGAGGTCTACTTCTTCGTCCTCTGGGATCAGATTTAAGAAGCTACTCTTATATCCAAGGTCCATTTTACTTACATTTGATAGTCTTAGCTCTGTGCATGGTGTTTCTTCCAGGTTGGAAGTTTTTGTAAACGGTGACAGTGGGGGCCCGGATTCGCCCTTTTGCATGTTAGTATCCAACTGTCCCAGCACGACTGAGGGAAATGACATTTTCTCTTCCATTGAATAGTTTCGGCCTCCTCGTCAAAATTCCCAAGACCACACACACGAGGGTTCACTCCTGGGCCCTGTTCTTTCTATCCATGTATGTACCTGTTTTTTAAGAACAGTCCCACACTGTCTTGGTGAATGCTGTTTTACAGTGAGTTTTGAAATCAGGCGGTGTGAGAGCTCCAACCTGGTTCTTTGCAAGATCGTTATTTTGATCTCTTCACCTCCATATGAAATATGGAATCACTTCATCTATTTCCAAGAAAATCAGTGCCGTTTGTATTTTGTAAGAGGTGCACTGAATTTAGAAGCACTTTCTACCTGTGACTTCGTGTCACCTGCGTCTAGAGACAGTTGTTCCTCGGACGCCTGTTCTTCAGTGTCTTGGCTGACGTCCTTGGCGAGACCCCTGGCACCGCTGGTGTAGTGGTGATGACAGCACATGCCCGGTCCGTCTTCCCCCTGCAGTCTCCAAGAGCCGAGCGGTGTCCGCTGTGGGCGTCTGTGCAGCCATCCGTGGACTGAGGAAGCCCCGCCCACCCCTCGCTTGCCGCGTGTCTATCACGGAAGATGCTTCCAGTCCTCAGATGCCCCTCCCCCATCCTCCAGACGCCCTTGCGTTTTTCTCATCATTCCAGTAACAGTTTGTGCTGCAAATCATAGCCTTATTTTTAATAGTTAGTGTTCCAGTGTTGAGCCAACCTTGCATTCCTGCTGCTATTTTGTTGAGGATTTCTACATCTGTATGCATAGGGGCATTGCTGTGTTATTGTATCTAACAACTACCTCCCTGGTTTTGCTATCAAGATAATGCTGACTCATGGACTGAATTAGAAACTGTTTCTTCCTCTTCTGTTTTTCAGAGAAGTTGGAGGGATTGGTGTCTGCTCTTCTTTAGGGATGTGGTAGAAAGTGCCAGTGAGGCTGACCGTCCCTGTTGCGAGCCTCGGGATTACTCTCAACAGTTTCCTCGTTGTAGATGCACTGGTTTCTATTCTGAGTTAGTTTCTGGATCTTGTTCTAGGAGCTTGATCTGTCATGCAGGTTTTCTAGTCTGTGGCTGCACAACTATGCACTGCATTCCTGCATCGTGATTTTCATTTCAATAGAATCAATGGTAATCCTACAGACTGTCATACTTGGCCTTGCCAATTTCAGTCTTGTCTTTTGTGCATTGTTAATCAGCTACAAGTTTGTCAAATTTGTCCTTCTAAATAAGCAGCCAGAGTGAGGCTTTGCTTTCTTGGAGCAAGGAGGAAGGAGCACTTGCGGTTTTCCGAAGGCTGGTCTGGTGCGAAAGGCTAGAAAGAGCCGGCAGCTGTGGTACGTCTGCTCCGAGCCAATCCTGATCCCGGAGCCCACGCTGGCCTCTGGGTACCCGAGGGCTCGCTGACCCCGGCTGGCAACTCCCTTCCCACGCTCGCCTTGTTCCCCGTGTTGTCTTGCTGGAGGCCCCGTGGAGGGCAGCTGTGGCAACAACAGACCACTGCTCGGTCTGGGACAGATTCACGGGCCGGGGAGGACAGCGGGACCGGCTCACCGCACGCCCTAGGAAGCCACCGGGAACTCACCCAGCACCCGCACGTGGAGGCGGCTGAGGCTCCGGGAGAGGGATTTGTCCCCAGAGTGGCCGTGGGTGTCACTGCGCCTGCTCCCGGGACAGAAACCACAGCTGCAGTGGTGGAGCAGGCACGAGCTGGGGTGCAAGGAGCTGGCCGGGTCACACACACAGAAGAGATGTCCCTCAGCTCAGGCGTGGGTGTGTAACAGCCCCGTGTGCCCTCCTGCCCTGGCCGCCGTCTGGACTGCGGGGCATTTGAGGGTCCCTCCTGGTGGGTGGGGCAGGATGCCCCCGAGGCTCGGCACCCCAGCCCCGCCGGCAGCCTCTAGGGAGCTTTGCCCGGCACTGGGAGCCCCAGCGGGCTGCCCTTCTCCAGGTCACCTGCTGGAGGCCAGAGGGCGCCGAGGCGACAGGCACCACACAGGTGAGGAGAATGCAGGGGGCTCTGCCTGGCAGCCAGGGTCTCCCTGCAGGGCGAGGCTCTAGCAGGAGCTCGGCCATGGGCTCCGTGGCTCTGTCGGCACGAATGCACCGCGCACTGCTGCGTGCTCCGTGAACAAAGCTCTCAGAGTGCTTGCGCCTGGGTCCCCGCACCTGGGACCCCTGGAGCTGCAGCTGCCCCTCTTCCTCCTCCCCACCCAGGCTCCTCTTCGTCATGCTCAGTGAGGGCTGGACGCCTCCGCTGTCTCCCCAGACCTCTCGCTGGTGCCTCAGCGGCTCTGTGACCCTGGGAACACCAAGCAGCAGGTGCCAGTGCACCCCCCATGTCTCACAGACCCCAGAGGCTGCACACCATCTGCGTCACACAGGCCACATGCCCCACACGTGCTGCACACCATCTCCGTGTAGCTCAGATCACATGTGTCACACTTGCTGCAATCCCTCTCCCTGTCACCCAGGTCACACATGTCACGTGTGCTGCACGCCATCTGCGTCATACAGGCCACACGCCCCACACGTGCTGCACACCCTCTCCGTGTAGCTCAGATCTCATGTGTCACAGGTGCTGTACACCCTTTGTGTCACTCTGGGAACACGTCCCACACATGTGCTGCACTCCCTCCATCACTCAGGTCACACGTGTCACACGTGCTACACTCTCTGTTACTCACAGGCCACGCGTCCCCCTCCCCGGTGTTGTGGGCCGGGGCTCCCCGGCGTCCTCTGCCCCACAGGGTCCTGGCTGCTCTTCTCTGCCGTGGGGGCAGCCGCTCAGCAGAGGGTCCCACCTGCTTCATTTGGCCTCTATTTCTTTAGGTTCCATGCGACGCCCAGCGGCTCTGGGGAGTCCTGCAGCCGTGGGACCCTGAGAACCGACAGTGGGCTGGGCATCCCACACTCACGCAGAAGCACATAGCCTGGACGCGGCCAGGAAAGCGGGTGGGCATCCCCACAGACCCGTCCCGCGCGAGGGGCTCAAAGGAGCCTGTGCCTGAGCATGGGACCTGTGTGGACCCATTGCGATTTCACTGTAGGGGAAGCTCCGGGTGCGAGGCCGGAAGCCGGTTCCTGGGACTCCCGAGCTGGCGCTGCTCATGGTCCCCGGTCCAGGGGGCTGGAACCAATAACTCTGGCAGGAGCTTTCTGGGCAGCCTTAGGTGCCATTCGCTGACAAATGACGGACGCTTCATTAGCTAATGTGGAAAAATCACGCAGACACAACAGAATTATTAGGGCTTGTCTAGAAATCTTATTCTGTAATGAGTTATTACTTTAACATAACAGCAGCAATCTGTTACAATTAAGCGCTCTAACGGGGAGCTTTCTCCGAAAGGGGGCAGGCTCACCAGAACCCGCTCCCCACGCGTGGCCGCCCCTGGCCGCCGTCCGGCACGCTCCACTCTCCTCTGACTCCAGGCACAGCCCGGTCCCATGGGCAGGGCGGCTCCACTCCACCCAAGGAGCCGGGGCTGGCCCAGCGTGCCTTGCTCCAGGGTCTGCAGTGGCAGACTCAGGGGTCGGAGGTGGGGGCGTGTCCAGCTCAGCTTCCCCCCCTAGGGAGCGGGCTGCATAGAGCCGGACTGCAGAGGGTGGCTCACACCTTCACTGCCCGCACCTGCTCTTTGGGTTATTTTTGTCAGAAACAGAAAGCAAACCAAGCCAGAGTCCAGGACACCAGACTGGGAGAAAGCCAGGACGCGAGGGAGAGTCCCCCTCCCCGGGAAGCCGCGCGCCCTCGGGACGCAGGGCGCCATCAAAACCCCGAAGCTCCTGTTGTTTCCATCCGAGCATTCGCACCTGGGCTGTAAGTGGGGACTGGAAAAATGGATCCAAACCAGCCCGGGTCCCAGAGCATGAACATGTAGGCTCTCAGCCACGAGCCGGGGGTTTAAGCAGTCACTGCGACCCGGCACCCCCGTGGGAGCCCAGCCCAAAGCCCAGCTCTGCACTCCCAGCTGCTCCACGCGTGAGCAAGGAAGGGCACGAGAGCAGGACAGCTTGTCCCACGCGGTGTGGTCCATGGGCAGCTCCTCCATGCACACAGCTTCCCCACGCACACGGCTCCCCCACGCACACGGCTCCCTCATGCACACAGCTCCCCCATGCACACGGCTCTCCACACACAACCCCCCCCGCCACGGCTCCTCCACGCACACAGCTTCATGCACACGGCTCTCCACACACACACACACACACACACACACACCCCTGCCACAGCTCCTCCATGCACACAGCTTCACGCACACAGCTCTCCACACACACAGCCCCCCGCCACGGCTCCTCCACGCACACGGCTTCACGCACACGGCTCTCCACACACACAGCCCCCCCCACAGCTCCTCCATGCACACAGCTTCACGCACACGGCTCCACACACACACAGCCCCCCCCCCACGGCTCCTCCATGCACACAGCTTTATGCACACGGCTCTCCACATGCCGTGTTTGCTGCTTATGCTGTGATCTCTCCTGCTTTTGTTGTTGGCTGGGGAATTTAATTGAACCTGAAGCAACAAGATGGGCATTGGCTCAGGCAGCGCCGGGAGTTCCTCTCGCAGGATACGGTTGCGTGCTGGTGGATATTTCTGCGCGGTTGTCAACGACGCCGTGAGCGGACATCGATGGTCTTTACAAGATAGTACGTTCTCCGTGGCTCATTCTGACGTGACGTGACAAGGACAGCAGGCTTGTCCCTGGCTGGAAAGACTGGCTCCCGCGCGGGTGCCGGAATCGATTGCATCTCCACCACCTTTATCTGCACATGTTTGGGGCTGGGGAGTTTTATGATTTATTGCTGAAAGCCTCGGAGTCTCTTGGCGAGGAAACGCAGCCTCCTCCGTGTCGCCTTTCATGCACTTGCAACTGCTTCCATTTTTGAAATGATGAAATTTAACTACAGTATTGGCACCTGGTAATTGATGCCCGCCATTCATCACGGGGCACTCCATGAATCATTGGAAGGCGGGTCCTGCGTGGTAGAATGGAACGGCTTTCTCGTCACCGCGTCCTCTGTGGTCCTGAAGCCACAGGAAGCCGGCGAGAATCGGCATGAGGTGATGCAGGCGGTCAGCCCACAGGCGGGACGCTGGACGGCGCCTCTGTGTGCCTGGGCTCAACGCCCGGCTCCAGCCCCTGACTCCAGCTCCCTGCTCACGTGCGTCCGGGGCAGCAGCCGTGGTGGCTCAGAGAGGGATCCTGCCACCCACACGAAAGACCTGGACAGAACTCCCAGCGTTTGCCTGGCAGTCTCAGCCATTGTGGGCATCTGGGGAGTGAACCAGTACACAGGAGATCTCTCTCTCTCTCTCTCTCCCTCTCTCACTCTTCCTCTCTCACTCTGCATCTCTTTCTCCAAGACCCACTCTCTGCCTCTCAAATAAGAAAAAAAAATAGAAATTATTGGAAATGCAGAGAAAGAGAGAGAGAGAGAGAGAGATCCTCCATCTACTGGTTCACTCCGCGATGCCTGCAACAGCTGTCATGTGTGACTGCTTACACCAAACCCCTGCAACCCCAGGCCAAGCCGGGAGAGAGGAGCTCCGTCTGGGCCCCCGGGGGGTGGCGTCCCCACCGCTCCCCAGCATGTTAGCAGAAGGCTGGGTTGCAGCACAAAGTAGCTGGGACTCCAACCAAGCACTGGACCTGGGGATGCTGGAGACCCAAACAGGGGCTTCAGGCACTGAACCACGGCACCCACCCAGGATAAAGACGTTTGAAACGATGCCTACGATGGCGTTCCTGGCGTTCCTGTGTTGGCATGCAGCACTGTGGCATTAGCACACCCGCGTGGTGCAGGTGGTCTACTGGGGGCCCTGAGCCACGCTTGCTTCCATGGACAGAGGCCCCTGCCAAGGCCCATTCCTCTTCCCTGCCCATCCTTGGAGGGAACGAGCCTCACCCGTGTCTCCCGCTGAGGGCCCCGTGTCCGGGCCACGGATGGTCCTGGTCTGAGCCCATTCAGGGCAGCCACGGAGAGCATCAGCGCTGCCCCCCAGAGCCCCTTGGGCCGAAAACCTCCCCTTGGCCTGTGCTGCCTAAGGGATGGTGTCGGAGGCCCTGGGGAGCTGACCATGGGGTGGCCCACCAACCATCAGAGTCCAGGCTCCGGAGAGAAGCAAAATCCACGTCAATCCGGGCACCAGACCTCCCAAGAGCATTCTGGGAGGATTCCCTCCGAGAATGCGCTTGGATGAGGTCCAAATTGTAGAAAAGCTTGGCGCTCTGTTATTCCCCAATAACTTTGTTGGGAAAATGTGAATAATGGCTGACTATTTATATTAAGATGATTTTGAAGAAATGGCACTGAGCTTTGCAGATCTGCAAGCCATCAGTGGAGAAATGGAGGAAGGGCACAAAGTGGGAGGGGAGGGAGGAGGCAGCTGTGTGCTCGGGGCCTTCGGGACCAGGCCAGAAGGTGGTGCTAAGACACCTGCACACCCCTATCCGCCCACCCACCCTAAATACCTCTCTCTCCTCTCTGCCCAGATGCTGTTCCCGCCTCAGTCAGGGGCGGGTGCAGCAGGAGTGGGTGTGACACATCAGAGGTCACCTGTCACTGGCACACGTCACCCAGGGCTGTCTCCAAGCAGCTCGACCCACCCAGCGGGCTGGTGGCCCCGCCAGGGCCTCCACCACAGGGGGCCTCTGCCTGCTTTCAGGTGCAGGCCGGGGGTGCCTGTGCCTGCAGCGGGGTCCCCGGGGCTCCCTCCTGGTCCCCTGGTGTGTGTTGGCATGGCAACGCTGGGCCAGCGTGGAGACGGCGGGGTGCACACCGTGTGCCGCCAAGGACCACTGCATGTGTGTGTGCATGTGTGTGTGTGTCGATAGCGGGCTCGGTCCTGTGTTTAACTAGACAGCCAGCACCACGCAGCCCTGGGAAGCAGCATCTGGTGCATATAACCCGGCCCCATAATTCATTTTTAACTTTCCCTAATTGCTCCAGTCATTTCATCATTACAAATACTAGGTGTCGAGGCGAGGAGCTGCGGCTCTCCTGCCTGGAAGGAGGGGGCCGCTAATCTAATTAGAAAGGTAGGGAGCTGAACGGCTGCATTTTCTCGTACTTAGCATGCACAAGTCAGGTCCCAGCAGATGTGCTGTGAAATTAATTTCCTCTGGTGTAACCAGAGACTCTCTGTTATGCAATTTCCATTTCACAGATGATAACCTATTATCACTTTATTCAAGGAAAATGTGTTAATAGCCACAAGGAAAATTGAATTATTCATATTTGCTCATTTCCATTCTGAAGCGAGCACTTCTCTCTTCATGCACTGGGAGAAGGCTAATGTAAACATGACCGAATCCCTGTGAATTGGCTCACGGAAGAGCCTGTTAGCCGGCTGCCTGGGGACCGCGCCAGGCCGGGCGGTGGCGGGTGCCGGGGAGGCGAGCGCAGCGTGGCGGGGACAGGCGGCCCAGGTGGCGCCCGAGCCAGTGGGAGCCGGGTCAGAGGCGTCAGCTGTGCGCGCCACGCGGGGCGGTGGCGAGTGCAACAAGTGGCCGTGGCTCCTTGGGTACACAGCCGTGGCACAGGCCCACAGCTGCCGGCATCCAGGCCAGGTTCTGTGCACGGGCAGCGAAGCCACCCCGGGATTCCGGCCTCCGGCTCTGGGCTGACCGCGTCCAGCTGTGAAAGGGCACCTTTCAGGAGAAACCGCCCAGACAGGGGGTTAGGGCCCCGTGCTCTCCTCTGGGGTCAGCCGCCTCGGCGCTCCGCCCAAGCCCCCTGCACGGCAGGGGTTCCCAGGGGTGCCTTCCGGATCCACGTCTCTCCAAGGCCTTTTCTTTCCTTCTCATTAGTTACAGGGCATGAAGGCTCCAAGGGCCAGGACTCACCAGGTGCTGGCCCTTCGAGCTCCCTAGCGACCTGCCCCAGCCCACCTTCGGATGGGGACTTCTGGTGGGCACTCGGTCTCGCTCCAGCACCACTGCACTGCCGGCCACGCCCAAGTCCTCAGGGGCCTGGAACAAACCACAACCATCTCCTGTGCATGCTCACCGAGGGGCACAAGGCCCAGCCCTCCCTGGCCCCAGCTCCCTCCAGCCGCTAGGCCGGCCACGCTGCTGCCTGCTTGCAGGGCGCCTGAGGCTGGCTCCGCACGCACAGGTCTCACCCAGCACCCGGCTTTGCAAAGGCTGAGCCCTGTTCCTGGGGGGCTCCCCAGCGGGCGCTGTCCCAGAACGGCCCCTCCCGAGGAGTGGGACCAGAGCTAGAGCCAGGGCAGGGCAGAGACGAGGGGGCGGGCATGTGTGGAGGGCGTCCAGGCTTGAGGCCTCTCTGGCACTTGGAGTGTCCCGCGGCGGGGATGGCAAGCCGGGCAGGCGGGGCTGACCCACTCTGCCTCTCCCTTCTCTTCCCGGCAGTGGGACCCAGCCATGTTTCTGCCGCCTCTGCTTTCCATCTTCTCCGTGAGCGGCAGCTCCTGGTTCCCTGTCCCCTTGCTCAGTCCACACACAGTCATTCGGCTTCTGTGGCTCCCTGGGACCCTGCTGGATACGCAGCCACGGGACAGATCTGTCCCCAGTCTCTGAGCTTGCATCCCACACACGGAGACAGACAGGAAGCCGGCTAGACGGATTATTCTGGCCCCAAGAGGCTCTGCGTAGCCTGCCCGAGGGGCAGCTGGAGCAGCACGTCTCAGTGTCAGCAGGACCGCAGAGGGGCTCCCCGAGGGGCCCGGGGAGGGCCCAAAGCGCTGGGCTGGCCTGGGGTGGTCTTGGGAGGGGCTGGGGCCAGGGATTGGGGAGGGGCAGCCGTGGTCACGGGAAGGGTGGAGGGAAGGTTAGGAGTAAGGGTCGCCGGCAGGAGGGAGTGGAGATGGACCCTGCCTGGGGACAAGGACAAAGGTGTCCCCGGCCGCTTCTGGCCTCTCGGAGTACAGCTGCGTCCGAAGCACGGGAGAGGCCGAGGAGTCGGTGCAGGGGTGAACCCGAGCCCCCCGCACAAGTGATTGGCACCAGGTGACAGGCACTGAAGGGTTCACGCACTGAGCCCAGGAGGGCCCAGAGCCAGCTGGAAGCTCCTGGACTACTCTGGCCACAGGGCCACAGCCACGGCAGCCCTGAGTCGGTGGACTCTCTTAGGTTCGTGGCCTGCCCTGCAGGTGTTGGGGCGAGGGCCGGGGTTGCTGGCGGGCAAGATGGTGCTGAGGACCAAGAGGGCCTGATCCTTGCACACCGGCACCGACAGCACGCGCAGGCTGTGGTCGCCAGAGCATCTCTGCTTGAGAATTAATATTCTCCTCCTCTGAACATATGATCGACACGGAGACCATAAAAACGAAGTGGAAGCTTTTCGGAGATCATAAAAATAAAGAATGCATGGCGATCAGTTATGCTGCAGAGTTAATTCTTGGCGTGTTGCACTTTGGAGAGCCTGGGTCTGAGCTGGCGTGTTAGAATGATGTAACCGAGTGTGCAGTGCCGCGGGCAGCACGGGTGCTCCTGCGGGGCCATGGTTTGGGGGGCGGGTCTCCCCAGGCCCCTCCCTGCTGTTTGGCCTGGAGTCTTGGGACCAGCATCTCAGACACGGCGTGCGTGCAGTTGCTAGCAGGTGCTGAAGCAGACGATCTTCTCACAGCTACACTTCCATACCGACCACACCTGCGTCCAGGCTTCCTCGACGTGCCTGATCTTACTGAGCCGGAGGAAGCGAGCGGCCGTGGTGTGCGGGAGAGAAGCAGTGACAAGGTGGAGGCCCTGTTTTAGGCCAGTGTGTGGCTGTCCCACGTTTCATTTCTCGCTGCCTGATTTCCCCTGGGTGCGTGTGAACACCCCTGCAGCTGTGAACAGCAGAGAGAGGGCCTGTGTGTCCACCAGCCCCCGAGGGAGCGTCCTGTAGAAACGCAGCATGGTCACTACCAGGCCCCGCTGCACTCAGGCTGCCCAAGCGTCCGTGCCGTGTGAGCTCAGTCTGTGCCTTGTGTGTCCAGTCCTAGGAGCTCGGACCCTGTGGGAGGACGCCTGTGTCCACCAGCGCCTCAGGCAGCTCAGTGACCCCCAGCTCCCTCCTGCCCGCCCTCCCCTCCCCAACACTGAACACTGGGTCACCCCCCACACCATGTGCACTCCAGCTCCATGTTTACATCCTCTGGGACATGGGTCAGATCACAGATCACGCAGACTGCGAGGTCTGGTTCTCTCACATAGCGTCACTGCTGCGAGGTCCGCCCCGGTCACCACGTGTCCCTCATGCTCCTCCCCTGACCTGTGCTGGAGGGGGCTGGAGTGTGTCCACTCGGCCATGGTGAGGAAGGCTGCTGTGCACATGGCTGTCCAGAATCCACGCGAACTTCACGTTTCCTTCTCCGTGGTGCTCGTGGGGGAAGTCAGGGTCTGGGCCTGGGCAGTGGCGGTGAGGGGTGGAGCATCCATCGGCTTTCCCAACAGCCACTGGGGCTGACCCACCCAGCTAGCGGCAGTGCTGGGAGTCTCTTCTTGCTTTTGTGTCAGCGGCTCGGGTGGCGCAGGGATGGCTCTGAGTGTGGTTTGGATGGTGCCTACCTGGTGGCTGTGATGCAGGCGTCTCCGCGTGCGTCCCCGTCTGCCTGTCCCTTAGGTCGGGTGTCTGCCGTGTCCCGTGTCTGTGTGTCCCTTACGGGAGAATTCTGGCGTGTTCCATTTCTCTCTGCGTGTCCTTAGATGAGAATTCTGCCGCGTGTCATGTCTGCGTGTTGCTCAGGGGAGAACTCTGGTGTGCGTGCGGTGCCTCTCACCGCGTGTCTGCTCCTTTGCTGCTCACTCTGAGCGCTGTGTGTGCTGGGACGGTGCAGAGCGGTTCCGTGTCAGACCCAGGGCTTGCAGGATTGTGCGCTGTGCCCAGTGCCTGCCTCCACAGGGGAGGTTTTGGTTTGGATGAGGTCCGGCTGGTCAGTCTGCTGCTGGGGCTCATTTTTTATCTCGACACGGAGAACCGGTCCAAGCGCTTGTTTCTAAACACTGCGCGTTCCTCTTCGCACTGACATCCGTGCTCTAGTTGAGCTGGTTTCCCTGAGCTGGGAGTTCTGTGTGGAGCGGTTCGCGGTTGGCCTGCCTGCTCACGGCCATCCACAGCAGCCCCACGCCCTGCCAAGGCCACCTCCCGTGCAGCCTTTCTCACCCACCTGGAAGTCAGGCGCGGGGCTTCCCTCTGGCTGACCCGGGTGCAAGTAGCGCCCCGTGTTCCAGGAAGACTTCTCCTGCGTTGTTAACATCTTCAAAGGTTGCATTGGGGTGAGCGCTGTGGCACAGTTTCAACTACCTCTCGGACTGCCTGCATCCCAGACGGGAGAGCCTAAGGCAAGGCCCGCTGTTGCTTCTGATCCAGCTTCCTGCTACTGTTCCCTAGGAGACGGCAGAGTGGGCCCTGCCACCCACATGGGAGACCAGGATGGAGCTCTGGCTCCTGGCTTCAGCTTGGCTCCGCTCTGCCTGTTGGCGGCATCTGGGGAGTGAACCAGCAAATGGAAGCTCGCTCTTTCTTTCTCTCTCTTGCTCTCGCTCTCTCGCTCTTCCTCCCCTGACGCCCTCTTTGTCATTCTTTCAAATAAATATACTTCAAAGATTACCTTATTCATTGAAGCAACTGTGATTTTTCCACAGAAAATTTGGAGGGAGAAAACCTGCATTCCGTCTATAAAGCATCTTGCTGGGACTTTGATGGAAATCATGTTAAATACTTCCCGGTTGAGTCCAAGGTGTCTGCTTATTTAGATCTTTAGTTCACTGGTGCTCGCTGATTTTCAGCACCCAGACACTGTGTGTGCTATGTTTATACACAAGTTACTCAGTCTCCCGAGAATATTTACATATGGTAATCGTCTTTCACCTTAGTTACCACTGGTTCGCTGTTGGTGCCTGGTGTTGAAATGGGACTGAGGTCTCAGGTCCTTGTCTGCCTTTGTCACTGAACTCCTTGGGTCACTCGAGGAGGGTCCTTGCCGTGCTGATGCGCCTGCTCCAGGAAGACCACCATGCCTTCCTCCTCGGCTCACCTGTGCGCTTACCCAATGGTCTTATTTCTGGTGGTTTTCTCTGCTTTAAAAGCCGTTCCATGTTGTGTTGACACAGCTGTGTCTTGGGTGTGCGTGTGAGTGTGTGTGTACTTGTGCGGCATAACTGTTCCTGTTATTGTATTTTCAAATTATCTTTGTCACTGAACTTGTGAATTTTTGATGAAAGTGCATTGTTGGGGTTTTCCTTTTTGCTCTTTAACGTGTTCGGACCATCACTGGTTCCTAATCAGTGTTGTCTGCTCTACTTATGCTGAAGGAAGTCATCGATCTGTGAAAGCTCCAGTCTGCGCTCCTGTTTCTGACCCTGCGTCTCACTCCCTTGTTTCTTTCCGTTGCCTCCCTGTGTGTTCTGTGCTCTTTATTAGGAACCCAGCAATTTTTGCCTTATTATTTTAATATTTATTTATTTGAAAGGCAGAGTGGGGATGGGGGGAGAGAGAGAGAGAGAGAGAGAGAGAGAGAGAGAGAGAGAGATCTATCCTCTGGTTCACTCCCATTTGGCCACAGTGGCCAGGGCTGGGCCAGGACGAAGCCAGGAGCTTCCTCCAGGTCTCCCATGCGAGTGCAAGGTCCCAAGTACTTGGACCATATTCTGCTTTCCCAGGAACATTAGCAAGGATCTGGTCAGATGTGGAGCAGCCAGGACTTGAACCGGTGCCCTTGAGGGATGCCGGCAGCACAGGCAGTAGCTTTGTCCTCTACGCCCCAGCGCCAGGCCCCATTGCTTGTTTTCACTTTTGTTGCTCTGTTTTCCTGAGTCGCATGAAGTGAGCCGTGGCACCGGCTTCCCTGCAGGCAGCTGCACATGCTGGCTTGCTTCCTCGTGGCTGACTGGCCTGTGGTCCGCGGTCTGCACGGACAGGTGCAGGTGTGTTTGTGTGGAAGCCACCACGCCTGGGCCGGGGGCTGCTGCTGCCCCTTTGCCTTCCTTCGGCCGCTGCCTTCCCATTTCCAGGGCGTTCGGGATTTCTCCACAGCTCTGTGTCTCAGAGTGCCTGGCCCTCTCCTACCTGCAGGTCTCGAGAGCCCCCTCTCCATCACCTGGAAAACCAGCCTCTCCCTCTGGGCCTCCACAGCTTCAGAGGGGAAATCTAGTCGCTGCCAGTGGGTTTCACCAAAACACGTGTCGTTTCTCCCCTTGGCTCCCCTGACTTTCCCGTCTTGGTTTCCAGAGGTTTCACGGTGATGCACCTTTGCCTGGGTTCACCTCTGTGGGGCTCAGCCAGCAGATGGGGCTCCGACAGGTGCAGCTCAGCCCGCCTGTGGGGTCACGGGTGGCTCAGAGGTCCTGGCCTTGGGCCGACCACACCTACGCAGATCACTCCTTTCTGTATACAGGGTCACGGAAGGTGCCTGTGCCATCGGCCGAGCCTGGGCCGTGACCCTGCCGGGCGGTCCCCCTATGAGTTGGGTTCTGCTTGAGACAAACAGTCAAAACAGACAGGCAGGGCTTGGTTGTAGCTATGGCAACGCCAGCATCCCACATGGGAGTGTCCAGGTTCAAGTCCCGGCTGTGCTGGATTCTAGCTTCCTGTGATGTGCACCTTGGGAGGTGGTGATGGGGCGGCTCACGTGGTTGGGCCTCTGCCACCCACATGAGACTCGGATGAGGTTCGAGCCCCTGGCCTCAGTCTGGTGCATCCCCAGCTCTGGGGAATGAACCAGCAGATGGGAGCAGTCTCTCTCTCTTTCTCTCTTTGCCTTTCAAATAAATAAAACAAGAAATTAAAAAAAAGATTGTCAAAGAGTCCATCTGTTTAAAAGCAAAATAAAAGACACTGGTAGAGACTGTTTCCTGAGAAGAGTGTATCCACTAAGCAAGGCACAGGCAGCCCTGAGGCCAAGGGTAGCGCCGGGGCGGGGTCTCAGCAGTTTCCTTACACTGTAAAGCCCCAACAACGCCCTCCCAGCGCCCTGAACCCTGCTGTTGCCTTCCGAGTCCCAGCCCCAGGGCTTCGTAGGACCCTGTGCGGCTGGAGCTTGGGGGGAGCAAGGCAGGCGGGGAAGGCCCACATGGGGTGCACGCAGAGTGCAGGAGAGGAGCCCACCAGGACCAGGCCTGGACACAGAGCCCCATCAGGAGGGCCAGGAGCGCGCTCCGGCACTCCGGGGGCAGAAGGCAGGTCCTGCCCTGCATAGGGAGGACGCTGGGCCGGTGCACGGGCCCCCAGCGCTCAGGGAGGGGGAGGAGGCCAGGGGCCGAGCCCGCAGCAAGCATATTCCGGGGGTTCTGAGCGCCTGGCGCCTCCACCTGCACTGCTCACAAACGCCCACATCCAGGCTGGAGCCGGACAACAACCAGCAGTGATCTGCAAGGCCCGTTCCAGGGAGAAGGGGGTGGGCAGGAGCCAGAGGGGCAGCAAGGGGACTCTGTGCCCACAGTGACAGAGCCGGTGGTGAGAGCAGGGGCCCTGTTGGAGCGAGGCGGGCACCTGCCAAAGCAGGAACCTCAGCCCACGTGGGCAGCAAAGCTCTCACCTGAGATGAGACAGAGATAGTTATGTTGAACAGGCTGGTTGTCTCTCTACCATTAGACTCACTCTACTGGTGACTGAATTATGCGCTATTGTATGGTGAATATATGCTATTTTCAAAGTTGCCAAAAAATCTTTTACAATTTTCTTCAGGCACCCAGATTCAAATATCCTCAGCATCTCACGTACAGCCTGCTGTCCAGAGAACTGGCCGTCTCTCTCTAATAGTCTACTGTCCAGAGAACTGGCTCTCTCTCTAACAGTCTCTGCTATTCACTGCATTAGGTGGTGTAGGTGAACCAGAAAAATGTTTCTCTCAGAATCCAAGAATGTCTGACATTCATATTGTTCTTAAAAAGCTTCATTTATTACTTGTTCTCATTTTGTTTCAAAAGCAGTGATGGACACAGAGAACAATTTTCCATCTGCTGGTTCCTTCCACAAAAACTGGCAATAGCTTGGACTTTGATTAGAGGTGGGAAGTGCACTGTGATGTCACTCTCATGACAGGAAGTGCACTGTGACGTCACTCTCGTTGCAGGAAGTGCATTGTGACGTCATTCTCATTACAGGAAGTGCGCTGTGACGTCGCTCTCCCGACAGGAAGTGTACTGTGACCATGCTCCCCTCTCCATGTCACTGACCACCGTCTAGTAAATCCTTCTTCTGGCTACTTTTGTACAGCACAGAGACCTCCACGGGCACCATGAAGAGTTCGAAGCTCCTGTGTCTGAGGCTGGGAAAGGCCCACCAGACTGCTGGTTAGATGGTGCTGATTACAGCGATTTAAAACACTTGGAGGGAAGCCCCCTCTCCAGTTCCCTGTTCTTTTCTTCCTACTGAGCACACAAAGACCCCCAGTGCACGGGCTGTTTATAGACACAGCAACGTTCCCCCGCCAGGTACTGAGCTCCAGGCTGGGGCTGGGCCTGTACCCCTTCCTCTCCCCATTCTTCTGCCTCTGCTCTCAGAATGACCTAAGCGGTGGAGGATGCACAGTGCCATGGCCTCTGCTTGCTCCCGGCAGGGCCTGCTCTCCATCGCACCTTGGCCTGCCGTTGCACCCTTCTCAGCCAAACTTCCTGGGATCTTTCCAGAACAATAGCGGTAGGCCCTGCCGGACAACCCCAGGGCTGCGCTGCCACGGAGCTGCAGCCGCGCTCGCTCGGCGGGGTCCTGCAGCGCGCCCCGCGGATGGCTGATGAGATGGGCGCCTCTCCAGGGATTGAGCGGCTGAACCCAGGCCGGGGCTCTAGTGGCTGGCGGCCCTGGCTGGAAGGAAGCTCTCCATCTCAACTAAACCCTTGCTATTGAGGCCTAAGCCCATTTCCTCTTTCCTTAGCCTCCGCGTGGAGAGGGAACAGCTGGTCCCCACCCTCCACATAATAACCCTTCACCGTCCTGAAGATGGTTATTAGGTCGGCTCCGCTTCTCCAGGCTAAATCATCTCAGATCCTTTAATCTTCCTCCATGGGTCCTATTTCCCCAGTCTTTAATCGCCTCTGCCGCTCTCTACTGAATCCTTTCAGCTCCTTAAGTCCCTGGGTGTCACCTCTTCACAGGGGTGGCACAGACAGTGTGAAAAGCGAGGCAGCCCAAAGGCACAGGGGCGATGTCTTCAATGACAGAAAAATGATGCCCCTGACAATGCAGCCAAACGACTGTAGGAGGCTCCGTGTCCTTCCGATGCGAGGCAAACAGTGCCAGTCAGCGCCTCCTCGGCAAAAATGAAACAATGACAACTGGACGTGACAGCCGCACCAGGGACAACTGATGGCACAAAAGGCGTCTACGAGGATGCACGGCCACTTTCTCAGGCTGCAAATTTGACACTCAAGTGTCACAGGTCACTGCCACCCGGCTTGGCTGACCTGTCCCCTGTGATGTTTTTAAAACAATTCACCAGGTTCCTACACCAATCTTCCAAATTCCCAGTCGAGCTTGTTGTGCGCTTCTCGGCACATCGTCAAGGTCCTTTTCTATCAAACTCCAAGTCTGTGCATGTCCAGTGCCAGGGCAGGGGCCGGGGGCTGAGAGGCAGGTGAGCACCCCGGAGGTCCACGCCCTGGCCGGCCCCCAGCAGGGTAATGGGGACTTCACTGTGCTTGCACAGCTCCCCAGGTGAAAGTAACAGCGTGCACCAAGGACGGGCGCCACCCCGCCCCCTCCGCCCCCCCGCCCCTCCGCCCGCTCCCTGCATGGGGAGCAGGCGCACGCGGAGCTGCATCTCAGGCCTCTTCTGACCATTTAGTTAAATTTCATGGTCATGATTAAATCTCCTGTTCTCCACGGTGTTGTCTGCCGCTCCCAGCTCGGCTTCCTTGTTCACTTAATGAACGTGTTTTCCATCCCACCGTTCAGAAAATTGATGAAAGCGTTTACGTAGCATTGAACCCGAGATTTTCCTCGGGGAAGCCCCACCGCTATGTTCTCTCATATTGATATTGAGCCGTTTTTAAGTATGCTTTGAGTACAGGCTCCAAGCATTATCTTACTTATGACTTAGGCCATCTTTCTCTGTATGTTGATTAGAGTTTCATGTCAATAAGCACAGAGATCACGAGAAGGAGCGGAAAATTGGTGCAGAGTTTCATTTTTTATCATGCCTTAAGTGGGGCACTCCTTCTTATCTGTTTAAAATTATACTGTGGAATTGTATTAATAAACTACTTAGAAAAGCAGTGAATACTGTTTCTGAGAAAGAAGTAAACTGTGTCAAGCAGATCATATATTTCCTTCTCATTAATTGTTTCAACACTTAAGAATTTCAAATAGGGTCAAACATGATCAGCTTCAACTACATTTCAGAGTCTAACCCACGATATGCGAGTGGCTTATCCTTCATCACCAGTGAGGTTCTCACTTGAAGCCATGGGAGTTTCTGCATCAAAATCTAAGCCTACCTTTAGAGTCATCTGACAAACACCATAGCAAACTTGCACTGTGCCCCGAACGTCAGCAAACATCGGCCTGTCTGGGGTTCCACGCACGTCTGCACCCAGCAGCTGGCACGCGGGGAAGCAGAGCCTAAGAGGACTTCCTAAGAGGACTCTCAGAGGGGCGACGTCACCCCTGGGTTTGCAGATCGGGCAGGACTGGCCTCAAGCGCCTGACAAGGTCGCAGTGCTGTCTCTGTTGTCAGAGTCACCAGAACAAAGCGTTGGCTTCTAACACTGGCGCTCTCTCTCTCTCTCTCTCTCTCTCTCTCTCTCTCTCTCTCTCCTTCTCACGGTTATAACAGGCCCCTAGTTCTGTGCATTTATCAGTAGGTAAATGATCCCAAGACGGAAGTCTCTCCAAGCAAGGAGCAGGAGGAATAAAATCCCTCTTTAACCTGTCACCCTAGGAGCTTCCTGTCACCAGGGGGCTTCTCATGTCCCTCCTTGTTTGGAAATGAAATAATGTTGTCAAATGTGGCAGCTTCCTTCCATTCTTCAGAGATGCAAACTGAAAAACCGCGAAGTCGAGCAGGATAAAAGCCTAGCGACGGCCTTCAGTGTCACCCATGCTAGTGTCGCACAATTACCCAGTAAGCAGCAGCATCATGAATATCAGCACTTACAGCAACAAAAGCAGCAGTGTGGTCACTGGAACGGACACTCTAAGCAAACTTCAGAGGACGGGACAGCGTTCCCTATGCTTTAAAATGCTGGAAGTCCGACACCCACGTGTTCCACAGCAGAGCCACTCAGGGGAGCTGCAGGGGACGAGAGACAGGGAAGGGTGGGGCAGAGCCCTGGCCTCCAACAGGAGCAGGGAGGAGTCTCACCACCCCCTACCCCTGCCCCCTTAGCCCTGGGACAACAGCAAAGGGCAGGACAAGGAACAAAACTTCACACATGAGGGGGACCAGCTTCAGCTTACCCAGAGAGGTGGGCACAGCACCCAAGGCCTGTCGCCCAGCCAGAGAGGTCTCGTGCATCATCAGAACATCAGGGACCGCAATGCCGAGGGCAGAGCAGCTGAGCTGCAGGCTGAGAGTAGGGAGCAGGTCCTCTGTGCACACGGGAGGGGCCTGCGAGAGCCTGGGTGGGGCAGAGGGCCATCCTCCGGGGACGGGGGAGCTCCGAGGTCTGCAGGTGAAGCCAGCGCCACAAGGGACAGCATGGGCGAGAGGCTGTGCCTCTGTGGGTATGGTAGGCTTCTGGACAGGCCTGGTCCAGGCTGCTCACCCTGGTGGCTGTGACCTAGGAAGCAAGGGGGACTCCCAGTGTCCGGCACTGACATATGACCTGTTTGCAGGTTTGTGGCGTCAGATTCAGCCCGCGTGTACCCAGTTTGCAAGACTGATGTCACAGCACACCCCCACCAGCAATCGAGGTTGAGTTGGAATCTGCACAGTGCAGAAAAGAGCTTAGGGAGCCATCTGTTACCCATGACGCCCTACAAACCTGACTGTCCTCTGCCTTCTTCCACCTCATCTTCACACAGTTCTGCAAACACTATGCAGGGAGGTTAAACTCCCTTCCCAAAGCTACTAAAAGGCAGCAACTCACCCCTGCACGACATCATTTCCCCCTGCTAGCCAGGTGGTGACCAGCCCCGGTGCCGGCCTGACAGGGAGGGGACTGGTGCATCGCCCTCACAGGCTAGAACAGGCAGGGACTGGGCGACTCGTGCCCTACCATACAGGAAACGGCAGAAACCACGGAAGAAGAAAAGAAAGGCGGGTCTGGGAGGCAGCACCAGAGGGGGCAGACGGCAGATCCCCCCCTGGGGGGGAGGGAGATTCACTTGGAACAGGGAGGAGCAAGTGCCTGCCCGCACGTGGGACCAGAGCGCCAGGACCAACAAGGAGACGACAATGAGGGACATGGAAGGCGGACTGGCCCAGGGAGACCGCGGTGGGGGACATGGAGGACGGACTGGCCCCAGGAGACCGTGATGGAGGACAGCCCGGCCCCGGAAGACTGCGATGGGGGACACGGAGGACGGACCAGCCCCGGGGGACCGCGGTGGGGGACACGGGGGACGGGCCGGCCCCGGAGACCGCGGTGGGGGACATGGAGGACGGGCTGGCCCCACGGGATCGCGGTGGGGGACACGGGGGACGGACCAGCCCCGGGAGACCGCGGTGGGGGACATGGGGGACGGGCCAGCCCCGGAGACCGCGGTGGGGACACGGAGGACGGGCTGGCCCCGGAGACCGCGGTGGGGGACATGGAGGACGGACCGGCCCCACGGGATCGCGGTGGGGGACACGGAGGACGGGCTGGCCCCGGAGACCGCGGTGGGGGACACGGGGGACGGGCCGGCCCCACGGGATCGCGGTGGGGGACACGGGGGACGAGCTGGCCCCACGGGATCGCGGTGGGGGACACGGGGGACGGGCCGGCCCCGGAGACCGCGGTGGGGGACACGGAGGACGGGCCGGCCCCACGGGATCGCGGTGGGGGACACGGGGGACGAGCTGGCCCCACGGGATCGCGGTGGGGGACACGGGGGACGGGCTGGCCCCACGGGATCGCGGTGGGGGACACGGGGGACGGACCAGCCCCACGGGATCGCGGTGGGGGACACGGAGGACGGACCGGCCCCGGAGACCGCGGTGGGGGACACGGGGGACGGGCCGGCCCCACGGGATCGCGGTGGGGGGACACGGGGGACGGGCCGGCCCCGGAGACCGCGGTGGGGGACACGGGGGACGGACCGGCCCCACGGGATCGCGGTGGGGGACATGGGGGGACGGACCGGCCCCACGGGATCGCGGTGGGGGACATGGAGGATGGACCGGCCCCACGGGATCGCGGTGGGGGACACGGGGGACGGGCCGGCCCCACGGGATCGCGGTGGGGGACACGGGGGACGGGCCGGCCCCGGAGACCGCGGTGCGGGCCGGCTCTTCCTGCACCTGCGCGGCATGAGCCGGGTCTACGCGGGCATCACCGCGTCAGGCGCACGCGCTCAGCGACGACCCGGGGCAGCCGCTCGCACGGACGCCACGGCGCCAACGTGAGGGAGGCTGGATCGCGGGGACACCGACTCAGGACGGGGCCGCGCCCTGGCTGGAGCACAGGGGAGGGCTCGCAGGGCAGCAGCCATTGCCGTCGTTCCTGGCTCCACTTCCCAGACTCGTTTCTCGGCCACACCAGTCCCCAGCAAGTCTTAGTCACGGGGTTCAGAACGCAGGTCAGCAGAGCAGGAAGCGACGCCATGGCCGGCAGGAAGCGATGCCATGGCCCGGCGGAAGTGACGTCACGGCCCGCCGGAAGTGACTGCGCACAGGCCGGAAGTGGCGGTGTCGCCGGGGAAAGAGAACGTGCCCAGTGACTCTTGGCAGCGATGGCTGACTGGCTGCTCCTTGTTCCGGGAAACCTCTGCGCGGTTGGGAGGAAAGAAAACCTTTCCCCCAGAAGGGAGCAGAGGCAGGGAAGACCAGAGAGCGAGCGGACGTCCCCCAAAGCGCACAGCAAGAAGGGACAAGGAAGGGCCCACTGCCCCGCCTGCCTGGGGAACGGGAGGCTGGCGTGCCGGGGCTGCCTGTGGGGTCCTCCAGGGCGGGAGCTGCAGCGCGGACCGCACAGAAGCCAGCTCGGGAAGAGACGCCTGCTCACCCCGCACCCCCACCCGCAACGGGGACGCTGAACCCTGTAGACAGAACCCTGCACTTGAGCAGAGACCTTCCCCGTCATGCGGATCTGCCCGCAGAGGGCCAGTGAAAGTCGCCCGTTTTAGATGACTGTCTCCTCCCAAGTGGCTCCCTTCAAAGGAAAAACAGTGTTTGATTCAGCAATTCCAGACCTAGTTAAATATTCCCCCAAACGTTCTGCAATTAAAAATAAAGGAATTAGGAGCAGGGGGCGGGTGGCACAGTAGTGGAGGCCCGGCTTGGATGCCTGGATCCTCTATGGGAGTGTTTGATTCGCACCCAGCTCCCTGCTAATGGGCAGGTGACGGCTCAAGTGCTCACGTCCCTGTTACCTAGGAGAGAGATCCAGGTGGAGCTCCAGGCTTTGGCCTGGCCCAGCCCTGGCTGCTGCAGGCATTTGGGGCGTGAAGATTTGTCCATGTCTGTCTGCCTCTGTCTCTCTACTTTTCAGATAAAATGAAAACATAAAATTTTTAATGAATTAAAAATCTTCAAAAATTAAAAAATATTGAATAAATAAAAAAGAATTGCTGATTAAACTCAGGAAATAAAAAAAGAAATATAAAAGCATCCCAAATTTATGAGTAACTTGCAAGACAATAAGGATGAATAAATTCAAATAAATTAAAAAGGGATAATGAAGAAAGAGAAAAGCAGCCAAGAGAGTAAAATAGACTGCAAAGTCATGTCAGAGGGAAAGTGGTTAAAATGGGCAAGAACTGAAGAAGAAAAATCAGGCAACAGAACCGAGTTAATCTCTGTAACCACATGGAAGAAAACATCCCAGAAATAAGACAAATGTCCACACTGAGGACCACGGCAGGGAGCATGCCTGGACACATGCCCCAGAACGACCTGACAGATGTGTGCTCATCAGACGATTACATGTTCAAGATAAAAATGTCCCTGGGACTTCAAGACAAAAAGATAAGACTTCTGTGCTGACGCCCTGTGGGACGAGCTGCTTCCATTGAGTGGCGGCTGTGGGGCATCAGAAGCAGTGCATCGCCTGTGCCAGCAGGACTGGAAACCGGCAGGGAAAGGTGGGAGAACTGCACAACGTGGCAGCGTCATGGCATCCTAGAGCAACGTGCCTGAAACCCGAAGGAGAGGAGAATACACTCATCAGTTATCACTGTTGAGGAAGCAGTGGGAGTCGGGGATGTCGCTGAGATCCGACAGCGCAGGTGGACATTACAACAGGAAACGGGGTGAGGCCTTCCGGGGAGGTGTAAGGGCGAAGGTGACCATCCAGACTAAATTCAGACTTTCCTCAAAGCCCAGACAAACAGGAGGCATAAATAAGCCTTGCACTAGAGAAAGAAGAGTTAAAATAATAAAATGCTTGTAGTTATGGCAAATATATGACAAAATTGAGAAAAACATTCCCATCCATAAATGTAAATGCATTTTAATCTCAATGAGAAGAAAATGAATTTCAACTTGAATAACAAAGTAATTGTGTGTATATGAGTGTGGGGTGTGTGTGTGTGTGTGTGTGTGTGTGTGTGTAACAATAACCAAAATACAATGCAAGCCAAAAAGCAATAATGTGACAAGGACACTTTTTATTGCCAAAAGACACAATTCACGTTGAAGATAATACAAATATAAATGCATATGCACCAAATAACAGAATGGCTGTCTTTATCAAGAAAGGAGATGCAGGAAGAAATAACACCAATGGATTTTAATACTTTCTATAGTCTAAGGCAGACCAGGTAGGCAAACCCTGTTGTCACCCAGAGTATATCACTAGGTTATACATAGACATGCTATAAATAATACTCCCATGATGCAGTGAGTAAACAATGCTGCCAAAACTGAAGGACAAACAAGCAAAAGGCTTCTAAAACGACACCAGAGGAGTAGGCGCTGAGCCGAGAGGGTAAGGCAGCAGTTCAGATGCCTGCCTGCCATGTCAGAGAGCCTGAGCTCAACTCCCGGCTCTGGCTCCTGACTCCAGCTTCCTGCTCTCCCGGACCCTGGGAAGCAGGGGTAATGGTTCAGGTGACTGGATTCCTGGCACCGCAGGAGAGCGCTGGAGTGAGTTCCGTGCTCCTGGCTTCAGCCTGGCCCCACCCTGGGTATTGCAGATACTGGTACACCGGACCAGAAGATAGGAGATTTATCTCTGTCTCGGGATCTCTGCCTCTCAGATAAGTAAATGAATAAATCTTGGGACAAAGGAGCAATATAGAGCATAATGCAGAACTCCTGGAGAATGGTGATGAAAAACTCCAGTGACGGCAAGTGACACTTAAAGCTGTGACCATGGCCTTAAGCACGCACCAGAATAAATGGACAAATTTATAAAATGAAAGTTGTGACTCCAAAGGTAGGAAAATAGCAAAAATGTATATGAAAATAAATAATGAATATTAAAGCTGAAGTTAGTGAGATTGAAAGCAATGAATGTTTATTTAATAAATCTGATTTCTCTTTAAAAAGAAACCACACCTGTTGCCTAATCTGTTTAAAGGATGTTAAGACACAGCTTGAGGCACCTGCCCCCCATATTAAAGTGCCTGGGTTCAGGTTCTGACTGCTTCCTGTTCCAGCTTCCTACTGATGTACACCTGGGAGGCAGCCGGCGATGGGCAAAGGACCTGAGTCTCTGCCATCCGTGTAGGAGATCTGGATTAAGTTCCTAGCTCCTGGCTGAGTCCCTAGCCCAGCCCTGGCTGTTTGGGCATTTGGGAAGTGAATGAGAGCATCCTTTCTCTCTCTCTCTCTGTCTCTCTCTCTCTCCCTCCCTCCCCCTTTCCTTCTCTCTCTTTCTCTTTTCCTTCAAAATTTTAAAAAATAAGTACATATGCAAATTAAAAGGACAGAAATCCTAAGTTTGCTTGCTATGCAATGTCTAAGGAAAACACAACAGAAAAAGAACAGTGTTCTCTGAAAATCTCTCTTTTGAATAATGTAGAAATACTGGATGGAACGAATAATTTGCCAAAAGGAACTCATTCACTAACATGACTATTAGACAGAAAACTCAAACAGGACAATTTCTGAGGAAGAGACCGAGAAAGAGAACCAGACAGTCTCCTGAAGGATTGCTCCAAGAGACCAGATGATTCTAAAGCACAGAAATTGATGCAGAGCGTAAGTGTGAAGAAACGCTTCCCCTGCACTTTTATATAGAACGATGGTGCCTAAACCTGGTTTCAAAATGACGTCTGCACGTGGTGTAGGTTTAGACAACCTATTAACCCAGAGCAGGAGTGGTGCAGCATCGCCTCTGCCGTGTAAGGGTGCGCTTCCAGTGTTGGTGGAGTGCGGCTTGATGGAGAAAACCAGCTAGACGTGTCCAGGCAGAACTCCCCACCCATGTGTGAGTGCCGTCGACAAAGCAGAGAGCCAAAACCAGCCCGAGCGAAGCCGTAGCCAGTCAGTAAGGAAGCGGGAAATAGAAGGGACACACAGCAGTCACCCCCCTGCCTCTGCACAAGCCTCGGAAGCTTCCCGGACTAAGGCTGGAAAAGCTGCATTTGTAGAGGCAGCAGAGGTTATAATAACGGCAATGGTGTAAAACAGCTGTGCAAAATCTACATTAGAAAAACACTGACACACCAGGAAGGACAAGGATGCAGGCTTGTGATGGAAGGATGCCACTTGCTATGGGTTAAGATGACTCAGCATCACAAATATGCAATACTCAGTAATACCATCTCAACAGAAATGCCAGCATGGTTCCCTATGAAGCCAGAGATGTGGCGGAAATGTTTTTAGTAAAAGAGCAAGGGAGAACTGAAGAAAAGCTGTTACAAGGAACCGGCTTGTGTGGGCACTGCTACATCTCACACCTCTGAAACTGAAAGGGAATGAACACGGGTAAATGGACCACACAGTGGAACAGGATGGAAGCTGCTAGAAATAGGTCCAAGTGCTTACTGGAGTGGGAGACCATGAAAATGGCACCTTAGGTACCTGGGAAAGGAGACGTTTGCATTATGGGTTAGTTTCCATCTTCTTAACTGTTCTTGCCTAACTGGATAGACATTTAGACAAAGATAATTGAGTTTACGCAAAAACGAACTTGGAACGGATGAGAGGAGGAGTGTAAACTCAGCATCATAAAGACAGTGGAAGGAAACATGAGTGGGCCCCGCTCTCACTGGAGCGTCAGGAAGGCCTTCTCCCTACACACCGTGGTGTAGCTGCAACAGGAGATGGGACGGATGAAACCGTCAGTGCGTCGGACTAGAATAAAACAGAAAAAATGAGATACAACATATGCATGGGAAAAATGCTTATCACTGAATTCTATCTCTGAGGTGGTGGCGTGCAGTACAGACGTCACGAAATTGACATTGTGGAAGAAGAGGAGCACGTGTCACCCAGAACAGGCTGCCACGGCTGGTGCTTATGGCACTGCAGCCGCCACTCCGGGCCAGACTGCGAGTGCCCCGGATCATGGGGTAGGGCTAGCTGTTGTCTGTGTGTCCATGCACTGTTGGGCTCAGCCATCCCCCAGATCTGCCCAGCCTGGAGCAGGCCCATCCTAAGGAGGGGAGGCCTTCCACCAGGCCCGCCGATGCCAGCCGGGGGCTCAGTCGTGTGGACATGGCCCCTGGGGTCACTCCGAGCTTTAAGTTATCAACCCTGGAGCTGACTGACCTAGGTCCAAAGCCCCCCTATGTGTGGCTGGAGACAAAGGATCTGACCTGAAAGTCAGCATCACCATCATCGTCATCTTCTTCTTTTTAAGATTTATTTAATTACATGAAAGTCAGAGTTGCACAGAGAGAAGGAGAGGCAGGGAGAGAGAGAGAGAGAAAGAGAGAGAGTGAGAGAGAGAGGTCTTCCATGCACTGGTTCACTCTCCATTTGACTGTAATGACCAAAACTGCGCCGATCTGAAGCCAGGAGCCAGGAGCTTCTCCTGGGTCTCCCACATGGGTGCAGGGGCCCAAGGACCTGGGCCATCTTCTACAGCTTTCCCAGGCCACAGCAGAGAGCTGGATCGGAAGTGGAGCAGCCGGGACTTGAACCGGTGCCCATATGGGATGCCGGTACCAAAGGCGGGGGCTTTACCTGCTGTACTGGCCCCTGAGCATCTTCTTCGGTGAAGAGGAAAATTCGTGGATCTTCCCTCATGGGATCTGTTGTGCATGAACACTTTGAAAGTGTTCGGGACTCAGTGCAGAAAAAGCAGATGCTAATGTCAGTGGTATGGTGGCTGCGCTGGTTGATGTTATTACAGCGTTATTACAACATTTAAGACATTGTGTGAGGGTACTTCTAAAAGTCATAAAAAATGGAATTAAGTGATAGGTTTATTTCAGTACAAAATCTTTGCAATCCATGCATAACTTTCTCATACTACGCATTTTTCATGAACTTTTTGAAGAATCCTGGTATGCATGGATCTCAATATTTTTGCACCAAAGTAAACTTATCTTTTAATTCCAATTTCCACAAAATGTTAGAGCCTCTTTAAATGTTAGCTGTAGAATATACAGAAAAAATACTAGGAAAAAATATTTACATTTTCCAAACTAGCTAATTATTATAAATGTCTCGTGTTTTCCATTTACACGTTCTTACTCTTTAAATGATTAGAACACCAGCCACCGCGGCATACAAGGCCGCCCTCATCCTCAGGTGCCCTCGGCCTGCTGTGCACAGCCGCACAAACAGCACGTGAGCCATGAGTGTGCCACGCAGCAGTCCACGAGGGCAGATGAGCGGGCGCTGGCCCCTTACGCTTTTAGAAGGAAGCTGTGGGCTCGGCGAGCGCCGACACCCAGGAGACCACGAATCCTACCGTGAGGCCACCGTGCAGCTTCTCTCCCCAGACTCCACATCCGGATCCGGCAGCCCCGGCAGCCAGCAGCGGGCAGGCGGCACGACCCCGTCCCGGGCCCTCCTGGCTCCCTCTCCTTTAGTCCTGGTCCCTGTGCCAGTGCCCGTGGGGTTTTGCGGTTTTCCAGGTCCTGCCCTGTGTGAGCAGCAGCCCCTCCTCTAACGCATCCCCCAGCAGAGACGTCTTCATCTTTCCAGCAGCAGCCAGCCCTCAGCGCCGAAGCGTGCCGACCGGAGATGGTTTCTGTAACCCTAACGATGCCAGGCACTTATCAGCGAGAGAAGCCTGCACCTGCGCCCCGGGGGGCCGGCTGGTCTCCTTCGGGACAGCACGCCGACATTGGGGTTCATTCTTTATTACCTGTGGAAATCTAGAAAAACGTTCAGAAGAAAGATCTGCACATAGCCCACGATCAGGAGGTCCCTCAATGGCAACACGTCAGTGTCTTTAGGGCAGAGTTCATGTTTGTGTAATGCAACCCCAGCATCTCTCCAGCACTCGTGGGGAGCACGTTTCGAGGGGTGCACTGGCTGGAGCCCCTGGATTTCAGCACTGCCTGTGTGGACGGAAGCTTTGCTCTCAACATTTCCTGATGCAAAGGCGCCGTGACTGGTGAGGGGCTGAGGCTTCCACCGTGTGTCTCCGAGGCGCAGCATCCTCAGAGTGGAGCGCACCTGTGCTGAACCACCTTCTGCCGGTGTCCAGGTAGTCTGTGTGCCTGCAACCTGGTCATGGCTGGCGTAGCCTTGGCATCTGCACACAGGCGTGGGCTCCAGGGCCTCTTAGAGGTGGGGCCTGGCTGTGGGGTCCTCAGGTCCTTGGGGAGGTGACCTTGGCCAGGGCTGTCCTGAGAGGGCGCCCCCTGCTGCCGTCACCACTCGCTGGCCCCCATGGGCTCCTCCTCTCTGCCCCACCTCCCCCTCTGCCCCCAGAACCAGAGCCCCGGTGGGGAGCCTCCGATGCCCGGAGCCTGGGAGCCACACAGAGCCTCTCCCTGCGGGACGAAGGCTGTTGACATCAGCATCTGTTTAAATCCCAGCAGGTGCTGTGGGTCCGCCAAGGCAGGGCCTCAGAACAGCTGCCACTCACCTGGCCCCGACAGGTGCCCAGCTCCTCCGCCCGCCTGTCCCTGCGCGGTGCCCACCGCGCCCTCAGCCGCCCTCAGTCCCCCGTGGGCAGTCGCCCTTCATAGCTGCCTCAGGAGTGAACGTGTCTGTCCTGCGGTTGCCGTGGGTCCTGTGTTGTTTGTGAACTTTCCATTTTATTCATGGCATTGATATCAACTGTGAACATTTCCCATAGCTGCCCGTGTGCGTCTTCTGTGGTTTCCCTCTCTGAGATATCACTTGTATGTTTTTTTTAATTAATTTTTTTATTTATTTGACAGAATTATAGACAGTGAGAGACAGAAAGAAAGATCTTCCTTTGGTTCACCCCCCTAAATGACCACCATGGCCGGAACTGCACCGATCCGAAGCCAGGAGCCAGGTGCTTCCTCTTGGTCTCCCATGCAGGTGCAGGGCCCAAGCACCTGGGCCATCCTCCACTGCCTTCCCGGGCCATAGCAGAGAGCTGGACTGGAAGAGGAGCAGCTGGACCAGAACCAGCACCCATATGGGATGTCGGTGCCACAGGCGGAGGATTAACCAAGTGAGCCATGGCGCCAGCCCCTCACTTGTACATTTAAAATGTGTTTTCATGGCCGGTGCCGCGGCTCACTAGGCTAATCCTCTGCCTTGCGGCGCCGGCACACCAGGTTCTAGCCCTGGTCAGGGCGCCGGATTCTGTCCCGGTTGCCCCTCTTCCAGGCCAGCTCTCTGCTGTGGCCAGGGAGTGCAGTGGAGGATGGCCCAAGTGCTTGGGCCCTGCACCCCATGGGAGACCAGGAGAAGCACCTGGCTCCTGCCTTCGGATCAGCGCGGTGCACTGGCTGCAGTGTGCCGGCCGCGGCGGCCATTGGAGGGTGAACCAACAGCAAAGGAAGACCTTTCTCTCTGTCTCTCTCTCACTGTCCACTCTGCCTGTCAAAAAAAAAAAATGTGTTTTCTTTGTTTACCTGCCTGCCGAATATTTTCTATGGGATGGGCACCCGTGTCTCACGTTGGAGGACCAGAGTTCAATTCCTGGCTCCCATCGCCAGCTTCCTACCAACAGAGACCCTGAGGCCCGGGGATGGCTCAGGTACGTGACAGGTCCAGAGCCAGTGATGCGGGTTGAGGCGTTTGGGGAGTGACGAGTGGGCAGCACGTCTCCCTCTTGTGTCTGTGTCCACTTTTCCTTCTTTTGCTGTGGAGTGGCTCTCGCTTCAGTGTTAGCTCTGCATGGGGATGATGTTAGATGTGACGGGAGGCAGGATATAACGTTCTTTTTTTCTCAGCAGGTAGCTGATATTTTAAAATATTTATTTATTTATTCAAAAGGCAGAGCTATAGAGAGGCAGAGAGAGAGTCTTCCATCTGCTGGCTCACTCCCCAGATGCTGGAATGACTGGAGCTGTGCCGAAACAAGGCCAGGAGCTTCTTCCAGGTCTCCTATGCAGGTGCAGGGGTCCAAGGACTTGGGCCATCTTCTACTGCTTTCCCAGGCCACAGCAGAGAGCTGGATCAGAGGTGGGGCAGCCGGGACTTGAACTGGCTCCCATATGGGACGCCTGCACCTCGGCGGCAGCTCTACCTGCTGTGCCACAGCACCGACCCAGGTAACCGATTTTATCAGAGACAGATGAGGAGCCATCTTTGCTTCTTCCGCCGATTCTCAGCATTAATTAATATGCATATGCCATTGTTTACGAGATGAGATTCTGAATTGTCTATTGGTTTTTACTGATGTTTGTTTATTTTTGCCAACATTGTGTTGTTTTAAATATTAGAACATCACATTTCATACTTCTTCTCATAGAATGATAGTTACGACATTTTCTGTCAAATCCATTCAATATAAAGGAAATCAAAGGTAGTTACATAGTCCCATCATCACTGAGAATTCGTATTTATTATTTTAGCTTAGAGTCTTGCGGCCTTTTCTCCATACGCATTATATTTACTTACCTATGCGTTTATTTCTTTAAATCAGGGCCGAGCTCTGTGTTCCTCCTTTTGGCCGATGGGTGCCTGGAGACCACGCCCCCTTGGCCTGCTCTGCCTCTCACCACCTCCTGGCTTGTCGCCAGGGGCAGCTCCAGGGACATAGCCCCTAGCCCCCTGCCCCCTGCTCATTCTGCTGCTCTGCCGGACAGGCGCTCCCCCAAACCTTCCTTCCAGCTCAGTCTCCCTGGCCCTGCACGGGCTGTGGGCAGGGTGGGCCCTGGTCCCTTCCTCCCGAGGGCGATTCTCACCCTGCAGCACTGCAGCTCGGCTTGCTGGGGAGAGCCGGCTAGGCGTGGGCACACAACTCTGTCAGCTCCCTGCACTCTCAGTCCTGAGGCCCAGAGCAGGACCCACGGAGCATCTTGGCCCAGCCGCTGCGGGCTGAGTGCCGTGATCGCCAGAGACAGCACCTCTGTGAGCGAGGCACTCTCCCGTCAGGAGGCGCCGGGCTCAGGAAGGTCCCGGAAGCTCATTTTCCTCAAGTCTCAGGCAATAACAGGGAGACGGGTGCGGCAAAGCCAGCGAACTCGCACAGTCATTTTTGCATAAATGTATAGCGACGTAGCGAATGAACTGCAATTATTTACTATTTATTGGGGGAAGAAGATCGTTTATTTGACATGTCACGGAATGCCTCTGGAGGGAGAGGGAGTGAGAGACGAGGAGAAGGGAGAGAGGGAGAGAGGGAGAGAGGGAGGCAGGGGGAGGGGGACTTCATGAAATGCACCAGCGTTTGCTGTGAGCCTGCATTGCTAAAGAATTAAATGGGCCATTCCTGCAGCCACTGTGTGCACACACGCTGAATTTAAAACCATCTCGAAAGGACTCCTACTGGGAGTGTTTAGGTCCACAATTACAGTAAATGAAGATGCAAAATTAGCCAAAGCCTTCCATTCAATTAGAAGCATTAAATAAGTACCGCCAAACGTACAGTAGTGTGTCTACGAAAACGAAACGGAAAACATGGCTGGCCCGAGAACACTCCGCTCATTTATTCTAAGATCTGCTCACTTGATTTATGCTTGGAAAACTATTAATGCGTGCTCCACCTAAAAAGATCAGCTGTGAATGAGGAGAGCACTCGCCGCCTTTGTCTTTAAAAGTACACAGAGCATCCTCGCAATTTATGGCAAACGAAATGAAAGATGCTCAGTGTGGAGCAAAGCATTTTGAAATCCCTGCATAGCTTCCCCATAACACACATTCTTCATGTTCTTGAAGACCCCTTGTCTACATAGCGTGTGTATATGTACGCCTATACACATAACATATGCAAATATATATGCACACACCGACGTGTCAAATGAGCATGTGCATATATGTCTATCACCCATCAATCATCAAACATCTGTGTGTCCCTCTGTCACCTGAGTCTGTTCTATTTGTATCTGTGGCTGTATCTCCTCTCTCATACGTCTGTATCATCTCCATCTGGATCTCATCTCTGTCTCTATCATTGCATCTGTCTCTGTGTCTCTAACTCTCTCTCTATCTTCTAGAGACTAAGTACCCTGCAGCGATTAAGGGAAGAGATGGTTTTTACAGACACTGTTGCAGGTGTATTTTTCTTGTATTTCTGTCTTTTGACAACATTCTCAAGTTGCTGTTTACTCTGTGATGATTCTCGGTGTCAATCAGAATTCCGTGAGTCTGATAGAGTCCCTACTTGGGTTCCACCAAGACCACGGAGGAGGCTGGGAAGGAGAGAAGGGAGGAGGGTGCAGGGCAGGGGAGGGCGGGTTCCTCCGGGGTGGGCAGCCAGGGCCCTGCACTGTGATGGGCACATGAGCAGGCTTGCCCCTTGAGCCCTGGAGCTGGAGTGCCGGTGAAGTGGGCAGTTGGGGGCAGCGACGCCGTGTTTTGCTGTCCCGACTCCGCTGGAGGAAGGCCGGTCAGCCCCAGCCTGGGGGGCGGCTTGGGGAGCGCCAGCACCCCTGAGCGGGACAAGGAGGAAGCCAGGCCGCGCCGCCACTTACGTCGGCTCGGCCCTAATTCTCTCATGGCGATTATTTCCAGTTTCAGGGTCACTAGAACTCAGGGCACTCACCAGGCACTGGCCCGGATCGGCTGTCTGGCGACTCTGCTGTCGCGACCTGATTTAAGTTTAGAGCAGACGCCAAGTAAATAAATCACTCAGCAAACACCTAATTATCCCGATGCCCAGCTCCATAATGGAATTATTTTCTTTATTACTCAGGCCCCATTTGCTTTCCTTGGGTCAAGTGTTTGATTAAGTAGATAATTGCAAGACTCGATGGTCTAAATGCTTGCACAGTGTTTATCTGCACGTCCCTGCGACAGCCGTGGAGACGGGCGACTTCCACGCTGCACTCGTCAGAGAAGGCCCCGCCCTCCAGACAGAGAAACTCGTTTCCACGCAGGCCGTGCCTGCCACGTAAATTGTGAACAATGGGCACACAGAGTTGACACTGAATGTACAAAACACAAGTGTTTTGGGAGAAGAACGTCCACTGCTGTATCCAAAAACGTGCAGGAAGCTTTCTTTGTCTGCAACGATGGGCAGGATGCTGAAGTTTTACGTTAGGGCAGAGAACGGAAGCCGAGTGCGCCGGGGGCTTCTGATGACAGCCACGTGCTCTCCCAGTAAAACTCGACGCTCCTCTCCACGCAAGATGCTGGTCCCTCGTCCGGCAAACTGGGACCGGCTGTTGTGAGCAGGTGGGCAACTCTGGCTCTGCACCTGCTTTTGTGAATAAAGTTTTATTGGCACACAGCCGCTCACTGACTGGCGCGGGGCAAAGCCCGCCTGTGTGCTGCCCTGTGGTGTTACAGCATCTGGCTTTCGCGGAAGAGATGGCTAATTCCTGCCTCTGGTGTGGGTTGGTCTGTGCCGTCAGGACGAGGGTGCACAGCTCCGCCTCCCCTGTTGTGTCCGTGTCCCGGGGAGAGGAACTTTCCAGAAGGAAGCGTCTCCTCCCTCAGGCACCTTCCCAGCGGGTCTCTGCAACGTCCAAACCCGCACCGTGTCAGGAGCATCAGGGTGCGGGAGACTGGCTCTCACCGCTGGAACGGGGCTCCTGGAAGCAGCCGTGGCTCCTGCAGGACCCCTGGGCCAGCGGCAGGCTGGGCCCTGAAGGTGTCTCTCCCGACGCTCTCCGAAACCTTCCGGAAACCTGCTCGCACTTGCCGGTACAGCACGCGTGCCGTGCCCCTGACGAGAGCCAGGCAGGCCCTGGTGCTCTTCCTGGGGTGATGCGGTGGACACGGCCTGGCTGCCGACGCTGCGCTGATGACGCCCGCAAGCCCAGCCCGCGCCGACGCTTGGGGGTTTGCACCGACCGTCCGGGTGGTGTTTCCTCCGTGCCGGTGACAGCGAGCACTGGCCGAGTGCTCCAGAACTCACGCAGCTCCCTTTCGACACTGTCATCTGACAGTGCCCGGGGCTTCCAAGTTCCCACACAGCGCTCAGCAGTCTGCAGCCCGGGCCACGTGGGAGGAGGCCGGGGTGCACCTGCGGAGCCGCCTGGCTCCAGAGTGGAGGTGGGGGCGGAGGCACCTGCTGAGACCAGCTTGCCTGGGGCTGAATCGGAGGTGAAGCGCACCTGCCCCCACGTGCGCTGTCTGCGGAAGAGCTTGGCCGAGTCCCTGCTCTGGCTGCAGGAGGTCCGTATGGCCAATGCTGTCCATCAGCCGCGAATGAAAACGCACCGGCTGTGGGCATAGCCAGGGCTCCGTTAACAGGGAAAATGAAACCGAATCAGCCTCATTCGGATGAACGCGGGAACCTGAAACACTTGCGTTCCTTAGCAAATGCACTTCCCGGTCTCAGAGGTCCACCTTCAGAAACTGCACCTGCCCCGCCCCCAGCCGTCCACCTGAGGTCCCTGCCCTGCCCTGCAACCGTCCACCTGGGGTCCCTGTACTCTCCCCAGTGGTCCACCTGAGGTCCCTGCCCCGCCCCCAGCCGTCCACCTGAGGTCCCTGTACTCTCCCCAGTGGTCCACCTGAGGTCCCTGCACTCTCCCCCGCCGTCTGCCTGGGGTCTCTGCTTCCCCCATTCTGTCCACCGGGGGTCTCTGCTCCCCCCATTCTGTCCACCGGGGGTCCCTGTACTCTCCCCCGCCATCCACCTGGGGTCTCTGCTCCCCCCATTCTGTCCACCGGGGGTCCCTGCACTCTCCCCCGCCGTCCACCTGGGGTCTCTGCTCCCCCCATTCTGTCCACCGGGGGTCCCTGCACTCTCCCCCGCCGTCTGCCTGGGGTCTCTGCTTCCCCCATTCTGTCCACCTGGGGTCTCTGCTCCCCCCATTCTGTCCACTGGGGGTCCCTGTACTCTCCCCCGCCATCCACCTGGGGTCTCTGCTCCCCCCATTCTGTCCACCGGGGGTCTCTGCTCCCCCCATTCTGTCCACCGGGGGTCCCTGTACTCTCCCCCGCCATCCACCTGGGGTCTCTGCTCCCCCCATTCTGTCCACCGGGGGTCTCTGCTCCCCCCATTCTGTCCACCGGGGGTCTCTGCTCCCCCCATTCTGTCCACCGGGGGTCCCTGCTGCAGCCCTTCTCAGCCCCTAACTGCATTGTGACGGAAATCTGAAACTAAGCAAACTTCATCTGTGTATTTCAAAATACAAATGGCTCATTTGTCCTTTAAGGAAAATAAGTTGATAAGAAAAGTTGGGAAAGTAATACCAAATAACGTCAAAGACATTTTGTGATTTTAGTTTCCAGGTTAGCGACGCCTTCGTGCCGGAGATGCAGCCCTGCAGTCGAGTCCTCTCCGGCTGAACGTGTATCTGAAGTCTCGGCACCTGTGATACCCAGAGACGCACCGCTGTTCTAAGTGCAGAACCGTGTGCCGGCAAAGGGGGCCGGTGGCCGCTCCCAGGAGCCGAGGTTCCCTCCGGCTTGCATTACGGTCTCTCTGGGCCACGCTCAAGAGCAGAGCACAGCAGAGACAGCCTGAGGGCTGCTGCTGCTCACAAGGACCTGGTGTGGCTGCCCAGGGCTGGTGGCACCAAGCTGCAGACCCGTTTGCAAAGGGCAGGCAGAGGCGCAGGCTGTGCTGGGAGACCCTGCAGCTGCCGTCTGGGGAGCTGGGCTCCCACAGAGCAAGCGAGCCCAGAGCAGCCCCCGCACCTCTATGCTCTGTGGCTCTGTGAGCACCAAGGACCTGGGGCTCAGCGTGGAGGCACTGCCGGGCTGCCACGCCCTGCGCCGTCGAGACAGCGTCATTACAGGTACTGGGACAAGAGGAGAGGTCTCTGCACCACCACCACAAAGAAACACTGGCGCACACAGAACGGCACCGGAGTGCGTTTGAAAGTGACTCATTTTCCCTCAGACTTGATACAGCCCACTGCAGTCGAAGAGAGTACCTCTTTAAAAGTTGTTGTTTATCAGAGAGAGAGAGAGAGAGAGAGCGCGCGCTCCCATCACTGTCTCGCTCCCCGTGTCCCCTGACCAGGGCTGATGCTGGGTGCATCCAGGGCAGGTCTCCCACATGGGTCGCAGGGACCCGGCCTCTGAGGACGCACAGCGCTCTGGCCGGCGGGACACGGGGCGCCCCTCACATTTCCCCCAGATGCTGCCTCTCAGCTCTTCACCCCAGCCACTTCCAGACAGCCTGGGCAGGTGCGAGGCGCCCCCTCCTGGCCACCTGGAACAGCGGGTACAGGGCCTCTGGCTGCGGAGGCTGCTGGCAGGCAGCCTGAGTACCACAGCCTCCCAGGGCCAGGTGTGCCAGATGTGCCAGGTGTGCCAGGTGTGCCCAGGCACACCCAGATGTGCCCAGGTACGCCCAGGTGTGCCCAGGTGTGCCCAGGTACACCCATGTGTGCCAGGTGTTCCCAGGTACACCCATGTGTTCCCAGGTACGCCCAGGTGTGCCCAGGTACACTCAGGTGTGCCCAGGTGTGCCAGAGGTGCCCAGATGTGCCCAGGTATACCCATGTGTGCCCAGGTGTGCCCAGGTACACCCATGTGTGCCCAGGTGTTCCCAGGTACGCCCAGGTGTGCCCAGGTACACTCAGGTGTGCCCAGGTGTGCCAGGTGTACCCAGGTACACCCATGTGTGCCCAGATGTGCCCAGGTATACCCATGTGTGCCCAGATGTGCCCAGGTATGCCCAGTTGTGCCCAGATTGCCCAGGTACACCCAGTTGTGCCCAGGCACACCAGGTGTGCCCAGATGTGCCCAGGTATACCCATGTGTGCCCAGGTGTGCCCAGGTACACCCATGTGTGCCCAGGTGTTCCCAGGTACGCCCAGGTGTGCCCAGGTACGCCCAGGTGTGCCCAGGTACACTCAGGTGTGCCCAGGTGTTCCAGGTGTACCCAGGTACACCCATGTGTGCCCAGATGTGCCCAGGTATACCCATGTGTGCCCAGATGTGCCCAGGTATGCCCAGTTGTGCCCAGATTGCCCAGGTACACCCAGTTGTGCCCAGGCACACCAGGTGTGCCCAGATGTGCCCAGGTATACCCAGTTGTGCTCAGGCACACCCAGGTGTGCCCAGTTGTGCCCAGGTATGCCCAGTTGTGCCCAGGCACACCAGGTGTGCCCAGGTACACCCAGTTGTGCCCAGATGTACCCAGGTATGCCCAGGTGTGCCCAGATGTGCCCAGGTACGCCCAGGTGTGCCCAGGTACACCCAGGTGTGCCCAGGTGTGCCCAGATGTGCCCAGGTACACCCATGTGTGCCCGGATGTGCCCAAGTATACCCAGGTGTGCCCAGATCGCCCCAGTTGTGCCCAGGTATGCCCAGGTGGCCCCAGTTGTGCCCAGGTGTGCCCAGGTGGACAGGTGTCCACATGCCCTTCCCCAGGGTCTCCTTCCCGCCCCCCTAAGAGAGGCCCTCCTAAGGCTTCTAACTGGGTGGTGGGGTGGAGGAGGTTGTGGTCAGACATTAATTTTTTGTTGGGAGTCTTTGACTACTCACTGGTATTTCCCTTCAGTTCTGGGCAAGCGCATTTGGAGTGAAAATCTTGCTCTCCATGAAATGAAAGCATTTGCCCTGCTGAGAGGTGGGCGGGTAAGCAGGCGGGTTGGGGACAGCACTGTGCTGTAGCAGGTAAAGCCGCCGCCCACGGTGCCGGCATCCCATATGGGCACCGGTTCGAGGCCTGGCTCCTCCACTTCTGATCCAGCTCTCTTCTGTGGCCTGGGAAAGCAGTAGAAGATGGCCCAGGTCCTTGGGCCCCTGCACCCGTGTGGGAGACCTGGAAGAAGCTCCTGGCTCCTGGCTTGGGATCGATGCAGCTCCAGTTGTTGTGGCCAACTGGGGAGTGAACCAGTGCATGGAAGACCTCTCTCTCTCTCTCTCTCTCTCTCTCTGCTTCTCTGTAACTCTGCCTTTCAAATAAATAAATCTTTAAAAAAAAGTAAAGACAGGTGGGTTGTCATTGACAGAACTGCACTGAAATTCCCCAGGTCGAGGGAGGAGAAGGAGGGTGATGCTCCTGCCTCAGTGCCCTCCCCTAAGTGCCCGGGAGCGGACCCAGTGCGCCCTCTGGGGCCGCCAGAAGACTGACAGCCCGCAGTTCTGGCTCTGGCCTGCGTGGGGAGCTGTCGGCACACCTGTCCCAATGCCGTGGCCTGCAGAGGGTCAGCAGTTGGCCCATCCCTGGCCATGCAGTGTGTAGAAGACTGGGCGGCCGGCGTAACACTGGGACCAGCTCTGACTCACGCAGCTCGGGGACCCGTGGGTCACCAGGACCCGTCCAGGGGCCTCTCCATCCCTTGGCTCCCAGACTAATGGCCGTCTCAGAGTTCTGATCTGATTATCATCACGATCATCACGTGTTATCCAAAACCACAAGAGGCCCCCTGGGCCTGTTCTCTGTGGGAATGGGAAAAGCACAGGGCAGGAGCAGAAGCCTGGCTCCCGTGTGCCCACCGCACTCCCAGGAATGTTCCACTCCCCAGGGCCTCGTGGGGGAGGTGGCCCTGCTCAGGCCTGTGTTACAACCACCACGGGTGACTGCGCTTTTTTAGGATTTGTTTATTTATTTGAAAGGCAGAGTTACAGAGAGGCCGAGAGAGAGACAGAGAGACAGAGAGACAGAGAGAGAGACACAGAGAGATCTCTCATCCACCGGTTCACTCTGCAGGTGGCTGCCACAGCCAGGGCTGGGCCAGGAGCCAGGAGCTTCTTCTGGGTCTCCCACGCAGGTGCAGGGGCCCAAGGACTTGGCCAGCCTGCGATGCTCTCCCAGGCCACAGCAGAGAGCTCGATTGGAAGTGGAGCAGCCAGGATTCCAGCCCGAGCCCGTGTGGGATGCTGGGGCTGCAGACGGCGGCTTTACCCGCTGCGCCACAGCGCTGGCCCGGTGACTGCACGTTTACCACACACAGATCTGCACGCTGGTGCCCCTGCCTCTCGGGAAGTCCTGTGGAGGCTCCTTGGCTAAAACAGAGAATGATGCAAATCCTTCCTGCTTCACCTTAACACAATGTATATGTAGTGTTAACATATATATTAATATATTCATTATATATATACACACATATATAATCCAGACGTTAGGATGTGCTCATCACTGTTGTTCTTAACCTTGGAACACTGCTGACTGCGAAGATGAACTAGGGTGTGCGAAGGTTTATATCGTGGAAGTGTCCGCAAATCTCATTTTCCAGATGGAAGTAAAGGGCGCCGGGTCTTCCAAGCTGTTTTGTTTACTTAAAGGTGAAAGTTGTCCACCAGCTTGCTTCCTGAAGTTCAATGGAAAATAGGATTAAATCTAAGTTTACTTTGGTGCAAAAAATTCAGCATCTGTGTACGGTTTTCTCATGCTGCTCATTGTCCCTGAGTTTTGCGAAGACCCCTTGTCCATGCAGCCTGCGCCCTGGGGGTCCTGCACACCTGGCTGGTGCTGTGTGTGGGATGTGACAGCCTGCACAGCCCCCTGCAGCTGGCCAGGCTGTCCCTGGCTAGTCTCCTGCAGGCTGGGGACTGGTCACACAACGCTGGCCAGCATTTCTTCTCCACCACTGCTGGTCTGCCAGCCCCCCGGGCCCGGCCCCCACGTGGGCGGAGCAGCCTGGGCTCTGGCTCGCGCTTTACTGGGTGTTGGTGCAGGGCAGGGGATCCGACCCCACGGGCGCCGACTGCGCTTGCTCTGAATGTATCAGCCGAGGAGGCCCAGCACCCAAGCGTTTGACACCTGTGCCAGGGGCAGCAGCCACAGGGATTTTGAGCCGTGCCCTGTGAGGGGCGGGTGCCGTGGGCACGGAGCAGTGCTGGGTGCGGCCGGCACAGGAGCGTCCGCGCCTTGCACTGCCGGGCACTTGCTCAGTGGGCGCAGTGGGCTGCACCCTGCACACTGGGCTCCGCATCAAGCTGGCGGAGGGGGGAGCGGCACGTTGGTGCGTGAAACAGAATCGCCTCTCTGTTCAGACACAAGCCCGTCACACGGGGGCGGGGAGACAGCGCATGAACAGAGAATTGGCCTTGCTTTCCGTGTGTGCAGTGCGCGCCCTCAGTGGGTATTCAGACCCGATGCTCTCCGTTCCATCGGATACCTCGCGACCTCCAGCTCCAGTGCTCCACCCACACCCCCCAGCGGAGACCCAGCCTCTGAACTGATGCAAATGCCGTGGAAGGAAAAAGCCGGACGGCGAGTTTCTGGCAGGTTCCGTGCACCCATGATCCACGTGGAGACGCAGGCGCAGGCACACATGTATCTGCAAGGTCCTTCCAGAAGCTCACGAGAAAAGGAATCAAAAGACGCGCTTACTTTTGTGCAAACGGCTCGAACTGCGGGCACAGCTCTTTGATCACCTGCACTCCGGCTTGTGCCCACGCGTGTCGTAAGGACCCGAGATGTGTGAGAAGTGTCTATGTGTGTGTCCGTATACACGTGTGTGCATGGACAGTGATATGAGAGCTACCTGCAGACACTTCTGTACGAGTAGCTGTCGAATCATGCACCCCATTTGGGCACCAGTTTGAGACCTGGTGGCTCCACTTCCTATGCAGCTCCCAGTTAATGTGCCTGGGAAAGAAGCAGAGGATGGCCCAGGCCCTTGTGCCGCTGCACCCACAAGACAGACCCAGAAGAAGCTCCTGGCTACTGAATTTGGCTTGGTCCAGCCCTGGCCATTGTGGTCATTTGGGGAGTGAACCAGCAGATGGAAGTCCCCTCTCTCTGTAACTCTGCCTTCAAATACATAAATAAATCTTTAAAAATGTCAACTGTGTGCATCTGTGCTTGCACATGAAACACTGGATTTTAAGTGGACAGCAACACAGTGCGTGTTAGGTGTCGCCATGTCTGAACTCTGAGGGTGCACACCCCCACACGTGTACCCAGGTCACCTCCAGCCCTGGGGTTGCCACGAGTCCCAAGTGGGGGCAGAGTGGGACAGCTCCTGCTGTCCTTGGGGGTGTTGCGTCCCCAGCACAGGTCCCGGGGACACCTGCAAAGTGAGGCGCGCCCTGGTGCTGCCGCCCTGGGAGGGCCCCGGCTCGGTCTCTGGCTCCTGACTGGCTCTGGCCGGCTTCTGCGCTCAGCAGCGTGGCCCCTGCCTGCCGCCCTGCGCCTGCGGCTCCCTAGTCCTGGAGCAGCCGCTCTGCCCACGCACGCCTCGCCTAGCCCCTGCCCTCGGCTCGGATGCCCGTGTGGCCTGTGCGCTGTTCTGGCCACTGCTGCCTGGGCTCCCGGCTTCAGAAAGCGTCCCAGGTCGAGTGGTCCTGTGTCCTCGGCTTGGCCCCATCAGAGCAGCTCGCCCCAGCCGCCCCGCTGCTCCCAGGAAGCTGTTAGGACTGGGGGCGGCGCAAGCACCGTGTGCAGCATGCTTACTTCACTGCGCTTTCATTTGTACTGCTAATTTGAGAGGCAGGTACACACACACACACACACACAGAGAGAGAGCGAGAGCGAGCGAGAGAGCTTCCGCTCACTGATTCATTCCTCAAATGCCCACAACACTCAGGGCTGGGCCAGATTGAAGCCAGGAGCCAAGAACTCGATCCAGGTCTCCCACGCAGGTGGCAGGGGCCCAACTGCTCCCACCCAGGGACCCAGGGTTGCCTCAGAGCCGGGAGCCGGAGCTGGGCTCCAACCCAGGCCCTCTGAAAGAGGGTTCAGATTGACTCATTTATTTGAATGTCACTTACAGGGGGAGGGGTGGTTGGGGAGACAGACAGACAGAGGTCTCCCATCTGCTGGCTCACTCCCCAGATGGCTGAAATGGCCAGGAGGCAGGAGCCAGGAGCCTCCTCTGTGGATTCAGGGGCCCAAGCGCTTGGGCCATCCTCTGCTGCTTTCCCCTGGCACATTAGCAGGCAGCTGGATTGGAAGTGGAGCAGCTGGGACTCGAACCTGCTACGCCACAACGCAGGCCCCTGAGCAAGGGTGTCTTACAGGCATCTTATCTACTAGGCCCCTGCCAGCCCCGCCTTCCGTGGCTTCTGCTGCTCCCGGTTCCGCAGGTGTACCCACCCAGGTCAGGAACTCACGCCTGCTTGGATCTGATGCCTCCCAGCTTTCTGTTCAATCTGACACTCTGAGAGCCCGAGACGTGGCTGATCAAGCCCTGAGGTGGGGTGGAGCCGGCGCTGAGCCGAGGGAGCGTGGGCGGGCCGGGGTGGATCTGCAAGCCCTCGTCAGGAGAAGTGGTGAGGAGGATCCTGACAGTCGTGGGGAGACGGTGCCGTGTCCAGCGCTTGCCTCCGATCCTGCACGAGTTCAGAATCCTCAACCTGGGCCCCGGAGAAGGATTCCCACGTTTTATGTTTTCTGCTATTTCGTTTCACTCTTTGGAAATAAATGCAGAAATAACCTGCTGAAGCCATAATTTGCCTAAAACCTGTGGCCAGAGCCGGGTGCTGGTGTCCAAGCACTCCAGCCTGGAGGGAAACTGAGGCAGAGGCCTTTGTGCGAGCCGACAGCGCCCAGCGGCCTTCACAGGCGAGGATCGAAACGCCACTGTGGGCACCGGGTGCCTTCCAACTTCCCCAGGGGTGTCGGCCAGCAGCCACCCTCGAGGGGCACACGTGGCCCGGGGCCAGTGTCCAGCCTGTGACAGTGGCCTGGGCTGGGCTGAGGCCGACCATCACGTGCCCTACTGCCCCGGGCCAGTCCAGCAACCACTGGCCCCTGGGCTGTGCCCGGTTTGCAGATAAGGAAATCGACACTCAGCCATATACATGGAGACATGGGGCAAGGGAGGGCTGTCACTCACAGGGCCACCTCCTCACCCCCTGGCTGCATAAGGTGTGGCTCTCAAGTGCCTCCCTGGAGGTCTTCAGCCCTGAGCCCTGAGCCCTAGGCCTGGTTCTTGGCCAGGGTGAGCTCTCCGGGGGGGTCTTAGCCTGGGTGCACGGGTTTGGGCGGCTCGCCCTCCCCGGCCTCCGTTCCACAGCCCACACGCACGCGCTCCATAAACACTGCGGGAGAAGAGGGGACGCGGTGCGTGTTACTTTGTATGCATGTGCTGGCAGCCACTTAAGCTGCTCACTGTGTTAATAGTGCCTGGAGATGCAGTGGAGAAAAATGCGCTTCGGATGCAGCATCGTGGTCATCCATCACGCACTGTGACGGCGCCCCCTTCCTGCTGAGACGGCCCGGGCACGTTAGGACACGAGTGCGCCGAGACGCCAGGCCCCACGGCGCCACACACACCACACACGCGTACCCCGTCCACAGTTCTGTGTTCTCGAAGCCGGCCTGCTCTGTGGACACACTTCCATCTGTTTAGAGCAGAATGAGGCCAGAGCGCATGAAGACGGTTTGTTACTCATTTAAAAGTCGCAAAACTGTGCTGTATCTCATGTCAAAGTAATTTACTGACTCTGCAAAGTAGAATGAGCACTCCTCCCCATGCCTACTGTAACCGCGAGGTGGCGCACACCGCCACGTGTGTGGAGCCCGGTTCACACGGCATCCCGTGAAGTCGGCGGCACACACGCCACACGTGTAGACACAATGTCACAGGCTGCGTCCCATCCCGTGAAGTCCTGGGGGTCTGGTTTGTGCCAGTGCCTGTGGGGCTGGCACGCGCATCCTCAGCTGACAGTGGTCACGGGACGCGTCGCCCAGGATGGGTCGTGGTCTACCAGGCACGGAGCAGGACTGAGTTACCTTTCATTCCGTTTTCCGCTGACTTTCAGAAGCGGCTCGTGGATGTGCCCGTGCACCAGGGGATACGACCCATCCCGCTGTGGCTGCTTTTACCGGATTGTGCATTTCCTGAGGAAATGGTAACCCACCCTCAAAGCAGAGGAGGCCACAACTCACCCAGCCTTTGCGTTTGGGAAAGTGCAGTGTTTCAGAGCCCGAGGAATGGAATCGTCCATCCGTTCGGAACGAGGTTGAATCTCTGATTCACTCGTGCTTTGGGGCTCTTGCCTGCAGATCTACCCGGGACCCCCAGACAAGCAGGTGCGCAGGCCCTGGTGTAACAGGCAGGCGTGGCGGAGGGGTGGACAAGGCAGGAGGGCCCAGGTGGCCACTCTGACACAGCCACGCCCCCAGGGACCCAGGGGGACAACACTAGACCTCCACTGCCGGCTGCTACAGCCTCTCAGTCAGCACCTTTGTCGGCTGCAGCGTCTGGGGTCTCTCCTCTCCACGTGTGGCTTTGCCAACAGAACCTGGTCAACAAGGATGCCAACATCCCCTGGGCTGTGCTCCCAGCACCTTCTTCTGTCCAAGGAGCCTGGGTGCTTCTGCTGAGAACACCTCGGGGGGCTTGGAATCAAACGGATAGGCCCGCAGGGAGAACGCGCCCAGGCACAGCTAGTTTCTGTTTGCTTCTAGACATTACAGATGCCGAGTTACCACCCTGCAGGGACGCCTTCAGAAGGGAGACAGACAACACAAAGGTAGGGTGGAGCTACAGCACATCAGGTGCCGCCGACTTTTGCTGGACTGGGCGAAAGTGAGAGCCAACGACCTCGAGGTGGTGGGTGTCGGGGTGCTGTGACCTGTGAGACCTCGGGGTGCTGGACATGGGGGTGCTGTGACCCAGCGGGACCTCGAGGTGCTGGGCGTGAGAGTGCTGTGATCCGTGAGACCTCGGGGTGCTGGGACCCAGCGGGACCTCAGGGTGTTGCTGTGCCCCGGCGGGACCTTGGAGGCTCACCCCCGCTTTTTTATTCCTTGTAGTGATGCAGAATGACCCTGGACCTTGTAAAATGAGGTTGCAATCTGCAACGAGGCGGTGCTTCTGCTATTAAAATGACTTTTTTCTTTGTAATGGAGCATTGCCAGTCCAACGATTTGCGAATTGCAATTAAAATCTGAAGCCGGCAGCACTTTTGCAATTAAAACTGGCATTTTTTTAAAAAAAATTTCTGCACCAATCTAGATAATTAGATAGGAACTAAAATACCCATTTATTACGCATATGGACACGTATGAGGAAATAATTTAAAATTTATTATTCAAGATATTCTCTTCCTAACAAGGACTATGCCAGTTGCTGAGACGACTAATTGTGCTCCATTCCTTGCCACTGACCCCGCTTCGCAGAAGCTGTGTGAGGTGTGTTGTCGTCCGTGCGCTGGTCTATTTTCTTTACCTTTGTAGCCCGTGGTTGTCCGGACTGTGGTCTTGTGGTGCTGTAACCGCTGGCACAGCTCTGGGAAGTGATTGACACCTGGGGGGGGTGGCGATCCCAGACTTTGCTGTCCAACAGCGTGGGCGTGGTTGTGACTTAACACCCCTGCGGGGAAGGACCCAGAACCTGGAGAATGGTCCCCGGTGTCTCTCAGCCCACCCCCCGCTGGGGGAGTCCTGGCTGTCCACGCGCTCACCTCCCGCAGTCCCGTGGGGCTGTGCCTCGCTGCTGTGTGCAGCCGGCCGTGCCTTCCGAGGCGAAGCCACACGGTAGCTGCGAATTTCTCCAGTGTGTGGCGCGTGGACAGCGTGGATATCAGCAGGCAGGCAGGATTAAGTTCATCAGATTCATGAGCTGGACCTGTGTTCGCCCACCTGTTCATTAGACTGCGTAGCCACTCCCCTTTGGAAGTGAAGAGCAGGTGTGGCGGGCCGGGGTGCCCCCGGTTCCCCCACCTCTTGGCCACCTGTGCTGCCTGCTCGCCCGCATGGCTGCTCTCCTGCCCACGCGCGCACTCTGCCTTGCAGCGACTCCCGGTTTAAAGTTCTGAGCCTCTCTTCACAGAGCCCTGTACACTTCTCTCGGAACGAACGCTAACCCGGTCCATGTTGTCTGTTCATTTACACGTGGTTGATATGCAGAATTCTCACCTAAATATATGACAAGGACTCTTGAGATATCAATCCTAGAATAATTAATAATTTTAAAATAAAGGTAGATGATTTCAATGCCACGGGGCCGGGGCGTCTGCCGCTGTGGCTGACCAGAGCCGCCTCTCGCTGTCCAGAGACCACACGGCCCCCGCGGTGTTCCTCTGCTGCCTGGACGTCCCTGTCCCTGCTGGCCACTGCTCCTTGAGGGCCACACAGCTGTCCCTCGTCCTGGCCCAGGGTTTCTGCATCCTCAGTGTGGGTACAGAAACCACCCAGGACGCCTGCCCCTGCTGGCAGGGTTCCTGGGACAAGGCCCCCGGCCCCCAGCCCCCACCCTCGACGTCCCCTCGCAGCAGGAGTTCTGTGGCCACCATGGGAGCCACAGAGGACAAATGGAGCATTTGTTCTCTTGTTGTCTTATCTTGCTGGGAATTCACAGAACTGGAAACTCGGGGCATAAGGGCTGGGAAGCTAATCCCCGACTTCTTCAACCTGCACCTTAACTTGAAGTAAGCGCCCAGGATTCTCGCTGCACGCAGGTCCCAGACCTAACCCTGTTTATTGAGCTTCGGGGGAATTTGGCCTCCTCAGTATTCTGGCAGAGCTGGGCGGCCCTCACCGGACTCGGGGCCCCCAGCACAGGACCCACCCGGGCCCTCTTCCAGCTACCGCCCGTCCACATTCTGTCTCCCCGGAGTGGCAAGTTCTGGGCGTGTCATATGAATGAAATTACAGTGCCTTCTGTGTCTCCCGTCCGCTGTCGTCGCATGAAGGAGGAACCTAGGTCACCAGCCCCTCCTTGCAGCCCCCGCTGTACCACCCGAACCCAGGAAACCACAGCTTGGTCAAGTGCAGGCCGGGAATAGCCGTCATGGCTGCCGGCTGCACGGCCACGGTGACCTTCATTAGCCCATGACGCCATTTGGATAGAATTACCACGGCTGACACACCTACTCCCATCATGCACCTGACCCACGGCACTTCTGAATTTTCCAATAAAGAATGAGGAAATGGGCGGTGGTCAAGCACCGCCCACACCACACCCCTTATGAATATTCAGTCAGGCCCGCCCCTTCCCTGCCCACCAGGTCTCCCGTCCACCCTCTGGGGGCCCCAGAACTCCGCTAGGGCGCACTCTGCTTTGGCGCAGGCCAGTCCTGCTTCTCTGCGGACCGCTGCCTGCGTGCCGTTCTCAGGTTCTCTTGTGTCAGGACAAGAACTGACCCAGTCACCCCAGGAGATTGTGAGTTTGTTTTTCCTGGATTTCTAGTTTGATTTTCCACAAAGTCGCCTTCTTCCCCGGACTGTCAGCCTCGCTCCCGTGGAAGCCGGGTGGCTTTTCTGTCTTGGTGGTGTGGGTTCTCAAAGCTGTTGCTGTCCCACGCTCTTTCCCTGATGCATGCCCTGGGACCAGGCCAGAGCTTCTGTCTCCTCTGCAGGACCTCAGGCACCCTGCAGAGCCCCCCAGGGAAGACCCAGGTCCTCGCAAAGCAGATCCCCTGGAGTGGCCTTGTGGCGTGCAGCTTGGGCGGCCGCCCACAATGCCAGCACCACATATGGGTGCCGATTTGAGTCCTGGCTGCTCCATTTCCAACTCAGCTCCCAGCTTATCCTCTGGGAAGGCAGTGGATGACGGCCCAAGTACCGGGGCCGCTGCCACCCCAGGGAAGACCTGAGTGGAGTTCCAGGATCCTGCCTTTGGCTGGCTCTTGCCATTGTGACCACTTGGGAAGTGAACCAGTGGATGGAAGGTCTCTCTCTCTCTCTCTCTCTCTCTCTGTGTGTCTCTTTTCCTCCATGCAACTCTTTCTTTCAAATAAATATTTTCTTAAAAAAGCAGATTCGTAGATTCTCATTCAGACGCCCCCTTTGAAGACACATCACAGCCCAGGAAGCAATGAGATGTGACGTACAGAAGGAGGAGTCCTTCTCCCAACAGGAAAAAAAATCACAACATTTAACGCGTTGGAGGAGTTTGGGTTTTTGGAGTGAAAGCAGTTAGTGAAAAGACCGGAACTACAGGCTCGCTTCCTGTGCTTTCTCCTAAGAGAGACAGCTGGAGGACAGGCGCCCCGACGGCGAGTTCACGTCCCTTTAAACTGCTGGTTCCCGCCGCTCTCTGGGACACCGACCTGAGTGCCTTGTGCGGTGACCCAGACACACTCCACTCATCAGGTTGTTCTCAATACTAATTTACCGGTCTCAATAACGACGCAGTTCCCAGTGGTCAGCGTTGTCAGGCGGGGCCAACGTGCCCCCTACGGCTCCCGAGCTCTGTGGCCTGGGTGCTAATAAAACTCACTGCCGCCCTCCAGCTGGTGACCTCTGTTACAGATGACCTGGATGGGATCCGTGCCTATCAAAGCCAAGAGCATTTGCTAAGGACGACGAAGAGCAGGCGCCCACAGCCGGCACCTGGGAAGGCCGTCGGTCCTCTGGGCGGCTCCTCCTCCTGCAGCACCTGGACAGCCACAGAGGGCCCAGCTCCCAGGAGCTCTGCGGGACTCGTGGGCTGTGCCCGAGCGGCCCGGTGCATCGTCTCAGCCGTGAGTGTGGTGTCACGCTGGGAGCACCCCTGGAGCAGGTGCACCTGGCGTCCCAGCTCCTCTGCCATCCCGCCCGTGTGTGGATCGGAACCTCTACGGCTGCACACGGCAGCTTCAGGGCGTCTCCACAGACAGCCCTGCCGGCACAGCTGAAAGGCCGTACGTGACTTTCAGGAGCCGAGAGTTTGTGGACAACGGCAGCTGGCCCCGAGGGGTGTCCCCTCCGCCCCTGCCCCGGGCACCTGAGTACCTGCTCCCAGCGGCCTATAGGCCACTGAAACCCATTGACAGGAACACCCACTGCCCTGTGAAGGGCCATGCCACGTGTCTTCCAGCCGGCGGCCCGCAGGGTGGCTTCTGAGGTGGCTTTGTGCACTTCTCAGTCCCAGCAAGGCCTGGCGGGCTGGTCCACTAGCAGAGGGCCGGCTACCTGCGTCACAGCGCCCACTTTTCAAGGAAATTCTTTCCAGCACAAGACCGGCGACCGTCTTGCTTCCTTGGAGCCCCCAGCTGCGGCTCTCCTCCCCTGGCAGGGCAGGACCCCTGACATCAAGGGCTCGGCCTCCGTCCTGGGCGGGGAGCAGTGAGGTGTACTGGACAGGCCCAGAGCTCCCTCCCTGGGGTCTAGGATTGAGGCTCAGCGGTCACAGAAGGAAACAACACAGGACCGGGTCAGAGACGCCAGCCCGGGGCAGGGGCAGCACAGAGTCTGGAGACCCCAGGCTCCCCGCCTCCCCCACCCCTCCCTTTCCCTCCCCTTCCTCTGTCTTCATGGAATTGGTGGTTCCCTGGCTTTTCTTCTGGACTTTTAATGGGTGTGATGAATTCTAACTGATCAGTCCATAGGGGGCGCTCATTCACCTCCGTGAGCAAATCACATCTTGCAGATCACAAGGAGGCTCATGGGCAGACTTGAATCCCAGGATTGAGCAGGGAGCCGGAGCGTGGCCCTGCCTTGGGAGTGTGTGTGGAATCCCAGGATGGAGCAGGGAGCCGGAGCGTGGCCCTGCCTTGGGAGTGTGTGTGGAATCCCAGGATGGAGCAGGGAGGCGGAGCGTGGCCCTGCCTTGGGAGTGTGTGTGGAATCCCAGGATTGAGCAGGGAGGCGGAGCATGGCCCTGCCTTGGGTGTGTGTGTGGAATCCCAGGATTGAGCAGGGAAGCGGAGTGTGGCCCTGCCTTGGGAGTGTGTGTGGAATCCCAGGATTGAGCAGGGAGCCGGAGCGTGGCCCTGCCTTGGGAGTGTGTGTGGAATCCCAGGATTGAGCAGGGAGGCGGAGCGTGGCCCTGCCTTGGGAGTGTGTGTGGAATCCCAGGATGGAGCAGGGAGCCGGAGCGTGGCCCTGCCTTGGGAGTGTGTGTGGAATCCCAGGATGGAGCAGGGAGCCGGAGCGTGGCCCTGCCTTGGGAGTGTGTGTGGAATCCCAGGATGGAGCAGGGAGGCAGAGCGTGGCCCTGCCTTGGGAGTGTGTGTGGGCTTTGCTGAAAGTCAGGGCTACACGAACTCTGCAGTGGTGCAGCTTGCAAAGAAATCCAGGATTGTCTCATGGAACATGTCGCTACTCACACCTCCATCGTATGGAGTCAATGCTGACTCACAGAACACGGCATGTTCATACTATCATCATGTGAACCTCATGGTCCCACAGAACACAGCATGCTCACACTATCATCCTATGAAACAGCAGCACTGCTCACACCTGGAGGCGCGGTGTCCGTCTCTTCCTACCGGAACATTTTGAAGACTGTCGTCTTTACAAAATCCTCTGTCCAGGAACATGGGCAGGAGACAGAGCTACCTCTTGGTTATAGCCACGTGGAGGAGAGAGGGACGCGTGGACATCAAACAGATACCGGACACAGAAAACTGCAACTGTGCAGGCGTTCGAGGAGCATTTTCCAGCCGCTGTGGACACTGTGATTTCTGGTCGACCCCAACTCCATCAGCGCTGAGCCGCCCCAGCCTGCAGAACCCCGGGCTGTGGGGCAGAGGGGCCACAGCTCGGGAACCCGGAATGTCAGGACCACAGTCTAGGTTGCTGCTGGGACACTCAGCAGGAGCCCTCAGGGCAGCCCGGGGATGGCCCTGGGCCTCCACCAGCCCAGAGCACCTGCGTGAGGAGCCGGCTGAGGAGCAGCTCAGAAACCAGGCCCACGGAGCCCCACTGGTCAGCCCCGCGGACCAAACCGACTGCCCTGCGGGCTTGGAGGTGTGGCCCCCAGGAGCGTTCTGCTCCTGAGACCCAGAATTCCAAGCCTTCCATGGACTCAGTGTACAAGTGACCAAGCCCAGGTGTTGCCAGGGCCTCCTGGGGGAGCGGCCCAGAGCCCTGAGCCCAGGGAGGCAGGCCCCGTGCATCAGCTACTCCGGGAGGAGCAGGGAGGGGCAGGAGAGGCGGTGGAGCTGTGGCTGTGAAGTCCACTCCTGGCGCCCAAAGGCAAGGCAGCAGGTGTGCGACGACCACGGGCGGGAAGGAAGCCAAGGACGCTGAGATCGGAGATGCTAAGGGGCTCGGGACGGACCCCAGCGTCCCTGTCCATGCACTGCGGGTGAGTGTGGGCACACGGGCCTGAGTTGCCATCCTCAGCAGGCCCGAGGGTGCTGCCGGCCCCGTGCAGCCCGGCGGTGTCTCCTGCACGCTCCGCACTTCCACAGCGACCATCCCGGCACACTCCCGGAACACCAGGTGTGAGATGGCCGAGCCTGCGGGACCAGGAGCGGGGCCAAGGGAGCAGAGGGCTCAGGTGGCTCAGGTGCAGCTGTGACAAGGTGACAAGGTGGAGCCTGCGGGACGAGGGGCGGGGCCACGGGAGCAGAGGGCTCAGGTGGCTAGGGTGGAGCTGAGACAGAGCTCCGGCAAAGCAGAGCCTGAGGTTGGAGCTGGGGCTCACCTGCTGGCAGGTGATGAGTCCGCACGTTCCCAGGGGTCCAAGGTCCTAGAGGGCTGAGAACTCTGTGCCCTCTGGGCACTGCCCACTGCGGGATCCCTGGCTAACGACCCTTGGGGGTCACCGGGAAGGAGCAGAGGAGCAAACCGGGCCTGGCTGCCTGTTCCAACCACACAAGGACGTCGCTGGGCCTCCATGCAGGATGCACCCTGGAAAAACCAGCTCACTGGTCCCTGGTCCCAGCCACTGCTGCTCCCAGGAGCAGCACTGGGACCTCAGCACGGCTCAGCCCCAAGCATGTCCGCCCCGGCCAGCTGCTAAGAGCCTCCTCCAGGGTCCCCAGATGGTGGGCACTGCCCTGCCTTGAGGACGCACTAACCGCTCACCTGGGCCACTTCCGGGTCCCAGCACAGCAGCCTCTGCCTGCAGAGTCCCCACACCCCACACCCCACGGGTCTCCTGGCCGTGCGGTCCCCTCCGCTTCTGGCCAGTCCAGCTTTGGCTCCACGACCCCTGCATCAGGCGGTCTTCAACAGTCTCTGGTCTTACTCAGTTTTTTTATTTTTTAAGATGTATTTACTTATTTGTTTGAAAGGCAGAGTTACACACACACACACACACACACACACACAGAGCGAGAGAGTAAGAGAGAGTGAGAGAGAGGTCTTCCATCTGCTGGTTCACTCCCCAGATGGCCACAATGACAGGCCTGGGCCAGGCTAAGCCAGAGCCAGGAGCTTCTTCCAGGTCTCCCACGTGGGTGCAGGCCCCAGCACTTTGGCCATCTTGCTGTACTTTCCTGGGCCTTTAGCAGGGAGCTGGATGGGAAACGGCCCCGTTACCCCAGTTTGCATTCCGGTTCCCCACCGTCTGGGACTTGGAGGTGCACGTCCCATAGCAAAGCAGGTGGTACGAGCTAAGTCAGCGTTCGCAGGCAAGTCCGCCATCCAGGTCTCGGTTCTCTTTGTTTCTGGCATTTCAGCCCCAGAACCAGCTTTGACTGAACAGAGGCCCCGCTGCATTCCCGGGGCTCCTGACCACCAGGCTCACAGGCCCCAGGGAGTCAGAAAACTCGGGGGGGGGGCGACAGGAGCTGGCATGGTTGTGGTAGGTGTAATGGGGGAGAAATTTCTAGAAAGAGATTATAGCTCTGCCTCAGGTAGGACACTACGCAGGTGCTGCTCCAAGCGCCCGTTTGGGTTTTGAACAGAGGACTTGCCCCAAGGAGGGAGGTGAGCCATTGGGAAGAAGCGGCCACTGGGTGGTAGGTTTGAGGCTCACGTGTGACTTTCTGGATTAGGACAGGAAATCACCATTCCTGCCCTGCCTGCGTCTAAGCTTCCTCAGGCCCCTCCCCCGCCACCGACCCACGGGCTCCCTCAGGCCTGGCCCACGCATCTACGTGGGTTCTGCAGACCTAGCACGCACCCAGAGCCTGTCCCAGCTAAGAGGGGTGGCAGCGAGGGGAGAAGGGAGAGATGAGGGGAAACCCAGGGACAAAGTCGGCAATCGGTGTGCTCTGCTCCCTCTGGGACCGAGGCTCCATGGACAGGAGCTGGTTCTGTCCGGTTCCCCCCGGATCTGCAGCCTAGACCAGGGCCAGAGAGGGCCTGAGTGACAGGGGAGGAGGTGACTTCATGAACGGAAGGTGCGTCAGCAGGGTATGGAATGGGAGCACTGTGCCCACATGGCTTTGGGTACTGTGCTCAGTATTTCTTTATGTTGACTAAAATCTGCTCAATTATCTGATTTTTTTTTTAAAGATTTATTTATTTATTTGAAAGGCAGAGGCAGAGAGAGAGCTCTTCATCCACTGGTTCATTCCCTAAATGTCTGCAACAGCTGGAGCTGGGCCAATCCGAAGCCAGGAGCCAGGAGCTTCCTCCAGGTGTCCTACATGGGTGTAGGGGCCCAAGGACCTGGGCCATCCTCCACTGCTTTACCAGGCGCATTAGCAGGGTGCTAGATCAGAAGTAGAGCAGCTGGGATTTGAACCAGCACCCATATGGGAAGCTGACACTGCAGACCACAGCTTAACCCACTGTACCACAGTGCTGGCCCCGAATTATCTGATTTTAAATGATGCTTTGCAATTAAATTACTAAAGTATTTGACAATCAAACATTCTATTGTTTTCTTCTCAGTAACAATAGACAACAGGCAGATATGCACCCACACATACACCCGTTTATGTAGGTGCATGCACACGTATGCACAGCCACACATGAGGCACACTCACCTATACTCGTGCATCACAACATCACGCATGTCACTGGGACGCGCTGTGCACCCTACAGATGCTAATGCACGTGTCAGCTGTTATTTATTGGAAACCAGAGCGGGCTGTTTTTGAATAACAAGGTGACACCTGATTCCCACATTTGTGATCTGAGAGCGAGGGGCTGGGCTGTACAGACTGAGCTTCTGGGACATGGCCCATATGTCACTCCACCGAGCCAAGGGCAGGGCTCCGACACACCCGGTCCTCCATCTCTGACTGCCCCGCCCACACGGCTCGAATGCACGCGTGCAGTGGCTGGCGCACCCACAGGGATTGATAGCTTCCCGACGCGGGCACATTTGCAGATGGGCCTCCTCCGGCGTCCCCTCCCTTAGCTCGAGGGACAGGAACTGGCTCGCAGCTCGCACCCTGCACTTCAGATGATGGGGCCCTCCCACTTGCTGCCGACTGCCAGGAGGGCGTCAGCAAGCAACTCATCAACTTCACAGGCGCAGGCACGGAGCACCGCTTGTGCACACGCTCCACGCCTCTGAGCCCCGAACCCTGACCCAGCGGGGCAGCCTCCACGCAACCCGGAGCTCAGCCTGCAGCAAACCAAGACTCTCTCTGGACTTGGGCTGCGTTTCACGACACAAGGCCTGGTGGGAAACTTCACAAGTTGCCAGGTAACCCACTGGACAGCAGGCCTCCGGGCGCCTTCCTGGGACGAGCGGCCCGGGCGACAGCTGGGGTGACGTGGCAATCCCCTTGGCACCCTCCAAGGGCCTGGACGCCCCTGTTCACCTGCCGGCTCTGACCAACACCACGGGCGTATGCCCACAGCCGCTGGCCAGCCTGACAGGCGGGCGTTCTCCTTCCGGTCAAAAATCTCCGTATTTTTCGGGAAAGGAGGCACCTGCTGTCACTCTGTGTCACCGTGGGCTGGCGGCAGGACCCTGACTTGGCCAAATGCCAGCCTGGAGGTTGTGGGGAAGGTGCCTTTTTTTTTTTTTCCCAATGGGGCTGATGTTTAAGTCGCTGGGCTCTGAGGAAGCAGAGTGTGCCCGGGTCTCTGCCCGTCAGCCGAGGGCCCAAGGGGAAAGACTTCCACCAGACTGGACCGAAACATCCTGGGGACGGGCGAGCCGGGCAGACGCGGGTCCGTGTGGACATTCCAGGGGCGCAGTCTGGAAGGGCCGATGCTCGCTGCCAGTGTAGGCGCCCACACAGCTGTGGACCGGAGCATGCCGGCTCAGCTCAGAAGCTTCGTTACGGATCGCGTTGGTCTCGGGAAGGTTCCAGGAGCTCCGTGACAGGTGCACTTTGCGGTTACGGCAGCAGCCGCTGGGGGAGCGAGAGCTGAGGCTGTCCCGTGACAGCGGCCCCGTGTGCGCCTGTCACACCACCCTCCCCAGAGTGCCGGCGTCCGTCCGAGCGGGAGCAGCAGCCTGGGCGTGCCGTGACAGGTGGACGGGAACGAGGCCCAGATGGCCATGCTCCATCCCGAGCCCTGGGGTGCTGGTTGATGGTTATGTCAGCGGCACGTTGGGGCGAGCCGTATAAACTGCCATCTGAGTACAGCAAACACGGGGGTGTTCTGAGCTGCGCACAGCGGCACTTAGGCTAATCATGTTCCAGGCAAACTTTACAATGGAACGGCTCCTGCAGCTCGGCGCTGGCCATCAGCAGTGCCGGGAAGAGGAACTGCTGTGGTGTGGAGACGGCTCAAGCTGCAAACGCAGGCTTTGTGCATAAAAACAGCGCAGCCACTTTCTCTAAAGAGCCACTGCTGGCTGAACCCTGGACGTGTCGTAGCTGTGCGTCTCACTTCTGCCTTAAGAAATTATCCCACATAAAAGCATTATCACCATTTATGTGTGTTTTATTCTCAGCGAATTATAAAATGTCATCAAGCGGTGATGCGTGCACAGACCAAAGTTCCATATTCTTCACGTGACCCAAATCAGCTCCTAATCTTCACCCCTCAGACAGCTGCTTCCACGGGCCTCACTCCGCTGGGTGACCAGCAGCCACGGGGGCTCCGTGAAAATCCCCCTCTGGCTCAGGCATCACTGTAGCCACACTCTCCCGTCCGCTCCAGGTAACATCTCGACAAGGACAGTGACGTTGATTGAAAAGTTATTCCTAGCCTTCATCTCTGAATCCAGAAATTCTGTTTCAATTATTCACTTCACGTGCCATAGGGCTGTGTGTTCACTCTTTTAGAGAACTTCCAAATGTTGATTCTGGATGTCAAAACGAGTCCTGCAGGAAGTGGTGGCCTGTCCCCGCCAGTCCTTGTTGTTCCCAGGGGTGACCCACACCCACGCGTGTCTGCTGGACCCTTCTCCTGGCCTTACAAACTAAGGCTCTGCCCAGGGATGCATCATCATGGAGACGCTCACTTAGCTCAGGCTGCTCTGACATAAGAGAGTGGCCAAGAGACAGCCTCATTGTTAGGGCAGCTGCTGGCACATCTGGGTTCAGGTTACGTTCAGTTCGTCCAGCGCACATTTCTGTAAGTAGCCCATGGCTTGTCTGCTAAGAGCCTGTTGTTTCAGACTGTTCTCCCCCACCTTTAGAATTTATTCTTTTTCTTTTTGAGGACGAGACAGAGCGATAGGGAGAGCGGTCATCAGCTGGTTCACTCAAGTGCCCACAGCGGCCCTGGGCTGGGCCGCAGGCAAAAGCCGGGAGCCAAGAGCCGGGAGCCTGGAGCCGGGAGCCCAGTCCTGGTCTCCAACAGAAACGGCAGGACCCCGACGCGGAAGCCTTCCCCGCTGCCTCCCGGGTTCACGTCGGCGGGCGGCTGGAACCCAGCTCGGGCACTTCCAAGGCGGGTGCCGGTGTCCCGGGCGGCGTTCGTGTCCCTGGACCCCGGGAAGCAGCCTTCCCACCGCAGAGGTGTGTGCAGCCCACCGGCAAGCCTGGGCGTGTGTAGGCTGGGGCGTCCCCGGAAGTCATCTTTCCAAATCAGACAACGGGCTGCTGGAAGAGGTCTCTGTCTCCAGCTGGATTTTCTCAAAACCAAGAAACAGAGGAGGTCCGGCTGAGGGCCCGATGTCTCGGTTTAACAGCAGCCAGCAGTGTGGGTCAGCAGGGCCACAGGCCGAGCGGAGCCCAGGCTGACCCAGGCGCGGGCGCTCGGCACCCTGCAGGGCTTCCTGACAGCTGTCCGTGCGCAGGGAACGAGGCAGTGCAGAATGCACGGAGGAGAGGAGACAGGGCAGGCAGGGGCCCCGCGCCGGCTCGCGTGGGCTGCTGCCCCCCGGCCCCCTCATGGCGCCCTCCTCCATCAGCACAACCCGTCTCCTCAGGCACAGGAGAGCGGGGTTCCCACACGGTCAGCGTCTCAGGATGGGCGTGTTGGCAGCCCAACGCGGGAGGCGGTATGTAAGGTTTTAGGCTGCTCGCTGCCTGGCGATGCCGTAGACTACTCCACTCCTGGGTTCAGACACCGACCTGCTGCTCAGCCCGCATTTACCTGCACTTGACGTGTTCTCCATCTCCGAGGGGCCCTGGGAGCTCGTCTTCCTTCCCCCCGAAGCGGCTGTCAGCAGACGGGGCGCAGCGCCCTGACACAGCTCTCGGGCCTTCTGGGGAGAGCCTGAGCAGCCGTCCAGAGGCACAGCTGCCCCACGGCACGCGCAGCTCTGGCGTGGCTGCCGTCGGCTCCCGGGGCTGCCCGGTGTCCACCGCGCTCTGCTCCGCGCTCTGCCGGCCTCTGCCGAGGGGATCAGGCCGCTGCCCGTCTCTGGCTTTTCTCATACCCGCCCAGGCTGCTGGGCAGCTCAGTGAATTCCACTGTAGATGAGCAGAACCGCACACACGCCAGAGTCGACTCTCAGAACGCTTCTCACCCCAGCTAAGAGGTGGACCCCTGGCAAGTGCCCGCCCCCAACCCCTGCCGTCCACTTCTCTGTCTTCGTCATTCCACACACTTCATTTCATGTGGAAAACGTCATTTTTGGCTTTTTTTACTTACACGATGTTTTAAATTCATCCATGCCAAGCTTCCTATGTTCTTTTTGATTATTTTCATTTTATTTGAAAGGCAAAGTGACAGAGATCGCTGGTCCACTCCCTAAGTGCCCCAAACAGCCAGGACTGGGCCGGACTGAAGCCAGGAACCCAGAACTGAATCCGGGTCTCCCACGTGGGGGGCACAGAGCCAGTTACTGGGGCCATCACCTGCTGCCTCCCAAGGGGCACCCCAGAGGGAGCCGGAATTGGAGGTGCAGCCAGGAATTGAAGCCAGCCCCCCCTCCCAATGTGGCACATGGCTGTCCCAAGAGGCAGCTTACCCTCTATGCCATACGTCTGCTCCTGTGTTCTCTTTATTGGTACAATACTTTCCGTGGTATGGGCAGACCACATTTCGTTTGCCCACTTAACCCATAGGTGGGCATGTGGGATGTTTCCATTTCTACCATGAATAATTCTTCTATGAATATTTGCATATTTAGTTTTCGTGTGGATGTATCTTTTGTTACACACCTCACAGTCAAATCGGTGAGCTACATAGTAAGTCTACTTGGTAAAAAATAACCAAAGTGTTTCCCAAAGAGACTCCATGATTTTGTGCCGGGGACCCTGTGCCTCCACGTCTCGGCCCTCCTCGTTCCCTCCCGCTACACTGTGGCCGCCGGAAGTCACTGCTCTCGCGGAGTCGTCTGCACCTCGCCCTGGCTCCTGGTGCTGAGAATCTTTCCGTGAGCAGAAAAAAATTGGCTCAAATCCTCTCTTCACTTTGAGTTATTGTTCAGCTATAAGATTTGTTTTTAAATACATTCTGCGAATCTTTAATCTCCTGGTCTGCGTCTTGCTCCATTCCTTTCATGCTGCCCTTTGTAGTGCAGAACTTTTAGTTTTAAGTTTAATTTATTCCGTTTTATTTCATTGTTTGTGCCTTTGTGTGGTGGAATGAGAAGGCCAAGATGGCCGCTGGCAACAGAAACTGCCTGGCAACAGGCTGTGATTGGACGACTTCAGAAAATGTCTGGCAACAGGCTATGATTGGTTAGGGCATAGACTGCTCCTTGACTGGATTGGCTGCCTCGGCTATATAAGCTGATGTAGCAACTGCAATAAATGAGTCTGCAGGCTGTTTGCTTCTGGCCTGCTTTCACCCGACTCCCGACAGAGCTCCTCCTCTCAGAAAGAATCCACCGCAACACTTTTGGTTTCACAGTTCAGAAATAATTTCCTAAAAGCAGGTCATGAACTCCCATGGCAATGATATTTTTCTGAGTTAGATATTTAGCTGTGCTCCACTTTGAGCCAATGTTGGTACATGGTGTGCGGCAAGGGTCCATGTCGACCCGTTTGTTTAAGGATACTCATTTGTCACAGCATCACTTTAAAAATATATTTCCCATTGAACTTTGCTGGCATCTTTGTCAAAACCTGCCCAGTGGGACGCTGTAAGAATTCCTCCTATTCCAGTGGAAAATCTTACCAGGAGTTTTTCCTATCACCAGCAGATTCCCAAGAACAGTGGGAAAAGTAGGCAGAGCAGTCAGCTGGGGTGCGACACGAGGGCCGTGTATTTCTCTCTAGGAAGAAGTTTTTGGAAAAGCAGACATGTAGCCTTTTGCATTTTGTAGATAAACTCAAGGTCCTGAAATGGCTCACAAGAGTAGACAGAGTTATCTTCTGGGTGTGACTATGAGTTAAGATAAAATAAACGTAATATTTATTTAATTTATTTGAAAGGCAGAGTGACAGAGAGAGAAGCCAGGAGCCCCACACTCCATCCGTGACTCCCACGTGGGTGCAGGAGCCCGGGCACTAGGGCCATCACCCACTGCCTGAGCAGGAAGCTTGATGGGATCTGTGTAGTCGAGGCTGGCGCCAGCTTTCCGATAGGAGACGTGGGTGTCCCAGGCGGCAGCCACACCCTCTGTGCCCGCCGCTGGCCCAGAGTCGAATTCTTCATAGAGTTACCCAGACAGACCAGAGCCAGCCATCTGTTCTTCCCCACGTCGCAACAGTATTTGCTCTTCAGCTTTGCCTTGTTGTTGAACACCTGAAATGTGGATTCTGGAAGCTGGTTCCCGGGGGGGGGGGGGGTGTCTCATGGCCAATTCCTGGATTTTCCTTCAAGCATCCGGGGCTGACTGACTGCTGACAGGATGAAGGGGGCTGGCGAGTCTGCCTCTGTCAGCCGCCCTGGGATGCGGCTGGGCTGTCCCGTGCACCGTGCTGCCTCCCGGCGTTGCCATCATTTGCAGACGCGGCCATGCCGGCAGGCAGGTGACGAGTGGTCCCAGGGCTTTACTTTGTCCTGGCCTCTTTGATAAACCCCATCCAGTTCTGTTAGTGAGGCTGACGCCACACCCATAGCACCTGCTCATGTGTCCAGAGCCTGGTGGGGTTGCTCCTGAGGATCCAACACGCTGGGCTCCGTGTCCTGGGAGGAGAGCCTGCACCCTCCGGGGGCCGTTGTGTGGCTGAAACCAGCCCGTCTTCACGGCCACACCCACCCCGAGACGAGTTTTGACAACACCCAGCGCAAAGCCCTTCCCGGCAGGAGCTACGGCCCGTGACGGTGCCCAGCGGCTGCGGGAGGAGAGTCCGGCGCCCTGGGCGCCTGTCCCGAGGAGTCTCCAGGGCGTGGAGCTTGGCGTGGGGGAGGGGGCGAGGGTCAGGGCACCGTCGTGAACACAGTGGATGTTCTAGAACAGGTGCTTCTCAGGGCGCTGGGTGCCCTCCCGTCAATTCTCAGAGACTCGAGGCTGATGCTTTTCACCCGGGAAGGGGTTGTTTCAGTGAGAAACGGCTCTGCTGGGCCCTCCACACACCTCTTCACTCTTCTAAAGCGGATTTAGTCTCGCAAGGACTCTGCGGCCTCCCGTTGTCACGCTGCTCTGCTGATGGGAGAATCCAGCACGGGGCTGGGCACTGGGGAGGGTGTGCTCGGGGCAGGGTGCCGGGGCTCTTACTGCCGGCCGGGGACGCAGCCGTCCCAGGCAGGGGCCTGATGACCCGGAGCCCACCCTTCGTGGGGACACCAGGGCACTGAGCCTCCCAGGCCCGTGAGGACGGAGCTCCCAGCCCTGCGCGGGGCTCTGCCAGGCTCTGCCAGGCCAGCGCGGCCTCCAGCCAGTGACCGAGACTCGTGAGTGCTCCGGGGAGGGTTTGTCCACTCTACCTCGCTTGTTCTCTGTCTCCTTCCCATGCGACGTCGGGGGCTGATGCACCGTATCAATTCTGGGAAACTCTCATGGGTAATATTTTACAATTAATCGTTTCTCATTTACATGGTCTGAAATTTCTATCACGATGTATTAATCCCTTTCTTTCTGACTGATGACCTCGGAATCACACTCTTTGCTCATTTTTCTATTTGCGATGCAATTTGGATACTTTTCTCAGGTGTATTTGTCAATTCACTGATCACCTTAATATATATATATATATATATATATATATATATATATAAGGTTTCCGCTGAGTTCCTAATTTCAGTTGCTATAGTTTTTATGGTTCTTTTCAAACATAATCATTTGCGATGAGGTCATTTTGTGCACTGCTCATGTCTCTACATTCGGCTGTCCGACTCTGCCACTACCCGCATTCACATGGTGTGGTGACCCTGGCGTGTGCCGAGCGGATGTGCCTCACTGAAGCCGGCTCAGCTGGTGAGGCCGAGACGCGCGGTTTACTCCACCACGCCTTCAAGACGAATGCTTTGTACTGACAGGCATGGAGACTCTCACAACCGAGAGCCCTGCCACAAGGCTTCTAGCAACGTGCCCACAACGTGGCTGCTCCAGCATGTGCCGCTCAGAACGGGGCCAAGTTACAATGTAAAAAGGTTTATTTCTAAAGCTTTCTGTCCAGGGGTCCTGGGTCACAGCCGCAGAGAGCAAGGTGCGCGGCCGAGGAGGGGCACACTGCAAGCTACACAGCGCCACGTGCCACGGTTTTCTTATAACTGGAGCATCAATAATCCACATCGCACCGCAGACAAACCCAAGGGCAAGAAGAACAACACCCACGTTCACCACCACGTGAGGGCCGGCCGGCCAGGGGCAGGCGCCTGTTCCCAGCCGGGCCGCCCTGGGTGTGTCGCATCTTGGATGTTTACCATGCTGCAGCCATGCGCGTCTTACATTCAAAGACATCTGGAGATGTTTGGTTCTTTTAAAATATTTGAAAATAGCGAATTGTTGTCGGTAGTTTGCCCTTGCACCTGCTGGGCCCTCGCGTAGGTGTTCACGTCTGCTGCAGTCGTGTCCTGTGCTCCCCGGCTGGCCTCACAGGAGATGCTGAGAGGGAGCTGCTCACGGCCGGAGAACAATCCAAGCAGCGGTACAACTCCCAGCCCGGTCAAAGGGTAAACGGAGCGGGTGCGTGCATCTCGCTTCAGCACGGACCTTGGGTCTCCGCGTGGGGAGTGAGGGCTTCGCCCGTCACCGCCGCCCCTGGCAGCAGGCCCGCCAGGCACATGGAGAAGACAAGCAGTGGGGGCATGCGCGTGCGTCCTGCCCAGCACCGCGCCTCGGGCCTGTTGGGGATGCCGGCGTCTGTCCTGTTTTTGTCTTCCAGCTGCTTCCTCGGGAAGTCGGGTTGAGCCGTGTGTTGGGTCAGAAGGAGCCGTTGCAACTGGACAACGCTGTCTCACTCCCGTTAGCAAACAGAGCTGGATTTTGTTTTTCCAGGGGGTCCAGGTAGAGCCACCCCCCACCCCGCGCCTCGCACCCTGTCTGCCTTACGCATGCTCTCACTTAATTTGCTGAACTCTCGGATAGCAAGGAAGCTCCTCTGGCGCTGGAGCGAGATTTATGATAAAACAGAGCAGGTGTGAGTTTTGACACGTCCGGAGGCAGACGCATTTCTCTTCCCCAGCGCCCCGGCTTCCATCAGGCCCTTTGTTGTACGGCGAGAGCGGGGCAGAGCCCACGGTTCTGTAAGCATGTGCGCATCCAGATCCTCCATAATATTAGTTAAAATCAATGTGCTGCTTTTTTAATTATTGCTCATGGTACAAAGCAGGGAAGGCTCATTTAGGAGCCGATCGATATGGGAGAGGGATTGGTAGACAGTGCGGCAGTACATCAGGCGGCTTGATGGGAAAATCACTGGGGTTGTGCAGCGGTGGCGCAGGGTTATCAGCCGGGTTAGCCTCCAGCTGGCTGGAGCGGCGCCGTAGGTGAACCTGCCTCCCGCTGGCGCGCCGTGCTGGGCCGTGCCTGGGGGAGCGGCTCCCTGGCACACCAAGCGGCGCACGCCCTCACAAGGACGAGGAAGGGAGCTGGGCTCTGCCTGGGTTTTGCTGGTCCCAGGAGTGGAGCCTGGACCGCGGGGCAAGCCTTTCTTCTCCCTTGGGCGTTGTCTCTAAATGTCTGGATTTTGATGCCCACGTAGGGGACAGGTGCCTGTCCCGAGTGCCATGTGGGCTGACGGTGTACAGCAGCCCTGCAGGGAACCGTGTGCATGCGGGCGAGCGGGAGAGGGGAGGCGGGGTGGGGAGAGGGTCCCACTCGGACAGCGCCCAGGGCCCAGCCCTGAGACCAGCAGGGCCTTTCATGCTGTTGTCTCAAACGCTGCAGGGGCCGCACGCCTCCTGCACACCCACACACCAAGTGCGAGTTTGCTCAGGGACACACCTGGGGCGGTCACCAGTGTGGCTTGGGTTGTTTCTGAGATGTGGACCCAGCCACACTCCTGGGTGATTGTTGCATAGACGAGAGAAAGGAGCCTTGGAGAAGGATGAGCCAGTGCCCTGTCCCTGGTCATGGGCAGTGTGTGTGGTCGCCAGAGGACAGTGGGCATGGGGACTTGCATGGCCGGGCTCTGGAGGGCGGTGGGGTCGGGGAGCAGCATACACAGCCAGGTGCCCCCTCCACTGTGGTCGGCGGGGGGCCGCCCGGCCCGAGGACGCTGCCCTGTCTGGAGCCAGTGCCGCCCCCTGGGCTGTGCTCAGCATCGATGGCATTGATTTCCGGTCACCACTGACCCGGCTTGATTGGTAAACCTGCTGTTTTTTTTTCACATTTTAATGACCATGTGCTGCTTTTTAAAATTTATTTTTTGTTGACTAATCATTTGGCTGGTCAGCACGATGCTGACTCTGACCCACATTGATAGCATTTTAAAAAAAAGAATTAGGATACTGGCAGTGGAATTGAGCAAAAAGCAAAATTATGGACGATCGGGAAGAAAACACTGTAGATGCACACACAGGATGAGGACTACGGTGGAAGCACCCACGTCGGCATTTCACGGTTTACATTGAGCAGTGGACGCAAACACAAGCTGTGTCAGCTCCAGCACAGCACAGATGTGGACACCTGCAAGGCGGAGGCGGGAGAAGGGCCAGCGGCAGCCCAGCCCCATCCTGGACGCTGACACAGGTGCACGGCCCAGCCCCACCCTGGATGCTGACACAGGTGCACGGCCCAGCCCCACCCTGGACACTGACACAGGTGCACGGCCTAGCCCCACCCTGAACACAGACACAGGTGCACGGCCCAGCCCCACCCTGGACACTGACACAGGTGCACGGCTCAACCCCACCCTGGACACTGACACAGGTGCACGGCCCAGCCCCACCCTGAACGCTGACACAGGTGCACGGCCCAGCCCACACTGGACACTGAGACATGGGTCACGGCCCAACCCACCCTGGACACTGAGACAGGTGCAAGGCCCAGCCCACCCTGGACACTGAGACAGGTGCATGGCCCAGCCCACCCTGGACACTGAGACAGGTGCAAGGCCCAACCCACCCTGGACACTGACACAGGTGCACGGCCCAGCCCACCCTGGACACTGAGACATGGGTCACGGCCCAACCCCACCCTGGACGCTGACACAGGTGCACGGCCCGACCCCACCCTGGACGCTGACACAGGTGCATGGCCCGACCCCACCCTGGACGCTGACACAAGTGCACGGCCCAACCCCATCCTGGACACTGAGACATGGGTCACGGCCCAGCCCCACCCTAGACACTGACACAGGTGCACGGCCCGACCCCACCCTGGACACTGACACAGGTGCACGGTCCAGCCCCACCCTGGACGCTGACACAGGTGCACGGCCTAGCCCACACTGGACACTGAGACATGGGTCACGGCCCAACCCCACCCTGGACACTGAGACATGGGTCATGGCCCAGCCCCACCCTGGACGCTGACACAGGTGCACGGCCCGACCCCACCCTGGACGCTGACACAGGTGCACGGCCCAGCCCCACCCTGAACGCTGACACAGGTGCACGGCCCAGCCCACCCTGGACACTGAGACATGGGTCACGGCCCAACCCACCCTGGACACTGAGACAGGTGCAAGGCCCAGCCCACCCTGGACACTGAGACAGGTGCACGGCCCAGCCCACCCTGGACACTGAGACAGGTGCAAGGCCCAACCCACCCTGGACACTGACACAGGTGCACGGCCCAGCCCCACCCTGGATGCTGACACAGGTGCACGGCCCAGCCCACCCTGGACACTGAGACATGGGTCACGGCCCAACCCCACCCTGGACGCTGACACAGGTGCACGGCCCGACCCCACCCTGGACGCTGACACAGGTGCACGGCTCAACCCCACCCTGGACGCTGACACAAGTGCACGGCCCAACCCCATCCTGGACACTGAGACATGGGTCACGGCCCAGCCCCACCCTAGACACTGACACAGGTGCACGGCCCGACCCCACCCTGGACACTGACACAGGTGCACGGTCCAGCCCCACCCTGGACGCTGACACAGGTGCACGGCCCAGCCCACACTGGACACTGAGACATGGGTCACGGCCCAACCCCACCCTGGACACTGAGACATGGGTCATGGCCCAGCCCCACCCTGGACGCTGACACAGGTGCACGGCCCGACCCCACCCTGGACGCTGACACAGGTGCACGGCCCGACCCCACCCTGGACGCTGACACAAGTGCACGGCCCAACCCCATCCTGGACACTGAGACATGGGTCACGGCCCAGCCCCACCCTAGACACTGACACAGGTGCACGGCCCGACCCCACCCTGGACACTGACACAGGTGCACGGTCCAGCCCCACCCTGGACGCTGAGACACAGACGCTGATGCCCGGACAGGCCAGTTTCTGCTCGGTCTGCTCAGAGGAGGACTCTGTCTCTCCACACCCTCCCAGGCACTGTCCAACACTGAGCTCTGCCCACCAGGTACCAGCACCCCGCCTCTGTCTCTGAACCTCTCACTCACCCGGCTTTGTCTTGTCTACTTCTGTTTTCTGAAAAATTTCTTTTCTATTTATTTACTTTGAAAGGCAGAGCATGACAGAGAGAGAGAGAGAGAGAGAGAGAGAGAGAGAGAGAGAGAGAGAGATCTTCCATCTGCTGCTTCACTCCCCAAATGGCTGCAGCTGCCAGAGCTCGGCTGGGCTGCAGCCAGGAGCCAGAGGCTTCACCTGGATCTCCTGCAGGGCCCAAGCACTTGCACCAGCTTCCCCCGACTTCCCCTGCAGCAGCAGGACGTTGCGTCAGAAGCAGAGTAGCTGGGACTTGAACCAGCACCCAGTGCAAGCTGTGTGTGTCAGGGCTTAACCCCCTATTTTATTTTCTTGGTTTTGAAGTTGTGTAATTCTTCCATATACGTAATCTTTTTCTTCCTTTCATTTCATCTACGGACTTCAGGAAATGCGTTTATCGATCAAATTGATTGGCCTTCAACCCACACCTGGGCTGGCGTGGCTGGACCCGCTCTCCACTTGTGCTGGTGACCACGTGTGGCCCGGCTCTGCCTGGACACTTCAGCAGCGCCAGGCGTCAGGCCTGTCTGTTCTGCTCCAAGAAAGCGTAGAGCATGAGGGAGTAACAGGTCTTCCGCGAACTTGGGAAGCCATTCCCATTCAGGTGGGATTGCACCCTGGACGGAGGAGGGGAGGGCGAGAGGAGGAAGAGTACGAGCCATGGCATCCACGGTGGTGCCTGATCTAAAACAGCAAACACAGTGAGGGCAGCGCTTCCCCGTCACGTGGAATTAGTAAGCAAAAGTGTGGAGCTGTTGGGTGCGTTCCATCGTCAGCGGTGTTTGGAAGCCATGCAGCGGGGCTCTCCGGGATCCCAGGCTGGGGCTACTTCCAGTTCACACGAGACAGCCCCTCACTTACGCTTCCAAACCTACGGTGGCTGGGATAGCCCTGAAACACGCCCACTCCAGACCTGCACAGAAGGGCTCACCCGGGCCTTACACAGCGAGCGCAGGTGCACATCTGAAGATAAAGCCGAAGTGCGGATGCTTCTGGAAGGAAATACAGGGGGTCCTGGCACCTCGGGTTAGGCGACTGATTGATGAACCTGTCAAAAGGCATGATCCATAAAAGAGAAACGTGACAGCATCGAACCTCCCCCGAACTAAGACCCTCGGCTCTGTGAAAGGCTGTGTGGAGAGAATGAGACCATGCGTGTTTCAGCTGCAGAGGGTGGGGGGGGATGGTTGCAAAGCATCCATCCGACAAAGGGTTTGGATCTGGCACGCAAAAACCCTCAAGCTCCAGCAATAGGAAGCGATTACAAACTGGCTAAAGGACTCAAAGGGACACTTCAGCAGAGAAGATACACAGATGAAAGAATGACATCCAGCAAATTTCCTTAGCTGCTGGGTAAATGCAAATTAAAGCGACAAGATTCCCTGACTCCTGCCCGAGTGGCTAGAATGGGAGGATCGCACACGTGTGGCTGAGGGTGAGGGTTGGCACGCCCGGACCTCCTTGCACAGGGACGGGAAGGTGCCAACAGTGCACCTTGGCCTGACCGAGGTGCTCCATGCCCAGGACTCCTCCACACAGAGATGGGACGAGACTGCTCTCAGCAGGTGTACCCACCCCAAACCAGAAACAGCCCAGCCGTCCACCCAGGGTCGCTGGAACCACACAGATCGGGAACAACAGAAAGCCACGGCTGTTGGTGCTGGAGCGGGGCAGGGTCTCCACCCCTGACCGTGCCAGTGGGAGAAGCCACACTCAGCCACACAACACACACAGACTCACACACGTGCACATGCACACACACACAGTTCATGTGGCAGCAACGTCCTCCCCCAGCCGTTGTTCTGTCCAGTTCTGAAGGCCCAGCGGGTCTGGCTGGGGGGAGACAAGGAGAGCGCAGGGCTGCCTCCCGGGGCCTCAGACAGGCCTCCTCGGACTCTGAGTAGGACCCTGTGGTGACTCTGGCTCTCAGATGACCCAGAACACGAGCCAGTCCCTCACCGGGCCTGCGTGCCCCAGCCCCAGGGATGCAGGTGGGTGTGGGCGTCAGTGGGGCTGTCGCTCTGGCCACGGCAGCACAGCGGATCCCACCTGTGCGACATCTGGGAAAAGCTCAGCGAGCCAGCAGTGACAGAAGGGACAAGTGCTGCCGGGTCACACTGTCCTTGCTGGGATTTTCCTGCTGCTTCTTAGAAATTCCTCCCGGGGCTGTGTGCTTGGCCTCATGGCTAAGGTGACCGCACCCACATTGCAGGGCCTGGGCCCGAGTCCTGGGTCCAGTTCGTGACTCCAGCTTCTTGCTGATGTGCACCCTGGGAGGCACTGGTGGTGGACCACGCACTGGGGGACCTGCACTGGGGTCCCTGCACTGGTGGCGGACCACACACTGGGGTCCCTGCACTGGTGAACCTGCACTGGGGAACCTGCACTGGGGTCCCTGCATTGGGGGACCTGCACTGGGGTCCCTGCACTGGGGTCCCTGCACTGGTGGTGGACCACACACTGGGGGACCTGCACTGGGGTCCCTGCACTGGTGGTGGACCATGCACTGGGGTCCCTGCATTGGGGGACCTGCACTGGGGTCCCTGCACTGGGGGACCTGCACTGGTGGTGGACCACACACTGGGGTCCCTGCACTGGGGTCCCTGCACTGGGGAACCTGCACTGGGGAACCTGCACTGGGGTCCCTGCACTGGGGGACCTGCACTGGGGTCCCTGCACTGGGGTCCCTGCACTGGTGGTGGACCATGCACTGGGGTCCCTGCATTGGGGGACCTGCACTGGGGTCTCTGCACTGGGGTCCCTGCACTGGGGGACCTGCACTGGTGGTGGACCACACACTGGGGTCCCTGCACTGGTGGTGGACCATGCACTGGGGTCCCTGCATTGGGGGACCTGCACTGGGGTCTCTGCACTGGGGTCCCTGCACTGGGGTCCCTGCACTGGGGGACCTGCACTGGTGGTGGACCACACACTGGGGTCCCTGCACTGGGGTCCCTGCACTGGGGGACCTGTAAGGAATTCCAGCCTCCCTGGGCCTGGCCCAGCTCTGGCTCTTTAGGACGTTTGTCAAGTGAGCTGGCAGACGGGAAGTGTGTGTGTGTGTGTGTGTGTGTGTGTGTCTGCATTTCTGTGTATGTGTGTGTACGTGTGTTTCTATGTGTGTTTCTGTGTGTGTGCACCTTTCAAATCAACTAAGTAATTTTTTTCAAAATTTTAAAAATGGCTTCTAAATATGACATGGAGAACTGATACTGTGACCCCTGATAGGACTAACTTACTAAAAAATTATTGTATAATAAGAAGGGGTTTCTCAAAAGTAATCCATTTTCAAAGGGTAGAAGACAAAAGAACAGAAAATTTAAATCATCCAAAAGAAAATGGCCAAGAATGAAGAAAGAGAAAGAAGAGAAAACGAAGGGTGAGGAAAAGGCGCCATGTGACACAGCTGAAGGAAGCCCGACACAGCCCGTGGCACAGCCCACGACACAGCCCACTGCACAGCCCACGACACAGCCCACTGCACAGCCCACGACACAGCCCACGACACAGCCCATGACACAGCCCACTGCACAGCCCACGACACAGCCCACAACACAGCCTACGACACAGCTGATGACACAGCCCACGACACAGCCCACAACACAGCCTACGACACAGCTGATGACACAGCCCACAACACAGCTGATGACACAGCCCACGACACAGCCCACTGCACAGCCCACTGCACAGCCCACGACACAGCCCACTGCACAGCCCACGACACAGCCCACGACATAGCCCACTGCACAGCCCACTGCACAGCCCACGACACAGCCCACGACACAGCCCACGACACAGCCCACTGCACAGCCCACTGCACAGCCCACGACACAGCCCACGACACAGCCCACTGCACAGCCCACGACACAGCCCACGACACAGCCCACTGCACAGCCCACTGCACAGCCCACGACACAGCCCACGACACAGCCCGTGGCACAGCCCACGACACAGCCCACGACACAGCCCACGACACAGCTGATGACACAGCCCACGCCATAGCCAACAACACAGCCCATGGCACAGCCCATTGTCACAGTCATGGCAAAGCCCACAACACAGCTGATGACACAGCCCATGACACAGCCCATTGACACAGCCATGACACATCTCACAAAGTCCAGAGAGCGTGATCGGCTGTTGGTCTGCGGTCCTGGCTGGAAGGGAAACAGGGCCCAGGGTGGGAAGTGCAGGTGCCTGGGAGCTGGCCAGGGTGTTGTTTGTGTGTGTGTGCGTGTGTGTGTGCATGTACACATGTGCTCTGCTGTGACAGCTCGGGCCAGCCGTCACCTTGCTGCCCCAGCCGCGGTACTATGGGGGTGGGGGACAGCCACAGTGAAGGCCACGGGAGGTGTCTTCACGGTTACATGGCAGCAGATAGCACGGTATTGGGTTCCAACCCCAGGATAAGATGAGGCTCCACAAATCCCCACTGACCACAGCATCCCCACTGACCACAGCAGCCAGAGGAAGCCCCTGCTGGGAGACAGGAGTCCCGCAAACACCAGTCATCCCGCAGAGGCTGGGAGCGCCAGTCACCAGGGGGCGCCCAAGGTGGGGAGCGGTGCCGGGCACTTCCCTTCACACCCTGAGAAGAGAACAGAGCCGCGATGTCCCGGGAAACAACTGACAAGGCTGCCGCAGCCAGGAGGCCAAGGCCAAGGTCACCAGCAGGCAGTCGCATGGATGCCTGGGGGACATGGGGCAGCTCACGGCTTGCTCCTCAAGACCACAGAGACCCAGGCAGTGCAGCAGGGGGCAACCTGCACTGTGTGGGGCCCACGCTCCCCAACCCTGGGAATCCCAGGAGAGCACGACACCCTGCGAGGGGGCTCATGGGAAAAGCTGTGGACACAGCGTCCTGTCCGCGTGGTCCCCGTGGGAGATGTGGGCAGTGAGAAGGCCACGGATGGAATCAGTTCTGCAGGTGTGGACACAGCGTCCTGTCCGCGTGGTCCCCGTGGGAGATGTGGGCAGTGAGAAGGCCACAGCTCTGCAGGTGTGGACACAGCGTCCTGTCCGCGTGGTCCCCGTGGGAGATGTGGGCAGTGAGAAGGCCACGGGTGGAATCAGCTCTGCAGGTGTGGACACAGCGTCCTGTCCGCGTGGTCCCCGTGGGAGATGTGGGCAGTGAGAAGGCCACGGGTGGAATCAGCTCTGCAGGTGTGGACACAGCGTCCTGTCCGCGTGGTCCCCGTGGGAGATGTGGGCAGTGAGAAGGCCACGGGTGGAATCAGTTCTGCAGGTGTGGACACAGCGTCCTGTCCGCGTGGTCCCCGTGGGAGATGTGGGCAGTGAGAAGGCCACGGGTGGAATCAGTTCTGCAGGTGTGGACACAGCGTCCTGTCCCCGTGGTCCCCGTGGGAGATGTGGGCAATGAGAAGGCCACAGCTCTGCAGGTGTGGACACAGCGTCCTGTCCGCGTGGTCCCCGTGGGAGATGTGGGCAGTGAGAAGGCCATGGGTGGAATCAGCTCTGCAGGTGTGGACACAGCGTCCTGTCCGCGTGGTCCCCGTGGGAGATGTGGGCAGTGAGAAGGCCCAGGGTGGAATCAGCTCTGCAGGTGTGGACACAGCATCCTGTCCGCGTGGTCCCCGTGGGAGATGTGGGCAGTGAGAAGGCCCCGGGTAGAATCAGCTCTGCAGGTGTGGACACAGCGTCCTGTCTGCGTGGTCCCCGTGGGAGATGTGGGCAGTGAGAAGGCCACAGCTCTGCAGGTGTGGACACAGCGTCCTGTCCGCGTGGTCCCCGTGGGAGATGTGGGCAGTGAGAAGGCCACGGGTGGAATCAGCTCTGCAGGTGCAAGTGGAGCTGCCACAGCGGACCCCACGGGAAACCCACAGCATTTTGCAGTCACGTGGGAGCCGGCGCCCCTGCTCAGAGGAGTTCTTTTCCTGGTTCATATCTATTCGGTTTCCTAGCGACGTTGAGAAAGGTGTGGGCTGACTTTGTACATTCTCAAATTCGGTTGGAAACATTGCTCCCTGGTGGACAGCCCTGCCCGGCCACCATCTGAAAATGGATTCTCGCGGCTCCCTTCTAAGCCCTGTGAAAACCGGGATTTCTAATGGAAGTGCTGACGCCACGCGAAAGAGCCCAGTGAGTGCCCGGCGGTAATTTATAACGTCAGCCCCTGTCCCAAACCCTCGCCGTGGACCGTGCTGTGCACAAATAGGAGAGAACGCACCACAGTGAATTATTGTGCAATTAATCATTTGACCATGAGGGATTCATTTACTAATTAAAAACGCAAAAAGAGTAAATTGAAATAACCAGTGACTACTGAATCACTGCTCCTGAAGCGTCGCGTGCTGCAATAAATCACAGGGCATCACTGGGCGGCAGCGCCGGCTCCCGCCTCCGCACGGCTCCGGGGCTCTTTCCCGTGCACACACACGTGCGCATCCCTGCCGCCAGGTGTGGCTCCGAGTCCCGGAGGGGATCTGGGTAAGACCTGGGGAGAGAAGCAGCAGAAAATGCAGACCACTGAGGGCCCGTGCAAGATCCCCACCGACTGACCGTGGCGTCCACTCCGGCCACCGTGGTCCTTGGCTTCCTGGAGGCTCCGGGCGTGCTCCTTCGCCTGTTCAAGCAGTCTGCACACTTCCCGTTTTTACCAACCGGAAACACATCGAGAACAAATTAGAAAACTCCACGTTTCTCAACATAATTGAGATTTTCCTCGGGAGGAGTGCGGTGAAGTGACTCCATCCCAGGAGGACTGGTGGTGGGAGTGGCCCTGGGTCCCGGGGCTCTCAACAGCCTCCCCCTACCCATCTGCCCAGTGGCCACCTCGGGTCCCTACCCCTGCCCCCTGCAGGACATGGAAGCCCCTGCCCTGTTCTCCAGGGAGGCAGAGGCTGGGAGAGGCCGCACCCTCCTGAGATGTCCTGAGACCCTGAAGGCAGAGGGAAGGGGGGCTGCCCAGGGGCGGCCAAGGAGCTCCGGCCTGGGGCCCTGGGCCCTTCCCTTGGCTGCCTGGGCAGTCTGCCCCGGGTTCAAAGCTGCACCCGGTGCCCAGGCAGAGCCGACTGCGGGTGGAAGGGGAAGGAGAACCAGGACGGTGGTCAGGGGAAGGAGAACCAGGACGGTGGTCAGGGAGGAAGCCGGGGTGATGGCTCCGCCTCCAGGTGAGCGAGGGTTTCCAGGCTGAGCCACGGAAAGGTGCTGCAGTCCTTGCCTGCTCACCAGTGTGCGCTGAGCACCTGCTGTGACGGTGTGTGCTGGGGGAGTGGTCCACACAGCTGAGCACCTGCTGTGACGGTGTGTGCTGGGGGAGTGGTCCACACAGCTGAGCACCTGCTGTGACGGTGTGTGCTGGGGAGTGGTCCACACAGCTGAGCACCTGCTGTGATGGTGTGTGCTGGGGGAGTGGTCCACACAGCTGAGCACCTGCTGTGACGGTGTGTGTGGGGGAGTGGTCCACACAGCTGAGCACCTGCTGTGTGTGTGGGGAGTGGTACATACAGCTGAGCACCTGCTGTGTGTGGGGGGGAGTGGTCCACACAGCTGAGCACCTGCTGTGTGTTTGGGGGGGAGTGGTCCACACAGCTGAGCACCTGCTGTGTGCAGGCGTGCGCAGGGGGGAGTGGTCCACACAGCTGAGCACCTGCTGTATGTGTTGGGGAGTGGTTTACACAGCTGAGCACCTGCTGTGTGGGGGGAGGAGTAGTCCACACAGCTGAGCACCTGCTGTGTATGGAGGGGAGTGGTCCACACAGCTGAGCACCTGCTGTGTGCAGGCATGCGCAGGGGTGAGTGGTCCTCTGTGCTTTTACAAGAGGCTGTTTACGGGGATCTAATTCCATGCTGAAACTGCCCATCCACCTGCACCAAATCTGACGCCTACAGACTCCCAGGGTGCTGGGAAGGTGGGGGCCCTGACTGACGCACCTCTGGGGTAGAATCAAGTTCAAGCAAACCAGCTAAAGGAGAAGGTCCTGTGTTTGTCATGGAAGCAAGGATCGGCTTTGCAGGGCAGGTGCATCTGCGCACGTTGTAACTGAGAACCACACCTGCTGCGACACCACCGGAGTTTGAAATGCGCCTTTTGGAAAGTTAGCAGCATGGGACACAGCCAAGTTCCGATTGTCATCATTTGCCGTCTCTGGGCATATATCCACATTCTGTCAAATTACAGCTGAAAAATGGCAGTCACTTCTGTGAGTCAACACCCCTGGGGCCGATTTTTGATAATTCAGAAAAAGCACACACATCGGAGTTCAGAAACGGCAGCTGGCTTCGTGCGCTTGGCAGCGTGGTCTCAGACCCAGGCTGCACCTGCGGTACTTCTGGGAGCAGAGTGTGGGCGAGAGAATGCGCCGAGCTCACCCAGAGCGACAGGTGCGTGGGTCGGCGTCCCTGGTCAGGGCTGATGTATGCAAAGCTAGAGGCAGCTTTGTGTGGGGAAGAGGGGCTGGGGGCTGGAGGAGATTCCTCAGCTCTGTCAGGAGCCCAGGGGACATTCCTGTACTGCTCTGGGAGACCTCAGCACCGGGCTTCTGAGTGCATCTCTCAGGGCTGGCGCTGTTTGTGTAGCAGATAAGCTGCTGCCTGCCGTGCCAGCATCCCATATGGGCACCAGTTCAAGTCCTGGATGTTCCACTTCCGATCCAGCTCTCTGCTGTGGCCTGGGAAAGCAGTGGAGGATGGCCCAAGTCCTTGGGCCCCTGCACCCAAGTGGGAGACCTAGAAGAAGCTCCTGGCTCCTGGCTTCAGATCAGCCCAGCTCTGGCCATTGTGGCCATCTGGGGAGTGAAACAATGGATGGAAGACCTCTCTCTCTCTCTGCCTCTGTGTAACTCTGCTTTGCAATAAATAAATAAATCTTTAAAAAATTTTTTAAAAATACGTCTTTCCACGGGATCAAGGACTCTCTTGCACCCGGTGACTTGTAAGCCACGGCTGTGGGTCTGTGCCCCCCCGAGGGGTCTTCGGAACTAACAGGAAATGCCGGTTACGGAGACGCTACAGGAGGATTTCAGTCTGGGGCACCAGGATGACCATTGTGTGGTTACAACTTCCTGCAAACGTTCTGAAGCGTGCCTGTGTGTGTGTGCCTGTGTATATGTGTGTGTGTGCAAGTGTGCCTGTGCGTATGTGTGTATATGCATGTGTGCATGTATGCCTAGGTATATGCATGTGTGTGCATGTGTGCCTGTGTGTATGTGTGTATGCGTGTGTGCATGTATCCCTGTGTGCATGCATGTGTGCCTGTGTGCATGTGTGCATGTGTGCCTGTGTCTATGCGTGTGTGCCTGTGTGCATGTATGCCTGTGTGCATGTGTGTATGTGTGTGTGTGCCTGTGTGTGCATGTGTGCATGTATGCCTGTGTGCCTGTGTGTGTGTGCCTGTCCTGCCAACTCTGGACACTTGAGGATCGATGTCTGTCTCATGGCTGATTTTCCAGGTCTGCTGTATTTTGGTGTTTCGTATTCGGATGATGTGCTAATCTGCAGAGATTTTTTTTTGGAGGCGTTGTCTTGGCCAGATAGTTTAAGGCCTCCCTGCTTTACAATTTCCCAATGCTTGGGTTCTGTAAGGGAGAATCATGGCTGTGACAGCCCGGACAGCAGGCCCCGTGCTGACCCGTGGCCCCTGCTGACGCCCGGAGCCAGCCCAGGATCCCGCAGCCCCCGCACGTCGTCTTCCCCAGCCGTGCTCCCTCGCTGCGCGCAGGATTTACGATGGCGTCACAATGACAGGTGACCGGCTGCGGTTTATTCCACACGGGGGCTCCGAGGAGCCCGACACCCACATCTTTCTGTCTGTTCTGTGACCGGCCTCTTCATATAACCTCAGGAACAGGATGCCAGAGACTTTGCCCGATTCATTTATTTTTCCCGGGCTGTCACCCAGCGCTGAGCACTGCCTGCCACAGATGGGAAGTGGACAGCGGCCCTGCAGCCTATTAAAGCAGAGAAAACATGAAGAGCACCCACTTTGCAAAGTGCACTGAGCTGTCTTCCTGCATGCGTGGGACACGGTGCAGGAGCAGCAGACACCGGCCCTGGTCTGCAGACACCTCGCCCCTCGGGCAGGAAGGCAGGCCACAACACGAGCAGAGGCAAGTTCTGGCGGACCTCAGGCGGAGAAAGTCTAGGGGAGAAATCAGACAGCGAGGGCTTTGCTTCGGAGCTCTGTGGTTCCTTTCTGGATGCCACGGATTAGCTCCGCCTGACACAGGGCTGCCCACCTGCTCCTCTGAGGCCACACACGTGGGTGTGGGCTAGAGGCCCGGCTGACGGTACACCGAAGGTAGGTCTCACTCGTACACAGGCCTGTGGTCTTAGGATTTCTTTATTTGAAAGGCAGAGTGATGAGTGCGCGTACACACACACACACACACACACACACACTATCTGCTGGCTCACTCCTCAGATAACCACCACAGCCAGGTTGGAGCCAGGCCAAAGCCAAGAGCCAGGAGCTTCACCCAGGTGGGCGGCAGGACCCAAGCCCCTGGCCATCATCGCTGCCGGCCATCATCTGGAGGCCGGACTGGGAGAGCGACAGCCGGGTGCCTGTGCAGCAGCAGCGACAGGAGGCCTACGCAGCACGTCTCATGAAACCAGGGCTCGCAGAGCCTGTGCAGCCTCGCCCGTGTGCGGGTGTCACAAGGCCGGGGCACTGCTGCCTTGCCGGTTCCGTGTGCTGCGTCCAGGAAGAAAAGCCTGCTCCCCTCCAGGGAAGAGCCAGGTGCACGCCGAATTCCCAGCAGGGTCAGGTTTTTCCCCGCCAACGCTGCCGGTCTGCGTGCTTACCTGGATCCATCTCCTTCGAGGTCAGAATCTATGCCGGGGGTCACCCTGGCCGTAGTTAGATGGGTGCTGCTTCTCCCCAGCGGTGAAGACACTGGCTCAGACGCCTGCATCCCACCCCGGAAGGCCCGCGTCGGAGCCTTGGCTGCAGCCTCCGGCTAGTGCACACCCGGGGAGCCAGCGGCGATGACCCTGCCGCTCACATGGGAGACCCGGATCGAGCTCCTGGCTTGCGGCATCGGCTGAGCCCAAATCTGGCTGTTGTGGGCATTTGGGGAGTGAACCAACGCATGGCATCTTCCTCTCCCTCTCCCTTCTCCCCCCTCCTCTCTCTCTCTCTCCCCCTCCCTCCCACCTTTGAAATAACAGTGAAAGAAAGTCCTTTCAAAGTAAGATAAAACACTGACCACTCCTTGCCTCAGTTTCCTTCTCCCATCAAAGAATCCCCGAGCGTCTGCTGCAGCCCAGGCACCTGGCCGCCCTCGTGCTGTCCCTGGAGTGGCCGGTGAGCTGGCTTTCTCAGGCCCTGTTGCTTTCTGTTAGTGCAGGCCCAGTTCTAGCCCTGGGCACAGACACACGTGGAGTCCCCTGGCGTGTTGGGAGATAGCGCATCCCACACATTTTCTATGCATGTAGTCAAAGCCTGCGTTCCCTGGGGCCAGTGCTGTGGTCAGTAGGTTAACCCTCCACCCAGTCCCAGCTGCTCCACTTCCCATCCAGCTCCCTGCCGATGCACCTGGGAAATCAGTAGAAGATGGCCCAAGTGCTTGGGCCCTTGCACCCATGTGGGAGACCTGGAAGAAGCTCCTGGCTTCAGATGGGCAAAGCTCTGGCCATTGCAGATATTTGGGGAGTGAACCAATGGATGGAAGACCTCTCTCTCTGTCTCTGCCTCGCACTGTCTGTAACTCTAGCTCTCAAATAAATAAATAAATAAATAAAATCTGTATAAAAATGAGAGCATTGTCAACCCGTGTCCATGGGCATCTCGAATCATCTCTGCATGAAACACCGCACAGGACACATCCTCACGGAAGCTCCGACTCCCCTGCTCGTACAGCGACGAGCTGTGGGTGGGCAGCAGGGGCCCTACTCCCTGCAGGCAATGGGGCAGTGGCCGAGAGCAAGGAGCCACTGGATGGGGACCAGACAGGCCGTGTGTGCGGGAGGGAGGGTGAAAGGGGGACCCCAGTGGGCTCAGGACGTCCAGGAGGAGGGGGCCCAGCCACAGCGATCATTGGCTGAGGACGGAACGAGGGGTTGGACACAGCGCTGGGACCCCAGGGCCGGGCTCGGCAGCTGTCATCCTCCTCAGAGACGCTCACCCCGCCTTGGGTAACTGCGCAGGAAGCCAGGCTGCAGATCTCATCCTGGGCAGCTGGAATTGTCCTGCCCGAGAGAGGCAGGTGTATGTGGTGGGTCCCGTGCTCCCTCGCTGTGGCGCTCACTCCAAGCCCCGGAATGGCCCCCTGGGGTCACAGCAGCAGGCTCCCTTGTCAGCTGCCCACTCCTCAAATGTGAATCTCCCGGCACAGCCGTCTCCTGAGCTCAGACGTCACCTCCGCTGGCAAGCCAACAACTCAGAGATGGGGTGGGCGGCTCAGCGGTGCACGAGGTGTCGGGACCAAGCCCAGAGGAGGCGGTGACGTAGCCGGTGCCGCCTCGCCCTGGTGAGCGCCTGGCCACAGCGGGTGTGGGAGCTCCTGGTCCTGGACGGGGCCGCTGCCCTGTGCCACGCCAGATCGGGAAGTCGAGCTGGAGTCAGCCCAGCCCACAGGCCCGCCTGCCCGTCTTCCCCGAAGTCAGGGCTGGAGATCGCAGGGAAAGGCCTCGGCTGCCATCCCCGGCTACGCACAGGGAGCATCTCCCAGAGCCAGCCCCGTCCCGCCTTGTGTCCCACCCCCAGGACAGGCACCTCAGGGCCAGCCCACCCTCTCTGCTTCTGCTCTCTGCTGCTCTTCCCTGTGGGTGAGGCCAGTCTCAGCCCAGGCAGTGTTGCTGCGATTCTAAAACTGAAAATACAGCAATTAAGATCATTAAAGTCAATGGCTTAGTTAAAAACACTTCCACAGGATTCTATTAACTAAAACAACGGCCAACCCCTGAACTGTTCTGAAACAGGCTGACCCTGAACTTTTAATTATGACACATAGATGCCGACTTTATAATACACTAGATTGCAATTTATTTGGAGTACTTTTATGAAAAGAAAGTCTTATTTCTCACATGCATGTCTATTACACACATTTCCTATAGCTAATTTTTGCCAAACACACACATTTTGTTCTGATAAGAATTGATACAACCAAAGACAGCAAAGTTTTGCTTTATTTACTTTTCAGTTTTATGTATTCATTTAGTTAATTATCTATTAGAGAAAGAGAGAGAGGGAGAGAGAGAGAATTTCCCACCAGGTTAACTGATGGTTAGCTCCCCAATTGCCTGCAATGGCTGGGACGGACCATTGCAAAGCTGGGAGCTGGCAGTCCAATCTGGGTGACCCACATGGTGGCAGGGACCCAGGTCCTGGAGCCGGCACCACTGCCCTCCGACGGCAGGAAGCTACAGGAGTGGTGTGGGGGTGGGGGCGCTCGTGTCCTCCACAGGGTCCTCACCGCTGTGCCAAACGCCCACCCCAGACAGCACACCCGGCGCAGGCAGCTGCTGGCTATGTCTTCATAACCCGGCTCTGACGCAGGTCCTGTGGTTGGTGCATGCTATGGTGTTTAACCAGCACTTTAGAGCGCACGCAAATTTCCATAACAGCATGTAAATGCGCACTGCATTTGCACAGGTAAATTGCGTGTCGAGATGAGGTCACGGGTGTTAGCACAGAGGGGTTGTTTAATAGTTATCTGCCAGCCCCACTTGTCTTCAAATATTGTGATTTAGATAGAGCTCTAATGCATGAAAGCAACTTGTCCCCGGAGCCTTTTCCGGAATATAAATTAAGTGATATTATAACAGCAGCCTCTCTGAGCTCAGGTGACGAGTATGAAGCGCCATGTGCCCCGACCAAGGTTATGGTATGAGAATGAATTACTCCATTAACATCTCTGTTAAGGAGCATTAGTGCTAATAAATGGAGAGATTTAATGTAATACCGATAATATTATTCATGCAAAAATAGCGTGCTTTATCTTGTTAAAACAATTAAAATGTGCTCTGAGGGTATTTTACACCCCCGAAATATGGCGCTGGGAGTGCGCGTTCCATGTTGCTGGATACATCAGCGCGGCCGGGTAATGCCGATAATCTGATAAAAATCGAAAACCTGATTTGTATGCTATGCTAATTCGCGATCATCTTCTTGGCCTAGGCGCTGCGTGCAATTGCAGCAGGCTTCCGCGGAGATATTAGATTAAATTGAATCCTTTTGCTTATAATTTTTTCAAAGAAATTACATCCCCTCTTCTTTAGCATAAGCCCTCTTTAGCGGCTCAGCGGCCTAATGCTGCGTTTTAAGCCCGGTGCATCGCTGCTGCCTCCCCAGACGTATTTAAGCTTTGTTGTCAGTTATAGATCATCTTATCCCAATCATGCAAATCCCAGAAAAGCAAAGATCACTTACGGACGTGGCTGGTGACCTTATTCCGAGCGCAACATTAAAACTGTGTAGCTCTCAAATCCAGCGGCACTGAGTGCGTGAACACAGTAGAACCTGCTTGGAACACAGCTTGCTGCTCAGTGGATTAGAGCATCTTGTAAATGAAATTGCATTTGCCATAGAAAAATCTGAACACAGGCGAGCTGGGCAGTGTACGATGTCAGTGACGGTGCAGGTGCCGGGCGAGCTGGGCAGTGTACGATGTCAGTGACGGTGCGGGTGCCGGGCGAGCTGGGCAGTGTACGATGTCAGTGACGGTGCAGGTGCCGGGCGAGCTGGGCAGTGTACGATGTCAGTGACAGTGCGGGTGCCGGGAGAGCTGGGCAGTGTACGATGTCTGAGTGACAGTGCGGGTGCCGGGCGAGCTGGGCAGTGTACGATGTCAGTGACAGTGCAGGTGCCGGGCGAGCTGGGCAGTGTACGATGTCTGAGTGACAGTGCGGGTGCCGGGCGAGCTGGGCAGTGTACGATGTCAGTGACGGTGCGGGTGCCGGGCGAGCTGGGCAGCGTACGATGTCAGTGACAGTGCGGGTGCCGGGCGAGCTGGGCAGTGTACGATGTCAGTGACAGTGCAGGTGCCGGGCGAGCTGGGCAGTGTACGATGTCTGAGTGACAGTGCGGGTGCCGGGCGAGCTGGGCAGCGTACGATGTCAGTGACAGTGCGGGTGCGGGCGAGCTGGACAGTGTACGATGTCAGTGACAGTGCGGGTGCCGGGCGAGCTGGGCAGTGTACGATGTCTGAGTGACAGTGCGGGTGCATGGCCACATTCCAGAATGTGCACGGCACAGCCCACGCTAGCCTGCCTTGGCGGGACTCAGCTGTTCGAGACCCACCCTCCCCCTATGGAGAGTCGCGCACTGTGACTCCACGTCCCATACTGTGACTGTCTGCTTCTCCCACTGCGACCCCACGTCCCACACTGAGTCCATGTCCCATACTGTAACTGTCCACTTCTCCCACTGTGTCCACATCTCACACTGTGACCCCACATCGAACAAAGTCCACATCCAACACTGTAACCCCACGTCCCACACTGTGACTCCACGTCCCACACTGTGTCCACGTCCCGCACTGTGTCTCCACGTCCCACACCATGAATCCACATCCCACAGTGTGTCCACGTCTCCCACTGTGTCCACATCTCACACTGTGACTCCACGTCCCACACTGTGTCTCCACGTCCCACACTGTGTCTCCACGTCCCACACTGTGTCTCCACGTCTCACACTGTGTCCACATCTCACACTGTGTCTCCACATTGCACACTGTAACCGTCCATGTCCCACACCGTAAGTGCACATCCCACGCTGTCTCCACATCTCAGTTTCTCCTCTCCTTTGGTTATTTTTGGCCCCAGCTTTTCCTCACCCGCACCTGGATAACCTGATAATGTCACACAAGTGCACTTTAGAAAAGTCATGGGGAATGGAATTAAAGATTGGTCTGCTTCAGTACAGGAGACACACTGAGACTGCACACAGGTGGGGTCTTCACAAGGTCGTAGAAGGGGTGGCCGTTGGCACAGTGCAGTGCCCGCCTCCCACACCTGTGCCTGATCCCAGTCGGAGCCACTCTGCTCCCAGCCAGCATCCTGCTGTACCACACACACGGGGGACCTGAATTCCTGCTTCCTGGTTTCAGCATGGCTCAGCCACAGCGCCGTGAGCACTGGAGAGTGAACCAGCCGGTGCAGGGTCTTCTGCCTCTGCCTCTAGATACAGCGAACACCAATTTTTGGAAAAGGGACGTTATGAGAAACGTATACATAGATTGCACAGAACTCCGCACCAAAATAAATATTTTAATTTCATTTCACAAAAGTTTTAAAAATTATTTTTAAAATTTTTATTTATTTAAGAAGCAGAGGCACAAAAAGAGAGAAAAACTGCTCGGTACTGGTTCACTGCCCCAGTACCAGGAGCCGGACTCAACCCAGCTCTCCCACATGGGCGTCAGGAGCCTGGCCGCTGGAGCCACAGCTGTGCCCACCCGTGAGTGTGGTTCTCAGGTGCTGGAGCTGGCGTGAGCCCATGCAGTCTAATAGGGCCGCGGTGCCCAGTGTGTTGCCGGCTGGGCCAGGCACCCACCCGTGAGTGTGGTTCTCACCCACGCAGTCTAACAGGGCCGCGGTGCCCAGCGTGTTACCGGCTGGGCCAGGTGCCCACCGGTGAGTGTGGTTCTCACCCACGCAGTCTAACAGGGCCACAGTGCCCAGCGTGTTCCTGGCTGGGCCAGGTGCCCACCGGTGAGTGTGGTTCTCACCCACGCAGTCTAACAGGGCCGCGGTGCCCAGCGTGTTGCCGGCTGGGCCAGGTGCCCACCTGTGAGTGTGGTTCTCACCCACGCAGTCTAACAGGGCCACGGTGCCCAGTGTGTTCCCGGCTGGCAGGCCCCATCTCCGAGGATGTTTGAAGCGCCTCTGCTGGACCCTGACCTCACTTCTCTTCCTCCGGTCTTTTGAAAAGACAAATGTAGCAGCCACCACCCGCCCACGCCACGCCCAGGCCTAACCATATCTGTCCTATAATATGGTAGGTGGAAAACTGGGTCTGGGCTTAACAGTGTTCGCCTCCCGCTGCTTATCAGCCTCAGTGAGCCTGGGCAGGCCCATGACCCCCAGGCCGGTTGTCCCCCTGTGATAACAAGGCCTGGGTGCTGAGGCCGCGTGAGGAAGACGCATCGCCACCCGGGGACAGGGCTTAGCGAAGCGCCCCGCGCTCAGGATGCCGCAAGTCCTGGCATCTGCGGCGGTCACTGTTGGGGCCCCACGCACAGGCACCCCGTCCTCCTCCAGGCTTCTGTGTCACATGGACCCTCCGCTCCGGCAAGGCTGGGCCTGCTGTGTCGCCGACCCCTCGATGTCATCTTCTCCTCTCGGCGCCCCTGGCCCCGGCTGTTACAGCCCGTGCTCTCTCCGCTGTGCCCACGCTCTGCCACAGAGCACTCAGGCTGCGGGGGTCACGCATCCTTCTCCAGTTGCCCCCACACGGACAGGAACCCCGCTCTCCTGGCCGTGGCTGGGGAACCTAGGGAGCCGCATTTTCCCGGATTTGTGTCTCCGTGGACTCCCAGCCCGGTGTGTGTGCACGGCCGAGCCCCACGGTCTCCCAGAGTGTGGCTCTAGCCGACGTGGCGCGTGCATGGCCGCGCTGGCACATGGTGAGGTCTCAGCTTGTCACTCTATCTGGAGGCAGAAGTGCGTAAATATTTATTCTGGAGCCTGACCGGTCGTGGATGTGCCCTGAATGTTTATCCAGTGAATGCTATCCATCTCGTTTCCTCATTGATTAGTTCTTTAAATTTTTTTCCCATTTTTTTGAAAGGCAAAGTTAGAGAGAGGGAGAGACAGAGACAGAGAGAGACAGAGAGAGAGGGAGGGAGGGAGAGAGAGATCTTCTGTTAGCTGGTTCACTCTCAGACAGAAGTAGCCAGTGTTGGGCCAGGCTGAAGCCAGGAGCCAGGAGCTTCTTCAGGGTCTCCTACGTGGGTGCAGGGCCCAAGCACTTGGGCCATCCTCCACTGCTTTCCCAGGTGCATTAGCAGGGAGCTGGATCAGAAGTGGAGCAGCCGGGACACGAACCAGTGTCCAGACGGATACTGGTGTCGCAGGCTTAGCCCACGGCACCACGCCGTCCCGGATCAGTTCTTACGTGTTAGGTATTCCCTCAGTTACTGACAGCTTCTCCATGACGGCATTTTCAACCTCATGCATGGATGCCGCTGTAGGAACACACTGTGCTGACAAGCTCGCTCAGGACAGGGAACGCTCCACGTCAGGACCGCCCGCCGTCCACACACTAGGCCACCCCCAGCCCGAGCTGCTTGCAGGGGTCCAGAGCCCTGTGGAGGGCTTCCTGGGAGAGGGGGCGGAGCACACAGCTGGGGGTGGGGGTCAGCACCACCCACAAGCAGAGCCTCTGTATGGCAGCCTGCAGGGTGGAGGCCCCCGGAGCGCAGGCTGGGCCCACTCTGCAGGTGCACGGGGATGCGCTGCGTGATGTGTTCAGGACGGCCCAGGGGAAAACGGAGTTTCTCTGGAGCACAGCTTCACGGGTGCCACGCCCAGAGGTTGAAACCATTGGAGGAGTGGAAGGCCTCCATGTTCTGGAACCCCTGCTGTGTGGCATCCTTGGTCTAGGGGTGCGGAGGGAGGGGCGGCACCCGGCCTCTCTTACCTCCTGAAGTCAGGAGCTGGGTCCCTGACCGGCGGTGGTGAGGAGCCGCTGGGATTGGCAGACGCGCCGTGGAAACAGCCCACTTGTCCCCAGCAGCCGGCTGGATACTGCACACGGCCAGCCCAGCATCCCAAGGCACAGATTCCAGGTGCCTGCCATGCAGCCCCGGGGGTTGGGACCAGGACTACAAGCCTGGAGCAGACAGAGTGGGACCACGGCACCTGTGTGGGGTCTGAAATCCACCAGTTCCTGGAAGCTCGCGTTGCAGGTTCTCTCGCTTGTAGACGAGGTGAGAGCAAGCGTCAAACGTGACATTCAGTCACAGATCGGCCCGTGGGGATGGAGCCCCAGCCTCTTCTGACAGCTCCCGGTGGGTGTGGTGGGAGCCGGAACCCGGACAGACAGCTGCCGTAGGTCACGTCTCTCGCATCGGAAACTGCGAGGATAACGTCAAATTCAAAGGGCGTACTTGGCTGATAAGGGAAGATAGCCACAGAAAAAGGCGGCGCAGCTGCAGCCTGCTCCCCGAGGCCAACTCACAGCACCTGAGCCAGCCTGGGCCACCCAGCTGGCGTTTCTCAGGCCACGCTCCACGTCCTAGGCACAAAGGAGAGGGCGAGGACGCCGGCGTGGGTTTGGTGTGAGACGTGTCTGTGGGGTGGGGTTTGGAATCCTGAGCTGAGGGGCCCAGCCGCTCCCATCTGTGGCACCCCAAGGTTCAGAGGGCACTGGTGCCATTAACCAGCGCCGTGTGCACAGCGGGGCCCAAGGTGGCCGAATTTCCTTTGTGCACTGTTTGTTCTACTCTGGAAATTATGGATCAGCTCAGGATACGAAAAGCCCGTGGCCACAGTGTCCCGGCCAGGGTGTGAGGTGCTTCCATGTGCGCTGTCTGGCAAGCTGAGGGACGCTGCCTGAATGCTTAGGAAACAAGGACAGAGCCCAGCTCCTACACAGAACGGCAACACAGGAGAGAAATGGCCCACACAGCGACCACGCTGCCTAGTCATGTCTCCTGTCCACGCGGACGGCTCCATTCCGCCGTGGCCACTGTCCCTGCTCTTTCTGACACCACCCTTGGCTTTCCCGGGGGAGCCGAGGCTTGTGCCATTTTCTGCTCCTTGCCCCCAAGTCTTCCCCCGCTACCCGCCAAGCACCCATGTCCCGGAGTCCGTCAAACGTTGTCGCCATTCTGAGAACGTGAACCAGGGTACCCGCTCCCATGGAGCGCAGCCTGGAGGGCGTAAGGGAATGTCGCAGCAGAACACGCTCCTCCCTGCTTCCCAAGTTCTCTCCCATGAGCGGCTCTGCCGTCTCACGCCCGTGGACGATCGCTCCATGCCTGGTTCCGAGCTACACCCCGGGGTTGGGCCAGCGTGGCCCCTGGCGAGGGGCGGGGTCGAACGGCTGGTGGTCCCTCCGTCCTCTCGGACAGCGTCTCCGACCCTGGAAACTTCGTTTCGGGATCCGTCTTCTGCTTTCGCACGGGGTAATTTCGTCTGCCCCAAAGCCTTTGGATGGACAGCTGGAGGATGTGCCTGGAAGCCGTCACTGAAACAAAGCAGAATGCAAATCGTTGGCAGCAGATCAATAATCCTAAATGGAATTTTGCATCTTTATCCTTTGAGAGAGTCTTATTCCGTAGGAGAGTCTGCCGCCGACATTTCTCGGTGCACCCTTTCCTGCGGCTTGATTCGAAACCTCCGTCTCCTCTGAGCCACCCTCGGCACTGCGGAGCCCGCTCTGCTTCCGGTCCCCTGTCCCTGCCTTGAACAGCGCGGAGTTGGGGTGTCGCCGGACGCAGGCTTCACCATGAAGACCGCCCTGTAAGGCTAAGAAGTTAATTAACTATTAGAGCCGAGAGCGGAAGCTCCTACCTGCTCCAGCAACGTCTAGGAGACGCTCACCTGACCCAGGCTGCCGGAAACACCAGGGCTCGGCGTGCCGACGGCATTCCCCGGGACACCCACACCGTTGGCGCTATGGGTGGAGCCCACGGTCGGGAGCCCAGGGGTGTCCGGCTGACTCCTTCCTCTTTGCTGCAGCCGTCAGCCGCGAGCGTGGCCGTGGAAGCCCTCGGCCCACACCGGGGAGTCCACCTTTCTGCGGATGGGGACCCTGGAGGCGGGCGGTGGGCAGCGGCCTCTCTGAGCTCCGCGGGATTCCGTCAGTCACACGTCCACTGACTTTCAGTTCAGTCGCCGGCTCTCTCTACGAGGAAACACTGCGTTAGCATTTTCAGGGGCCGCGCTGTGGCGCAGCAGGTTAACACCCTGGCCTGCAGCGCCGGCATCCCATGTGGGCGCCAGTTCTAGTCCCAGCCACTCCACTTCCGATCCAGCTCTCTGCTATGGCCTGGGAAAGCAGTAGAATATGACTCATGTGCTTGGACTCCTGAACCCTCATGGGAGACCTGGAAGATGTGCCTGGCTCCTGGCTTTGGATCGGCGCAGCTCTGGGTGTTACAGCCATCGGGGGAGTGAGCCAGCGGATGGAAGACCCCCCCCCCCCCCGCGGTCTTTACCTCTCTCTATAACTCTGCCTTTCAAACAAATAAAAATGAATATTGAAAACAATTTCCAGTCTTTAAGATAAAATGGTAAAGTCAAGCGGGTTCAAAGAGCAGCAGGTGGCTTGAGAATGCAGAGACGGTTTGAGGTCCTGCGACAGCGGCTTGGGAATATCGAGCGGGGTTAGGCTGCTTTCCAAACGGGCTCCGACCCCCGCTCCTCCGCCGAGCTCTCCGCCACGCGTGTCCCCAGGCCAGGCCCCACGGCACGACTGGCTGTAGCCATGGCCACACCCCCCCCCCTCCGTGTACATTACATTGAGAAAGTGAAGAAGTAACCAAACTGGCGGAAGAGTCCAAAGGCCTGGGGAGGTGGTGGCGATGCCACTCAGGAGCCCAGGACACGGGGGCGTGCGTGTGGGTGGGAGGAGTCCCCGCGTGGACCCCGGCCTGGCCCGCCCCATGCTGCCAGAACACAGGGGGAATATCCTTGGTCCAAAATGCTTGGGACGAGAAGTGGCTCGGATCTCACATCTGTCTGTACTGTGGGGTATTTGCACGTCGATAACGAGATGGCTTGGGAGTCTGACCCAAATCTAAACATGAATCTAACTTGCTTTTTCAAAGAAGATTGATACATTTACCTGAAAGCAGAATTACAGAGGCAGAGACACATCTTCTACCTACGGGTTTACTCCCCAAATGGCCGCGACGGTTAGGGCTGACTGCAGGAGTCTGGGACTCCATCCGGGTCTCCTGGGTGGATAGCAGGGACTCACCCCGTGCAGGCGGCCAGAAACGCAGGCGCTCTGAGTCGTCCCAGTTGGGCTCTGGCGGGAGCGGTCGTTCCTCGGTGGTCGTTCATCCGTGGACGTTTTCCCCTTTAAGGCGGGTGTGGTGACCCAGCCCCTGGAACTGAGGCAACACCCAGAGCCGCGTGAGGCCCCTGCACGTGCGCAGGCGTGCGCTGGCTCTGAGTCGCCTGATTGTCCCTGGCCTGTCCCTCGAGTGCCCTAGGCTCCTGTCCCCCTGCTCCTGCCTGTCCCCCGGGGCGTAGCGGCAGCGAAGCCTCCAACCCTGGTCCCAGCACGCTCCGTGCGCGGTAACTGGGCCGTTACCTCGGAACCGTAGCTGTAGAGAGCAGAAAGTCTCACACTCCACGCTGGGGCTGGGGCTGGGCTGCACCTCCAGTCTCTGCCTGCGACACCCCGGGCGCCGTCCAGTCCTGCCACTCTGCGTCCCACCCGCCTTCCTGCCGCTGCACGTGGGAAGGCAGCAGAGGGTGGCCCGAGTGCTCAGGCCCTGCCACTCTCCTGGGAGGCGGGGGCAGTTCCCGGCCCCCGGAGCAGCCCTGGCCATTGCAGGCATTTGGGGAGTGCGACCTCTTTCTGTCCCTCCCTCTCTCTTTGTATTCTGCCTTTCAAGTGAATAAATAAAAAGTAAACATTTTTAAAATCTGCAGGGTAGCAACCTTACATATATGCATGGTCTCTTGGTGAATTTGTTCTGCATTAAGGTGTTAAGGACTGAAGTGTCCCCGGCTCCCACTCCTGGCTCAGAGGTTGAAGCCTGAAGCCCCAGTGGGACTGCACTTGGGGACAGGGCCTGGAACAAGGCACACAGTCCCCCACCCCGGGGTCTGCGCCTTCTCTTTCCCCCGGAGTTTCACTTACCCCTGTCAATTACACTCCAGCCGGAGGTCACGCTGCGCCCCGTTTGCTGCCGTTGCTCTGTGTTACTGTGGCTTTCCAGACCTCACGCCAGGTCTGCACGTATGACAAAGCGTGCACTCACAGGAGCTGTATTCGGGCACACACCAGGGCCGTGGATGGTGACCCCTTGGGTGGGCGCTGCTGTATGTAACGGGGATAAGTGACGTCCTGAGCACAGGGACGAGAAGAGACCCCGCACTGTGCTCGCAGAGGAGAGAGGCCCGGCGGACGCAGGGAGAAGGCGGCCGTGCGTAGGCTGGGAGAGAGGCCTCCGCACCCAGAGCCGGGGGCGCTGCATCCGGGACCTGCAGCCCGCAGCTCGCAAGAGTGGCAGGGCTTTGAGCCGGAGACTCCCCTTGCCTGCTCTCCGTGTGCTCATTGCAAGTGCGCGTCCCTGGTGTCGCTAGGAAGCCCGGCTTCTTCCAGTTGCTGCCTGAGACGTGCCCCTTCTCCGCGCGCACTCGCCAGAAACGGCTGCTGTTTGCCCGGCCCCACGCTTCATACCGTGAGTGTCACTGGTCTAGCCAGTGTGGCACGTGTGCTGCTCACATTAGCAGCCCACCCCCGTGCGATCCGTTTGTGGTCTCAGGCACCATGGTCAGGGCAGTGGCCTAGTGGCTGTTGACGGGTTCGAGAGAGCAGACAGGTGACCGCCCACATGGGGGCCCCCGGGGCCTCCCACCCCGCTCCTGGTGGGTTCGGCTTCCTGGACACTCTGGGCCAGGGCAGCCATGGCCTGGGGAGGCGCACCTGCCACTTTGACATGGGCGGGCAGGGGGCCATGAGGACCCTTGTATGAGGCGCCCAGCCCCCCAGCTCGCGGCAGGTGGAGAAGGAAGCGGCCCTCATGCAGAGCCTGTGGCACTGAGACCACCATCTGGCTCCTGCAGGTGAGGCCCACGGGCGAGCACGCTTCCCTGGTGGGCAGGGGCTCTTGGTGGTGCCACGTGCTGCAGCAGGGAGGCCGGGGGGAGGCCTGGGGAGGCTGTGCACTGCTGCTCGCACGCCGGCTGGTGCAAGGCACCTGAAGCTGGACTCCCACCTGCACGTCCACCTCGCTGAGGACAGGCTGGAGAGGGGCTTCTGCCGGCCCCCAGACCTGTCCCGAGGTCTTCCTCAGAGACACCTGCAATGCCTTTAAGGCCGACGTCTGGAGTCCGGGTTCATCCTGTGTGCCGTGTTGGCTGCAAGGCCGCCCTTCCGTGGGTGGGGGTGGATCCCAGCCCAGCCGGGGGACGGTGTACAGTGCAGGTGGCACGCGGTGCCGAGTGCCCGTGTGCAGCCCTGAGGGAGCTCCTGGCGCAGCTGCTCACCGTGAACACCAGGCAGAGGTCCACGGTGGAGTTCACAGGGACACTGTTGGTTCTACCCCTGCCATGGCGACGCCAAAGCGGATGAGGACGGTCACCCTGGTGCAGCCCCTGGGTGTTCCCCAGGACCCAGGAGCCAGGAAGGACCTCGTGGGCCTTGGCTTCCTGCCTGGCCCCAGGGCAAAGGGGGCGCCAGGCCCTGGCCGCCACAGCCCGGGGTCCCTGCCGCGGTTCTCGCAGAGTGCCCGGCTCCACACTGGGAGGACAGCGCGTCGAAGACCTCAGGCTCCTGCTCTGGCATCCGGGGCCTGCGCTGGCCTGTCCCCTGCTCAGCCGCCCTCCACACACACTGGAAGTCACCAGGCCAGAAGCCGGGACCTCCTCCCGGGGCTCCCATGTGGCTGGCAGGGAGCCAAGTTGTTGGCCATCACCTGCTGCCTCCCACAGTGCAGGTCGGTAGGAAGCTGGAGTTGTGAGCGGGCCGGGGCTGGAGGAGGGCGGCCGGGGGCATCCGCACAGCTGCCCGGACACCGCACCCTCTGGGTTGCTTGTAAATGGCCACGAGCTGTATTTGCAGGTTGCCATTCGCTGCTTACAAACGTGATGACATCTGTCAGAAACGCAGGACGCACACACATGGGGATCTTCTGCTTCCGCTTCTCTTGACAAGTCTCTGGGGGGGGACGCCAGTGTTCCTTCCACCCACTCGGGAGAACAGAGTGCGGAAGAATCCTACTTGGGAGCTGTTTTGTGATTGGGCCGTAGGCACGTGTGAACAGGGGGAAACGTCTTCTTGCAAATTGAAGGGGGAGAAAGTTTTGCGCCATCTTCCTAAAGAAGTCAGAATTGCTGGAAATGTGTTTACCCTCCCATCTTTCTGAAGATGTATTTTATTTATTTAAAAGACAGAATGGCAGTGAGGGGCCAGCATGTGGCGTAGCCCATCCCTGCTGGCTCACACGGGGTCTCTGCCCCTCGGGCACAGCTGGAGTGCCAGGAGCGAGCTCCAGTGTGCATCAGGGACGAAGCACATTTTGCATGGCTGAGCCTGCTGGGCTGCGGGTGATTAGTTAGGGGACAGGGACCGGCGCCAGCCTCAGAGTGAGGACTTAAGGTATTAGTTTCTCATATTCACGATGACTGCTTTGCTTATCAGTGGGGCTTGAGCAGGCCGGGGGAGCGTTCGTGGGATGCACTGTTTTTTGTCACGACGCCCGAAGTGCAGGCCTGACTCTGCTCCTCCCTCCATCGGCACACGCCGCGGGGCCCGGAGGGCTGCTCTGACACGCGTGGCCACAGGCTGACCACTGACACACGTAGCCACAGGATGACCACCACACGGCGCCTTGGCCGAGCGAGACTGGAAGTGGCCCTGGCTGTGGGCTCCATCCCCATGTGCTCGGTTTTGCGTGGAGAAAGAAGTCAGATCCTATGCAAATAACGAGTGCCAGAGCAGGGAGGCCTCTGGGCTGCAGCCGGCTTACCAGGAGAGCGGAGCTCAGATTCGGCTGCTGTAAGCCTCTGGGGCAGAATCACAGGGTTGGGGGTCCCGACAGCTCCTCTGACGGTGCCCCTCCGCGGCCAGAAGACAGACTTAACAGCTCAGCGTAGCGAGCCGAGTGTCACACAGCAGCACCGCCGTGGCTGCCTGGAAGAAACAAAAGCTTAAGTGGAAAGAAACGTAAAGATGAGATTCCACACTTAAACAGCCGCGAACTGCGATGCAGAGGCCGTGCGCACCTGCCGCGCCCTGCCTGGGTCCACAGACCCAGCCTCAGCCCTGGCCCTGCCGCCCTCAGGGGCTGGATTTCCCGCAGGACGACCCCACACCCCGACGCCACTGGGCAGATGGGGCGCCATCCAGCGTGACAACGGAGCCAGCTCCAGCCCGGAGTTCCCAATCATCTGGGAAACATCATCGCGCACAGCGGGCCCAGGGTCACCTTGGTGCCCAGCAGAAGTGCTGACCAGGCCCTGTGCTGGTGCCCTCAGAGAGTCGGCAACGTTCTGCGCTTCTGTAGCCTCCGGCAGTGCATCTGCTACCGGCTGGGGCTGGGGTGAAACGCTTGGCTCCGCCCAAGGACACAGCACAGCAGCAAGGCTGGGACGTGTGCCTGGGGCGTTTCCAAGTAGCACTTGATGTGGGGCAAACCTGTGCCCTCGCTGGTTCGAATCCTGGCTGCTCCACTTCTGATCCAGTTCTCTGCTATGGCCTGGGAAAGCAGCAGCAAATGGCCCAAGTGCTTGGGCCCCTGCACCTGCGTGGGAGCCCCGGAAGAAGCTCCTGGCTCCTGGCTTCAGATCAGTGCGGCTCTGGCCATTGCGGAAATCTTGGGACTGAACCAGCAGATGGAAGCTCCCCCACCCTGCCTCTGTGTGACTCTGTCATCAAATAAATAAATAAATAAATAAACCTTCACAAAAATGCTGAGCCCTGGACACTTCACTGAGGGGAGCTGTGCTGGCTGGGGCCGGGGTGGGGTGACTGGAGGCTGTGAGGGAGGGGTCACCGTGTCCTCTGGGGCTGTGAGGGAGGGTCACCGTGTCCTCTGGGCCTGTGAGGGAGGGTCACCGTGTCCTCTGGGGCTGTGAGGGAGGGTCACCGTGTCCTCTGGGGCTGTGAGGGAGGGGTCACCGTGTCCTCTGGGGCTGTGAGGGAGGGTCACCGTGTCCTCTGGGGCTGTGAGGGAGGGTCACCGTGTCCTCTGGGGCTGTGAGGGAGGGTCACCGTGTCCTCTGGGGCTGTGAGGGAGGGGTCACCGTGTCCTCTGAGGCTGTGAGGGAGGGTCACCGTGTCCTCTGGGCCTGTGAGGGAGGGGTCACCGTGTCCTCTGGGGCTGTGAGGGAGGGGTCACCGTGTCCTCTGAGGCTGAGGGAGGGTCACCGTGTCCTCTGAGGCTGTGAGGGAGGGTCACCGTGTCCTCTGGGGCTGTGAGGGAGGGGTCACCGTGTCCTCTGGGGCTGTGAGGGAGGGTCACCGTGTCCTCTGGGCCTGTGAGCGAGGGTCACCGTGTCCTCTGGGGCTGTGAGGGAGGGGTCACCGTGTCCTCTGGGGCTGTGAGGGAGGGTCACCGTGTCCTCTGGGCCTGTGAGCGAGGGTCACCGTGTCCTCTGGGGCTGTGAGGGAGGGGTCACCGTGTCCTCAGGCTGTGAGGGAGGGTCACCGTGTCCTCTGGGGCTGTGAGGGAGGGTCACCGTGTCCTCTGGGGCTGTGAGGGAGGGTCACCGTGTCCTCTGGGCCTGTGAGGGAGGGGTCACCGTGTCCTCTGGGGCTGTGAGGGAGGGTCACCGTGTCCTCTGGGGCTGTGAGGGAGGGGTCACCGTGTCCTCTGGGGCTGTGAGGGAGGGTCACCGTGTCCTCTGGGGCTGTGAGGGAGGGGTCACCGTGTCCTCTGGGGCTGTGAGGGAGGGGTCACCGTGTCCTCGGGGGCTGTGAGGGAGGGTCACCGTGTCCTCTGGGCCTGTGAGGGAGGGGTCACCGTGTCCTCTGGGGCTGTGAGGGAGGGTCACCGTGTCCTCTGGGGCTGTGAGGGAGGGTCACCGTGTCCTCAGGCTGTGAGGGAGGGGTCACCGTGTCCTCTGAGGCTGTGAGGGAGGGTCACCGTGTCCTCTGGGGCTGTGAGGGAGGGTCACCGTGTCCTCTGGGGCTGTGAGGGAGGGTCACCGTGTCCTCAGGCTGTGAGGGAGGGTCACCGTGTCCTCTGGGGCTGTGAGGGAGGGGTCACCGTGTCCTCTGGGGCTGTGAGGGAGGGTCACCGTGTCCTCTGGGGCTGTGAGGGAGGGGACACCGTGTCCTCTGGGGCTGTGAGGGAGGGGTCACCGTGTCCTCTGGGGCTGTGAGGGAGGGTCACCGTGTCCTCTGGGGCTGTGAGGGAGGGTCACCGTGTCCTCTGGGGCTGTGAGGGAGGGTCACCGTGTCCTCTGAGGCTGTGAGGGAGGGTCACCGTGTCCTCTGGGTCTGTGAGGGAGGGGTCACCGTGTCCTCTGGGGCTGTGAGGGAGGGTCACCGTGTCCTCTGGGGCTGTGAGGGAGGGTCACCGTGTCCTCTGGGGCTGTGAGGGAGGGTCACCGTGTCCTCTGGGGCTGTGAGGGAGGGTCACCGTGTCCTCTGGGGCTGTGAGGGAGGGGTCACCGTGTCCTCTGGGGCTGTGAGGGAGGGGTCACCGTGTCCTCTGGGGCTGTGAGGGAGGGGTCACCGTGTCCTCTGGGGCTGTGAGGGAGGGTCACCGTGTCCTCTGGGGCTGTGAGGGAGGGGTCACCGTGTCCTCTGGGGCTGTGAGGGAGGGTCACCGTGTCCTCTGGGGCTGTGAGGGAGGGGTCACCGTGTCCTCTGGGGCTGTGAGGGAGGGTCACCGTTTCCTCTGGGGCTGTGAGGGAGGGTCACCGTGTCCTCTGGGGCTGTGAGGGAGGGGTCACCGTGTCCTCTGAGGCTGTGAGGGAGGGTCACCGTGTCCTCTGGGGCTGTGAGGGAGGGTCACCGTGTCCTCTGGGGCTGTGAGGGAGGGTCACTGTGTCCTCTGGGGCTGTGAGGGAGGGTCACCGTGTCCTCTGGGGCTGTGAGGGAGGGTCACCGTGTCCTCTGGGGCTGTGAGGGAGGGTCACCGTGTCTTCTGAGGCTGTGAGGGAGGGGTCTCCGTGTCCTCTGAGACGTGTGGCCGGGTGCACACTGAGGACCCATCATGCTCTAGGGACCCCGCAGGTGACTGCTCTGCTCAAGGGAGCGGCAGCCCAGAGGAGACCGGCTGTGAAGGCCCCCGGGCCACGGCAGGTTACCAAGTGTGGTGACAGTGCTCAGGCAGGTGACATCCACCCAGAGGGTAGCTGCTCCACCCCCAGGCCTCCGACCGTGGACAGGAAGTCGTCTGTGGGTCTCAGCATCTGTTAGGGTGAGTGTCCGCAGGCTGCACCCCAGCTGTGGGACACGGGGCTACGGGGCTGTGACTGAGACAAACTCACAGACACGAGGTCTGCTCGCCACACCCTGCACACCACAGCAAGGCAAGGGCAGTGACTGTGCGCAGGTTGTGTGCCTGTGTGATGTGCGTGTGTTATGTATAGGTGTATGCAAGTGTGTGTGTGCATGTGTGTGCTTGTGTGTGATGTATTTGTGTATTGTATGATGTTTGTACTTGCGTGTGATTTGCATGTGTGTATGTGTGTGCATGCATGTGTATATGTGCTTGTGTGTGATGCCTGGATGTGTGTGCCTGTGTGTACGACTGTGCATGTGTCATGTGTGTGATGCCTGTGTCTATGTGTGTGATGCGTGTATGTGTGTGATGCAGGTGGTATGTGTGATGTGTGTGATTTGTGCCTGTGTGTGATGTGTGTACCTTAGTGTGTGAATATGTGCCTGTGTGTGGTGTGTGTATGTGTGTATACATGTGTGTATGTGGGTGCATGTGTATGTGTGTGCCTGTGTGTATGTGTGTGCGTGTGTATGTGTGTATGCATGTGGTGTGTATATGTATGTGCCTGTATGTATGTGTGTATGCATGTGCCTGTATGCATGTGTGTATGCATGTGAAATGTATGTGTGTGCCTGTGTATGCACGTGTGCATGTGTGTGCGTGTGTGTGCCTGTGTATGCATGTATGTATGTGTGTGCATGTGTGTATGCACGTGTGCGTGTGTGTGCCTGTGTATGCATGTATGTATGTGTGTGCATGTGTGTATGCACGTGTGCATGTGTGTGTATGCATGTGCGTGTGCGTGTGTGTATGTGTGTGTACTGCCGTGTGTCTGCCCCAGGACCCAGTCCCCGCCCCTCTCTCTGACGTCCCCCACAGGCATAGCCCTGAGCATCCTCACTCATCTTCCTGGGAAACTGTCCCAGGGCCACACGCCATGCTAAGCGTGTGTCACTCAGTGCTGAGGTTTTTTCAGATTTTTTACTAAATGTCATCCTAGCTTTGTGATTTTCTAAGACACAAAGTCTACAGGAAGCTGAAGGACCTGGAGGTGCTGTGAGGGCAGCACTGGGACCCGGGCCTGGAGCCCAGCTGGGCTGTGCAGCTCTGAGATCTGTGAGCCATGACACCACTGTGCGGTCCAGCTCCACCCCCAGGCTGTGACTGACATCCCGGGTGTCAGTGTGGGCGGAGACACAGCCTTGAAGGGCGTGACCAAGTCAGTCTTGCTCACAATCCAACCTGGGTGTCCTTACTGAGAGAGGAACTTCAGGCAGAGTCCCCGGGGACATGGGCCCAGAGAGATGACCCCGTGAGGGCACAGAGAGAAGACACCATGTGCAAGCGCCATAGAGAAGCCTCGGGGGACCCCAGCCCTGCCTGGTCTCAGACGTCCAGACCCCAGAACCGGGCTGGGGATCCCCGCTGTTTGAGGTACCGCTGGCCACCTGTTAGCACCCTCGTCCTCACTAAGCGCTGAAGGCTAAGAGCTGTGCCGAGTGCAGCACTCAGGGTCCCGAGATGCCTCTGGCCCTGTGCCGGGACATCCCCAATATGACCTTGCTGGGGCCTCTATGAGGCCAGGGAGCCCCGGATTCCACAGTGCCCTGGGTTGAAAGTGTCCCCCAGACTCACAGCCCCCGGAACCTGTGGATGGGACTTCGTTTGGAAACAGGGTCTGTGTCCGTGAATCAAGCTACAGGGTTGGACTAGGCTTGACTCCCATAATGGGAAGCCAGGGCCTGGAAGAGCTGCTGAGGGAGCATGGCCCGCCCACACTTGCTGTGACCCCCGGGGTCAGCGAGAGGCAGACCTGCAGCTCTCCAGGGCTGACTGTGCCCTGGGTGCACGCTGACCCTGGCCCTCCACGCCCTCACCAGGGGTGTGCCCACTCATGTGTGTGCCGCACGCCCAGAGACAGCCCCTCCTGCATGTCGGGGACTGAAGTTTGGAAGGGGAGTCACCCGAGCTGCCTGTGCCTAGCGTCCTGCCCGTGTGGCCTTCAGCTGTGTGACATGACCTCTGGCCTCAACAGCCCAGGGCAGCTGCCTCCAAGTCAGCTGGGCCAGGGACGCACATGGCCTCTGCTCTCACAGGGAAGCAGCGGCCTCTCTGCTGAGCTCCAGACTCCAGGTCCGGCTGCAGGACCCGGGAGCCCTGAGCGGACGCCTCACAGCCTGGGTGATGCCCCCCCCCCCCCCCAGCAGCTGGAAGTGACTCCTCTTGTTCGCAGCAGCAGAGCCTGATGGGGCCAAACAGGGATCGCGGCTCCTCCTCCTCGGCACTGCAGGTGCAGCCCTGGCGCGTCCAGGTCACTGCACGGTCGGGCCACTTTCCCAGGTGCTGAGTCTGTCCCGGAGCCGGCGACCCCCACATCCCCGCCGTCTACAGGTACCTCCCTGCCATGGGCCCCCAGGACGATGAGGGTCACGGCCCCTGTCCCCCAGGTCGGAAGTGGGGTCAGCGGGGTGGGTGTGTCCTTGGATGGGAAGAGGTGACACGGGGGTTGCAGATCAGCTGACTGCTCAGTGGCTCAGAGGGGCCGACGTTATCCCCCTTGGCTGTTTCTAGAACAAACGCCAGGTTCCTGGCCATGAGGCTTGTGGGCTCATTTCCTTAAAATCCTTAGAGTCTGGGCTGGTGCTGTGGCTTACTAGGTTAATCCTCCGCCTGTGGTGCCGGCATCCCTTATGGGCGCTGGTTCTAGTCCCAGTTGCCCCTCTTCCAGTCCAGCTCTCTGCTGTGGCTGGGAAGGCAGTGGAAGATGGGCCAGGTGCGTGGGCCCCTGCACCCCATGGCAGACCAGGAGAAGCACCTGGCTCCTGGCTTCGGATCGGCACAGCGCTGGCCGTGGCGGCCATTTGGGGAGTGAACCAGCGGAAGGAAGACCTTTCTCTCTGCCTCTCTCACTGTCTAACTCTGCCTGTCAAATTAAAACAAACAAACAAACAAAAATAACCTTCAGAGTCCACACCATGGTGGTGAATCCACTGATTTCCAGAGACGCTGGCTGACTGCATCTCAAGAGAAAAATCATGCTTCGGGACTGAGAGGACGAGACACTGTCATGACTTAAAGGACGGCCACGCGGCTGGGTCAGGGTGAGCTCAGCTGAACCGCCTCTGATGCTTTCCACGAAGAGAAGTCGCGGCTGCGGTGACACGCGTGAGACCCACCTGCCCAGGCCTCCGTGTCCGTGGGCTTCCACCCGTGGCATTGCTGTGTCGAGGAGAAACGATGGCCTGTGGGGAGCGTGGGCCGGCAGGGCGCACGGCACGGGCTGAACGCGCGCTTGGTTATTTGCTGCTGGAACAGGGAGGTTGTGGGCGGCCGCTAGCAGGCCTCAGCGTGACCCCCGGCCCACCACGCCGCTCCGCTCAGGAGGACAAAGAGACCGTCGTGTAAGGGGAGTAAAAGAGAAGAGAGATTCTGCCAAGGAATGGAAGCAGAACAACAAAGCTCGCCCGCTCGGTGCCTGGGAACTTGGGCCGCGTCCCAGCTAACAAAATCAGGACTCTTGAATTCGGTCCTGGAGCCTGGGGCTGGCATTCAATGGCGTCCTCTTAGATGGGCCCCCGGGCAGTGCACCGGGAGCAGAAGCAGCGCCGGGGACCGTGCTCTGTGCTTTGTGTTTGGGCAGACACACAGCACAGTTAAACTTGAACTTGGTGTCACATCACTACAAGACCCTGTGTGGGATGGAAGGTGACACGCGGGATGAAGCGGTTCGGACGCACTCGCCACGCCTGGCCCGAGGAATTCCTGCTGTGGGTGACGCTTGTGGAGCCGATCACCCTCAGCGTCCGCTCGCCGGCTGCCCACGCAGAAGGCAGCCCAGGTGCCGGGCGGGCGTGCCTCCCCTCAGTCCGGCCGGCCCCCGGGCCTTTGGATCCTCAAGAGCCCGCGAGGAGGCAGGATGTGGGAGAGCAGCACCAGGTGAATGGGAGAGGAGGAAAGTGAGACGGGGCGCGGTGGCCCTTAGGTTAGAAGGCGGTGCTGCCTGGTGAGACCGCGCAGCCCATCAGGAAAGCAAGCTGCCCCCAGGGGTGGGCTCGGGCCGCAGACATGGCTGAGACAGAGCCACGGGCCATAGCCCTGCAGGTCAGGGGGAAGGGTTCTTACCTCCTCACCCCTCTCGGACTGTTCGGCCAGCCTTCCTTCTCTCTCTCTCTCTCTCTCTCTCTCTCTCTCTCTCGCTCTTTCAAAGATTTATTTGTTTATTTGAAAGTCGCAGTTACAGACAGAGAGAGGGATCTTCCACCTGCTGGTTCACTCCTCAGATGGCCACAACAGCCAGGGCTGGGCCAGCCTGAAGCCAGGAGCCAGGAGCTTCTTCCAGCTCTCCCATGTGGGTGCAGGGGCCCAAGGACTTGGGTTACTTTCTACTGCCTTCCTTCGCGCATCAGCGAGGAGCAGGATCAGAAGTGGGGCAGCCGGGAGGAGCATCGCCCAGCGCCACGCCTTTGCCTGGGCACCGAGACTGCAACAGGCAGTTTACCATCCACGGTGTCATGCTGAATTCTGATGTGCAAAACCGGAGTGTGTGCCTTTGACCTGCAAATGTGGGAGGATACGCCTGCTGGGGGAACTGTGCCCCATGGATGTCTGGCAGGTTCCCGGGCCGGGAGGGACTGTGCCTGAGTGGCCGCCCTGGTGAGCCCCCTCCTGGAAGTGTGCGGACGGCAGCGCGGTGCACGGGCAGTCTGCTCCGCCAGGTGCCGCCTGTGTGTGCCTGTTCCCTGTGCTCCAGAGCCATTCCCGCTGCAGGGAACACAGCAGACACGGCCCACAGCGTCACTTCCTGTCTCAGACACGGACGCGGCCAAGTGTCTGCTGCTGCTGGGCGATTTAGAACTTTCTGGAAATTCCTCCTGCAGAGCCCCCCCCCCAACCTTGCTGCAGTGGCCACACAACCACACACACACGCACACACACACACGCACCTCAGTTCAATTCCTTCTGTCTGGTCGCATGAGGAAAATGTCCACTTCACCAAGGCAAAACCAAGCAGGAAAACGGACATACACTTGGGCTTGGCAAACGCGTCCCCGAGCCCACGTCTGGGGTCAAGGAAGGGGTGTTTTCTGATCTGCACAGCACGGAAACAAAGCAAGAGAGATAAGCAGCTTCAGGAGTCGTAGGGTGCTGGAGAGCCGAACTTAAACACACGTGACTGTCGTAACTGATTCAGCAGCAGGCGCACGAGTCCTTCACGGCAGGGCTGTGGGGCCAGCATGGCACCCGGATGAACGGAGTTGGACGAGGTTTGGGGAACAGAGCCAGCCCCTCCAGGAGTGAGGACTCCCCGGGGAGGGGCACAGCTGTGCGCAGGGGCTGGCACTGGGTGGTGCCAGGGCTGCAGCAGGGACCTGCCCTTCTGGCCTGAGCCAGGCACTGAATCACGGCTCGCCTCCCAGCAGCGGCGAGAGGGGCTGACGGGGAGCCAACCCAGCCCTGCGCAGAGCCTGGCAGGGCTGCACGGGGGCAGGGTGCTCTGTGCCCAGCAGCAGGTGCTCCTGGGCTCCCGTTGGCAAAGCCGTTTCTCATGCAAACCCTGCCGAGGACAGAGATTCAGCAAATGGGAAAATGGACAGGTGGGGGCCGCGGCGCCAGCTCCTGAGAGATGGGAGGCCATGACCAGAGACAGAGACCGAGAGATGATTGATGAGACGTGGCAGGTGATAGACAGATGGGGAGAAGGAAGATGATCAACCAGTGAACACAGCGTGCGTAGCTCAGCTTTGTGTGACTTTAACCACAGTGCATGAGAGGAGTTTCTTGGACAACAAAGGGTTGATTTTGGTTTACGTTTTGGAGGTTCACAGTTGAAGATCGAGAGGACCCAGTCGTCGGGTAGAGGCTGACTGTGGTGGGGCAGGTGTGGAGGAAGGGTCATGTGGTGACCCAGGAAGCAGAGGCTGCTGGGCCCAACTCAACCTAGACAAGCAAACCTCTCTGGAGGGTCACCCCCCATAGGCTTCTCCCGGGGACCTCCAGCCGGGCCTGCCTCTCGGGTGCTGCAATTAGATCAACGACACACCCTTAACCTTTCAACCTTTAACGTGAAGACTTCAGAGTCTGTGGGGAGCGGGTAACACTGTCTCTTGCAGCATTGGTGTCCCATTTGGGCACCAGTTTGAGTCCCGGCTGCTCCACTTCTGATCCATCTCCCTGCTAATGCACCTGGGAAAACAGTGGAAGATGCCCACATCGTTGGGTCCCTGCATCCACAGGAGAGACCCAGATGAGGCTCCTGGCTCCTGGTTTTGGCCTGGCCCTGCCCTGCCCATTGCAGAGTGAACCAGCAGATGGAAGACCTCGCTCTGTCTCTCTCTCTGTAACTCTGACTTTCAAGTGAGTAAACAAATCTTTAAACAACAAAAACAGACTTCAGAGTTTAAACAGCTACAAAGGATGCCAAGTCTTGTTTGATCCATAAGAGAGAGAGAGATGACAGACACAGACAGAGGTCAGAAAAGGCAATGCATTAATGATAGATGAAGAGATACAGCGAGATATGGAGGCTAAGATAGGTTATTGACAGATGATTGATTGATAGATGATTGACAGATTGCTTGGTTGACTGATGGCTATTTAGCGGTACATGTATGTGGAGACATGCATGAGCTGGCACACACATGTTTCCTTGCTCCGTCTATTGAGAGGGTTCTAGAAACACTGACCCCAGAAGCCACGTGCAGCACCTGTGTCCAGGCTACAGAGCGTGGAGCATCTCGTGTGTCCAGGCTACAAACTGAGCGTGGAGCATCTCATGGTGACAGGACGTGGGAAGGCCTTAAAGTAAGAGGAATGGAAAGGCAGGACCGAGATGGGGCTAGGAAATGGACACGGGGGCCCGCACGCGACACTGGGCCGACCCAAGAGCAAAGCGATTGTCCATTTTGAGTCCATAGTGACGTCAGGAAGTCATTCACTGATGGGAGATGAGTCTGGGACAGATCCCATGTGGTCCCCGTGGCCCCTCGTCCTGCCCAGGTGCGGCTGAGCTGCCCACAGCCTCAGCGGGGCTGTGCCGAGCGCTCTGCCTCCAAGATGACCGCATGGGGACTGGAAACATCAGAGCAATGGCCGTCCATTGGCATTCCACGGGATACCCGGCCACCATTCCTCAGAACTGCCGAGGGGGTCTCAGAGGAGCTGGCGTGGGGATGGTCGTGGGTGGCAGCCGCAGGGGCTGGCACTGGGTGGTGCCAGCCGTGGTGACGGCCGTGGTGTGGGGTCCTGAGTGGGACAGCTGTTGCGGCCTGAGCCCAAGCCAGTGCAGCGGATCCTGGTGGGTGCTGGTCTCCACGCATCCTTCAGCGACAGGCACCGACAGCAGGGCAGGGCATCGGCCTGGGACGGTCTCCGTGCCACCTTGGGACTTCGCGAGTCTGAGACGACCCCACGGGGGACAGCATCGTGTGTCCTCAGGTCTGCTCCGGGCCCCAGTGCCGCCAGGGTTCCCTCCTGGGCCGGTTCCAGGGGCTACTGTGCAGCCTGAGGGGGCTCCCCGGCATCCCCGGGCGGTGGAGGGAAGGACAGGGTGGGCAGAGGGCCTCGGAGCCTTTCCTGACACCGCCTCCCCGCCGAGGGCCCTGCCTGCGGCCTGACGGGCCCTGGACCGCCACTGCTGCCCACTCTCCGACACCATGGCATCTGGACATCTTACTTCCCCTGAAAACCCCGAGCAGGAATCTCTCGAATCTCCTGCATGATGGCTTGGAAGCAGATTGTCTTCTCTCCGGAAGCTTCTGAGAGATTGAGCACTGGGCAGCGCCCCCCGACAAGGCGGGGGCGTGAAGCAGCCTCCCCTGGAACGGGTGGGGAGGCCGTGGGTCAGCGCCGGGCTGCAGGGAACAATGGGCTCCCGGAGCTGACACGGGGCAGTAATGAGTGCGGGGGAGGGGAGCGCAGCCCCAGCTGCCTGGGGCTTTCTCGGGCCACATCCTCCTCCGGACACCATTATTGCGAGTGTCAGCGTCGGCGCGCGCGCGGCGGAACGGCCAGGGGCGAGCGCCACGGGCGTCCTCGGGGACAGGCCTGCCTTTCTCCCCGAGTGACTGTTCATTATTCAGGCATTGTGATGCTCGCCTTTATTTGTGTAAAGATTAAATTGCACATGATTTCTAATGTTTCTGCTCCTCCAACTGTCGTAGGTCGGTGACCTTCCTGCGCGCGGGATAATAGATACATCGGCTGCCGCTCCAGCGCCGCTGCGCCTCCACAGCTCAGCACTCCCCTATTGTTGGGAGTCGAAAGCAATTAGATAAAAATACAAGACGAGCACCTGCAGAATTTCATAGACGTCCGTGTGGGACCGGATGGCGGCCGGGGTCTGCGTTACCATCCGAGGGGACAGCGAAGACCGGAAGCCCACGTGGGGAGCCGGACTGCCCATGTCCCTGTGGCGAGTCGTGGCTAGGCAGCGCTCAGCGCCTCGGGGCTCCCAGCCCTGTGTGTGAGTGTGAGAGAGTGTGAGTGTGTGTGATTGGGAGTGTGTGTGTGTGTGAGAGTGTGAGTGTGTGAGTGTGTGTGTGAGTGTGTGTGAGAGGGTGTGAGTGTGAGAGTGTGTGAGTGGGAGCGTGTGTAAGAGTGGGAGTGTGTGTGTGTGAGTGGGAGTGTGTGAGTGTGTGTGTGAATGTGCATGTGTGAGTGTGCATGTGTGAGTGTGTGTGTGTATGTGGGGGGGTGCCCCCTCTGGTTCTCTCTGGTGCCGCCTGGGATCTCCCTGTGGACTTGGGGATTTGAGCTGCATTTGGGAAACCCATCCTGGGGGAAAGTGGAACAGAAAAGCGGTTGGTTCTTGCATCCTTTGAACAGCTGCTCGAATGACAGGGGTCTTTCTCTGTTTCGGGAGAATTGTCCCAAGAGGCCACACCTGGAAGCCAGTTTCTAGCTGGGCGATGTTACTGAACCAGGGCGGTCTTCAGTGCGCTCTGCCAGCATTTTCCCCACCCTGTTGGACCCCAAGAGCAACAAGAACTACTCTGTGCCTGACCAAAAGCCCCTTTGGCTGACTTTGGATCAAGTCGCCTGGAACTTCTGCCAGCTGTCCCGGGGTCTCCCTCCTGGGGGCCACACCTGCTCCCCAGGATACGCTCTGCAGGTCCTGTGCGCACACCACACCCTGTTTTAAAAAGATTTATTTATTTAATTTGAAAGTCAGAGATGTACAGAGAGTGAGATGCAAAAAGGCACCTTCTATCCGCTGGTTCACACCCCACATGGTCACAAAAGCCAGGGCTGAGCCAAGACCAAGCCAGGAGCCAGGAGCTTTATCCAGGTCTCTCTTGTGGATTTAGGGGTCCAAAGATTTGGGCCATCTTCCACGGCTTTCCCCAGGCACTTTAGCAGGAAGCTGGATCGGAAGTGGAGCAGCTGGGGCATGCGTGAACTGGTGCCCATATGGGATCCTGGCGTCACAGGTGGTGGCTTTACCTGCTGTGCCACAAAGCCGGCCCCAATTATTTTCATGTTTGTCACCCCCTGCAGGTGCATCACCCAGATCAGAGTCCCTCCTCTGTCATGGGCCTTCCACATCCCCGGCTTCCTACAGTGACGGTATTGGGGCGCCTCGTGCAGGTGGGGGCCCTGGTGAGACAGGACTGGGGTTCCAGTGCTGCTGTCTCCCCTCCCAGCACAGGGGACAACCCAGCCAAAGCGCAGCACCGCCCATGGCTAGCAGCTCACAGACTCACTCCCACCCTCGCTGTACCTGCCAGCCTCCCACGTGAGGAGGGCCGAGCCCCGCCCTTGCCCGGTCTTGTGTTTGTGAGTGAGCACAGCCAGGGCACAGCTTCATGCTCTCCACACGCCGGCTCTGGGGGCTGCAGCCCACTGGGAAGCAGACGCCGAGGCCCAGCGGAGAGGGCAGCAGCCCGGCAGCACGTGGACTGCAGCCCAGGGCCGGGCCTTGCTGCAGAATCCCATGGACGCTGCGCCCGAGTGGCTGAGTTTGGTCTTTTGGGAAGCCCCTGCAGGTGCTCAGAGAGAAAAAGGCCAGGCAGACAGCAGGTGCACAGGGAAGCCCAGAACAGGGGCACAGTGGCCCGTGCGTCCCATCCTTCAGGCCCTCACCCCTGCACAGGCTGCTAGATTGGGGACCTGGGACCACTCCCCTACAGACACAGGCCTGCGAGAGAGGACGTGACGCTGAGTTCCGGCCTCATCTCCCAACTGGGATCTCACGGCGGAGTTTGCAGAGAAACTCGTACCTGGGGCTGCACCTGTTCCCAGCTTCGCTCTCGTCCGGGTGGCAGGGGCACGGAGCCCCAGGCCCGACTGCCTCTGCAGAACTCCAGGGCTCTCAGGGCGTGGCTCTGCCTTCCTTCTCTGTCCTGAAGTTTCCAGACCAGGTACATTTCCTTAATTGATGTGCAAGGCAGCTCTAGAAAAATAATAAAAGCAGAATGGACCCAAAGGTGCAGGCGCCCAGCACACACTTGCAGGACCACGCAGCCCTGGTCCTGGGCTTTGAGGATTCTCCCTGCCGCTGCTCCCGCCCTCCCTGCCCACCCGAGGCCGACCTGGCACAGCTGAATGTTCTGGATTCTCCTCACCGGAGCTCTCATCCCAGGCACCCACACAGGCACTGATCTGCACTGGGCCCATTTCTCTCCAGAACTTCACGTGAGCAATTTGGAATGACGCACATTTTTGAACTTTGGTTAGCTGTGGCTTCTGAGATGCGCTGCACCTTGGAAGGGGGCCAAGCCTTGTAGCAAGATAAATGGGAACAGCTGAGACCTGGCCCCACGCTGCCACGTTCCCTCAGCACCTGTGTGCCCTCACGCTGTGTACACGCCAGACTCCCCGGCCAGACACCCCGGGAGCCCTGGCCTCCCTCACTCTCCAGGAGCTCGGTGAGAAGGGGACCCCACTTTCCACCCTGCACCGCTTCATCCAGCCACACAACTCAGTTGTCATAGTGGAAAACTTCAAAATTAATTTTTAAAAAGAGCATCCTGCTAATTTTTCCAACTATTTCCCAAAGTGAAGTTAAACAGGTTTGACAGGTGTCTATTATGAACCCAACACTTTGTCTGACACACGTACACCCACAGATACACGTGTGTGCCTGCAGGTGTGCCTATGTGCATGTGGGTCTGCAGGAACCTGTGTGCAGGTGTGTGTGTGTGCACCTGTGTGTATGTGTGCGCATGCGTGTGTGCCTGCAGGAACCTGTGTGCAGGTGTGTGCAGGTCTGCAGGTGTGTATGTGTGCACGTGTGTGTATGTGTGTGCATGCGTGTGTGCCTGCAGGAACCTGTGTGCAGGTGTGTGCAGGTCTGCAGGTGTGTGTATGTGTGCACGTGTGTGTATGTGTGCGCATGCGTGTATGCCTGCAGGTGCATATGTGCATGTGTGCCTGCAGGAACCTGTGTGCAGGTGTGTGCAGGTCTGCAGGTGTGTATGTGTGCACATGTGTGTATGTGTGCGCATGCGTGTGTGCCTGCAGGAACCTGTGTGCAGGTGTGTGCATGTCTTCAGGTGTGTGTGTGTGCACGTGTGTGTATGTGTGTGCATGCATGTGTGCCTGCAGGTGCTTGTGTGTGTAAATGTGTGTGCCTATGTGCAGGTGTGTGTGTGTGCGCATGTGTGTGTGTGTGTGTGTCCATGCATGTGTGCCTGCAGGTGCATATGTGTGCAAGTGCCTGTGTCAGCAGGTGCATGTGTGTACGTGTGTGCCTGTACCTGCAGATGTGAGCATGTTTGCACGTGTGTGCATCTGCCTGCAGGTATGTATGTGCATGTGTGTGTCTGCAGGTGCTTGTGTGTGCACGTGCTGCAGGTAATTGTGTGTCTTGTGTGTGCATAGAAGCCTTCAGGTGCCTGTAGGTGCATGTGTGCCCTGTGCGTCTGTGCCTGCAGGTCCATGTGTGCCCTGTGCATCTGTGCTGCAGGTCCATGTGTGCACATGTGCATCTGTGCCTGCAGGTCCATGTGTGCCCTGTGCATCTGTGCTGCAGGTCCATGTGTGCACATGTGCGTCTGTGCCTGCAGGCCCATGTGTGCACATGTGCATCTGTGCTGCAGGCCCATGTGTGCACATGTGCGTCTGTGCCTGCAGGTGCATGTGTGCACGTGTGCATCTGTGCCTGCAGGTGCATGTGTGCACGTGTGTGTCTGTGCCTGCAGGTCCACGTGTGCACATGTGCGTCTGTGCCTGCAGGTCCATGTGTGCCTGTGTGTGTCTGTGCCTGCAGGTCCATGTGTGCCCATGTGCGTCTGTGCCTGCAAGTCCATGTGTGCACATGTGCATCTGTGCCTGCAGGTCCATGTGTGCGCATGTGCGTCTGTGCCTGCAGGTCCATGTGTGCACATGTGCGTCTGTGCCTGCAGGTGCATGTGTGCCTGTGTGTGTCTGTGCCTGCAGGTCCATGTGTGCACATGTGTGTCTGTGCCTGCAGGTCCATGTGTGCCCTGTGCGTCTGTGCCTGCAGGTCCATGTGTGCACGTGTGCGTCTGTGCCTGCAGGTGCATGTGTACAGGTGCATGGGTATCCAGGTAATTGTGTGTGCCCATGTGTGCATGTTTGCCTGCAGGTGCTTGTGTGTGTAAATGTGTGTTCACATGCCTGCAGGCAGATGTGTGCACATGTGTGTCTGTGCCTGCAGGTGCGTGTGTGCACGTGTGCGTCTGTGCCTGCAGGTGCATGTGTGCAGGTGCATCTGTGCCTGCAGGTCCATGTGTGCCCATGTGTGAGTTGCCTGCAGGTCCATGTGTGCACGTGTGTGAGTTGCCTGCAGGTCCATGTGTGCACGTGTGTGAGTTGCCTGCAGGTCCATGTGTGCCCTGTGCGTCTGTGCCTGCAGGTCCATGTGTGCCCTGTGCGTCTCTGCTGCAGGTCCATGTGTGTGTACATGTGCCTCTGTGCCGGCAGGTCCATGTGTGTGCATGTGTGTGAGTTGCCTGCAGGTGCGTGTGTGCACACGTGTGCTTGCCTGCCTCCCTCTGATTGATCTGTCTCCCTTTGCTGGGTCTCAGATCTGTAAGATACCCGTCTGCACTATGATTGCTTCGAGCTTACTTCATTACCATCTATCATCCAGTTCAGAGTCAAACGGATCAATTAAAGACCAAAAAATAAAAGCAGAGGAGCGGCTAACTGCCTTCCTTCCTGGTGAATCGCACGCAGCCAATCCAGGTCCCGTAATTAAACAGCGTGCAGCAGGCACCGACCTCTGCCGATCAGTCATATCCATCTGCAGCCTTTGTTTGGGCTCCGCCGGCCCCTCCCCGCCACCGCCGCCCTGTTTATCGTGGTCTCCTGAAAGCCCAGGGCCCACAGGTCAGAGCGCGGCGTTTTGATGGATTATGGGATTGTAACTGTCCCTGGCAGTTGACAGCTTTTATTGGCTAGGAGGATGAGCCTGTAAACCTTTATATAATTATTGTATTAAAGGCACGGTGCCTCTGTGTTGCTGGCGCTTGTTCAGGGATCAATGTGAAGATAATTTCAAAAATGAATAGTAAGTATTGATCGCCGTGCGGCGCAGCCGTATCGGTGGCGGGGGCTGAGGGCGGCGGATTATAACTTCTGTGTCATTCACGATGATATGATGTGCGTTGCCGGGGAGCAATTTAAACAAAGGGCTGATTTAATTCACAGTGGATTTTTGTCGTGTGATGGGTAATAAATCACAATCTATGTAATTTTTAGAAATGAACACATGTTGGCAGTAGTTGAGGGCAGTTCCTGGGAGATCTGAAAATGACCAGGGAGGGGACGCACCCGCCCGCAGCCCCCCTGAATGATTGGCCTGCGCTTGGTTCTGGCATTCACATGACCTTGGGGTCCCTGCTGGCAGCTGCTGGTTAATTTTCTTCGCTGAGGACACAGTTTAACTTTCTATCTGTCTGCCAATTACCTGACATTTTCAACTTATCACCTTCTATTTTTTAAATGATTGGAGGCACATCCACATTTTGACATTTTTTTTAAAGCCAGCATCGGTTGCGTCTGCAGCCGCGGCGCCTGTCACCCCGCCGCAGAGTCCCGTCTTCTCCTCGCAGAGAATTAACACCATTTACACAACCACAGAGGAAACACGCAGGCGTGCGTACTGCTATTTCCAGCCCACCCTGGCTCCGCGGCTGTTAGCGTCCAAGGCTGGACCCTGGTGCGGGACCCAAGGGCCGAGCCTCCCAGACAGCCCCCGGGGACAGGGCACATGCACGGTGGGGCTTGCCGGCCAGGGCTTCACTCTGAAAAAACAAATCACGGTCAGGAAGCCACTGAGGCCTGTCGGGTGCCACGAGCGGACTGCTCAGGCTCTCTGGGAACAGAGACGGAAGCCAGCGTCATGAATTATGACTTGCTGACTTCAGCTGCTGCGACACGGCGGCATATTTCCCATGCATTAATTTCAGAGGGATTCTCCATATGTCAAGGATATTTTGTGCAGATCTGTAGGAAAGAGTATTAAAGGATTAGGAAACTAGAAATAGGCTCCCGCTGGGCCTGCGAGAGGCGTGAGTTCCCCTCGTCCACGCTGATGCTCAGATGGGGCCCAGGCTGCCACACCCTGCATTCTGGGGCCCCCGGACTGCTTCCCCTGTGGGCTGGTCCCCTGTGGGGCTGGTCCCCGTGGGCTGGTCCCCTGTGGGCTGGTCCTCGGTGGGGCTGGTCCCCTGTGGGCTGGTCGTCTTTGGGATTGGTCTCCCTGTGGGGCTGGTCCCTTGTGCGGTTGGTGCCCTGTGGGGCTGGTCCTCTGTGGGATTGGTCCTCTGTGGGGCTGGTCCCCTGTGGGATTGGTCCTCTGTGGGGTTGGTCCCTGTGGGCTGGTCCCCTATGGGGCTGGTCCCCTGTGGGGTTGGTCCCCTGTGGGGCTGGTCCTCAGTGGGGCTGGTCCGCTGTGGGCTGGTCCTCTGTGGGGCTAGTACCCTGTGAGGCTGCTTCCCCGAGGGGCTGGTCCCCTGTGGGTTGGTCCCCTGTGGGCTGGTCCTCTGTGGGTTGGTCCCCTGTGGGTTGGTCCCCTGTGGGTTGGTCCCCTGTGGGGCTGGTCCTCTGTGGGGCTAGTACCCTGTGGGGCTGGTCCTCTGTGGGGCTGGTCCCCTGTGGGGCTGGTCCTCTGTGGGTTGGTCCCCTGTGGGGCTGGTCCTCTATGGGGCTGGTCCCCTGTGGGGCTGGTCCCCTGTGGGGCTGGTTCCCTGTGGGGCTGGTCTCTCCATGGGGCTGGTTCTCCGTGGGGCTGGTCCCCTATGGGGTTGGTCCCCTGTGGGCTGGTCCTCAGTGGGGCTGGTCCGCTGTGGGGCTAGTACCCTGTGGGGCTGCTTCCCCGAGGGGCTGGTCTTCTGTGGGTTGGTCCCCTGTGGGCTGGTCCTCTGTGGGGTTGGTCCCCTGTGGGGCTTGTTCCCCATGGGGCTGGTACCCCATGGGGCTGGTATCCCCATAGGGTTCGTCCCCTGTCGGGTTGGTTCCTCTGTGGGGTTGGTCCCCCGTGGGATTGGTCTCCCCGTGGGGCAGGTCCCCTTAGGGTTGGGGACCTAAGGGGCTGGTCCCCCTGTTGAAACATAGTACAGTAGGACCCTGTGCCCCTGGGCCCCAGTAAAGGAAGACCGCTTCCAGCCAAGGTCAAGGTCGACACTAACCATTCAGACTGGACACACGGCCCAGCTGCTGGAGTTTCCCTGGCCTAGGCTCTTCCCCGAGAGTCCGCAGCCCCTGGGGAGCTGACGGAGAAGACAGCTCGTGAGCCGTCACTCCCGGGCTCTTAGCTGGGTTGTTCCTGCTGCTCCTGCATCGTGCCTGTTCTCCACGAGAACCCAGAGTCTTCTCGCCGGGCAGCTCTCCATCAGCACCGCCTGCCTCGGTGTAGACCGGGAGCCGTGAGGTTCTGTGGAAGGATTCGCTCCCATGAGGCCTGCTCCCGCACACGATGCTGCCCCGTGCCAGTGCCTCCCGGGCCCCCATGTCTCCCCAGGCTGCCTCCCTCCCTCTCACCCCGTGGACAGCCCTTTAGCCACCTCCGTCTGTCCTGTTCAACTTTCCGAGCCTCGTGGTGAGAGCCTCGCCCAGCCCAGGCTGTCACCTAATTACCCGTGGGGGAGCTCGGTGTCACCCCCGCGGCCGTCGTGGGCACACGTCCTGCCAGTGTTCAGCCTGCATGCTGCCCTTCCCTGCACACGGCTCCCACCCGCCGAACCCCTCCCCAGATCCCCCCCCCCACACACACACATATACATCCATATTTGAAAGTTACAGGGGGTGGAGGTACTGGGCCAGGCTGAAGCCAGGATCCAGGAGCTTCACCTGGGTCTCCCACATGGGTGCAGGAGCCCAAAGACTTGGGTCATCTTCCACTGCTTCCCCAGGCCATTAGAAAGGGAGCTGGATCGGAGGTGCAGCAGCCGGGACTTGAACTGGTGGCCAGATGGGATGCCGATGCTGCAGACGGAGGCTTTACCCGAGGCGCCGCAACAGCCCCGAGTTTCCTCTGATTTTGACGTGAGTCCAGATGCTCTCCTGAGACCATTGACAGAAGCCGGCGCTGTGGACCTGCGCCACGTGCTGGGCCCGAGCTCCAGGCTGCGGGCGCACACTGGAGGAGGTGGAGCCTGGGGTTGTGAGGAGCTCGTGGCCCAGAACCTGAGCACCATGGCGCCGGCCCACAGACTCGGCGGGCGGAGGGCTGCATGTGCCATGCAGTGACCGCCCTCCCTGCTCCCGTGAAAGCCAGGGGTTGTCAGGGAGACTGCTTGGGGGAGGAGGGGGGTCGCGAGAGGGGCTCCCTGGGCAACAGAGCCTAGGCTTGGTCCTGGGGACACACTGTGTACAAGTGTGAACCAGAAACAGCTGTGGGCGAGGGGCGAGAAGTGCAAAGCAGAGAAGGTGAAGCCAGGCCGGAGCGTGTGCACCCAGGCGGAGCGTGTGCACCTGGACCGGAGCGTGTGCGCCCAGGCTGGAGCGTGTGCACCCTGGCCCGAGCGTGTGTGCCAGACCGGAGCGTGTGCGCCCAGGCTGGAGCATGTGCACCCTGGCCCAAGCATGTGTGCCCAGACCGGAGTGTGTGTGCCCAGGCTGGAGCGTGTGTGCCCAGACCGGAGCATGTGCGCCCAGGCTGGAGCATGTGAGCCCTGGCCCGAGCGTGTGTGCCAGACCGGAGTGTGTGTGCCCAGGCTGGAGCGTGTGTGCCCAGACCGGAGCATGTGCGCCCAAGCTGGAGCATGTGAGCCCTGGCCCGAGCGTGTGTGCCCAGACCGGAGCGTGTGCACCCTGGCCCGAGCGTGTGTGCCCAGACCGGACCGTGTGCGCCCAGGCAGAGCGTGTGACAGCATGGTCATAACTTTAGGGACAAGGGCTACTTTTATTCTCACGTCTCCGTATTCCAGTGTTCTGATGAATTATCTGTTTAATAGCTTCCCGAGCAATCATTTTGGAAAGTTATACCAATAAAACACTATGGTCTCAGTTTCCCCAATTTAAGGCCTCGTTGCCTCCTGCAGTACCCACGGCACCGCACTGTACTTAAACCCAGCGCGCTGCCTGAGGAAGACGCCGTTCAAACTGGGCTGCGCGACGTCGCAGGGTTTGATTCGCAGTGCTGCTGGGAGCCGACGTTGCAGCCTGAATGCGATGGTGCCTCCTGAAGTCAGAGTCAGAGGTGAGCGCCCTGAAGCACCTTGCGTGTGGTCCGGGCTGCTTGCTGTCCATTTCAGTGGACTCCTGGAGTTCTCTCCTGAAGGGGGGACACGAGGGCCTCTGAGCCGCAGCGTCTATTTGATTTCAATAATGACCGTACGTGGAGAAAACGGAGTCCACATCCTCCGACGGCTGGGATGAAGGAAGTTCTGAACACGAAACCCTGTTACTCCCGCAGGGGCCTAATGTCACTAACGCCCGCTCTGTGGCAGCCGGGATCCAGCCTCAGCGCCCCTCTCCTTGCAGTGAGTACCCTATTGCTGTCACCAGCACAGGGGCAGCTCCTATCACGCCGGGGGGGCCAGAGCCGCTCACACAGGAGCTGGAGGGGCCCGGCTCCCGCAGCTGCGCAAACGCCCCAGGCCGAGGGCAGGAGTGCACTGGGAGGGGCGCCTACCAGCCAGGCCGGAAGCAGAGAAGGGCGGGCTTGGCGCAGCAGCCAGCATGCTTGTTGGGACACCCGCAACAGAGCCTGGGCTTGGTCCAGGGGACAAACTGTGCACACGTGTGAACCAGGAACAGCTGTGGCCTTCAACTAATAAACGAAATAAAATTTTAGATGCTGCTCTCACAAAGGAAGAGAGAAGAGGAGGGTGAGGTGACCCACCCTCAGGGCCCGGTGACCCCCAGCGGGCTCACCACCCGACACCCCCCGTGCCCGGGATCGACCCGGCACGTGGGGCACCCAAGCCACCTCAGTGCCTGCCCCCTTGGTCCCAGGGTGTGCCAGCCACTGGCGATGTGTCCACCTCCAGCCTGAGCTCACAAGGCTCCGGGCGGTGGGGTGGGGAGAGTCCAACTCTGGCTCCCCACCTGTGGCCACCACCCGTGGCCGTTCCGCTGAGCGGTGACGCCCAGCACTTGCCGGGTGGGGAGCCCACTCCGGCTGCGGAGACCCTGGCCGCAGGGCCCTCGTCTGCGTCTCCCTCCTGCTGTGGGGACCCTGCTCCCGTGTGGGAGAACAACAGCAGCCGGACTGCCTTACGTTTGCAGGAGGTGGAGTGTGTTTAATGTTCCTCCACACAGAGCAGCGGCTTCTGAGGAACCTGAACTTGGCCCGAGTCCTGTAGTCCCGAAAAGAGAGAAAGTAGAGACATCCGCCCCTCCCAGTGGGTTCCACCAGCCCAAGGGTGCTGCCTGCTGAGCTGGGACCAGGCAGGCTCAGGCCCCCAGGATCCTGCTGTGCAGGGCCCCGCACGGGCTGACGGACAGAGGCTCCGTCTGCAGACGAAGATTAGCTTCCCCCTCCCCAGTTCCTGTGTGCACGTGAGCAGACACACGTGTGATCCCTGTGTGCATGTGAATGTCATGCATGCATGTGAGCGGGCACATGTGTGATCCCTGCTCCTGAACACCATGCATGTGTGTGAGCAGTCATGCGTGTGATTCCTGCATGTCAATGTCATGTCTGTGTGTGAGCGGGCACATGTGTGATCCCTGTGCACATGTGAATGGCATGGGTGCATATGAGCGGGCACATGTGTGAATCCTGCTTCTGAATGCCATGTTTGTGTGTGAGCAGGCACACATATGACCACTGCTGGCGAGATGCCATGTGTGTGAGTGAATAGGCGCACATGTGATCCCTGTGCGTGTGAGCAGGCACATGTGTGATCCCCGCTTGTGGAACGTTCTGTGTGTGTGAGAGCAGGCACACGTGTGTGCTGCGTGTGTGGGAGGCACACATGATTCCCCTGCTTGTTTGTGTTAGTGGATAGGGTCAGAGATGCGGATAAATCAATGTATCCGACGATTCTAAAATAATTACTATTGATCTATGGAGGCCCGGCATTCTTGCCTTTATATTTGAATATTGATATATATGACACCCTGGACATCCAGCATCTTTGAAGTAAAACGATAATGACACCTTCTAAAAATACCCGGCTCCGGTGCGCTGCCCACGCGCTGGCCTCTGTGTCTGCTCTGCTCTGGGGCGTCCACCGTGGCTCAGGACAGACGCCTCTGTGGAGTGTAGGGCACTTCACAAGCTACAGCTCCAGCTAGAAATGTGTGAGCCATTCGAATAGGACAGCTCGGACGGCCCCAGGGGGTTGGCAGGGGCCCTGTGCTTCGGGTAGGTAGGCGCCGGGGTAGCAGAAGCGTCCCCGGGACCTGCCTGTTGGCAGAGCTGTGGTCTGCACTGCAGGGCCGTGCTGCCCTGTGTCCCGAGGGGATGCTGAGGACAAAGCCCCTCATTTCACCCGCTGCAGGGACGCAGGCTCTCAGGGCTCGGGGTTGTTCTGGGAAGAGCTGAGGGAATCTGGGTGTGCAAGGGGAGACCCCTGTCACGGGTGAGTCACAGCGAATTTTGGGACTTCCAGTAAGTGACCAGTGGCAGCACCCCGGGCTTCAGGACTGACAGCTGAATGCGGAGAAAGCTGTGTGCTGGTGTGAGTGATGACCACGGTGAAGCACTGCCTCCTGAGCCACACTGCCCCTCCCGGGGGAGGCGCTGGTGGGGGGGGTGAGGAGGATGAGCTGTGCCCGTGCTGCTCCCGGCTGCCCAGTGCTGGACTGCGATGGGTGGAGCATGGCACAGCTGCAGAGCCCCTGGGGCCGGAGCAGCCGCCCTTTGGGCTCGGACAGGAGCCCTGCGTTTGGGAAGCAGCGAGTGAGCGACACTCCACAGGAGAGAGGAGCGCTGGTCTCGGGAGTAGGGCTGGGGTGAGCGGGGCCACGGCGCAGAAAATGAGACGGTGGAAGTGGTGACCAAGTCTGGGGATCGACGGATTGGAAACGGGTCACAGACTTTGCTGCTAGTTAGAATGGTTCCCAGTGAGGGGCAGAGCAGTCGGAAATGACTCAATATTCCCACTGGTAGGGAACATTTGTGGAGGGATATATGTATTCACTTTGATTTTATGTTTGTTTCCCAAACTTCGGACTATGGGGCCAGTGGGTTGTCACTGCCTGCGACGCCGGTGTCCCACGTGGCTCGAGCCCCGGATGCTCTGCTTCTGATCCTGCTCCCTGTTGATGCACTGGGCATGGCAGCAGAAGCCGGCCCTGCCACCCACACAGAGGCCGGTCGGGGTTCCCGCTCCACTTCCGCCTGGCCCAGCCCCGACGGCCGCCGCCATCTGGAGAATGAACCAGGGCACGGAGACCTCTTTCTCTCTGCCTCTCCCTCCCTTCCTCGGTAACCTGGTCTTTCAGATAAATAAATTCTTTAAAAACATTTCTGATTATGCAATGAACACACTGTGACACAAAACCAGGAAATCCAAGATACAAATAACTACAACCACAGCTTCTGAGAGATAGGCAAACGCTTTTCCATTGTTCTGGTATACTCCCACGGTGTTACGTATTTGGCTGTCTACACGGGAGCTGTGTGCACGGCGTCTGACATACAGTAGGGCCACTCAACCCCCAGCACACACTCCCTTCGCAGAACCTGCAGTCACGTGGCTGACATGGAACCTGTTGTCTTTAAACACACAGGCAGCTTCTCACACGCCATTCGGGACCCCACAATAATTCACGATGTTTTCACCATTCTTTGTCGTCAGAGACTTTAGGTCGCTATGGTTTTCACCACTCCGTAAGGATGCTGGCACTCACCATGCTTGTCCAGTGTGAATGGAAACTCACTGTAGCCCATGCTGAGGTCCAGGGTTCGAGAACTTTCCGGATAACGCTGTCCAGCAGGCAGGGAGAAATGGATCGGCCCCTTCAGAAAACGACTGAAAAACAGCCCCGCAGTACCTGTTCCTCTCATCTCTGTCCCTGCCGCTTCCTAGGCGACCCCAGGGAAGCCTGGCAGCCGCACTTATATACAGCCTGGTCAGACAGGGGAATGAAGACAGGACATGCAGGTGCAGATGGAGAGGAGTGAGGACAGGACACGTGTGTGCAGACAGGGAGGAGTGAGGACAGGACACGCGTGTGCAGACAGGGAGTGAAGACTGGACACGCGTGTGCAGACAGGGAGTGAGGACAGGACATGTGTGTGCAGACAGGGAGGAGTGCGGACAGGAGACGTGTGTGCAGACAGGGAGTGAAGACTGGACACGTATGGGCAGACAGGGAGTGAAGACTGGACATGTGTGTGCAGACGGGGAATGAAGACAGGACATGTGTGTGCAGACGGAGAGGAGTGAGGATAGGACACGCGTGTGCAGACAGGGAGTGAAGACTGGACACACGTGTGCAGACAGGGAGTGAGGACTGGACATGTGTGTGCAGACAGGGAGGAGTGAGGACAGGACACGCATGTGTAGATGGGGAGGAGTGAGGACAGGACACGCGTGTGCAGACAGGGAGTGAAGACTGGACATGTGTGTGCAGACGGGGAATGAAGACAGGACATGCGTGTGCAGACGGGGAGGAGTGAGGACAGGACATGTGTGTGCAGACAGGGAGTGAGGACTGGACATGTGTGTGCAGACAGGGAGGAGTGAGGACAGGACACACGTGTGTAGATGGGGAGGAGTGAGGACAGGACATGCATGTGCAGACAGGGAGTGAAGACTGGACATGTGTGTGCAGACAGGGAATGAAGACAGGACACGCGTGTGCAGACGGGGAGGAGTGAGGACAGGACATGCGTGTGCAGACAGGGAGTGAGGACTGGACATGTGTGTGCAGACAGGGAGGAGTGAGGACAGGACACACGTGTGTAGATGGGGAGGAGTGAGGACAGGACACGCGTGTGCAGACAAGGAGTGAAAACTGGGCATGTGTGTATAGACAGGGAGGAGTGAGGACAGGACACGCGTGTGCAGACAAGGAGTGAAAACTGGGCATGTGTGTGTAGACAGGGAGGAGTGAGGACAGGACACGCGTGTGCAGACAGGGAGTGAACTGGACATGTGTGTGCAGACGGGGAATGAAGACAGGACATGCGTGTGCAGACGGAGAGGAGTGAGGACAGGACACACGTGTGCAGACAGGGAGTGAAGACTGGACATGTGTGTGCAGACAGGGAGTGAGGGACAGGGCACGCGTGTTGGGTGTAAGGAGACACAGGAAGTGTGGAGACAGTGAGGACTTCCCACAGGGACGCGGGGTCCAGAGAACCAACAGCACGGCCGCTCGGCCACTTCTCTTTGTCTCAGATGCAGGAGGCACTGCCCTGAGCTGGGAGGTGTGAGGTGGGGTCAGAGCGGAGGCCAGGGTGACACTGCCCACGGAGGAGTGGAATGAGGAGAGGCAGCGACTTCAGGATACAACCAGAGGGCTGTGGACTCATGCGTGTCCGAGCGTTGGGCCTGCAGGGCATCACCCCCACGGGGTGGGATGATTTCTGAGACGTGCTGTGGAGATAGCCTGTCTGCAGATGGACCAGGAGCAGCCTGCCCTTGGCACGCAGGTGAGTTCCGGGGAAGCGTGCGCCATGCAGGCTGAGCCAGGGCGAGGCGCGGAAGGCAGCTGCGGTGCAGGCTGGGCGCACACTCCCTCTTCTGCACGGCGTGTGTCTTACGTGAGGAGCGAGCTCGATGCCGCAAGCCCTGAGCGGGCTGATTGTGTTTCAGACAGCTCAGCTCTCGGAGAATCCCCTTCCGCTGGTGGCAAGAGCTGGCATTCATTAATTTTCCTTTCTGTTATTGGCTATAGACTTTCCCTAGCATCTTCTTCATCAATCACCTCCCTGTTGAAACCAATGCTGGAGCCATGCGTAACTCGTGTGGACTGTGGGACCCCTGTGCTGTAACGTGAGCACGTCTGAGACTGGGCAGCCTCCCGGGAGGTTGCCAGGCGGGCGTCCCACCTGGGCACATACCTGTAACAGGTGACGCACCCGGCAGACTCAGCGGGGAGCTACTACCAGGAGCAAGATCGGCAGGGCCCGACCACGTCCCTGCAGCCTCCCTGTGGTGGGCGCCCCAACCGCACCCAGCTCAGTCTCCCCATCGCGGTTCTACCTCGGTTAGACTCCCATTCCTTCTCCTGTCTCTGGACCCGTATTGGCCGCTTTTTTCTTTCTTTCTTTTCTTATCTTCAGATTCAGAAAGATTAAGCATCTCGCCCCACTCATTAAAATATGGCCATCCATCCTCCCTTTGTTTTTTAAGCAGCCAATTTTGTCTTTATTTTTCCAACCTACAGAATGAGGGCTGGGCCATTGTAAAGGAATAAATGACACGGTGTGTGAACTCGCTTGCACACAGATCATGCTGTCAGCTCGCTGAGCCCTGGCCCCGCTGTCCCATGCACAAACACACGCCCACACGCGTGTGTGGGAACGTGGTCACCAGTGACTCTTCCCCGGGTTCCGCAGGCGTGATCCTGGTCACTTCCGGGAAGGATGTGTCCGTGAGTGAGGATGAGGATGGAGGGACGTGCCTGCTTTCTGAGCGCTGTGAGCTCCTTGCTTGGGGCACTTTCAGGATTCGAGGAGATGAGACCAGAGAGCCGGTACCTCTCATTTGCTCCCTCGTCTTTCTGACCTCTTGGTCCCAGTCGGAGCGTGTCTGGGAGCAGCTTAGACTCTCCACCATGCTGCCAGCAGCCTGGAGAGGCGCAGGGGCGGTGTCCTGGGGAACCGTGGTTGCCAGCCCCGTGGCTCTGTGCCACCCAGCTGTGTTCCACGGGGGTGGCAGGGGAGGGAGCCGTCCAGGACAGCTGCCAGCCCGGAGCCAGGGAGCAGCGTCCTGCTCGGGCTGCCGAGCGTGGCGGTGCCTCTCTGAGTTATGGGGCCAGACGGGCACGCCTTCAATCTCCTGCCTTTGCAGACACTTATCAATGCAGCTAGTCAGGCGCGTGACTGCTGGCTCTTACGTCATGACACACGGTGACAAACAACAAACGGGGGACGGGGGAGAGAGGGGAGCACGCTAGGGCCAGGGAACGCGTCCGCCTCCCCATTAGCCGTGTGGATCACGCCGGTGCCGTGGGGCAGAAGCGTTCATTTCCAGCCAGGGGCTGCTTCCGAAATCGGACGGGGGCTCCTGCGCCAGGGCGACAGGCAGCTGGTGGAGGCCTTTGCTCTCTGGTGACCTTTCTCTCGTTGTGCTGTACCCCGAAAATCAGCCATCCAAAGACTCGGGGTTCTGATAATCAAAGCTGAAGAGTGAAGCCAGGCGAGGGTCAGACGACGCCCTGCAGAACGTGAGAGGGGGGAGACACACCCCCTAGTGTCCCACATGCAGGTGCGTGCGCACAGTTCACGCACACATAGCTGTCTGCAGCCCCGCCCGTGCACGGGCCACGTCGCTACCAGCTCCGGGAGGATCACTCGAGCCAATGCAATTTGCTCAATATTGGTCAGTTTGACTCCTGACCCGCGTCCCTCGCCTGCGTATCCTTGGCAACCCTGGCCGTGTGTGCAGTCGGGATGTGCTTATTGGCCTCATCTGTGACAGCTGCTAACGGCTGCTTAACATAGCCTGGTTTCTCCGCGGAAAATCAGAAATCCAATAATTTACTGTATTCTGATCACATTGGTGTTAACGTGGGGATGGCCACGGAGGGGTGAGCTTTCCGGGCGGCGCCTGGGGGGCGCGGGCCCTGGGGTCGGCGGGAAGTGTGGGTTCTTTTCTTTGTTGTTTTGTTTTGGGGGTGCGGGAAGGCGTTAGGAATGCTCTTCACCTGTGTGTGTGATCCCTGCGCTGCAGCCCGAAAGCCCAACCCAAACGTGGCAAATGAACCTGAAAATTGTGTGGAAGTCGCCCCTTCGAAAGCCCCACAGGTCTCTCAGCCGAGCCGGTCGTAGGGAAAGGCATGGCCACGTCCCTCTGCGAGGGCCCCATGGACTGCGGCACCCGGCAGTCTGTGCCCACAGGACCTCGTGCCTGAGTCGCCAGCAAAACCGAAAATGTCACTCAAACAAAGGCTGCGTGGCCACAGGGCCGCTCAGACCCGGGCTGTGAGGCCCCGGTGTCTGGGGTGGGAGCAGGGTGGGTGGTATCTCGCACCCCCACTGGCCCACAGGCCCTGGGAAGGAGCCCCCTCGGCTTCCCAAGTGAGGGAGCTGGCAGTGGCAGGACAACACAGCCCCCAGGAACACAGCGCAGGGCGGAGGAAAGGAGCCAGTGAGGTGGAGCCGGGGCTGGAGAAGCATCCGCGGACCCAGGAGCGCCAAGGGCGCAGTGTAGATGGCCCCCGGAGGCCAGCTCAGCCTGCCCGGTCCCCTGTGCACGGCATCTGCTGTCCAGCACGCTGCCCGCCGGGGCCACTGGACCTGCCCTGGGGTCTGTGTCTTCCTGGGAGGCCGTGACTGGCGAGGAATGTATGTTTAAAAGCTCCCGCGTGTGAGGAGCGCCTGGGCCTGTTTGTCAGGGTGCTGTTTCTCCAGCCACGGGGACCCTGTCCCCGGGCTCAGCAGCACACACAGCCTCTGGGTTAGAACCCGCTGGAGAGGAGGCAGGGCCCGCACTGCAGAAGCCGTCTCCAGGCTGCAGATTTCACTGCACCTGCCCGGCTCTCGCATCATGCTATTATTGATGCACCTCGCTCACTCCTAACGTGCCGAGTGCTCTCTCTGACAGCCCACAGCTGCCTGTGCGTTGCTACTGTGGGAGCAAACCCGTGTGCATGGAGGCACTGTGCCGCCCCTCCCTCCTTCCTGTAAAGTCCCGAAGCCAGCGCAGCTACGCTCGCGAGGGGACACAGCGCCTGGACGAGACCCAGCCGGGGCCCCGAGCACGCCCCCGGCATGGCGCCTGGTCCCTGGAGTGGGCGCTGCCATGATCTGAATAGAAGGGGCCCCCAGCTGCCATGCCCCAGCCTCTCAGGGCCGGGGGAGGTGGGTGACTGGGCCAACAACCCCCAGGGGAGCAGCAGTGTGTTCACTGGGGAAGGGCCTGGAAATCCCCCTGCCACAGGGCCAGGCTGTGACGGACAGGCTGCCCTGGTCCCTGGAAGGCACCCTTGCGGCAGGTGGGCCGTCCTCAGGCACTGCCCCCCGGTTCCCTGGCCACGAGGCCGGCCCGGGCGTCTGGTGTGGCGCGGGATGCGTGCAGTCTGAGTCAGACCACGGCCAGCCTCCAGGAGCGGCTGTCCAGTGGAGTGGAGGGCGCCGGCCTGTGCGGGGTGCTCACGACCCCCGTGCTCAGTGTGCCTTGGAGCCGGGCACACTTCCCGGCAGGCTGTCCAGGGAAGCTTCCTGGTCCCACCCCGCAGGCGTCCACTGTGCCCCTTCCGACGCAAGCACACACAGGCTGTCTGTCCGGCTCTGCTCTGGCCTTGTGGCCACATGCCCACGCTTGCCAGGCTGCTGCCTTCTCCTGGGATGGGGGTGGCGTCCGGCAGGCCGGCTCTGCTGTCCCGGTACCCGGGCCCCCACCGCCTGCCTCCATCGGGAACCACAGACGGCACATGCTGCACGCTTAGTGTGGGATTTGCAGGAATGCGAGGACGCCTCCAGGAGTCGGTGAGATGGAAGGGAAGGGACTCGGCTTTGGTGCGCCCGGAGTCCAGAAAGTTCATGGAACACTGGCATTGTGGGAAAGCTATGCATGGATTCGCTCTCTATTTATTTATTTATTTATTTATTTATTTATTTATTTTTTGGCACCAACTTAAGCTTATGTTTCAATTCTGCCCTCCACACTTTTTGAGGTTCTCCTGTGCACCTCGTGTGTGATTTTCACGTCTAGTTTTTATTTGGTGTTTGTAAGCATTTTACCCGGTAAGCAATCATCTTTCAAAGTGTCTATTTAAAAATCACAACTGCACTTAGATTGCACAGAACCTTGTTTATGCTATTAAGAATTGTTCAAAATGCATCATGGAATTTTATTGTTAAATTGTAAAAAAGTCAATTTTAGTGACGGCTTATCAGAAAAATACTAATTAAATACCACACTGCTATTTAACCATCAGTCAAATCCATCAACAGTTTATAATCAAGAACCAAACTATATGAATCGAGGAAGAATTTCCTTTTATGTAATTCAGCAGAATTTTCTTAAATATTATTGCCACAGGCGGAAGCCACTATTTTTGTGTGTGGTGTGTGTGTAGTATGCATGATGTGTGTGTGTGTGGTGTATGGTGTGTATAGTAGATGGTGTGTGTGTGTGTGTGGTGTGTGGTGTGTATGGCATGTGGTGTGTGTGTGTGTGTGTGGTGTATGGTGTGTATAGTAGGTGGGGTGTGTGTGTGGTGTATGGTGTGTATTGTCGGTGGTGTGTGTGTGTGTGTGATGTATAGTGTGTATGTGTGTGTGTGTGGTATATGGTGTGTGTATGGCATGTGCTGTGTGTGTGTGGTGTATGGTGTGTATGGCATGTGGTGTGTGTGGTATGTGTAATGTGTGTGATATGTGTGTGTGGTATGTGGGGTGTGTGTGAGGTATGTGTGGTGTGTGTATGGTGTGTATAATGTGAGTGGTATATGTGTAGTAGGTATGATGTATGTGTTTGGTGTATGGTGTGTGGTACAAGGGATGTGTGTATGTGAGATATGTGGGGCATATATGTGAGCTGTGTATGATGCATGTGGTATGTGTGTGGTATGTGTGTAGTATGTGTAATATGTATGTGTGATATGTAGGGTGTATGTGATGTGTGTGATGTGTGTATGGTGTGTATAATGTGTGTGGTGTGGGTGTGATATGTGGGGTGTGGCATGTAGTTTGTACGTAGTATGTGTGATTGTGTGTGTGGTATGTGGAGTGTGTGAGGTGTGTATGTGTGGCGTGTGTGTGGTATGTGGGCGTGGCATGTAGTTTGTGGGTAGTATGTGTGATTGTGTGTGTGGTATGTGGGGTGTGTGTGTGAGGTGTGTATGTGTGTGGTGTGTGTGGTATGTGGGTGTGGCATGTAGTTTGTATGTAGTGTGTGTGATTGTGTGTGTGGTGTATGCATATATGTGTGAAGTGTGTATAATGTGTGTGGTGTGTGGAGTGTGCTGAGGGTAAAACATACGAACACATCGGTGAGAGTAGATGCTGACATTTTTGATTAAGAATCACTAACTTCGCAGAGCCCTAACTTCACGTTGTAACAAGTGGACACGGAATTTTTGCTGTGTGCTACCGACACCTCTGAGGTGCACAGTCCAATGTTCAGAAGATCAGACGCGCCCAGTGAGACTCCTCTCGGGTTTAACGGCTGCAGGGATGCCGCGGCCTTAGGTCCCCGAAGTTACCGACGCGGTTCTGGTGGAGAGGCGGACGCTGGGTTCTTGGCCCCTGGGTGCCTTCTTCCCACGGGAGCCATGTCCAGACGTGATTCAAGTGTGGGCAGAGCAGCGCTCGGGAAACCCCTTCCTCTGCACTCTGTGCCCCCCCCCCCCCCCCCGCGGCTCCTCACTGTTGTGAGAAAAGGCACAAATCCGTAAGTGTGTGCGAAGCGGCCGCGCTTTCAACTCCAGCTGAGGTTCCTCCCAACCCCGGGAGGCAGACAGGAGGGCCGTGGGGGGAGCAGGCAGTGGGCGGCCAGAGGCCGGGACGCCCACGGAGCTCTCCCTCCGGGCAGCAGAGAGCAGGGCGCACCCGGGCGCCCGAGGTTCAGGCCGGGGTTGTGGGCTGCAGCGCTTCTGCAGGACCGGGGGAGGCAGGCCCCGCGCTGCAGCCGTGGACTCTCCGTCGCGGACAATGACAGGGGCCACGGGGACACTGTCCATCAGGGCTAAGACCTAAGGCAGCACCAGACACTGAGAAGCCAAAACCTGCAGCAGTGGCACGCAGTGTTCCTGCAGAGCCAAGAGGACCACCTGTGAGAGAGGAGCAGAGGGGACAGGGTGGGAGAGGAGGAGGGAGAGGAGGGGGAGGATGAGGAGGAGGGGGAGAAAGAGGGAGAGAGGGAGAGGGGATGAGAGGGGGAGGGAGAGAGAGAAGGAGAGGGAGGGAGAGGAGGAGAGAGAGGGTGAGGGAGAGGGAGGGAGAGGGAGAGGGAGAGGGGGAGGGAGAGGGGGAGGGAGAGGGAGGGAGAGGGGGAGAGAGAGGGGGAGGGAGAGGGAGGGAGAGGGAGAGGGAGAGGGGGAGGGAGAGTGAGAGGGAGAGGGAGGGAGAGGGGGAGAGAGAGGGTGAGGGAGAGGGAGAGGGAGGGAGAGAGAGGGTGAGGGAGAGGGAGGGAGAGGGAGAGGGAGAGGGAGAGTGAGAGGGAGAGGGAGGGAGAGGGGGAGAGAGAGGGTGAGGGAGAGGGAGAGGGAGGGAGAGAGAGGGTGAGGGAGAGGGAGGGAGAGGGAGAGGGAGAGGGGGAGGGAGAGGGAGGGAGAGGGGGAGAGAGAGGGTGAGGGAGAGGGAGGGAGAGGGGATGAGAGGGGGAGGGAGAGAGAGAAGGAGAGGGGGAGAGAGAGGGTGAAGGAGAGGGAGGGAGAGGGAGGGAGAGGGAGAGGGAGAGGGAGAGGGGGAGAGAGAGGGTGAGGGAGAGGGAGGGAGAGTGAGAGGGAGAGGGAGAGGGAGAGGGAGGCGCAGGGGGAGGGAGAAAGAGTGAGACTCAGAGGCAGAGAGAGGGAGGGAGAGAAGCAGAGAGTGGGGGGGGTCTTCATTGAGAGACCACCCTGTGCTCCACCCTGCCCTCCACGCAGGGCTTCATGAGCCGGAACAGCAGCCCTGAGCAGTGGGTGTACATAAGCTGTGTAGACAACAGCAAATTGTTCAGAATCTGCGTCTGTGCACACTGCGTGTTCTGTGTGTGTGCTATGCGTGTTGCCTGTGTGTGCTATGTGCCCCGCATGTTCTGTACACGTGCTATATGTTTACCCCTGCATGTCAGTGTATCTGTGTGTACTGTGTGTTCCATATATGTGCTGTGTGTACCCATGTGGCGTGTATGTGCTGTGTGTTGTGTGTGTACCCATGTGGCTTGTGCTGTGAATTCCATACATATGCTGTGCGTGTATGCATGTGGTGGGTGTGTGTGCTGTGTGCTCCATACATGTGCTGTGTGTCTACCTGTGTGGTGTGTGTGCTGTGTGTACCGTGGGGTGTGTTTGCTGTGTGTACCCATGTGGCATGTGTGCTGTGTGTACCCATGTGGTGTGTGTGTTGTGTGTACCATGTGGGGTGTGTGCTGCATGTACCATGTGGTGTGTGTGCTGTGTGTACCTGTGTGGTGTGTGTGCTGTGTGCTGTATATACCATGTAGCGTGTGTGCTGGGTGTACCCGTGTGGTGTGTGTGCTGTGTGTACCGTGGGGTGTGTGTGCTGTGTGTACCCATGTGGCATGTGTGCTGTGTGTACCCATGTGGTGTGTGTGCTGTGTGTACCATGTGGTGTGTGTGCTGTGTGTACCATGTGGTGTGTGTGCTGTGTGTACCCGTGTGGGGTGTGTGTGCTGTGTGTACCCGTGTGGGGTGTGTGTGCTGTGTGTACCGTGTGGCGTGCGTGTGCCTGCAGGTGTGCTCCCAGCCTTGCCGGCACCTGGCCCTCAGCCGGCCTCCATCGATCCCATGACTACTGCAGGAAACCCCTCCTGGTGGTCTCGCCCAGCGCTCCCTCTCCGTGCAACCCCGTTTCCTTGAAACTGTACTTGTTTCAAGAGCTGGTGACTGCCTGATTCTTTGACATTGCTTTAATAAATTAAATGAATTGCGTATTCAAATTTTGCAAATAATAATACACTTTAATTTTGCTTTTTTTCCTAGAATTTTGATCCAACTAAGAGGCATTCAGGTTTATTCCAATGTGTTTATATGCATGGGTTCATTCATTTGATTACTTAAATCAAGTCTCTAGTGACACAAATATAGCAGCCCCTGGGTAAGATAACCCATGGCCGTACCCGGTGCTTAACACAGAGCGTCAGAGCAGGGCACCGGGCTCTCTCCACACGCGTGTGTGACGGGCAGATTCCACGCAGGCCGGATGTCTCACAAATCATCCTGGGGTCACCCGTGCACGGCTCTGCGCAAGAGGCCCAGGGCCGCCTGACCCCGAGCTCCGGGGGTTCCCCAGGATTTCAGCGGACGAGAAAGGCCGCCAGCCTGGCCTTTGTTCAGCTCTGCGGGGACGACTGCGGTGGACTGGGCTGCGTCCATCAAGGCCCGGGGGCCTCGGGGCGGCGGGGCGACCACCTGCTCCTCGCCCGGCACTGCCCAGCCGCAGAAGCAAACTTGGAGCGGCCCCTTCCTCACCCCCGCCCCCGTCCCTCATTAAATGACAGAAAATTGCTCTTTGCTGGGTCTGTCGGTGCCGCTCTCCCTCCCAGGAACCCATTTGTTTCCCGTGCGAGGCCGAATAGTGCAGGCAGCTGCAGATTCCGAGTGACAAATCGCGCTGCGTCCAGCGTCTTCTGGGGCTCCGGGGTGTGGCGGCCGTGACTTGCTGCAGGAGGCTGCGGCTTCTGCACCCCCCCCCCCACCACGGGAGGAGCGACAGCCCCAGCCCCCCGCATACCTCGCCGGCTCACTGGATCTGTCATCTTTCTTTAGCGGCTCTAAGGGGGCATGCTGGCGAAAGGATTTATCTTGTCTGTTTTCCTCTTTTTTTAAATGCGTTAAAAGCCAACACTTGACAGCCTCTGCGAGCACAGTCCTTTTGGAGTTTTCAGGCAAGGGAGAACTTTCCAGGGCAGAGGGGCACGGCCGCGTGGGATGCGGGTGCGAGGCCAGGTGGCACTCGGGGTGTCCGGGACCGAGCGGTCATCGCCATTCGTCCCCAAGACCGGCCCCTCGCCGTGGCCGTCGAGACCGTGCGGGGGTGTGGGGCTGTGCAGAGCTCCCAGAGCAGCCGGGCTGGCCGTGCCCAGGGGAGGCGGCAGGACGCAGGGCAGCACGCGTCCAGACAAATGGGGCCGCGGCCCGGACACAGCCTGCAGCGGCCGTGCCCTTTAATTGCCATTTGCATAGGGGGCAATCATTAATGTCCGATGCACCTATTACTCACGCACGGCGATGCTTTGTCAACGTCCTTTGGGGGCGGTGCAGCGAGCGTGCGCCCCACGTTGCCCTGGCCTCCTATGATTCCGGGGGCTCTGGACGCCGTTCCGGCCTCCGAGGGGCCCTTCCTGGGCCCGGGCGCGCTGCGCTCTTGTTTGGATATGATTTATGGTGCTACGTTAACCCTTCACTGACCTGGAGATGCCCTAATATTAACACAGTTTGACACATGGCAAAGCCAAAGCCCGTTTATTGAAAGCGCTATTGTCCGCATCATAAGCTTCCTCAAACGCACGCCGCAGCCGCACCATCAATTTCCCTCCGCTATCGAGCCGTGTATTGGAAAACCAATGGACAGAATCCTTTGTCATTTCTGTCCCAGTGACCGGCAAATAGCTTACAGTCTTTCTCCCCGTATCACTGCAGGCATTCCTAAATGACACGTTTGAGATAACACACGGGCGAGCGTTTTAAGGCAAAAAAAAGATGGATTGGAGTTGAGGGGCTGGGTCCCCTCACACCCGGGGAACTGCGACTTTGTTCTCTCTCATTTCGTGCCGGGAGTTGCTGGAAATGGAATCGAGGGAAAGTGCCTCTTTTAATAGACAAGAATGACCACGGGCGGCAGAGAGCTGGTGGGCTCCGGGGACAGGGCTGCGTCCCAGGGGGACGTGTGAGTGACACGCGTCTCGCACGGAGGCTGCCACGGATTCCGACAGTGCCCCTTGTCGGTGGCCGGTCCTGTCCGGCACGCCCAGCAGGGCCTCTGGGAGTTGGCAGCTCCTGTCCTGAGGCCACCCCACCCCCAGCCCCGGGGGCGGCCCCCGCCTCTGGCCATCCCAAGCCCTTTCCTGGCCAGGCCAGTGTGTTTGAATGCAGCGAGCTCGGAGCAGGACAGCGGGATGGGGGCTAATCCTCCCGCCGTCAGGGGCTCTGTATTTACACAAAGAGGGGTAATAGGCTTATGCGTGTTACATAAACATCTGATAAAACCAGCCGGGCAGAGGTCAGAGGTCAGAGCGCCTGCGGCCGCGCTGGGGAAAGACTCGGCTAGACGGCCGGGCTCCTCTGCAAGCCAGGTTCTCGGGTCGCCCACTGGCCTGTGCCGCCGAAGAGCCCTGCCTGCGTGCCGGGTCATCCATGCTATGCAAATGCGGAGGGCCAGGGAGCCGTCAGGACCTCAGGCATGAAATGTAAAATTGAATCCTGTCAAATCATAGGGACTCCAGTGTGATTCTCATTGTGCCGATGACAGCGGGCTAATTAGTAATACCAGGGAGCGCCACCCTTCACCTCTGAGGTCACAGGCCCGTGTACTCCTCTTGTTTATTAGTTTAACACAAAGGCTCCTTATGGTAATCCCGCCCCTCCATGGAGGCCCGCTCTGATTCCCGCAACGCAGCTTCCGGAGAGCCCCGAGCAGCCCCGGCAACTTGGCAATTCGTATTTTACTGCCTTTGCAAGCATTTGCACGGAGAATTGCTAAGATGGGGCTCCATGAGGTCCGCGCCCGGTCCCCCTTTTGTCTCCGACTTGGGAGGGAGAACGTAAGAGACAGGAAGAGAGAGCCAGCACTTTCCCCATTACGGTTTCTCTTCAAAAATTAGAGTCTCCAGGGACAACGGCTTCCCCATCCATCTCCTGGCTAAACTTGTTATTTTTTTCAGTACTGTACTAAACTGCCTTAGCTATTTTATAAGAGTCAAGTATTTCACTAAGCTCTTGCAATATTGAAGGAATCTATATTCTGAGAATTTGAAAACATGTCAGCTCACCTAAATTACATATTGATCAGGTTTAATTGCATGCCACCCATCAGTATTAGGTTTGAAAATTCATAAAAGAGAAATAATGTACTCTTTGTGGATGATTACTTCTGGGGCATTTAAATGAATTCCATCACTTAACCTGGGCTGAGACAGATTATCGAGCCCGGCCACACAGCCACTCACAGACCAGCACTGCAGAACGCGCCTCTCTGCCTGGCAGAGAGCTGCAGAGGGCAAACAATATAAATCCATATGGATTTTCTTTTAAGGAAAATAGCAAAGTGAAACATTAAAAGTAAACCTTCATTTTTCAGTCGCTTCCTGGACCCCCGCCTCATTGTCCCCGAGCAGAAGCATTCATTTTTAATTCTTTTTGGGTCCCAGGCATCCTTTGATTTCAAGTAGTAATTCACATTGCAATTAATATTCAGGAATCAAGGAGATAAGCAGAGATAAATGATTGGCGGCTTGCCTTTATTTGCTAAGGTTGCGTTTTTATGCAACGGAATAAAAGGATTTTAACGCTTATTCTTTAGGGACGGCCATTTCATTTTGTTAAAAATAAATAGATAAACAGATCTCCAAAGTTTGGCGTTGTCCGTGGGGAAGGTGCTGGGAAAGCTGGCTTCTCAGAGGTCACATTGGACCAGAAAATGAGCTCATCGTTAGTTTCAGGATGTTCCTAACATTCAGAAATTATGTTTGTGGGTATTGGTTGTGTTTTGAGAAATTGTGCTGGTGTATGTTTTTCTTTACAGATCATCAATACCAAGTAAAAAGAACCGGCTAACATCATTGGGCTTCCTTGGGTAATAGTTTAAGAGCTACATTTTATTCAGACACCTTGAGGTCATAAATATCTGTGGACATAATGAGCTGTCTGTATCTGGTCTGGCCCTGGAGGTGCAGCCTGGGACCTTCCCCGGCGTGTGTCTTTGGCGCCGATGCCCGCCGCAGCCCGGAGAATGAGCTGGGTGTGTTGGGGCTGCCAGGGAGGCGAGGATTTGCAGCCCCGAGCAGGTGCATCACCTTGTCTTAGCCGCGGCACAGCGGAGCCCCGCGTTTTCCTCGTGATGGAACAGAGGTAGCGCTGTGCGCGGGAGCTCGCCGCACAGGGCTGACTTCATTGTTTACTCCACGGAATTACAGCTGTGGGAGGTAGAAATAACGGTGAACGGGGGACAAGGGCACAGCTCTACCTCAGGTCCTCCCCAGGGCCACACGCGCATCAGGATCCCCCGGGACCATTGTCTGCTGATCTAAGGCAGCCGGGGTATGGGGCCTTGAAATGTCTGGTGCTCCTGCCTCGCGTGGGTGGCAACCCCCACTCCAGCCGTGTGGAGGAGAGGCATCCTCCCGTGCCCAGCGTCTGACATCCACAAACCATCAATACACAGGGCTGTGTGTGTGCTGCTGCCCTGCTGGGATCTTAGGGGGAGAGACAGACGAAGGCAACAGCCAGGGCTTCTCCCGGGCTGGCCGAGGCCCTGGCTCTTCCTCCCGTGGGGCGGTCAGGAGCTGTGCCGACAGCACCATGTCCGCTGCAGCGTTCGGGCGGCACGAGAGGAGCATGCGTTCACTCTGCTGAGCTCCTGTCTGCTCCCTAATGAGCTGCGTCTTGCAGGAGTGCACCCACCTAAATCATCCACGGGGCAAGCCACTTTTTTTGCGATTCTCTATTGAAAATCAGGAAATAAACTCATAGGAAAACTTTGAATTTTCCTTCTTTGGAACCATTAAAATCCTTCCCTGATAGGTTGTCATTAGGAGTCAAGGAAGGATCGATTTTACTTTTGGCTATGCAAACACACAGCACAGACGAACTGTTTGTGGAAAGACGTTGTCTTCGCGTGTAACTGGGAAGTTAGGGGTGGGGGTGGGAGGTGGAGGGAGAGTCAGGCCTGGAGAGCACACGGCAAACGTACTCACGACCTGAGAGAGTCAGGATGCCCCCCGAGGGGTTTGCACGCACACAGTGGGATTGAAAGGCAACACAAACATGATCGAAGAGACTCCGCCTGTCCTCTACGTCGTTGTTGACCTTGGCGAGCGAACTTCCGGTGGGGAAAAGTAAACCAGCATTCTGCTGACCCCTGGGTTGAAGGGAGCAGGTCTCTAGGGCCGTGTGGCAGAAGCACACCACAGAGGCACTCTGGTTTGTCGCGCTGGTGCCGGTGGTGGTGGAAAGGAGGGACATGGTGTTGCAGGTGACATTGGTGTGGCTTTGGTAGCTGTAGTGGTGTGATGGTGGAGGTGGTGGTGGTGGTGGTGGGGTTGATGGTGGGTAATTCTGACCGCCTCCAGGGGAAGCCACATGACAACTTGAAGTCATTTACTGGTGTGTGTGGAGGTGGGAGGAGCACACAGAAATGTCAGAGAACCTTGAGGAGGGACCTCCATACGAATGGCACAACCGGCCTCCAAAAGAAGTCGCTAGCATCACATGACTTCTAATGTCTGAAAATCGTCTGCATTTTACAGAAATGAAAACCTCCCCATGCAAGGAGAATGGAAAGATCACACACGTTGACCGGAGGACAATGAGTCTGAACTTCACTCCTGCTCCCTGTGAACCTGGCCGGGTCTCTCAGCCTCTCCAACGCTGTTTCTCTCCTGTTATATGATCGTCTTAACAGCTTGGCCACGAGTCTTAGGTTGCGAGATCAATGCACAAGTGACAGCACCTGGCACTGCACGCTTGCTGACAGTCTCCCTCATCGCAAAACCAGTGTCATAAATGCAATCCCAGCGGTCGATGTGGGGAGGGACCATGGTGATAACTGGTTTTCCAGTTCTCCACATCCACAAAGAATTAAGTCCCAAGTCTGTGATAATAGGAAGGGGACCTGAGAGATGTAGAGTTCCATCATTTCCTTGACTCCTCCCCCGTAAAAAATGACCAGGACACCCCCACTCTGTGGCTCTTGACCCCCAGAGCAGATGGAAAATGTCCAGGACACCCCTCCCCCAGTCTGCTGCTGTTGGCCCCCGGGGCAGATGGAAAGTGAGACATTGTGCCACACCCACCTTATAGAAAATAGTGGGAAGATCGTGATGGAAATTATCACATTACCATGAATTCCGGTCTTGGTTTATGTCCCGCATTTCGAATGCTTTGTATCCTAATTCAAGCAGACATTCCTTCACACTCCACACAGTGCTGTGGAGGTGCTTCTCCAGGCCAGTGGGGAGGCACAGCCAGCTAAGACGCTGCCGGCACTCACATCAGACCACCAGCCGGGGTCCCGCTTGCTCCACTTCCAATCCACGTTCCTGCAACTGTGCTTGGGAAGGCAACCAGAGGTGGCCCCGGTGTTGGGGCTCTGCCATCCACGCGGGGAACCGGTGTGGATTCTGGCTCCTGGCTTCCACCTGGCCCAGGCCTGGTCGGTGTGGTCACGTGGGGAGTGAATGAGCAAATGGGTTTCTCCCTCTCGGTCCCTCTGCCTGTAAAGAAATAGTGCGTCTTTAAAAAGAGGTATTTCTACGCACCGTTGAGAATCCTCTGCCTCCGTGTCGCTGGATGTTTGTGTGAGAGGGGCTCAAGGCAGAGCAGTCCCCAGGAAAGCGACTGTGTTCCTACAAGTAAAGAGAGCGTGGCTCTCGCTGGAGCGGCAGCGCCTGCGGCTCGCGGCTGCCTGCTCTGTCTCGTCTCTTGCCGGGGGACGGTGTGGGAGAACAGTGCCGTGAGAAACCCAGCTCTCCCTGCCCACGTTCTGCCCCCTTTGGGTGAAGAAGGCTAAGCGGGGACGTCGGGGACCTCTGTCCCGGGGACCGCGTGGCTGGTATGGGGGGAGAGGTTCACGACGAGCCTCCTCCTGGGACAGGCGAGGCAGCAGTGCCCTACCCAGCCCGAGCGCGGTGGCATCACCGTCAATAAAAACCCCAGGTTTCAGTCCGGCTGCAGAAGGAGGCCCCAAGGAGGGCTGACGTCCTCTCGTGGACCCTGAAGACCGGTGACGGAACACTGAAGACTGGAGCCACGCGGGACCTCGTTCCAGCAGGGCCCCACTTCTCCTGCGTGTGCGGCCCTCGCAGTCCCCTGCACCCCGCGCACAGACAGGCTGCAAATCACTCTCCCTTGGCGCCTGGGAGGGCCTTGCATGCTCTAGGGTGTGCAGAGAGAGAGAGCCCTCACAGTTCACGCCCACACCCTGCCAATGCCCTGTCTCTCGGGCCACTCCATGGCCCTGCCTCCAGGCAGCCACGAGGCCGGGCTGGCACCAATGCCCGGATCACGTTCACAGAAGCCATGCTGGGGGGAAATGTTGGACACAGCTGAGCCTTGGGGTGAAGGCGATCTATGAATGATCTCCTGTAATCCCCGGAGAAGCGGCGTTCGCTAAATCCTTTCCTTGACCGAAAGATCCAGAAGAGGCGCTGCACCTGAGAAGGGCAAACCGTGCCCCGACCCAGAGACGGGCCGGCTGAGAGACAGGCTGGCTGTGTTGGTGATGGCGGGAAGATGGCACCACCAGGGTGGGCCACGGCAGGGCGGCCGCCGTCCCCACAGGAAGGAGACGTGGGCACAGGCAGACAGGGGCCGAGGGACAAGAGGAGGAGACAGGGAGGAGCAGGGAGAGTAGCGACTCTACGCGGCGTTGCCAGCTCAGGCGCATTCCTGGAGGGGCCTGCAGCAGCGCGCAGAACTGCACCTGCGACACAAGTATCTTAACAGGATTGTAAACAGTCATGCCGTGAGGGCAGAGCTCTGCAAGGAGTGTGGCATTGGTGGGCGCTGCTGTCACTCTCACCACAGGGGCGGGACGCTGACGAGGGCCGTACCCAGTGCCCAGGCTCCACCTGCTTTGCTGCAGGAGGTCCCGCACACGAGTTCTGACTCTGGTCCTGCGCAGGACTTTTAAAAAGGAGCGCTGCGTTGACGGACAGAGCTCCACTGTGAAAATAAGTGTACAGTGGTTAGCTCAGCGTGTGCACACCGTAGGACATTTTCATTATTATTTAGTACAAGAAATAATAATAGCACATCTATTCTGCCACGCTGAGAGCGTATTAAAATCAATTTACAATGAACGGATTTAAGGGCAGCATCACCTTGTGCCTGCTTCAGCTGCTGCAGGAAACTTAGGCTAAGGCCACGCGTGAACCCTGTGTGCCTCGCCGCAGACGCCTGCCGCGTGCCAACACTCATAACCCACTTCCCTCTGCAGGTGCTGCCGCCTCCCCAGAACGGCTGCTACGTGCCAAGCCCTCTGGGCTCTGTTTGCATGTGGGGGTCCTATAACAACCCTCACGTGTGGCTGGGGGAGCCGCCTGCGAGCCTGGCTGGGGACTGTGCAGGTCTCCCCGCAGCCGCGTGAGGCCTGCGACACCCCGAGGCCAACCAGGCGCTGCGGTGCTCTCTCTGACCCCTTGGGCTCCGGGTCGGAGCGCTATGAAATTCTGAGACCCATACGCTGTCCAAGCCGCGCACTGAGGGATCCATGGAGTTTCTCCCAGCAGGCACCGGGGGTGTGGGCCTCTCTGCTGTGCAGGCTTTTAGGGTCGCCGCTTCCTTCTGATTCTAAAAATGGGACTTGAGGTGGCCAACCGTGGGAACCGGCAGCAGCCAGCCAGGGCTCCGAGCCTGCCACGGCCTCCCTGGCTGGCGTGTGCCAGGGTTCAGATGCGCAGGAACTGGGAAATGTCTGACAGCAACGCTACCAGTACTGACACCTGACTTTCTTTTTTTTTTTTTTTTTTTTTTAACATAAAACGCGTATTCTCCCCATAACCTCTGTCTCTGTTGACGTTGTCAGCGCGACTCCATCCAATGTGAAACCCATGATAAACAGATTGGTTTCCGGTACTCACGTCCACTTCCGCTCCGGTGACCTAAACTTCGAAGCCAAGGTGCGTTCTGTGATAGCAAATTCCTTCAGTTTCTAAGATGGGCTGTGCCGGGCACCAGGCTCTGAGTGGCCACGGCTCCAACCGTCGCGGTGCTGAGCCAAGGCTCCCGTGATCTCTGCCAAGGGCCCAGCTCGGGCTGTGTCTTCCCATCTGTGTTTTCCTCTAGGATTCCTCCAGTGTTGCCAGCGGGAGCAGGCAGGTGGGTGGGCTGGAGGCTTGGGGCTGGGTGAGTGACTCGGTCAGCACCACCGACCTGTGCTGCTGTCCCTCCGCCTTTCCCCCTCCGCAGGGGACTCCGTGCGGTCCGTGGCGCTCGGCGGCCAGTCTACCCCTCTACAACGCGCTCTGAAACTCTGCCGGCGGCTCACCCTATGGCAGAACTCAAACAGGACATTACAGAGTGGTGCAGCCGTGGCAGGGATCTGCCTGGAGCTCTCCGAGACCAAAACGAACGTTAGCACTCACAACCCTCCTCCTGCCTCTGTACCGCTTAGTCGGTGCGGCTGGCAGTAGCTCTGACGTCCACGATGGGGGACAGAGGCGCCGCCCGTGCAGAGGGTCTCGGTCTGGCTCTTCCCAGCGGGAGCTCCTGGCCGTCACGCTCGTCCCTTCCAGGGCCGCTGTGGGCACGGAAGGCAGTGGGTGGGAGCCCGGGTGGCTGTTCCCGTCCGACGTGCTTCTCGGCACCTAGGCCGGAACAGTCGCACTGCGGCAGGATTCTTCCCTCTTCCTGGGGTTTTGCTACATCAGCCACGGAGAAGTCCGTCCCTGCAGCTCCTCCTTGCCGGCTGTCACATGGCCACATCCGTGATCGCTTTTGTGCACGGGGCCTGCCCGTGTCTCTAGGGCTCTGATAAGCCAGGGCCCCTTAGACGCACCCGGCATCCCCTGTTGTTCCGGGCAAGGGCGTCTCACTTGTGCTCGGCGGAGCTTGGTGAGCATCGAGCGATCTGAATCTCAGTCTCACAGAATCCCACTTCTCCGCTCCGTCGCTGTCTCACGAGAGGAAGACCTCAGCTGGTCAAAGGTCCCAGGAATCACCCAGGCCTGATCTAGTGTGAACCCTAACAAGTCCTTTTTAAAAATATTTTTATTTATTTCACAGGCAGAGTTAGACAGTGAGAGAGAGAGAGAGAGAAAGGTCTTCCTTCTGTTGGTTCACCCCCCAAATGGCCACCACGGCCGGCGCTGTGCCAATCCGAAGCCAGGAGCCAGATGCTTCCTCCTGGTCTCCCATGGGGTGCAGGGCCCAAGCACTTGGGCCATCCTCCACTGCGCTCCCGGGCTACAGCAGAGAGCTGGCCTGGAAGAGGAGCAGCCGGGACTAGAATCGGCGCCCATATGCGATGCCGGTGCTGCAGGTGGAGGATTGATCAAGTGAGCTACGGCACTGGCCCCAACCCTAACGAGTCCTTACCCAGTGAATTCCAGATAAGAAACAGAAAGAAAAATGCAAAATGGGAGTTGCACAGAAAACCTCTTTGTTCTTGAGTGCCGCTTGGCGTGAATGTGAATGTCCATCCTCTGTGGGAGAGGACGATGGATTTCCACTCTGAAAAGCGGCAGAATCAGAACCTCCTGTGCGTGGGGTTGGGTCCCTCGCAGCCTCCAGGGGCCCCTGGTGCGTGGAGCTGGAGTGAAGAGGGGGAGGTCAAAGCTCGCTGGCTGGCTGTGCGAGGGGCAGACAGATGCGCGCACAGACGCACAGAGGACTTGGTCTTGGGACAATCCGTGACATTTCCCGCTAAGCAACTACCTGGCCAATCCACAAATAATGATATTGATCATCTTCGTAATCTCACACCTGTGCCAGCACCTGCCATCGGGTCCCCGTGGGCTCGTGAGCTTCCGCTCGGGGCCCGATGCCAGGCTGCCTGGCCCAGCCTGAGCTGCCCAGGGACCTGAATGTCTGCTCAGGGTGCGTCCTCGGATTTGCTGAGAACTCCCCCAGGTTCAGAGGGCCGTGGCTGTGGCCTCGGGTTGTTCCCCTCCAAAGCTCCTCTGCTCAAGTCTAACCTGGGTGTGGTGGGGTCGGTGTTGGGGGACAGGGTCTTGATCCAGGGGGATCGGCACCCTCAAAGGGAGGCCAAGGAGGTAGGTGGCTGGCCCAGCCCTGGCAACGCCCACACCCCGCGTTGGAGTGCCAGGACTTGAGTGCCCTGTCCACTTCTGGTTCAGCTTCCTGCTATCGCGTGCCCGGGCACTTGGGTCCTTGCCACCCGCCTGGGAGCCCTGGGTTGATTTTCTAGTTCCTGGTGTTGGCCTGACCCAGCCTCAGCCTTGACAGGCATTGGGAGGCGAACCAGCAGACGGATGGGCTCTCCTTGTCTGTGCGGTGTTCTCTGTCCTGTCTCATTCTCTCTACCTTTCAGATAAATAACAGAGAGGCTGGAGGTGGGTGCTGTGAGCTGATGAAGTTGTCACCCGGGACACCCACACCCCATGCCAGAGCGCCGGCTGGAGTCCCAGCTCCTGCACTTTCCGTCCACTTCCTGCTAAGGCATCTGGGAGGCGGCATGATGGAGCCCGTGCTGGGACTCCTGCCACCACGTGGGAGGCCCAGACGGAGCCCCCGGCTCCTGGGGTGACGCAGAGGATGGAGACCTCTCTCTCTCTCCCCCTCTCTGTTTTTCAAGTACATGAAAACGTAAATCAATGTTGTTGTTTTTTTTTTTTTTTTAAGAGGCTGGGCAGAGCCTCACTGCCCATCCCAGGAGGCGCCGTGTGGAGGCCAAGAGGACGCCCCTGGCAGATCCTGACCCCGCTGGCACCCCTAGTCTGAGAATTCCCCAGTGCTGCCGCAGGTGCAGGGGCCGTGGGCCTCCTCGCAGACAGGGGTCTCGCGCCACAGCAGGTCTGTCTTCCTTGTCCGTCTCGCGGCCTTAGAGACCAAATGTAGGAATCTGTAATTCTGAGCCCTGTTTTTCTGCCTGGGATCTGAGCAGGACGGTCTCTCCCTTCTTGTTTCACTCGTACGCAGTCCTTCCCCCCGACTGGGTGGCGTTCAGCCTGACAGAGACCACACCAAAGTCCCTAAGAGAAGAACGAGCTCAGCGCCTGGTTCATGCAGAGACCCGTTTCACACAGCAACCGGTTTCAGCCAGCGCTCAGTGGAGCTTCAGATCTGAGCCTTCGTCCGACCGCGAGAGAACTCACAGCAACAGTCAGCATAGCAGTGGAGGAAGGAGGTGGAGGGAGGCTCAGGCGGTGCTGTCTGTGCGCCAGGCTGCAGAGCGTCACCTTGGTCAGTCGCCCCCTCAGCCACCGAGCTGGGGCCCCGCTTACAGATGAGGGAACGGGGACCAGAGGGCCAAGGCAGGGACACACAGGGCCAAGATGGGGACCACAGGGCCAAGATGGGGACACACAGGGCCAAGATGGGGACACACAGGGCCAACACAGGGACCCACAGGGCCAACACAGGTACCAGAGGGCTGAGATGGGGACCAGAGAGCCAAGACAGGGACCCAAGGGGCCAAGACAGGGACACACAAGGCCAAGACAGGGACCCAGACTGCCAAGGTGGGGACCAGAGGGCCAAGACGGGGACCCACAGGGCCAGGACGGGGACCCACAGGGCCAAGACGCTTTTCCGTGGCACCTGACATGGGGCTGCCACTCTGCCACAGCCTTCCTGAGCCTGAATTGAAGTATTCTGATATTAGCATTATCGCACTTGCGTACGTCTCGGTTCTCAAAGGCTATTGAAGCATCGGCGCACGAGAGGGAAAAGCCGCATTTAAATCCCCAGCACGGTGCAGGAACGGTGGCTCAGCGGTGTGGGACAGAGCTGAGCTGTGAGCGAATTTTTCAGATTAAAAAATGGTTCCTCGGTCATTTGCCATTGAAATTTTTCTGTCAAAAAGTGAATTGCCACAAATCTCAAAACACACGTTCTTTCTAACTGAATCTGACTCTTTCGACCCACACGCCCTCATGCCCCTCCACAGCCCCACAATCCCCGTCCTGCTGTCGGCTGCCGTGACCGCAGCATTCTGAGTCCACGGGGCTCTGTGCGTGGCTCGGTGCGAGGTGCCACGGCCCGTCCACGTTGTCAGTTCCACCTTTTAAGGCGGACTGCTGTTCTTTGCGTGTGTGTGTGCATGAGTGTGCGTGTGCACATACAGAGATGTACACATACACACCACATTTTCCTCATCCCTCTGTCTGCTGATGGACGCCTGGTTGGCCCTGTTGCTTGGTGAACGTGTGCAGTGCTACGGTGATTATGGGGGTGCGAGTGCTCTTCAACAGCTGATGTCAAAGCCTTTGGACAAACACGTGCGGTCAGAGTGCTGGCTCACGTGACGATCACGGGAGATCAGAGCGCCGGCTCACGTGACGATCACGGGAGGTCAGAGTGCCGGCTCACGTGACGATCACGGGAGGTCAGAGCGCCGGCTCACGTGACGATTTTCAGCACTGAGGGCACGGCCGTTTTCCAGGCTGTCACCCCCAGCCGTGTCCCAGCCCCTTCCTGCCACCTCTTCACCAGCACCTGTTACCGGCCATCGTTCTGGAAACGGCCTTCTAACAGATGGGAGGTGCTAACTCGCGCTGGGTTTCATTTGCGTTTCGCTGGTGATTAGTGATAGTGAACATCTTCCATACATCTGCTGGCTCTCTGGACCTCTTCTCCCGGACACCGCTTTCTCCCTGTGGCTTCGCTGCCAACCTCTCACCAGACGTGTGGCCTGCGGGCCTCTTCGCGCGTTCCCTGTCTAAGCTGTCTCTTCTCTCCATCGATGGCTTCCTTCGTGGTCGCAAACCTTCCTAGTTGATGTAGTCCTTTTTGCACATTTTTTCTTGTGCTACCTGAGCTGTTTTTTTAAGATTTATTTATTTATTTGAAAGGCAGAGTTACAGAGAGAGAGAGACAGAGACAGAGACAGAGAGATGCCTTCCATCAGCTGGTTCGCTCCGCAAGTGGCCACAACACCTGGGGCTGGGCCAGTTGGAAACCAGGAGTCAGGAGCCAGGACGCAGGAGCTTCTTCCGGGTCTCCCACATGGGTGCAGGGGTCCGAGGACTTGGGCCATCTTCCACTGCTTTCCCAGGCCACAGCAGAGAGCTGGAGCAGAGGTGGAGCAGCCGGGACTCGAACTTGTGTCTGTATGGGATGCCAGTGCCACAGTTGGTAGCTTTACCAGATTGGCCACAGTGCTGGCCTCTGTCGCCTGAGTTTTTGTGGTCAAACCTGCAGATCCATCGCCCAGAACGAAGCCCTGTAGTTGTACCTCCGTTTCCTTGTGGCTGGGAACTCGAGTCTGATTTGGGCTGGGATTTGTGTGTGACGTGGGCGGGGCTCTCCAGGTCCCCAGCACCCTTCACTGGCCATGCTGCCCCGCCCACAGCGTCTGCTGCCCACCTGGGCTGCAAATCAGTTGAACAAATCTGGGGGCTCATCCCTGGGCTCTGCACCCCGGTCTGTGGTCTGTGTGTCTGCTAGCGCCGCTGTTTGCTGTCCTGCCTATGAAATCGGGTGGTGACGTCTTCAGCTTTATTCTGTTTCTCAAGATTCCCTGGCTATTTGAAACATGGTAGTACAGGCATTTTAACAATATCATGTTTTTTGATAGTTAATAACAATGCATTTCACTTTAAATTTCTGATGGCAATTCAAATGTTCTCAATGCAAAAAATAAGTATTGGAGGTGCTGGATATGTTAATGGGCTTGAGGTAGCCACTCCCCGAGGTGTGCGTGTGAGACCCCTTTGTGGCCCAGCACTGAGGAAAGAGGCGACGTTTGCACGATGCCCACCGTCGCTGCCCAGAGAGCGGCACACCGCTGCCCAGCCGAACGTCTTCCCCTGCCCAAGACCCGAGCGTGGTCTAACGCACGGACCATGAGCGCAGTCGTGAGGGACGCGCATGGTGCTTGCCTGCTCCGCTCCCGCCACCTCAGCCCCTTCATCATCTGAACGTCGCGGGCTCGCTGAATCTATGTTCTGAGACAGAACGTGGGCATGGAAGCGAGCGTGGGGATGGAGGGGATGTTTCTTCTGAAGAAATGTGAAGCTGACTGGGAAAGGCACATCGCACCTGGCGCCCGACCTGGCCTCGCAGGCTGTGTCCCCGGGGCAGAGTCTGCCGGGTGGGCGTGGCAACAGGTGCCCTGTGGGTGTCGCCTGGTGGGTGGAGTCCGCAGCACTGAGGGTGGTTTACAGAGAGGCTGAGAGAATGAAGGCACTTCCATGGCTGCGCCAGGGCCCGTGCTGGCCACACAGCCCCTTCCACCATGGCCAGCACCCTTGGGCAGGTGCAGCCTCTCTGGCCACGCCCCTGAGCCTCTGAGGCGGTGAGCCTGAAAGAAGGGACCATGCAGGGCGCCGGGTGTGTGAGAGGCAAGGCCGGGCGCTGGGCGTGAATTTCCTCACTGCCGCACACGGTGACCAGTGAAGCCAGGTTGGAGGGAGCGAAGGGATGACTCACGGGGCGAAGAAAGGCTGCTCTCGTGCCGTAAGTCAAGCCCACAGTCTGTCAGCAGCCCACACCACGGCACAGCCCAATCCTGAAAATGGCCACCGTTTCCAGGTCAAAGGCGTCTGGTGGATTTCACAGCCTTTAGCTCTGGTGGTGCCTTAGCACCGCTGAAAGTTCCGACAAGGGAATAAAGTGGGAAAGAAATATCGGTGAAGACAGAGAAAATGGGGGAGAGACAGCAGAAGCGCGTAGTAGGGCTAATTTACCCTGGGCACTGGGGGTGCAGGGCGATGGGGTGCACAGGTGCGGGTTGGGCGAGGGCAGGAGAGGGCTGCAGACTCCATGGGGAGCGATAACCCCGCTCCCTGGCCCTTCCTGTGCCCTGTGCCCTGTGCCCCTGCCGTCACTGGGCTGGCCTCTGAGCCCCCAACCGACCAAGGAGAGCAGCAGAGGGGGAGGGAGACGGGCAGGGGAGCGGACGCTGGGCCGACGGCCACGGCCACCTCCTTCCCTTCTCCTTCCCACGACATGGCGGGGGCTCCTGTTCCCTGACGCACACACGTGCATGAGCACAAACATCTGTGCATGCGTGCCCTTGACACACTCAACACACACGTGCACATGTGGGCACACAGTTCACACAAGCACAGGCACACGCGCCACTGCAGTGTGTTGGAAAACTCTTTGGGAAGCGTTAATTGTCCCAGGAAAACATTTTTGTCCCTTGAGTCTTCCGGGACACAACTGCCCACCTCCTGGTCATCAGAGAATCCGCAAGCACGGGGCTGACAGAGGGAGAGACAGACAGAAAGGTCTTCTATGCGCTGGCTCACTCCCCAGTTGGCCTCAATGGCCGGAGCTGTGCCAATTTGAAGCCAGAGCCAGGAGCTTCTTCCAGGTCTCCCACACAGGTGAGGGGCCCAGGGACTTGGGCCATCTTCTTCTGTTTTCCCAGGCCATAGCACGGAGCTGGTTGAGAAATGCAGTAGCTGGGACTAGAACCGGTGCCCCTACGGGATGTTGGCACTGTGGCAAGGAAGCTCCGGAGACAGGAGCACTATGCCACCTCCCATCCAAACCCTGGGGCTCCGCCCTGTCCGGGAGGTGGGTCCCCGGAGCTGTGGATGTGTGTTAAAGTTTGCTTCCAGCCTGGAAACTCCATGCCACACGGAGTCCCCGCCCCAGGGAAGGTCCAGGGCTGGAACTGGGCACTGGCTGCTTGGGCCGGGACAGACCCCGCTGGTGTGGTGGAGTGAATGCCGGCCGGCCCAGCCCAGCCCAGCCCACGCAGCGACCTGGGCTTCCGCCACTGGCCGCTTCCTGGTCTCTTGGGCGACCCATGGGCCGCACTGCATTCTGAACAACTTACCACACACATCAAAACCCAGTGTGACTCCTGTAGGGAGAATTTGATCTAAGTCGCTACGTGGAAACGTGCACACACGGACAGGCCCTGGGTCATTGCTGAAGCATTGTGCAGGAGAGCGGAACCACCAGGGCCGGTGCCGTGGCGTAGTGGGCTAAGCCGCCGCCACAGTGCCAACATCCCGTAGGGGCACCGGTTCTAGTCCCAGCTACTGCATTTCTCAACCAGCTCCGTGCTGTGGCCTGGGAAAACCGAAGAAGATGGCCCAAGTCCCTGAGCCCCTGCACCTGTGTGGGAGACCTGGAAGAAGCTCCTGGCTCTGGCTTCAAATTGGCACAGCTCCGGCCATTGAGGCCAATTGGGGAGTGAGCCAGTGCATAGAAGACCTTTCTGTCTGTCTCTCCCTCTGTCTGTAACTCTACCTCTCAAATAAGTAAATAAAATCCCTTAAAAAAAGAGAGAGAGCAGAATGACTCTGTGGGTGCTGCTTGGTTGTCGTGTGACCTCAACACGATGCTGAGTACTTGCCAGGCGAGCTCGCTGCAGGTGTCCTGAACCTGCGTGTGCCTCTTGGTGTTGCACTTGGAGGAAGAAAGCACGCGACCCCTCTATTCAGCAAAGGCAGCCGTGATGGGCAGCGGCCCCCGGAGGATCCAGGCAGAGGACGTGGGGCGTCTGAGCTGGCTGGGAGGTCCCTGGGCCTCTGCACATGCCCACCCTCCCCCAGCACTGTGCATGCACGGGTGGAGCCCGTGTGCAGAAGTCGCCCCGCTGGCCCGGACGTGAGCCGCAGCCGGCCTCCCTCGGGGACACCCCTGTCTGGTGGTTGCTCCGCTCGCTTCTCTGTCTCCTGCCTTTCAGACACGGAGGCCTCGTGAGCGGACCCCACTCCGTGTTCTGCGGTGCAGATTTGTGCAGCCCGTCCCATCCGCTGGCCTGGGGGAGCCTGTGGACCAGGGCGGCTTTGCTCTGGTTTCCATGTGGGTCCAGAGACGGCCGCGAGGGCCTGCGCGGGGACGCGTGGGGATCCACGACCCTTTCTGCCTCCCGCCTGCCGGCAGCCCTGGGCTCGGGCAGGTGCTGCTTCCTGGTGAAAACCCAGAGCGGTGTTGCCCCGGGGGCCGGGTGGCGGCTGGCTCTGCACAGGAGACTCAGAGAAAGTGAGGTGTGCCCGGACCAGAGCCTCTGCATCGCGTGACATTTTCTTGTAAGAAAAGGAGGAAACAGGCACTGTGTGTCCATGCTGCATCGCTTCAGGTCCTCGCATGTTTAAGCTAACAGTCACGCTTGGCTGTGGACTGATGTGGTTTAAGGCTTTCTTGGACACTTTAATTTTAAAAACATGAAGTTTGCATATTTCTTGGGACATGCCATGAGCCAACCACTGGTGCATGTGTGTGTATGTGTGTGTGTGTGTGTGTGTGTGTGTGTGGCATCATGCACATTTTCTATAACAGACACAGACACTGGTGTGTGTGCATGTATGTACATGTGTTCACATGTGTATCATGCATATATGCATGTGTGTATATGTGTGTGGCATCACATACATTCTCCTATAACAGACACAGCCACTGGTGTGCACATGTGTGTGCATGTGTGTATGTGTGTGTTCATGTGTGATTGTGTACGCATGTGTGTGTATGAGTAGTGTCTGTGTGTGTGGCATCACGCATATTTTCCTATAACAAACACAGACACTGGTGTGTGTGCACACACATGTATGTGTGCACATGTGTTCGTATGTGTATCATGTATGTGTGCATGTGTGTACGTGTGCGGCATCACACACCTTTTCCTATAACGGACACAACCACTGGTTGTGTACATATGTGTTCCTGTGTGTTCGTGTGTGTGTACATGTGTGTGTGTGGCATCACACACCTTTTCCTATAACGGACACAACCACTGGTTGTGTTCATGTGTGTTCATGTGTGCATGTGTGTGTACGTGTGTGTGTGTGTGTGTGTGTGGCATCACACACCTTTTCCTATAACGGACACAAGTCAGCAAATGCTCGTGCTCAGGTTTCCGTGAGGCCAGCCGACTTCAAGCTCCAGTCCGCTGGGACCCGCGACAGACACGCGACCCGAGGGTCCGAGCCTGCTCCTGTGTCTGCACCTCCCACTCCCGGCCTGGGCGTCCTGTCCCGCGCAGCAGGAGCTGCCCCACTGCTCTGCTCTCCGGCGCTGCGCCGTGGCTGGTGCAACCGCGTGCTGCCGCCTGCCCTGGCTGGCCCAGCAGCCGGCCGAGCCCCTGGAACGCAGCCTGGCCGTGCCCGGAGCGCCCACGGTTTACTGTCCTCGGCCCCGGTTTCCTTCTTATGGCTCAGGGAGCCTGGGGGCCACGTGAGAGAGCCAAGGCTCCTCCCTGACCT